>CAWUFW010005716.1:0-1282841 GCA_963921515.1 Calotriton arnoldi
GAGCGGAGCGTAATTTATTGCCCAGGCCAAGAATAGACGGAGATATACTAGTAGCTATCAATGCCTCAAAGAACGGCTCACCCGTCCTGCCAAAAGGCTTCCCACTCAAGTACTCTTACAAGTTAGATGCGGATAACACACCGTATGCTCAAATTCCAGGAGTGGGGGATAGAGTAATACCAAACAAAGATCGCAGATTAGGTTTAATACTAGCTGCACATGAGGGTCTGGGGTCAGCACATGCAGGAGTCACTGCAACAATTTCATTATTGAAGCAGCGTCACTGGTAGTCGGGGCTGACAAAACAAACAAAGGACTATGTCTTGACTTGCGATATTTGCCAGCAGATGAAGGGCTCCACCATTCACAAGCCACCACTAACACCATTACTGATTTCAGACAGACCTCTTGCATGTGTCTATTTGGACCACTGCGGCCTCTTAAATTCTGACGTGGCTTACAAGTACATCTTGGTGGCAGTGGATTCCTTCCCTAGATTCCTATGGGTTTGGCCCCAACGCTCAGCTGACGCTCGAACTGTTATAAAGGATTTGCGAGTCTTCATCGGGACTTACGCAATTGGCACGTTGCATTCTGACCGTGGTCCAGCGTTTAGCTCTAGGGCTTACAAGGAAGCCATGGAAGGTATGGGAGTGGCCTTGCGGTACTCCTCCCCCTACCATCCCGAGGGAAATTTGGTGGTGGAGAGGAAAAACCGGGACCTAAAGCAATCCTTAACAGCAAGGGTATTAGGCGTGAGTGGTACATGGGTCAATCACCTATATGGGGTCCAGAGGGCAGTCATCAACATGCCAAGAAAGTCCTTGGGAGGCCGTACCCCTTATGAAATCCTGTTTGGGACAAGAATGTGGGTACCTGATCTCGATTGTTCCAGCACAGTGGCGGATGCAAAAACATTTGAGCTGAATGACCGTTTGGCTGTTTTACAGGAACTCAATGAATTCCGAGCACTACAAAGCAAAGTGCAAGTCAAATGCACCGCCACTAAGGAAATGATACCAGTTCCGGCAAGACCTGCCTGGGTCCCGCAGATTGGGGACCTGGTCAGGGTAAAGATCGTGGACAAAAGAGAGTTTGGGCCATCTTACAGAACAGCTGTACCTGGGCTGGCGGTTGTGGGAACAAGAACAGTACTACTTCCGCCTCTTGCGGCAAAAAAGATTTGTCTCCATTGATCTGATCAAACCGCATTATGTGGCCGATCCTCAACAGTAGGCCGCGTGGAGTCCTGAGTAGCCGCAGACCTCCTCTTGCTACTATACAGGAAGTTCAGATGGAAAGACTAATAACCTTTCAAGACTCACCTACACAATGTGAAGGGGTAACGAATAATGAATTACAAATCACACCAGTTGAAATTGAAAAACATCAAGAAGAAACAATAATGCAAGTTGCAATTCGGCCCAACAATGATGTCTACATTAATGTGCCCTCAAACGACACATCTGCCAGTTCTACAAAACCTGCTGAGCTACCAAAGATAGATCGAACTGCGTCTGGCTACTTCATCAACTTCGATGATTTCTCTTCAGATCCAAGTGAACCTGATCAAACACCACCCACTTCAAAGAAAGAAAGATTTCGCCAATTCTATCTTTTGCTCCAAAATACTTACTTAGTGCCACCTTGGTTGCATATTTGGTTCGCAATAGGGATAGTATACCTGTTAATTTGGATTGGCACAGTGACTGTCTTTTTTCTGCTTCTGAACGGACATTATCTCCCAGAACGCTCTGCAGTACAATCTGTGAACTTGGTCCTGAAACCACATACGTCATCACATTGTGAACAAAGAGACTTGTCCCTGATGAACATTACATCAACTCCAGTACCTGATGGTATTGTTTGGGACAAAATATCATATGATGTATATGGCCCCACTGACCATTTGAAAATTCCACATTTGTTTAAAATGTCTTTAAATGACTTCATTACCCCCAACAAACTCTCTGATGATTGGGACATTGAGACTGTAAATACCATGCTTACAGATTTAGAACAGTCTGCTGCATTTTCTTACAGGCAATTGTATGAAGGTACAACTGACTACGGTACCATGTTTTGTTACCAACATTATGGTCATCATTTTTTGCATAGAGCAAGTGTACCAAGCACTGCTAATGTGTACCATCAATGGGAACATTGCCCAACACCACCAAAAGGTAGTTCTGCCACATTCACACAGAAGTTCGCATACATTCGGGGTTCAACACATCAGACCCAGAATCATTTTACTACAAACTTTCACAATCTAATGCAACTGCGAAGAAAATTATGCTGACAAAGACAAAGCTGATATATTCAGCACCTTTTATCTCCCAACTGTCTATACAGGGTTTCGACTACTGGAGAGACACCATAGAGACAATATCCATCTAGGGGACAAGAGAGTGGCAGGTTCAGGGAACTGAGGCTTTATTTAGAGCTTGCCTCATACCATTACAGATGATTTTCCTGAACAGAACAGTGCAACAGACTACCTGTTATGGGTTTGTGAAAATCAAAGACCTAAAAACACAGAGCATCCCCTCCCATGCACCGATTAAGGGTATTGCAAATAACACACTGACAAGTGAGGGGAAACATGGTAGAAGTACAATCAATTCCTCATCTCCCAATTGGAAGGGTTGGTTGGTCTGGCCCCATCGACACGAATATGTGTAACTCAAGATTCAAGGGTACCACTCACCTTGCTGCCCGTTTCTTGTTGCTTGCCACCACTGGTCCCGGGAGGACCACAACATCCAGCTTGCCTGCTCCCATGGCACTTGGCCGCCGACGTTACCATCAAGCGCCAGGAGGCGCTTCATAGGCGGACGCGGGCTCCCGCAGCGCGGGTCCCGCTTACCTTGCTGCCCGTTCCTTGTTGCTTGCCGCCACTGGTCCCAGGAGGACCACAACATCCAGCTTGCCTGCTCCCGCGGCCCTCAGCCGACGTCACCATCAAGCACCAGGAGGCGCTTCATAGGCGGACGCGGGCTCCCGCAGCGTAGGACGTGCGCGGGCGTGCCCGAGCCGCGCCAGGGCCAAGCCCGGGCCAAGGGCGGGCCCGTCTGCACCCGTCAGAGCCCGAAGGAGACCGGGCTGGGCCACCCCCCCTAACATCGTCATCTTCAACAGATACTATGGGTAAGCGTAAAACCCCTTGTAGTCAGGAGCAGGGGAGCGCAAGAGTGAAAATGCCCAGGAACTCTGCCTCTATCATATCATATCTGACTTCAGCAGTGGGGGCCCTGAACAAGGAAATCCAGAACGCAGAGGTTGAGCTGGGTCTAAGTCAAGAAATGCCTGGGAGTGCAAATATAATCGCTTCTGATAGCACGCGGAAAAGTCCTGTCCCCCTTGAACCGAGAGTACAGATACTTGATCGGGGGGGCGCAGATTACCCTGTGATAGCCCGGCAAGGGGAAACGGCGCGACACATGAAGAGGCCCACAGAGGGGATGGATCTAGGCCAAAGGCCCCACCGCCAAATTTAGGGAAGAAGAAGGGGAAGAAAAGGTCTAGCATTCCTGGACATTTATCTGCCGATGCGATTCTTAAGCAGGCTGGCGATTTGGACTCACGTGTTGAGGCAGTTGTGCAGAAAGTGATGGCGGATATTTTCACCTCACGGTTAGAGCCCATTCTCTCGAACATTGCCAAAGACATTGTTATGCTGGCTAATACTGTGGAGGGGATTAAGGCTAAATGGGATAGTTTTGAGATGCAACTAGGGGGCAGAAGAGTGGCTTGTGACACTACTAACTGTAATTCCACTCGTCGGGCACAAACTTGGCCCTCCGGGGATAGCAGGGTGGAGGGTAATCAAAAACCACCAAAGACCAGCTCAGAACGTAACCCTGCCACTAATCCAGCTGTACCTATAGGGAGGCAGGCAGGGGAAGATATGTGTCGCACGACTGAGTCACCAAGAGGTCCTTTGCAAAAGGCTAAGGTTCTGGCTCAGAGCAGACATCAAGGGATCGATGGGGCTATGAGCAGGATGAACAGTAGCAGACTCCATCTGCCCCCAGAAGCCACCCCTCTAGTTGCCATACTCACAGGGGTCCCCCCACTGAGTGAGCATAGACGGGAATCAACCATGGAGTTGCTATGTAAAACTAAACACTGGTGTGATCAACATCTCACCAGCAGGTCTAATGCCTCCTCACACATTATAATGGTCAGACGAGTAGGGTGGGTTGGCCCAAATACTAAACAGATTGATGGCGACTGCATTGTCGTTAATTTTGACAGTGCAGATATCGCGGGGCAGTTATTTAGGGCTGGTCCCAAGGAGGGGCAGGGGGCCATTAGGGCATTGCCACTGTTTTTTTTTTACCCACCCCCTAAGGGGGTACATGCACTGGGTGTCATTTCCCAGCGGCTTCAGCCCCATTCGGATATCCGAAACTGCCCCATTTTTCACTCCAATATTAGGGAGGATATTTGCCCTGACAAGTCTCAACAAAGTCTAGCAAGTGACCTGAAGAGGTCAACAGGGTTTACAGAGAGGAATGTAGAAGAAAATAGTTTACACTGCCAAAACAGATTCCTCCCCTTGTCCTCACTAGATGAAAATGAATGACTGATACCGCTTGGCCGTCATCAGAGTAACCCCAGTGAACATGATAATGGGCAGGGTTTAGAAGAGAGTAACGCCCCTAACTGTAATATTATGAGCTGGAATATCGCAGGTCTGAGGAACAAAAAAGAGGATCCCAGGTGGCTATATCTGTTAAAAGAGCATGATATAGTTGGGCTACAGGAGACTTGGGATATGGACAACAACTTTTGAGTGAACGGATATAAATCCTACTGGGTCCCTGCGCAACCATCCCCTTCAGGCAGGGCAAGAAGGGGTCTCCTAATGCTTTTCTCACTCAAATTGTCAGGGGCTCATAGGATGGTGGACGTGGGCTCTTACAATTGTTTGGCAGTTGAATTCACTGCTCACAACTCAAATAAAGTGTTGTTTGTAAATTTTTATAATTCAGGAGAAAGCAGCTTTTTAGGTGAACATTTACTTAAATTGAAATGTTTTTTAGAAATGTATCGAACGAAGCAAACCACGTATTATTCAATTGTAATTATGGGCGATTTTAACATTCACACATGTGATCTGAATTATCTAATCTACAATATGGTTTTAGAAGTGGTAGGGGTACCATGGATCAGTGTCTCAATTTATATCTATTAGCTGGTAAATACACTATAGCTAAAGCAGGGACACTACAGCTGGCTTTTATGGATCTTTCGTTGGCTTTCGACTTGGTTAATAGATCCAAGCTCTGGCATATCCTGTTAGATATGGGCATCGACCCTAGCTTAGTCTACTTCCTGGCTGATCTACATAGGGATCTCACCGCATGGGTGAGGGTCAACCAAGAAGGAAAATGCACAAGACACTTTACATCGGGTAGAGGTGTTCGCCAAGGCTGTATTTTAGCACCACTACTTTTTACTTTGTATATCAATAATTTGGGCAAGGTTTTAGAATTAGCTAGCTTGGACATACCCCGGGTAGGGGACAGGCTTATTCCTGTGCTCCTCTACGCGGACGATGCCGTTTTATTAGCCCGCACAGCTGTAGGGCTCCAAAGACTTTTAGACTCCTTTGGGGCCTACATGAAATCCTTGGATTTAGTGGTAAACATAGCCAAATCTCACGTAATGACCATGGGCCGGAAACCCAAAAAACCTAAAACTTATTTCTGTGAGTGCAGAACTGACCAGGGTGACTTCCTTTACTTATCTAGGAGTACTTTTTGACGAGAGGGGTTCCTGGGTATCTCAACAGAAAGTAAAAGTAAATGCGATGGCAAGGTCAACGGCCGCTGTAAATGGATTTGCTCAGCGACTGGGGGCTAAACCAATGGATGCAATGCTCAATATTTATAGGTCCAAATGTATAGCGATTGCATCCTATGGCTCGGCCATTTGGGGCTATAAGTCAATGGAGGGGATACAGACAGCTGAAAATTAATTTCTACGTACCCTTCTGTCTGTACCCCAATCCACTCCTACTTTTTCAATTCACCAGGAACTTGGCGTTGGTTACGTGGCAGACAGGTTCAGGCTGGCACCGGTACTCTGCTGGCTTAAATCCTGGCTTAACACCCAATTAACGCTGAACCATAAGATAATTAGGGATTGTGTCACCCTGGATCGAGCAAACGAAATTCCATGGCTAAACTACGTTAAGAATACCCTAACTAAGCTTGGACGCTCAGATTTATTTGATTCCCCGGATAAAGTAAAAAAAGATGATTTGGCATGGGTAAAAATACACTTACTGGATCGGTTGAAGATAGAGCGGGAGGAGATCGAATTAATGAAACCGACAGTTAAAGTCCACTTTTTGCTAAAAACTACCCTCGAGATTGAACCTTACCTGAGGATTGTCACGAAGCCGTTTCACCGTCTGCTATTAACCATATTTCGTTTTAATTTAATTCACTTTTATCTGGGTAACATGCAAGGCTGGAGTAGAACGTGTGATTCAGGTCCTTGTACCTGTGATAATTTTTCGACACAGGATACTGTATTATGTTTTGAGACCACTATAGCGCTCTCCGCAGGAGGTTCTTAGTCCCAATTTTAAAAGGGAAAGGTTTTATTCAGGTTAAACCCGCTCTACTGTACTTACAAATGCTTAATGATCCATGGGAGATTTTTAACATTGCAAGCTTTCTTGTCGCAGCTGTGAGACTTAGGAAAACTCGGCACCCTATGTTAGCATAAGAGTATTTGTAAAGTCCATGTTATTACTCTTTTAATACTTGCCTTTTTTATTACTAAACTATTTTTATTGCAATGATGTATTGTTTTAATGGTTTTAACTACAGCCAAAATTTTTATGCAATTTCATGAACTTTGTTTTATTCCCTCCCTAATTTTTTCAAATGGCCCTATTATTGACGATTCGGGCATGATATTTTATTGTGTATTGTATGTGTTTTTAATGTGTACTGTATGTGTTTTATGTATTGTATTGTGATTTAATGCATGGTACTTTTATGGTTTTAAGTAACCGAATAAAGTGGTTTGACTGACTGACTGACTGGGTACCACCGAAAGGTTTAATATCCATAGGCCCAACCCACGCTATGTACACATTGACGACCCAGGGGTAGTGACTTCGTATAGTGTCGGGAAGTTGTGCCTAGATTGGCTAAAGACCTCGACACTATCACAGGTGAAGCAACACTTGTCCCGTTTGTAAGATGACATGGATCTTAGGGATTTCTTGTTAGGTCCCAAGAAACCACGTAGGAAACGCTTCTTATACACCATCTATAATGAGGTTTGGAAAGTCTCCCAACAGGAAGCTGCAGAGAGACTACATGAGATAGATAGAATTAACCTAGAAAAGGATTTAGCTGTGGTAGACAATGGCATGACCACACTTTCGTCTCGTATTTATTCACTGGGCAACATTGTGTCCTCTGCTATCGACATATTGGAACATGATTTGTCTATTTTACAACATGGGCAATCTCAGCTATGCGCTATTACGCTTCTTAGCTGGAAGCTTCAATCATTGCATTCTGGCCACGTTCCATGGAGATACATTAAAGACACAAATCTGTTTTCGGCTTACAATCTGACAGACAGACAATTGACCATGGCACGCAGAGATGCAAAGTACACCATGCTGCTCATTGAAAAACTAGAGAAGTTACCTTTTACTATAGCAGAATCACTGTCTACGGAATGGTTAATCCATGGCTATATCACACTGCCAATCACGACATTCCAATTCCAGTACTGCCTGAAATATTACCCAGTAGGCAGGTTTGAAGCGTTGGGCGACGGGTACATACGAGAAACCTGGGAGTTACCGTACACATATAGGTACAGGAACAAAGACAAGGAAGTTTTTCTGAGTGGTTCAAACTGCAAAAAGGCCTTAAGTGGGTCTTTAGTGTGTAAAGAAATATCGCTGCACGGGGCATGTAATGCGTCAATAGCTAAGCTAACTTGTCCTGCTACCTGAAGGGTTCTCCAGCTGCCACAATTCATCCGGTTTTCGAGTTACTTTCAAATGGGAGTTACTTGATGCTGAATGACCAAGGCTCCTGTGGTATGACGCCCGGCATTGCTTATCTAGTGACCGTCAACTCCAGGGTTATTTGTTGTAAGCAAATATTGTTTCCCCCAGCTCGCACAGTTAGGGAGGCACCACTGTGGCCTTCACTGAATGTATCCAACATAGGGTTCAATTCTCTGAGCAGACTGAAAGCCATGCTGTTTTAGCATAATGTGCCTTAAGTTCAGCACAAGAGACTTTTGATCTCCAAGTGGCAAGGTCTTCGGCAGAGATACAGGCGTTGGTCTGTACGAACTTCCTTCTCCATTTTGGGGAAATGGTCCATCGTATCTTTAACATGTCTGATACGAGTGGTATCATACACTTATTTAAGAGCATTGGATCAGGTCTGTTAACCACCTTTCAAACCTTTTTCTGAGTGATTCCATCATTTATACACTCCGTACTTGGAAGCGTTTTTGGAGGGCTTCCTTTGGTCCTGCTTTCAGTGGCGGGTATCCTGATTTTACTCCTATTGCTTCGCAATGAATGTCAGCATCACTCAAGACATGGAGAGAGCACTGCTGGAGCGACGTTGTCGTGAGCGATTGGTGTTCTTAATGGGGTTACCTCGGCTTCAAGAGCTGAGGGAGCATAGGTTTCTGTCTTTCAGACCGGCCTGGCTTGACTGCATCTTACCAGTAATCGGTTCAAACGAGGTAGTAGTGGTCCCTGATGGGAAAATTACCGCACCTCAAATATTGGTACGTTGTTCTTAATCAAGTCATGTGTGAATACATTCTTAAAGTAAATTATAGTAATATAGAGGTGCTATGACGGTTCTGAAACCCTACTACCAAAGGTGACAATTGTATATTAGAACTCTAATGTACATCCAATATGAATATAGTCGAACCTTGTTCAGCACTCTCATAGGTAAGTAAAATTAACCATCAAGTCATGGATAAGTCAGCAACACAAATACAGTTAATCAAGATATCACTTTTAGCCAGACAATTCAGAGGTCAATGATGTCTCTTCTTGAGAATGAAGACAAACACAAAAGTCCATCAATTCATATTCCACTGTTGGTTTATTCATTAGTACTTCCAGCATAGATCAACCAACACGTGTTTCGTCTATTATAGACTTTTTCAAGGCTGGAATGTAAATATAATACATGTTGTCTTTGTTCATACAAAGTGATGGTGAGATTTAAACATCAGTTTGACATAATAACTAGCCATTCATTAAAAAAATTAAATAGCATAAAGATAATTATCTAGTGATGAGAGAAAAGTACTATGGATACTTTCATAAAAAGGGAAAAGATATGGTGTTCTTGACCCGAAGTTTCACCAAAAGAGAAAAAGAAAAAGAAAAAAAAGGAAAAAGAAGAAAAAGGATTGTCTCTGATAGGCACCAATAGTGAAATCCATCCTTCACCCAAAGTCGTGTCGAAAAGGCTCACACGTGATTCCGCCCACATGTCTGTGAAATGGTAATATAATTATGAACCCATCAGTTCTAAATTAGATGTCTAGACATTCCTGATAATACGTTTTCACCGCCACGACGTCATAAAATCCGAACAAGTATATGAAAAATGGAATCTGTAACAATGAGAGTACAATAAGTTGAACCGCTGGCCTGTTGTGGGTGAGAGCCATAATGATCACGAGATCTGTGCCAAACTTTCATAAAAGTCAGGACTAAAAATCGAATGATGGTTCAATTATATAGTCCATGTATCACTCATGATACTGAACATGAGCCCATAGTGTCGCACGCTACATGGTTAAATCGTGCCAGGTTCACGCACTTTTTAATAGTTGGAAAATCACTCCTACATCCCAGTATAGCATCCAAGATCAAATAACCAATCTGTGGTATCTGTGATAAATCACTGCTGCCTATAAAAAAAAATTAAAAAAACAAATAGTAACCATGAAAACGCATACTATGCATCTTGTCATGCCCCAGAGTCTCCCCAAAGTGGAAATTATACCACACATTAATGTAATTAATTAATGGTCCCTCATTTTTTTAGTTTGACCAAGCCATGGAGTCTAGGTTAATACATCGTGAAGTAAACGGAGTATCATAGTTACCGTTCAAAAAAAGCACAACCCTTTGGCAGTTATAGCCTGCAGTATAAAAACACGATCAAGAGAACTGTGTTATACACATGGTGAGGAAGTCCCTGATAAGCTTCCCCGCTGTAAATGAAAGTAACACAAAAAGAAACTATAAGTGAATCGTCCATAATATAAAGCTCATTAAAGGCTTAAACAATACTAATCCAATTGTTCCAAAACTCGAGAACGTCACTTACCCGAGAGTGATCTTCAACGAGACCAGAACGCGAGCCCGTGCTCTCTGCACCAAAGCTACGCGTCCATTTTCCTCTGTATTTTGAAAGCCAGCTACAGTCATGTGACTCGCCCGCTTGTGATTCGCACGCCGGTGCGCCTAGTTCCGAAATACAGAGCAAAAGGCGGCACCATTTTGGAAGGGTCATGAGATGCGCGTTATCCATAGGCACAAGTCTTGTTTGGAATTGAAATAATGTGATTCTATATCTTACTCACCCTGTAACTTGTACGGTCAAGCCTATCTACTATAGCACAATAATATGGTGGTACTATATGTCCTAAACGGTCTCAAACTTCTTGAGCTGTGTATATGATCTCTTAGTGGTAACAAGACTTAGAAAATAGTGTAAGTCTTTGTAGTACGAGATTATCAAAAATGCTTCATAAAGCTGAAATAATGACCTGATCACGTATGTACACGTGGCCCATATGCTAATAAATATATTCCAGTATATCGGAATCATCGGCAGCGCCATTTTGAAGTGATCTAATATATGTTAATGAATGCAGAGATGTTGCCAAGCTATCAGTCATCCTTAATTAAAGTGCACACCAAAGTAATGTAGTCCTGAGGTTCACCATATCGAAGCAAACGAATAGTGATGATAGAGCTTGTAGTGTCATAAAAAAGTCAATCACGTCCAAAATAATTTGTCTGCTATTCTCCCCGCACCGCTCGCACCGGGCGGTCAAAACACAAGAATTGTAAAGCTCACCAGATCCAGAGAGTTAGGTAAAGCACACAGAGAAGGAGGTGAGCAACAAACACAGTAAACACCAATGCATAGCCATTCTGGGTTCGATCGTAACTCCCGAAGGAGATAGGCAATAGATGTCATCACTATTAATTTTAGTGAATTTTTGGGGTTCAGATTATATCTTCATTGTTCCATAGTGCAGTATATTACTCTATCATTTTTTGTTTTGTCATGTCAAGAGGCAAGTTATACAATTGTTACAATATCAGTTAACATAAACACTGTAATAATGCATAAATCAGTCACGTAGAAAAACATGCAACTCCCTATCCACATTGAGTCCTAGGTCTACAGATCTAAGTTTTATCAACCACTTTGTTTCAAGCTTTCTCAATGTTAACGTTCTGTCCCCACCCCGTGCATTGTCACCCGCTACTCCAATTCCATGGAAACTCAGTCTTATAATCTCCGATGTTGCATGCATGCTGCTGTACTGGACAGCAAGTGGGTAGTTAGTGTTGCCATTCCGAATTGCTCTGATGTGCTCTTGAATTTGTTCCTTTAGGGGCTTCATTGTACTGCCTACGTAAATTAGGCCACAATGACAAACAATACAGTACACTACATATTTAGTGTTGCAGTTTATAAAATGGTTTATTTTGTAGACCTGTCCTGTATTGTAACTGAAGCTCATTGTTCTGTTTGTTGCATATTGGCAGACATTACATGCAGTACACCTGTATAAACCGATAGGTCTATTAGGAAACCATGTTTTAATCTCTCCTATCTTTTTGGGAGGAATATATGATGGGCACAATATATTTCTAAGTGTTCTCCCTCTGCTGTGTGTAATTTGTGTTTTTTTGGCAACATATTGATCCAAGCTGTGATCTAGTTTTAGAAGGTGCCAATGCTTGTGTAGAATTTTGAATATATCCTGACTATGTGAGTTGTATTGCGTAATAAGTGCTACCTTAGTCCTTTGTTGTTTGCTTTTATTACCAGATCTTAAGAGCTTCGTACAAGATCTTTTACTTATCTTACTTTGTGCTTTCTCCAAAGTGGTTCTTTCATAACCTCTAGTTATAAATCGCGATTTCAAAAGGTCCAATTCATCACTAGATAATTATCTTTATGCTATTTAATTTTTTTAATGAATGGCTAGTTATTATGTCAAACTGATGTTTTAATTAGGCCTGGGCGGTAAATTCCGTTCCGCTCGCGGAATTTGCGGAATTTGGGTAATTTCGCGTTCCGCGGAGAACGCGGAATTACCCAAAATTCCGCGATCTGCGACTTCGCGGAATTTTTTGCTTGTTCGCGCTTTCAAAATGCGTGTTCGCGAGATATTTCTCCCCGAGCACGCAAACCGCGTTCACGAACAGGAAAAAAGCATCGCGAACGGGCGGAACAAGCACTTCCGCGTGTTCGCGGAACTTTTGCGTGCTCGCGGAGATTTTTTACCATTTTGCGGAGCTTTGCGTAGCGCGACTACGCAAATTCCGCCCACCCCTAGTTTTAATCTCACCATCACTTTGTATGAACAAAGACAACATGTATTATATTTACATTCCAGCCTTGAAAAAGTCTATAATAGAAAAAACACGTGTTGGCTGATCTATGCTGGAAGTACCAATGAATAAACCAACAGTGGAATATGAATTGATGGACTTTTGTGTTTGTCTTCATTCTCGAGAAGAGACATCATTGACCTCCGAATTGTCTGGCTAAAAGTGATATCTTGATTAACTGTATTTGTGTTGCTAACTTATACATGACTTGATGGTTCATTTTACTTACCTATGAGAGTGCTGAACAAGGTTCGACTATATACATGCATCCTACCAGTATTCCGCTGCCTCTTTTGCGTATTCAGGCGCATGTTGGACCTCTGTCTGACACTTCCGTCGGTTGCGCCGCCCGACATAGACATGCTCCTGGCGCCATTACGGGCCTATGTGCACAGTTGTCCACAGTGTATTCCCATGTTGATGATGGCGTTCCTAGAGCCTCCACAGGACACTTCAGCTCCTGTTGGATCGAAGAACAGCTCTGCAACGGATGTGCAAACATCAGTCTCAGGCACGCAGGCATCTACTTCTTCCCCGACAGCTGCCGTGGGAAACAACGATGATGACCACCTCTGCTCACTTGTTATCATACTGGAAGTACGGGAGGGACTGCCTCCTGCGGATGCCATGTACAGTGATGTTGAGTCTTCAGTGCAGGATTCTTAAACAATCTGGCCTTTCCTGTGCTGGGAACCGTTTGGGCAATTTTTAAACATGTACAAAATTGAAGGTCGAAAAGACTTTGTTTTTCTTCTCTGCTCTATCTGAACGAAGTGGCTTTCAAGGTGCTCAGAAAAACAGTGACATTATATTGAAAATATAGATGACCTTTTATGAACTCTTTTTAGGGAAGAATACCTTTTATATAGACCTTGTTTTTATGGACACTTTTTTAGTGCTTTTTAGTATGCTTTCAATATAAAGGATTATTTTTATATTATGCCTTTTTTAGCATTTACTATCATTACCTAGCTGACCTTGTTGACCTTTTATGAGGAGTGGCTGTCAAGTCCTTTAGGTTAGTCCCACTATGTACATACCGATTACATACATTGTGTCCCATCCACACGACATAACGGTTTTACACAGTTGACCTTCGACCTACTAGCTTACTTCTGTCTCTCCGACATCAGGCTCTTGGTACCATATCTTAATCCCTGTACCTGACGTACATAAACATGTCCCCAGGCACGGTAGATTTATCCTGTACAAGGGTTACCACTTTTTTTTTTCATCCATGGCCAACAGCCAGCTGTGCATGATCATATTTGTTTAGAAAAGGATTACCAGGGGATTAGCAAATGTTTTCAAAACATATCGATTCTAGAAAAACCCCGGAGTGACCACTTTAGTATAAAAGACCCTCACTCCCCCTTAGACAGGCAGAGGAGAATTCCTTCCACGCTGGACCGAGACTCTGCAGGCTGATCTTTCGACAGGCAGAGACCTGACATCCCTTGCGGGGTGCCATCCTCGACGCAGAGACAGGGTCCTTCATTCAGAACCATCAGGTGAGGGGTTAGCACTTCCCCGGGGAATTCTTGGCTCCATTAGGCTCCATTAGGACATATCCTAGCACTTACACATACATTCTTCACCTACACCTCTCGGCTAGGCATAGTTAGGCAGGATACGCATCGTAGGAGTACGCCAATGCTATTGTTTTATGTAATATGCTTTTATTCATCTTATTAGCACTATGGTAGAAATGTATCTACTTTTACGATATTGGTACTAGCAATGACATTCGTCTGCTCCTGTCTTTCTATTGATTGTCGCAGCTAATATGTTTCATACTAGACTGATGCTTGACCAATAAATAATTATTAAAACCATTCCAATCGTCATTCTATGTATTCTGAGAAAAACAAGCACGAGTGACTGAGCGAAAGATACCGTATTGTTTCCACGATACCTGAGGAATCAGGGTTGTCATGTTCAGTGATTGCCAGAAACTACCTACCACAATGTATAGTACAGAGGTATGGTAGTGGTACTGACGAGCTAGCAGGTCTAACGGCTGACTCATCCTGTGGGGGTGTCCAGAGTCTGTCTGCACACCAAGCCCTCAGTTCAGGTCATGCAAAACGTGCAGGTCCTGGGTGTCCTAGGAACCACACGACAGAATATTGTGCACTGTGTACAGTCTTTATTGTAAGTGCCCACTTTTCTGACCTACTGTTTATACAGTGCATATACTTGAATATATATTACATATTATTAAAATGGTATGCTATCACACACCCCTGGCTGAACGTTTATAGCTTTATAACAACTTTGATAATGTTACTGTATTTAGACTCACCCTATACTATCTGTCTTGTGCTAGGCATTGACTGCTTATCCATGGTTACCCTGAGAGTCCAGAAGGATTAGGGTGTTCAAAGATCTGCCACAGATATAGTGCCTAGAGAACTGTTTGATAGAATAATTTCTGATCCCAGTGACTGATTCAGATAAAGGCCTAATGTCCTGTAGGGGAACACGATACCTGTGCTTCAGATAAGACACAAAGGGACAGATTTACAAAGGTTCCTTTTTGCGTTTCCTAAATAGCGATTCTCAAGAAACCGCTATCTAGGAAATGCAAATTGGTATGTACATACACTGCAAGTTCCTAATGGCGATTCCTACAGAGTAGGGATCGCTATTAGGAAATCGATATTAGAAAATCCTAAACCATTCATTCCTATGGTCCTGAAGGCCCATAGATACAAATGGTTTTGCATTTCCTAAATTGCAATTTCCTGATAGGAAATTGTAATTTAGGAAATCCAAACCCAAGGGTGCCTCTGGACTTAAGACCCCACTGGAGGCACCCCAAAATTCATAGTGTACTTGTAAGTGCGCTTCATGTCACATTAAAAATGTCATTTTTAAATGCATTTTTTTATTTTGCACATGGTTACCATCGACTTTGAGTCGATGGTAATAGCATTTCCTAAATGCCCAATTGGCAATTAGGAAATACTTTGAACATGTGCTTTAGGAATCGCACAAAGGTAATCCCTATTTGCGATTCCTAATTCATGGTCACAATTTGCGATTTCTAACAGGGAGAAATTGCAAATTGGCACAGATTTCGGGCCTTTGTAATATGAAAAGGCCATTTAGTATTTTTAACAGGCCGAAATTGTGATTCGGCCCTTTAAGAAATGCCAAATGGCTGCGTACATCTGGCCCAGAGGGCTGTGTGACTGGGATATAGTGTAACACTCAGTGCTTGATGGCGACATACATTCATCTGGAACACAGCTAAGCTGAGCTGTAGTTATGGGTGAGAGAAATTCCATCTACAAGTGATATACTAAAACTTTTTGGGCATTGCACTGCACTACCGCATAATGCGGGTGTCAGAGACAACAGTGTGATGACATAGGAATCCCTTCCCCTTCTGGCACCTCTTCCTCCCCATTGCGTGCTTCCATATCGAAGGTGTTGTACTTGGCCATTTTTGCAGGGTCATCCCTGAACTTTTTGCCTTCCTCCTGGTATTTTTTCTGACCTGGTGTTGGTAGTTTCAGGACTCTGGGCACTTTATCACTGCTGTCCAGTGTAAAGTGCATGTGCTCTCTATGGTAAACGTGGTAAGATTGGTCTACACCTGTTTGGCGTATTTAATTTACCTATCATTCCCCTGTAAAGTGGTATCTCATATACCCGGGGCCAGTAAATTAAATGCTACTGGTGGGCTTGCAGCGCTGCTTGCGCCACCCACCAAAGTAGCCTTTCAAACCTGTCTCAGGCCTCTGCCATTGCAGGGCCTGCGCGCGCAGTTTACTGCCGCTGTGACGTGGCACATAAAATGGGTGCCACTTCTGTGACTCCCTTTTACTACATATCAGTCACCCCTAAGGTAGGCCCTAGCTAGCCCTATGGGCAGGGGGCGCTGTAGGTAAAATGTAGGACATGTGCCTTAACTGTGTGACATGTCCTAGTAGTGACAAACAGCCATTTTGGTTTCTCACTACTGTGAGGCTGCCCTCTCATAGGAATGCATTGGGGATTCCCTGATATGTGGTTCAGTGGTAATTCCTGGTATGAGTGGAGTAGCGTGGTCAAGTTTGGTATGTTTGGAATAGTGGTAATAAATGCTGCGTAATGGTGTTCGCAGATTTATTATCACTATTTTAGAAATGCCACTTTTAGAAGTTGGCATTTCTGTGTGCTCGGTGTCTTGGTGCCTGCCTGTTGTGTATTGCATGTCTGGCTCTGGAGTGACAGGGGCTGGGGGGGTGCAGTGGCTCCAGAGGGGCTGGGTGAGTCAGCGCTAGGCTGAATAGGCCGATCTACATTTGGAGTAGTGGAAGGAGTAGCACCTGGGCCTGAATAGGACTGTGCCTGCCTTCCACAATGCTGGCTCCGCCCCCCTGTGGTGTGTCTGGGGCCAGAGCCTACACTGACAAAGGAGGTTGCTGTGCACTGTAAAGAAATGTGTAAGTGCCCCCCAGAACTGGTTTGGACCGGGCACAGTGCCCTGTGCCAGGGGGAGAACAAAGACATTTGGAGTATAAATATTGGGGCTGTGACCCCATGAAAAGGAAGCTGTGTGCTTACTTGGATCTGGAAGATAGGACTGCTGGGCGCCAGGAGGAACCGCCACGAAGGACTTCCCTTCTGCTGGAGGGCCCTGTGAGCTGGCCTGCCTGGGCCCAGCTGTGCCCTGTGTGAGCGCTCGTTTATCCTGCTGCCGAAAGAGTGGGTTAATTTGGAGAGGAGCGCTTTGTGCCCTACAGCGTGGGCAGCTCCACCCTCTCCTGTGTGACCTGAGCCCCAGGTGTGGGCTCACACTGCCCCGAAGAGTGAGAAGCGTTTAGTGAGCTTTTGTGCCCCTCAGCGCTGTTTTGCACATTGAGAGCGCGTGATCAGCGCTTTTCTAAAGATCTCCTTTTCCAAGAGCCCGAGGAAGGGACTCCAACTCCGTTCCTAGTGAGCGCTGTGGCTTTGCAGGAAGTCAGGCTGACTGTGGGCGGGGCCCTGATCCAGGAAGAGGAGAGCCCATGTGTTGCAGGCTCCACCCGAGGACACGGAGTTGCTGGGGACCAGGAGAGGTCTATGGCGGGAGCCCACTGGGAGCTCCAGAATCTGGACCAACTCAGCAGCCAAGTTGCGAGGAGCACAGCGGCCCAGCTGGTGGTCCCTGCAGGAGTCCCGGCAAGTCTGACTGTCCCCGGAGAGCGGGGCAGTCCGTTTGAAGCAGCGGGACCGGTAAGAGGCCCGGCGAGAGGCCGGCCGACACAGCGGGGAGAAGCTCTCCAGGCCCTCAGAGTGAGGGTGAGTCCAGAGGGGCTCACCGAAGGGGGAATCAACCCCTTCCCTTGTCTACACTGAAGCAGCTGCACCGCGGAGCAGAGGGCGGCCGCTTTTTGGCCATATCTTCTTTTTTTCCTCACAGGGGAGACCAAGTGAGGTCCTCCCGCCCTAAGGGGCATCGCACTGCCCTTTTGGGGAAGTATTGCGGGGCGAGCCCAGGACGGGGCTCCCGCTTCGGAATGAGCGTATGTTGTGCCCGGATGCAAGGGCACGTGGCCTGTGAGGTGCCCTAAGGGCGATGAGGAGGCCGGGGCAGTGACAATGCCTTACAGGGGAATTATGGCTCCTGTAGCTATGGGCCTGATGTATTCACGCTATGTGCTCACCGAGGATGTTTACTAATGTACACTCTGCCAGCGTTATGCGTGCAATAATGTTTATGCCATACTGACATGGTTATGGTCTTGCTAAGGTGGTTATGCGTAATGTGCTTAGGCTATGGTGGTAATGTGTGCACCTAGTAAGTGATTAACGTGCACTGCTGTGTTATATTTCATATAGGTCACCCCGATATAGGTCTAGGTATCATCATAACCCTTCACCTACATTCTCTCCTATACTACATACATAACGGATTTGGAGGACTGACCTTTTACCCAGTTACAATACTACACATAAGTACGTAGGGTTTTTCCCTGGACACTGGCCTCATAACTTATGCATGAGGATTCTCAGTTTCTTGGAATCACAGCAGGACCATCATCTCCTGCATAATAACTCTGTATAAAGTTCATTCCCGACGTCATCCTAAATCCGACACTGGCACAGCAAGGTAGAACCCCTGGGGATACCTTAGGGTATATAAACACCACATCTTGCTGAGAGGGGGAGAGGAGATCACGACCTCCATGCCCACACACTGATGCGAGACGCTGAGTTTCCTGCATGCAGATACTCCAGCTCGCAGTGGTCTGACATCCCTCGAAGGGTGTTCAGCTCGAGACCAGAACGAGGTCCCGCAGGCTAACATCAGGTAATGGGGTTGGCTTTATCCTAGAGGGATTCTTGGCTTTACACCTACTCACATGCTAGGTACACTTAGGTACATCTAGTTTAGGGTGCATCGTAGCAGTACGCATTTTATTGCCATGTATTTTATATACTCGCCTATATTTATGATTTTAGCAAAATGGTAGAAACCTACCATCTGATAACTTTCTCAGTGCTGCTACTCATTTATATATGCTACTATCTACTGGTGATTTCAGTGCACTTATTTTACGCTAGAATAACGACTGTTCAATAAATACTTATTGAAAACGTCCCAACCGTTTATTCTGTGTATCTCTCTGAGAACAAGTGAGCACGAGTGACTGAGCGAAAGGTAAGCTACTGTTTCCACGGTCCTGAGGGATCAGGGTTGTCATGTTCGATAGTTGCCAAGAACTATTCTCTCCTTGGTAAGAGGAGGTTATAGTGGCATTGCGATCTAGCTGGTACATAGGCCAACATCCCCGCGGGGGTGTCTGGAATCAGTCTGGACACCAGTCCGGCAGTGTATGTTGTCTAAATGCGCAGATCCTATATAGGTTTTATAGGAACTACACGACATGGCGCCGCCAACGTTGGTATTGGCACTTATTTAACAGTCAAATCTGAGTAGTTCAGTCGTGCTATTCTCAGAGACCCCTACTCACATTTCCCCAGAGACGTCTGGAGTGGGAGGGAACAAATCCGACGCAGCTGAGTAGGGAAATTCCTATGTATTGGCTGTTGGTTTAATTAAGCTTGAAGGATACAGTGTTCCTAATTGTGCATAACACCTTATCTCAGTTCCCTTGAAACGCTCTCCTTTCTAAAAACAATGACTGAACAGAAAGACGTAGATGAAGGAAATGCACTAAACTTCTCAGCCGAAGAAGAAGAATGCAATATACATTGCAGATAATGTTAGAAATGCCGTCACCCTAAAACTAGTAGCATATGGTGTTACAATTAGGGGTGGGCAAGTGACTTTCGTGATTGAGGCACACGAATCATATAGGACAGAGGTATTCTATTCATGGATTAAATTCCCACAGGCAAATGCACAAACCAAAACATTTCACTACTATGTAGAAGATGATATACCAAATGAGTAAAGTCCATATGAGGACATTGAAATTCCACTCACTTACGAAGAACACCTCTACTGGTTTAAAGGCGCCCTCCCCATACAAGAAATAGAGTAAGACTCGGTCTGCTCGGAAGAGACGGAGCAACATGGCCAGTTTTAGCGGCATATACACCACATCCTGACATTGACACAATGCCAGGAGGAGACTTACTTGTACAAAATAAAGAATTAATAAGACTTTACAGAAATATGACATAGTTTGTGTTGAGAACAATCACACTTCAGCCCGCACCGGCTACACAACCAGGACCAGTCCAAACTCCTACAACAAAAATTACACCACAGACACTGCACGCACTGATGGGTAAAATGCCCACTAAACGTGAACAAATGCCCTTCTGGATAGCACAAAAAATAACACAGCTGGAGGCAGTGTTTCCACACACTGGTCCTAAGGAAAAGCATAGAATACTTACTATTTGCTTGCCAATGGGGATAGCTCCCTCTACAGAGGATTGTACCTCTTGGGGCACAGTCTTCGCAGCAATATATACCAGGACTCATGGTATCCCTTCTTTAGCGGTAATACCAGATGTATTAAGACAAATACAGAACGAGTATGGAGCAGAGCCTGCTCTAAACTTGGGGATGAAGTTGTTAAATAACTTTGCCCAGGTATCTGCGATAATATTGGCGAATATTAAAGGGGAAGCAGCATCAGTGGCAATACGCCAACGCCTGAGAGAGTTCACTCCATTACAACAGGAGACAGAACTACCTAAAATAATTGCAACTGCTTATGCAGAGTTAGGTAGAGACAGTCTGGGATCTAGACCTGTAAAACCCCAACTAATGGGGAGTTCAGATAAAGAACAGGCAAAGCAAACACCAGTTTCTTCAAAGAAGAAATGGGAAAATAATAAACAAAAAAAGAACAGATCTCACTCCAGGGGAAGGACTCCTCAGCAGGAGCCCCCAGAAAGGAGATATAATCTTAGAAATAGAGATAACATTAAAAAACCTGACAGGTATCAGGATACTGATACTCATTCCTCTCATTCCTTTCAGGGTTCATCAAAAAACTCCGAGAGGGAAGGATGGTCAGAACAAAGACAAGAAGAGCGTACAAAGTCTAGAGACAAGCAACGCACTTCAGACTACGCTTCAAAGAAAGAAGAAAAACCTAAAGCAAAACCCCAATTTAAATAGAAGAAGGTAGCAGGTCTCAAAGTTAGACATGCCAGGAATTTTGAGGACTCAGCTACTGAACGGGGAATGGGCTCTGACGATGCTAGACAGCGCGGCAGAGGTAACAATAGCTCACCGGAACCTGATGGAATTTCTGGTAACAGCGGAGTTGAGTGAGTATATCACGGTGGAAACACCTGATACTAGGGTGAGTGTCCCACACAAGTTACATGAAATAACACTCCAAATGGAGGGGGACAAGCCAAGACAAGTTAAGGGTCTCTTTTGGGAGACCCTGACTTCGGGCTACGACATCCTATTAGCGGAAAAAGATTGACCGCCTACTATTGTTATGGAATGCCCAAAGGGGGAAACTGTAATTTTTCCAGCTTTCTCCGACCTAGTCCCCGCACACATAAGACATACATATGCACAGGAGTGGGCAGTAGCCCTTGCTCCGGCGTTATACCGCAACCATGTTGGGTGGGATGAGAAGTCTCCCCACCACGTTATTCCAATAAAAACAAACCCAACTCCACAAAGACAGTATCCCATAAAACAGGAAGCTAAAAAACAGGTCAGGGAGATCCTAGATCAACTTGAATACCAAGGTGTAATTGAACCATGCACCTCATCTATGAATAATCCTTTGTTTCCCGTAATGAAACCCGACAATTCATATCGTCTAGTTTTAGACTACAGACACTTAAACTGATGCACAAAAACATTTGCAGTTCAGAATGCACATAGTGCCGCATTAATGAATAACATTGTGCGGAAAAAATACAAAACAACATTAGATATCTCAAATGGATTTTTCTGCCAAAACATAGTACCTGAAAGCAGATATTTGACAGCATTCTCAGTGCTAGGGTCCCAGCATCAATTTTGTCGACTCCCTCAAGGGTATACGAATAGCCCGGGGTTATTCTCAAGGAGGGTCACAGAGTTACTACAGAATTTGGACGAAGAAGCATTATCCTAAGTAGATGATATTTATCTGACGGATGATGACTTAGAAGAACACTTGACCAGGGTGAGCACCATTATTTTGGGTTTCACCTCTGAGGGCTACAAATTTAATTTTAAAAATCGAAAATAGCCCACCTCAATGTCCTATTTTTGGGATATGAGCTTTCAAGTGAAGGCAATAGCCTGGCAGCCCACTTTTTAGAAAAGTGCGCACTGCTACAACCTCCAAAATCATTAAAAAAATTACAGTCCATACTGGGATTTTTGAATTATGGCAGAACATTCATTTTGGATTACGCAGAGAGAGTAAAACCTTTCTACGACCTAATAAGACCTGACTTTTCAGTTAGACAATGGACACAGGAACACACAAATATACTTCGTTCCCTACAAGCTGATATGATATCATCAAAACACTTACAGACACGCGTAAACGTACGCAACCTGGTGATTCGCGTAGTCGCAGGTCAATCCGGGTACACTTACTTAACATTTAACGAAGGTGAAACAGTACCAATTGCATATAAATCGCATTTGTACACTAACGCGGAAATGCGTTTTGCTCCAACAGAAAAAATTCTGACAGCAGTACAGACTGCTGTAGTGAGAGAAAGAGCACTAGCTCAAGGGAAACGAATAATTGTCGTGACCCCGGTACCGGCCTTAGAGGCTGCCACAAAGGCAAGCGTCCCAAATGCAAAAGCGTTACATCCAAGATGGATACAATGGGCTAATTCTCTCACTGCAACAGATGTAGAATACAGATATGACCCAAATCTAAAAACACAAGCATTCCTGCAATACGAACAAGAATATCCTCTACCAAATGAAATTAGGCCTCTAGATCGGTATGAATACATTATTTACACCAATGGATCTGCTCAACTGGCCATAGGGAGTAAGCAACAATACAGTACAGCATGCGCTATTGTGAAAGGTAGGATGCAGGATGGCAAGTTCCATCCAAGCTGTACAAAAACGCAGTCTCTCGGAGACTGCATGGCTCAGTTGGCAGAATTAAAAGCACTACTACTGGCACTAATAAATAAGGATCCCGAATTCCCCACACTAATAGTGTGTGATTCCTTTTACTGTGTCCAGTCGTACAACGAATATCTCCACTATTGGGGACAGAATGGGTACAGAGATGCAAAAGGTGGCACAATTAAACATAGAAAACTATGGGAACAGGTAGCAGAGTTGAAGAACGAACTACCAAGAGCTCACGTGATACACACACTGAGTCATCAACATGATGGTGTTCACGTTGAAGGGAATTCATTGGCTGATGAAGCCGCAAAGGGGGCAGTACGCACTGCATCCATAGCTGCAATCACCCGTTCAAAAACGAGGGTAGACGGTAGCACAATGGTAGCTGTGATTGCTTCACTCAATAACAGCAAAGCACTACCTAAAGGTTTTCCACTCAAGTACTCCTACAAGTTAGATGCAAACAACGTTCCATTTGCTCAGATTCCTGGAGTGGGGGATAGAGTAATACCAAACATGGATCGCAGGTTAGGTTTAATCAAGGCTGCACACGAGGGTCTGGGTTCTGCACATGCAGGATTTACGGCGACAGTTTCTTTACTGAAACAACGCTATTGGTGGCCAGGGTTAACAAGGCTGACCAAAGGCTTCATCTTAAAGTGCGATATCTGTCAACAGATAAAAGGGTCCACCGTAGCTCACCCAGCGCAGACACCATTGTTAATATCAGACAGACCGCTCGCTGCGGCCCTTTACAATCTGACGTGGCTTACAAGTATATCATGGTTGCAGTGGATTCCTGTTCAAGATTCTTATGGGTATGGCCTCAGCGCTAGGCTGACGCCCGAACTGTTATAAAAGATTTGCGAGTCTTTATAGGGACATACGCAATTGGCCCATTACATTCTGACCGTGGCCCCGCGTTCAGCTCTAGGGCTTACAAGGAAGCCATGGAAAGTTTGGGTGTAGCATTGTGGTACTCCTCTCCGTACCATCCCGAGGGAAATTCGGTTGTGGAGAGGAAAAACCGGGACTTAAAGCAATCTTTAACAGCTAGGGTATTAGGCTCGGGTGGTAGTTGGGTCAATCACCTATTTGGGGTCCAGCGGGCCCTTAATAACCAGCCAAGAAGCTCTCTGGGAGGTGCAACTCCTTACGAGGTCCTGTTTGGGACAAGAATGTGGGTACCTGATCTCGATTGTGAAGGCACAGTGGCGGATGAAAAACTGTTTGACATCAATAAACGTTTGGCTGTTTTACAGGATCTGAATGAATCTAGAGCCTCCTTAAGTAACGTCGAGACAAAGAAAAGCGCCACTGGGGAAGTCAAGTCAGCCACGGCAAGACCTGCCTGGATCCCTAAAGTGGGGGATCTGGTCAGAGAAAGGATTGTGGACAAGAAAGAATTCAGGCCATCCTATCGAAAGCCTGTACCTGTCCTGGCCGTTGAAGGTTCAAGAACTGTACTTCTACCGCCTCTTGCAGGAAAAGAAAAGAGATTCATCTCAATCGATCTGATCAAGCCACACCATGTGGCCGATACTAAATAGTAGGCCTCGTGGACTCCTGAGTAGCCGACGTCCTCCTCTTGCTACAATACAGGAAGTACAAACAGAAAGACTCATAACATTTGAAGAGTCACCTTTACAAAGCAACGAAATCAATAACAATGCATTGTAACTAGTTCCCCTTGACACAAACTCTCAAAATCAAAGTGAAAGACAAATTTCGATTCAACCTAATAAGGATATCTATGTCAACATGCCTCTTCGAGAGCAATCTACAAGTTCAACAAAACCTGCTGAGCTACCAAAGATAGATAGGACTGCATCTGGCTATTTCATCGACTTCGATACCTTTTTATTGGATCCAAGTGAACCTGAAATGACACCAGCCCAAATTACTCGCAAACAACGGATCAAAGACTTTTTTAACTTTCTTAGGAAAACTTATTTAGTATCACCTTGGCTAGAACTTTGGATAATCACCGGTATTTTATTTCTTCTTTTCTGGTTAGGATTAGTGATAACTTTCCACTTGCTCATCAATGGAACGTATCTTCAACAGAGCTCTGCAACGTCAAAAGTGAACTTAATTTTAAAACCTCATGTTTCATCTCATCGTGAACAGAGAGACTTGTCCTTTGTGAACATTTCAGCAGTTCCTATACCGGATGGTATAGTATGGGAAAAAGTAAATTTTTATTTATTTGGACCAACCGAGCTTTTAAAAATTCCACATTTGTTTAAAATTTCGTTAAACGATAGCATTACCTCCAGTACATTTTCTGATGATTGGGATTTTGAAACTGTTAATAACTTATTGTCTGATTTAGAACAATCTGCCCCGTTTTCTAGCACTGAAATGTTAGAGGATAGATCAGATTTTGACAAAATGTATTGTTTCCAACATTATGGACATCATTTCTTGCATAAATCTAGCAAACCCAGAAATGTTTTCACATAGGGAACATTGCCCTACACCACCTAAAGGTAGTTCAAAAATATTTGCACAGAAATTCTCATATTTTTCAGGGTTTAACACTTCTGACCCAACCTCGTACTACTATAAGGTTACACCAATATCTGCACAGAAAAATGTGCTAACAAACACCAAACAGATTTACTATGCTTCCTTTATCACCCAGCTGTCTGAACAGGGTTTTGACTTATGGATGGACACTGTAGACTTGAAATCGATCTGGGGTTCTAGGGACTGGCAAGTCCAGGGGACAGAAGCACTGTTTAGAGCACGCCTCATTCCACAGCAGATGATTTTCCTGAATGACACTGTGCAACAGACTTCCTGTCTTGGAATAGCCAGGAATAAGGATTTGAACACACCTCAAATTCCAACACCGAGGGGAATTTTACATCAGAAAGAGGGGCTAAGTTGGATAACATATTGCAATACAATAGATCAGACCCCAATTGGAAGGGATGGTTGGTTTGGCCTACTGACACAAACAGATGTCAGGAAAGATTCAGGGATACCACCGATGGGTTTAGTATCCACAGACCAGACCCAAATTATGTACAATGAGAACATCCGGAGGTAGTGACATCATACAGTGTTGGGAAGTTGTGCCTTGATTGGCTAAAGACCTCAACACTACCCTAGGTGAAGCAACACTTGTCCTTACTCTCAGAGGACGTGGACCTCACGGAATTTTTATTAGGTCCCAGGAAACCACGTCAGAAGCGCTTCTTGTATGCTGTCTATAACGAACTCTGGAAGATCTCTCAACAAGAAGCTGCAGAGAGATTAAGAGAAATAGATAGAGTTAACCTAGAAAAGGCGTTAGCCGTAGTTGACAATGGCATGACTACATTAACATCCAGGATATACTCACTGGGCAACATTGTATCTTCTGCTATCGATGTAATAGGACAAGACTTGTCCATATGGCAACACGGACAGTTGCAGTTACGTTCTCTTATTCTGTTAAGCTGGACGCTGCAGTCATTGCGTGCCGGTTATGTGCCTTGGCGTTTTATCAACATTACGTCATTATTTTCTGCATACAATCTAACAGAAAAACAGATGAAAACGGCAAAGAGGGGAGCAAAATATACAATGCTGCGTATTGAGAAACTGGATAGGTTACCCTTTACTGTGCCTGAGTCACCGTCCACAGAATGGTTAGTCCACGGCCATATAACATTACCGGTCGCAACTTTCCAGTTTCAATATTGCCTAGAACAACAACAGGCAGGCAGATATGAAAAGATGGGTAAGGAATTCATCAAGAAATCCTGGGATTTACCATATAGATTTCGATGCAGGAGTGGGGATCTGGAAGTGTTTCTCAGCGGAACTAACTGCGAGAACGCTTTAAGTGGATCTCTGATATGCCAGGATATTATGCTACACGGGGCTTGTAATGGGTCTGTGGCGAAATTGTCCTGTCACTTGAGGGGTACCCCAGCGGCTGTGATTACTCCGGTATTCAGGCTTCTCTCGAATGGGAGTTACTTGATGCTGAATGATCAAGGTTGTTGTGGGATGCTTCCGGGCATCGCATATCTAGTCACCGTGAGCTCCAGCGTTACTTGCTGTATGCAAGTATTGTTTCCACCAACACATACAGTCAGGGAGGCGCCGTTATAGCCTTCGCTAAATGTTTCCTGTATGCGGTTTGATACTCTGAGCAGAATGAAAGCCATGCTTTTACAACAAACCGTGCCCTTAACCTCCCGCCGGGAGACTTTTGATCTCCAGATCGCAAGGTCCTCGGCTGAGATACAGGCACTTATATGTACAAACTGCCCTTTCCATTTCACAGAAATGGTAAGTCGTATCTTTAACATGTCCGATACAATGGGTATTGTACACCTATTTAAGACCATAGGTTCCGGACTGTTAAGCACCTTTCAGACGGTCCTCGGAGTTATACCAAACTTTATACACTCTGTCTTTGGAAGCATTTTTGGAGGGCTTCCGCTGATCCTGTTTCTAATAGCAGGAATCCTGATTGTTACCTTTCTGCTACGCAATGGACGTCCCAGCTACCAAAGAAGTAGCAACAGCTCTCCTGGAGCATAAATACCGTGATCGCATGGTACAACATCTGGGCCCACCTCGCCTACGAGAACTGAGCGCCTCTTGGTTCCTGTCATTTAGACCTGTCTGGATGGACTGTGTCCTACCTGTTCTCCGATGCCTGCTCTGCGGAGAAGAATGCGTGTTGGACCTCTGTCTGACACTTCCATCTGCTGCGCCACCGGACGTTGATGCTTTACTGGACCCGATAACGGCCCATGTTCTGCAGTGTCCTCAGCGCATTCCCATGTTGTTGGCAGCATTCTTAGAGCCACCACAGGTAGTTTCTGCTCCTGTTGGTATGGACACCGGCTCCTCCAACAATCAGATCATCTGTGCTCAATTGACTTTCTTTGTGAGGTGTTACAGGGATCGTCAGCTGCATATTCAGACAGCAGCAATGTTGCGTCTACCAGCAAGGACACAAACATTTGGCATGTTGCACGCTGGGAAAATTTGGCTTTTTTACTTTTTCGAAATTCCAAATCGAAACCTTTTGACCTGCCTGGCTTTCAAATGCTTGTAGTTGTTCGGACTATATAAACAGACACTTTAGAGCCACTACTTGAATGATTTTTGTAGAACACTTTTTAACGTTTTTTTTAAGGCTTTTTTAAACTTCTCTTAACAATGTTTTGATTACTTGTTGCGTACAAACTTCTAGACGCCTTGGTAGTACGCTAGAATTTAGTAATGTCGTCCAGTCGGATGAGGAGTGGGTGTTATATTTCCTATAGGTACCCCGATATAGGTCTAGGTATCATCATAACCCTTCACCTACATTCTCTCCTATACTACATACATAACGGATTTGGAGGACTGACCTTTTACCCAGTTACAATACTACACATAAGTACGTAGGGTTTTTCCCTGGACACTGGCCTCATAACTTATGCATGAGGATTCTCAGTTTCTTGGAATCACAGCAGGACCATAATCTCCTGCATAATAACTGTGTATAAAGTTCATTACAGACGTCATCCTAAGTCCGACACTGGCACAGCAAGGTAGAACCCCTGGGGATACCTTAGGGTATATAAACACCACATCTTCCTGAGAGCGGGAGAGGAGATCACGACTTCCATGCCGACACACTGACGCGAGATGCTGAGGTTCCTGCATGCAGATACTCCAGCTCGCAGTGGTCTGACATCCCTCGCGGGGTGTTCAGATCGAGACCAGAACGAGGTCCCGCAGGCTAACATCAGGTAATGGGGTTGGCTTTATCCTAGAGGGATTCTTTGCTTTACACCAACTCACCTGCTAGGTACACTTAGGTACATCTAGTTTAGGGTGCATTGTAGGAGTACGCATTTTATTGCCATGTATTTTATATACTCGCCTATATCTATGATTTTAGCAAAATGGTAGAAACCTACCATCTGTTTACTTTCTTAGTGCTGCTACTTATTTAATATGCTACTGTCTACTGGTGATTTCAGTGCACTTATTTTACGCTAGAATAACGACTGTTCAATAAATACTTATTGAAAACGTCCCAACCGTTTATTCTGTGTATCTCTCTGAGAACAAGTGAGCACAAGTGACTGAGCGAAAAGTTTCCACGGTGCTGAGGGATCAGGGTTGTCATGTTCGATAGTTGCCAAGAACTATTCTCTCCTTGGTAAGAGGAGGTTATAGTGGCATTGCCAGCTAGCTGGTACACAGGCCAACATACCCAGTGGGGGTGTCTGGAATCAGTCTGGACACCAGTCCCGCAGTGTATGTTGTCTAAACGCGCAGATCCTATATAGGTCTTATAGGAACTACACGGCAGCTGATGATGGTGGGCAGGATGGGTTGTGGTTATGTACTGCACTACTGTTGATTACGTGTTACATAATATGCTAAGACGTGCATGCATAATAGGTTTATGCTAAGTGCCCTATTGCCAGTGGTTACTGGTTGTTTTCATTAACTATGATGTGATGGTTATGACAGTGCCCGATTGGCTCTCTAAGTGTATATAATCCCTGTAAAGTAATACCTAGTGCCAGGTGGCACAGTGTATATATGTGATTGCGTTCTAATGTGTTTTATGAGTAATACAAAGGCTATTTTTGATATAACCTTGTGTGGAGTTTCTTTTCTGGTGTGCCTAGTGTGCCGCTGCTGTGTGAGTGTGTTGAGCAAATGCTTTACACATTGCCTCTGGGATAAGCCTGACTGCTCTGCCAATCTACCAAGGGGGTGAACAGGGGTTATCTTCAGCGTGTAACTCCCTTGCCCTGACTAGAGTGGTGGTTTCTGCCTGGCTTAGGCGCGTGCCCTAGCCAACCAGAAATACCATTTCTAACATTGGTTGTCAGCAGTGAGGATAGGACTTGCGTTTGCGCAGTACCACAGTGACGCATGGTTGCACTACAAACTCTGCAGTTTAGAGTAATCACATGTTTGGGGATTTTTTCTCCTGATTGTTTTATTTCCCATCAAAGTGTCATTTTGAATTGTGTTTTCCTGCTCTCTACAAATTTCGGTGACACCCCTTAAGTGTCAGTAATGTCTCACCTTAGTGATCCAGCAGTTGATGTGACGGAAAGTGCATTTAATGTAATCATGTTGCATAGGTATACTGTGAAGGACCTAAAGAGGTTCTGTCAGGATCTTGGGTGTCTAGTGAGTAGGTCTGCCAGGAAGGTGGAACTGCGGGTGGCCGTGTTGGCCTGTTGGATATCCAAAAACCAGGTGAGGGAGGAGTCTGGGAAGGAGGACCCCGAGATCAGTGAGGTCTCTGAGAGGGAGGGTTCCCGATCAGTGCCCCTTGAGGGCAGTGGCCCTGGAGAGTCTGCGCAGGTGGGAGAAAATGACAGGGCAGGGACGCCAGTAGATAGTGAGGACCCCGTAGAGAGGAAGTCCCTTACTGGGTCCAGTGCCGGGGCAGTGCCCCATCCCTTTCCCTGTCCCCAGAGGAGTGGGTAGATAGAAGGGAAGAAAGGGAGCATCAGCTGGCTTTGGAGAGGCTCAGATTAGAGCATGCCAAGGAGATAGCGCAGCTGGGTGTGGAGGAGAAAAAGGCCTTGTTGGCTCAGGAGTTGAGTTTCAAGGAGTTGGTCCTTGAAGAGAAAAAGCTAGAGACTGAAAGGGTCTTAGCGCAGGAGAGGATGGGGGAGGCAGAGAGGACCTTCGCCAGAGAAAAGCTAACTCTTGAGGATATGTCCCCTGAGTGTAGTCTTAGTTGTCTGGATTCAGCAGTGAGGGTGGGGTCTAGTGGTGGCAGCAAAAGTGAGTCCAGTGTAGGAAGTCCCACTCCTATATCCCAGAGCATGGTACCTAGTTCCCAGGAAGAGGGTGTTACACCTGAAGGGTATAGGTTGAGGTTCTGTGGCAGGAGGAAACTGTCTCACCAGTCTTGGGGGGAGTTTGTAGATGAATGTTGTGATGCACTGGAAGGTTCGGTGATGGGTAGCACGGCAAACAATTTTGAAGGGCTGTTCAATCTGATTGTCAGAGAGCACATGTCCCTTCGTTGTTTTCCAGGGTTACGCCAACACCTGTTGGAGTGTGAGTTCTCTGATCCCAGGGAGCTTGCACGGGAGGCAGACCTCTGGGTGAGTGCCAGAGGGTCTGTGGAGGCATTTGGGAGTGACCCTAAGAGGAGTGGCTCAGGTGTTTCCCAGCCCAGGGTGGTGGGAAAGGTTCTCAGTAGCCCAGATAGGTCCCGGTGTAGTGGGGGGGTATAGGGGCTCACGTCCTGTCTCCGCAGGGAAGGAGTAAGAATGGGATGCGTCTCAAGGTGCCCAAAATCCAGTCTCAGGGCCTGGAGGGTTCCTTCGGGGAACACCAGGTGGGCAGCCTAGGCTGTACTAGGAGGCCATCCATTGAGGGGGATAACCTACTGTCAGGAGAACTTGGAGCGTCTGTAAGTGGAGCTCCATCAGTTCTGGTGTTTGGCGGTGCCACTCCTGAGTGGAGGGTGCAGGAGTCCAGGTGGAGGGGTGAGAGGGGGAAAGAGTCCCCAGTGGGAGAACCAGTGGGTCAGGGACCAGCCTTAAGGGCTGAGCCTTTTAGGAGTGACCATGGTGACACCACTTCTGCCCTGGGGGGTGTTCGTGCACTGTCAGTGGACAGGGGTCGGGAGATCCGCGCCAGACAGACAGTCACGCAACACATGAGGTATGTGTTACCCTTGGGGGGGCTGCGTGCTCCCCCGGAAGTCCTGGTGTGCCAGGCAAGTGTTCAGCCACAGGGTTTAGTCCCTGGGCTAGGAGGACGGGTTCAGGTTCTGCCTGACCTGGAGGGAAGGACATCTGTAACCAGTGTCCCTACCATTTTGTCTTCTTGGGGTACCACTCCAGGTGGGAGGGTGCAGAACTCTGGAAGGGGGTGCAGAGGGAGGGAGTCCTCGCCTCTGACCCCGGTTCAACCTGAGGGTTTAGTCCCTGGGTTGGGAGGCCAGGTTCAGGTTCTGCCCTGACCTGGAGGGAAGGACATCTGTAACCAGTGTCCCTACCGTTTTGTCTTCTGGGGGTACCACTCCAGGTGGGAGGGTGCAGAACTCTGGAAGGGGGTGCAGAGGGGGGAGTCCTCGACTCTGGCCCCGGTTCAACCTGAGGGTTTAGATCCTAGGTTGGGAGACCAGTTGCAGGAGAGAGGTTCTGAACTGGTGGGAGAGTTGTGTTCTGAGGGTGCCTCTCCTAGGAGGAGAGTGCGGAACCCAAGAAAGAGGGGTAGGGGGATGAGAGCCTCACCCGTGACTCCTGCTCAGCCTGAGGGTGCAGACCCTGGGTTGAGGGATCAGTGGCAGTATAGGACAGCACTGATGAGAGGTAGAGTGGAGAATGGATACTATGTACCTGGGACTACTGCCCCCCACTCTGTGAGATGGCAAGGACCAGAGACATCTGTATGGCCTAGGGCCGCGGACAGCTAGGGAGTCCCAGTGGGGTAGCTTAGTTGGTCCTGGGAGCTTAGACAGAGGGAACCACATGGGTTCAGATTGGCATAGAACTGGAGTGTGCCCCTGCAGTTGCGGGCCTGCGTCTGTGTTCTATCGCCCCAAGCTGAGAAGTCCATCAAGGTATTGATTGGTCTACCCTGGCTTTAGGCTGGAAGGGGGTTGTGTTGGACTTGGCCCTTTTTGCTGAGTCATCCCTGAACTTTTTGCCTTCCTCCTGGTATTTTTTCTGACCTGGTGTTGGTGGTTTTAGGACTCTGGGCACTTTATCACTGCTGTCCAGTGTAAAGTGCATGTGCTCTCTATGGTAAACGTGGTAAGATTGGTCTACACCTGTTTGGCGTATTTAATTTACCTATCAGTCCCCTGTAAAGTGGTATCTCATATACCTGGGGCCAGTAAATTAAATGCTACTGGTGGGCTTGCAGCGCTGCTTGCGCCACCCACCAAAGTAGCCTTTCAAACCTGTCTCAAGTCTCTGCCATTGCAGGGCCTGTGCACGCAGTTTACTGCTGCTGTGACGTGGCACATAAAGTGGGTGCCACGTCTGTGACTCCCCTTTACTACATATCAGTCACCCATAAGGTAGGCCCTAGCCAGCCCCATGGGCAGGGTGCGCTGTAGGTAAAAGTTAGGACATGTGCCTTAACTGTGTGGCATGTCCTGGTTGTGACAAACAGCCATTTTGGTTTCTCACTACTGTGAGGCTGCCCTCTCATAGGAATGCATTGGAGATTCCCTGATATGTGTTTCAGTGGTAATTCCTGGTATGAGAGGAGTAGCGTGGTCAAGTTTGGTATGTTTGGAATAGTGATAATGAATGCTGTGTAATGGTGTTCGCAGATTTATTATCACTATTTTAGAAATGCCACTTTTAGAAGTTGGCATTTCTGTGTGCTATGTGTCTTGGTGCCTGCCTGTTGTCTATTGCATGTCTGGCTCTGGAGTGACAGGGGCTGGGGGAGTGCAGTGGCTCACGAGGGGCTGGGTGAGTCAGCGCTAGGCTGAATAGGCCGAGCTGCATTTGGAGTAGTGGGAGGAGTAGCACCTGGGCCTGAATAGGACTGTGCCTGCCTTCCACAATGCTGGCTCCGCCCCCCTGTGGTGTGTCTGGGGCCAGAGCCTACACTGACAAAGGAGGTTGTTGTGCACTGTAAAGAAATATGTAAGTGCCCCCCAGAACTGGTTTGGACCGGGCACAGTGCCCTGTGCCAGGGGGAGAACAAAGACATTTAGAGTATAAATATTGGGGCTGTGACCCCATGAAAAGGAAGCTGTGTGCTTACTTGGATCTGGAAGATAGGACTGCTGGGTGCCAGGAGGAACCGCCACGAAGGACTTCCCTCCTGCTGGAGGGCTCTGTGAGCTGGCCTGCCTGGGCCCAGCTCTGCCCTGTGTGAGTGCTTGTTTATCCTGCTGCCCAAAGAGTGGGTTAATTTGGAGAGGAGCGCTTTGTGCCCTACAGCGTGGGCAGCGGCACCCTCTCCTGTGTGACCTGAGCCCCAGGTGTGGGCTCACACTGCCCCGAAGCGTGAAAAGCGTTTAGTGAGCTTTTGTGCCCCTCAGCGCTGTTCTATACATTGAGAGCGCGTGATCAGCACTTTTCTAAAGATCTCCTTTTCCAAGAGCCAGAGGAAGGGGCTCGAACTCCGTTCCTAGCGAGCGCTGTGGCTGTGCAGGAAGTCAGGCAGGAATGAAGCCTGACTGTGGGCGGGGCCCTGATCCAGGAAGAGGAGAGCCCATGTGTTGCAGGCTCCACCCGAGGACATGGAGTTGCTGGGGACCAGGGGAGGCCTATGGCGGGAGCCCACTGGGAGCTCCAGAATCTGGACCGACTCAGCAGCCAAGCTGCGAGGAGCACAGCGGCCCAGCTGGTGGTCCCTGCAGGAGTCCCAGCGAGTCCCACTGTCCCCGGAGAGCGGGGCAGTCTGTTTGAAGCAGCGGGACCGGTAAGAGGCTCGGCGAGAGGCCGGCCGACACAGCGGGGAGAAGCTCTCCAGGCCCTCGGAGTAAGGGTGAGTCCAGAGGGGCTGACCGAAGGGGGAATCAACCCCTTCCCTTGTCTACAGTGAGGCAGCCGCACCGCGGACCAGCGGGTGGCCGCTTTTTGGCCATATCTTCTTTTTTTTCCTCATGGGGGGACCAAGTGAGGTCCTCCCGCCCTAAGGGGCATCACACTGCCCTTTTGGGGAAGTATTGCGGGGCGAGCCCAGGACGGGGCTCCAGCTTCGGAATGAGCATATGTTGTGCCCGGATGCAAGGGAACGTGGCCTGTGAGGTGCCCTAACGGCGATGAGGAGGCCGGGGCAGTGACTATGCCTTCTAGGGGAATTATGGCTCTTGTAGCTATGGGCCTGATGTATTTACGCTATGTGCCCACCGAGGATGTTTACTAAGGTACACTCTGCCAGCGTTATGCGTGCAATAATGTTTATGCCATACTGACATGGTTATGGTCTTGCTAAGGTGGCTATGCGTAATGTGCTTAGGCTATGGTGGTAATGTGTGCACCTAGTAAGTGATTAACGTGCACTGCTGATGATGGTGGGCAGGATGGGTTGTGGTGATGTACTGCACTACTGTTGATTACGTGTTACATAATATGCTATGACGTGTATGCATAATAGGTTTATGCTAAGTACCCTATTGCCAGTGGTTACTGGTTGTTTTAACTAGGCCTGGGCGGTAAATTCCGTTCCGCTCGCGGAATTTGGGTAATTTCGCGTTCCGCGGAGAACGCGAAATTGCCAAAGATTCCGCGATCCGCGGCTTTGCGGAATTTTTTGCTTGTTCGCGCTTTCAAAAGGCGTGTTCGCTAGATATTTCTCCCCGAGCATGCAAACAGCATTCGCGAACAGGAAAAAGCATCGCGAACGGGCGGAACAAGCAATTCCGCGTGTTCGCGGAACTTTTGCGTGCTCGCAGAGATTTTTTACCGTTTCGCGGAGCTTTGCGTAGCGCGACTACGCAAATTCCGCCCACCCCTAGTTTTAACTAACTATGATGTGATGGTTATGACAGTGGCCCAATTTGCCCTGTAAGTGTATATAATCCCTGTAAAGTAATACCTAGTGCCAGGTGGTACAGTGTATATATGTGATTGTGTTCTAATGTGTTTTATGAGTAATACAAAGGCTATTTTTGATATAACCTTGTGTGGAGTTTCTTTTGTGGTGTGCCTAGTGTGTCGCTGCTGTGTGAGTGTGTTGAGCAAACGCTTTACACATTGCCTCTGGGATAAGCCTGACTGCTCTGCCAAGCTACCAAGGGGGTGAGCAGGGGTTATCTTAGGTGTGTAACTCCCTTGCCCTGACTAGAGTGGTGGTTTTTGCCTGGCTTAGGCGTGTGCCCTAGCCAACCAGAAATCCCATTTCTCAATTCAATTCAATTCAAGAATTCTTTATTTCGGCCTTAATGGCCATAAAAGCACAAATAAAAGGTACGACACAATTCATACATTAAAATTTCCCAAAGGTAAAGTGCATGTGCATTACAATGTCAAGGAATTCCGAATAAAAATGTTAAAAAGTATAAAATACATAAAAATACACATTTGTGACATTTAAGATATGAAAAAGATGGGGTTGATAAAAGTTTGTAATCACAGAAATGAGAGAAGATGATCGAATTCGGTGGGGCCAAATTTTAAAATGGCTCGGCGTACACACCACATAGAGAATAAATATCGAGAAACTGAGTACACGATAGGCATGCTAGTATCATATTTTAGTATCCTGTAAGCCTCCGCACATTGTTTTGTTCCGAGGTTTCTACATACCTGTAGTAACCATCGGTGTCTAGCCTTCTTGTATGCCGGGCAAAAAAATAGTACGTGTTGGTCCGTCTCCGATATGTTATTGCAGACCGGACAACCCTGAGTCAGAGTGCCCCCCAGTTGTTTGTAAATGCACGAAATGGCAATACTCCGTGTCTAAATTGTAGATAGAGCTTTTTAGCAAGGGGAGGCTGGATGACGTCAAGAGCAGGTTCTAGTCTATATAGCTCTTTAACCTCTAGGAAGGATGCAGTCAATATACCAGTCGCGGGGTTCCTCTTTATCTGATTAAGTTTGTATTCCCTAAAGGTCTTTGACAGGGCCTTCCTGGATAATGACAAGCAGCTTCCTTCAGCGTTAGCCCATAGGTCGCCCATCCCCTTAGCTTCTAAAGAGTTTTTGATATAGGCCAGCCATGGGATTTTACTAGCTCCCTGTAAGTTTAACACTTCCTTCAGCTCTTCTCTAAAAACTACTAATTCTGGGGTACTCCATAAACGTCGCCAATGTAAGAGGGGTCTAAGGGCAACTTCCTCTGCAATTGGGCCAACCCCAAGATCCATTCGAAGTGGCATAAGTGGTGTACTTTTGGGAAGACCTAGGAGTTGCCTGGCAAAGGAATTCTCGTTCTTGGAAAGGGGGTCGGATGGTCGATGGCCCCAGATTTATGCCCCGTACAAGGCCACCCCCCTTGCTTGGGCTTTATAAATTTCCATCACCGGTCCAACCATTTTATGAGTGCACTTCCTAAGCATCTTTGCTAACCCCCCCGTTGTCTGTGCCAACTTTAGGCTAGCCTTCTTAATTTGTGCGCTCCAGTCCATTTTCTCAGTGTGTGTTATTCCTAAGTATTCAAAGACAGTCACTTTCTCTAGTGGTTTCCCATCTAGCTGAGGATTTGATCGTGTGGTGTTTCCTGCATTAAAAGCCATGTATTTGGTTTTCTGTGAATTTATTTCTAAATCCCTACTTTTACAAAATGTATGGAAGATATCTAGGGCCCTCTGTACTCCCATAGGGAACTTAGATAGTAGGAGGGTATCGTCGGCGAACATCAAGGCGGGAACCTTGAGGTTTGCCAACCTAGGAGCATCTATGTCCCTCCCAGCAATCAGGGCCTCCACTAGGCCATTAATAAATAAGCAGAAAAGGGTCGGGCCAACACACACCCTTGTCGTACCCCTCTATCTATAGATATGGGGTCAGTGAGCTCACCATCTTTCCCATGCCTGATTCGTGCATAATTACATTCATGAAGCCGTTTCATCTGGTGGCAAAGGTACAGAGGGTCCCCTAAATTTAATAGAATGGACCACAATTTGTCCCTGGGGACCAGGTCGAAAGCCGATTTTAGGTCCACAAAGATCAAATAAAGGCTGCCACCCTCCAGAAGCACTGTCTTCCAGTATAGTAGTTGCAGCCTAAGAATTTGATCTATTGTGGACATTCTGGCTCTAAAACCTGCCTAGTAGGGGCTAAGTATAGAATACTCCTCCATCCAGCTCTCTAGTCGGCCCAACAGCACTCTTGCGTATATCTTCTGGGTGACATCTATGAGGCTGATTGGGCGGTAGTTAGCGGGAAGGAGTGGTGAGCCCTTTTTATAAATTGGAATAATTTCCGCCCCCAACCATGTCATAGGGATCGGCATTCCCTGCATGATAGCATTAAACAGGGTCCATAGATATGGGGCCCAAATGTTAGGCTCATCACGGAAAAGGTCGCCTGGGATCTTGTCTAGTCCCGGTGCCTTAGAGGGGGTTACCCTACTTAAGGCATCCATTATCTCTTTTAAAGAAATTAGTGGAGCATCAAGAGGGGGCGACTGAAAGTGGGGGGGCTCATTTGTGGCCTGCCCCACTTCACCCTCTACCCTTTTCGCATAAGGGCTCAAAATGGGCCTTCCAAGCTTCTGCCCCCAGGTTTGGTTCTATTGCCAGTTTACCCTCTGTACAGCCAGTATTTACTAAGTTCCAAAAAGTCCTCATGTCCCTAGAAAATAAGGCACTTTTCAGACTCTCCCATTTATCTCCCTCCCATTGTTTCTTTGCCACATTGATTATGTTTTTGTGGACTATCCGCTTGTCTTTTATTAGGAGTCTGTCTTTGGATTTAATAGCTAAGACTAGTGCTTGCTTAGCCTTACGGCAATCGCCATTGTACCAAGGGTGACCCTGGGGCTCCTTTTCCCTTGATTTTATGATGGGAAAAAAAATATTTGCCAAATCAGATACTAAACCTTGGTGGTTGTTCGCAATTTCAAGTAGGGCAGTGGTGGGGACGGCAGTTTCACTAAGATGATTTGCAGCCTCGAGATATGGGATGGCAGTATGGTAAAGGGAGGCTAGCTTTTCCTGAGATTTACAAAATGCCCCCCATTTAACTCTCCTCCTGCAACTAGTTAATATTAACCTAGGGCCGGTTGGAGGTTGGCCTGTGTGAATGTCCCTGGGACACAGCGGTACCATCTCGAGAATCAAGGCATTGTGGTCACTGTCATATCGGGGCACAACCCTGAAATCAATCACCCGGTGCCAAGATTTGGTGTCCACCAGGATATAATCTAAAATGGAAGAACTTCCCAGTCTGTTGTACGTGTAATTCGCCGGGGAATAAGATTTTGTACGCCCATTACAGGCCCTAAGGGAGTGGTTCATTGTGAGGGTGCTCATTTGGAGTACCAATGGGGTCCAAGCCCGGGTTGCCGGGGCATTCGACTCTGGAATGGCCCAGTGTTGGTCCTCCTCACTGGCGTCACCCACAATCAGGTCTTTCAGAGGTTCGAACTGACAATTAAAGTCACCAGCTAGGATCACCAGAATGTTATCAGGAATGGTATGTAAAAAAGTTGTCAGATGCTCTAGGGTTGTGGACTCCTGGCCATGGCTAACTGGGCGGGAATAGACATTGATTACAGATATTCTAATCTTGGCGGGGAAGCTCAGAATAACGCAAAGTATATCTCTGGAGGGTGCCTCAACTTGTTTTGCCGTGCACCCCAGGTGTACGGCAATCCAGGTACAAAGTCCCCCTGCGGGTCTTCCCCTTCCCCCACTTGTAGCTGCTAGGCAAAAGGTTGCATAGCCCAGTCTGTGGGTGTCCTCCCTCGCCCAGGTTTCCTGGAACATGCAAATGTCATTTTCTTGGATGAAAGCTCCCCACTCCGGATTTTCTAGTTTAGAAGTGAGGCCCCCAATGTTCCAGGATAGAACATGAAACTTGGGTGTGACGTTTAATGGCTGTTTTGGAGTACTAGATTCCTCTGCGATCGGCCTAGAGCCGTTCCCAATAGTGGGGCAGTCAGTTCTGGGGGGTGTGGTTTCTATTATCACCCGCTGATGGCCTATGGATGTCTGTGGGGGGCTCGGTATTGTGCCTATTGTAGTACAATTGGTAAGGGACCCTTCCACTCCCTCGCTTTGAACTCTTCCCTCACCAGCAACCCTCTTGCTGACCCAATCAGCTTTCTGTCTAGAAGTAACAGGATTCTTACACAACTCCCTCCATTCAGGGAGGTCCCTCCAATAATCCCTCTGTGAATTTGGTTCCATTTCCAGTGGCTGTACTAATTTTAGTCAGTCTACTGCTTCTAGGGACACAAATCTATTTGCAAGTGGAAGTTTAAAAAACAGAGGGCTTGGTTGATCCTGCCCCAAAGAGGTACTTTGCTGGTACTGGTGACTAGACCCTACTCCATAAGCTGGCCGCAGACTATTTTCTGGGACAAGTCCCGGGGGGTAAAAGTACCCCAGCGGGAGAGGACTAATACCCCCTTCCTGCCTTTGCTGGTTTCGCATTAGAAGAGTCCTTACAACCTCAGGATTTCAAAAATTAATCACAATGGTATCGCCAGGTATATCTTTCGGCCTCTGGCCCACCCATCCCACCCTGCGTGTGAATAGGATTTCACTAGCATCCTTGTACGAAAATTGAAGTTGTTTTGACAGCCAAAAAATACATTTATTTTTTAGATCATAATGCGATTCTCTTTGTCCCCTGTTTAATTCTGGGACTCTAGTTAAAATCATAACATACGGTGTTGAGTCCGGGGGGAGATTGATACAAGGTGGGGCTGATCTTCCCTCTACTACTTCTATTCGTGTGTCTTGCCCCTCCTTTGCTCTATACTTTGGCCCCAAATGCTGCGCATTGGCTTCAACTATAAGCATTTCTGGGCAGGGTCTTTGCTTCTTACCAATCTCCCAACCCCTTTTGGGCTCCTGGCTTTGTATACTAGTGGTATTTCTTGGCTTACTAGGAATAATCGCATGTTTAATTGCATCCTCCTTGCCACTCTGAATTTGCGGAGGCGGACTCAGGTTGGTTTCCGGGGCGCGGTCTACACTCGAATGGACGGGATGGGTTTGGGACACACGCTGCTGGTGGGGTTCATCCACCCTATGGTTAACATCTACCTTACTAACATAAGTTTCTAACAAGGTTGTGAGTTTGTCTACCCGGGAGGTCAAGGAGTTTAACTCCTCTTTGACGATTTTTCTTATTTGGGACTGCAGATCCATTACCAAATTTAACACCCACGGTGGCTTTTCTGTGCCTTCATTCACATGACCGCCCAACCCTCCCTTCCCCAAGACACCATTCTCAACAAGTTCCATGGCACCCTTCTTCCGATTTCTCCCAGCCTTCATGGTAGCTTTGGCATTCCCTCTCTTTCCTGGACCAGAAGGGGGATCCTCAGTCTGCAAGTCCGAGGTAGGTGTATCGTGTACCAGGGCACATGTCCTGGACTGGGACCTGGAGGAGACGAAATCGACAGTTAGCGGGGCAGATTGTATATCAGGGCTAGACAGGGGAGGGACTAGGTCCGCTGTTATCGATAGCCGTCTTTCAGTCAGTTCAATTTCGGTTGATACTGCCCCTATAGCCCTCTGAAGCATCTTGTCGATAGAGGTAGGCTGGTGGCTTGTTGGCGATTGTATGGTTAATGTTTGTTTTTTCCCTGTGCAGGTGCGTCTCCTCATTTTGACTAGTTAGCGAGAATGTGGTCTGCCTTATCGGTGGCCTTGGGATACAGAGAAAGGTCCGGGCGGCTACAAGGTTACACACAGCACGTGGCTCCCACGCAGAAAGAAAGGAAGGAAGAGGACTAGCAGAAGTCACTGGCCTGGCTTAAAACAGAAGGTAGGGCAATTGTGGTGTAAAAGCACCCACCTTAGGTTCCAACTTCGAACGTGGCTTCGTGGGCTGGTGGTGATTTTCCACGGACGACTAAGGGGGGTGGTCCAGCCCAGCCTCTTCCGGGCGCGGACGGGCGCAGATGGGCCTGCCCTTGGCCCGGGCTTTGCCCGGGCACGGCCCGGGCACGCCCGCGCGCGTCCCGCAGCGATGTTTAAAGCGCCTCCCGGCGCGAAACAATGGCGGCAACAGCAGCGGCCGCGAGTGGGGCTGGGACTTGGAATCTTTGTCCCCCTCCTCCTCCTCCAGCAGCCAGGCAGGCAGCAAGTGTCCAGAGCAGGCTTCCCGCGCTGTGGGAGCCCGCAGCGATGCTTAAAGCGCCTCCAGGCGCGAAACAATGGCGGCAACAGCTGTGGCCGCGAGTGGGGCTGGGACTTGGAGTCTTTGTCCCCCTCCTCCTCCTCCAGCAGCCAGGCAGGCATCAAGTGTCCAGAGCGGGCTTCCCACGCTGCGGGAGCCCGCAGCGATGTTTAAAGCGCCTCCAGGCGCGAAACAATGGCGGCAACAGCAGCGGCCGCGAGTGGGGCTGGGACTTGGAGTCTTTGTCCCCCTCCTCCGCCTCCAGCAGCCAGGCAGGCAGCAAGTGTCCAGAGCGGGCTTCCCACGCTGCGGGAGCCCGCAGCGATGTTTAAAGCGCCTCCGGGCGCGAAACAATGGCGGCAACAGCAGCGGCCGCAAGTGGGGCTGGGACTTGGAGTCTTTGTCCCCCTCCTCCTCCTCCAGCAGCCAGGCAGGCAGCAAGTGTCCAGAGCGGGCTTCCCATTTCTAACACAAGGGTACCTGTGTGGTGAGGCACAGCATCGCTCTTGAGCAATGACAGATTATCTGGGAATTAGTACGGAAGACCCTGTTTCTCTTTAGTATCTTTGAGCTAGAAGACACTTGCCAGGGAGGGTGTAGCACAAAGGTCTGCTACTTGAGTGATGGTGCACACCACCTTGCTTACGAGAGGTACAGAGAAGACACAGGTTACTTATTCTAGGCCACATGTATCAAATAAGCATTTTGTGATTGTGATTACCAAATAGTGATTTTTACTGAATCGTTATTTGGTAATCGCAAAATGCTATGCATGTAAGGAATCGCCAAAGATTTTGTGATTCCTTAATATCACCAAATAGAAATTCGGTAAATAGCGAATCGCTATTAAGTAATATTACTGCATTCGTTCCTATGGGCCAAAAGGCCCAAAGGAGCGAATGGTTTTGCATTGGCTAATTTGCGATTACTTAATTGGTAATCGCAATACAGGTCATGCAAATTCAAGGGTGCCTGGGGGCCTAAGGCCCCTTGAAGCACCCCCATAAAAAAAAAATGTGCACATGTAAAGCGCACACGTGTGCACTACATGGCACTTTGAAAAATGCAGTTTGGGCATATTTTTCAAAGTTTGCACATGGTTACCATCGACTTTAAGTTGATGGTAATTGCCTTTTCCTAAATGCACAGTTTGCATTTGGAAAATGCTTCTTACATGTGCTAGGAGAATCACAATTTGCGATTCCCTATTTGTAGTCGCAATCTTAGGCAATCGCAATTGCGACTACAGAGCTTTTCAGACATCACAAAAGACTATTTTGCATTCGCAATGGGCCGTTTTGACCGAATCGCACCGTTTGCGAATGCAAAATCTTTCATATATGTGGCCCTCTGTATATAGAAGACTGCACAAAACTCTCTTCCTCCTTCTCCTGTGAGGCGCAAAACACCTGTGCCTCCGATGAGGGACAGACCCCGTGTCTGGGTCATGGCAAAATTTACATGTACCTGGAAGAACATTATGCACCTTGGGATATTCCCAGAATCGAACCACCTTAAATCCGCGGACCCGAACTGCCCCTCGTTAGCCTGGGAAGCTATGACATTGACAATCCCTCTTTCCGCGAGGAAGGAGTAGTTGCTTATGATTGGATTATGCAACCACACCTTGTGCATGGGAGACTCCAACCGCGGGAGGTACCAGAGTGGCCGACGCGGGTTAATGTGCACGATTCTGTGCAAGGATGAGAGGAAGTCCTCAAAGCGCAAATGAGCCAGGGGGCCTGGATGATGGCCCGCAGCATCCTCCTCTTTCCATCCCGAGGCTCCTACGAGATAAGGAGACCCCACCCCTCGCAGGAGGCCCCTTCTGTTGCCGGGTGGCTGCGAGCAGCCCCTCGTGGCTCTGGCGAGGAAGAACCCCGCCCCAGCACTGGGGAGGAGACACCAAGACCCCGAGTACCAGAGCCCCCCCCAGGTCCCCGTTAACACGGCGTGCGGATCTCGCCGACTGCTGCTGAACCTCTGCCGCTCCTTCCCGGAACGCTCTGACCCCCTCCGCTTCCCTCTCCACGTTTCCATCCCTCAGCCTCGCTCCACAGACGGCTCGTGCGAGCGCGCCCCTCCGCACCGGAGCACACCGCCCAGCACTGGCAGCGAGCACGCTATCTTTGAAACATGCCTGCCTGTGAACGGAGGAGAGTCCAGTCCGCTTGGAAATAAGAAGTGAGTGATCTCGTGAGCTCCCGGGCTGCAGGGAGCGTTCTGTAAGGGACCCGCTGCTGGTTTCCTACAGAGGGGAGCACTGTGCGTGGATTACATGAGAAGCCTCGTTGTGCATGGATGGCTACGGCGGTATACTTTGTAGTAGTGCTGTGGTTATTGTGGCTTTTATAGCACGTTACCGATGTACGTCTAGGTTTGCATGTATGCTTCAGGTGTGCGTAGGGCATACCTGCCCCCGGCACTGTTACTCGCGTATTGCAATGTATGGAACTGATACCTCTTAGGTGTTCAGCAGGTGTAGTGGTCTTCTTGGTCGGGATTCCATCGTTTACTTTGTTAGAAACATAGTTGCAGGGCATTTTTCGCACCTCACAATTAACGCAGGCGTTTTGAGGCCGTTCGTGTGCCACCTGCGAGCGCCCACCTCTGAGAATTGTTAGTGGGCTCACCTGTCCGTGTGATTTTGAAGAACGCTCGTTTTGAGTGTGGAGGTGAGCTTTGAGCGGTTGCCTACTTCGTGCATCCCCTCACGCATTGAAATCGAAATTCTATGTATCTAGCACTTATTATTCCCGACAAGGCATTGAATGCACTAGGCGCTGACTTCTTGGCGCAGCCGCTTATTTGTTCCTCCTGCAGATGGTGCCGTGGGCTGCTGAGGGTTTGAGGGGAGGAAGGAAATGTGCTACTACACTTGTCAATCATACAAGAACAGGATCGATGCGGGCTCAGCTGACGTCTTTTTTGCTGTGTTAGGTACTTGCCAAATCCCTGTGGTACATTCCCTCCCCCACACCGATGGGGTTCAGTGGAGTTACCAAATCGAAGGCAATTGCTTCCTTCTGAGGCAGGGGTCGGGCCTGTCACAGCGGGCATTTCCACAACCCCACCTGTCTCTCAATGCCTTGGCATGATGTGTTTATATATTTAATACCCCGGCGAGGTTCTAAATACGATTTGCCAGTGCTTTTATACTTTTCCAGATGACCCTTGCCACAGTACTCTTTTACAGTATTTATATATATATATTTTTTTCTCAAGTACTGCGCCTTTTCCAGGTGAACGGATATGCAATTTGTGCTATAATATATTCATTAAAAATACCCGAAACTCACAAATTCCATTTAACCGCGCAATTTTCTCTCTCCTGAGGTGTCAGACTGTGCAGAATGTTTGTCTGCTCAGCTCTTCCGGCTGCAATCGCACGTTCACATCAAACACTAAAGTAAAGACTGCTCGTCAGGTTGAGAGGGGGGCACCCCATCCCTCCCCAAGGGAATGTTATCCGGTTCACCGCACATTCCACACACCTGCTGCACTGCTGTTTGACCCACTTCGCATGGATGCAGCCGCAGCCCAGCCATCGCATCGCTTTTCGCACTGACACGAACCACAACGGCGCAGGATTCATGTCATGCTATTTCAAAGGTTCAGACATGTCTAGTTTTAACCGGAAGCGCGTAATATAGGGAAACAGGTATATGTTCAGTTTTTAATTTAGCATTTTTAAATCAGGTTTTGCAGGAGTGATCAGCATTGAGACCATATACACCAGCTGTAGTGTTTACCCCTTCTTTACTAGAATACTTAAAGTACCTCGCAGTGAGGTAAAAGTATTAAAATTCATATGTGTCATTTCTGATGCCAATAAGTATTGGTCGTGATTATTCATCCTACTCCACTTGCTGTCCAAAGCCATGACGGGCCTCAGTACCCTCGGCTGACCATGTCCCTCTAATTCCTCGTGCCCCTCTGGTGGCCAATCCATGGCACCACATTATTTTTGCCCATCTCCTTCGCCCCAACCACTCAACTCTTTCCATTACTTCCTCGTCCGTCTTCACGTCCCATTCCTTATCCATGAGCAGCTTGCCTGCTCCACAGAAGGTATTACCTAGCTAAGGTCAAAATACTTCCCCCAATATGGCGCTGCCTACCCAGCATGCATAAAGGGGGAAGCACGTCACGATGACAACCAGGGCAAAAGTCCTAAAAAAAGAAGTGGGGGGACTAACCTAGTTAATCAGAATGCAAGTGGCATCACAGCGTTGACATCATGGCGCGTGACATCATGGCGCGTGACATCACGGCGCGTGACATCACGGCGCGTGACATCGCAGGAAGTGGCATCACAAGAAGTGACATCAGATCTTAAGCCCTGGCATATATAGTTAACATGTCTATCATGAGTACATTGGAGCACATTTCGAGTATATAGGGAAACCCTCCTGATTTAGGTAAAAGATTCAAACTTATGTAAGCTACACATAAAACAGTGTTGCCTTTTGTCAGGGTAAACTTCCTCTACCCATAGTGTTTTACAAGTAAAAATAGTGGTACTTTAATTATTTCAACGCCTCCTCAGTAAGCTCTATATAAATGTTATTTAATTAGTGTAAATACAGGGAAAGACCATTGCATCTGACATTCTTACACTGCATGCATATCTTGTGAACAGGGACTGAACAAAGTGAAAAGATGCCTCTCTTAAGTATGTGTGTGAAGTGCTAACAAGGTGTGAGCCTTTGTTTCCCCTCTGCTGCAATTACATCAGGTGCTAGTCTCCTGACTGCTCCAAGCCAGGAGACTCCAACAAAAGGAGGCCTGATGACCCCTCAAATTGGGCCTTTATTCTGGGCCCAATTAGTGGGCAAAAGAACGATGGATTTAACCCAGATCTTTTGACTGGGGGAGAATGTTTGCATTGTCAGCATTCCGTCCATCATTTGTTTGCCGTAACACTTTTCGCCCTAAGTGGGATGGGTATGCCCAGACGTGGGTCCATTGCTCACTGTGCCACTGGATTCAAGCTAGCCTGGCTGAAGAAGGGTGACATACCCTGAAACCGGTCCCAGGATGCTTGTTTCCGGTCCAGGGAGGACCTGGCCTGGCAGTTCGTTCTGGACTGTTCCCATGGGGCACAGGGTCAAGACTGATTTGCATATGGCTGGGTCCAAACTGGGGTGGCGTAGTGGGCAAAAGAACGATGGATTTTTTTATTAAGATTTTTTTCAGTTAACACAATATTGTCATAACAGCCATACGAAGCATGTCAAGCATAGTACAGTACATATGAATACTCTGCATACTGCCTAGATTAAACCAATATATCTTTTGCACAATGTAGTAGCACAACAATGTCCTCATATTTGTATACATTAACAATTTGTTTTGAATAGATCAGGATTTTCTCGTAAATAGAAGGTGAGAGGTTCCCAGAAGTCGGATGGCTTGGCGGTAGTTGGCAATTCCTCAGCATATAATAAAAGTTATCCCTACAGTAAAGAGTGTCCGTAATCCATAGTTTTATTGTAGGTGCATGTTTACTATCCCAGTGCATGGCTACTCTCCGCTTTGCCATTAAGAGCATTATTGCAAGTAGTTTTTTCTTTTGGGATTTCATAGGTAGTCGATGATTTATAAACATAGTTGTGGTGTGCAACTGATTGTGCACGACATTATTTTACCCAGTAAACAAATCACTTGTTCCCAGTATTGTCTAATTCTGTCACAAGTCCACGCTAGGTGAATGAAGTCAGTCTGATCTTGCCCACACCGTTTGCAATGTGCCCTGTCTCGTAATCCATATTTATATAGCTTAAGTGGGGTATGGTACGCTTGGTGTAGGTATTTATAATGAATAATCCTGAGATTTCCGTTTGGCGTTAATAGTGTAGTTAGAGAGCAGCAAGCTTTCCAGTCATCATCGGTTAATGGCGCTTCCAATAGGGTATTCCATTTGTCTCGTGCCTTATGTGTGTTTGCATTTATCTCTGCTTGTATTTGGTTGTAAAGTTGTGTCACCATGTGAGAATGATGTGTTGTGGTGATCAGCTGTTGTAGCAAGTTTAATGTGGGTGGCTCATCTGGGTATGTGGGATAAAGGACCCTGATAGCTGCTCGCAATCTGTGATACGCGAACTTGAACAGCATTGACTGATTGGTGATGTATGTAAGGTCATCTGGCGTGATAAAGGTGCCATTGGGGTAAATGTCTCCCATTTTTGTGATACCAGCTTGCGCTAGAAGTGTCATGCTGCTTTTTTCTTGCGTGACTGACAAGTTCGGGTGTTGTGCAAGTGGGATGTTTGGTGCATAAATGGGGGTTTTCTTAGTAAGTAGACTAATTCGTTGCCATGCATCAGAGGTAGTCCGGACTGTATTTATCTCATTTTTAGATAGATGTGGTCGATGGTGTACTAATATACTGGCTAGGGCGATAGGGTTAGCATCGCCATCTTCTACTGCTAGATGTGGCAGGAGCTGAGCCGGGTGATACCAGTAGTATGCGTATTGTGCTTGGGCACATAAATAGTATAGATATAAATCGGGCAGTGCGAACCCGCCTGCGGCATAGGGGAGTACTAGTGTATCAATACTAATCCGTACTTGTTTACCCGCCCATATTAATTTAAAAAGCATTGTGTGCATCCTTTTAAATATTGGAGTTGGAGGGGGTATCGGAATATTTGTAAATAGATAGAGCAGCTTAGGTAAGATCACCATTTTCACTAGGGATATTCTATCCGCCACGGAGAGGGGTAGTGTTATCCACCTTGTGATTTGTGTTTCCACTTTATCAATTGCGGTACCATAATTATATCTAATGACCAGTTCTGGATCTCGGTGAATCCATATGCCTAGGTATTTTACTGGGTCTGTTTGCCAAACTAATGGGAATTCTGTCTGTGGTGCTTGGGTGTTTTCTGTTAGTGGCATTATCGCCGATTTGCTCCAGTTTATTTGAAGTCCGGATTGCCGTCCAAATTGTATATATTCTCTCAGTAGCGGATCTAAGTTCGTGTCAAGGTCCCTGAGGTATAGCACCATGTCATCTGCATATAGGGATATGCCAATGGGCCGTAACGGAAAATTTAGTGCTGTGTGTCTGTACTGTTGATGTAGTTTACAAGCTAGGGGTTCCAGTGCAATTGAGAACAATAATGGGGATAGTGGGCAGCCTTGTCGGGTACCCCTTTGTATTGATATGGGCTCAGATATGTGTCTGTTTACTTTAATGCGGGCTGTGGGTTTATTGTACAGCAATTGAATCCAATTAATAAACACGGGTGGGAGCCCTATTCTCTGTAATATTGTGAACATATATGTCCATTCAACAGAGTCAAACGCTTTTGCTGCTTCGAGAAGTACAGCTACTGCTTGCAAGTCTGGGTTGAGTTGATGTAATAGCGCAAAGATGGTGCGTAGATTATGTGCAGTCGAACGGGCAGGAATAAAACCGGATTGATCTGGTAAAACTATAGTCGACATTAAGGGTTGGAGTCGTGTGGCGATGATTTTTGCTAATATTTTAATATCTGTATTTATCAGAGATAAGGGTCTATATGACTCAGTTTTGTCGGGATTTTTATCTGGTTTTAGTAGGGCGACTATAAGGGCCTCTCGTAGAGTGGGTGGGAGGGTTTTATTTTCATAGGCTTCATCATACATTTCAATCAGATAGGGGCTCAGTAATTCAGAATATGCTTTATAGAATTCCCCCGTGTATCCATCAGGGCCGGGCGATTTACCATTAGGTAAGGCTTTAATAGCTGATTGTACTTCTTCTACTGTTATGGGTTGTGCCAAATAATCGCGTTTGGCATCTGAAAGCCATACCAGTGCTATGTCCTCCAGATAGCGCAAAATTTCAGGAGTAAGTGCGGTGTTCTGTGATTTATATAAAGCGCCGTAAGTGTCCATGAAGGCATGCAATATGCCCTCGTGTCGTAGTGCATTTTCTCATTATCTTCCTCTATTTGTAGAACAGTATACTGCTTGTGCTCTGTGCGGATCTGTTGTGCTAGAAGTCGGCCTGGTCTGCCACCCTCACCAATTCTACGTGCCGTATGACGCTTCGTAATGTATTTTATTTCTTCATCTGCCAAAGTGTTATAATTGCTTATTTCCGTCCTAATCTCACTGAGGGTCTGTGCATTGTGAGTAGTGTCATAGTCAGCTTCTAGTTGCTTAATCTTTGTTTCACTTCGCTCTAATTGTGTGCGGATATCTTTCAATATACCAGCATTTGTACTAATACATATGCCTCTTACTGTCGTTTTAAACGCTTCCCATAACGTTCCTGCACTTTTCACTGAGCCTTTATTCAGGTCGAAGAAGTCTATTATGGCAGTATAGATTGTGTCTTTGTATAGTGGATCTAATAAGGCCATGGCGTTAAAGCGCCATACAAATGGGGGGGGGGGGATGTAGGTGGGCACCTGCAGTGATCTGAAAGAGTCTTGGGTAAGTGGTAAATAGTCTGGACCCAAGTGCAAGCCTGTTCAGTAAGGAGCCAGTAGTCGAGTCTTGCCCAGCTATTATGTACTGTAGATGAGTGAGTGCTTTCCAGCACAGTGGGATTACGCATTCTCCAGATATCATTTATTCGGAATTCTGTCATACAGTTCAACATCGCTGCCACAGCGCGGGGGTGATGTTCCACCGTGTGTTGGGACCTATCTTGTGCTTCGTCTAATGCCATATTTAAGTCCCCGCCCCATATTCTACAGCGGGCAGATCTCGAAGTTTGGATCTTAGGTTCTCTATAAAATCAGGATCGTCCACGTTTGGCGCATATATATTGATGAGGCCTACTTTCGTTCCTCTTAGTATCCCTGTAATGATAACATATCTCCCCTGAGGGTCTGTGTATGTGTTATCCAGTATAAACTGAGTACCTTTTTTTATGAGGATCATCACCCCACGGGCATACGATGAGTAGGACGATGATGCCACTAGCTCAGCCCATCTTGTTCCAAATTTGTCTGCTTTCTGGTGAAGTAGGTGTGTCTCTTGGAGAAATGCTATATCTGTGTGGTGTCTATCTAGGTATGCAAATACCTGTCTAATTTTCCTGGGATTGTTCAATCCTCTCACATTCCATGTCAGTAATTTCAAAGTTGTAGTTTTAGCCATGAGTTACGATTATGTGTCTATGAATGAATAGGTAATTAGGTATACAACAAACTGTCGTCATTTTTTTCAGCAGGGAGAACAACTGTCTGTGCTACAATCCAGAATGCACTACACCCACCCGCATATGTATAGAAATTAGATTCGCATAAAACTGTTAACATTACATTATCCCGTGCAACCCCTCCCCCAACCCACTTCGCCATCCCAATCATGGTGAAGACAGCCCCAATTAACTAACAGAAAAGGAGAAAAAAAAAAAAAAAAGAGAACAAGATTCTAATAATTCCCCTCTAACCTAGGGTGTTTCGTGGTAGGGGAGTTAACCGTGTGGTATACACAAGGGTGGCGGAAACTGCCCACCATAGACCCCAATGACAGGCACTGGGGGATCGAGTCAACCATCCTATAGTTTCCTAGCAGACCATTGTGTCAACTATAACCATTTCATTAACAGATCACTTGTTTAAGATGAAGAACAGTAAATAGTGTGCTTTCCAGAATTGTGTCTGACACACCGCCATGTAACAATACATTCTAGGATATCTAGCATTCTACAGTTTCATCAGTAGTGGAAAAACTTATCTGTGTTCTCATGCAAGATTCACAATAGTCGGTAGCCCAGTGTCACGATTCAGAAAAAAAATAGCCAAAGGAGGTCCATATCTTATTCCACATCTGAAGCGTTGTCCTGTTCAGCTTGCGTCCCTCTCGGAGATTTCCGTCGGGTAGACTGTGGGTGTGTGAGCTGTAGGTATTTAAGCACTTCCTTGGGCTCACTAAAAATCTTACTTTTCCCATTGTCTGTGATTCTCAAGCGGGCTGGGTATATCATAGCATATGGAATATTTTGCTCGAGGAGTCTCTTTTTCGCGTCCAGAAATTTCTTCCTTGCTTCTTGGACTTGCGAGGTGAAGTCTGAATATATTGATATTGTCATTCCTTCGTGGCTCAGTGTCCCTAGCTCCCTGGCTTTGCGAAGTGCCGCATCTCTGTCTCTATAGTTGAGTATTTTTGCAATTATGGGGCGCGGCCTTTCCCTGGCGGTGGCTGTGGTGCCAGTGATCTGTGTGCCCTTTCCACAATAAATACTTCTGAAAAGGTGTCTCTTCCAAGTATAGCTGTTAGAAGTGTCTCAACATAGCACTCCATATTACCTGTACGTGTTGATTCTGCCACCCCCATCAAGCGCAGGTTGTTTCGGCGCGATCGCGCTTCCAAATCCTCCGTCTTTGCGAGCAGAGCAGTCATTGTCTTGTCCATTTTTGCTTGTTTTAATTCTAATTGGTTTTGAGCATCTTCTTTGTCCGATATACGGCGCTCCGCCATATCAATGCGCTCGGTATGTTTGTCCAGTCGCTCTGACATACGATCAACACGATACGTCAGGGTGTCTATTTTACTATCAATATTTGAGAGTGTTGACTGGATTGCAGCAAACATTGCTTGAAAATCCACAGGCGTATCTGTGCCAGATGCAATAGCTTGAGTTTGGCTGCCCATGAGACCATTAGTACTGTTTTCTGCCGTTTTCTTAGCAGTTTCAAATTGTAATTTAGGTTGATTTTTATCGAGTTTTCCCATGATTGTGCTAATCCTGGAGTGACTTTGAGGGTTTTGGCGTCTTATCGAGCAACCCAGCAGGGCGTGCCCTATCGTTGTTGAATTACACAGGTATCGCTGTATGTTGCCTCAGATTTACCTCTGGTGAGGTCCGGTGATTTATACAGGACCTCTCGGCAACAGGAATGAGCGTTGTGGCCTCTGCCTCAGTCCGTGATAACCCGAAGAAGCAGGGCAGCTGTTATCCTACCTCAGCCCGCACCAGCAGGCCCGTCTGCGTCCGCGCCTTTCCTCGTTTTATGTGTGGCTTTATTGTTTCTGCGACAGGGGTGCAGTCGGCTCTATCAGCAGATTACAGTGCTTTCAGATGTTGCAGCGTGGTTATCTGTTATGTGTGGCGCTCCATCACGTGCCAGTGGGATATCTGCTTCTGTTGTTATTCTCTCTGGAGGCAGTCGTATTATTGCGTTGGGTCAGTCAGCAGGCCACGTTCTCCCACAGCTGCCGCAGCCTCCCTTGTCCCCCACCGTGCCATATGGTGCATATGCGGCGTGCAATGTAATGTCAGTTATGATCCACTGCTGGCGTTGGTTTAATAACAGTTAATGGGGAGGGAGATATTATTGCACAAGTTCTGGAGATATCAAGCAGGATTATGTGGTGCGGGAAAACGCGTCGCACACAGCGTGTCTCATATGTCGCCTTCCGTGGGTTGCACTGTGCCGTATGTTTCTAGGCCCATACATCAGGACATTTCAATCTGGTGCAGATCCGACTACAGTCCCGCCATGCGTGCCTGCAGTAGATTGGGGGGCGGCAGACGGAGAGGCAGGCCGCGCCTCGCGACGGGCCGAGCCGGGGCACCGAGGATGTTTAGGCCCCACACAGCGATCCCCGCTCGGGCCTCGCAAGTCGGTCCGGCAGGGATATTACCCGGCAATGCCTCCGGTCATGTATGACGCTCTTACCGGGCGGTCGCTCACCTCTCGTGGGGTACAGATAACGGTGTCCAGATCGGTGAAGCGCTGGTGTGTCCGGCTACATCCTTTCCGCACATCGCGCGTAGGCCTCTATCTCCGTCACTGCGCACGGAGCTTGCGTACAGGTCGCGTCCCCCTACGCGCCTCCGCAGCCGCAGGACTGCCCCTCGGTCAGGTTTGGTATGGAGGTATTCGCCGTGTTACTGGTGATATTCGGCTATGGAAGCATCATCGGAGCAGGGGCGCCGCAGCCAGCTGTTCTTGCGATCTGTAATTTTAAGGATTTGGTCGGCTATAGAGGCAGGATCATTGCAGGATAGTGACTCGATCGGAGGAGCACGCTCACAACGCGGCCATCTCCTGGCGTGGCTAGCTCCGCCCCCCAAAGAACGATGGATTTAACCCAGATCTTTTGACTGGGGGAGAATGTTTGCATTGTCAGCATTCCGTCCATCATTTGTTTGCTGTAACACTTTTCGCCCTAAGTGGGATGGGTATGCCCAGACGTGGGTCCCTTGCTCACTGTGCCACTGGATTCAAGCTAGCCTGGCTGAAGAAGAGTGACATACCCTGAAACCGGTTCCAGGATGCTTGTTTCCGGTCCAAGGAGGACCTGGCCTGGCAGTTCGGTCTGGACTGTTCCCATGGGGCACAGGGTCAAGACTGATTTGCATATGGCTGGGTCCAAACTGGGGTGGCGTAGTGGGCAAAAGAACGATGGATTTAACCCAGATCTTTTGACTGGGGGAGAATGTTTGCATTGTCAGCATTCCGTCCATCATTTGTTTGCTGTAACACTTTTCGCCCTAAGTGGGATGGGTATGCCCAGACGTGGGTCCCTTGCTCACTGTGCCACTGGATTCAAGCTAGCCTGGCTGAAGAAGGGTGGCATACGCTGAAACCGGTCCCAGGATGCTTGTTTCCGTGCCAGGGAGGACCTGGCCTGGCAGTTCGGTCTGGACTGTACCCATGGGGCACAGGGTCAAGACTGATTTGCATATGGCTGGGTCCAAACTGGGGTGGCGTAGTGGGCAAAAGAACGATGGATTTAACCCAGATCTTTTGACTGGGGGAGAATGTTTGCATTGTCAGCATTCCGTCCATCATTTGTTTGCTGTAACACATTTATTCTGGGCCCAGCAGGAGTCTAAAATAAGGAAGCCCCACCCCGTCCCCATGTTGTTGTGGATCTAAAGCAGACAACGTGCAGGCGCTGCTAAAAGTGTCCCGGTGTTTGAAAATAACACCGGGACGAGTTCAGCACATTTTTCAGTGGGGTCAACTTCTTGGCAGGGTGGACGGCGTCCACCCGCGTGTACCCCGACTCGTGCCCTGATGACAACCTGAGAATACCAAAGAAAGGAAAAAGAAAGGAAAAAATAATCACTATACCCAGAAACCAGGGAAGGAGGTACGGGCCCAGGAATGGAACTGGAAGACCAGGACTCAGGGTAATGAAGATTACCGTTGAGTAACCAGACATTACTGGGATTCTTGTGTCCTACCAGATGAGACCATAGGGTCTACCGTGTTAAAGGTTAAGCTCTTCTGCCGTCCAGCTTCAAAGTGCAAGGCAGTGGCAGAGGGGGTAAAACTACCAACCAGATAGCAATAACCACACCTCCGTATAAACCAGCAACCCATCAACCACTCCCTCGAAATAATAGAATTAAGTGGCTGTGGTTTTCACTGGGCTTTAAAATATCCAGAAGGGGAGGAAGAATATCAATGGTGTAGCAGTAGGACCCCTAGCTCTGACTTGCTGGTAATCCATTTGTTACCCCCCTGCTGAGACTCAGGAAATCAACAGGGATTCCCCATAGACTACTTAAAACACAGTTTGGGGGAATCTCTGCAGACCTGGTCGGATCACTCTCTGATCTATTTTCAGATTAGGGGCCTCCACCTGAGTAGCCCCCCCTCTCACCCTACATGTAATTTTAGAAGACAATGGCACAAGATTACGCCCGATTACTTTGGGAAAGGCTTTGTAGCCCCCTCATTTGAAGAAACCATGGATATGGACAACAGACTCAGGGTTTTCTATGAGGCCATAACATCAGTCACAAACACACTAGCACCGCTCAAGCAGCAACGTGCTAATACTCAGAAGAAACATGCTGCCTGGGATACCCCTGAGCTGCGAAGGGAAAAGTCGAATTGGAAAAAATTGGAAAAAATATGGCGTAAAACTCAAATGGGGATAGAGAAATTTACCTATAAAGCAGCCCTCGTAAGCTACTACAAGAACATTAAAAAGGCGCGTAAAGCCCATATCATCGTAAGCTTAAATCAGGCTGGCAACTCCACCAAGGAGCTTTATAAAGTTCTCAATTCTTTCACTAATCCTATTGCGTGTACCCAGCAAACTCCCCCCTCCCAGGTGCTTTGTGACAATATAGCCAATTATTTCGAAGAAAAAATAACTTAATATATGATCAATTTCCCAATGATTCTACTCCCCTGGTTAACCTTGACCCAACACCGTCATCCCTGAGAACGAAGGATGTATGCCTTGAGCATTTTCCTGCTCTGCAGATACCTCAAGTTGAAGCTATGCTGAGAACAGCTAAATCGGGTTCTCTCCTTGAAATCATGCCAGCCTATCTGTTTGCCTCACTTGCTACGCTATTAGCCCCCTCCGTCTGCTCCATCTTAAATTCCTCTGAGTGAAGGGTCTCTTCCACTGGAATGGAAGGCGGCACATGTGCTACCAATCCGGAAAAAAGCACAGGTACCCGTCTATACGTTGGCTAATTATCGCCCGATTTCACTCCTCCCACTCATGAGTAAAATGCTAGAAGGGTATATCCACACTAAGCTCACGGAATATCTTGACTCTCAAGGCTACCTTGATCCTCCTCAGTCGGGGTTCAGACCTAACCATTCTACTGAGACCACCCTTATAGGTGTCACAGACTACATCAAATTGGCCCTGGACAATAACAAGGCAGTGCTGCTTGTTTTGCTGGATTTGACAGCCGCCTTTGATATGGTCTCTCACCAGAAGCTAATTCATAGACTTAGAGAGACTGGTATTCAGGGACAGGCGCTAAAATGGCTTGCAAACTTTCTGGACCAGCGCACTCAGACTGTGAACCTGGGTCCCTTTCGTTCTCGCACCCTGAAGCTCACCAGAGGGGTACCCCACGGCTCCTGCCTTAGCCCCACCCTGTTTAATGTGTATGTGGCCCCCTTGCAAAAATCATCAGAGACCATGGGCTTACCCCCCATTCCTACGCAGACGATACACAACTGCTTTTATCTTTTGATAATGATAAAGACTCGACCAAACGTCTCTTCGCTGAGGGCATGTTAGCAATAGCTGGGTTGATGACTGATAATTTCATCCAGCTGAATGCTGCCAAAACTGAGATTCTGCTATTTGGCACCGCTCAGATGATCCAGAAGCTTATGGCTAAAAACCTGAGGGTCCGACTGGATCACTCTCTATCTATGAGAGACCAAGTCATGGCCACCTCAGGCATCTGCTACCACACGCTGAGTCTTCTTCGCAGAGTGTTCCAGATGCTTCCTTTATCAGTACGCAGAACCCTGATTCAGGCTTTGGTTATATAAGCCATTTTGATTACTGCAACGCTCTCCTTGCTACAGCCAATGAATCTCTTCTGAATAGAATGCAGGTGATTCAGAATACAGCAGCTCGTCTCGCTCTCAATATGCCTCCCAGAACATCTTCTCGGCCATTGCTGAAGCAGCTGCATTGGCTTCCCATCCGCCAGAGAATTAAATTCAAAATCTGCTGCTTAGCCCACAAGCCATTTCATGGCGGTAGCCCAAGCTATCTGGCAGAAAAACTTAAACTCTACCATCCCGGCAGATCTCTGCGTTCAGAGGGCAAAGGGCTGCTGGTTGTCCCCCGCTTCAGAAAACTTCGAACTGGGGGCAAAACTTTTGCCTACTTGGATCCGAAATACTGGAACTCTTTGCCCGTTGAGCTACGTAAGTGCACCAATCTCCTTCTCTTTAGGAAACTCCTAAAGTCAGAACTGTTTCGTTACTAGTGGCTTTGACCTGGCATACTCTTCTTCTGCAGCACGGAGATACCCCTTCGGGGGTGATTCCAGTGCTTTACAAATCCTATACAAATACAAATACTACCTGAACCCTGGGGAAGGTGAGACAGCTCCTGTCACCTCTGCATCCCAATAGACCAAGGTAATCCTTGCGATAGGAGGTGTGCAAGTACACCCGACAAAAAGGGGATCCTGCTGATTCCCCATGTGTTGGGATGCTAAGATACACCAGGGTAGGTCATTTTAGTGGTTCCCGAAGACCCAGGGGTGTCCCCCAGTTCAGCATGGGAGTGCTTCTACCACAGTGATGATGTCTGCAGTGACCCACCATTGCCTCTAATTGAGGTCAGTTGCCACCAGCAGAGATATGTGGGGGAATAGCAGGCTGCTAGAAGGGATTAGGCCTACAATGAGATGGTGCCTTCACTCAGGTTTATTAGGGGTATACTGGCTTCATCAGCTGCATGGCTGCTAGCTTAATTTCTTGATATCGGTAATATGGAAGCTCACTTCTTCTTCCACTTTTCAAAGATCACGTTCAACTACGGTGTCCGCTTAAGCTGGATACTACAACCGCCTCCTCAAAGGCCATCAGTTATATTCATTCGCCCCTCAGGAAAAGTATCTGATGAATGAAGAGAATCAATGGGACCTGTGTAACTAGTGAGTAGAGTGTGCAGCACACGTGTCAATCCTTTCAAGTCTACACAACTTCACAGTCCCACCACAGAGAGGGATCGTTGTCTGCTAAGAACATATTATGCTCCATCCCACTCACTGTGCACAGTAACTCAGCACTGTCTTGCTGGCAGAACACCTATGCTCACCCTCTTCCTATTTTTACCCAGACCTCCCACAAGTAGGAAATAGCTGCCTATGGGTCTGAGAGCACCAACTTCCTAATGTCAAAAAACGTCTTCTCCAAGTAGGACACACATAAAAAGCCAGAAAGACCACCCAAAACTGTCCAATGTCATTTCAATTGGTCGATTGGGAATTACAGAGTTTTGGGAAACCTCAATGGATGAATGATGTCTTGATCAGCAGACATCATGATGATTTAAAGTATTGTAAGTTAGGTTTGATGATATTCACAAGAAGAGTGTCTTAATAGTATTTAGCACGTTTGAGTTGTTTTATAATTTTTGATAGGCCATCTTTAATGATTACAGAGAAGGTACTCAGAAAGTTTCTAATTTTGATTAAAATGTAAGAGTGAGTCATAAAAGCTGTCTCGTTTAAATAGAAGTTACTTTCTTTTAAAAGAAGCTCATTGTGCATTTCAGGGCCTGCAAGTCATTCAGGTTAGATTGCACAATGCAGGGGAATCAAATTACCAAGGGCCTTATTATGAGTTCGGCCGTCCATTGGTCTGCCGAACCCGTGGTGGCGGTCTGCACACCCTATCAGGACATTGGCGGTTGGACCGCCACTAGTCCACTGCGTCCGCTGGGGACCCTGGATCCCGTGGTGGTGATGCATTGGTCAGGCAGAGCAATATGCTGGTGGTGCTGCTGCGACACTGCGAAGCATATTACCAGTTACCTCACCTCCAGCCTGTCCATGGCGGTGAGCCTGCTGTGGAAAGGATGGCAGTGAGGCAACTTAGGAGGCCCTTAATCAATCAATCAATCACGGCATTTATAGAGCGCGCTACTCACCCGGGAGGGTCTCAAGGCGCTGGGGGAGGGGGTAAGTTACTGCTCGAACAGCCAGGTCTTGAGCTGCTTCCTGAAGGAGAGATGGTCCTGGGTTCGCCGAAGGTGAGTGGGGAGGGAGTTCCAGGTCTTGGCTGCCAGGTAGGAGAAGGATCTTCCTCCGGCGGTGGTTCTGCGGATGCGTGGTACGGTGGCGAGGGCGTGGCTGGTTGATCGTAGCTGGCGTGTGGGCGTGTAGAAGGTCATGCGGTCGTTGAGGTACTTTGGGCCCAGGTCGTGGAGGGCCTTGTGTGCGTGGGTGAGGAGTCTGAACGTTATTCTCTTGCTGACGGGGAGCCAGTGCAGGTCTTTCAGGTGTCCGGTGATGTGGCTGTGTCGGGGGATGTCCAGGATGAGTCGTGCGGAGGCGTTCTGGATGCGCTGGAGTCTTTTTGAAGTTTGGCTGTGGTTCCGGCGTAGAGGGTGTTCCCATAGTCCAGTCGGCTGGTGACGAGTGCCTGGGTGACGGTCTTCCTGGTTTCAGTGGGGATCCATCTGAAGATCTTGCGGAGCATGCGCAGGGTGTTGAAGCATGAAGATGAGACGGCGTTGACTTGTCTGGTCATCGACAGGGAGGAGTCCAGGATGAAGCCCAGGTTGCGTGCGTGGTCCGTTGGCTTGGGCGCGGTGCCCAGGGCCGGGGGCCACCAGGAGTCGTCCCAGGCGGAGGGTGATGAGCCCAGGATGAGGACTTCCGTCTTGTCTGAGTTCAGTTTAAGGCGGCTGTTCCTCATCCAGTCGGCGACGTCTCTCATCCCGTCGTGTAGGTTGGCTCTGGCGGTGGTGGGGTCGTTGGTGAGGGAGAGGATCAGCTGGGTGTCGTCGGCGTAGGAGATGATGTTGAGGTTGTGTCGGCGTGCGATGGCTGCGAGGGGGCTCATGTAGACGTTGAAGAGGGTTGGGCTGAGTGAGGATCCCTGTGGAACGCCGCAGATGACTTCGGTGGCTTCGGATCTGAACGGGGGAGGCGGACTCTCTGGGTTCTTCCGGCGAGGAACGAGATGATCCATTCCAGTGCTTTCTCTCGGATTCCGATGTTGCTGAGGCGCTTCACTAGGGTGCGGTGGCAGACGGTGTCGAACGCCGCGGAGAGGTCCAAGAGGATGAGGGCAGCTGTTTCCCCATTGTCGGTTAGGGTTCTGATGTCGTCGGTGGCTGCGATAAGGGCGGTCTCGGTGCTGTGGTTGGCCCGAAACCCGGACTGCGAGGGGTCGAGGGATCCATTCGTCTCGAGGAAGGCGGCAAGCTGTCTGTTGACGGTCTTCTCGATGACTTTGGCCGGAAACGGAAGGAGCGAGATGGGACGGTAGTTCTTAAGGTCGGTGGGGTCCGCCGTTGGTTTCTTCAGGAGGGCGGTAAGCTCGGCGTGCTTCCAGCTCTCCGGGAAGGTGGCGGTGTGGAAGGAGGAGTTGATGATGTCCCGGAGATGGGGTGCGATGGTGGCGTCGGCTTTGTTGAAGACGTGGTGTGGGCAGGGGTCGGTTGGTGATCCGGAGTGGATGGAGTTCATCGTGCGGGTGGTGTCTTCGGTGCTGATCGGGGTCCAGTTGCAGAGGGTGGTGGTGGCGGGCGTTGGTTCGGCGGTAGGGTGCGTTGTTTGTGCGTCGAAGCTGTTATGTATGTCGGTGATCTTGCGGTGGAAGAACGCGGAGAGTGAGTTGCAGAGGTCTTGCGAGGGGGTGATGTCGTTGTTTCCGGCGCTGGGGTTGGAGAACTCTTTGACGATGCTGAAAAGTTCCTTGCTGTCATGGGCGTTGTTGTCCAGTCGTTCTTTGAGTGCCGACTTCTTGGTGGCACGGATCAGCTGGTGGTGTTTGCGGGTGGCGTGCTTGAGGGCGGTCCTGTTGTCTGTGGTCTGGTCGAGTCGCCAGGTTTTCTCGAGAGTGCGGCAGTTCTTCTTGGATTCCTTGAGTTCGTTGGTGAACCAAGGGGTTTTCTTGCTTCCGGGTCTGCTGGGAGGGTTTTTTAGTGGTGCGAGGTCGTCGGCGCAGGCGGTCAGCCACTTGGCGAGGTTGCTGGCTGCTTCGTTTGGGTCCGTTGTGTTGGTGGGTGTGTTCTGGCTGAGGGAGGCGGTGAGCTGCTCGGCGGTGATCTTGCTCCAGCTCCGGCGGGGAGCCTGTTGCGGGTGGTGGTGGGTCGTAGTCTTACAAGGCCCCCTGTCACCTCTGTGCATGGGGGTGCATGCAGGGGATCACATGATGTGCCACCCTGTATTTTAGCACCCCCCAGTTCCTGCGCTGGAATAAGTGCATGACATGGTGCATTACTTCCTGTGCAGGAACATGCTGCAACTTCCCATTGCCATGCCTGTTACAGCTCTGCTATGAATGAGCCTTTAAACAGGCACTGTAGCGGGACTCCAGCAGCACGACTGCCCGACCTGGATTCAAGTCTGAATCCGGCAGGTGGTCAATTTTGGCTTTGACTGTGTGGGAGCAGGGCGGCCGCGTGGCTACCCTGCTACCACACCGCCAAAGTCACAATAAGGCCCTAAGTTAGTAATCGCAGATTCACACAAATAATTGCATGCGTGTTCTGTACATTACAAGTCGTGTCCCCTGAATGAGAAATAAGACACTCTGAGCAGATGACAAATGGGAGCAGGGGGCTGTAGCAGGGTGCAGGACAGGTAGTGGGATTGGCTAGGCTTCCAGGATTCTGGGAAGGTTTTGGACAGACAGAGCTGAGCATTCCATGCTTCACCATGTTGTAGGAAGGGGGCAGATGAGGGCCCAGCTGTGCTTGTAACTGCAGCCCCTGCCTGAACCTCATTTGATACTGCTCCCCTGACTCATAATCGGACCCTTAGTGGTCAGCTAAAAAGCCAAAAAGACAACAGACCGTGAGAGGAGCATTAAGCTAAATGTTATGAGGTTCAGTTCCGTCAACTGTGTGTGGAGTGGAGCAGCGCAGCTCAGGGTTGGAAGTGTCTGGGAAAGTGTGGGCTACCTAGCTCTCAGCCCCCAAGAAGGCCGAAACATGAATCAATGCAGATCAGGGCAAGGAGCAATCATGAGGAAAGTGAGCCACCATGGCTGTGGGGCCCCTGCTGGCTGATTTTAGGATGCTTCAGTGCAGTCTCATGCCCTGGATTGCCCAGGACTCCGCTGTCAGATGATCGCAGGAGTTCCAGGAAGCCTGCATTAGACAGTCACTTACCGGGGCAAGCCAGGTACAGGTGAAAGTGGTAGTCCGGTGCTCCTGTAGTCATATAAAAGTTCACTCTGGGAGATTAATTTAAGCAATCTATTCATCACCTTTATTTGTTTTTGTCAGTGATTTTTTATGAATGGTGCACAGGGTATTAACACACCTGTAAATGAACTCCGTCACAATATCCATCAAAATGATAACTGCCCCTTTTTATACAGCACCAATCATTCAGTACAGCACTTTAAGGAGTGATCCAAACTGGCCAGTTATTAGCGGTTTTGAGTCTACATATAACCAAGAAACAACTAATTGAGCTATTGCCAAGGCGTTGAAAATGAAATTCAAGAAGTGAGCATGAATATTAGAGCTCCCCCACAAAACAACCTACCTGGGCTGGTGAAGGAGCTGTACAGAGGTGATAAACATCCGGAATCCTCCTTGAAATTACCTCTTAACCAGCAGGAAAAGAATACATGAAAATGATCCGGATCCTCTGGTTGACCATGCCAACAAGCCGAAGAAGCATATGGTGAAATCGTTTGATGTTTTGCCTTTAACCCCTTCGCTGCTAGGCCTTTCCCCCTCCTGTGCTAAGCCTTTTTTGGGCTATTTGGGGTAGTTCGCGCTTAGGCCCCTGTAACTTTTTGACCACATAACGTATCCACGCCAAATTTGCGTCCTTTTTTTCCAACATCATGGGGATTCTAAAGGTACCCAGGGTTTGTGGATTCCCCTGGAGGGACCCAGAAATTAGCCAAAATACAGTTAAATTTTGTTTTTTTGGGAAAAATGCGAAAAAAGGGCTACAGATGAAAGCGTCTGGTTTTTCCCTGCAAATGGCATCAAAAAGGGGTTGTGGTGCTGAAATCACAATCTTCCCAGCTTTCAGGGACAAGCAGACTTTTGTCAGAAAACCAAAATGTTTTACACAGTTTTGGCATTTTTCTGGGACATAGCCTATTTTTGCTATTTTTTGTGCTTTCAACCTCCTTCCAGTTAATGGTAGAAATGGGTATGAAAGCAATAATGGATCCTGGAAAGCCATACATTTCTGAAAAGTAGACAAAATTCTGAATTCAGCAAGGGGTCATTTGTGTAGATCCTTCAAGTTTTCTTTATAGAAACAAACAGTTAAATATAGGAAAAATTGAAAATTAGTTGAAAAAATCAGCCATTTGTGTCAACGTTTTCACCTGTAACTTCTTCTAATTATGACAGCTATTTGAAAGCAACATACAGTTACATCCGCTGGACCTTTCTGGTTGTGGCGATATATAGGACTTGTAGGTTCACCAAGAACCCGACGAACCCAGAGCCAATAACTGAGCAGCGTCTTGCAATGGTTTTTTATTATGTACCGGGTATATAGCAATTATTCTGGGAAAATTTATACATGGAAAAATCGGTATGAAAGACACCTATGTATTTCTGAAATGGGAACAAAATATAGAGTTTAGAAATAGTAGATATTTGCACATTTCCGAAATTGGGAGTACCCATACTAGCATGAGAATTATAGGACATTTTTCAAAATGACTTCTTTTTACACATTGTCTTTCATTTGGAAGGCAGAAATGCATCAAAAGTCAATAGATAATAACAGTTGCTCTACAATTTTGTGTTACCCTAAGTCTCCCGATAAAAATGGTACCTCACTTGTGTGGGTAGGCCTAGTGCCCGCGACAGGAAACGGCCCAAAACGCAACGTGGACACACCACATTTTCACAGTGAAAAATTACCCCTTTTTTGCAAAGTGCCTAGCTGTAGTTTTTGAACCCTAGCTCTGCCGGCACCTAGGGAAACCTAGCAAACTTATACATTTTTGAAAACTAGACACCCAGGGGAATACAGGATGGGGTGACTTGACTGGCTCGCACCAGGTTCTGTTACCCAGAATCCCTTGCAAACCTAACAAATTGTCAAAAAAAACACATTTTCCTCACTTTTCTGTGGTGAAAAGTTCTGGAATCTGCGTGGATCCACAAACTTCCACCCACCCCGCGTTCCCCAAAGTCTTCCGAGAAAAATGGTACCTCACTTGTGTGGGTAGGCCTAGTGCCCGCAACAGGAAACAGCAAAAACGCAACGTGGACACACCACATTTTCACAGTGAAAAATGACCCTTTTTTTGCAAAGTGCCTAGCTGTAGTTTTTGAACCCTAGCTCTGCCGGCACCTAGGGAAACCTAGCAAACCTATACATTTTTGAAATCTAGACACCCAGGGGAATCCAGGATGTGGTGACTTGACTGGCTCTCACCAGGTTCTGTTACCCAGAATCCCTTGCAAACCTAAACAATTGTCAAAAAAACCACATTTTCCTCACTTTTCTGTGGTGGAAAGTTCTGGAATCTGCGTGGATCCACAAAATTCCACCCACCCCGCATTCCCCAAAGTCTTCCGAGAAAAATGGTACCTCACTTGTGTGGGTAGGCCTAGTGCCCGCGACAGGAAACAGTGCAAAACACAACGTGGACACACCACATTTTCACAGTGAAAAATTACCCTTTTTTTGCAAAGTGATTAGCTGTAGTTTTTGAACCCTAGCTCTGCCGGCACCTAGGGAAACCTAGCAAACCTATACATTTTTGAAAACTAGACACCCAGGGGAATCCAGGATGGGGTGACTTGACTGGCTCTCACCAGGTTCTGTTACCCAGAATCCCTTGCAAACCTAAAAGTGTAAAAAACACATTTTCCTCGCTTTTCTGTGGTGGAAAGTTCTGGAATCTGCATGGATCCACAAAATTCCACCCACCCCGCGTTCCCCAAAGTCTTCGGAGAAAAATGGTACCTCTTTTGTGTGGGTAGGCCTAGTGCCCGCGACAGGAAACAGCACAAAACGCAACGTGGACACACCACATTTTCACAGTGAAAAATGACCCTTTTTTTGCAAAGTGCCTAGCTGTAGTTTTTTAACCCTAGCTCTGCCGGCACCTACGGAAACCTACCAAACCCACACATTTCTGAAAAGTAGACACATGGGAGATTCCAGGGAGGTATGGCTTGCGTGGATCCCAAAATGTTTTCTTACCCAGAATCCCCCAGAAACCTGAAATTTTGCTAAAAAAAATCACTTTTTTCACACATTATTGTGTGGGAAAGTTGTGGCATCACCGGGCTGACACAAATTTCCTACCACCCAGCATTGCCCCAGGTCTCCCTATAAAAATGGTGCCTCACTCGGGTGGGAGGCCCAAGTACCCGCGTCAGGCAAGGGCCCAAAACGTATTGAGGCAACATCAAAATTGCCTATCACAAAACGACCTGGTTTTGCAAGGGAGTCCCATGACTTTTGACCCGGGGCTCGGCGGCCACCTAGGAAACCTACCAAACCCACACATTTCTGAAAAGTAGACACCCGGGGATTCCAGGGAGGTATGGCTTGCGTGGATCCACCAACGTTTTCTTACCCAGAATCCCCCAGAAACCTGAAATTTTACAGAAAAAAATCACTTTTTTCACACATTTTTGTGTGGGAAAGTTGTGGCATCACCGGGCTGACACAAATTTCCTACCACCCAGTGTTCCCCCAAGTCTCCCAATAAAAATGGTGCCTCACTCGGGTGGGAGGCCCAAGTACGCGCGACAGGCAAGGGCCCAAAACGTATTGAGGCGACATCAAAATGCCTATCACAAAACGACCTGGTTTTGCAAGGGAGTGCCATGACTTTTGGCCCGGGGCTCGGCGGCCACCTAGGGAAGCCTAGCAAACCCACACATTTCTGAAAAGTAGACACCCGGGGGATTCCAGGGAGGTATGGCTTGCGTGGATCCACCAACGTTTTCTTACCCAGAATTCCCTGCAAACCTGAAATTTTGCTGGAAAAAATCACTTTTTTCACACATTTTTGTGTGGGAAAGTTGTGGCATCACCAGGATGACACAAATTTCCTACCACCCAGCGTTCCCCCAGGTCTCCCAATAAAAATGGTGCCTCACTTGGGTGGGAGGCCCAAGTACGCGCGACAGGCATGGGCCCAAAACATATTGAGGCGACATCAAAATTGCCTATCACAAAATGAACTGGTTTTGCAAGGGGGGTCCCATGACTTTTTGGCCCGAGGCTCGGCGGCCACCTAGGGAAACCTACCAAACCCATACATTTCTGAAAAGTAGACACCCGGGGATTCCAGGGAGGTATGGCTTGCATGGATCCACCAACGTTTTCTTACCCAGAATCCCTGCAAACCTGAAATTTTGCTGAAAAAATCACTTTTTTCACACATTTTGTGTGGGAAAGTTGTGGCATCACCGGGATGACACAAATTTCCTACCACCCAGCGTTCCCCTAGGTCTCCCGATAAAAATGGTGCCTCACTCGGGTGGGAGGCCCAAGTACGCGCGACAGGCAAGGGCCTAAAACGTATTGAGGCGACATCAAAATTGCCCTTCAGAAAACGACCTGGTTTTGCAAGGGGTCCCATGACTTTTGGCCTGGGGCTCAGCGCCACCTAGGGAAAGCTACAAACCCACACATTTCTGAAAAGTAGACACCCGGCGGATTCCAGGGAGGTATGGCTTGCGTGGATCCCCAAACTTTTTCTTACCCAGAATCCCCCAGAAACCTGAAATTTTGCTGAAAAAATCACTTTTTTCACACATTTTTGTGTGGGAAAGTTGTGGCATCACTGGGCTGACACAAATTTCCTACCACCCCGCGTTCCCCCAGGTCTCCCGATAAAAATGGTGCCTCACTCGTGTGGGAGGCCGAAGTACCCGCGACAGGCAAGGGCCCAAAACATTTTGTGATAGGCAATTTCAATGTTGCCTCAATACGTTTTGGGCCCTTGCCTGTCGCGCGTACTTGGGCCTCCCACCCGAGTGAGGCACCATTTTTATCGAGAGACCTGGGGGAACGCTGGATGGTAGGAAATTTGTGTCAGCCCGGTGATGCCACAACTTTCCCACACAAAAATGTGTGAAAAAAGTGATTTTTTTCTGTAAAATTTCAGGTTTCTGGGGGATACTGGGTAAGAAAACGTTGGTGGATCCACGCAAGCCATACCTCCCTGGAATTCCCCGGGTGTCTACTTTTCAGAAATGTGTGGGTTTGGTAGGTTTCCCTAGGTGGCCGCCGAGCCCCGGGCCAAAAGTCATGGGACCCCCCTTGCAAAACCAGGCCGTTTTGTGATAGGCAATTTTGATGTCTCCTCAATACGTTTTGGGCCCTTGTCTGTCGCGGGTACTTGGGCCTCCCACCCGAGTGAGGCACCATTTTTATCGGGAGACCTGGGAAAATGCTGGGTGGTAGGAAATTTGTGTCAGCCCGGTGATGCCACAACTTTCCCACACAAAAATGTGTGAAAAAAGTGATTTTTTCATTAAAACTTCAGGTTTCTGGGGATTCTGGGTAAGAAAACGTTGGGGGATCCACGCAAGCCATACCTCCCTGGAATCCTCGGGTGTCTAGTTTTCAGAAATGTGTGGGTTTGGTAGGTTTCCTAGGTGGCCGCGAGCCCCGGGCCAAAACGTCATGGGACCCCCTCTTGCAAAACCAGGTCGTTTTGTGATAGGCAATTTTGATGTCACCTCAATATGTTTTGGGCCCTTGCCTGTCGCGGGTACTTGGGCCTCCCACCCGAGTGATGCACCGTTTTTATCGGGAGACCTGGGGCAATGCTGGGTGGTAGGAAATTTGTGTCAGCCCAGTGATGCCACAACTTTCCCACACAAAAATGTGTGAAAAAGGTGATTTTTTCAGCAAAATTTCAGGTTTCTGGGGATTCTGGGTAAGAGAACGTTGGGGGATCCACGCAAGCCATACCTCCCTGGAATCCCCCGGGTATCTAGTTTTCAGAAATGTGTGGGTTTGGTAGGTTTCCCTAGGTGGCCGCCGAGCCCGGGGCCAAAAAGTCATGGGACCCCCCCTTGCAAAACCAGGTCGTTTTGTGATAGGCAATTTTGATGTCGCCTCAATACGTTTTGGGCCCTTGCCTGTTGCGGGTACTTGGCCCTCCCACCCGAGTGATGCACCGTTTTTATCGGGAGACCTGGTGGAACGCTGGGTGGTAGGAAATTTGTGTCAGCCCGGTGATGCCACAACTTTCCCACACAAAAATGTGTGAAAAAAGTGATTTTTTTCAGCAAAATTTCAGGTTTCTGGGGGATTCTGGGTAAGAAAACGTTGGGAGATCCACGCAAGCCATACCTCCTGGAATCCCCGGGTGTCTAGTTTTCAGAAATGTGTGGGTTTGGTAGGTTTCCCTAGATGGCCGCCGAACCCGGGCCAAAACTCATGGGACCCCACTTGAAAACCAGGTTGGTTTGTGATAGGTAATTTTGATGTTGCCTCACTAGGTTTTGGGCCCTTGCCTGTCGCGGGTACTTGCCCCACCCACGCGTGTGATGTAACATTTTTATCGGGAGACCAGGGGGAGCAGAAAGGCTGTAATGGTGGCGGGGATGTGGGCATTGGCGTGCCCACTTCGGGCAGCCCCACCCTAAAAACAAATGCGCAAAAAAAATCCCTGGCGTCAAGTGGACTTTCTGCCTCCGGGGGCAGATTGGGGCTACTGCCCCATCCGCCCCCAGGGGGCAGAAAGACTGTTATGGTGGCAAGGGCATGGGGGCATTGGCGTGCCCATTTTGGGCAGCCCCCACCCTAAAAAATTGCACAAAAAAATCCCTGGCGTTTAGTGGGCTTTCTGCCCCCCAGGGGGGCAGATTGGGGGCTACTGCCCCCATATGCCTCCCAGTGGGGGAAGAAAGGCTGTAATGGTGGCGGCGGGGTGGGGGCATTGGCGGGCCCATTTTGGGCAGCCCCCACCCTAAAAACAATTGCACAAAAAAAAATCCCTATCGTTTAGTGGGCTTTCTGCCCCCCACCAGGGGGGCGGATTGGGGGCTACTGCCCCCAACTGAGCCCCAGGGGGGGGCAGAAAGGCTGTAATGGTGGCGGGGGGTGGGGGCATTGGCGTGCCCGTTTCGGGCAGCCCCCACCCTAAAAACAATTGCGCCAAAAAAAATCCCTGGCGTTTAGTGGGCTTTCTGCCCCACCGGGGGGGCAGATTGGGGGCTACAGCCCCCATCTGCCCCTCAGGGCAGGGGCAGAAAGGCTGTAATGGTGACGGGGGTGGGGGCATTAGCGTGCCCATTTTGGGCAGCCCCCACCCTAAAAAAAATTACACACAAAAAATCCCTGCCGTTTAGTGGGTTTTCTCCCCCCCCCGGGGGGGCAGATTGGGGGCTACTGCCCCCATCTGCCTCCCAGGGGGGGCAGAAAGGCTGTAATGGTGGCAGGGGGGTGAGGGCATTGGCGTGCCCGTTTCGGGCAGCCCCCACCCTAAAAAAAAATGCGCCCAAAAAAATCCCTGGCGTTTAGTGGGCTTTCTGCCCCCCCGGGGGGGGCAGATTGGGGGCTACTGCCCCCATTTGCCCCCCAGGGGGGCAGATAGGCTGTAATGGTGGCGGGTGGGGTGGGGGCATTGGCGTGCCCGTTTTGGGCAGCCCCCACCCTAAAACAAATTGCACACAAAAAAATCCCTGGCATTTATTGTGCTTTCTGCCCCCCCGGGGGGGGGCAGATTGGGGGCTACTGCCCCCATCTGCCTCCCAGGTGGGGCAGAAAGGCTGTAATGGTGGCTGGGGGGTGGGGGCATTGGCGTGCCCGTTTCGGGAAGCCCCCACCCTAAAATAAATGCACCAAATAAAAATCCCTGGTGTCTAGTGGGCTTTCTGTCCCCCCGGGGGGCAGAAAGACTGAACATTGCCAATTTTTTGGGGGGGAGCAAAAGCCCTTGCCCCCTCCCTGGTGCCTTAGTGGGTGGATCCCTGCTTGGGGATCGCCCTCCTGGGGCGATCCCCAAGCAGGGATCCACTGGGGAGGGTACCATTGGAAAGGGAGATTCTCCCTTTCCAATGATACCTCTCCCGTCTTTCTACGTGCTCAGGGGCTGAGATAGCCCCTGAGCACGTAGAAAGTGAAACTGAAATGAGCCTACAGGCTCATTTTAGTTTCGTTTTCAGTGAAATGAAGTCAGCGCGACGTGCGTGCTGATCTTCATTTCACTGAAAGGGGGCCTCGGGAGCTGGGGAAGCTCTTCCCCAGCTCCCGAGGCTGTGGGTGAGAAAAGGAAATCCCTCTGCTGTCTGCAGCAGAGGGATTTCGTGCCTCTGGCCTCATGACGGAATGGTTCCGTCATGAGCACAGGGGCACCGATGCTCATGACGGAACCATTCCGTCATGAGCATCCAAGGGGTTAAATAGAGCTGCTAGACCAGGACAGGACAAAAATATGGTACCTGCAGTAGAGCAGGGACTAGTCATTTCACTTGGTTCAAAGTTTTAGCCACGAGATCTACTGAAACGTCCATGTGTATCCCTTAACGCTCTGTAATCACTGGAGTGATGCAATCAAAAGGTATTAATTCATATAGGAATCAAAATCACCCAGAAATTTCCCTTCTCTATGCAGAGTACCCCAAAGTTCCAGGCTCTGCCCATGATATTTAACCTGTTCGTGGAACCCCCTTGAATCCATTCTCACCAACAATGTCAAGATACAACTATTCACCAACACACACTTTTACCTTGAAAGCACTTCACACAATTTTTCTTTTCTGAATACAGACTTCAAGTTACTAAAAAAGCGTAACCTACAGAATTCGACAAGTAATTACTACACTTGTTATAATGAGCAAAATATATTTATGCAAAGTATTCTTGTAACCCAGTACACTGATTTAATTTTGACAATGATACATATTGCCTAAAGAGATCTAATACACCTTGCCTTAGTAATTTTTGACGCTGAAAGAGCATTTGATTGAGTCTGCTGGGGTTTGGTATATATGGTTGTGGTGAATTCATTTCTTGGAAACATTTGTTAGCAGCAGTATTCTGTCACCTCCTCAGCAGCCAAGAACCAAGTATACTGGTAATGGACTGGACTTGATCATATTGCGTGAAATATGTCGACCACTTTTTAGAGCCGAGCATTGCTCCTCTGGATCATTAAGCCAGCGAGCAGCCGCTCTTCTGTATTTTTAATAAGGTGGATGACCACCCCATTAAACTCATATTTTGGATTATCCAACCTTTTGTAAACCACTTACTCACATCTACACTTACCTCTAGGGCCCTCACACCCACAGCACCATACGGCAGGAACAGAAGATCTCCGCTAAAGAGCCCCTTTATGGGTGCCCGTCGGGTATTGCACCGCCGACCTGACGAGGAGCGAGTCCATATGATGAAGCATGACACCTAGCTTGCTGGGTGTGTGAGGACTCTAGTTCCGTCTAGGAGGACTCCCCTCCTGTGGCCTCCACTCCTGTTATTCCATCCCCTTTGGGGAACTGCGTACCCTTCTTAGTTTACAGTACCTGGGCATGTACGCTGGACCCCGTAAAACAGCTCTCTCAGTCCCTCCCCTTGTTTGATACTTAAATTTCTGTATGACATTGAGTCATACAAATAAATAAACACATACATATTAATGTCATTGTCTAGGATCTTCCCCTCCAGAGTGCTAATCCCTAGGTAGGCTTGTGGATGGGCAAAGGATCCAGAATGGTACATCAGTTCATTGATTATCTGTGGTGGCAGTAGTGTTGTTTTCACAGAGGACAGAAGCACTGTGCTGGTTCCAAATCCCATCCCTGCCCTGACTCACCAGTGACCTATTCTTTAAAGTAGAACAGAAAGGGTACAAAGGAGAGAACTACTCTTTCCACTATACAGAGACTTTTGTTGTCTTTGATATCTAAAAATTAGATCTAAAGCAACCTTTTCTCTCCCACAATAAATCACTGAGAACTTAGACATATTGCAGTCAAGTAAAATGGGGCCTTAGGAAATTTTATGGAATGATCAAGAGTGTAATCCTGGTGAACTGAGGCATATACTGTTACTAAATGCAAAGCTGGATCTACTACACGTAGTAACAGTTAAATCAAGAAAAGATTTGTTGCTCTTTTTCATGCTTGACTAAACTTTCCTTCCTGAACTGTGGAGGACAGTTTTATAAATTGGACCCAGGGGTAGTGGAATTCAGTGCATGCATCTACATGGTCAAGGGAGAATAGTTGATTCAGAAAGATGAGGGTAAGCTCCTGATAACTAAAAGGGCACTTTTTCTGAGCCAAATGCCTGTGTACACACAGGAGGAGCAGCACAAACATTGGCATTAACTTGTCTAGTGATACGTAAAGATTTTGTCACATGAAAACCAGCCTGTATGATTTGCAAGAGTGAATGTCCAATCAAATCCATACACAAGGATTCCAGGAAATGTTTTTAGCATTTCTCAGCAGTAAAAACATACAGCTTCAAAGCAGAGAACTCCATTGAAACAATTTTAAAATGATGTGTAGTAGCATTCTAGGAAACCTACAACCTACCCGATGTTCCCACAACATTTCTCTGCTTTCAGCTTTTTCCATTTCTAATAAACTCACAGTGAGTCTATTTTTGGCATTCTGGACCCGTTTCCCTCCTGAGCCTACAGCGTCTTCTTGCTGACTTGCTGGTGAGAGGGAAACTTGTAGAACCTCTGCAAAAACTAGGATTGAGGTGCCAATCTAGAAATGTAAGGAGAACACGGGGTGCTCTTCTCATGCTGCCACAAAATATGGTAGATTATTATGGTGTGTGCTACTTCAGTTGATCTGCCATCTGGCACCTAAATCATGATACTGCCTCCCTTTATGATCTTTATCATTTAGAGCAGAAACATTTTAATTACTTACTCGGGGCCTGATTCACAAAGGTAACTTAAAATTTTGAGTAAGTTTACTACTTTCCGATATTCACAAACTCCAAGTGTAAGTTTGTACTTAAAAAAAGCAGCAAGTCCAGCACTACACATGACCAACTACTGGAACTGCAACACCTCTCTTTAGAAAAATTGAAGGTAGGGTCTTAAAATAAAACACCAAAGGAAATAATGTTAAATTAAAATAAATTACATTATCTAAAATAGTTGAAAAATATAAATGCATATTAATTATTTAAAAATATATATCAAATAGTACATATTCCAATAACATATTTTGAATCTAGAAAATGATGTAGCAATACATTTGATAAAATAAAAGTGAATTAAATATAATTAATTCTATACATCATTTAATCATTATTAATGCACATTAAATTAGGTTATATATTTTCTTTAGGTAGGAATGTACATTTTAATTTATAGTTCATTTTTAAAATCTTTCCCTATACTTCACCAAAGGGGGGCTCTGCAGTCAGTGCAGAGATCTCAGCATGATAAAGTATAGGGAAAATAAGGAAGTTTTTCTGACAAGAAAAGAAATATTAAAAATATTTGTATGTAAAAAAATAAGGTAAATTCATGTTATATCTTTACTTTAAATGTAGTTTGAAAAAACAGCTACAACAGTATTAAATGCTACAACACTAATAAATGCTAGAATATTATTACATTATTTTTTAATTTAATTAATGGAAATATATTCTATAAAATTAAAATAATTTTTCTGAAGTTTAAATTAAAAAAAAAATCCACCAAAATAATTATTTTGACTGTGAAATAATAAATATTGCAAGTGATGTATACAATTAAGTAACATTTATTAATATTTTTAATAAAACTGAATAACAAATGTTAATAACATTTATTGTTGCATTATTTTTTTAATTCAAATTATTTTATTAATGAATATATAATAAATATACACAACTATTTTATAATTAAATAATAAATAACAATTGTAAGTAATTTAATGTAACACTATTTTCTGTGAGGTTTTATGTGAAGTCCCTGCCTGCGTTTTTTTCTGTTGGAGCGTGTTGCGGTACAAGTGGTTGGCCATGTGTAGTGCTGGACTTACTACTGTTTTTTTTAGTAGTAACATGCACTTGGAGTTTGTGAACATTGAAAAGTAGTAAGCTTACTCAAAAGTGTACATTTACTCAAAAGTTTAAGCTACGTTATGTCATGTCATGTTATAATATGTTATTTTATGTGTATTTGTATGTTTATGTTAAGCATGGGAAATCCATGGGTAATAAGGGACCAGGGGTATGTATATTTATAAAGGAACAGGGGCCCCTTACACAAAGCGTACAAACAGTGGAATGTACATAGGGATACAATGAGGCCTATGTCTGTTATCCAAATGGTTTATTCATAAATATTTATTATGCACAATAAAAGAACAATGGTGTGGGAAAAGCAAACAAAAAAGAGTCAAATTAGACTTGAAAGCTCAGGCATATGAGTGTGACAAATGAAACACAATGGTTAAAGTCACCATCCACGAGTACCAATGCTCATGTGTAGAGTAATGGACAATGTAACAATTGAGTCGAGATACTAGAGTCGAGGACGTTTCGATCCTTTGTGAAAACATAGGATCATCAGCAGGACATACAGAGTTATGCCTGAGAAAGGGTTACGACATTTGTAACCCAGTACCAACTAAAATGAAAAGGAAGGAAAGAGGGAGATCGGAAAGGGGAAGAGTTAGTTGCCAATAATTAAAGTGGTATGGTGCAGAACACCCGTCCAGACTAAGAATTGTTGCATTGAGTGTCTAGGGCCAGACGTACATGGGACCCAGACATACGGAGAAAAAATTAAAGGGCAAAAGAGCTACCTAGGGAAAATTGGGAGAGGACCCATATTCACGTGCGAAGATGTACACACGGTGAAATGCAAAGGTGTTTGCCTGGTCTGAAATAAAAGAACATGGTAAGGACCCTTGTGGTATTTAAAAAGCGCGTTTATGTATATCAGGCGGACCAGGGTCATTGGTGTGATTCGAGAAGCTAAGCATAAAGTGTAGCCACTTAACCCATAAGTCGTGAGTAATGTCCGGAGTGGAAACCTGTGTGGGCGAAAACAGGTCTATGGGCCGTGTGTGCGGAGGAAGTAGTGGTGAGGCAAAGACTCTGTAGGTAGAGATTATTATTATTATTATTATTATTATTATTATTAAGGGTTTTATAAAGCGATCGTACGCCGATTGGCTTCATGGCGCTATCTAGGGATCGAGCTCGGAGGAAAGGTTAGTGAGCCTGAATGAACAGCCAAGTTTTAAGAGATTTTCTGAAACTCAGTAAATTGGGGCTAGACCTGATTTCCAAGGGGATGGAATTCCACAGTTTAGGGGCTAAGATGGCGAACCTGCAGCCCCCTTGGCGCTTGAGTTTAAAGGGGGGGACAACCAGAAGTTGAAGATGGGCTGACCGCAGGTTGCGTGAAGGAGTGTAGCGGGAGATGAGGCTGTCAATGAATTTAGGGGCCTGACCATGCAGCGATTTGAACAGCAGGCATCTGACTTTGAAAGTGGAGCGCTGAGGAATAGGAAGCCAGTGCAGCTTCTTCATCAGGGGGGAAGCGCGTTGCCACCTAGGTTGTTCACAAATCATTCTGGCCGCCTGATTTTGGATCAATTGCAGTTTTTTTGAGAGGTAGAGTGGAATACCATGGTAAATAGCATTAGCAAAGTCAAGGCGGGATAGTACCAAAGATATCACCACCTGAGTTAAGGCTGCTTGTGTGAGTAATCTTCTTATTTTCCTGATTTTTCGCAGCTGATAGAAGCATGCGGATATCACGGAGTTTACCTGAGTTTTTAAGGACAGGTCGTTATCAATAATAACACCCAGACTTTTAACTGATAGAGCAGGGGTCGGGGGGGGGACCTAGTTCTTTTGGCCAATAATGAGGGCCCCACTGGTTAAGGCCACCACCAGTCAGGATTAGTTCGGTCTTGCCAGGGTTTAATTTCAAATGATTGCAGTCCATCCATTGGCTGATGAATTGCATGGTATATTGGAAATCATCGATCGACTGCGGGGAGTTGTCTGCAATGAACATGAGTTGAAGGTCGTCGGAGGGGGCGTGGCTTGCAGGCTGATGGAGGCAGACGCGTGAGCTCTGAGCTCCGCGCCGGCCCCTTGATTTATCCACGTTGAAAGCCGTCCTGACCCCGGGAGAGCATTGCGGAATGCCCCCGCTGCGGTGCGAAGCCCCGTGGAGGTGATTGCAGCCCCTGCCTGGCCGGGCTGGGGTGCGAGACTGCGGCGTCGGCCTTGAGAGATCTTCAGCCGCGGCAGGCAAGATGGCGCCGGGCTGAGCGCCGAGCGAGTGCGGACTGTCCCACAGATCGAGGATCCTGCTCGGGATGCCCTGGGAGCCTTGGGAGCTGATAGCTGGGGACCGAGTGCCCGAAAATACCCCTACGATGGAGGAGTCGCGGCTTGAGACGTGCAGAGACACCGCTCTGCTGACTTCCATAACGGACCCCTAGCGGGATCGGCAGGGAGGTGCGGCTGTATTTCGGCTGTGTGGCGCCGATTGCCACGATTGCATGGCGGAGCTTCCCGGATTGCACTGAGGCGGCCTGATTGCTGAGCGGGAGGCCCCTGTAAGAGGTCCGGCAGTATCGCTAGCGCTTGCGGGTGAGTGCTATCTCGCGCGCTTTCTAAAGAACTGCACATTGGGGCTGGAGGGGGCTTCCCTCATTACCTCTCCTGTCCACTCTAAACGACTGAGGGCCCTACACTGCTGTTGATTGCGGCGGCACCCCAGTGAGTTCAATAGCGGAGCACCAGAGGAGCGGGGCTGAATAACGCAGCCGCATTACAGGGCTCAAGCGGTGGTGAATATTAATTTGCACAGACTTGTACCCACCATCATGCGGGAGGGTCCTGGATTGGGCCCCTACCTGCTGTCGGCGCCTGCGGGTGCTTGATTTCTGCGGGGCCTGGGGGAAGCTGGACGCTGGTGCTGTGGGGGGCGTCTCCCCCTCGCTCCCCCTGCGGGCTGCCTGTTGGTACTGGCTGCTTGGAACGCACGATCTTGCCCTGTGCTGGTTGGCGTGGTCCCGTAGGGGGCCAGCCTTTGAACACGCGAGGGAGGTGCGGGGCGGACTGAGCTCCTGGACCCTCGGCATTGCAGTGGGAGTGGCTGCCTTTGGCCCTGCCGTGCGCAATTTGCGAACTGGGATTGTTGCCGGAGTCCTGGAAGGGTGACTCCCCTGGGGGCCTGTGCTACGTGAGTTACACCGCGTACAGGCGGGCCTTTAAGAACCGCGAGGTAAAGAGTGGTAAGCGGCCTGAATTGAGGGGACCGCCTTCGCCCCACCTTGCATGATGGGGAAGCCAAGGGGGAAGCAGGCGCTGGCCCCACCGGATCAAGAAGGCCCGGCGTGGGAGGAGCAGCGACCGGATTCGCCCGAGGGGCCTGCGGAGTCAGGGGTGCAGCAGCAGCTGGCTCGAAATTTGCAGGCCATTACAGACACGAGGGAGGCCCTACACCAAGACATAGCCACTGTGTCGGTGGGATTGGGGCTGCTGCGCGCAGAGCATTCCAAGTTGGCGGATAGGGTGGGGCGGGCCGAGACGTCCCTGGCAGCGCTGGAGCCGGCACAGAAATCCCTTGCTGAGCAGGTGGGGAGTATCTCACATAGGTTATTGGTCTTGGAGAAACGGACCGAGTACGCTGAGGGACGCAATCGGAGGAATAACATCCGCGTTTTGGGCCTGCCGGAAGGTGTGGAGGGGGCCAATATGGTTCAATACCTGGAGGACTGGCTCCGCGACACGGTGGCACCGGAGGGGTTGACCCAATTCTTTACCCTGGAAAGAGCCCATCGGGTCCCGGCTCGACCACCACAGCCGGGCAGACCGCCGCGGCCGGTGGTGGCCAGACTCCTACATTATAAGGACAGAGACCTCCTCCTGCAGATGGTACAAAACTCTGGACCCTACCAGGTGGCTAACAGCAAGGTTTCTATTTTCCCGGACAACACGTTAGAAGTTCAGCGACGCCGTGCTTCTTTCCTAGCCGTTAAGAGAGCCCTGAGGGGCGAGGGTCTTCAATATTCTCTGATGTTCCCGGCTCGGCTTCGGATTATCCTCGACGGCACAACTCATTTTTGCGATGACCCGACGGAGGCATGGGACTGGCTTGAGACTTACAAAACGGGTCGACGACCGGCTGGGGAGCCTGGGGCGTGAGCTTCCCCGGCGTGGTTGTCTCAGCACCTCCGCGGACCGCGACGGCGCTCTACCACTCTGAAGACACCCAGCTCATCCCAGACAGCGAAGGAGAGGTCTGAGGCACTGCGGGCGGTGTCTGAATTACTCCGGGATCGTAAGCAGTCGTCGGCAGCTGGCACAGAGTCGGACAACACTCCTGAGGGCACGGACACTGAAGGCTCCCAAACGAGTAGCGTGCAGTTGCCACATGTCACGCCGGGCACGGCTGACGAAATTGCCTGATGGGGGGGGTTTCTTTGTGGCTTTTTATGCTTGCTTAACTAGTTTTCCTTTACAGGTGTTAATGGGACGATCCCGGACTTTGTGAACTTTTGTATTGCATTGACCATCTTATGGCCGCTTTATTGTTCACTGCCCGCAGTGGGAGGGGTGTGTACAATATTCTAGAGTGATGGTGCATCCCGGGGATGGGGGGTGATGTATTAAATGGGGCTTGAGTGCGGATGACTCCACCTAGATTTGCAGGAGGTAGTCACTGCTTGCGACCACTCTTCCACTTTGTTCCTCTGTAGCCACTAGAGGGCACTTAGTTTTCAAACAGTTTGGATGGGGGCTAGTTTTTTAGTACCTGTCCTGGGGTGGGGGTGTTGGGGTTGTTCCTTTTATTGTAAGGGGATGTTTAGGGGGTATTGGCGTAACTTTCTTCAACGAGCTGCTGATGGTCGAAGGGGGGCGATGACATGGGTTCGATGTCTGAGCTAAAGTGTATATCTTGGAATGCCAGGGGTATGCATACCATGTTGCGGAGACATAAGATACACGCATACTTAGTGCATAGGGGAATCCAGCTGGCTTTCCTTCAGGAAACTCACATTGCACAGAACGAGGATGCAGCACTGCAGCGCAGGTGGAGAGGGCAGGTCTTCTGTACCACTACTTCTGCTTTTGCGAGGGGTGTGTTGATCTGGGTCCGGGCGGGAGTTCCGTTCCAACCCACGCGCCAGCTAAAAGATCCTGATGGGCGATACATTTTAGTGGCGGGTCGGCTAAATGGTAGGGATGTGGTGCTGGCCAGTATCTATGCACCAAATACGGGACAAGCGGCCTTTTTTACACACTTGTCAGGGAAATTTGCTCCATTTTTGACCGGGTCCGTCCTTATGGGTGGGGATTTTAACTCTGTCACAGATGTATTGCTAGATAGATCTCACCCACCACTCCCGGATGCAACTGCCCATAATCTTTCAAGGCTCCGGCGAGATTGGCAGCATAGCTGGGGACTGGTAGACACCTGGAGGGCGCACCACCCGCACGCTAGGGATTATTCTTTCTTCTCCGCCCTACATGTTCGTCTAGACGTGATGCTTTGTTCCCCTGACATGCATGCAGAGGTCCAACACAGCGAATACCTCACCAGAACGCTGTCAGACCATAACCCTTTGGTTTTGCGTATTAATCTCTTACCCGGGCGCTCTAGCATCCCAACTTGGCGATTGAGTCCAGAGTTACTGGAGGATCAGGTATTTCGTGAGGTGGTGGGGACTGGACTAGATAACTATTTTCGAGCAAATACTGGTACCGCCTCTTCCTTGGCGGTAGGATGGGATGCTTTTAAAAGTGTAATATGAGGGCAATGTATAGCAAATAAGATGGGAGTAAGTAGAGTGCTATTGCAGGACTTAGAGAGGGTGGATCAGAAGCTGCGGGAAGTGGAGAGGGAGAGACCTGACCACCCTGATCGTCATCAAGACTTAGTGGAAGCGAGGGAGGAGGTTGCTGTACGGGTTGAAAGGCTGCGCTGCTTCGATTATAAAAGATATGTAGCGCGTGCTCATGCGGAGCGGGATAAATCTGGGGCGTTGCTGGCATGGTTGGCCAACCCAGCGCGAAGGGGCGCGGTCATTCTGGAGCTTCATGGCCCTGATGGGGAAATCCATTACACACAGCGGGAGATCAATGGTCAGTTCTCTGATTTGTACCAGAGTAAGGTGGCGCCTAGTGGGGAGGCTATTCAAGACTTTTTGGAGGGGGAAGATCTCCCGGCATTGGATAGGGAGCGGGCTGAATTACTGGGACAGGACATCACTATTGGGGAGGTTCGCGGAGCGATCAAGCATATGGCCCGAAAAAAGACCCCTGGGGTGGATGGTCTGCCTGTGGAATTTTATAGTACATATGTCGACCTTCTGGCCCCTCGGCTGGTAACGTTATATAATACCGCAAGAAAGGAGCGCCTTTTACCTGCTACCACTCGTGAAGCAGTAATTATACCACTTTTAAAACCGGGCAAGCCTTCCCATGACAGGACGGCCTATCGACCGTTGTCAATGTTGACTACAGACTATAAGATTTTAAGCCGGATATTGGCGACCCGCCTCCTTCCGTATATGGTGCAATTAATACATACGGATCAAGTGGGGTTTATACCGTCCCGGAATACAGCTCAAAATGTGCGGCGCCTTCTTAATGTGTTGGATGCTGATACGTATCACAAGCCCTCAGCTGCTGTGCTGGCAATAGATATTGAAAAGGCCTTTGATAGCTTAGAATGGACATACTTGTTTCACGTTATGCGGCGGTTTGACCTGGGGGATGCTTTTGTGGATTGGACAGCTCTTTTATATTACCAGTCTACAGCGCGGGTTAAAACGGGTGGGATGATTTCGGATGCCTGTGCTGTGGGTCGGGGAACAAGGCAGGGTTGCCCCCTATCCCCACTGCTATTCGCCCTGGCCATGGAGCCGCTGGCGGCACGGGCCAGGACGGGTTTACATTATCAGGGACTTCAAGTGCGCGAACATGTCCACCACATCGGACTTTATGCTGACGATCTTCTTATGTTTTTGGCGGACACGGAAGACGCTCTTCGGGGTGCTAAGACTCTGTTGGCTGACCTTGGCACCATTGCTGGCCTTAAAGTAAATTGGGCAAAGACTTGTTTGTTTCCTACAGTGCCTACGGCCGAAGGTCCACTGATAACGCAGGGAATACAATGGGAGCGTCAATGCCTGACGTACCTTGGCACTCGTATTTACTACACCCAACCCAACTTATTGGAGGGTAACGTGTGTAGGGCTATTAGGGGGCTCAAGGGCTGTATCGAGTTTTGGAGCACACTTCCCCTCTCGGTTGCTGGGCGGGTGACCCTTCTTAAGATGATAGCACTCCCCCGACTGTTGTATTATTTTAGTAAGCTGCCTATTTGGATTCCGGCCTCTATTTTTAAGCAGCTTCGATCAATGATGGTTGGGTTCCTCTGGGCCTCGGGCAGGCGGAGGGTGGCGCTTAACACACTAATGAGACCGAGGTCGGAGGGCGGCTTGGCAGTCCCAGATTATGAAATGTACTATTTAGGGGCACAGTTGCAGTGGCTTACTCAGACGATTGCACGGGCATTTCGGGACCCATCTGATATGGATGGACATCAGGCTCTTAGACAGACGCTATCAAGATTGTTATTGCAGCTGCCGCTCCCGAACTCCTCTCTCACTCGGGAAATGGTGACTTTTAAACTCTGCTGGAACAGAAGCCAACGCCGGGCACGCCTTGCGCGGCCCTATGCCCCCGAGATTCCGTTAATAATGTGCGCTGCCCTACCACATGGGGGCGATTGGGGGGCGTTGAATGACTGGGTGACGAGGGGCCTGACCAGCATGGGGGACCAATACGCGGATGGTGCTGTACTCCCTTCTGAGATATTACAAGACAGGTTTGAGTTGGCCCGGGGGGATTACTTGATGCATATGGCGCTCATGACAGCCATTCAAGCACATTGGAAGGAGGGGTTGAGAGAACCTCCAACCTCAATGGCTTGTCAATACGTAGTTATGGCAGCGGGCACCATTAAGGCGGTTACGTGTCTGTACCGCCGCATGACGCACGAGAGACTCACCCCTCTGTGCTCACTTCGACAAAAATGGGAGGAAGACTTAGGTGTGGAAATCCCTGAGAAGGCCTGGGAGGGATTAATGGAGCGAGCATGGAAAAGCACGAGGAACGCACGCTTCCAATTGGTGCATTTCTTTATACTTCACAGGGCTTATCTTACACCAGCAAAAATAAATCAACATTTTAAAGTGAAATCGGCACTATGCCCGCGTTGCAGTACAGTGGGAGCAGATTTCTCCCACATGCTATGGGGGTGCCCTCAGTTGGGAACGTATTGGGAGGAGGTGGTAACACTTCTGCAGGATGTCATGACTAGGGACATAGAACCCACAATAGGCCTCTGTTTGCTGCACTGGTTTCCTCACACCTCAAAGAACAAGGTAACAAGCAAATTCATAGATTTAGGGCTATTGCTGGCAAAGAGGGAAGTCACAACTCACTGGAAGGCCAGGAAGGGTCCTAGCTATCGGAGATGGCGAGCCGAATTTCTTAAGTGGGCGGAATGTGAAGGGACTACGAGGCTGCAGCTGGCGACCCGCGCCAACAGCGAAAAGGCACTAGAGATGGCGAGGGCCTGGGAGGCACTGGTGGTATTATTAAAATTTCCGAGCACGGACTCTGATCTGGATTCGGATGCACCAGCTCTAGATGCGTTGCCTTGAAAGACTGCCATATCTTGGGGAGATGGGCACTTTGGTGTTTTGCTTGGGGGCTACCTCTGACGGACGAGAACAGTGTCATTGCTTGATGTTGTACATCTGATTACTGTCAATGCAGCTGAGTCATGGAATCACAAATAAATGTATATAGTTGTTATGCCAATGGGGGTTGGGGGGTGGGGTACAGATGTGGGGCGAGAGTTTGCATTTCGCAATGTCTTGTTTATGACAAGTGAGCATAGCCATCTCTTCTCTGCTATTTTGATGAGTGAGATTATTGCACTTGAATCAATAGGATGGGCGGCAAGGCTTTATGGACAACATTTTCCAGGAACTGTGATCTATCGTGATATGAGCATTTGTCTGATGTTAGCAATTGCCCTTGTTTATGCTATGTCTCATTGCATGATGACCTGATTGCATACTTATCTGCATATTGAAGTTACATGTATTGTTTGTATTAAAACAATAAAAATATATATATAAAAAAAAAAATGAGTTGAAGGCCGTCTGCATAATTGAAGGCGACCACATTCATTTTTTTCAGAGACTTTATGAGAGGGAGCAAATAGAGATTAAAAAGGAGCGGGGAAAGCGAGGATCCCTGTGGGACCCCGCAAGTGGTTTCTAGTTTAGGCGCTGAGAGTTGGCCAATGCGGACTGCCTGTGAGCGGTCTTTCAGGAAGGAGACTAGCCAGGAGAGTGCTGTGCCCCGGAGACCTGCCTCTTCGACATGGTCGACCAATATGTCATGATCGACCGTGTCAAAAGCGGCCGAGAGGTCCAGCAGCACCAGGGCTTGGGGGATGGCTCTGTCAGCTTTTTCCCGTAGCGAGTCAAGAACTGCTAGAATTACTGTTTCGGTAGAGTGAGCTGGTCGGAAGCCAGCTTGATGGGAGTCGAGGTATCCAGTTTCCTCCAGAAAGATGGATAGGCGGTTCGCTACGTAAGCTTCTATAACCTTTGCTAGGTAGGGAAGTAAGGAAATCGGACGGTAATTTGTCAAGGTCTGGGGGTCAGCTCCAGGTTTCTTTAAAAGAGGAACCACTATGGCCTCCTTAAAAGCATTAGGGACTTTGCCTTGGGAAAGTGATTTATTCAAAAGGCCCAGCACAGGGTCTGGGAAGGCTACTAAGGCATTTTTTAGAACATGAGGAGGGCAGTGATACGTGGGGGATCCTGATTTAATTTTTGATAGCAGTTCACAAAGGGTCTGTGTGTCCATAGGTGGAAAAGAGTCAAAGGAGTGCGGGTTTCCCACAGAGGGGGGAAGGTTTACCGGACGGGGGTGAATGGGAATACTGGCTTTAATGGACACAATCTTCTCAATGAAAAAATTATTTAAAGATTCACAAAGAGCCTGGGACGGAGTGGGTTTACTAAGAACTCTGTCAATATTAGACAATTCGTCAACGATGGTGAAAATTTCTTTAGTTTTGTTGTTGGAATTTAGAATTCTGGAAGAGAAGTGTGTGGCTTTGGCCTTCAGAATTGAAGATTTGTATTCCCTCATTGCTTGTTGATAGATAGTTTTGTCTATTTGTAGATAGTTCCGCCTCCATTTCCTCTCCAGTTGGCGGAGAGAGAGTTTTAGTGATTTTAATTCCTGGCTGAACCATCGCTGTGCTTCAAGCCGACGAAATTGCCTGATTTTCTTTAGAGGGGCATGTTTGTCGCTGGCTTCCAGGAGCCAGGTAGTGATCACACTCTCATGACCATTTATGTCAGATTCAGGCTTGGGGGCTATGTTGGTTAGAGTTGCGAGGAATTCATTATTGTCGATGTGATTCCATTTCCTAGCCACCCTCCCAACGTTTGTAGGGAGTTTACTTATGGTAGGTGTTCCTAAGCTGAATTTAATTAAGTAGTGATCAGACCAAATGCATGGCGTGATAGAGATATGGGACACCACTAAGTTCGTAGTCCACATTTGATCTAAGGTGTGGCCTTTGTTGTGGGTGGGCGTGGATATGTGTTGGTCGAAGTTTAAGTTGCTGACTAGTTCAGTTAGTTCAGCTGACTTTGGCCCTCCCAGTGCGTCATTTGCCCAGTAGTTGAAATCACCTATTAGAATGACTCTGGTATGGTTAGTTGCCAGGTTAGCGATTTGTTCTCCTAAGGAGTGGGGGAAGAGAGGCATGTGTTGAGGGGGTCTGTAGACTAATACACAGAGAATTGGTGCCGAATCGGTTTCAATTTTTATCACTATATTTTCTGTATTGGGGAGCAGGAGTGGATTAAGGCTAGTAACTTTAAGATCACGGTGGATGATAGCTGCTACTCCACCTCCTGTTTTACCGGGAGGGCGGTTGGTGTGAATTATGTAGTATTCTTTAGGTAGAGCCGCCAGGATGTCTGGTGATGAGTCAGTGGTAAGCCACGTTTCGGAGAGCAACAGGATATCGTGTTTTCCTGACTCTAAGAGGGTGAAAATTTCCAATTGATGTTTTACCAGGGAGCGAGTGTTGAGGTAGTAAATTGACAGAGTAGGTCCTCTATCTTTTTTTCGCTCCCGGCAGGGTGTTGGTGGCTCTCTGGGACATATCCGAAAAATATTGCTGGGGCTGATAGATAGAATGCCGGTGTAACGTAGCAGTAGTAGTTGGGCTAGGTTTGTGAGAGGTGGAGTTGAGTTTGCGAAGTTCAAGGGAGGAGTAGCTAAGTGTTTGGGCAGAGTAACTGGGCCCTGGGCACGACTGGGCGGCTGATAGGGAGTTACGCTGCAAGGAATAGTAAGGAGCAGGACATACAGAGTGAATTGAGCGTGTGACAGAATGCTGGAGGAGCTGCGGAATATGTGACATGCCATGCGGGGAGAGCAGAATACCAGAACCGGCATTAAAGAGTCAGGAGTGAAGCAGAGCCGAGAGGAGGTTGGGATGGGACATAGTTACACTTACATGGCATATAGGAGGTCCATGACTGCTTGGGAAGAATTTCGAAGGTGCTGAGTGAAGCCGAGCAGAGACCACTAAAATTAAATAAATTGGAACAATTTGTTAGACCGAGTAACGTGAAGTGAATGGAAATTGGGGGTGACTAGTCGAATACTGCTTTCCTTGAAATAAAATTCTGGGCGATATCAATTTAGGAGAGAAATTAAAGAAGTGCAAGCCCAGGTGGGAGCACACTATAGTGGTGCTGAAACAAGAAAGATTTGTAAAGATACAGCGTTAGCCACAATGTGAGCCTGAACAAGGAGATACTAGTTCAGGGAACGTGGGGGCACTTACCAGCAAAAGCATGCACTGAAGATTGCGGTGATAGTGGCGGGGCACACGTGGACCATTATGAGCAGAATAGGCTCGAGTGAAACCAGGCAGTGTAAGTTCTTACGGTGCCAGCATAAATACATGCGTTTAAAAACACGGGCTAAAGCTGGCAGCCATCTTAAGTGAGTGAAAACGGGTCTGGCAATGGGGAGAGTGGGAAGGAAGGACGGTCAATCATGGGTCAGACAAAAGAATAATAAATGTATCCAATTTTGCAACATGCATTTACTTGCACAATACAGTGCTGTGATGGCTGTAATTATCCTGAATCTCAATTAACATGAGAAAAAAAAGAAATAAAAATAACCAAGATTAAGGAAAAAACGCAGAGAGTAACTAGTCCAATTTGCATTAGTCATGTCAGATGATAAAGTTAAAAAGTAAGAGTTGCACCGGTAATAGCTCGAGTTGTCATAGTTATTCTAATAGGCAACAAGGAAACAGGGGTTTACAGACCAAGGTTAAAGTTCAGTTCAAAAGTACATGGAACATTTTGGTATGTTCAGAGGAGCGAGGTCCAATCCTCCATACTATTGAGATCAGTATGCAGGCTGTTGACATGCAGAATCCACTTGCGTTCCTCTTTGTTGAGTACAGCTGAGATGTCAGTACCTCTGGGTGAGGGCTTGATCTCAGTGATGACTTACCAACGATGGTCATTTTCAGTCTGTCCCATTTCTGTAAAGTGGTCGACCAGCGGAGCATTGGCAACTTTGCATCGCAGGCGACTTCTGTGTTGGCAAACCTGTACGTGTTTTTTTCCAGTAGTTTGGCCGATGTATACTGTAATACAAGGACATGTAATGTCATAAGTGACATTCGTAGTGTTGCAGTTGGAGAATTGTTGTAAGGTAAATCTGTTATTCCCTTGCACAAATGCCTTAGATTCAACTGTAAATTGACAAACACTACAGTTACCACATTTTGAGTGTCCCAACAATGGGGTCACTACCAAAGGTTAGGGAGTGTATGGCCTGTTTTCTTAGGGGGTATGCTGGCCCTGACAAGATGGTCTTTTATACTCTTGCTTTTGCGTAATGTGAAGAGCGGGCATTCGAGGCTGAGTTCCCCTGCACTGAGTACTGGCGAATGTTTAAGAATGCATTTTTTTAGTTAGTTGTAAATCGGGGAAAACGTGGTAACACATACTAGTCGATCACTGTTCTTTTTGTTCTTGGGGGTTAACAATACGTCCCTTAGGCAGTACCACACCCTTTTCATGGAGCATCTGGCTAGTTTGTGTGGATGTCCTCTAGCTAGCAGTGTGTTGGACAAGGTGTTGGCCTCTTGGAAGAAGTCCTGTTTGAGAAGGCAATTTCTTCTGAGCCGAAGGAACTGGGAGTAGGGTAGGGAATGCCATTGGGTGGTGGCCAGTGTAGGAGAGAAGAGTGTTTCTTTCAGTGGGTTGGCGAAATAGTGAAGTGTAGAGCTCGCTCTCAGAGGTCTTTATCATAAAGTCCAAGAAGGCGATCTCTGATCTGCTTTGTACCAGTGTGAATTTGAGTCCCCTGCAGTTTGTGTTAAGCCAATTGCGGAACCCAATGAGAGTGTCTGTCGAGCCTTGCCAGATCAGGAAGATGTCATCTATGTAGCGCTTCCAGATGAGGATATTGCTGCAGAAGGGGTTGGTGTTAGACAAAATAGTATTGGACTCAAGGGCATCCATAAATAGTATGGCAAAATTGGGGGCAAAAGCGGCCCCCATGGATGTACCTTTGATCTGTTGGTAGTAGTGGTCATCAAAGTAAAGGAAGTTTCTAGTCAAACATAGGGTCAGGAACTCTAGAATAAAGGAAGCTGGGACCGACTGTGGACAGGTCCTATGTTCTACAATTTTTGTAATCACATTGATGCCGTCCATTTGGTGAATATTCGTATAAAGGGACTCTATGTCCAAAGTGCACAAGATATACGTGTTAGGATCAAAAGGGAGGTGTTCAACCTGGTTGATCATATCTATGCTATCTCTTACATACCAAGGTGTGTAGTCTGTACAAATTCCTTGATAAAGAAGTCAATGTAGCGATCAAGTGGTTCGAGAATAGAGCCGTAGCCTGATATAATGGGTCATCCTGGGGCGATTCTTGATTTGTGTGTACTTTGGTCAGTGTGTAGATGACTGGCATCCTGGGAAATTCAGTATTCAGAAACAAAAATTCATGTTGGTTCAGAAAGCCATCTGTCTTTCCCTTTTCAGTAATAGCAAGAACTAGTGTTTGGATGTAATTGGTGGGTCTGTGTTGAGTCTCAAGTAGTGGTCAGTGTTAGCTAACCGCCTAGTGATTTCTGATTTGTACGGGTCTATGTCCTGGACAACAATTCCACTGCCCTTATCTGCAGGTTTTATTATTAGTGATTGATTGAGTTTATGATTAGTTTGGGCATGTTTCTCCTGTACTGGAAGATTGTAGGGAATTAAGTTGCAAGTTAGAAATCTCCTTGAGAACCAGTCTTTCAAAAGTGTGTATCTATGGTGGAAGGGAATTGTAGGGTGGAGAGAAGGTAGATAGAGGGTGGAAACTGGTGTTGGAAACGCTAGGAAACGTTGTCGACTCTAGTACCTAGAATAAATTGTTAAATTGTCCATTACTGTACAGATGAGCATTGGTACTCACAGATGGTGACTATAACCATTGAGTTTCATTTGTCACACTCATATCCCTGAGCTTTCAAGTCTTATTTTACTCTTTTTTGTTTGCTTTTCCCACACTATTGTTGTTTAATTGTACATAATAAATATTTATGAATAATCCATTTGGATAACATACATAGGCCTCATTGTATCCCTAAGTACATTCCACTGTTTATATGCTTTGTGTAAGGGACCCTTGTTCCTTTATAAATATGGTTATTTGTTAGCACATGACTCACCTAGGAGGCTATGCTTGCACCGAAGCAGGAGCTGTATGATCCGAACCAGGGCTGGTTATAAGTGAAGAGCCAGGTCTTAATTTTCCTGAGGAATTCAAGAACTGAGGAGGAGGCTCTGATGTACAGGGGTAGATATCTGTAGGCTTTAGGAGCAACGAAGGAGTAGGCATGACCGCCACATGTGGCTCTGCGTATTCGGGGGGGGTGCAAGTAGGAGTGCGGCTGAGCAGAAGTGTCTGGTAAGTTTGTGGAATTTGATTCAGTAGTTAAAATACATGGGCCCAATGTTGTGTCAGACTTTGCATGTGTGCATGAGAAGTCTGGGGAGTGCTTGTTTGTGGATTGGGACCCAAGGTGTGGGGTGTGGGGTGATGTGAGTGTGGGGTGGGGTGGGAGGTTGAGGGTGATCCTAGCCACTGAGTTTTGCATGGTCTGCGGTTTTCTGGTTAGTTGAACATTGATTCTGGCATAGAGTGCATTGCCGTAGTCCAGCTTGCTGGTGAGGAGCGCAAACATTGGTGGGGAGCCATTTGAAGATCTTCATGAGCATCTTGAGTGTGTGGAAGTAGAAGGTGGAGACCGCGTTGACAGTCATGGTGAGTTGGTTGTTGATTACTATTCCAAGGTTCTTTGTGAGGGTTGGTGGGCGAGTTCAGCAGTCCACAAGTTACCTTTATCAATCAGGCCCTCAGTGTCAGATGCCTGATTGATGTCCAAATGAGGTTTGTTGAACTCAAAATGCCCAATTGTTGAGCAAACTCCGATGTGATTTCATACATACACTTATTGGCCTTAAAAGGATTTCAAACCCTTACATTTATGTAGAGAGATTCTTTCAATATCCAATCAATTACATAGCTTTTCCTTCACTCTACCAAGAACACTTTCCTATTAGGTTGTCTTATGGGGTCTTATAGTAGAGATGTCCTTGAAGAAATTATTCAATAAGAACTATATTTCTTTTGCCCTGTCATCTCATAATTTTAGTGATCCTGTAGGTGGAACTGAAAGTACCCGACCTTCACAAGCTAAAACTGTGTGAAAGTAGGAAGTGAAAGCTTTGTTTGGAAGTGTCTGCAAAGCAGGACAGAATAGCTACATTGACTGCATGAACTGTTTGAAAGTAATGACTTCATATCCAGTGTAGTAGCACTTTCTATACTGTGGACATGCACATAAGGAAGTCAAAGTGCTACGCCGTGTATGTTGCTTAACCTAACACCATAAATATGTAACCTTATGTTGGCTGATATAGGATTAAGGCTAAAAGAGTTATGAGCCACACCTTTTAAGGGCAGTGTGTATACCTGTACCTTTGTGAAAAATCTTTCCCTGAGTATGCACCCTGCTCCATAAACCAGAAGAGCGACATAGCCACCCCCTTTTTTTTTTTAAAACACAGCACCAAAGGTCTTTTTTGGGGCATGGTGCCACATGGAGTAGCAGAAAACCTGGCGGGAAGGGAGCTGGGAAGGAAGGTAGAGCTTTTCTGGACTGTTATAGGATTAGGGTTGTGGCCCCTCTGGTGGACTTGTGTGAGCCAGAGCAGATGACTCTTCCTAACCATGTCTGCTCCACAAGTGGAGGAACCAACATGCACTGCTTGAAGCTGTTAATGATGCATTCGTAAGGTCTAGGATTTAGACTAAAGTGTGGAAGTCCACTCTTCTCAAAGGAGTCATTGATATATCACAGTCACAATATCTCTCTACATCCAGTTTCTTCTTTCTGATTACCTATACGTTTGCTGTATGATAAGTCTAGAAGAATTTCTGCCAGTCGTGCTCTTTAAGTTGATCTGTGGTAGGTTGATGAGTGGTGCGTGGTAAAAAGTAGCAGAAGATGCAGGACAAAATGAACAAATCATATATGCTGCTCTTTTGTTAATTTGTTTTTAATTTAGAAGAAAGTTCTACCCCATCAAACCTTTTTAATCACTTTTCAGACTATTTCCCATGGAAACTCCATGGAGCCCCATTTTGAAAAGAATCAGGTGAGAAAAGGTTTGGGTCATAATGATAATGTTATTTCATATGCCCCACGTTCACTGCTGTGTATGGTAGCGCAAAGTTCTTTTCATTTGTGTAGCCATGTTTTAATCCTTTTTTTAGTTTTGTTGATACAATTAACATTACTTACCTGAATCCGGTTGGTGGCTGAAATTAATGGGTTACCTAATAGTATTGTGATCCAAGGAAATTGTTTGTTTACAATTTGAAGAATGCGAGGCAAACACTCCTTACAATAAATTTGTTGCTTAAGCATAGGAATTTCTAGTTTATTTTCTGTCTATAGGGGTGTTGTTTTTACTGTACATGATTTTAATATTGGCATTTTTACATACCGTTTCTTGTGTTGCATCTGCACTTTGTTCTTATCGACATTTAGATTTCGATCACTGGGCCTATCCATGTCATTTTCCAGCCCAATCTGAGGCATTTTGGTACTAACACATGTTGATGGTCTAGACACTGTTGTCCACCCTACCTCTATAGAATGGATACAGCTGGGTGGATGTGCAGCAGATGTGTATAGCACGCGAACTTCTGGCACACCTAAGGCAAGCCTTTCTCCACCTGTCCGCACTGGGCCGATGCCCAGAGCTCGCCATGCTGCCTCTTCCTTATACGCTTACATCGCGATGAGTAGGGACAGGATTTGTTTTACTAAATGACAACTACTTGCTTAGAGAACTCAAATTTAGATTTAGATGTTGTTACATTAAACAAACTGAAAGCCAAAAATGTGCTGACATTTTCATCTATTTACCATTTAAGTTAACTACAGAACATTTGATAAAGGGAATCTAAGTGAACAACCCAATCTTAGATATATGCCATGCTCTGTAATGTTCTCTCTGCTCTAGCATATAGATCCGAAATGTTTCCTTCGTTGAGCAACATAAATTACATATCTTAATTATTACAGAAACTTGGCTTACACCACCCTGCAATCTGCTTTCAGATGCAATGATTCTGCCTGGCTTTAAAATTATACACGTCAATTCTATCAACAAATGATGGGGTGGCATCATCATTATCTTTCTGGAAGAATTACAAACTAGGCAAATAAAAATGCTTTCCATCCAAAAATGTGACAACTTGGACATTCAGATTACTTTCAAGGAAACTCAAATAGTGGTCATTCTAATTTATTTACCTCCTCAACCCTGTGCTGAGAAATTTGACCTTCCAAGTAATGAATTGAGCCACGTCTGTCACCATCATTTTATTAGGTGCTTTGAACCTCAGGTTAGAAAGCCCTGGCAGCCAGGCCCAAATTTGTAAAAACAAAGTGGAAGTTTTTAATCTCAGTCTTTTGTCTACATTGCTCACCCATTGTGCCCGCCATCTGCTGGAACCCATCTTAGCATCCATGTAAAATATAACAATTGAACCCCCACTCCTTCTGATTTGAACTGACCACTGTTCAGTCCCTTCAAATACTACCTGATGTAAAGGAGAAATACAGTTGCTTCTTGAAAAACAGTACAAGGTTACGTTCCTAGAATCTCGCCTTCCCGGAAAAGCTGGGACACAAAATCCTAGCTAAAAGAGATTGTGATCCCGACTAGACCTCTGATATGAATGAAGCCTCTTTATTAGATACATTTTCTAAGGCAATGTGCCAAGTTCTTGATGAAAGCTCCCTCTCCAAAAGAAACCACAGTCTTTTCTGAAAAAAATAATCCATGACTCTCTCCTGAGTAGACCAAACTAAAGTTGGAATTATGCCAACTTGAGTGCCAGTGAGCGAGGTGTATAAATCAAACCTAAAGCAAGTATACTCTGCTAAAGCCCTGGAATATTATTCGAAAATTAGAGATACTAGACAGTTTTCTTTACCAATTAGTTAGAGAGAGCCCTTAATTTAATGAATGTATTATTTTAAATTATAAAATGAATTCAGGAGCCCTTATGCAGTACAAACAACTGTTGCCTCCTCTCCTGAACTCTGCAAATCTTTCTAATTTTTTTCTAGGCAAATTAGGATCATGCGGAATTCTACTGAAGCAGAAGTCATTCCTAGACTGGTCCTTATTGATTTACTAGTTCTGCCTCTTCCTTCCGATTGTATTTTTGATGAATGTCATCCTATCTCGGAAATTCAATTGCTAGAATACATTTTGGGAATCCGACCCTCTGGCTCACCCCTATCCAGCTATGTTTATGCACGCATTGCTCCCACTCTTAGTCTTGCTTTATTAGCAATTTTTTTTTTTTGGTTTAAATTTTTTATTGAATAACAAAACATTGTCATGCGTAAAATCATAGTATACAGTTCGTCATTGAATGGAAAATTGCTGTGGGTTGTGTTACAATGCATTCAGATGTTACAATTTCATAAAGTTCTTTCGTGTCAGTTCAAGTTCTTCAGTTGGTGAGTTGCACATTACTCCCCGATGGGCGTTCCAGGCCCCCCACTTTCTATCCCATTTCTTAGGGCAACCTCTGATTTTATAGATTTCTTTTTCGGCTATCATACATTGGTCCATTGCCGCCACCCAGTTGTTCAGTAGTGGTTTGTCCGCAACCCCCATTTCATGGCTATAGCTCTCTTTACCAGGGTATATCCCAGGGTGGTGAACTGCTGCTCTATATCTGTGAGATCGTTTGCGTCCCAAATGTTTAGGATTCCCAATGGGGGTTTCAGTACTATTGGTTTGCCCAGTGCCTTTTGCATTTGAGCTGTTGCTTGCTCCCAAATGTGCCGAATGTGGGGCAATCCCATAAAATATGATAAAATGTTGCAATAGAGTTACAGCCCCGGAGGCAGAACGCATCCTGTCGGGTCCCTATCTTGGCCAATGTCACCCCGGTGAAGTATGTCCTATGTAGAATCTTCAGTTGAATTAGTTTGAAGCGTTGATTTATAGCCGCTTCCTTGGGGGACATTAAGGCCGCCTGCCAGTCATCGTCCTCGAGTTGTCCTATGTCGGATTGCCATCTGTCTCTGAGTGTAAGGAGGGGGTCTGGCATATTGTTACATAGTTTACGATAAGTAAGGGAGATTGCCTTAGTAAGAAGGGGCTCAGTTAATAATCGGTCCTCTAAGGGGACGAGTCCGAGAGGTTAGTCAGGTCTGGTAGAGCAGTGTGAAGTGCATGTCGGATTTGTAGATAGCGGAAAATCTCTGTGGGCGCCAGTTCGTGTTTAGCTTGTAGTTCTTTGAAGGTAAGTAGTTTCCCTTTTTAGAAGGTCCCCGATCGTGGAGATCCCTATCGTGTCCCATTTGTCGAACCCAGCTTGGTAGCATAATAATCCCAGTTGTTGGGATGACCACAGAGGCGTAGCCATTGTCAACCTTCCTTGCCATCCCATTCGTCTGTTAGCTGTCCGCCAGACTGCAATAGTTTGTGACATTGGACCGAGATATCTTCCCTTTCGGGGTTCGGTGTATAAGGCTCCTAGGTATCCTTCCCGTCCAGTCTGATACCTCTCTAAGTGGTATGCCGGGCTAGATGGTGGAGTATACAGCCAGTGATTGGCAGCCACCAATTGCGACGCCCAGTAGTAGAGGCGTAGATCTGGGAGCGCAATGCCTCCGTCATACCAGCTCCTCGTCAATTTACCCAAGGCTATGCGTGGTGTCCTTCCATCCCATAACAGTGTACGGACTTCCGCCTCCAGCCCAGCGAAGTATGTATCCGGGATAGGATAAGGGCAGTTTTGGAGTGCATAGAGGAATCTTGGTAGGGCTAGCATTTTGAATAGGGCTGCGCGGCCCATCAGCGACAGTGGTAGCGTCCTCCAGTGTCTGACATCTTCTTTTAGTCGCTGCAGGGGGGTGGCGAGATTGTGTTCATAAAAGATTTTGGGATCAGGGGTGATGAAGATCCCCAGGTATGTAAAACCTTCTCTCGTTACTACCACCTTACATCCCTTAGGTAGTCTAGGCGTGGGGCCGTGGAGAACATAGAGTATTGATTTTGACCAGTTTATGGCATAGCCGGAGTATTTACCGAAATTAGCAAGGATATTGAGTAGGTAGTGGATCGATGCGTCTGGGGAGGCTAAGTAAACCAGAATATCATCAGCATACAATGATATTCTGTCTTCAGTGTCTTCGTCCCATTTTAGCCCTCGTAAAGTGACGTCGCGCCTTATCCACGCCGCTAGTGGCTCGAGGACCAGCGCGAACAGCAGCGGGGATAGGGGGCATCCCTGCCTAGTACCTCTGTGTAGTCCGAATACCCTCGAGGTGTGGTTGTTAACTCGCACCTGTCCCCATAAGTCGGTATATAGCAAGCGAACCCAGGCTATGAACCGGGGGCCAAATCCAAAGCGTGCGAGTACTTCGAAAAGGTACGGCCACTCTATTGAATCGAAGGCCATGGAGGCGTCTAAGGACATAATCACTGCGTCTTCTTCCAGGTAGGGTTGCCTCGCAAGCACATTATGGACCCTACGAATATTCAACGCCGTATTTCTACCCGTGACGAACCCAGATTGATCCGCGTGGACCAGGGAGGGCAACACAGCATTCAGGCGAATGGCCAGAAATTTCGCCAGGATCTTGGCTTCTGCGTTTATTAGTGAGATTGGTCTATACGACCCGCAACAGTCCGCTGCCTTCCCTGGTTTTCGTATAACTACTATGGCCGCCAACCTTTGATCTGGAGGCAACTTGCCCTTTTCCAGGCTCTCCTTATACATTAGGTTAAGGTGGGGAGCTATCTTTACCGCCACAGATTTGAGAAACTCTATTGGGATACCATTAGGTCCCATCGCTTTTCCTGAATGGACGCTGTATATGGCCGTGCATAGCTCTTCATCAGTGATATCAGCCTCCAGGTCAGCTTTTTCTTTTTCTGACAATGAGGGTAGGTTGCTATCTATCAGTAGTTGTCGGGATTCTTCCGACGTGTAGGTGGTAGATGATGTATACACCTTCTCCAAGTGATCGGCAAACATTTCTGCAATATCATGTGGGTCAGATATTGTCACGCCCATGTCGTTGGATAATTCAGGCACCCATCTGTGTGCCTGCTCCCGACGCTCGAGCCATGCCAGCATTTTACCCGCTCTCTCCCCCATCTCATACACTCTGTGTTTTGAGGACACTAGGCGGGTTCTCGCCTTTTCTTGCACAAGGACTTTGTATTCATGGCGTTTGATAGTGAGGCGATGTGTTGTATCGTCACTGGGCGAGGAGTTATGGAGCGACTCTAGTCGTTGTAGGTCACTCTCTATTGCGTGTATGTGTTCGTTGTGTCGTCGAATATGACCCATTTTTAACGCTAGCGCGTGACCCTTCATTACTGCTTTAAATGCCTCCCAAATTGTCTGCGCGGAGTCTACCGACCCAAGGTTTTCTGTGAAGTAGTGGTCAGTCTGTTCAGTCAGTTGGTCTCTTATGTCAGGTATCTTAAGAAGCCACGGATTGATCACTATGGAGCTACGGTGCATGGGGCGGCGGAAACTAAGTTCCACCCACACTGGGGAGTGGTCCGAGATTCCGCGTGGAAGCCCATGGGGATTTTGAAAGTGGCCGACATCCGTCAGAAGTGTGAGGAAATAGTCTATGCGGGACATGCTCCTATGCGCATTGGAATAGTGGGTATAATATGTCATCTGTGGTTGCAGAGAGCGCCATATGTCCGCTAGACCCATGGCCTGGGTGAATTCAGCCATGAGAGTATTTGGTCTAGTGGCCGGTCGTTGGGGGTATCTATCTACTGTATCGTCCATAGTCAGGTTGAAGTCCCCTCCCATTATCAGGTAACCGTCTGGCAAGTCCACCAATATATTACCTAAGTCGGATAGCGCTGCTTTCCCCAGCGCTGGGGGGAGATACACCGAGATAACATTCAACACTTTCCCCTCCCAAGTGGCCTCCAAGACAGCGAAACTACCTTGTGGGTCCGCCCATGTACGTGTGGGTACAAGCGCTAGGCCCTTCCGAACTAGGATGCCTGTCCCCCTGGAGCCAGAGGTAAACCCTGCGTGTACTAATAGCTTATAGCCCCACCTGCTGAGGGCTTTGCAACTATTTCCTATTAAGTGGGTTTCTTGCAGCAGGACTATATCTGGTGCTTGACGCTTTAGATACTGTGACACAACTCCCCTTTTTATCTTGTCTCCTAGTCCATTTACATTCCACGTCAGGGCGGACAATTTGATGTCATTAACAGTAGACATTGTGGATTGCGGTTGTTGTCAAAGAGGCGCAATCAGTAATCCACCCCAAGGGGAGGAGACCAGGTCAGCGTGGATCGACACCCGTCCCAGAGGAGCCGAGTACCCATTACGGGGGACTGGAACTACAGCATATCGTTCAAATGACATCTCTTGCAATTGGTACATGTTTACCAAGCTTTTTATGATTCTCGCTTCAACATGACAGTTAACGAAAACAAAAACCTCAACTCGTTCTCCCCCCGTCCCCCCTCCCCCGCCCTGCCCCCTGCCAGTGGATTTTAAACTACCCACCCCCCAACAAGGCAGAGTGCCTGTCGCCCCCCCTCCCATGTGTGGGTGCCTGGTGTACAGCCATCCCACCCTCGCCGTAACTTAAGGATGGATACATATTACACGGCTATCAGAAAGATCCCTCGATGAGCACCCATCGATTACATTAAACATTCCGCAAGTTGCCTGTGGTAGCGCCCTGCATGGCCCAAACAGCTTCCCATCTGTAAAGCAACCAGGGTTTCTAGATTCACACCCCCCTAACCCATCAGCCATCAGGTGTGTTCAAAGGTCCCAAGTGTCTCAGTGTTTGTTACCTGGAGCAGCTCCCCGCCGCCCACCTTCTCACCCCTTTGGAGCCACAGTGTTCTCCTCACGATTTTCTGCTCCGTTGGTCGTTGGGTCAGTCTTGTTCCTGTCGTGTTTGCCGTTGTTCCGGTGTCCCGCTCTTCTCCATCCCTCAAGCCAATCATAAGTTTCCTCCGGGGATGAAAAGAACCAAGTCTTTCCCTCTGACTCGACTCTGAGCTTGGCCGGGAAGAGCATAGAGTACTTGACTCCCTTGTCCCGTAGCTCCTTCTTCACCGCCTGAAAGCTGCGTCGTTGGGCCTGCACTTTGGTCGTAAAGTCCGGAAAGAATGTGACGGTGCTATTGTCTATTTGTAAGGGCGGTTTGGATCGAGCCGTTTGAAGGATCACATCGCGGTCCCGGAAATTGAAAACTCTCGCAATGATAGGCCTCGGGGGGGCTCCGGGTTTGGGCCGGCCCCCAGGGACTCGGTGGTCTCGTTCAATAGTGAAGTAATCTGACAGACGTTTCGGCTGGAGTCTTTTTGTCACCAGGTCTTCCACAAAGAGGTCTGTCGCGGGTCCCTCTGTTCGTTCCGGGACTCCCAGTATGCGTATGTTGTTTCTCCGCGCCCGTCCTTCATAATCATCAAGCTGGCTTTCCATCTTCGCCTGTCGGTCCTGGAGCTGGGCTACTTGTTGCTTAAGGAGGTCCGAGTCAGACGCTAATATAACTGTGGCATCTTCCACGTCTTTTACTCTGACATCCATTTTGCGTAGGTCGGCTCGGATGAGGGAGACCTCTATGTTGACGGTGTCAATCCGGGTCTCCAGGGATGACCGGACTCCTGCGATAGCCTCCATTATGTCTTGGAGGGTAGGATCCGATTGAGAAGACTTCGGGTGAGGGTCATCTGTCCCACCTTTGGCATCCGGGCCAGGTTCATTGCCCGTTTTCCCCCATGCAAATTTTGCGAGTGACTTTTGGGTCGTCGCTTTGGTACCCCTTCCGCTGGCCATTTCGGGGTGGGAGTGGGACTCGCCGCCGCCTGCCCAGGGAGGAGAAACCTGACTGCGTCCCTCCCTGTCGGCCTGTCGGTTTTCCTGGTTAATTGACCAGTATCAGCCGGTGGATGCCACTGATCACGGGCTCCAGGATGTCCTGAGGGCTAGAGTTCCAACGAGGAGGGGGTGCGACGTGGCCCACACACCAGGCCAGGCACCGCCCCGGGGCGCGGCAACTCCGGCTGGGCCAACGGCAGCCTCAATTATCACCCTGGGTTTCACCCTAAGTACTTTCACAACGTTGGCCGGTTTGCAGCGTCGTTATGGGGTAGCCGCTTGACAGGGCGGTCCACCGGAGCGATGACGCGGCGCCGCAGGTGTTCCGGGTCCCCGCGGGGGGGCCCCCGGCACCGCCAGGTCCCCGTACGGGGCCCCAGACAGTAACCGGCCCGGAGGGGGGGCGCACGCGTCAACCTCCACTGGTCCGCACTCCCCCCTCCTCCTCCGCGGTGTGTGCAGGTTCAGGAAAGTGTCAGGGGGCCAGGGGCCAACCCGGGTCCCCCGAAGAGTCGCCGAGGCCGCCCGCCGCCTGGGTCAGGATCTCTATTTTGGGCCACCACGGCCCCGCAATCGCGCCTCTGGGACCCCACCACGATGCTCCTGCGTTCAGGGGGTCAGTGGGTAGTAGGCAAGATCCCCGGCCCTGCCCGGGAGTCTGGAAGCAGCAGCCAGGGCCCCCATCCACGACTAGGCCTCAAGCCGGGGCCTCGATTTAAATGCAGGCCGGAGGGGAGGGGGAAGGACGCACTCCACTCACCCCTCCCGCGTGTCACCCTCCGCTGGACAGGCGGGTCACAGACGGTCCACGGCAGGCTCCAATATCGCGGGGGGCCGCCCCCGACCTCCAAGGCGTACCGTACACCAGTGCACCACCCCTACCTCTCAGCCGAGAGGAGCTCCGGGGCAGGCCGCCATGTTGTCTCTGGCCGGGCGTCGGGGGCGTCACTCCAGCGCCGCGTATCACCACCGGCCGGGCCCGAGGCACCCGGTGAAGGCTTCGCTGGCGTCTACGGGATCATGCCCCTCACATCGAGGGGAAATCAGTCTATTTTAGGAAGGATGTGGGAAGGAAATACGGCGAGGATGGCGGAGCCGCTTCAGGACGCAGCCATTCCGCTCGGCTGCTAGCCACGCCCCGCTTTATTAGCAATTTTAACAACTCATTTAAGACTTGTATAGTGCTACCGTTGTGGAAACACGTGGTGGTAAAACCACTGCTAAAAAATAAACAGTTCTGGATCCTACTAAATTGAATTGTTTTGGCTTGTTTCTTTACTTAAATTCACTGCCAAATTGATGGAAATGCATGTTTTTCAGCAGCGATCAGAATTTGTTTCGTCTAGTAATATACTTGACCCCTATCAGGGAAGGCTCTGCCATAACTGGAGTAGGGAGCTGGCGCTGATATTGGCGATAGAAGATCTATGCAGGCATTTGGACACTGAGGGTCTAGTAGACTGGAAGGGGCTGGTATAAAGGTAACTTTAAGTATTGTCAACTTTGTGACTAATCAGCAGCAGACAGAGGTGGTCCCTCTGTTTCCTTCTAACTTTAAAACCATCTACTGTTCAGTCCCTCTGGGATCTATTCTGTCTAGATTACTTTTTAATATCTATATGAGACCTTTGGCTCAACTGCTCCATCAGATGGGGGCTAAATTCTAAATGTATGCAGATTCTCACCTCAAACTAAATCCCCTTCATCAACTGCTGCTGTTCAAAATTTGGGGCTTTACCCTTACTCTGACCTTAGTCTTCCAGCACATTTCCTATAGAGCTAAACTGTGTTTTTTCATATCAGAACTACAAGGAAATTGTTGTCAGTTATAGATCCTACTTTGAAGATCCCTTTAACCAATGCCTTGATTCAATCTCGCATTGACTACAAACATACATACAATCTTGTTGGCTGCTCCAAAAAATGATTTCAAAGATCCAACTGAGTTAAAATGTCACTGCTAAACTAGCTTATGGCCTAAAGAAACATGACACTACTTCATCAGCTATAAGACTGTACTGGCTTCCGGTACAAAAAGAAATTATTTTTAAGTCTGTGGTGAATGTCCACAAATTGATGTATACTAATGAATCTGAATTTCTAGCAAATAAGTTTACTTTCTATAAACCCATAAGGTACTTGCACCCAGAAGAAAAAAAAGCTTCTACAAATCCTGAAAAGCGTACAGTTACTTATGTCGATTGTTCATTTTCTGTTGCTGCAGCAAAAGTTTGGAACTCTCTTCTCTGCATTTGGCATCTGACAACTTCCCTTCTTCAATTTAGGATCACTGACAGCTTATAATGTTACCTTGAACTCTTAATTTATTTCAGCTGGCATTAAACTTCAATGTTTGTATACCTGTAGTTTTCATTAGCCCCAATAAACTGTAGAAATCAAGCTCTTTTACAAATTACAAATATAAATACAGTGCTGGCTCTGGTTATGCTATATCTACCATTTCTGCTTTTTCCACATCCCTTCTAATCTCTAGAAGCAATTTGTGAAAAGAAAGGGGAGGATTTAGGTACCTTAACCTCTTCACCTCATGTTCCTCCTCCATTGCTTCCTTCACAGCCTTCACTAACCCTCACACTACAGCCACCCTCCCTTTAACATAACTCTTCTACCAAGTGATTTCACATTATCTATATACATAAGCCAGCAAAGATCTTCCACTTCTGCCTTCTCCACTCTCTTCATCACCATCTCTTTCCCCCAGCTTCCAACCAGTTTCCAACCTCTTGAATACACCATCATTTTTGACAGCTTTGCAGTGTTAGTAACCATTGCCTTCAGCATGCTACATGTGCCACTTGTTGAGAAGAACTTAAAGAAAATTTAGCATATTGGTATTATACTCTGCTCACCTCTTCCTTGCTCCCCTTCACTCATTACTAATTGTTTCACTTTCCCCAGCTTGTCCTTCTCACTAATCACACCACCCATCACCCTCCCTCTCTCCTCAACACCCTTCGCTAATCCTCTCCCGTTTCACATTGTTGCCTTTATACCTACTGACACGCAATGTCACCGTCTCTCATGGTATCAACCCTTACTAGCCATAATGCTGTCCTGAACCCAGACTCCCTCTCGCCTCACTGCCAAATGGTGAAGGATCATGGTAGGATCTTGGCACAGTAGTTTAGAGCAGGTTAAAAGTGGAGAGTTAGGGCTGCTATGGCAGGGCTTATTGAAGACAACAAGTGCTGCATAGAAATCATGGTGCCAGCTAGTGTGAGTGGTGAGAAGCAGATGCTGACCATGCAGGTAAGAGCGGTGGGGCAATGGGGGCGGGTGGGGGGTGATTTTGACAGACGACGACGAGGGAAAATTAATTATTCATTTAATTTTCCCTCGTGGTTGTCAGTCGAATCCCCACAACACAGCCCCACCGCTCTTATCTGCACGGGCCGTGACTGGTGGGAGGTATGTGTGCAAGACAGTCACAGGGCTCGCCTTCTGAAGGACATAGAGAACACCAGACTTGTGTGTTTAGTGTGGGTGTTACACCCCAGAAATGTTAAACATTATCAGCTGCCACTGCAAATCAGTGACCTGCAGGATGCACACAGATTCCTGTAGCTCCATTTTATTAGGTTTGTCTGTGGAGTTTAACAAACGGATGGGCTGAAAATGCTTCTTACTAACACAACACTGCCTCCAAAGTCACTATCACATGCTGCTAAATGTGAGCGAAAGTGCACTTTTCTGTGTTTATTTCAAACAAAGTTTTGGAAACGCCAAACTACTAATTTGAAAGCTTTTCTTGATTTTCTTTTTGAAATAAAAAAAGAAAAAAGTTAGCTGTAGGGCTGCATCATGCTGACGCAGGCCTGCACCAAACAGCGAAATACATTGGCAGGAACAGCCATGACTGCGGTTTCTGCCAATGCACTATAAATGATCGTCTGCTGGGGGGTCATTTATAAATTTGGCAGACGGTCCCTCCGCAATGGGGATGGAGTAATTTACTCCGTCGCCCTGGCAGAATGACGGGCCATCAGCAAAATAAAAAATCAGGCCCTTAAGATTCTTATGATCAGTCCAAATATTAATATTATGTTGTACCCCTTCAAGATAATGCTGCCAAGGTGCAAAGGCTTCTTTTATCAGCAACTATTCTCTGTCATTAATAGTATAGTTGTGCTCCACCAGAGGAGGTAATTAAGTACTGTACACCAGAGAATGCCTATTACTAGGATGGCATTGAGGAAGTAGTACTAGGATGGCACAGGCGGACGCATCAGTGTCTGTGATAAAAAGGTGACCCCAAAATCGGTGTTGTAACACAGGGCTATTGTATAGATTCTATTAAGATTTTGAAATGCTTCTTGTTTGGATCCGACTCATACAATACATTCTTCTTTGTTCATTTAGTGATGGGAGAACCAGAAGTGAAAAGATATTTAATAGAATGCCTATTTAAATTGGTGAAACCATGGAATTGCTGCACTTTCTTAACTCAGTGAGGAGTAGGCCATTGTATTAGAGATTTGGGGTCTGGTTTATTTTTTGGTGGACAGCCTATCCTCTATTGCCCTGATGGAGGTGTCGCCCACCAAATTTTGAAATGTGCACCTGCCCAGTGGACATGTCAAGCATTGACAGGAACTGCCATCAAGACTTTTCCTACTAATGCATTGTAACTTTAGTGGACGGCTCCATCAAACACGATGGAGCCGTACATCAAAGTAACAAGTGGGATTTTCTTTTTGAAAATAAAAAGAAAACAATGCCTCCCTTGCCATAGGAGTTTTCTTCCAGGGCGAGGTGGGCGTTGAGCACTTTTCAATGCCCCTTACTTCCAGATTTTTGTCAGTGACAGGAATTGAATAACAGCTATAGGTCTTCCATCCAAATTAGGCGGGTGGACATAAAGCCATACCTCCAACAGTCCTTACTCCATTGGGTCATCAGAGAAGTTTGACCAAAGTGGAGACAGAGTAGTTTCCGCTGTCGCCAAACTATGGTCTGCCCACATATAAATTGGTGGCAGCGGACCAGTCTTGGCGGGGAGGGAACACCATTGCAACGAAGTTTCCTCTCTGCCAAGATATAAATCTGGCACTTGATCTTTTCATGGTCCATTTCTGATCCCGATATATTGAATCCCAAAAGGTGAGCAGACAACACTCTGACCAGACACTACTCTATTGTCACAGGTAAGGGGTTCTTCCTTAAGTATATCTATCTTTCTCTATCTGTTATTAAAGTTCTTTAAAGTATTCAAGTATACCAAAATATCACCCAGGTATAATATGACTTGTTTATCCAGCAGATCTCTAAAGATTTAAATTATAAAACCTTGGAAGGCAGCTGAAGCTTTACAAAGGTAAAATGGCATCACTAAATACTCCTAATGGCCATAACTGTTTAATACTGTTTGCCACTCCTCACCACCTCTTATTCATATCAAACTATAGGGACCACTTACATCTAACTTAGAAAAGATCTTGGCTATTCGAACCACCACTTTTATGACAGGAACACAGTTGGAAAGTGTTGAGGAAGTGCTGTATTTTTGTGTCACCATCACTGTAAATTTAAAGTTCAAAATATCTAAATTGATTCTTCAGGAAAAATATGGCAATGTTACTATTGAACATCTGAACGTGATCTTTCAACTCAAGAAGTATTTTACTCAGTGGTTCTGGTTCGTTGTGTGTGAATCCATGATTCGGCCAGGGAAGCAGGATAAAGTCTATCATTTTGCAGTTTCATGAAATTGTGAACTTTCTATTTTAACCGATCATGCCACGAGCAAAATTCTCACATTTTCATGGTAAAAGTCACTTTGTTTTTATAAAGCAAATGAACCCATATTGATTATTAATTTCTTTTGGCAAAACGTAATATACAAAAATAGATTCATTGATATCTTCTCCACCCGCACGTTATTGCAGAATTTTTTTCAATCAAACTCAAATAGAAATCTGTTACCTTTTTATATGATTGCCTAAAAGTCATAGAAGGGAAGCCCCACAATTTTGCACACCTCTACTTATGGGCAAAAATGTGTGACCTAGATTCATAAATGTTGGTAGGGGAACGTTGCTTGAAGAAATTTGTAAAACGATGTTTGCTGTAACATCAGTGATTCTCTCACTTTACACAGCGATTTGAAATGGAAATATAATTGGCTCCCAATTAGATACACATTCAAAAACTCTCTATAGGAATCAATACTGTTATTGGCCTGTGCTAGAGAGCACTTACAACGGTTGAATGTGCATTTTTTAACTAAAACGTGAATAATGTGTTCCTGTGTAACATTCATCCATTTCAAATCAACATTTCTGACAAGGTTAGCACACTCCAAGTCTGGAAATTAAACTAATTGAACAATTGAATTAAGGAAGAACATCCATTCTGAAAATATTGAATGAAAGAAGCGGTTCATGCTGATCCTTTGTAAATGGAGGCTAATACTGAGATAATTGATTCATTTGAATTATTCTGTGCTTCAGTATAAAGTGAAACGATCTGCCTTGCACAAAGTAGAGGCATGACTCCCCCATTCCACGAAGATGGAAGACAGAAAATGTAATGGATCGTGAAACTCAGATATCAGAAACCCAAGCAATGATGTACTTTCATTCTTAGCACTCACTTCGAACACAAGGCAGCTTTTTAGAAACATGCTTAAAGGAAATTCAGTGAGAGTGATAGAATTAGAGCTGTCCCAATGTTACTCAAAATTACACCTAAAATTGCCTTAAAGTAAAACAAAGTAGTAGTCTGGTCTATGCGCTACTTTATCTTGTTTTGTGTCAAGGGGACATCGAATGGATAGTACAGCCCATGGAACCACACATGGTATTAGATGGAAAGTCCTATCTAATCAATTGTAGACAGGGCTTGCACCAAAACCAAAAACCAAAACATGCACCTCCTTGAGGCAGGCACAAAAGAAGAAGGAAAAGTTTTATTTTCCTCTTTTTTGCACCAGAGGCGTGCATGACACAAAGAAGCCTAATTGTGAACCAGAGCTTGAGAACAGAGCAAACAGTTTCATATCTTTGTAGACATGACACTGTCCTTCTCTCTCCATCTCACTCAACGAAGCGTAGCAGCTTAAATGACGGCACTACATTGCTTGAGATATTAGTAAACCTGTCCCTAAGTTTGTTCTGGCTGAGTCTATGCCCTGCATCTTCAGTCTCTTCCACACCACCCTTCTTCCCTATCAAATTGTATTAAATAATGCACCTGGTCTATTGCAACCTGCTCACCACATTTGGAATGTACTTTCTCCTTCCAAATTTAAAACAAAAACATCCAACGACCATCTCTTCAATGCCTTCCTCCCTGTTCTGCTTCAATAAAAATGATACCTAGCATTTTGCTTCTTTCACCCTCCCTTCTCTGTACCTTTTCTCCACATCCCCATCCACAAAAGGATTGACAGCAGCTCTCGGAGAGCTGTGTCAGTGCAACCTAGAATTCCCCGTCAAAGCAGTTCCACAGTGACACACGTCTGACAAGTGAGAGGGCAGTGGGTTCTGTCCCTGCTATTCTGGTTTCCTGAGGTCTCTCGATACATGTCATGAGTCTTGGTTATATTGAATACTGGTCAGTGAGGTCAATCCTACCTTTTCTCCATGGAAGTTCACCCATTTCACTCCGGGAAAGTGAAGGAAACATTATCACTAGGGGAAAAGAGTGTGTGTGTGAGACAGAGAAAGAGAGAGAGAAGAGGTACTCACTGTAGACGGTTGAATGGTAAAAGACCTGCATTGAACTCTCTAGTTTTCAAGATAGCACAGCAATATAGATCGCAAATATGAATCACAACTTCTCTGTCAAAATATAGAGAGCTAAGTAAGTAAGTACGCAGCCACAAGCATAGAGTCACAATGCATGAACATAAGACCGTACCCGGGGCAGCAAGTAGTCAGACTATAACTAACTCCCAGGCAACCTGAAAACTTGCCCGAGAAACAAAAAAGGGATGAACTCTGCAGCACTGGTGAAGCTGAGTTGTACCTGCATTCAAGAAGGAACACAGAAGCTAAGGCAAGGAGGAGCACAGGAGGGACTGAGGGAAACCCATGAGAGAAAACAAAACCGACAACCGTGCGGGAATGATAGGTGCAAAAGCAAGACAGTCATATCACCAGCTGTTACCAGACACCAAATTTCAGGACAGAGAATCTTTATAGTGCTCTACCGAACTTGACCTGGAAGTTCCCTTGTCACATACTGGCCCTGCCGTGGCTGGTGCAGTATAATGCTGAGATAACCCTGGAAGTGTCTGTCTAGCAAGATTGTAGTTTGCATTTCCTACAGTATGGTATTTTTCAGTTCTTTTCTGGTGTGTTAATCTTGTACATCTGACAATTCGCCCTCCCCTTCCAAAAGCACCCCCTTCTGTTTGGGGTTGGGTTTACTAGGAAGCGTCTTGTGAAATGCTGTCACTAAAAGCTGCTGGCTCACAAGAGCTAAAAAAACACAAGGAGATGATGGACGGAGCACTGAAACTTTTCAGACACTCACCCCCAGTCACAGATCTGGGTTGAATCCATCATCGTTCTTTAGCTTACTTCGCCACCCCAGTTCAGACCCACCCATATGCAAATCAATCTTGACCCTGTTCCTCAGGGGAACAGTCCAGCCCGAACTGCCACGCCAGGTCTTCCCTGGACCAGAAACAAGCATCCTGGGACCGTTTTCTGAGTAACACCCCCATCAGCCAGGCTAGCTTGAATCCAGTGGCATAGTGAGCAAGGGACCCACGTCTGGGCATACCCTGTCAACTTGGGCGAACAAAGCAAACACAAGGACATGATGGATGGAGCACTGAAACTTTTCAGACATTCCCCCCCAGTCACAGATTTGGGTTAAATCCATCATCGTTCTTTAGCTCACTTCGCCACCCCAGTTCAAACCTAGCCATATGCAAATCAGTCTTGACCCTGTTCCTCATGGGAACAGTCCAGCCCGAACTGCCAAGCCAGGTCTTCCCTGGACCGGAAACAAGTATCCTAGGACCGGTTTCAGGGTTTCACCACTCATCAGCCAGGCTAGCTTGACTCCAGTGGCAAAGTGAGCAAGGGACCCACGTCTGGGCATACCCTGCCAAATTAGGGCGTACAAAGCAAACACAAGGAGATGATGGACGGAACGCTGAAACTTTTCAGACACTCACCCCCAGTCACAGATCTGGGTTGAATACATCATCGTTCTTTAGCTCACTTCCCCACCCCAGTTCAAACCTAGCCATATGCAAATCAGTCTTGACCCTGTTCCTCATGGGAACAGTCCAGCCCGAACTGCCAAGCCAGGTCTTCCCTGGACCGGAAACAGGCATTCTGGGACCGGTTTTGGGGTAACAACCCATCATCAGCCAGGCTAGCTTGAATCCAGTGACAAAGTGAGCAAGGGACCCACGTCTGGGCATACCCTGCCAACTTGGGGAGAGAAAGCAAACACAAGGAGATGATGGTTAATTGATTAATTAATCTTTTGGGGTACCTTGGCATGTGCACAGATGAAACACTCTTGTTCACACTTTTCAATCTCTCCCCATATTCCTAACCACTATTGTTGAGTTATTAGTTCTCCAGTGTTTTATATTCCTTGAGGTCCTGCAACTGGAGATCCGTGCAACTATTTTATAAATAGATTTTGCTAATCTGAATCTGAAATAAATACTTTATTCTTGTGCTAAAGAAGTTCATTTCCTAATTTCCTTTGATTAGGCTCTTGTGCAATCTAATCTGAGGGATTGAATAACTAATAATATTTACCTTAACCTTTGCAAGGCTGTCTCTCCACATTTTACAGTTCATCCTTTTACAAACAATATGGTGGGAGGACTGATGATATGTTTCTATTCCCCTCCTTATGGTGACAAAGCATCTCTTAAATCTATAAAGGAAAAGAGCCCACCTTATATGTCAAATGTTCATACATTACTTGGATTTTATGTACCCTAAGTACTTGTGTCTTGTGCAAATCGTGATGACATGATGAGTTCCCTCAAAATAATGTCTCCAATGATCAATAACGCTTTGATGGCAAGGAGTTCCCAATAAAAAAAGTGTATTTGATCCCCGAATTTATCATGGATTATGAGAAGTATGCTAATGGAAGCCCCACCACAGCCTTAGGTTTCTGTTGTGAGAGGACGGCTCCACAATGAATGCCAATTTGCTATTTGGGTGTTTCTGTCTTGTTCTGCATCCTATTGATGTAAGTCTGAATAAAATTTGTACTGTGTCTGAAAAGTCTTGTACAAAATGTAAGTAGAAGTTGGCAAAGCATAGAAATCACTGAATCTCTTTGACTGACTTGGAAGATGTCCAGTTTTGCACATCTTTGACTTTATCCAGATCAACATGTTCCCTGTGATCTGATATCTAGAAGCCCAAAAAGATACAACTGAAGTTTCAAAGATGTGCTTCTTAAATCCAGCTAACAAAGAGGGATTTAATACCTTCTGATTACTACTCTTACATGTTTTCTGTGTTCTTCCAATGACTCAGAGAAGAACAAACATCATCCAGCTGGATGACCATATATAGATCTAAAAATGTCATTGACAAAATGTTGGAGTGCAGGGGTGTGTTACACATTATCTTCAAGCCTCCCACAATATGATGCATGTTCTGTTCATATTATGGAATGTACTATGAAGGCCTTCCACCTTTAGTTGCAAACTTTTTAAACAAACTCATTATCAATTGGAGCTACTGTTTGTATTAACTTAATGTTTAGGACTATTTTTAAATTGTCATTTAACAAACCCTTGATTATTTCCTACTCCAGTATGTTTTCTAATAATAAATAAATAATAAAAACCAATCATGTCACCTTTGAATAGTAATATAGTTGTTTTTGTACACTTTTGACTAATTTGTATTGAGATATGTTTACTTGACATCTATATGTCTGCAGCTACACATGAAAAATATCTTGCACAAGATTGTTTTCTAATTGATAGTTGTTTTTCCCTGCTCTTGGCAAGTCATTTGCATGCAGGGGGCCCCTTTTTCGAAACTAATTACACAGAATGAAAGGCATTAATAGAGATTCAAAATGTGCATATCTTCTATGAAATGCGGTCTTCGATTTGCCAACTCGATGGGTGCGAACCAAATTATAGGCATCTCTCAAGTCCAATTTTGAAAATACTTTATCAGTCTTTATCTGGCCGAAAAGGACCTCAATTGGTGGCAAAGGATATTTGTTACATACTGTGATTGTGTTGCGTTCTCTGTAGTCAATACATGGATGGTACTCTCCCCCTGGTTATATAATGAAACAGATTGGGGCACCTGATAGTGACATGGAATGACATATGAATCCTTCCTGTAGATTTTTTTGCATAGTTATGAAGTACCTCATCATCTTTAGATTTATTATACTTATATTTTTAACTAGCTTAAATAATTTAATTTAGCATGATTTCCTATGGAGCTTTATTTTAATTCCCTACCATCATTATTTTCTAAAGAAGAGTGTTGCAGTACCAGTGGTTGGCCATATGTTCTGCTGGAGTTACTCCAGCTCTGAGATGGAGTACATTTACTACTATTTTGGGTCTTTTTTGGCTATAGTAACTTTAGAAGTGCAGCTTGTGAATTGGAATTGGCTTATTATAGTGTAGGTGGGTGCACTTCCAACACAAAGCCCCTGCCTAACCCTCTCTAAACCCCCTTACTCCTCATAAACCCCTCAATTTTAGGAGGTGGGGTGCTGGAGGGATGCAGCACCCCAGAAATAATCATGCTGGAGTTCAGAAGGTGAATGACCAATAAAGGCTGTACAATGACAGTTTTTTTCTAACACACATATAAATGGAATTAAGTACACACATATTTCAAACTATATCAGTAATTAGGAAAGCACAAATGAAGCACCTTTTTGTAGTTCCAAATTGCAATGGAAACAAAAATTTTAGTGGGATCAAAGCAAATCTTGTCACTTTACTTGGAGATGCGCAAATGATAAATATTCTCTGAAACCCGATTGCCACACATTATGGTTTTTGCGCTATATAGTTTTCTCAGTAAAACTGCAGGTCTGTGCAAATTTAGTGGCCATTTCAAAAGGAAATGTACTGTCTGTAAATGACAGTGCGCTACCTCACCAGTGCTCCGAAATGCACCACCAGCTACATACCACACACACCCTTACCACTCTCCTGACAATGGGCATGGCACATTTGCTGAATTTGTTTTTTTGTATGACACTTGGATTTTTCACAGTCCCTATGACTTTGGTGATATCACATTAATGACAGCACCCCCACTCTGAAAATTGTTCCAGCACCACTGTCAAGAATGCAGTATTCTCACATTTCTTGTGCTTTTGATTGGGCCAGTATCTCCATTATCGGCAGAATCAAGTATTTTAACCGGAATGATGGTCATTGTGCCTGACATTGAAAAGTACACTGCAAACGTTTGGTGTTTGACAATCAAAATGCCAACATGCAAAGAAAATAAACCGCATGGGTAGCATAGATGAATTTGCAAGTTTTCTATTAATATCACATTTTTGGTAGCATTTAATAAAGGAGTCCTATTGATTTCTGAAGTTATTCCTAAGGCTCGTGGCAGAGCAGACCTCAACAGGAGGAAACCCATCAAAATATGATATACTCCAAGCTTTTTGTTATTTCTGTGAACCATAATTAGGGCTCCTGGTTGCATGAAATTTATTTTATGATAGTTCCATCTGCTCATTTTAGCTGTATTTATCCATATTATTTTGTGCTTAGAGTAAACAATTAAGCAGCAATGGGTATATTTATACATTTATTTAATCCACAAAAGTTTACCCATATTTGAATGTCCAAAGCTTTTTAGCCATTTACAGTACAATACAGTAATTTGAAACTATTTCCATTGTAGAACGGCTTAAAAAGCTGTTCTGCAGCAGTTAATTAAGCTTCATTAGAAAATCAGTTTTTAACTTTTTAACTCTCCTACCTGTCAGGCTACACAGCTATTGACCTGGCCCTCATGATTGGCAGTAGTGAGAAATGCCCAAAAGGAACCTATTTCCCATATCTATTCATATGTAAAATAAATACAGGCAGGAAAATAGATGGTTTTCTATCTGTATTTATCTGTAAAAATCAGTAAAAATGGAACCCTGGGAGCCTTAACCATAATTCACGTAAGAAAGGTGCAGCTAAACTGTTGTCAAAGACCTGTGTTATTGCTTTCTAAAGGCAATCTTTAGCACCTTGAAGTTCTAATATTTATTCATTTAACTAGGAAATTCTGAGTGATTTATGAATGGTTGTGGGTCTCTTTGGGTACCGGAACCCACAGGAATTATACATTTAAAATCTATATCACATGAATATCACAGCAGAGGAAGGCAAGCTTCTAAAGTTAGTGTTTTATTAAAAAACAACTTTAGTTCATAACTGTAGAATCAGAACCTAGAGAATCTTGGCTATGTTTATAACATACATCAAACTAGTACTAGTAGAAGAAAGACCTGCTCATCTACGAAAGGTGTACCTGAACTGCTGTCAATGATCTTGTTATTGCTTTCTAACGTCAATCTATAGCGCATTGACGTTCTAACATTTACACATCTAACTAGGAAGCTCTGGCTGATTCATTAAAGTTCGTGGGCCTCTTTGAGTTCTTGAACCCCTGCAAAACTCTCACGAATTATACATTTAAAATGCATAATTCAATGCTTCTAAAACAGTGTTTACTTAAAAAACCATCTTTAGTTTATAACTGTAGAAACACAACTTAGAGAGGCATTACTATTTCTACAACATACAGCATAAAAGAACTAGTCCTGCTTCTTTGAAAATATAGAAAAAAGACTAATGCCTGCTGCACTAGTGATGTGGCATTATCAAATACCCTCATCCTAAACTAAATTGTGAATCTTAATTACACATACATTTGATCGTTTAATTATAGAAAAATGATTGTAGCATTACCTTAAAGTGTTGCTTCAGAAAATAGCGTTCATATGGTGACAGACACAAATAAATTATACATACGTACAACGTGGTTCATCCCAATGAAAAGCCTACGAGCGAAAATAATGACCGCTTAAAACAAGGAAGCTAAAAAAACAAATTAACACAGACATATAATAGTATGCTGCTAATATATACTTTAGTTGTGTAGTGTTGGGTTAGGGTTATTTCATTATAAATTGCTTCCATTTGTTGTTGTTTATGTCTATTGACATTTTATCTTCTAAAGCAACAATAACAAGAGCCACCATTAGGATATAGAAAGATAGAGTTTACAAACAGAACCTCAGATACCATATCCCAGTCCATAATCAAGTTATCTGTGGCCCTATTCACAAGATATTTCCTTTAGCTGTGACCAGTTTGCCAAGGTCGGAATTTAACACTTTTTGGAGTTATTTTTGTTTAAACTTTTAAAATTCATATCTTCGGTTCCCGTTATTGGATTTTTGCCATTTTGGTGTCTTTTTAAGTTTCACCTGCACAGCCCTTAAAAGGGGTCATAGCCCACCCATTACTTACCTCTACTTACCATGGCTGGCTCCCACATCACTTTACTTAGCATTGGGTGGCTCCCACGTGGGTCTCTTTTTCTTGCTTCTTATTGGTCAGCAGCTCCTCCTGGCCTCTGGCTTCCTCCTACTTTTCCAATTCTTCTTCCATGCGGTGGAGTGTGCATAGAGTATTGCTTCAGGTGGCAGTGTAATTTCACTGGCCAGCATGTACTCTTTTTTTGTCTGTGGTCTGATTTAAATCAATTCAGTTGAAATAACTTCCAAGCTCTAATCTCCACTTCACTTTTGTCTATTACATAAATGTTCACAAAAATCATAGATATCGTTCTCACATGTGTTTACTTGGAATAACATTTGAAATTGAAGTCTCTACATGTGTGCCATGGTTCAATTACCGACCAGGTTGATTTATGGTTTAATGTCGCTCAAGCAATATGACTAAGATTGCTGTCTAGTTCCATATTGCCCCTGTCCACCACTGCCGTCAGTAATAACAAACAGGTAGTGAATTTTAGATTGCTCTTTGTCCTGTTTACGAGTTCAAACATCTTTTAATAAAACCCCCCCTGTACTGCCATTTTAGAATAGTCGATACATCGTTTCATATGAAAACAATAGTTACCTTGTTAACTTTTGCTCAATTGTAGATCAATTAACACACCACTGCTTTCTATGAAACATGGAAACATTTAGACCCAGGGAAGTCCTCTCGTCAGCCAGAGACTTTTGGCGCTTTAGCCCGGTCAAGTATTCTATGTTCTGACTTAGTCACTTTACTTTTTTGGAGCTCGCATCGTACTATTAGGTAAGACTGTAGGCTGAAGCTGAAGAGCACTCCACAAGGGCTGATTCCTTCTCCACGAGGTCTCAGTGAAACAGATTTGCTGCTGCAGAAAAGCTCAGAGTGGGAGAAATCTGAATCTTCAGCCCAATGGCAATACATCTTGGTCAGATCAACTTGGTACTTGGGGGTCAAGACTCACTTCATTAGAAGCCACCAGTAGGATCCAAGGCAGGTTTAGTTAGAACTAGTCAGGTGGGATCTTTAGGATAAGGGTTTGTTGCAGTATGTTGTAGCCCGGTAGCTCACATAGGATGTCAGCCAACTGATCATTTGAGTCCCCTTCTTTGTCCTGGGTACACATGGGAGCAGGTCCAGCCTTCAGGTATCAAACAGAAGGTGCAATCCTTCTTCTGTTCCCTCACAGGGTAGGGGGATGCCACATTTATGCCAGACACTATGCTATGTGTGATGGGACTCTTGGATCCACCCTAAACAATGTGATAAAAGTTCCCAGGGGTTACCTTGCCTACTTTTGCAGCATTTACTGTATGCTCTTTTGCAAACAATCCCACAGTGCCCCTCAATGCCTAAATCCAAGGCAGTGATACCCTTCTCCTATTGTGCATACCCTGTGTACCCACCCCAGAGGTGTGGCCAGGGAAATGAGAAAGCCCTCCTCTGTGGTCAATTTAAACCAGTTATCAGAACAGCTACCTTCCCACTGGGATTTGAGTCAGCCTGACTGGGGGAACAAAGAAAAGTACCTTTTACTTACTATTTATGAAAACTCTGATTTCCCCAGTGCATTGGGCTTCCACTAAATATTACAAAGAGTCCAAGAATAACAGTTCTAGATGTTTCCTAGCCGACAATAGCATTATAAAAATTAATAGTGCATCCCACTGTTTCTCTATGGAACAGCCAGTCTTGCAACAGTTAAAATTGCTTTTAGTTTTTAATATTAACTTTCTACATGTTCTTCTTTAAAAAACTATGCAACCTACCATAAAGGCTCTAAAACCTATCTTGGGGTGGCTATTATTTTAAAGGAGGGTTTAGACCAGTTGGTACTTTCTTTATTAACCGTACGAATACTTAAAATCTTTACAGTATATAACACATAAGCAACACTCCTCCTCCCATCCGCCTTCCCCCATAGAGCTTCCCAGCATTCAAAGTAAAAATGCGCCATGCCTGCATGTGCTCTGTTTAGTACTTTGTGTCCTTTTAAGACTGAAAATAAAAAATGAATTCAAGGGGCGTGGCTTGCCGGGCCAAGATGGTGGACGCACCTTAAGCTTAAGAGTGCTCCGGGACCCCTCCGCCATCCGCCCGTAATCCTAATCTGAACCGAGCCATCCGGTGGTGAATCTTCCTGTGTGTGTGGCGGGTTGGTCCTGGCTGTGCCCTCGGGCTCCTGGGCCTTCTTTGAGCCGTCCCGCTGCTGCAAACCGGAGCCTCGCACCTCGCCCGCAAAAGGGCAGCCCCCCTCCGGCGACTGCGGAGCTGGCGGCCCCCGTGGTGCCCTTCACAGCTCTGCGTGCACTTTGCCGTGAGTGAAGGGGGCACCTCTGCCACACGTCCAGACGGGGAGGGGCTGCCAGCCTGAAAGACTTCTCCCCTCGCCGCCTGGCTTTCCCTTATCGGTGCTGGCGGAGGCGAGCCTGGAGTGTGAGGAGCCTCGGCAGCCCGGACACGACTCGCGGCCGGAGGCCCTCATATCGGTGCTCCAGCGGCCTCGGCTGCCACATCGGGCAGCGTGGGCGAGAAATAAAGGCTGCACTCCCATCGAGGCCGGGAGATCAGCGGAGGACCCGGAGGTCGCTGTTTGGGAGGCTGCGGAGCGGGTGAGTCCCGGTGGCGGTGGGGGTCCGGGACGGTTGCTGGGGGCCCCCGTGCCTCTTCTCCCTGCCTCCTGGTTTCCCCCCCCTGGCGCTGGCGGGGGTGTGTCTGTTATCCTTCCGGGGGGGCGCCCGTAACATCGGCTGCCGCATCGGGCAGCGGAGGAGGCTGTGGTCGCGTTGGCGCCGGGGGGGCCTGGGAGAGTCCCGAGGTCCCTGGGCAGGGAGCGGCAGTGCGAGTGAGCCCCGGCGGTGGCGGTGGGGGTCCGGGACGGTGGCTGGGGAACCCCCCCTTGCGAGCGCAAGAAGCCAACAGAGGTGAAGCCGGCCTTGTATGGCCGTGTACTGTGCTTGAGACCTCGCCTGACTGGGGAGGCCTGGGCCTTTTCGGCCGCATTCATCGAGTGGCGGGGGGGGGTCTTGTGTGGGCCCCTCGCCCCCCCGGTTGGCCCTGGCCTCTCCCCCCAGCGGTTTGTACTGAGGCGGGGACGAATGGGGTCCCTCCCGAGTTCCATATTCAGCCTGGTTTCCCCTCCATGGCCGCGCCAACATCCGGCGATTCATCACCTGGGGCTGTTGGCCGCGCACACCAAGCGGCACCCGGTGGTGTTTGAGGACCTCTGCTGGGTATTCCCCCATCTCTTCCGCGGGGCCGGAGCTTGGGACGGTCCCCCCTCCCCGGCCAGTGTCTTCACCTGCTGCATTGTTGGCCTAGAGGGGGTGAGGCCTCCTGCAGAGTTACCGGGGTGTGGCCCTTCAGGAGGCGCGGGGGCCTTTGTGGGCGGGGGCCCGCTCGCGGTCCTGGTGCTGGACTCTGTTTTTCCTCCCTCCGGCTTCCCATCGCCTGCTCCTCGGCTTGAGTGGGGGCTCGGCTGCACATACCGGGCGGCGGCGAACCGGTCAGAGCCTTGTTTGAACACTGGTAGCGTTGCCCGCCTAGGCCCGGCCTGACTGACTGCATCTGCTGGTTCCCTGCTGCGGGATCCACCTCTGGCTCCCCGGGTGCCATCATGGGCAGAACGGACAGATCAGCAAAGCCCCTGTCACCCAGACAAAAATGGATCGTTTCACTACCTCGGAAGGTGGGACGACCGGGGGAGCCGCAGAGCAGGCGCCTCCCGCATCCGCGGACCTGTCCACCATTCTACAGGCCATCCAGGCCTCACAAACCTCGGTCGAAGGCAAGATTGCGGAGGTACGCGTGGACATGACCCTCATCCGGCAGGACCTCCGGAACGCCACGGCTCGGATCAAGGAAACTGAGAGCCGGGTCTCCACCGTCGAGGACGATGTCCAACAACTCAAGGGGCAGGTAGCCAGCCTCCAGTCGCGTACGCAGGAACTGCATCGCCGGGCAGAGGATGCAGAAAACAGGTCCCGGCGTAACAATCTCCGCCTGGTGGGCTTCCCGGAGGGGGCGGAGCGGGGCCATGCGGCGGATTTCCTGGAGAGGTGGTTGAGATCGTGGGTCCCCGAGGGCTCTCTTTCTCCATGGTTTGCGATTGAGCGGGCCCACCGGTCTCTCGCTCCTAAACCGCCGCCAGGCGCTGCCCCCCGACCATTCATAATGAGGGTCCTTAATTTTAGAGATCGTGATGCCATCCTGTCTGAAGTTCGTAAGCAGCAGCGGCCCCACTATGAAAGCCACACAATCATGATCTTCCCTGACTACACCCGCGAGGTCCAGGGTAAACGCCGTTCCTTTGGCGAAGTTAAACAAAAGCTGAGGGCACTCAACATCCAGTATAGGCTCCTCTTCCCGGCACGCCTGCGAGTGGTGTTCGCTAATGAAATCATATTCTTTGACAATCCTACGGAGGCTTGGGCCTGGGTGACGGAGGAGCACCCTCTGCGCATTGCTGACCAGCCATCCCTTGTGGGGGGGTGGGCAAGGAACCTATGCGGCCCGCACCCTTCACTCCCCAACCTCAGCGTCACCGCTCAGGCAGGCATCATGGACCGAGGCGGGCCAGGTCTGATTCCCCGCCGGGCCAATCGCCATGACAGCCAACACTGCTCCCTGATGGATCCTCAGTTGGGAGGCGCTCTGGCTCTTCTGGACACCTGGACCCAGGTGGCACCTCGCCGCGGCCCTCTCTGATCGATCTCCCGGACACGGATCTCTCCCGCAGCCTGACGCTCTTGGGGGACCCTGCCTGAGGGGGTCTCTGCCCGCCGGGCTTGGCTCCGCGGCCGGAGACTGCGCTCACAAATCTGAAACACTTCTTCCTTCCCGACGGACTCGTTCACGTACATCCTGACAAGAGGAGGGGTCCTCCACGCTTTCCCATTTCCAAGCGTTGTAGTTTGGGTGTTCATTCACTAGTTTATTGTTGGGGCGACAGATGCTTCCGTTCCTGAAGTGTAGGGTGAGGGGTGGGGGGGGGGGCGGGGCCGTTGCCCCGAATTTTTTCCTTCACATTGTTTTTCTTGTTTTCTGGTTTTGTCACACCAGCACTCACACAGCACTCTAATTGGCGCATACTGGGACATGCAGAATCCACTCCTGGCACCTTGTTAAGCCCAGTGATGTCTGTCCCGACTGCCACACCCCCCCTTGGGGACTCACTATCGCGCAACTATAACCGTTATGCCTGACACACCATCGTTAAGCACCTCCCTGTGCATTATGTCTTGGAATGTTAACGGTCTCCTGGATCGCTTCAAACGCATGGCTGTCTTAAGATACGCGCAGCGCCTAGGGGTGGACATTTTGTTGCTGCAGGAAACACACCTGCTGGGGAATCATTGCCCCTTTTTGGTGCGCTACGGGTATGATAGAGCTTGGCATTCGGGGTTCACTCGCGGCTCACGCAGGGTGGCGATTCTGGTGAAGCGCTCCCTTCCCTTTGTGACAGTCCGGACGACCCTCGATGCCCAAGGCACCTTGGTGGCCCTTAGTGGCACGCTGAATGGTCATCCCCTCAACCTCGTCTCACTCTATTCTCCCACCTCGGGGCTGACGGCTACCCTAACCAAATCTGCTGACCTTATGGCATCCTTGCCTCCGGGCCCCCCTTTCCTTGGGGGCGACTTTAATGCAGTCTCCGCATCTGATCTCGACACAACCGGCCCCCCTTCTCCTAGTAGGATTGCACAAGCAAAACAGCTGGTGGTTTGGGCTGAATCCCTGGGTATATGTGATGCTTGGCGTTTTTGGCACCTACACTCTAAACAATTTACACACACCTCGGCGGCGCACCACACTCAGGCACGCATCAACGCCATCTTTGTTCCTTCGACGGACTGCCTCCTGATTCAAGACGTCTCACTCCTCCCGAGAGGCATCTCTGATCACTCCCCAGTGATGCTCCGTACAGGTCCCCCCCCCGCTTTTGCCCGACAGACATGGAGGCTAAACGCCTGCTTCCTTCAGGATAAAGAGTTTCGGAAGGTGGTGGGGCGGGAACTCAAGCACTACTTCCTTTCTAACGAAGGGTCTGTTTCCTCACCAGGTACCCTATGGGAGGCAGGCAAGGCCACGATTAGAGGGGTCGCCAAGGGCCAGCTCAAGATCCAACGACAGGCCCGAATGGAGCAAATTACCACGCGGGAGGCGCAGGCTCTGTGCCTGGAGCGTACCCCGGCCCGTTCCCTTGACGCCTCCGATGCGAGACTGCTAGCCCGTCTTCGCTCGGAGATCAGGCAGTTGTCGCTGGACGCGGCCAAACTCCTTTGGCGCTCATCCGTAGCCAGGGTGTACGGTTGGGGGACAAGAATGGGTCACTCCTTCACCGCCTTGCCACGTACCCTAGGGCGAATCGCAAAATTCCAGAGATCGTGGCACAGGACGGTTCGCTGTGCCGCTCCCCAATGGATATGGCCCAGGCCTTTGCCACCTACTATCGTCAGCTCTACGAGGCCAGACCTCCCACCCTCTCTCTCTCGGATCTGCTGGTGGATGGAGGTGGCAGCCTCCCATGTATAGACCCCGACACTCAAGCTGACCTTGATCGCCCCATCACCCGCGAGGAGATTGGGGAAGCGATCGGCCTTATTTCTTCCGGCAAGACACCGGGTCCGGATGGTCTCCCCCAGGAATACTATGCACACTATCGGGACACGCTTTTTCCCCACCTGGCGGGACTGTATCGGGAGGCGGTGGAGGTGGGCTCCTTCCCTTGTGAGACGGACATGGCCACAATTGTGGTTCTGCCTAAATCCCAGCCGCCTTCGTCCTGTTGTGCCGATTACCGCCCGATCTCACTCATTAACTCCGAGATCAAAGTGTATGCCACAATACTCGCCCAGCGGCTTAAACCCCATTTGTCCACGCTGGTTCATCCCGACGAGTGTGGGTTCATGCCCTCACGTGGAACCCGGCACTGTCTTCGTAGATTGCAATCTGCTCTGGCCCACCGTCACCTCCTAACTCCGTACCTGGCGATTCTTCTTGTAGATTTCGAGAAGGCCTTCGACTCGGTGGATTGGGGGTTTCTTGGAGACGTTTTGGAGAGGATGGGCCTCGGACCCCGGTTCCGAGCCATGGTTGGGGTTCTGTACGCCTTCCCGAGAGCTCGAGTCCTTGTAAATGGGCTCCTATTGGAACCCTTCTCTATTCGTAGGGGAACGAGGCAGGGCTGTCCACTCTCCCCTCTGCTCTTTGCCTTGGTGATGGAGCCCTTGGCATCCCTGATGCGGTCGTGTGAGCATGTGCGGGGGTGGGAATGGCCCAACACCGAGCCAGACAAAATTGCCCTATATGCGGACGACGTCCTCGTCTACTTGGCAGACCCTGCCCAATCAGGTCCACATTGTCTTCGCATTTTACATTCCTTCGAACGGGCCTCCGGCTGAACCCTGATAAATCGGTTCTGGTCCCCCTCCATTTGTCTAGAGAATGCTTTGACTGGCAATCTGAAATACCCATTCGCCGTCAATCCTTTAAATATTTGGGGATCTGGATGACCCTGCTACCCGAGCTGAGCTGGGCCCTCAACGTTACCCCTCTGGTGCGACGAGCCAAGGCGGATCTCCAGAAGTGGCAGTCGCTGCCCCTGAACCCCATGGGAAGGGTGGCCCTTTTTAAAATGATGGTCCTCCCCGCTTTCTTTACGTCCTTCAAAACACTCCCTTGTGTTTTCCTAAAACTTGGTTTCGCGAATTAGATTGTATAGCCACCAAGCTTTTGTGGGGGAAAGGTAGATCCCGACTGGCGCTGAATACTTGTAGGATCCCTTCGTTCGACGGGGGCCTAGGAATGACTCACCTCTACTTATATTACCTCGCTACGCGACTTCTTTCCATACATGACTGGTTCAACGGGGGTTGGTCGGACCCGGCCTACAGGCTCGAGCTGGGAGAGTTGGGCCTTGCTAAGATTCAGTCTATGTTGTACAGGGCCCCTATTTCCTCTCGCCATCCCGAGGTGACGCGCTCGGTGTTGCTGGCCTGGCGGGCTGCACTGCGGCACACCAAATGGACACACACGCTGACTCAGTGTACTCTGTTGTGGAATGGGACCTGGCTCAGAGAAGTGAACGAGCTGCAGGGCTTCAGGGCTTGGGACCTCATAGGTATCTCACAGCTGGGAGACATGTGGGTGGGGGACCATATGCGTTCCTTTGGAGACCTCCAAAGCAGATTCTCACTGCACCAATCACAGTTCTATAGGTACCTGCAATTGCGACATGCCCTCTGCTCACACCTTACAACGGGTACACGGCTTCCCGACCACAGCCCACCTGAAGCTCAGATAATGTTTGGGGACCTGGGGAAGGGTGGCATCTCACGTATCTATCGTACACTGATTAACAATACTCCCACCTCCTTAGATCGACTGCGGGCTCAGTGGGAGGATTGGGTTGGCCCCCTAGAGGAAGAGGACTGGCGTGATGCCCTTATGGCTCCTAGAACAGTCACTGCATCCGCTAGGCTACGCCTGGTCCAGCTCTACTACTTACACGCAGCATATCTCACCCCGGCGCACCTCCATCGGGTGGGGCTTAGGCCGACCCCAGCCTGTACTAGATGCGCTAACGACCCGGCTGACTTCCTTCACATGGTGTGGGCCTGTCCCGACCTGGCGTGGTTCTGGAGGGAAATAGAGGAAGAGCTTACTGAAATCTTGGGGTGGGAGGTCCCCCATGACTCGAAGCACACACTCCTGGGCATTACTGACGGGTTAGACGGGTCTAGGAACGAGAAGACATTTCTAACTACAGCACTGGTGGTCGCCAAGAGAGACATCGCGGCCTCATGGAAATGCCCTGAGCCCCCGAGTGTCGGACGATGGCGGGCTGGGGTGGACTGGTGCGCCACGCAGGAGAAAGCTATGTATGAAGCGCGAGGGTGCCCCAAGAAATATCGCAGAGTGTGGGGGAAGTGGTTGGGGGAGGTGGGCTGATCATTGGGGGGACTGTCCATTTGTTGAATAACTGCATTTTAATAGTAACTGTCCGATGGGTTGCGCAGAGTCTTATATGTCATCTAAGATTTGCATGGGTTTGTGATGCAATGCTGGTGTATTTTCTTTGTAAAATTAATAAAAATTTGTTTATCAAAACAAAATGAATTCAAATGTGAGATCAACTCCTTTGTAATGGTCATTCACGCCAATTTTTGCTTAGTCCTGTTAGGTTCAATAGTTTTATAAAATCAATCAGGGTCATTGCTTCCGTTATCTAAGTTGTCATTGATAGGAGTTCTTGGTGTGCTCCCTACTGAGCCCCATTCTCTCTTTATAATCCGATTGTCCATGTGCAAAAGCCCCTGTATTGAATGACGACCGTCAGAGCTAGGGCGCCGGCTGGGTTTAATTACTGAATAATTGCGACTCTGGAATCTGCTGCCTGTTGCTGGGAGTCAAGTGCGATTCTAATTTGATGCATAAACGTGCCTGCTCTGGCAAGTAAGCAAGTAGTAGTTTCTGAGAAGCACCAATCCGAAGCATCCCTGCAGGTTCTGAGGCCCTTATCCCTTAGGACCGGGTGTAGAAAACGATAGCGATCGCTGGCCTGCTTGGGGCAGCAGCATAGAAGATGTAACCAGGATTCCCTGTGATAATTTCATAGCCGCAGGAGACAGTGTTGTCTCCTTTTAGCGCCCATGTTGGGTTGAACTCCAGGATCCTGAGGGCAGTGAGGCGCAAAAACAGGATTTTCCTTCTAGCTTGAGCTGAGAGTGGGTCTCGCCTGTAAGGTGGAGCTTTCCCAGGGATATACGAATTGTCAAGTGCCAGTGTGAGGGAGTTGTGCCGAAGTGAGGAACGATCCAGTTCAAACGAGATGGTCTGGACATGGTGCTTCACAGATTTAGCCCAGGCAGTGTATGGAATTTCATGTAGGGGCATGCTCTCTGCCTATATTTTCAGTGAATCTATTGCTTGGTCCAGCTTAGAGTGCCATGGGGATCCCGCTGCCCTGAAAATCGTTTTTAGAAAGTGTTTGAGAGTAGTTTCAGGAGGCTCTAAGCACTCTGATATAGTATTTTATTAGGTCCCCCTGTAGTGCCAAGTCCGCTCTGTTTAGTCTTATTTCCAGCCTTAAGCTGGTGTTCCGTGCTTGTCTGGGCGCCTGTATTACGATCTTATAAGCTTTTATCTGGGCTGCGGTGATGCATTTCCCTAATGCAACTGGGAAGGCTAAGTGACCATAGGTAATTGCTGGAATTAATTTTGCCCTAAGTACTGTCAACATGGGCTCTATGGATGGACTTGCTAGGCGATAGCTTAAACGTCTAAGTGAGAGAATTATTCTGTTGATTTTTGGCGTTAGCTCCTTTATGTGTTTAGCTGTTGTAGCCCTCTCTGTTACCCATACCCCCAAGTAGTTGTAGGATGTAGCTGTCCTAATTCGGTGAACGCCCAGAGACCAGGATGCTTGCTATTTATGAGGATATTTGCCAAAGATTATTATCTTTCTCTTGTTCTCGTTAATTTGCAGGCTGTTTTCCGGGTTATACACTGCTAGTCTTTTTAAAGCTCTTTGGAGCCCCACCCTAGTGTGATCCATGATCACTGTGTCGTCCGCATACTGAAGGGTTGCAAGGGTCAACTTGCCCAATCTCGGAGGGAGTAGGCTGGCGTCTTTCGGAGCTTGCCCAGGTCTGCCATGTACAGGTTGAATAATAGTGGAGCCAGAACACAACCCTTCTTTAGCCCGGTGTGGGTTTCAATTCCCGAGGTTGCAGTTGTTGGACTTAGTTTGACCGGGACCCATGTCCCCTCGTAAAGGGCTTTTATCGCTTTTAAGAGGGTTGCTGGGATCCCCGGGATTCGAGTTTTGCCCATAGTCTTCCTCGATTGACTCTATCGAAGGCCGTGGAGTAGTCTATAAAGCAGCAAAACAAGGGCAGGTTGTTACTCATTACCGCTTGCTTCAGGAGGTAAGACAGCGCCAAGATGTTATCCATAGTAGAGCTGTTTGCCCAAAAGCCAGTTTGATACGGTGGGAGGATACCGTTCTTGTCCACCCAGTCCTCTAGGTCCCTTAGTAGTAGATGGGCATAGACCTTTGCTTCGATGTCGAGCAGGGCTATTAGCCTATAGTTGGCATGGTTCGAGTGGTCTCCTTTGTTGTGTATTGGGAACAGGATTAAGCTTTTCCAGGATTGTGGTAATATTGCTGTGACATATGAGTGGTTGTATAGCGGAGTGAGAATGGGTGCAAAAAAAGCTAGAGCAGACTTAAAAACTTAGGCAGGAATGCCATTTGGTCCTGGGGCCCCATCGGTTCTTGTTTCCCTGATGTACCTGGCAGTCTTCTCCTCTGTGTAACCGTCAAACTGACTGGGCACTGTGGTTTCTTCCTTCGAGCTTTGGGGTTTGATGACTTCAGCTGCGGCCTGAGACCACTCTGAGATGGGAGGGCCCACCTTGTATGATTCACTCATGTACAGACCCTTCACATACTGTTCCCAAACGTTGCCAGCGACGCTATTTTCTTTGGGCGGGCTTCGGGAGCTCAGGCTATTGATGTTTCTCCATAACTTGATGTTGTCTTTTTCTTTAATTAAGGAGAACACTTTAAGCCAGTTCTTTTCCGTGCGCTGTCTTTTCAACTCCCACACTTTCTTCTTATATGTGGTTCGCAGTGCCGAGATGGAGGTCATCTGTGACGAATGGACTCCTTTTTTTTGTTGCCTTAATTGCCTTTTTAAGAGCACGTTTACATTGTTTCAGGCACTTCGGTACTCTTAGTTCCAGAGAAGGTTGTTTTGAATTGGGGCTTCTTCTTGGCTAATGAACTGATCGAGAATCTCTCAGCACTCCAGCTTATGGAGAAAGTGAGGAAACCCACTAACAGTAAAGGGCATTTATTGGATCCTGTCTTCAGTAATTGTAGTAAACTCACTGTAGGACTTCCCGCCCCTCTTCCTTGGACTGATCACTCCTTGATCCCCCTAACTTGGGAAATTCCCGGACCCGTTTGTCCCCCACAATATAATCTCGGTCCGAGAGCGGAATTGGTCCAGGCTTCCTATTGATCAGTGGAATCTGGTTCTGGAAACCACTAGACCCACCTGTGACCTAAACCGTAACTTGGCCAATGCTAATGAGAAATTTAACTCTTGGATCCAAGGGTCCTTGGATATAGTGCTCCCCAAGAAACCTTCCCATACAACCAACAGGCTGAAAACTGCGCCGTGGTTCACTCCTAAACTGAGGGAACTTAAACAATGCTGCAGAAGGCTTGAAAGGAGATGGAGACTGAATTATTCAGATCTCAGTAAAGTAGGTACAGGGAATCTATCAGATCTTACAAATCTGAAATTAAAGTCACCCAAGCTGCCTTTTATGAACAGAAAATTAAGTCAGCTGAGAATTCTCCTAAAGAAATTTTTAAAATTGCAAAGACCCTTATTAAACTGCCTCAGAGACCTCCTATGTTGGATAATGCACTCACACATTGTAATAACCTGGCAGAGTTCTTTCAACTGAAAATTCAGAATATTTATCTGTCTTTTCCGTCCTCTCAGACCACCTACCACACGCTTCCTTCCTCTGAGTCGATCGCAGGAACCCAAACCCTATTAGCACAATTTCCCCTCCTGGACTCTGCCTCATTGGACCTTATTATGGCTAACGTAAAATCAGGCTCTCCCATAGACCCCGCTCCCCCTAGGCCCTCACCCTGGTTGTAGATATTATCCGCCCTGTTATTCTAGATCTGGTGAACTCCTCTATTTCTACAGGCATAGTTCCACTGGCCTGGAAATGTGCAATGGTTAAAGCCCTCCTTAATAAACCTAACCTTGATCAGGCTAATTTGGCTAACTATCGGCCCATCTCCCTCCTGCCTTGGGTGAGCAAGATTCTCGAGAGACACATAAATACCACACTTGTATCCTTTCTGGAATCTAATAATCTACTTCACCCTTCCCAGACTGGGTTTCGCCCCCAGCTTGGCACTGAGACTGCCCTCCTTGCTGTGACTGAGGAAGCAAGAAGGATCCTAGATCAAGGGGGCAATGCGGCAATTATCCTTCTCGATCTCAGTGCCGCATTTGACACTGTTAACCATAATACACTGATCCTCAGACTCAAGAATTTGGGAGTGTCTGGCTTAGCAATAGCCTGGCTGCAGTCCTTTCTCAGCGAACGCTCCTTTAAGGTTTTTGAGGGAGATGCTGTCTCCAACCAGTTGCCTCTCAGCTGTGGGGTGCTTCAGGGCTCTGCCCTGAGTCCCACGCTGTTTAATATATATATGAGACCTTTGGCAGAGATTGTCCATCCATTTCGCATAAAAATCATCACCTATGCAGATGACACTCAGCTCGTGGTGGCGCTTAACCACCCCGAGGGGTCATCTAGCACCCTAGGCTGCTGCCTAGAGGAGGTTGCCAAGTGGATGGAACTCTCATGCCTAAAACTGAACGGAGACAAGACGGAGCTTATGCTTCTGGGCAACTCCCCTTCCTTCAACCCAGCATCACTTTGGCCCGAATGCCTGGGCCCCGTCCCAGTCCCTAAAGACCAGATTAAGAGCCTCAGTATCTGGCTTGACCGTTCCCTGACTTTTAATCATCAGGCAGCGAAGCTCTCAGCGACTTGCTTTGGCTTATTAAGGATGCTTCGCAAGGTTCTTCCCCTTCTCCCTTTTCACGCCAGAAAGATTATGGTCCAAGCTCTGATCCTCTCCCGCTTGGATTACGGGAATGCCTTATATCTGTGAGCTCCACAGTATACCTTCAACAAGCTCCAGATTATTCAAAACTGTGCCGCCCGCAGACTTCTTCAGATTCCTCGACGGCAATCCGCTAAACAAGCTCTAAGGAGCTTGCACTGGCTGCCGATTAGGGAAAGGATTCAGTTTAAGGCTATGTGCTTGGCCCATAAAGCCTTCTGGAAGAAGAGCCCGTCCATTCTTCAATTTCTGATCACTCATTATCAACCGAGGAGAGATCTTCGGTCAACTGCCTCTTTTCTTGCCATACTACCCAGAATAAGGAGAGCCAGATGTGGTGGGCGCTCCTTTTCATACAATGTGGCCATCGGCTGGAATGCCCTTCCACTTCATTTGCGGAAAGAGCCTAATCTGCTCTCCTTCCGAAAGCTCTTAAAAACCTGGCTCTTTTTGATTTGCACTCATTCTCTGCTTTGCTTTCTGCACCTGTCCGTAGCGCTGGGAGGCCTCCGGGTAGCCATCGCGCTTTATAAATGACATTTCATTCATTCTTATTTGGTGGGCATTTCCCAGGTTCTTCTGTAAATCCGCAGTCAGCATTTCCCAAAGACTTATGATGTTCATTGTCTGCCGTGTCTGAGATACCTCCTCCCTTGCGGCTACATACTCCAGCAGTCTGTTACTAAGGTTGGCAGTCCATTTTAATCTTTTGAGGGCTATATGTCGTTTCTCGCCCAGGGTTCAGCCAATTGTTTCCTGGGCTTCCGCTGGTTCCAGGGCCAGATTAAAGGTGGCACGAAGTGGCCTGTGATCGCTTTCCTCTCTGTCATCCACTACAAAGTCGCTCAACTTATGTGCCTGCCCTTCATTATTTAAAATGTAGTCTATGGTGGATATATTCCTAAAGGTCGGCTTGGGGATCCATGAGGGGCGGCTGATTTGTTTTATTCCATGAGTGGATTGTAGCTTAAAGTTTTTAAGACGGGAGATCAGCGGCCCGACTTCTTTCCGTTGCTGGGTGCAGCTGGGACATGATCCAGACCTCTCGTATTAAAATCTCCGGCAATTATCACATTATGGTGCTCGAATCTAATGAGTATGTCTTCCAGGATGCTGATGAAGGATTCCATGGCCAGTTGCGTTTGACATTTTGTTGGGTTACTGTAGCAATTAATTAGTAGCAGGTAATGGGGCTGTTTCCCCTTTCTCAGCCCCTCAATTGTCATGACTTGGAGGTCAGGTGTTTCTACTTGTATGGCTGTAGTTTTAAGTTTGCAAGCGTGATTTAGAAAAATGGATAGACCTCCTGACGGCGTCCAAAGATGGTCCTTTTGGTCGCTGGTATGTGATGTTCATAGAAGCCGCCAATTGGGGTGGTTGACTTAGCCCAGGTCTCGTGGAAGCACAAAATGTCCCCCTTTGTGAGGGTATAGACCAGTCAAAAGGGTTTAGGCTGAGTTGCAGTTTTAAGTTGCAAATGCCAGGCCGCTGTGGAAGGCCTGGAGTCATGTTTGCCTGCTCACACTAGTGGATGGCACAGTAGTGCTGTAGTCCGTAGGTGACATTTAACCTTCCATGTCATAAGTATACTTTGAACACCATGTACTATTGACTTTTAGGAAAGGTAAATATGGCAATAAGGTGTTAGCTAATTCAGCATGTTTTAGGGTTTGGAACACATTGGCTTGGGCCTGCTTAACAGGGTCCCAGTGCACAGAGTCAGAAAAACAGCAGCATCAGTCCACAAAAAATGGAGATGACTATTTAAAAATAGGCATTTTCACAAAGGCACCATCCTACAATGTTTGATTTACTATAATCCAGACATTGGTATCTACCGAAAGCCGCTCATTTTGTCTCTGGATTTAAATGTCAAATAACAGGTAAGTGTTAGTGACTGACCCAAGTTTCCTGAGAGGAAAGGACAAGTATTTGAGTGAGTAGGTCCCAGAAGATACATTGTGAAAGGAATCTTGCCTGAGATGTCCTTTCGATCTCTATGTGATGGTTAGAGGGAAAGCCAATTGAATCAGGAAATTATTTTGATGCATGGACATTGGCATTTTCCAAATACTTCCAGTAGATGAAAAGAGAAAGAGGCACAACATTTTACAAATCTTCCCACTTTTAGAGGTAGTGTACATGCTTCAATTGCCAACAATGAGCAATGTTGTACTCCCAATAGTGGTAGAGTTATTCGGGATGAAAGTGAGCAAATGTACTACAAAGTGAAGTGATAAGAATTCTTCTACAAAGAAGCTTCAAAAGTGCTCTGATCTGCTGGATGTTTCATGGCCCTGTGTTTTAATGACATTTGTATTCTGAAGGTCTTTGCTCACCAGCAGCCTTAGATGATAGCCACAATTTAATGGCATTCTAAACTCTTTAGAGCTAAGAAATCTTCTTAGATTAGGTGATATTCTTGTAAATTAATCACTCGTTTTTGGGACTCTGGGTTGCCAACCATCTACTGTCTTTTAGTGTTAGAAATTTTAAGTGTTTTTATGGTTATTAGCCAAAGTCATGTGTTAGTTAAATTGATCTAAATGCGTGCTGTGCACTATTAATTTTACGACATTCAGGATTGTTTACTTATGAATCAGGAAATGTGAAATATTTCTGTAAGAATTTATTTCTTGGAAATAAAGTGTTTTTGATTTAGATTTTCGTATCACTCTTTTTCCAGCTGTCTGATAGAAGTGCTATAGATTTCTCATGATTAGATATTGCATTCAGTATTGTCTTCTGTGAAAACCATTCCTTATTTATGAATAGTTTGCACTGCACATTTCAGTAATGACTGAGTAGACGGATAACATCTGTGCAATGCTTGACATGTTGCTTGATAGGTATTGATGGAGCCTGGCCTTCCTTTAATTCCATGAATTTGAATGTTTTGCATTTTTTAATTCAAATCCAGTAATGAGTGACCACGAAGCTTTCCGAGACATGTTGTTGCTACTGTTACCACTGATCAATACATGTCCATAGCAAGTGAACTTTTTTCCCCATCTGAACCATATAATATGACATGAATCATGTGGCAAGTCAATTAGTTAGTGATTCACTTTGTATATACATTTTGAATCAATATTTCATCTGGACCTCTTGATTAGTGTCTGTTGTCTGTCAGGCAGTGTTCAGGCATCTTCACAGCAACCAGTCAGTGGCTGCAACATTCACAGGAAACTGACCATAGTCACTACTTCCTCCCTCACCTCTGGAATATTTGGCCAAGGATGTTGTACTATGGGCTACGTCCTCTTGTTCCCAGAAAAAGAGCTTGCTCGTCTCTGTGGAAAATGTCTCCTTTTGCAATAAGGGTAAGGCCTCCAAATGCCCAGTAAAGAGTGGCAACAATCTAGAATCCTACTACATTGCAGCTGAACTTTCACAACATGCTGGCATCTCTTGCATGGGGTCCGTTCTTCCAGGAGTCTCAGGAACAACTTGTAAAGTCAGTACTGATGCTTTGTTATATTCTTTCAAAAAGTTAATATTGTGATAAAAACTTGCAAGTCAATGTATTCCAGACGTGCTGTATCTGCTGTGCTATGAACAGTCTGTTTGTGGAACACGATTATATTTCCATGGTAGCCGTCCACCCCAAATTAATTGAATCCTATTCATAACACACTGTCTTTACTAAGAAATCAATGACATTGTTTTCTTAGAGGAGACTGAAAAGGCCATTTGAGATATTTTCACAAGCGGCAAACATTAAGGCTCTTACCCTTTGATACAATGGACGGAAAGTGTTTCTGTTAATATTACAGCATAACATTTATTATAAAACTCAAAATGCCAAAAATGACAAGGATCAATTTATGAAGCTCTTTAAATATATTGTATAATGCAATTGCTTTAAGACTGTGCATCCTTTGTTTTATATGAACGTCGGAGTCGCTAACTCCTTTCTTCCTGATTTTGCTTCTAACTGAATTAGATTCATGGTGGTTTCTTGGAAACATAAATTCAAGAAAATGATAAATATATGTCTTTTAATTTAGCAAGATGAACACTGGCAGTATGTCCTCATAAGACCCATTGTCTGGTGATCCGGAAACAGATTCAATTTCTGACCCTCCCTTGCTATCTGATTTATGATCCAAACAACAGCATGAAATAATGATCAACATTCAAGATGTCAAAAGAATACCACGCGTGGCAAGATGCAGTTTTTAAATTCTCCAAATTGAATAAAATGCTAATCAAATATAGCTACTTAGAGCTTTTTGCTCTTAGTTAATGTGGGTTACATTCACCCGTCACTAACTTTCAGCAGAAAAACCACAACTGATTGCAACCAGTTGTGGGGGCTTTTGTGGCATCTAAAAGAAAAATATTCTCTTCTAAATGCATAATTTTGTACAAAATATTAAAGGTCAACTTACCTTGAAAGGTGGCAGGGACTGGTGCTGCCTGCCAATCTTAATTAGCGTTTGACAGTCCGTCTACCTGGTAGCAATTAGCGGCACAAGTGGCAACACAGCAGCGAGACACAGGAACAGAAAAGTGAGGGGCACTTTGCAACCTGTAGCAGCATGTAGCACCTAGCACCAGCAATAGGGCTCAAAGGCGCTTTATGAAGGGCCAAAGGAGAATACTGCGAGAAAGGCAAACCCCTTGAATCACATAAATGGCTTCAGTGATTGCATGCTGCATTCAAAGAACACTAAAGAGGAACTGCTATCTTTAGTTTTTGTGCTATTGCATATCTTTGAGACATTTGTGTTATATGCAAAGAAGCATTGCTTCCATCCTATCGTTTCTGCAAAACTCCTTTACAGTTATGAAATGGAAGAACCTTAAGACTTCATTTTATTGCCCCTCTCACTCTACAGTGAAGTACATTTACAAAGCAATCTGTCTCCTGTCACTTACTAGGCTCTAATGTAATTCACCACTGTAGAACTTCTGTATTAAGCTTGCCTATGATTCTTTTGTTAACAGCAGTTGAGCAGTACAAAAAATCCTGCTTGAAGACCAGTAGACCACACACATTGATCTTGCTTGACTGGTGTCTGACACCAAACATGCCCTATTCTCAAAGCTTTTTTTTATCATTGAGTAGGTGTGACTACATCTTGGAAATTCAGCATTAAGTCACAATTACTCACATGAAAATCTTTGTAAATCGGACCTAATGTGAGCAAAATGTAATAGATTTGTCAGTCAAGTCATTCATTGAGCTGACCAGCATCACAAGTTCATAGGTTCTATCTATTTTCTCTGCATCACATTGAAATGGTCTAGAAGCACACTTGAACCACAGCTTCACTCTGTAAATCAAACAGCTTAAAGGCGTCAAGAGATGATCAGTAATGACAAATGAAGATGGTTCGCTAAGCGAATAAAACATAAATTATCAACATTTTAACATGCTAAAGGCTATCATTGAAACCCAGCAAGCCTGCTAGTATGACAGTTTAATAGTGCTGAACAGCATGCCACTGTTGTGGCAGTGAAAAGTCACTGTTCACAGTTAACCAGGACCTAAGCACTATTTCAGTCAGACTGCAGTAGATTGGAGGTCGGATACATCAAGCAGATCATTCTGGTCAGCATTTTTTTACCTTTTGTCTTAGTCTACTTTTTGGAAGTTGAAATCCTCTAGTGGGGCAACGTTGAAGATGTATCGGGTATGATCTATTCAAAGTCAGAGACTCATTAGCAGAATCCCTCTGAAGCAGTAGGTTTTGGTTGAACAAGCTCTGAGTGGGAAAATTCAAACTTCGCACCCAGTAAAGTACTCTCATTGCCACATACTCTTGGGCCTTCGCCCCATCATGATTTGTGCCTCTAGAATTAGTCTCTTTTTGGAGATAAAAATCCTCCACATAGGACAAGGCTGCAGGTTGTATCCTAGGAGGCCACGCCAATATTGGATACCTTTGCTGGGTGATACTGCTGCAGCTCTGCAGGTATTGGAAGTCAATAAACTTTTTTCAACTTTCTAGAGAATATCCTATTGCTGACAGCACTTATGGGCCAGGACTCACTCCAGCAGAGGCCACTTGCAGGATCTGGTCCAGGTCCTGCTGCAAATGGTAAGTTGGTCACTCCATGAAAAGCGTCTTTTGCAGCTTTTGATGTCCTCACCATGAGGTCAGCACCCAGACCCTCAGAGTCCACTTCTTAGTCCTGGGTAGTGGGTCAAGATCTAGCTATTCAAGTCTCCACATAGGCCACAGACAGCAGGTCCAGTCCTCTTCTGTTCTTCAACAGGTCCAGATGTGTTCTGAGGAGGGGGGGGTGCTGTGCCCTGCACTAGGCAGTGAATGTGAATGACTTGTGGGCAAACCATACCCTTTTGCAGCACAACCTGCTTACTTTACTGCAAGTATCCCACAGTACATCAATCTCAGGGAAAATGAAGATTGCATAACCTTTATGCACCTGGAGTCTGGTGACCCATTTAGAGGTGTCTCTAGGGAAATGACTAGTCCTTTCCTCCTCAACCACACAAAGCTGGATCTAGGACCAGCTCTCGCTTTCCACTGGAATGAAGCCAGGCTGGCTACAGTTGACCCTTGCATCAAAAGACACCTTTCAGCAGGTCTTACTTTACGCTATGATCAGGTGCCGCCACTGCCACATATACTAATACAATCTGTTGTTTTCATTGATGGCCACTGGTGCTGATAGAAACTACCTGCTATTTGTACAGGAAGCAGTTTGTAGCAAGCATGTGTTGTGATTATAAGTGTATCTTAGCAATTTAAGGCTGGTGGAAATAAATCAAAATTTAAAGCAAAGCTGTGGGTTTTACATCCCTGTTCACATTATGATAATTTATTGCATGGAAGCAGTGGTCAGCAAAAAAATGAAACTACATCTATGCCTGATTAAAGGATTAAAAAGAACTTGCATAATGGCTGCTATTCTTCTTGCCCAATGACAAAAATACTTAGTTTGTGTCAAGGTGGTAACATGAAAGGAAGACACAAAATATATGTACATCATATATTAACTGAAATTAAGGTTTGTTTAATTTCTTTTTTTCATCTTGTATAATGGCATGACATATTTAATATTTTGAAAAAAGAAACAAAAATAAGACATTTTTAAGCTAGCTTGCTGCATGTTTGCTAGGCACCCAGGTTATGGTCCAGAGCTTTCATTTAATAAATTAGTGCATTGGTATTGCTTTGTTCGCCCTAAGTTGGCAGGGTATGCCCAGACGTGGGTCCCTTGCTCACTTTGCCACTGGATTCAAGCTAGCCTGGCTGATGACGGCTGAATAGCCAGAAACCGGTCCCAGGATGCTTGTTTCCGGTCCAGGGAAGACATGGCTTGGCAGTTCGGGCTGGACTGTTCCCATGAGGCACAGGGTCAGACTGATTTGCATATGGCCATGTCTGAACTGGGGTGGTGGAGTGAGCTAAAGAATGATGATGGATTAAACCCAGATCAGTTGACTGGGGGTGAGTGTTTGATTTGCTCAAACGCTCCGTCCATCATCCCCTTTGGTATTGCTTTATATGCATTTCCCACCAGTGGTAAAATGCTGGCCCTCATATAAGGACGGTAATTTTTGTCAAACTGTGGGAATCCAAGATATGGTACCAATGGTCCCTGGTTAAATATTGATCCCCAGTCAATAGGAATATTTATTGGAACTTTAGAGGCATCAATGAGATGATGCCCATTCCCTTCCCTGTATGGATCTGAATGAATAAATGTTGTGTGACAATAAGTCTGTTTGCTTGGTAGTCGAATTAAAAAACAGTTTTGCTTTTAAATTTGCTTTTTTTTTTTAGTAATTTTTCGTTCAGTTTTAATCATGTTGGTTCTTAACCATGGATGCAAGATGGTAAAGACCCAAAAATGGCCCCATTGTATATCAGCAGGGCTATATAGAAACTGACATGCATATCTAAAAACTGTTTCCAAAGGCTTGGGCCTATATAGCAGTATATTTTGGAGGCAAGTTATGAAACCAAATTCAATAGAGCACCTGAAACCCAAAACGGACAGCCTGCTTTTATGTGAACATGTATTGTTAAGTGGATGCAAGAGGAGGCACTGGATAAAATAGGCATACCATCCCACTTGCTGGATAGGGCAAAGTGTTACCACTGAAGACAGTGGGTGGCACCAATGATGGAACTGGACAGTTCCAGCAGTGATGGTGGGCGACATTTTCCTAAGGATGTTTTTTGCAATGTAGACCCTAAAAACATGCCAGGCATTTTATTTGTAAATTTTAGATGATGTCTCTACAGGTCCTGCATCAATTCCACGGTATATTAATGGCAACTTTTTAGTCACAACATAGCCCACAAACTACTGTTTCTCATATTGATCTCCCAAACAACCCTGCTAAATTCTTTCCTCACCTACCCTTCCTTTGACTCATCCCAAAACTCATTTTACTACTATGATCTCCCTAATCCATTTCTAGAGATTCTTCTCTCCATCTCTACTTATACTCATCCCATACCTCATCTTACTACTACGATCTCCCAATAAACACTTTTTAGAATCTTCCCTCTTCTGTACACCCCATTCCCCCCATTATCCTTTTCAATCCAACTAACAGAGTCACATGTCTACCACTCAAATTAACTCAAATTTCACTATACTAATCAACCACTAATCCTTCTTGGGTTCTGGAGTAGCGTGCTACTCGCCGAAAAGCGCTTTAACGCCTCGTCAGGAGTAGTAAGCGATATAGAAATACAATTACAATACAATATTTCAACAGTGTACATTTTTTCAGGTATTTATGATGTTTTTGTTAAAAAATAATGGTAGTCTCTGGCTTATATGACCTTAAACCTACTTTCCAATGGTCGTAGATCCTCATGCCATCAGTGCTCCATTTCACTTATTTGTCCATAGATAGGATGAATGAAGGCTTGAGGATTTTTTTTTCTTTTGAGTCTAGGGAAGCAGCTAGTTTACCCTCTTTGGTTTCTATGACTAAGAACAGTTTGGTTTATGTGTATTTCAATTAACTTCCGTAGCACTTAAAATATGTTTTATTTAATCATATTTAAAATATTCATTTATTTGATCCTCTGAATACGGAAATATATTTGTAGTTAGAATTAATGTATATAAAACAAGTCAATTATAATAAGAATTTGTCATTGAATTCCACCCCTCTTACTTTAAAGTGAAGGCGTGGCCTTTAATTCATACGTGAACCGACTTTCAAAATTGTTTTCCATACAAGAGCTGATTTTCATTTTCTAATCTTTCTTTTTGGAGAATCTGCTGTAACCTGATCATTGTTTGTTGGTATGCCCTTGAAGCATTTTGTTTGTTGTGGTGAGATGGCTTCTTCTCTGCAATAAGCCCATTGCTTCTCTGTTAAGTTAAAGTGGGAACAGAATGCTTTTCATCCAGCCTCTTCTTTGTATGTTCAATATATTTTGGAGATTGTAAATGCTTGTTTATCACAAAGGAAAATTCACAATGAAGAAAAGAAACGTTCTGTCAAACCAGCAGGCTAATTTATGGAAATGGCGGTATGGACACTACTCTCAATGCATGTTTTTATGCATTTGTAGTTGTATTGGGCAAACCTAGCTAGACATCCATGCATGCTGAATATAGGTGTGAACACTAGTACATCGCTATTTTTTGTATTGAGGCACAATATTTAAAGGGTGCTTCCTATTGTTTATAGATGTAGTGTTCTCTGAAGCATTGAGTCTTTACATCATTTTTGATATGCAGGAGGGTTGTAGAAGTAATGATGTTGACTGGGATGATATTCCTGATTGTGGGAGTATACATGGAGGAAGCCTGTCTTCCATTTTCCTTTTTACAGTTTTTAGTTTGTATTGTGGCTTTGACCTAGCTTCCTGCGTGGAGCTGACTATGTGAGGTGGTTATTTTCTAGGCCATCCTTTTAGGGCATTATTTCGGGTGGCCTGTACGAGATGCAGCTGGTCTTGACTTTGATGGAGGATGTAAATTCCCTTATTTATCTATTTATTTCACAGTTTTCGATTATGGTCCTGTAACACCCAAAACATTAATATCATTAGGACATCCTTTTCCCCTTTCCATCCCTCTTCAGCACAATCGTTTAAATGTTATTTGTTTGATGAATTTATTATAGTGCAATTTCCAGCGTGTTAAGAAAAAGTGTCCATGGTCCATTGTACCAGACTTTCGACACCATGGCCAGTACTAATGGCATATGCGCCTTGCTATTGTTTGTAGATGTAAGCTAATTTGGATATTTTTTAAGCTATAACCTTTACTACTCTTTTCAAATGTTTGATTTTACTCATTACATAAATTAATATTGTCCTACTCTAGACAGGTTAACATGTTTTATTACGTATTTATTGAATTACATATTATTGAATTTAAAAGAAAAAAGAACTTCCGAAAGAGCTGATGAGCGCCCTAACCTCATAGTGGATTTTACCTCCACCTTGTATACTGACTGCACTGACCTCTGGTCAACCGAACGACTCCCTTATATACATCTTTTTTTTTTAATGCAATTAAGTACCATATTTACATTTCTACAAATGTATGTAACTTTGCCACTCTCTCCTCTTTCATTATATTTAAACATCCCATGCACTCTATTAATGCAACCGTGTATATGCTGAACATTTCTATATCTATAAATATGCAATTCATGAATATTTTAAGCATTCTGTCACCTGTTTAAATCTTGTTTGTGTTATACAAAGCTGCTAAAAGATGCTTAAATACATCAAACTAAATTGAGAACAATGCGCAGTGAGCAGAAAAGAACCATTTGGAGTATCAGGATTGGAACAAGACGATTGCCACCAGATTTCAATGCTTCAGTAGTACTTTTAGGAGAAAATGTTTTAGGGACACTTTTCCTTTCCTAAATCCTTCATGAAATGTTTGTTTCATGACATCTTAAGCACTAATGTCTCTATACATTTCATTATTATCTAATATTTTATTTTGCAATCAGTTTTGTTTTCTTTCTTTTTCTTTGTCTTTTTGTCTGAGACTCGACACTTAAATCTTTTCGCTGTAGTGTTTGTTACAGTATTTAATGTAAAGCCATTATTACCTAACAATTGGGACATGTCACAAAATATCTTGAAAAAGTAGATATATTTGCTTTTTTCCTGTCTTAGTAAAACATGCTGCACTAATTTTGATATGTATCTAATGTTTTTGAATGTGTTAGAAGTATGATACCAAAGGTGATGCACTACTTTTGATTTATTTGGTAATTTATGTCCAGGCCGCACGAATGAAGAGAAGAATCTTTTCAGTGTCGATGTTCTTGTTACCTAAGGCTAATTTCTTTTTTTTCAGTGGCGGCACCTGACTTACTGGATCCTAAATCTGCCACTCACAACGCCAAGCCAAGACTCTCCTTTTCTACCAAGCCCATTGTGCTGTCTACTTTTGAAGACAGCGATATATCAGCCAGTGTCATGAGATGGAAGACAGTGTCAACAATATTCCTGGTGGTCGTTTTGTACCTTATCATTGGAGCTACTGTATTCAAAGCACTGGAGCAACCACACGAGAGCTCACAGAGGACTACCATTCTCATTCAAAAACATGCCTTTGTAGAGGAGCACGCATGTATCAACACCACCGAACTTGAGGTGCTCATCCAGGTAATGAATGGAAACATAATGATGTTTCAGCCATGTTATCCTTTTATGTTGGGTCTTCAACGGTGGTAGTACATTTGTCATCTGTTGCTTTGGTATTTTTAGAGTTCATCTTATGCTATTTATACAGACTCATTATGTTGAATTATACTGAAAAGGCTGCTCACAGAACAGATCTGACCGCTGACATAGCAACTAGTGGGTAAGAGGTTAGTTGCGATGGTTTTCATGACGATCAGATTAACAATGGAGTTTATAGGCATAGCTCTGATGAAACTTTAAATTGACCACATACAAATTATTTCTGCTAGATCCACTTTGTGAAAGTTGGTGTTGAAGAGCCACTGATCTGCATTATTGATAAGATTCCAGTTGAATCCCATTGTGTGTCGGAACTGGTTATAAGGGTCTTATGGTGTTTAGTGGCTTCATTTTACATTTTTATTTAACCAGTTGAATTTGCCATATCTTTGGACTGCGAGTGTTTGATCCAGCATCAAGCTCACAAATGTACCCATTAGAAGCCAATTCTAATTGGTCAGCTGCAATTTCTACCAAAAGGGAAAGAGTTAAATAAGGAGGTGACATATTCTGCTACTCAAGCCCAGTCTACAGAGGGCCTTCAAGACAAATGCCATTGAAGCACACACCTTTCGTGTCGGTTCATGTCTAGTAAAATTCCACAGTGTAGAGAGTACAAAAATGAGCAAGAAAGTGTGAAAGTATATGAAAAAAGGAGACAAGTAAGTATATAGATCATGCAAAAGGCATCAATGACTGTGAGATGGAGCAGTTTTAGAAAATATGTACGGAATTATGTGTGGCTAGTTGATAGACTGTAATCTGTGGATATTTCAATCTGTTTTTCTATACATTAATTTTGAATGGCTTCTTGTCTTTGTAAAACTCCATTTAAAGCACCATGTGGTTATGAAACCCGGCATATTTTCATGGTCATCTGGAGAAATTTCTGCCAAGCACAATATGTCGGAGGTGCCACTTTAAATAAATCATTATGATCACAGGTCATCTCGTCTAATGAGGGATCAGGGTATGTGAGGCTAAGGGGCCGATTCCGATCTCGGCCGGTAGGGCTCCGAATCGGATTCGGCTTTACCGGATCCGATTCGGAGCCCTGTTTCCCGACCGAACCGTACGTGGGTCCGGCCGAGCGAGTACGATGCGAAATCGCCGACCGACTCGTCCGGGCGTCCCGACCGCTCCGACCGACTCGCTCCCGGCTCGAACCGCTCCGACCGACTCGCTCGGACTCGACTCGCACCGCGCAATGGAGACGTTTCCCGGCCGGGTAAGTACGATGCGCGCCGCGAGCAGTCCGACCGAGCCGCGCACTCCGGCTCGTAAGAGCAGTCGGAGCAGTACTTCGGGGGTCCGTGTCGGACCCCCTGCATGCGTAGCCGCGCGAGTCGCACACAGGGGGGACCCATGGGTCCCCCCTACCTGTGCGTGTACGGCGCGAATCGCTTCGCCGCGTACCCGCTGTAGGGGGCGCCCTTGTCCGACTCGCACCCATTGAGTCAATGGGAGCCCGCGTACGCGTTGTACGACCGGCTCCCATTGACATCAATGGGAGTCCGACCGACTCGAGTCCGATAACATACGGACGCAACGTACTCGTTCGGTCGGACTGCACGGGTCCGATTCGGTCGGAAATCTCTCCGGGTCCGGCTCGGTCGGAGAAATTTACGGCCCGAATCGGAATCGACCCCTAAGTGTGATATTCTTGGAGGAGCTGTCAATGCAGGAAAGTGCCTTACTGTTCTATCAGATAAATGTGCTGAACCTTGAAGCAAGATGTTTGCAAAATGTTCTGTGAAACAGACTACTGTCTAGCGGTGCTGGAAACCTCTATGAAAAAGCATTTCTTCGAACCACACTTCACTTCAATGTGGAGTAGAGGGGACAATGAGATGGCACCTTCATGGTCTGAGTACCTATACGTGATCGCCTTGAGGATATTTGGTTTTAACCGCAAGACTAAGAAGGAAAGAGTTATTAGGGAAAACATTTCAGCTAAAAAAAGATTACAAAAGTTAAAATAAAAAAAATATACAAAATCCTAACCTGAAACATGTGCATAATACAAACACATAGGGCACAATTGTATGTTTCTTCACACATCTTACACTTTTAACACCTGGGTCTTCTGACAGGCACTGTTTCAGGAAAGAAGTTTTGCAAATAAACCAGATGTACTTTTCACGCATGAAAGGGAGTAACCTACTCATGGCATAAGTTACTTCTGTTTAGATCAACCAAGCTGTACTTTATCTGCCGTATAAAATTCATGCCAGTAGCAGAGATTGTCTCCTGGAAGATTTAATGGAACCACGAGTTGCAGATAAGTTTGCATTGAGTTTCTTGCCATTGATTCGACTATTCTTATTGATGCGTGTATTTATCGTAATAATTCCTAAATCAGTAAACATGCAGTCTAACTGAGTTTCTCAAGTATTTCAATCTGAAATGTTTGTCATAGTTTCCAAGATCAAAGCCATGCTCTGTAAGCCAGAATTTTCCCTTCCTTCTGCTAAGATAGTATGTGTTACTGCAGACTTCATTGTGTGACAATAGTTGAAATGTGTTTTTATGTATTTTGGTTTTGCCTATAAAGCATGAACAATAGATGATTCCTAAGGTATTCTTACAAAATGACGAAAAAATAATATCAAGGCGCAGAAATATTGAGTTTTAAACATCGTGATGCGATGTGTGCAAAAATAGCGTTGATAAGAATATCGATTTTATGGTAAGTAATATTGATGCTAAAAATATCTATATTGTTAATATTGATGTTAAAAATATCTATGTTTTTAATATCGTTTATAAAAATATTGTTGTTGATAATATAATTTTTTAATTATTTTTATGTATTTTAGTATATATTTTAATTGTATATTTTACAAATTGTTAGTATAATTTATGTTAATGTTTTTTAATATGGTTTGCAAATCTCGTTGTTTTTAAATTTAATTTAATAGTTTATTTGTTTTTTGAGTGCCGTAGCAGGTTGTGGGGTTTATATAGGTACAGAGTGGGAAGTACATTTATTATAATTATAATTAATAAATAATGATTAACTAATATTAATTATTTAATTGATAATTAATTATGTTAATTGTGCAATTATTGTTTTTAGTTCCGTCAAGTTTTAGGTATGGGTTGTGAGGTTTGTAGGCATATAGGGTGGAAAGTAATTTAATTATCATTTTTAATAATTAATTATTTATTTGATAATTATGTATATTGTGTAATTAATTTTTGTATTACAATTTTTGGTGTATGTTGTGGTTTTTGTAGGGGTAAAGAGTTTGAAGGAAATTAATTGCAATAATTATTGATTAATATTCATTTTTAATTATTATTTACTTGATGATTAATTATGTCAATTGTGTAATTAAGACATTTTTAAAGTTATATATGAGGTGCGGGTTGTTGTGTTTGCAGGGGTAAAGGGTGGGAAGTTAAATAAATATAATTAATTTATTATCAGCTAATTGTTATTAATTGTTTAATTGATAATTATGTAAATTATGTAATTTAGATTTTTTTAAATGATCTATTAAGTGCATGTTGATGGGTTGGTATGGATAAAGGGTGAGCAGGTAATTCAATATAATTATTTTATTAGTATATAATTACTAAGAATTGCTTAATTGATAATTAATCATGTACAATTTGTAATTATTATAATTTCAAGATACATTTTAGGTGTATGTTGTTTACTTTGTAGAGGCAGATGGTAGGAAGTTATTTAATAATAAACATAAAACTAGTTATTTATTGTTTAAAAAAGTGCTATTTTTATGTTAATTGTGCTATGCATTTTATTTGTAAATAACATTATATTTGTTGGTATAATTGTGAAAATATAGTGTGGTATTTTACTTATATTATTATTCTTTTTTTAATTTATAATTATTATTAAACATTGTAATAAATATGAAATTCTTTTCACTTTAAAAGAATAATACTAGATTTAAATATTTATATTGGTTGTTATTTGATGTAGTTGTTAAAATATTTTATTAGCTTGAACTGAACTACTGTCTCACTACTGTTGCAGAGACTGGAGTGGGAATACTAAATTTTACCCCTCCCCTATCCAAGACGTTCACTTCTGTTGCACAGACTGGAATGGGAATAGAAAATTTTACTCCTCCTGAGTTCAACGCTTTCCCTACTGTTGCACATATTGGAGTGGAAATAATACATTTTACCCCTCCTGAATCAGACCTATTCCCCACTGTTATACTGACTAGAGTAGGAAAAGTAAATTTTACCCCTCTGCAATCCAACACTTTCCCTCTTGTTGCACCGACTACAGTGGGAATAGTAAATTTTACTCCTCCACAATCCAACACTTTCTCTACTGTTGCAGCAACTGGAGTGGGAATAGTAATTTGTACCCCTCGTGAATCCAACACTTTCCCTACTGTTGCACTGACTGGAGTGGGAATGGTAAATGTTACCCCTCTGCAAACAAACACTTTCCCTACTGTTGCAGAGGTTGGAGTGGGAATAGTAAATTTCACCCCTCCTGAGTCCAACGCTTTCTCTACTGTTGCACTGACTGGAGTGGGAATAGTAAATTGTATTCCTCCGGAGTCCAATGCTTTTGCCACTGTTGCACAAACTGGAGTTCCAATTATAAATTTTACCCCTCCTGAGTCCAACAGTTACCCTACTGTTGAAGAGATTGGAGTGGAAAAAGTATATGTATTATTCCTACAATTTTATCATTTTGTTACATTGTTTAGATTTATATTATTATGATGTTTCTGTGTATTTAACATAATATTATTTGTATTTATTAATGTTTGTAATATGTAATATATTTTCAGTAAAATGTAAGTTTTTTTTCCTTTTGTTTACTTTTTTATGTGTAATCAAATTGGTATGGTTTTTAGAATGTTTTCCAGTTTATTTGTTACAGTTTGTACTTTATTGTGTGTGTGTATATATATATATATATATATATTTTTTTTTTTTTTAAGTTTACGTAAAATTTGTAAATTGTAACATACACTATAATTATTATTTTAATAATAGTTTTAAAATATATATGTTTAAATAACCAAACATATATATATATATAGTTTTTTTGAATAAGTATAAAAGTTATATATAATTTTTTATTATTTATATATATATATATATATTTAATTTACATTATATAACTGTTTAATGCTAATATATTTGATGGTTTACTATGTTTATATAAAAAAATATATATTTTTGTGTTCGATATTAGTGTATAACGATTTTTTTCCCGATATTTTTGTTATTTACATTATAAGTATAAGATAATGATATTTTTGCGCTCAATATTTTTGAAACAATATTTATGTCCCACGAAATTTGTGGTTTCAATATTTTGTCAGTGAACCAATTCCTAAGCATGTCTGAAAAAGGCCTACGTATGAATCTATCTATGTGGGAAGTTTGTTAAGTGTGACCATAGCTATAAGGCAGCTGAACACTGCACAGGGCAAGAGGAAGTACTCTTTATACTTGGGCGCCAGTCAGAGGGGTCACTTTTTGAATGTGGTCCACTGTCAGGGATATAGTAGGAGCTACTTTTTGTTGGTGAGATAAATTATGCTAAATTCATTGTTTGCAGTCTAATATTTGTGAACACCAATAATGGAAGGCCATGTGGGGGCACCTTACAAAACCCCTCTAAAGAGTCATAAATAATAACTTTGAACTCCCTTTTTTAGTTGGGAATGGGACTGTACGGGCAATTAACTTAATATCATGTAAATAAGACTGTGACTGTGCATGTATCTGATTTCGTTAACACAATCATAGGTACAAACCATTGGACCGCTGTACCTGAGGAGAGGTTTGTAGTAAAAGTGGTCCATCATCAAAGAAGGTGAAGGGGAAGAGAAAGAGAAGAAGCTTGGAAGAGAGGGTGCTTACAGGAATGGGGTGGCTGGATAGTACACTGAGTAGGAAATTGCTGGCTGCAATATCTGGGAATATGGAGGGCACGATTCTTCTAGGACATATTCTGTAATTGATTGAGACCTATGCAACTAAGAACTGGAGATACAAATGTTTTTGCAGTTGCAAAGCCTAAAGCATGCACAATTGTAGGCTTTGTGACCTCAGAAACCACTCTGGATGCCCTAAAGGTATGAATCACAAAGCTATCCGAGATAGCAAACGAATTGATTGGATAGTGACACCACAAAAGGGATGGTATCCTTTCCCAAAGTATTATGATGGATAACTTTCACATCGTGAATGTGGGCTGTGGATATTGGATGAGCAGACAGTGGTTTATGCCCTACCCCGATGTTCATTTGTATCTTGACATCCTATTTTTAAAAGTCTGCTCTGTCCCATTAAGTGGTAGGATATACAGTGTCAGAAATTTGCATGTGTAGATGTCTGGGATAGGAGTCTGCATCCCCTGCAAGCCTCTGTTGCTGCATTGTAGGCATTTGTTGGGGTGTGCAGATGGAATCCTATGGTGGTTATAACACATTACACCAAATGCTGTAGATTACAGATGAGAATATAGAACGTGGAATGCAGTTTGAAAGACCCGTCACCACAACATCTCCCTCCTTATATACATAACAGCTTGAACTTTAGGTAAAATGAGTAAACATTCATAAAAAATGTAATTGATGCATAAATGCAATCATAAATAGGTTCATTAAAGCTTAGACGCAAAGACATTTCCACGTGGACAAATCCACATGAAACAAAACAAGAACACATATTAACCATTATGACGTGTGTCTTGGATATGCTACGCGCTAATATCTTATATTATTGTGTAAGCTCACGTTTTTCTCCTAAGCATTTACTGGTAACTGCAACTGTAACTGTAACTGATGTAACTATGTAAAAATGTTTCTGAAACAAAGTCCTATCTCATGTAAAGCGCTCTGATACCTCTGGGTCTAGCCAGCGCTATATAAAACTTTTCAAATAAAATAAATAAAAAACCATAAGCTAATATCACAAATAATGACATCAACATTTGCCCAATACTTAAGCATCACAGTATCTCATTGATCTTGACACCACTGTGGTTTGCTTTTGCGTGCAGGACAAAAGTCCAATTGGGTTTGAATCAGGTTTTGGATGATCAACCTGAATTACAGAACCATCACTTGACGTACCAGAGGAAAAAACCTTTACCACTCTACATTTGTTCCCCCATTCACGTTCTTTTATGTGAAAATTTTTGGATACAGCATCCACCCTCACAGGGATCTGAATTTGGACTTTCCATTGGCCACATGGGTGGGATCTTTTATACGGACCCAACCCCCCACCTTAATCTCGCTCCTGACCTCCTTAATTTTGGGGCCGATTACGATGGCGAGCAGTTGGACCGCCAGCCGCCATTGCGATGGTCAGGAGACTGTCCAACGAACATGCGGTGGTCCGACCACCGTATTCCGATTCGACTGCCGGGCTGGTGGTCAGAAAGTTGTCGGTACCACAGCGGAGGCATGCTGCGGCCCTGCATGTCCATGCACCGTGTGCCATGCACCATGTAGTGCATGGCACACGGTGCACGTAGGTGAGTGGGGCACTACATGTGCCCCCGAGGCCACTTTTCAGTGGCCTGGGTTGGCAGGGGCCCCTTTTTGGGGCCCCCCATATCCCTTTCTGACAACCTTTTCATGGTGGGATTCCCACCATGTAAAGGCTGCCGGAAAGGGATATTGTAATCCTGATGGCAGTGACTGCTTCAGCACCGCTGCCATTCAGGGACACTGCTCTGACCACCGCCCTGTTGGGATCTATGATCATGGTGGATTTGGTAGTCTTGCATCTGACAGCTCATGGTCGGACCGACTCTCTACTGCATCACTCAGCTCAATTTTGTTTTGACCCTCCCACTGAATGCACTCCATCAATGTGCGATTCATTTTCTCAATGAGTCCATTGGCCTGGGGGTGATATAAAGCAATATTCTTGTGTTTTATTGCACTGACTTCAAGAAAATCCTTAATTTCTTTTTAAACAAATTGTACTCCATTGTCGGATATAATTTCTTTTGGATCCCCCTCTCTCAAAAACAATTTCTTCAGGAATTTTATGACCATGTTAGTATTGGGCTCCTCCATAAAGCCTACCTCCCACCACTTGCTGTAGCTGTCTACCACCACCATAGAGAAACATACATCTCCGTGGTACCATATTGAATGGGCCAATAAAATCTATTGCAAACTTTGACCATGGCCCCTCAGGTAGAGTGCAAGGCTGCAAAGGTACAGACTCTGTCTTCATCCCTTTGTCACAGTAGGCACATATAACACAAACTTTAACGCGTGTAATGATTTCTATGTCGATTCCTAGCCATCAATAAATGTCCCTAATTTTCCGTTTTGTGATGGTTTGTCTTAAATGACCTTCATGTGCATACAATATAATCTTATCCCTTAAACCCTTGGGAGGAATGAATTTGCCACCCCTCATTAACATTCCATTACTCTCAACCGACAACTCGTCTGCTACCTTGAAATAGGGCGGAATGGCCACTAGTAACACTTGCTCCTTAGGCCATCTCTCTTTGATATATTTTTGATTCTCCTGAGATCTTCATCAACTAACATTTCAACCATCCATTCATCCTCAGTGAACGCATTGCCCTGGAACACATCCACTCTAGCTATCAAATATTCCTAATCCTCCTCTTCACAATTCTTCGATGGTTCCTGATTAGGATCTGGGGAACGTGATAAATAATCAGTTATGGTATTTTCTTCCTCCCGTAAGGTACTCAATATTGAAATTATATTGCAAAAGCTTGAAGCTCAGTCTGGCCAGCCTAGGGGTGTGGTCCTTGATCAATGAACCTCCAAGTATGTTTACCAATGGCTTGTGATTGATTTTGAGCGTGAACTTCCTCCCCAAATAAAACATTTCAAATCGTTCCACCACCCAACAACAAGCCAAAAGTTCTTCAAAGAATGGACGCAAACCTCACCGTTGATTCACCTCCATCTTCTTTCTTCTGTGGCACCCAGTCCATCATTACTCACGTCCACTGTGATGATGCACTCCCTGGTAGAGTCAAATGGTGGCAGAACTTCTTCAGAGCTGCAAATTCATTCTGGCACTCTTCACTCCACAAGAACACTTACTTTTTTTTGAGGAGTTCTCTCAAATGTACAGTTTGGCTGAGAACTTTTTTATAAAACGCGTAAAATTTGCAAACCCTTTAATAGGATGCCACTTGTTCTTTGCTCTTTGGACAGGGAGCCTTTGTAATAGCTTCCACGAGACCCGGTCTGGGTTCCACTCCTTTTTCAGATATCACATTGGCTAAATATTCAATGCTACTTTTTGCAAATTCACACTTTTTAACAGTCGCTAGAATGCCAAATTTGTTCAATCATTTAAAAACCATGTGCATAAGCCCCTGACGTGCATCTAACTCTCAAACATGTCACTGTGCGGCATTGCTTCTGGACACACGAGGTGCTCGCGGACACCAGAGTAGACACGCGCTGGCTGAATGAGCAGCTGGCTTGCACCTGGACATGCACTGGCCACGAGCTGGACTTAACGGCTGACTCACATGCGGAGATGCAAACTGGGCATGCACTGGACTGCAGAAACTGCCTCCTTGCGCAGCACACAAAAATGTAGGCCTCTCGGGCTCGCCCTGACTCTTCCTTCGCACTCGAACTGAAAGTTTCTGTGCATACGAAACACTGGGCTCAGTTTTGACAACAGCTAATGCACATACAGGAAGCCAGTACAAACAACAAAGAAATTTGCCGCTACTGGCCTGATAGTTCTCCGGTCATATAAAAGTCCTCAGCAGTTCCTGTGACTGTTCAAAAAAATGCTCAGACAGGTCATGTCATTAAGGCTGCAGCAGACGTGCGGATCATTGACTGTGGTTAAGTCGTTGCCAAATTTACGGTGGATATAACACATTACACCAAACAAAGTAGATTAAAGATGAATCAGTTTATTGGCCACAGTCTCAACAACCTCCAGTCTCCAATTGATTCAAATAGAATCTTCACTTGGTTATCTTTCAATCTTTATTCCACACCCTCTAGCAATGGAATATAGAACGTGGAATGCAGTGTGAAAGACTCATCACCACAAATACCTTTGTCATTATTACCAATGGGCTAGCCTTACAAAAGTCGTTTATGCTCTGTGATCGATTATTACATCCATCATAGTGCCAAAATATTGAGAAGCAAAAAACCTCCCTCAGGCCCCAGGAATTTTTTTCTTGAAGGTCGTAGGTCTTGAACTGCTTTTTGATGGAGAACTGATGAGCATGCCTCACTAGCATGGAATTTCAGACCCCATGTGAATAGCTTTAGAAGGTCTGACTTCCTTTCCTTCCAGTGTTTTCTAGCCTTGAAACTGGCAACACTGTTGCTTCAGGTAGTGTATGAGCCACTGGAGATCTTAGCATTGGTTGCCAAGTTGATTTATGTCCACACATACTATTACAGAGCTCTACGTGTGGAGGAACTCTGTTGATGGTAGAGTCGGACCTTATTTATTTTTCTAGGGTAAGGTCTGTAGGAATATCTACACACACAGGTGTGGTGGTGGTGTACACTAGTGATTTATGTGGTTGGTTATCATGCACACATTTGATATGTGCTTATTTTTAGCACTCTCTTTTAGGGCCACCTGACCCACTTGAGAATCTGGTGCCACTGCGCACAGGTGGTCAAGAGTACAGGCCTGAGTATATTTGACATTCCATATTTTGTATGATTTTGATACACGTTTTTAGCAGAGTGTACATTATAATGTGCTGATGAAGATGGCTAAATGTCTTTGATGTAATCATCACAACAAGAAAGAAAAGTTTTGCAAGTGTTTTTCAAGAAGATCACGAAATAAAAGAAATAAATATGGACATTTGATGGTGTTATGAGTATCTTTCCCAGTACATAACCTACTATATGGATGATTCTCTGAGAGGAAAACAGGGAACTGAGAACCAGCGCCGGGCATTTTCTCTATCTTTCCTCTTCTTTCAGATAATATGTCATGTATAGTGGTGGTTTGGATGTTTTATTGTGTATCATTGGCATGCTGATGAATGAATACATCAGATCCCTTCAAATTTAAGCACTGAAAGCATAGGCACTAGATGGAGCCTTGGGGGACTCTACATGTTATCAGTGCCTGGTCAAGGGTATGGTTGGCTATCTTTACCAGCAGGTAACAGCTTAATGGGAATAATACAAGCCCACACAGGGTCTTTAAAGCACATGTGTGTTCCAGTGCATAGTGAAGTTTTCTCGATTGATTGTATCAAAGGCCAGCAAGAAATCAAGGCAGGCATTTACATCATCTTGGAGGTGAGGAATATCTTTCAAGAGTTTGAGAGTAGCCATTTTAGTGCTAAATCTAGAGTTGAAACTAGATTGATAGGTTATTGTTGTGGTGTTTATTGATATAGAAATTTTTGTTGCAGTTTTCTATGCCCATTTCCGCTATGCCTTACTTGACAGAGCTGGACAGGGAAAATAATTGATGGCTGCCCTGCAATAAATGGGGTGGGCGACCATCACTATGACCTGGTGGCCCAGTGGTGGATGAGCCATGCTCCACTGTTGGAAATGTTTGCTTTCCCCCACCTCTAAATGGGTTAGGATAATACAAGATTTGAAAACCGGATACCTACTGTTTTTTGGTAGATGCCCCTCATCATCCACCCTCTATAGAACCCTCTGAGATTGAACCATAAATGCACAGTTGCTGTCATTGAATTTATATTTAGTACGGAAAATCACAATATATGGTTGGTTGATACCAAATTAGTTTAGGATAAACAGGAAGGTCGAAAATCTAACTAGCCCCAACTAAATAGTAATAGGACCCTTATTGTATTGGGTGAGTAAAGAGTTGCTCTTCAATTGACCTGAGATATGTGTGCAGAATACATTTGAGCAATATGATTTATATCTACATTGCCTTCTCTCTTCAGAGGTTTAATAAATGAAAACTTGATTTTATTGATCAAGTTTATGCAAACTTAGTATGGAGCATAACAGCTAGCTATCAACATAAGAGGGTGCTAACCAGAGCATTGATTCAGTCCAAGAATTTGAATTCAATAAATTGTCTGTGGGAACATGATGTTTGTTCTGTAACATCAGCAGAAGTGAAAACAGGCGCATTTAAGAGTATAACCACCATTCCTTCCTGCAATACTGCAGGATTGGAATTGAAAATCAGAAATGTGAAATGGAGCATTTTCTTAAGAAATTAGATTGTCATATGTTTCCAATATATGACATTTTTAAGCAAGGGTTTTCTACCATATTTGTTCTAGCAATAAAGAACCACCTTGGAAGTCACTAAGGCCATTTATTAACCTTGTTTAGCAATACATTTAAACATTCCTTCTCTCTAGATAGTGACTCTTGGGCTAGCCAATAAATCAATGTAGGGCAGCAACGAAGGACCTCCACTTCTGTCTGTCTGAGGGCAAGTTTCTGTATGGTGCCCCAACTGTGGTTTAGGGCCTTAATATCTGTTTCAACAGTTCACCTCCAGGTGTTATTTGGCCTGCCACTCTTCTGTTTGCCTTCAGGGGTCCAGTTGAGAACTGTTCTTGTTATGAAGGCTTGTTCTCTTCTAATTGCGTCCCCATTTATCTCTATCTTTTTCTCATAATGATGGTATATTTAGCATTTCTAAAAGACAAATTCTGATAAACATGGAATCTACTATCTAAATAATCTATTATCCAAGTGTAAAATGAAGAAAACACTACTTTGGGTCTTTCTAGAGATGTTACTTTCCACTTGAAGACACTTGCCTCCTCCCTCCTTAAGTAATTGAGAATGAAATATAAGGTCTCTCTTACTGACGTCTGTAAACATTTCATAGCTATTTTATTAAAATATGTATATATATATATATACATATACAACAGCGTATGCCCCTCCTCGGTAAGGTTGAATAGAAAGGCACGAACTCCACTTAATACGCTGGTAGTATTTATTCTTCACCACATCTCACAGTCATAACGCGTTTCAGTCACAAGGTGACCTTGATCACATCATATATATATATATATATATATATATATGTCGGGAGAACTGAATACCACGCGCTCTCGGTCGTGCAAAAACCAGCCAACACTCCAATGTGAAGAAAAGGGGGTTTATTACGGCATAAACCCTCCGTGACGCGTTTCAACCCCGAAAGGTCTTGATCACACAACGGAGTGACGAGATTCGGTCTCTTACATACATTTCCTGGAAAAGTGTGAAAATTAACAAAGGACTAAACATCCGTGTGAGTTCAACATTTACTCACACATAGTCGCCATCTTATAACAATAAATACACATTTAATACTTATTGCTCGTGCTTCGCGTCTCCGTGACAGGAATATTGATTCTGCTAGTGGAATACAGTCTTAGTTATCCGCCTTAAACTGCCTAGCGAAATGTGTGGGAGAAATCAGTCAGAGTACTACCTTATAAATGCCCTCACTGTGCGCACGTTATAACAAATGTTCTAAACATGTGTTGGGCATCGTATTCTATGGGTCGCGTATGCCCCCTTTCCAGCACGGAAGATATGTGTCTTCTGTTCCACCAAATCACAAGCCAAAAAATAATGGGTGGAAGTTAGACTATGGCGGTGCATGGTGGTACTTGTAGTACGTCCATGCCCGTTGTATACTATCCTAACTGTGATGATGTAATGGTTACACGCTGTCCTCCCCTTGTTAGTGGAAACTATGCATTACCATCCATGGCAGGTAAAAGCCCGGTGTACCGGCTCACAATCTGTTCTTGATCCTTGTCAGTAAATATGTTCATCAGTTAGAATATGACTCAGGATCATGTGGATCACCATGAGACACTATAGTGTGGGATGGGAGCTACCCATACCGCTCCGTTTTCGATCTCTCCAAGTGGATTACTGTCTCCCTACTGCGCTGCGCTCACGGTGAAAATCATAGGCATCCGGGCTTTTACCTGCCATGGATGGTAATGCATAGTTCCCACTAACAAGGGGAGGACAGCGTGTAACCATTACATCATCACAGTTAGGATAGTATACAATGGGCATGGACGTACTACAAGTACCAGCATGTACCGCCATAGTCTAACTTCCACCCATTATTTTTTGGCTCGTGATTTGGTGGAACAGAAGACACATATCTTCCGTGCTGGAAAGGGGACATACTCGACCCATAGAATACGATGCCCAACACATGTTTAGAACATTTGTTATAACGCGCGCACAGTGAGGGCATGTATAAGGTAGTACTCTGACTGATTTCTCCCACACATTTCGCTAGGCAGTTTAAGGCGGAGAACTAGCAGAATCAATATTCCTGTCACGGAGACGCGATGCACGAGCAATAAGGATAAAATGTGTATTTATCGTTATAAGATGGCGACTATGTGTGAGTAAATGTTGAACTCACATGGATGTTTAGTCCTTTGTTAACTTTCACACTTTTCCAGGAAATGTATGTAAGAGACCGAATCTCGTCACTCCGTTGTGTGATCAAGACCTTTCGAGGTTGAAACGCGTCACGGAGGGTTTATGCCGTAATAAACCCCCTTTTCTTCACATTGGAGTGTTGGCTGGTTTTTGCACGACCCGAGAGCGCATTGGTATTCTCTTCTCCCGACGTATTGATGCACCGGTTTTCTCCGCCGTCATCGCGCCACCCCTCTACGGGCTAATGATTTCCGGAAGGAGGCTCTTTGTTTGGATATATATATATATATATATATATATATATATATATATATATATATATATATATATATATATATATATATATATATATATATATATATATTTATATACGGATTCAAATGATAGATTTGTTTCTGACCTTCTTGAGCGGGGCTGTACACTCCTGCCTTGATTATATCTTGATTGGGATGGAACGCTGGTCAATTGAAAATTTGTCTCTAATCAGAAGAGTGAGGAATGGCCATCACCCTGGTGTATTATTACTTTTATCTGCCTCATGGAATGAGTGGTGAAGCTGGCTGCATTTTGAACCAGTAAGAGAAAATGACAACAGAAGTCAAGTGCAGTGGGTTGAATCCAGTGCAGTGTTTTTACCCTGCATTAGTAGGTGAAATAGTATACGTTTTTTGTCCATTGAAAGGGCCCTTCACAGGTACGCATGAGTTCATTTGAAAGTCTCATCTATCAAACGGGAGTAGAACTATTAGGTTGCCAGAGACAGAAAGTGAGACCTGGGTGCATAGGATAGTTTGATAAATAGTGTAGAATGCAAAGACTGATTTATTAAAGGTGTCAACAGCCAAAATAGAGAGGATGCAATAGGCTCTGCATCATCAGCTGAGCATGAACCCTTCCTGAAACAAAATTGTGAAACCTATATGGAAGGAAGGTAAAATGTTCTGAATGTAGCAATTAAGTTAAGGAGAATGACTGAAATTTGAAAGCAACTCACTAGTAAAATAATATTATTACAGATAGTTGGTGCATAACAATGCTAATATTAATGACCACCCTTCCATTTCAGTGGAAAATATTGCTTTGCCACTGAAAAAAACCAAGGCATCAGGTTTTGATTTTCTCCTACAGACTTTATCCATATAATTAGCCCTGGTTGTAATCCTCTTTAACCATATATTGGGGGTTGACAAACTATTTACTCTTGGAAACTGTTGTTATGTTACATGTCTATAAAGAAGGGGACAAGATGAATCCTATAATCTATCAGATTATTTGTTTAGTAGACATTATATGGAAATGTTTTGGGAGAAAAGAATTTGAATTAAGGATACCCCACCATCTAGATTGCTAAGGATCTATGACTGAATACCAGATGTTGTTTAGATCAGGAACCCACACAATAGAAGGATTAAGACTCTACTTGCTAATAATGATGTATGCACTGCCAAAGAGAGCAAAGCTGTTTCTAGTGATTTTGGATTTATAAGTGACCTTCAATAATATGGACAGAACTCACTTTGAACTATCCATAGATTATGTAAGTATAATGTGTGCCTTGATGCATCTTATTATGCAGTAACAATAGTGCCAAAGTAAAATGGGAATTGTACTGAAGTCGTTTACATCAACAAATGATAATGAAGAACAACTGTCTCAAACTCATCAGGGACAAGACTGAAGTCCTCATCTATGGGAATAACACCTTGCCATGGAACGACGCATGGTGGCCAGCAGAACTCGCACCCTCACCCGCCCCAGCAGACCATATCAGCCATTCCTTATTTGCGACTCGCAATTTGTGAGTCGCAAATAAGGAATGTGAAGGAATCGCTATTATTATAGCGATTCCTACATGCATAGGATTTTGCGAATCCTTAATTGCGAATCCTTAATATTCGCTATTAAGGTCTCGCAAAATCCTAGCTTGATGCATGTGCCAGTTAGATCTCTCTTTTTCCAACCCTTGGAAACCTATCTGCTGGTGAGTCAGTCCTGCCAAGAGGTGCCAACCCAATCCAGGACCCTTGGACGTGGACCTAGGGGTCTGCTACAGTGTTATTAACGTACCGTCTGCTGCTGCTACAAATGGATCGGTGCATTGCATCCGGAGCTGCCACATCACACTTGGAACTGCCGCACTCTGGGACCGACACTACATTCACAGCCTTCGTAGCATCATCACTGCAGCATTGGGAATCATGAAAGCATCGCTCAGCTGCATTCCACCTCTGTCAGCGCAAACCTAGGATCAAGTTACTTTTGTGTAGCATCCCTAAGTGGGTCTCTGTATCCGGCACATGCTCCCTCGAGGTTGGCCTGAACTCTTGACTTTGTCCCAGTCCGGCCTGACCAGTTAACCCTTTTAGCGCTATTAGCTTCTAAGCATTACTTTGACATTTACTCCTTCAAAATTAATATCTCAACTCCTACATATTGGATCTTCTTTGTTTTTGTCCTGTTTTATTTATAAAGCAAAACTTTTTTTTTCTAAACTGTTATGGAGTCTTTTTGCGGTGTTCTCATTGTTTAACTGCTTAACTGCTTTGAACGTTCCGCGCCAGTGCGGAACGTTCTATTAAGCGGGCGGGGCCGCGTCGGCCAACGGACGTGCGCAGCACTACCGAGGTAGTGCTCGCGACGGCCGTTGGCCGACAGAAGCACTTAAGGGGTTAACTGTTTAAGTGTTGCACAAATACTTTATGCATTGCTTCTTAAGTTAAGCCTGACTGCTCTGTGCCAAGTTAGACATGGGTGTGCATGGGATAATTTAGGTTGTGTAGTGACTTACCCTGACTAGCATTGTTGCTCCTGCTTGGAAAGAGTGTATACTGTGCCAACCAGAAACCCCATTTCACATTGATGATCAGCAGTGAGTATTGGACTGGTAGGTACAGTCCCGGGCACACGTAACGAGGATATAATATCAGGAGAAATGTCTCATACTGCAGAAATGTAGAGGGTCTACACCAGAATGATAGTCATAGGTGTTTAATATAGTAACAGAGCATAAGCAACCAGCCAAAACAAAAGCAACCAGCCGACACGTGTTTCGTCACAAAGGGTAGTAACCCGTGACTCTTCAGGGCTGGGGAAGATACAAAACATAAGATAAACTGACAAAAAAGCAAACAAACGATGTATAGGTCGAAATTAAAAATCATAAATACAAGTGGAAACCTGGTTACATAACTTACACACAAAATGACAATGAAAGATCTTTGCACCAAGATCAAAAGGTCGAGCTGTGAATGTGTAGAGGAAGAAAAATAAATGGAAATGCAGACCAAGAGGCGAAATAATCAGAACATGGTAAATGAGAAGCGACACAAGCCAATGTGATAAAATTGAGAAGGCAGCCTGTAAAGATAACAATCACGCACTAAGCGGAACGTGTTGGAAATACATGCAATGGAGGGCGCCCAGTCATGGCAACGAACAGGTTCTAAAAGCGGCTGTAAACGCAAAATCAGTGTTGGTGAAAAGTACTCAGGCAGAAGACCAACTAGATAAACAAGAACTCCTAAATAGAGGATAGGTCACCCAGGGTTAAAAGGAGGACCTCTGGTACACAAAGGTAAGACAAAACCGCATAGTGAACGAAATGGTGATCACGAGCAAGCTCCATTGTGAGCTGGACGAGTGCGACTGAAAGACATGCGGAGAAAGCGAAAGAACGATAAAGACACAGCCTAGTAGGTGGCTCTGGAGGGAATAGACGGCTGCCCTAAGTGTGTGCTACTAGTAGGTAAAAGAAAAGAAAAAAAGAGGGGGGGGAAAAGAGGGTAGAGAAAATACCTGAAAGGCGGATTCTATGGAGAGGAAAAGGAAAACGGTAAGCGAAAGGGTAGAGAACGCAGAACGCAAAGTAGCAAATCTCCAGATCGAAATTTCCAACTTAGAAAAAGAAATTGCAGACCTAGATTTAAAAGAAGCTACAGAAAAGAATTATGTCATCTTAAATGATATCCTGTCCAAACACCAGAACGAAATAAAAGACAGAAAAACCCGACAATTAAAAAGAGACGAAGCTGACTACAGAGAGGGACGTGTTTTTACTTTCGCTAGAAAATACGATCAGTTACTTCAGACCGCCACACCTGGTAACAAACCAATTAGACCGGACATTTCATCCATCTCATCCAGTTCCACCTCTCTCAACACTATTGCCAGTAGTGACAGTGAACCTGATAACCCAACAAACGACCTGAACAGATCTACCCTCAATAAATCATCTTTTTTACGAGAGGTCCTAACGATACGAAGGGAGAACCGGACACAACAAAGACTAGGAGGCCAAGACAGAAAACCCGTAGAGGGAAGAGGTCAGGACTCAGAAGAGTACAAGAAGAAACTAAGGTCTGGGGACGGGAAAAACAAATAGATTCACAAGATCAAGGTGTGCAGGTAGTTAACCTTTCATCACATACTCTGAACAGTGGGATGATCTCACTTCTTAGCAGAGGCTTAAGTTTTAATCCCCATGAACAAGGAGACACCTGTAGACACAAAATAGACCTCTTTAAATTTATTAGGGGTCTTAAGATCAGGAAACATTTCAGTAGTTTCCCTACCACCACTAAGACCATCAAGAATATCTGCACAGACAATTCTTTGGGTGTACAAAGTATCAAAGATATTCAGGACACCCATTTACTCCTGTCCCTTACGGACATGGACGACCCTCCCATGAATATGGAAGATCTTCTTCTGGAACTAGATATTGACACAGACCTCACTCTTAACAGTGGTCTCAAGACGAAGTCTAGATGGACTCCTATTCTCCCAGGGGGCAATTCTGTGGATATCTTTTACAACCTAGTTCTCACGGACATAGACAAACATGAAAAGAAAACTCTTCACTCGAAACATAGGACCAAAGACAACTTACGTAGAGAAGAACGGGTGGCTCTAAAAACATTAAGTTCCACTCCTGATTTAATAATCAAAGAGGCCGACAAAGGAGGGAATGTTGTGGTTATGAACCACGCTGATTATCACAAGGAAATCCTTACTCAACTAGAGAACACCTCCTGTTATGAACAACTGAATCAAAATCCCACTGGTACCCTCATTGTTAAGATCAACAAATACCTTTCTGATTGGCATACTTTAGGTCTTATTGACGATCAGGAACTTCTTTATTTGAAGGTACACAGACCTGCATTCCCTTGGCTGTATACCCTTCCTAAGATACACAAACCGGGCCCTTTTCCTGCTGGTAGACCCATAGTATCAGGTATAGGCGGACCCACAGAGAGACTTGCCCAATATGTTGACCTCTTTCTGGGCCCCATGGTCAAGAATTTACCCTCATACATACAGGACACTAAACATATCTTGAGCATCCTAGCTGATGTCCAATGGCAACCGGACATGACTTTAGCAACCTTAGATGTGGTTTCTCTCTACACTACCATTGAACCAGAGGTTGGTCTCAAAGCCATCACCAGCCTTCTACACAACAGGCCAGCCGCACTTTGGCAACACACCAACATGTTGATTGCCATGATGGACATCATTCTCAATAATAACTTCTTCATCTATGACAATGTATGGTACAAGCAGACCAAAGGCGTAGCTATGGGCTCCAAATTTTCCCCATCATTTGCCAATCTCTACATGGGTGTTCTAGAATCCATTTGGATCTGGGGTATCAAGGGAGCTCCATGGGTTGACTGCATAATCTATTGGGGACGCTACATTGATGACTGCCTTCTGCTATGGTCAGGGTCCCAAGACAAACTAGAAGAGTTTTTCACTTACCTTAACTCCAATGACATGAACATGAGGTTCACGAATGTCTGTAGCAAGTCGAGCATCACATTTCTCGATGTGGAACTCTACATCAAGTCTAACACACTACATAGTCGACTATATAGGAAAGAGACGTCATGCAATGCCATCCTGCATGCAGAAAGTTCCCACCCCTCTAATCAACTTCAAGGGATACCCTACGGTGAATTCGTTAGAGCCAGAAGGAACTGCAGTGAGGAACCAGAATTCCAGAAATGCATCTCCAACATGAAATCTAGGTTCAAGGCTAGAGGTTATGATGCACATACCATAAATAAAGCTGAGAAAAGAATCCAAAAGTTAGAGAGACATGAAACTCTAGGTGACAAAAACACAGTTACCAAACAGGATCAACCAGTTAGATTGATTACCGATTTTAGTGACATGGGTCTAGCCATAAAAAGGAGTCTTAACAAACATTGGGGTGTACTACTAGCAGATGTTACGCTTAAAGATGTAATCACCACGAGACCTCGGATCACCTATAGACGTGGTAGAACTCTTAAAACGAGACTCAGTCCCACTGTACCTCGTCCTCACAGTAGCCACTCATGGCTCAAAACACACACACTGGGTTTCTTTAAATGTGGTTGTTGTGGTGTCTGCAGATTTGCCCAGAATGGCATCAAAAATCTCACAGCAATCAACAAGAAGAAATACCTGATCAATTGCAACATCAATTGTAACACTAAATTTGTCATATACATTCTAGAGTGCACCTGTAAACTATGGTATGTAGGAAGCACCATCAGACCATTGAAGGAACGCATTGGTGAACACATCAGAGCACTCCAACGCCAGGATTCCAGATACCCCATGGCAGTCCATGCAGCCACTTGTCCCACGCAAGCCTCCAAAAAACGCCTCTCGTTCTTCGGATTTGATGTGGCTGCCACTAATGCCAGAGGAGGCAACAGAGAACTGAGGCTCAGACGTCTGGAAGCAACATGGATTATGCGCCTTCAGACGGTGCAACACGGATTAAACACGGATCATGAGCTTCATTATTTTTTAGGGGATTAATCACTGGTTACTGACCACTCCATGAACCATGAACCTCATTATTCCAGTTGGAATATTTGATGAACCAGACATTTTCGTGAATCTCACAGCTATCTGTTAATTTGATTATAGAGTTTCGAGATTTTAGTCACCTTGTGCGATTCTCACCCACTATTGTTGCTATCATGTCACTACTTTTGGTATAATGTCACTTCGCTTTACTATTCGGGTGAACGTCATGTCACAGCGGCGCCCACTATGGTCACCTGAATTATTTCTCATGTAACTTGGTTGTTAGCTTTAGGCTAAGCTTCATGCGAGTATTTCTCTCACAGTGTTACTCATGAAGTTTTGGTATATGCGTGTAATCCAGAGAGCATTTATTTATTATGGTATACTACTTTTATGGGGTTTTTTTGTTGGTTTTTTTCCTCCAGGTCTTAGCATCTCTGTTTTGAGCAACTGACATGCACTCCATATCACAGGAGTTACACTACTTTTTCTCAGATGTTGCATCTATTTTCTCCTTCATCTCTCCTTTCAACATCCTCCATCGATTGGTTTGTCTACATTTTATGTACGTTTGTTCCCTTTTTCTTTCTTTATTTCAGTCTATGTTATTTTCTTTTTTCCTTTTTTTCTGCTTTCAACTTGGGGCGTACATCCCTTTTACAGCACCAATTCCTACACCGGCACACTCTATACATGGCGTCCTGTGTAGCCCACCTCTGCTTTTGTCCTTCTGCGGTCTAGTCTTTCTCCACCTTGCCTATATAACCCCGCCTTCGCCCCTCCTCTTCCGGCCATCTTCCGGAACCATTTTCCTTCCTGAACAACACTTCTCCCAGGTAAGCGACTCAGTCCTCTCCACACGAGCCAACCTTTGCTAGCTCACTATCCCTGGTGTATCTGCTTACACCTTTTCTCCCCCTCTTTCACTATCTAGTTTCCTGTACTCCGGCGCATCCGCCGTTGTCGTCCTGGACTACTGACCTGGCACGCCTAATTCTATATTCCCCCCTGTGCTACCTAGCACTTGGTTAATCTCGTCGCCACAGACTGCATCGACTTTTCTGAAGGTAAGCCTTCTTCACCTCGATACTCTAGTGTTTTCGTCTTTCCCCTTCCCCCCTTTCCCTCCCACACTTGGCACTTCACTTCATTCCCATTTTCCGTTTTCTCTCAGGTCAATAGTCCTCATTGGCTTATCCGCCGCCCGGCGATATCCGTCTTCCTTTCCTTACATTTGGCAGTAGTCCAACTACCGTGGTTCGCACTGCTCTTCATTGCCGTTTTGGATTCTTGAACGGTCACTTGGTAAGGTTTCACTTTAGTTTCCCTGTACGTATTTTTCCTTTTCCAGCTCACCCCTTTCGCTTACCGTTTTCCTTTTCCTCTCCATAGAATCCACCTTGTTGGCACCGCCTTTCAGGTATTTTCTCTACCCTCTTTTCCCCCCCCCTTTTTTTCTTTTCTTTTACCTACTAGTAGCACACACTTAGGGCAGCCGTCTATTCCCTCCAGAGCCACCTACTAGGCTGTGTCTTTATCGTTCTTTCGCTTTCTCCGCATGTCTTTCAGTCGCACTCGTCCAGCTCACAATGGAGCTTGCTCGTGATCACCATTTCGTTCACTATGCGGTTTTGTCTTACCTTTGTGTACCAGAGGTCCTCCTTTTAACCCTGGGTGACCTATCCTCTATTTAGGAGTTCTTGTTTATCTAGTTGGTCTTCTGCCTGAGTACTTTTCACCAACACTGATTTTGCGTTTACAGCCGCTTTTAGAACCTGTTCGTTGCCATGACTGGGCGCCCTCCATTGCATGTATTTCCAACACGTTCCGCTTAGTGCGTGATTGTTATCTTTACAGGCTGCCTTCTCAATTTTATCACATTGGCTTGTGTCGCTTCTCATTTACCATGTTCTGATTATTTCGCCTCTTGGTCTGCATTTCCATTTATTTTTCTTCCTCTACACATTCACAGCTCGACCTTTTGATCTTGGTGCAAAGATCTTTCATTGTCATTTTGTGTGTAAGTTATGTAACCAGGTTTCCACTTGTATTTATGATTTTTAATTTCGACCTATACATCGTTTGTTTGCTTTTTTGTCAGTTTATCTTATGTGTTGTATCTTCCCCAGCCCTGAAGAGTCACGGGTTACTACCCTTTGTGACGAAACACGTGTCGGCTGGTTGCTTTTGTTTTGGCTGGTTGCTTATGCTCTGTTACTATATTAAACACCTATGACTATCATTCTGGTGTAGACCCTCTACATTTCTGCAGTATGAGACATTTCTCCTGATATTATATCCTCGTTACGTGTGCCCGGGACTGTACCTACTTAATTTGTGTGGATTTCTATCCATACCATCACGGGGGTTTTAGGGCATATCCCTGACCTGGTTTGCACCGTTCACACTCCTAGTATAACATAAACTCAGCGCGAATTAGCTTGAGCGCCATTATTCCTGTCAATACTAAAAACCCCACACTGATACATACTTTATGGTTTCAGGAAAGGCAGCCGCAGCGCTTCAAATATCCATTTCATTGCTATCTGTTGATTAGGCTATGGATAGAGACAGGGTCGCATCAGAACTCTTTGACAACTTATCCAAAGGTATCACTATTAATGCAGCATCCACCAGTGGAAACCCATTACGTAGAGAAGGTCTCAAAGAGAAATTCGTAAGACTAGAGAGATTAAAGAGAACAGAGAATTCCAGATGGTGGGACAGTGCCACCTTAAAACAATATCTGAGACTTAACAGGGTCCCAAGAGGACTTCGCTCCCAGATTTTTCCCACATTTGATGATTTGGACGATGATCTTTTAGGCAAATGGGAAGAAACTCTCACTTCTAACTCAAACACACTCATCAACATATTAATAGAGAACGCAGAACGCAAAGTAGCAAATCTCCAGATCGAAATTTCCAACTTAGAAAAAGAAATTGCAGACCTAGATTTAAAAGAAGCTACAGAAAAGAATTATGTCATCTTAAATGATATCCTGTCCAAACACCAGAACGAAATAAAAGACAGAAAAACCCGACAATTAAAAAGAGACGAAGCTGACTACAGAGAGGGACGTGTTTTTACTTTCGCTAGAAAATACGATCAGTTACTTCAGACCGCCACACCTGGTAACAAACCAATTAGACCGGACATTTCATCCATCTCATCCAGTTCCACCTCTCTCAACACTATTGCCAGTAGTGACAGTGAACCTGATAACCCAACAAACGACCTGAACAGATCTACCCTCAATAAATCATCTTTTTTACGAGAGGTCCTAACGATACGAAGGGAGAACCGGACACAACAAAGACTAGGAGGCCAAGACAGAAAACCCGTAGAGGGAAGAGGTCAGGACTCAGAAGAGTACAAGAAGAAACTAAGGTCTGGGGACGGGAAAAACAAATAGATTCACAAGATCAAGGTGTGCAGGTAGTTAACCTTTCATCACATACTCTGAACAGTGGGATGATCTCACTTCTTAGCAGAGGCTTAAGTTTTAATCCCCATGAACAAGGAGACACCTGTAGACACAAAATAGACCTCTTTAAATTTATTAGGGGTCTTAAGATCAGGAAACATTTCAGTAGTTTCCCTACCACCACTAAGACCATCAAGAATATCTGCACAGACAATTCTTTGGGTGTACAAAGTATCAAAGATATTCAGGACACCCATTTACTCCTGTCCCTTACGGACATGGACGACCCTCCCATGAATATGGAAGATCTTCTTCTGGAACTAGATATTGACACAGACCTCACTCTTAACAGTGGTCTCAAGACGAAGTCTAGATGGACTCCTATTCTCCCAGGGGGCAATTCTGTGGATATCTTTTACAACCTAGTTCTCACGGACATAGACAAACATGAAAAGAAAACTCTTCACTCGAAACATAGGACCAAAGACAACTTACGTAGAGAAGAACGGGTGGCTCTAAAAACATTAAGTTCCACTCCTGATTTAATAATCAAAGAGGCCGACAAAGGAGGGAATGTTGTGGTTATGAACCACGCTGATTATCACAAGGAAATCCTTACTCAACTAGAGAACACCTCCTGTTATGAACAACTGAATCAAAATCCCACTGGTACCCTCATTGTTAAGATCAACAAATACCTTTCTGATTGGCATACTTTAGGTCTTATTGACGATCAGGAACTTCTTTATTTGAAGGTACACAGACCTGCATTCCCTTGGCTGTATACCCTTCCTAAGATACACAAACCGGGCCCTTTTCCTGCTGGTAGACCCATAGTATCAGGTATAGGCGGACCCACAGAGAGACTTGCCCAATATGTTGACCTCTTTCTGGGCCCCATGGTCAAGAATTTACCCTCATACATACAGGACACTAAACATATCTTGAGCATCCTAGCTGATGTCCAATGGCAACCGGACATGACTTTAGCAACCTTAGATGTGGTTTCTCTCTACACTACCATTGAACCAGAGGTTGGTCTCAAAGCCATCACCAGCCTTCTACACAACAGGCCAGCCGCACTTTGGCAACACACCAACATGTTGATTGCCATGATGGACATCATTCTCAATAATAACTTCTTCATCTATGACAATGTATGGTACAAGCAGACCAAAGGCGTAGCTATGGGCTCCAAATTTTCCCCATCATTTGCCAATCTCTACATGGGTGTTCTAGAATCCATTTGGATCTGGGGTATCAAGGGAGCTCCATGGGTTGACTGCATAATCTATTGGGGACGCTACATTGATGACTGCCTTCTGCTATGGTCAGGGTCCCAAGACAAACTAGAAGAGTATTTCACTTACCTTAACTCCAATGACATGAACATGAGGTTCACGAATGTCTGTAGCAAGTCGAGCATCACATTTCTCGATGTGGAACTCTACATCAAGTCTAACACACTACATAGTCGACTATATAGGAAAGAGACGTCATGCAATGCCATCCTGCATGCAGAAAGTTCCCACCCCTCTAATCAACTTCAAGGGATACCCTACGGTGAATTCGTTAGAGCCAGAAGGAACTGCAGTGAGGAACCAGAATTCCAGAAATGCATCTCCAACATGAAATCTAGGTTCAAGGCTAGAGGTTATGATGCACATACCATAAATAAAGCTGAGAAAAGAATCCAAAAGTTAGAGAGACATGAAACTCTAGGTGACAAAAACACAGTTACCAAACAGGATCAACCAGTTAGATTGATTACCGATTTTAGTGACATGGGTCTAGCCATAAAAAGGAGTCTTAACAAACATTGGGGTGTACTACTAGCAGATGTTACGCTTAAAGATGTAATCACCACGAGACCTCGGATCACCTATAGACGTGGTAGAACTCTTAAAACGAGACTCAGTCCCACTGTACCTCGTCCTCACAGTAGCCACTCATGGCTCAAAACACACACACTGGGTTTCTTTAAATGTGGTTGTTGTGGTGTCTGCAGATTTGCCCAGAATGGCATCAAAAATCTCACAGCAATCAACAAGAAGAAATACCTGATCAATTGCAACATCAATTGTAACACTAAATTTGTCATATACATTCTAGAGTGCACCTGTAAACTATGGTATGTAGGAAGCACCATCAGACCATTGAAGGAACGCATTGGTGAACACATCAGAGCACTCCAACGCCAGGATTCCAGATACCCCATGGCAGTCCATGCAGCCACTTGTCCCACGCAAGCCTCCAAAAAACGCCTCTCGTTCTTCGGATTTGATGTGGCTGCCACTAATGCCAGAGGAGGCAACAGAGAACTGAGGCTCAGACGTCTGGAAGCAACATGGATTATGCGCCTTCAGACGGTGCAACACGGATTAAACACGGATCATGAGCTTCATTATTTTTTAGGGGATTAATCACTGGTTACTGACCACTCCATGAACCATGAACCTCATTATTCCAGTTGGAATATTTGATGAACCAGACATTTTCGTGAATCTCACAGCTATCTGTTAATTTGATTATAGAGTTTCGAGATTTTAGTCACCTTGTGCGATTCTCACCCACTATTGTTGCTATCATGTCACTACTTTTGGTATAATGTCACTTCGCTTTACTATTCGGGTGAACGTCATGTCACAGCGGCGCCCACTATGGTCACCTGAATTATTTCTCATGTAACTTGGTTGTTAGCTTTAGGCTAAGCTTCATGCGAGTATTTCTCTCACAGTGTTACTCATGAAGTTTTGGTATATGCGTGTAATCCAGAGAGCATTTATTTATTATGGTATACTACTTTTATGGGTTTTTTTGTTGGTTTTTTCCTCCAGGTCTTAGCATCTCTGTTTTGAGCAACTGACATGCACTCCATATCACAGGAGTTACACTACTTTTTCTCAGATGTTGCATCTATTTTCTCCTTCATCTCTCCTTTCAACATCCTCCATCGATTGGTTTGTCTACATTTTATGTACGTTTGTTCCCTTTTTTCTTTCTTTATTTCAGTCTATGTTATTTTCTTTTTTCCTTTTTTTCTGCTTTCAACTTGGGGCGTACATCCCTTTTACAGCACCAATTCCTACACCGGCACACTCTATACATGGCGTCCTGTGTAGCCCACCTCTGCTTTTGTCCTTCTGCGGTCTAGTCTTTCTCCACCTTGCCTATATAACCCCGCCTTCGCCCCTCCTCTTCCGGCCATCTTCCGGAACCATTTTCCTTCCTGAACAACACTTCTCCCAGGTAAGCGACTCAGTCCTCTCCACACGAGCCAACCTTTGCTAGCTCACTATCCCTGGTGTATCTGCTTACACCTTTTCTCCCCTCTTTCACTATCTAGTTTCCTGTACTCCGGCGCATCCGCCGTTGTCGTCCTGGACTACTGACCTGGCACGCCTAATTCTATATTCCCCCTGTGCTACCTAGCACTTGGTTAATCTCGTCGCCACAGACTGCATCGACTTTTCTGAAGGTAAGCCTTCTTCACCTCGATACTCTAGTGTTTTCGTCTTTCCCCTTCCCCCTTTCCCTCCCACACTTGGCACTTCACTTCATTCCCATTTTCCGTTTTCTCTCAGGTCAATAGTCCTCATTGGCTTATCCGCCGCCCGGCGATATCCGTCTTCCTTTCCTTACATTTGGCAGTAGTCCACCTACCGTGGTTCGCACTGCTCTTCATTGCCGTTTTGGATTCTTGAACGGTCACTTGGTAAGGTTTCACTTTAGTTTCCCTGTACGTATTTTTCCTTTTCCAGCTCACCCCTTTCGCTTACCGTTTTCCTTTTCCTCTCCATAGAATCCACCTTGTTGGCACCGCCTTTCAGGTATTTTCTCTACCCTCTTTTCCCCCCCTTTTTTTCTTTTCTTTTACCTACTAGTAGCACACACTTAGGGCAGCCGTCTATTCCCTCCAGAGCCACCTACTAGGCTGTGTCTTTATCGTTCTTTCGCTTTCTCCGCATGTCTTTCAGTCGCACTCGTCCAGCTCACAATGGAGCTTGCTCGTGATCACCATTTCGTTCACTATGCGGTTTTGTCTTACCTTTGTGTACCAGAGGTCCTCCTTTTAACCCTGGGTGACCTATCCTCTATTTAGGAGTTCTTGTTTATCTAGTTGGTCTTCTGCCTGAGTACTTTTCACCAACACTGATTTTGCGTTTACAGCCGCTTTTAGAACCTGTTCGTTGCCATGACTGGGCGCCCTCCATTGCATGTATTTCCAACACGTTCCGCTTAGTGCGTGATTGTTATCTTTACAGGCTGCCTTTTCAATTTTATCACATTGGCTTGTGTCGCTTCTCATTTACCATGTTCTGATTATTTCGCCTCTTGGTCTGCATTTCCATTTATTTTTCTTCCTCTACACATTCACAGCTCGACCTTTTGATCTTGGTGCAAAGATCTTTCATTGTCATTTTGTGTGTAAGTTATGTAACCAGGTTTCCACTTGTATTTATGATTTTTAATTTCGACCTATACATCGTTTGTTTGCTTTTTTGTCAGTTTATCTTATGTTTTGTATCTTCCCCAGCCCTGAAGAGTCACGGGTTACTACCCTTTGTGACGAAACACGTGTCGGCTGGTTGCTTTTGTTTTGGCTGGTTGCTTATGCTCTGTTACTATATTAAACACCTATGACTATCATTCTGGTGTAGACCCTCTACATTTCTGCAGTATGAGACATTTCTCCTGATATTATATCCTCGTTACGTGTGCCCGGGACTGTACCTACTTCATTTGTGTGGATTTCTATCCATACCATCACGGGGGTTTTAGGGCATATCCCCTGACCTGGTTTGCACCGTTCACACTCCTAGTATAACATAAACTCAGCGCGAATTAGCTTGAGCGCCATTATTCCTGTCAATACTAAAAACCCCACACTGATACATACTTTATGGTTTCAGGAAAGGCAGCCGCAGCGCTTCAAATATCCATTTCATTGCTATCTGTTGATTAGGCTATGGATAGAGACAGGGTCGCATCAGAACTCTTTGACAACTTATCCAAAGGTATCACTATTAATGCAGCATCCACCAGTGGAAACCCATTACGTAGAGAAGGTCTCAAAGAGAAATTCGTAAGACTAGAGAGATTAAAGAGAACAGAGAATTCCAGATGGTGGGACAGTGCCACCTTAAAACAATATCTGAGACTTAACAGGGTCCCAAGAGGACTTCGCTCCCAGATTTTTCCCACATTTGATGATTTGGACGATGATCTTTTAGGCAAATGGGAAGAAACTCTCACTTCTAACTCAAACACACTCATCAACATATTAATAGAGAACGCAGAACGCAAAGTAGCAAATCTCCAGATCGAAATTTCCAACTTAGAAAAAGAAATTGCAGACCTAGATTTAAAAGAAGCTACAGAAAAGAATTATGTCATCTTAAATGATATCCTGTCCAAACACCAGAACGAAATAAAAGACAGAAAAACCCGACAATTAAAAAGAGACGAAGCTGACTACAGAGAGGGACGTGTTTTTACTTTCGCTAGAAAATACGATCAGTTACTTCAGACCGCCACACCTGGTAACAAACCAATTAGACCGGACATTTCATCCATCTCATCCAGTTCCACCTCTCTCAACACTATTGCCAGTAGTGACAGTGAACCTGATAACCCAACAAACGACCTGAACAGATCTACCCTCAATAAATCATCTTTTTTACGAGAGGTCCTAACGATACGAAGGGAGAACCGGACACAACAAAGACTAGGAGGCCAAGACAGAAAACCCGTAGAGGGAAGAGGTCAGGACTCAGAAGAGTACAAGAAGAAACTAAGGTCTGGGGACGGGAAAAACAAATAGATTCACAAGATCAAGGTGTGCAGGTAGTTAACCTTTCATCACATACTCTGAACAGTGGGATGATCTCACTTCTTAGCAGAGGCTTAAGTTTTAATCCCCATGAACAAGGAGACACCTGTAGACACAAAATAGACCTCTTTAAATTTATTAGGGGTCTTAAGATCAGGAAACATTTCAGTAGTTTCCCTACCACCACTAAGACCATCAAGAATATCTGCACAGACAATTCTTTGGGTGTACAAAGTATCAAAGATATTCAGGACACCCATTTACTCCTGTCCCTTACGGACATGGACGACCCTCCCATGAATATGGAAGATCTTCTTCTGGAACTAGATATTGACACAGACCTCACTCTTAACAGTGGTCTCAAGACGAAGTCTAGATGGACTCCTATTCTCCCAGGGGGCAATTCTGTGGATATCTTTTACAACCTAGTTCTCACGGACATAGACAAACATGAAAAGAAAACTCTTCACTCGAAACATAGGACCAAAGACAACTTACGTAGAGAAGAACGGGTGGCTCTAAAAACATTAAGTTCCACTCCTGATTTAATAATCAAAGAGGCCGACAAAGGAGGGAATGTTGTGGTTATGAACCACGCTGATTATCACAAGGAAATCCTTACTCAACTAGAGAACACCTCCTGTTATGAACAACTGAATCAAAATCCCACTGGTACCCTCATTGTTAAGATCAACAAATACCTTTCTGATTGGCATACTTTAGGTCTTATTGACGATCAGGAACTTCTTTATTTGAAGGTACACAGACCTGCATTCCCTTGGCTGTATACCCTTCCTAAGATACACAAACCGGGCCCTTTTCCTGCTGGTAGACCCATAGTATCAGGTATAGGCGGACCCACAGAGAGACTTGCCCAATATGTTGACCTCTTTCTGGGCCCCATGGTCAAGAATTTACCCTCATACATACAGGACACTAAACATATCTTGAGCATCCTAGCTGATGTCCAATGGCAACCGGACATGACTTTAGCAACCTTAGATGTGGTTTCTCTCTACACTACCATTGAACCAGAGGTTGGTCTCAAAGCCATCACCAGCCTTCTACACAACAGGCCAGCCGCACTTTGGCAACACACCAACATGTTGATTGCCATGATGGACATCATTCTCAATAATAACTTCTTCATCTATGACAATGTATGGTACAAGCAGACCAAAGGCGTAGCTATGGGCTCCAAATTTTCCCCATCATTTGCCAATCTCTACATGGGTGTTCTAGAATCCATTTGGATCTGGGGTATCAAGGGAGCTCCATGGGTTGACTGCATAATCTATTGGGGACGCTACATTGATGACTGCCTTCTGCTATGGTCAGGGTCCCAAGACAAACTAGAAGAGTTTTTCACTTACCTTAACTCCAATGACATGAACATGAGGTTCACGAATGTCTGTAGCAAGTCGAGCATCACATTTCTCGATGTGGAACTCTACATCAAGTCTAACACACTACATAGTCGACTATATAGGAAAGAGACGTCATGCAATGCCATCCTGCATGCAGAAAGTTCCCACCCCTCTAATCAACTTCAAGGGATACCCTACGGTGAATTCGTTAGAGCCAGAAGGAACTGCAGTGAGGAACCAGAATTCCAGAAATGCATCTCCAACATGAAATCTAGGTTCAAGGCTAGAGGTTATGATGCACATACCATAAATAAAGCTGAGAAAAGAATCCAAAAGTTAGAGAGACATGAAACTCTAGGTGACAAAAACACAGTTACCAAACAGGATCAACCAGTTAGATTGATTACCGATTTTAGTGACATGGGTCTAGCCATAAAAGGAGTCTTAACAAACATTGGGGTGTACTACTAGCAGATGTTACGCTTAAAGATGTAATCACCACGAGACCTCGGATCACCTATAGACGTGGTAGAACTCTTAAAACGAGACTCAGTCCCACTGTACCTCGTCCTCACAGTAGCCACTCATGGCTCAAAACACACACACTGGGTTTCTTTAAATGTGGTTGTTGTGGTGTCTGCAGATTTGCCCAGAATGGCATCAAAAATCTCACAGCAATCAACAAGAAGAAATACCTGATCAATTGCAACATCAATTGTAACACTAAATTTGTCATATACATTCTAGAGTGCACCTGTAAACTATGGTATGTAGGAAGCACCATCAGACCATTGAAGGAACGCATTGGTGAACACATCAGAGCACTCCAACGCCAGGATTCCAGATACCCCATGGCAGTCCATGCAGCCACTTGTCCCACGCAAGCCTCCAAAAAACGCCTCTCGTTCTTCGGATTTGATGTGGCTGCCACTAATGCCAGAGGAGGCAACAGAGAACTGAGGCTCAGACGTCTGGAAGCAACATGGATTATGCGCCTTCAGACGGTGCAACACGGATTAAACATGGATCATGAGCTTCATTATTTTTTAGGGGATTAATCACTGGTTACTGACCACTCCATGAACCATGAACCTCATTATTCCAGTTGGAATATTTGATGAACCAGACATTTTCGTGAATCTCACAGCTATCTGTTAATTTGATTATAGAGTTTCGAGATTTTAGTCACCTTGTGCGATTCTCACCCACTATTGTTGCTATCATGTCACTACTTTTGGTATAATGTCACTTCGCTTTACTATTCGGGTGAACGTCATGTCACAGCGGCGCCCACTATGGTCACCTGAATTATTTCTCATGTAACTTGGTTGTTAGCTTTAGGCTAAGCTTCATGCGAGTATTTCTCTCACAGTGTTACTCATGAAGTTTTGGTATATGCGTGTAATCCAGAGAGCATTTATTTATTATGGTATACTACTTTTATGGGTTTTTTTTTGTTGGTTTTTTTCCTCCAGGTCTTAGCATCTCTGTTTTGAGCAACTGACATGCACTCCATATCACAGGAGTTACACTACTTTTTCTCAGATGTTGCATCTATTTTCTCCTTCATCTCTCCTTTCAACATCCTCCATCGATTGGTTTGTCTACATTTTATGTACGTTTGTTCCCTTTTTCTTTCTGTTCGTTGCCATGACTGGGCGCCCTCCATTGCATGTATTTCCAACACGTTCCGCTTAGTGCGTGATTGTTATCTTTACAGGCTGCCTTCTCAATTTTATCACATTGGCTTGTGTCGCTTCTCATTTACCATGTTCTGATTATTTCGCCTCTTGGTCTGCATTTCCATTTATTTTTCTTCCTCTACACATTCACAGCTCGACCTTTTGATCTTGGTGCAAAGATCTTTCATTGTCATTTTGTGTGTAAGTTATGTAACCAGGTTTCCACTTGTATTTATGATTTTTAATTTCGACCTATACATCGTTTGTTTGCTTTTTTGTCAGTTTATCTTATGTTTTGTATCTTCCCCAGCCCTGAAGAGTCACGGGTTACTACCCTTTGTGACGAAACACGTGTCGGCTGGTTGCTTTTGTTTTGGCTGGTTGCTTATGCTCTGTTACTATATTAAACACCTATGACTATCATTCTGGTGTAGACCCTCTACATTTCTGCAGTATGAGACATTTCTCCTGATATTATATCCTCGTTACGTGTGCCCGGGACTGTACCTACTTAATTTGTGTGGATTTCTATCCATACCATCACGGGGGTTTTAGGGCATATCCCCTGACCTGGTTTGCACCGTTCACACTCCTAGTATAACATAAACTCAGCGCGAATTAGCTTGAGCGCCATTATTCCTGTCAAAACTAAAAACCCCACACTGATACAGTATTGGACTGGTGTTTGTGTGGCATACAGAAACTTGGCGCACACTACCCATCCACATATAAAGACCCTTTCAAATGTTTTCAAATTTTCTCTGATGTGCAGTTTTTTAATTTGTATTCTCTAACATCATGTCTCAAGCTGGTTCTGCAGCTGAAGTCATATAATTTGAGCTGGCTTATCTAGATACTTATACAGGGGTCCAGCTTATGGATTTTTACATGGAGATGGGAGTATCTGCTAAGGAAGTCACCAAAAAGGTGGAGTTTCAAAAGACGTGAGAGCCTGCGCAGTAGCCCGCTGCAAGGTTAATGATGGAGCAGAAGAGTCAGGAAATGGCTATTCATAGGAACCACCTGTAGCAGATGAGGGAGACATCCCTGAATTTGAGCGCCCTGTGAGAGCAGAAAGCAGAATCTCCACCCACTGCCTATTCCTGTGGAACTGGCTGAGAGGAGGGAGGAGAGGGAATTCACAATATAGATGATTAAATTAAAGTTCGAATATAAAGAGAAGAAATTTGAGACTGATAGAGCCTTGGCTGAAAAGAAAATACATCTGGCTCACAAACTGAGTCTGAAAGAGCTTGAAATCAAGGCCAAGTAGGTGGGTTCCAGCAGTAATGGTGGCAGCATGCATGCAGTACCTGAAGGAGAAAAGAGGGTTCATATACCCAAGTATTAGAAATGGGGGTCTCTAGTTGGCAAACCTTTGTCCAAATAGGGACCCTTGCTTCTAGTCAGGGTAAATGGGATACACACTCTAGATAACCCCTGCTCACCCTCTTGGTAGCTTGGCACGAGCAGACAGGCTTATCCCAAAGGCAATGTGTAAAGTATTTGTACCAACACTCACAGTAACACAGTGAAAACACCACAAAAGGACACCACACCAGTTTAGAAAAATAAAATATCTTTATCTAAACTAAACAAGACCAAAACGACAAAAATCCAACATACACAGTTAAAAATATGACTTTCAAAAGGTTTCAAGAACTTATACCATAGAAAACTATGGATGCGTGACTTTTCACCAAACTACCTGTAGATGCGTCAAAGTTCACAAGCCAAACAGCTGCAGCATCGGAAAACAAAGAGATGCAACACTCCTGAGACCTTGGGGAGGTGATGCGACAGTCCCGCTGCACGCAGAGGAAGGGTTGCGTCTTATCCAGTCTGTACGGGGAGCGATGCGTCGATTCTTCGTGACGGTTCCAGTCCGCGGGTGATACGTCGGAAGAACTTGACGCACAGGTACGAAACGTGAAAATCGGGATGTGACAGCGATCGATGCGGCGGCGTTGAGCGGACTGTGCCGGTCCTCTTCAGCCGCGATCCCTCGTTGCGCCGATTTCTGTAGTTCTTTGAGTCTCTTCTTTCTTCCAGCTCCCAAACAACAGCAACAACCTCCAGAGGCCCAAAACTGGCACAGGCACCTCTTGGCAGATCAGAACTCACAGCAGCAGAGTTCAGGGGAGCTGGGGGTGAAGTCTTTGAGTCCCTGAGACTTCAGAACAGGAGGCCAGCTCACTTCAGGCCCTTGGAGATCTCCTTCAAGCAGGGGAAACAGCACACAGCAAAGTCCTTCTCCTTTCCTTGGCAGAAAGAGCAACTGCAGGCCAAACCCAGACACACAGCAAGGGCAGTACTTCTCCTCAGTCTCTCCAGCTCTTCTCCTCAGCATCATCCTTGACAGGAAACTATCTATGAAGAAACAAGTCTACACAGTCTCATCCGCCTACTTCCACACCCTTCGCATGCTCCACAAGATCTTCAGGTGGCTCCCAGTCAACACCAGAAGGATCATCGCGCAGGCCCTGGTCACCAGCAGACTGGACCATAGAAACACACTCTATGTAAAAATCACTGTACTCCTCCTGAAGAGACAGACAATACACAGCTGAGCAGTAAGACTTATCCTCGACCTCCCCAGAAGGACCCACATCACACCCCACATCAAGAAACTTCACCGGCTCCCAATCCAGAAGAGATGCCATTCAAGATGCTGACCCACACTTACAAGGCCCTGCACAACGAAGGACCAGCATACATCAACAAACGCCTGACCTTCCACCAACCCACCAAACACCTTAGTTCTGCTTCCCTCCCCCTCGCTGACACCCCCACGTATCCATTGAACCAACAGCAGAGGACGCTGCTTCTCGCACCTGGTGGCCAAGGCATGGAACTACTTTCCCCTTCACCTCAGGACCACACCGTTGCTCCAGCAGTTCAGGAGAGAACTCAAGACCTGGATGTTCGGATGAGCAAACCAGTGCGCACAGCCAACTTATCCAGTGCCTCAAGACCCTCACTGGTAATTTGACATGCTTTATAAATGTTTGATTGATTGACAAGATTGACAGAGTTCCAGGTAAGCACCCTCGCTGTTTTATATTTTCATCAATGACCTACTTTCCCATATTTTAGGAGCAACCATTTATGTGTCCTTATAAATGGGGTTAAAATTCTATTGGCTGTAATTGAGGACTATTGTGAGAATAATCAACTTTACTCAATTTTTTAAAGAGCAAAATTGTTGTGAAATGGAAGCCTTACTCTGAGAAGATGTTTCAGGATAAATGGTGTGCCACTTGAGCAGGGTTCCAAAGTAATGACTTTGGGGTTAAGATTAAATATTTGTTGCAAATGAACCAGCCACAGTGAAAAAAGTGGAAATATCATGAAATATACAGCACTTGTATTGATCATGTATATTTCCAGGGTGGGTGAAGGCCTCTTAGTAGCAACTTTTACTATGATAAGGTGGCTTCTAGTTCCATTTATGGTTGTCCGCCAAATAACTTGGTCACAGAACAGGTTCTGTCCCTTGGAATCAAGATGGAAATAACTGGAGTAGAGAATTAGTCAGAGTCCAACAATCTCAAGTTCTTGTTGTTTAATACCCTTAGGAAATATGTAAAGGGTAGTATGCATTGATTAATTTGTATAATTTTAGGGCCTAATTATGAGTCTGGAGGTCCACGGACCACCAGACTCGTGGGTGTGCGGTGATGGCGGTCTTCCGACGCCCTATTACAATTAGGGCGGTCAGACAGCCATTGCCCGCCGCAGCCGCCAGGGAACCCACCATTTCCTGGTGGTGTTGTGGCAGTCAGGAAGCTGCCATATGCTTGGCTTGACCGCCGCGGTCCCACCAAGCATATTACAAGTTTCCTCTCTGCCACGGTTTTTATGGCGTTTCCTCCTCCAAGAAAACCGTGGTAGAGAGGAACAAAGGGGGCCCTACACAACATGTGCCCCCCTGTGTGCATGCACCCCAGTCCCAGCAAGGCATGGACTTTTCAGTCCATGCCATGCAGGAACTGTTTTTGGCATTCCAATTGTGGTGCCCATTTTCAGAGCACCGCCGTGGGAACGTAAAACAAAAAGCCCACCAGACACGAGAATCACTCGTAATCTGGCAGGTGGCCCGACCACGGGTTTGGCAGTGCAGCGGTGGGGCGGACCCGGCGCTGTACCACCAAACTCGAAATCAGGCCCTTAGTCTTTTGGTATAACTTGTGGTCCTTAATCAGGAGATTTACAATACTTAATGAGGCTTGAGGTAGCAGAGTTGTTACCTTAGTTGGTTGATATTTGCGATGCATTCTTAAGTATGGGACAGTAATGTAACTGAGGGCCTGATTACCATCTTAGGAGATGGGATACTCCATCACAAACATGATAGATATCTGGTCCTCCGTATTAAAAGTTCCATAGGATAAAATGGAATTGTAATTTGACGGACGGGATATCGGTCACATTTGTGATAGAGTAACCCTGTCTGCCAAGATCATAATCAGTCCCTGATTGTTTAGTAAAATCATCAGCAATTGAACTTAAAAGGAGATACCATTTTCTACATGAAACGAAAGAATTCAATATGATGCGTAATTCAAAGCTGGGTGTTCAATATTGCTACTATTAAATCTTAATTGATAGAGAGGATTGCTTTGATTACTCTATGCCCATTCCTTTAAATGGTTAATCACTATGCAAAGTTTGGAATCCTTGAAGAGTGTAACTGGCAGGTGGAATTTATAGTTAATACAAACGTTTGTCATAATTACACAGTGGAAGATGACATTCAACTGTTATATGTGTTCCCAATTTACTGCAATTTGAGGGAAAATATTTGCTGGATTTTGGGATCACTAGCTATAAAAAGGGTCTTTCTTTGTGTAAATATTCAAGTATGATGATGACACAGTTTCGACTGAAAATTATCTCTGGAGAGACTGGCATAAACCTGCACACACAGACAAAACTGGGAGTGGGGCACATGGGAACCTTTTTTGCAGATTTCTTAACACAGTCTTTCTTTTCACAGCCTATAGAATTATGTTTCACTTTTAAAACCATTGAAAGTAATACAGGCACTTCAGAACTAGCTTGGCACACAGGAAACAATTGACACTCCCTACCTGTAGCATTAGGACATTTTGCCACCCGACAGAGGAACTTTGAAAGAGCCTGTTTTTACAACCTCTAACTACAGAACTGGGGGTGCATGTTTTATGACCTTGCCAACAGAAATATTTATATCTGCTTCTGTGGAGAAAGCAGAATGCAGGAAGATCATGCCTCAATATGCTGTGGTCTGTGAATCTGAAAGGACCTCAGCACAGCACAGCACAGAATCCTGCAGAAATCGAACTGACTTCATTAGAATCAGTCCAAATTAACTATCTTGTTTCCTTTTGAGGTTACCTAAAGACAATTGAGTATCCCTTCTGGAACCAGGCTTGTTCCTTCAAGAGAGAAAAAAGGTTGTAGGGGACACCAAGGATGTTTACGCCAGTCTTTTGCCGATCCACTTTGGTGGGTGGGAAGGGAAAGAGACCCTTTTCTTAATATAGCCCTCACTCACTCTAATAGTGACATGCTTCATCATCGGGCTCACCCCAACTCCTAGAGGTCGAGGTGGGCTCAACCATATTTCAGGGAGCACTTATGAAGACTTGGTGTATGGGGGTGTTACTTTAAAGATAAAATTCCTTCACCACAATTAAAGTATCCTTTATTAGTGGAGTGGGAGGGAAGGTATAAAAACAAAATATTAGGGCTAGAGGATGTAATGGTCCTATGACCCTAACTAGAACACCAACATGTTTCAGCACTTCCTAATGGCCTAACAATGGTCCTGGGCTTTCGTCAGGGTGGGATGCGATGAGGTCACTTCCCCGAGAACGTGAGTGAGAAAATGGGCATGCAATTTGCATGTCTAATTACGAGAAATTTTAGGAACAAGTCTAATACTTGCCGCTGTTTTTACGAGGAATTACCTGTGGAAAAAAAGGACAATCACAAACACATAAATACCAATTGTAGTCAATGTGCTGTAAAACCAAATGAGGTGTGCTGTATTTGCGAAAATTCATAGTGCTGTCCCCCAGAAGAAATAATAGGCGTGGTGGTGCCTGGTATTGAGAGAGGGTACACCAGAAAAGAGAGTGTTCTGATCTGATGGCCTAAGAAACTATATACCAGTGGCACTCAGACACGATTGTTCAATACACCAAGTGGTTCATGGGATGAACATGCATGCGATTAATTCATTCACACTTACATTCACAATTAGTGATGATGCTCTGTGTCACGCATATACAATTTATCGTAGTATTGTAAGTAGAGTCTATTTTTAGCAGTAGGTAGCGCTCACCCCACATTAACAGGGCTTCTGCTCCCGACGGGGGCATGAGAGAGAGGTCTTGGAGTCAAACACTGCAGGTTTACAAATGCCAAAAAAGTTTGAGGAAAATGCCATAAGGAAGAAAAAGTGAGAGAGATTCTCACATGAGGCGTTTTGTAAGTCAGACGCCTCGTTGGTAAAGAATTAGGCAGTTACTTCATCAAAGGTCCATCGCTGTCTGCACCTACTGTGTGCTCTGATCCCTGTTTGTACTGTTTGTGAGTGTGGCTGTTCCAGTTAAATATCCTCTCTGCATATGCGCAAAGCTAAAGGTACTTCCGGGTCAGCCGCACCATCCCTAGGTGCTTGTGCTGTCATTGGTTTTGAGGTTGCACATAATACCTCACACAGAAACCTCTTACAGAAACCTTTTTACTTTGTAAGTTGACATTTTGAACTTAGCCAAACAAACCAGGAAGAGTTTGAGACAAAGAGAGAGTCAGAGAACACGCAAGAGAGAGACTGCAAGAGAAAGATAGAAAGGGGGAAAGTAGTGATAATGATTGGACCGGTATGACCCCTGCTTGGTAAATGAATGTGAATTCCTGCAATCAAAGACAACACTGAATGTGAAACCGGTAATCTAATTTTCTGTTTGCCCAGATGACATGACAATTTAGCATGTGCACTGAGGAATGTTCCCCTACTTGTTAAACAGGTGTATACCCCTGCCATGAGTGACAAAATGGTATATGAAACTGGTAATCTCACTTTCTGTTGGCCCAGTTGACATGATAATCTAGCATGTGTGCTGAGGCCTAGGCCTATCAGTCGTGATTCCAAGGTAAAGAATATGTTCTCTGACCTGAAGGGATGCATTAAATGTGCCCTCACTATTGACATAGGACTGTTTATATGAAGCTGTTGTAGCAGCAGGCCAATTTCTGTGGATTAATAATATTGTACAAGCATTTTCCTGCTTAAGGAGGAGTGCAGAGCCTACTGGCCCCACTCGTGTAAAGTTTTGCTTAGATGTAACACTCAAACCTCATGGATATATCCTTTGTACATGTCGACATCATGTATGTAAGGTATGGTTAGTAGCAAGACTCAGTGTTGTGGTGAGAGTATGATTGCTAGGACCAGTGGAATCCATTTTGCATTGACCCTGGTTTGACATGGCACAAGGCAGGATGGAATACAGCTTCCCCAAACAATGGAAGTTTATTTCTTGCATTCCTGGAGCTGAAGCAAGGAGCACTAGATATTGAAATGTGAGAGGATGGAGAAATGGATACTTTTAGAAATTGTATGAGAATATTTTAGAAGGGGTTGCTGATAAGTCTTTCTTGAGCACTGATATTTTGTTGATGATAGGAGAATAGGGGTAATTCAGCGGATTTTCTTGTTATAGGCAAGGAGATTTCTAGGCAGGGCCTTTCCTTTTGTCTTTTCCTGATTGCTACTTTAGGAAGGCTGATGACAACCAGATACAGTGTCTTAATACTCCATTGTGCCATGTCTTGGACACTATTGTTTGAAGCCATCATCATCATCACTACCTGCTCTGAATGCCATCATCTTGCACAAAGACTGTGTCTGAACTACAGTCACAAAATTAAATTTATAACGGAACTACTCCAACCTGTTCCTGGACTTTAAACAGCGGTTCAACATCCCCTGCAAAGAGAAGAAATATAATAGTGGGACACAAACTATCCAGTTTGTTCCATTTCCAGCTTTTTCTTGTTCAAGGAAGGAAGTGTGCCACATAGTACTTGAAGAGCTGCTGTGATCAAGAACTGGGGTCAAGCTGATACTCACTCTCCCAGAGGTGAGAAGACATCGGCTGAAATCTATGCAACTTGCTGGAAAGTTGTGGGTCTGCCTGGCACCTAGTAGCCTGCCTGTCTGCTCAGAACGGGAAGGAGACTGTCAGGTCCTAATGAAGAAGAGACCGTCCAGGAGGAGAGGACCAGTTATGTTTCTGGCATGTAGAGCACCCAGAAAAGCCAACTTTGTACTCGGAGTGTAACTGGCACTGAACCGAGATTGGAGGGGTCACCAAGCCTTCCTGTGTGGTTCATGTGATGAACTGTGTGAATTGACAGCTTGGCATCTGGCATCACAGCAACATGACCCAAGACATCTGTTCTTCTGCTGCCTCAATGATCTGTGTGACCTGCAAGCCCGACAACACAACTGGAGCATTGGATGAGTGACTGCTGCCTAGGCTTGCCATGCTATTCTACAGTGACAAGTTCTTAGCGACGGGGTAATTGCCTGTGATCATGTGCATGCCTTCAAGGATGTTGACTGTGCAACCGTGAAGACTGCTCCACCAATCTCCATTCCAAGCCAAGTCCCACTGAACAAAGACCTGAGGCCTGAAATCAAAGGCTGAAAGACTGTTTCATGAACTTAGAAAGGTAAGCCTGCAAGTTAGGGAGATTAACAATTCCCAGCGGGGGCTCATTTGTCCAAGACCTGAACGTCCTGAGATATTGGTTACCTAGCACAGGAGTTGCTTGCATAACCTAGCAGTGAGTTTAAACCTGTGCCTGATTCTTGCTTATGCTTAGATAGCTGCTACAACAGGGTAGATATTGTGGGCAAGATAGCAGCTGTGTTAGAACACTGTAGATGGTATGAGATTGTCATACTTGGCTAGAACCATGTAGATGTGTTTGTAGAACTCTATCACTCAACCCCTATAACTGTGTGCAGTATTTTGTTTTGCTGCAATATCTTTCTACCAAAGACAAGCACTGGGATTAATAGTAAGTTATTGTGTCAGCTGTTGACGATTTGAGCTCTGAGCCCCTGCATCTCTGGACTGCCTCCCATTAAAGCCTTTGACTGCTGATCATTTTTACCCTAAGAGTCAAGTGTGTAAAGAGTGTACTTGCAGACCCATAGTAGATGGGCTCCTGGATCCTGGAGGCAAACAACTCCAACAGCCACAGTTGTAACCATGCATTTCCTCCCTGCCTCGTGGCTCTCTGAACTCAGTCTGACAGAGGGGAATTTGTGAAAGCACAAATGGAGTTAGCAAGAAGAATGCCAACATGCACTTTTTGGAATGGATGTGCTCCCAAAATCAATGAGTAATGGATTGAGAAATCTATGATTTTTACTTTTTTCCCCCACCCTTATAGAGAAGGTTCCATTTATCACAAATATTTAATAAATATCAGGCATACTTCACTGTGACTTTTGATTGTGACTTAATTTAAATGATATTTTGCAGTACAATGCATTGACACGGTCAAATGCACGTGAAGTGATATCACAAAGGACAACTGTAAAACATTGGAAAATGTGTTAATTTATTAACGTTCTTTTGTGGGGTTATATATATATATATATATATATATATATATATATATAAAAATATGTCCCTCAACTCCATTAAGAGAAAAGAGAAACGGCACTCGAAGTCAGGGGAAAAATAGCCTTGTTTTCTTGATCAGGTCTCCCCAGGCACAAGGACACATCAGAGACGCGTTTCGGCAGTGCAACTGCCTTTATCAATCTGATTTACGCCATACTGGTGCTCTATTTGAAATTTAAAACATCATAGACATAAAAGATATACTTCCCTCTCGCAGCACCAGTAGTCAAACACTAGCAGTTGGAGTGCATTGGGAGATGCCAAACATTAAAGTTTACATTTGTAATGCAGAACATAGGCGTCTCAGTGTTATTATTAGTCATGTAACTCATAAAATGAGTAATTGCAGATTATACCCGACCAGTGTCCCGGAGCACCCATCCGCAAGTTCATTAATTCAAAAAAGTTCCATCTACCATCACAGTGGCAGGCACAAAACCCGGACTGGAATATAATTCAAATCCTATGCTGCCGGAAGAAAAATGTCTGTGAAAACATGCAAAACTGCAATAATTAAAATAATTTCTTTAAAGAACATTTCACCAGCTGTTTGTGCAACTTAGAGATTGTCTTTCAGACACATCCCGAGGCACCTTTGGGAATTTAGTGTTAACTTCACAGTTCTCGAAGAATGTATTGCCTCACACTTCCAATAGACATTAGACACTGAATTCAGCATCTAATACTTTCCCATGAAATTAGGGTACTCACTGGGACGGCAGCACACAAACTATGCTAATGTCCATGTGCCTTGGTTTGAATAGATCCTCCAACCGGTATTTAGGTCCCATGTCCTCTCCACTTGGCCAGTGCCTTCATCATGGTGCCCAGCTCCAGGGGTGGAAAGCATTTCTAGGATGAGGTTTTCAAAACAGTTTGTAATGCAGGATTCACAGTCCCCGCCAAGGGAGTCTCAGCTCCCAGCGCCGAACTTTCACCTCCACAACCACCATTTCCCTCGTCTCCATTCGTCTATCTCCATCCGTGGGGGCACGCCGGCCTTATGTTAAAAAGGTAAAGTTGCGGTGATGCTGGTGTGCTTCCAAATCGCTGGTGGTGCACAGTAAATAAATATATTACAAAAAAAACACAAAAGTTAAAGATAAGTTATAGTTAGGAAAACAAGCTTTATGTTTGGTATAGAAACCCAACTTAAACTACACAAACATTAGAAATTCTGCAGATATAGTCATAGGTTTATCATTTAAACACCACTTTCAAAGTAATATATAATTCATACGTATAACTCACTTTTATTTCAGATAACTCGTGTTGCTCCTTCTCACCTCACTTGCCACACTACATTATAATACCTACTGGCGGTCGCCAGTAGGTAGTTATAGTTAGGACCTTGTTTCTATTCAAAAAGTGTTTGTTCTTTTGCCAATATCTTTGGCGCCGTTTGACGAATCTTCATGAAATTTTCAAAACTGATGGCCCACTCACTTCAGCTGCTGTGTTGAAGGTTTCGGGGTGATTCGTTAAGCGGGGACCGAGAAAAAGGGGGTCCCAAAATGCTTTTTCTCCATGTTAATTTCCATAGGAAATTTTAGACACGGCTAAAGCCCGAACTGCTTAACGGAATTACACCAAATGTGGCAAAAAGGTAGCCCTTGGTTCAGAAAACACTCTTTTTGTTAAATGGTGTAAATTCATTCAGTAGTTCCTGAGAAATGTAAACATTTCTCAGATATACAAATTTGGCCGCGGAATATCCGCGAACCCTCCCGATCTCGAGCCTGCAATCTGATTGGCTGCCAACAGTTCCAACCAGGAAGTGTTGGCAGCCATCTTGTGACACTTAAAATAATGAAAAGGGGGCAGGGTAGAAACAACGTGCCCCCTAGGCCTGCAAGGACCCCAAAAGCTAAAAAAAAGCATTTTAAAAAAAAATATTGGCGGGATTCGCGCTGGGTGCACGAATACGGCCAATTTTTTTTTTAAAAGTGCAGGCTTCTGCGCTTCATTTTCTTTAAGCCCCTGGGTGGGCCAGGTCCCGGGGGCAATGATCTAAATAGATTGCCCACCGCAGCCCCAGGGATACCACCTCTTCTGGGCTATGTTATTTAAAAATAAATGTGTGGGGGGGCTCCTGCCCCCCATGCAGCCCCGGGGACCGCCACCTCCCCGGGGCTAATTTTGTTAAATGCGGGGGGCCACATGCTCTACCCCCAGAGCCCAGGGAACAGTCACCTCCCTGGGGCTACGTTTATTCAAAATAAATGCATGGGGGGCTTCTGCACCCCCGGAGCCCAGGGGACAGCCACCTCCCTGGAGCAAGATTTAAACATGCGTGGGGGGGCTCCAGCCCCTCCATGCAGCCCCGGGGACCAACACCTCCCCGGGGCACAAAATAAATAAAGATGGGGGTCTGTTGCGGACCCCTGGCCCCGGGTACCACCACCTCCCCGGGGCTACAGAGAAGATGGGAGGGGGCCGTACGGCCCCCCCTCCAGGAGCCCTCCAAGGCCCTGGGGACCAGCACCCCACAGGGCCAGCTCCAGCAATGTCCCAGGGTGCCCACCCCCGGGAAATTGCAGTTTGCTATGGCATGGTGGGAGCACTGCTCCGGCCATGCCAGAGCAAACTCTGCTTTGCTTCATGGAAGGGAGCACATGAAAAATGCTCTTGCTCTCATGAAGCAAAGCAGAATTGCTTTTGGGCCGAGGGAGCTGGATGGTTGCAGCTCCCTCTACCCAAAAGCAATGTCGGCTCCCGCAGGAGGCGGGGTGCTGCCAGGGGCCGGGTGGGCCTTTGGGCTCCCCTGCGGTCCCTAAGGGGATGGCCATGCTCCGGGAGATGCGGTCCTCGGGGTAATAATAGCCTCAGGAGGGGGGGCCAGTTGGCCCCTCTCCAAAAAATGTAAAAAAATAAATAAAGGGCAGGCCCTGGGGATGGGGTACCTGGAGATGAAAATGGCCTAGGTAGGCACCCCTACCCATTTTTATATATTAAAAAAAATAGCATGTGGCCATGCCCCGGGGGATGGGGTCCCTGGGGCAATATTGGCCTCAGGAGGGGGGCTGCATGTCCCCGCTCCAATATAAAAAATAAATAAAATAAAGGGCAGGCCCCGGGGATGGGGTCCCTGGGGCCAAAACTGGCCCAGGGAAGGGGGGCCACATGGCCCCCCTTCCTTAAAAAAAGGAAATATATATATATATCCAACAAAAAGAGTTTGCCTCCTGTGGGGACGCTCACACTAAGGGATACCTCTTCATGTGAGTAAATGCAACAAAAACCAACTTCGTGCCTTTTTCTCTAAATTCAAGCAGCTCTACGCGTTTCGGACGCCAGTCCTTGGTCACGAGCCATGCAAAAGAAACACTGCCGGTATGCCAAACACCTTTTAAATACCTTTATTAAGTCCGCCCCACTGGGCGTGTACTTGCATTGATTGATAGTCCAAATGCCTTCTGGTATTGGTAGTGTTTGGCCTCAAAGTATTCTCCCAGTGAATTCAACAGCATTTCTCCAATAATAGTCAATAAACCCCATGTGGGTGGATAAAAGACTCACGGGCTGGTAGTGTTGCCATTGTCATTATTCACGATTGAGCCCTCAGTCTTAGGCGGCGCCCAGCACTCTGAATGCCGAAGATCCGCCTTCTCAGAGGTATCCCTTAGTGTGAGCGTCCCCACAGGAGGCAAACTCTTTTTGGTTGGATGTTAGCGGCCGTTGCCCGGCCGCGGGGACGCACTGCCGCTGAGGAGGCGGATCTTCAGCGTTCAGAGTGCTGGGCGCCGCGTAAAACTGAGGGCTCAATCGTGAATAATGACAATTGCAACACTACCAGCCCGTGAGTCTTTTATCCACCCACATGGGGTTTATTGACTTTTATTGGAGAAATGCTGTTGAATCCACTGGGAGAATACTTTGAGGCCAAACACTACCAATACCAGAAGGCATTTGGACTATCAATCAATGCAAGTACACGCCCAGTGGGGCGGACTTAATAAAGGTATTTAAAAGGTGTTTGGCATACTCGACAGTATTTCTTTTGCATGGCTCGTGACCAAGAACTGGCGTCCGAAACGCGTAGAGCTGCTTGAATTTGGAGAAAAAGCACAAAGTTGGTTTTTGTTGCATTTACTCACATGAAGAGAGTATCCCTTAGTGTGAGCGTCCCCACAGGAAAGCAAACTCTTTTGGTTGGATGTTAGCGGCCGTTGCCAGGCCGCGGGGACGCACTACCGCTGAGGAGGCGGATCTTCGGCGTTCAGAGTGCTGGGCGCCGCCTAAGACTGAGGGCTCAATCGTGAATAATGACAATGGCAACACTACCAGCCCGTGAGTCTTTTATCCACCCACATGGGGTTTATTGACTTTTATTGGAGAAATGCTGTTGAATCCACTGGGAGAATACTTTGAGGCCAAACACTACCAATACCAGAAGGCATTTGGACTATCAATCAATGCAAGTATACGCCCAGTGGGGCGGACTTAATAAAGGTATTTAAAAGGTGTTTGGCATACCGGCAGTATTTCTTTTGCATGGCTCGTGACCAAGAACTGGCGTCCGAAACGCGTAGAGCTGCTTGAATTTGGAGAAAAAAGCACAAAGTTGGTTTTTGTTGCATTTACTCACATGAAGAGGTATCCCTTAGTGTGAGCGTCCCCACAGGAGGCAAACTCTTTTTGGTTGGATGTTAGCGGCCGTTGCCAGGCCGCGGGGGCTCACTGCCGCTGAGGAGGTGGATCTTCGAGCGTTCCAGAGTGCTGGGCGCCGCCTAAGACTGAGGGCTCAATCGTGAATAATGACAATGGCAACACTACCAGCCCGTGAGTCTTTTATCCACCCACATAGGGTTTATTGACTTTTATTGGAGAAATGCTGTTGAATCCACTGGGAGAATACTTTGAGGCCAAACACTACCAATACCAGAAGGCATTTTGACTATCAATCAATGCAAGTACACGCCCAGTGGGGACGGACTTAATAAAAGGTATTTAAAGGTGTTTGGCATACCGGCAGTGTTTCTTTTGCATGGCTCGTGACCAAGGACTGGCATCCAGACGCGTAGAGCTGCTTGAATTTGGAGAAAAAAGCACAAAGTTGGTTTTGTTGCATTTACTCACATGAAGAGGTATCCCTTAGTGTGAGCATCCCCAGAGGAGGCAAACTCTTTTTGGTTGGATGTTAGCGGCCGTTGCCCGGCCGCGGGGACACACTGCTGCTGAGGAGGCGGATCTTCGGCGTTCAGAGTGCTGGGCGCCGCCTAAGACTGAGGGCTCAATCGTGAATAATGACAATGGCAACACCACCAGCCCGTGAGTCTTTTATCCACCCACATGGGGTTTATTGACTTTCATTGGAGAAATGCTGTTGAATCCACTGGGAGAATACTTTGAGGCCAAACACTACCAATACCAGAAGGCATTTGGACTATCAATCAATGCAAGTACACGCCCAGTGGGGCGGACTTAATAAAGGTATTTAAAAGGTGTTTGGCATACCGGCAGTGTTTGTTTTGCATGGCTCGTGACCAAGGACTGGAGTCCGGAACGCGTAGAGCTGCTTGAATTTGGAGAAAAAAGCACGAAGTTGGTTTTTGTTGCATTTACTCACATGAAGAGGTACCCCTCAGTGTGAGCGTCCCCACAGGAGGCAAACTCTTTTTGGTTGGATATATATATATATATATATATATATATATATATATATATATATATATATATATATATATAACAAATGGCCAAGCCGCTGGGGATGGGGTCCCCGGGGCAGAAATCGGCCCTTTTTTTTTTTTAATAGGTCAGGCCCTGGGGGATGGGATCCCCAGGGCCCAAAAAGTATCAAGGGAAGAGGGGCCACACAGCCCCCCTTCCAAAAATAGGGGAAAAAAACGGAAGCTGGCAACTGGCAGGAGGCCTCGCCCCCTCTGTGCACTACTCTGCAAACACAAAGTCCCCTTCGATGCTGAGGGTCATTAGGGGCCAACTAGCCCACCTGTTAACTCCAGTAAGCCCCACACAGTGGTATTGCTTAGAGGTGGTCGGAGGCCACACCTCTTTTAACACCACTCTGCAAGCGCGCGCCCCCGCAATGCACTGCTTATGATCTCACATATTATATCACTCATGACATGGCCAGTGACATCACTGATTACATCTCAAATTACATCACTTATTGACATCAGTGATGACATCATCAAGTGACTGTGAGTGTGTTTTAAACGTTTATGAGTGTTAAATATATATAGCAAGGTGTATTGTTGAATCAGTGGATGTATGAGTGACTGTATGGATGACTCAGTGGGTGCATGACTGACTGTATAAGTGAGTGATTAGGTGTCTCAGTGAATGTATGGGTGAGTGACTGGTTGTGTGAATGTGTGTATCTGTCTGTCAGTTAATGTCTAAGTGGGTGTGTGAGTATGTTAGTGGGTACGTGAATGGCGATATGGGGGATTGATTGGTTGTCTGACTACATCTATGGTTGTCTGTGTGTCTGTGTTTGTGGGTGAGGAGGTGTGTGACTGCCTGTATGGATCATTGAGTGGGCGAGTCAGTGGCTGTATGGGTTACTGTTGCATGTGTGAGAAGATTTATGGGCGAGTGAGTGTCTGTATGACTGTGTCGGTGATTGAGTGAATGTGTCAGTATGGGTGAGTAACTGAGTATGTGAAAGGCAGTATACGTGAGCGATGAGTGCTGTATCCGTGAGTGAGTGAATGTGAGAGTGGCTACATGGATGAGTGCATGCTTCTGTCAGTGACAGTATAGCTGAGTGAGTATGTGTTACTATTTGTATGAGTAAGTAAGTGGGTGGGTGTGTAACTGTTTGGGTGAGTAAGTGGCTGTATGACAGACTGTATGGATAAGTGTCTAGGTATGTGAGTAGTTCTATGGGTGACTCACTCAGTGTGTGAGCACCTGCATGGCTGTATGAGTGGATATGTCAATGGCTGTATTAGTGAGTGAGTGGATCTCTGAGTGGCAGTATGGGTGAGCGAGTGGATGTGTGTGTAGATCTATGAATCAGTGAGTGGGTGTGTAAGCACTGGTATGGCTCTGTGAATGGGTTTGTGAATGGTTGTGTGGGAGTGGAAATGGGTGTATAAAAGATTCTATCGGGATGCGATTGGGTGTGTCAGAGATGCTCGTTGATGATGTCATCGCTGATGTCATTTGAGATGTCATCAGTGATGTCACTGACCATGTCATGAGTGATGTAATATGTGAGGTCATAAGCAGTGCATTGCGAGGGCGCGAGTTATAGTTAGTTCAGCTAGCTATAACGGCTGAATTTCTCTTGTTTTGTACAAGTGAAATGTCAGCCTAACTATAATGTCCCTGTAACCTTTGTTCTTTTCAATGAATTTCTACGTTTTTTTAAATTATATTTCCTAACTATAACATCCCTGTAACTTTTGTTTTTTTAGTGAATTTCCTAGGGTTTTTTTAAAATTTGAATTAAGATGCCCATCGCAGTGCAGAGTGGGGATGGGGTTGAAGGGCCTGGCCTGGCATTGTGCTGCCCCCACCCAAGCTTGCTAACCTGCCACCCTCCTCCTTGCCATCCATTGTCCATGACCCTGCTCCCTCATTACAACCGTGTGTGGTCGATGTTCTGCCACTGCCCTTCCTGCCTGCCCTAAACAGTTAGCTTGCTGCCCCATCCACCTCCTCCTTACCCTCTGTTGTCCGAGTCCATGCACCAGCTCCTCCCTCCTGCCCTGCATGGTCCGATGTGCTGTCAATGCCTTCCATTTAGCTCAATGTCCCGGCCCACTCCTCTTGCCCTCCGCTCCCCACTTCTGTGCAGCATCATTGTCCTCCTGCTTAGTCTCTGCGCTTAGCTTGCTGTCTCTACTCTCCTTCCACCTGCCCTCCGATGTCTGTGTGCATGCCCCTGCTCCCTCCTTTCTGCCCACCATTTTCCATGGACCTTCCACCCTCCTATCTACTCTGAGTGTTCTGTTGAGCTGCGACTTCCCCTCCCACCTGCCTAGCATGGTCAGATGGCCACCGCCTGTCCCTGCCACCACCACCCTGCTTGTCCAATTCCATGCCCCCTACCCCCTCCCACCTGTCCTCCATGGTCCATTTTGCTGCCACTCCCTTCTGCCCTCAATGCTCTGTTGTGCTGCAGCTGCCCCTCCTGTCTGCCCCGCATGGTCTGTTGTGAAGTCCCTTCCCCTGCCTTCTTTTGTCTGTATCCTGCTCCTACCCCTCTCTTCTGTCCTCCGTGGTCTTTTGTGCATGCCCATGCCCCCTCCTGCTTGCCATGCATGGTCTTCTGTGCTGCCACAGCCCCTCCCACCTGCCCTGTGTAGTCAGTTTGCTGCCCTTGACCCCCTCCAACCTTCCCTCCGTTGTCTCTGTGTATGCCATTTTAGTGTCACTGTTGCCCTCACTGGTGTGTTGTGCTTCTAGTGCCCATCCCACCTGCCCTCCATGGTCAGCTTGCTGCTCCAGCCCTGCACTCTGTTTTCCATGTGCAGACTCCTATCGCCTCCCTCCTGCCTTGTTTGGTCAGCTGTCGTTTCCCTTCCCCCTCCCTCCTGCCCTTCATGGTCCGTTATTCTGCAACTGTCCCTCCTGTCTGTCCGCTATAGTCAGCTTGACGCCCTTGCCTCTTTCCCCTGGGCTCTCTGTTGTCCATGTGCATGGCCCTGTTCCCTCCCTATTGCTTTTCATGATTCGTTTGCTGCACTGCCGTTCTGCTTGCCCTGTGTGATGTATTGTGCTGCTGCAACCCCTGACGCCTGCCCTGTAGGATCAGTTTTTTATCCCTGCCCAGCTCCCTCCTGCCCTCTCTTATCCGAGTCCGTGTCCCTACCCCATTCCTCCTGCACTCCGTGACCAATCTATCAAACTTGCCAACATTTTGAACTTGGTAAGAGGGAGATTTTGAAAAAAACCTGGGAAATTGATTTTCCCCATCGACTTACATTTAAAAAGAGGAGATTTTAGGCAGGAGACAAATACAATAAAGGTCTTTTGGGCTTAAAAACATCTGGAGTCTCCTGCCTGAATCGGGTCTGTTGGCATGTATGGTTGTACTGCCACTGCCTCTTCCTTCTGCCCTCAATGGTCTTTCATATTGCCACAGCCTCTCTTGCCTATACTGCATGGTTGTTGTTTTTCCCCTGCCCCGCTTTTCTCTGCCCTCCATGGTCTGTTATGCTGCCACTACCCCTCCCGCCAGCACAGCATGGTCAACTAGTTGCCTCTGCACCCTCTTCAATGAGCGGGTCTTATTCCCATAGAAATTATGGTTAGTGTTTGTAGTGCCAGAGGCACTCCCGTGTATTGGGACCATGTGATGACCTTCGACTACCATTACTTTGATTGACTTTTGGTGTAATTAGTGTACTTCTCAGGCTTGAAGTGCAGTGTTATATGCAGTGTGCTCAAATGTGCAATATGTTGTACATGGGGAAATGAAGTGTGTAGTGCTACAGGCAGTGGTGCACAAATGTGCATTGTGTTGTACATTTGGAAGTATTATGAAATTCTTACTATTGGCTTTCACTTGCCTTCTTGCCATATTGAAATTCTGACTCTGTCTAGCTTGAGCTTTGCGCACAGGCAGGCCCCCAGATTACTCAAGTTGTTTAGGCTATTCACGTTCAAGATTGTTTTCTGTACTTTTGGAGATTGTTTTCTACTTTCTCAAGCTTTGTTTAGATAAGGGGCTTGCACATGTGGGAGCGCAGAAGGATATGTGAGAACTCTTTTGCCTTTGGAATGCTTGCATGGAGAGTGGCCAACTCCAGTAAGTTTCCTTGGTGCAGAGGACGTCGTCTCAGAAACTTCTAGTGCTTTGAGATTATAAAACTGGGGTTTGTTGACTTGAAAACCAGGATTTTGGAACCTAAATGGAGACGGACGTGTCTACTTCAGTGTGGCAGAACCTGTCTTGCTGAGTCTCTTAACCCTGGCTGTGAATCCCCGGTCTGGAGTTGGCTAAGATGCAGTGTTTGCAACCGGTGAGATGTTGTATTTTTGATTATTGACTTTGTGATGTGTGAGTGTGTCTGTGTGCACATTCAAGTCTCCAGTAGTTATAATCATATGGGCTGTTTTCATTGTGATGTGTGAGTGTGTCTGTGTGCACATTCAAGTCTTCAGTGGTTATGATGTATGTAGTGTATATATCTTTCTGATTTCTTGCAGTGGACATCCATATTATTATCTGCTTGTATTTTATTTCATGTATTTTATTCCATGCATTTAACAGTTGCATTTGCCTACTTATAAGTGTGATATTATTGCTTGCACATATATATATATGTGAGGTCCTGCGTCAGGGATGTGTCACACTGCAGCAGTTCTGATGCAAGGCTGTGAGGTGGTACTGCTTGGACCAAAGGCTGGGCTGGCAGAACACGTCCAGGCCCACTTCCAAGGGTCCACGAATAGAGTGGCACCACATGGGGGCAGGATCCAGGGTAGGCATAGTCTAGGTGCTGGGATCAAGGTGGTTGGAGCCTTTTCTGTCTCTGAGGCTCTTATCAGGAGGCCAGCCAATTAGCCCTTGGAGTCACTCTGGTGATCCTGGGATCAAGATGCAGGCCCATTCCTTCTCATTGAGGCAGGAGGGCAGCAGGGCAGCAGAGTAGCAGTCCTTCCTGCAGAGCAGCACAGCTGGCCTTCTGAGTCTTCCACAGGGCCAGAGGTGTACAGAGGAGTTGGTTCTGAGGGTCCAATAATTATACCTGGTGCCCCCTTCGAAGAAGGAGAAGGGTCTGGAGGTTTCTATCCCTAGAGGTGCTTGGAATTTCCTGTCTCCCTGCCATGGCCACAGCTTGTCTGGGGTCACAAAAGACTAATGTCAAACCCTTTGTGAGTGTGCCCAGCAGAGCCTTTCTGATGTGCAAGTGTGTTAGGGACAGCTACTCCACTGCATCAAGTCAGAGATGGCCCATCCTGACAACTCCTATCCCCCTTTTGTCTCACTGTCTGGAGGCAGTACACAAAGATCAGCTGCCGTCTGCACCTAGTCATGGGACCCAGTAACAAATAGCCATTATTAATTGTTTATGTGCCGGAAGGAACACCTTCCGGCACATAAACAATCATTTCTAGCAATGCAAGTGCAAGGGTGCCTGTGATGGCGCTAGGCAGCTAAGTTTAGCACCAGGACTAGGGAAAACACAGGGGTTACAGGTTGCAGGCACCAAATGGTTAGGACAAGAAAATGCCAACTTTCAAAAAATTGTGTTTTCAGAACTGTGACTTAAAATCCAACTTTACCATGAAAGAGGGTTTTACATTACAGTTTTTTAGAAGCTAAACTCAACATTACTACCTGCTCCCAATTGAAAGTCACCACTTATTAAATGCATCCTATGAGAAAGGTAGACATCATAGTAGCGAAAAACGAATTTATGAGTTTTTTACTACAGGATATGTAAAACTTAAAAGTACATTTCCAACTTTTTAAATACACGGACCTTGCCCTCTTGGCTGTGTAGGGCCTACCCTAGGTGTTACCTATGTGTATTAAAAAGGAAGGTTTTGCCTTCAGGTCGAAATGGCAGTTAAAATCTGCACACACAAGTTGCAATGGCAGGCCTGGGACATGCTTAAAGGGCTACTTAAGTGGATGGCTCAATGAGTGCTGCGGGCCCACTAGTACCATTCAATTTACAGGACCTGGTTACATGTAGTACCACTTGATTAGTGACTTGAAAGTAAATTAAATGTGCCAGTTGGGTGTAAGCCAAGATTACCATATTTTATGGAGTGACCACACACACTTTAGCACTGGTTAGCAGTGATAACGTGCACAGAGTCCTAAGGCCAATAAAAACGAGATCAGCAAAAATGAAGGAGTACGGCAAAAAGGTTGTCAGAAGAACACCCTAAGGCTGACAGGTAACCCTTCCCCACCAACAAGAGATGGGGTCAGGGGTGTCATGTTGCATTTTGTGCAGTGCTACTTTGGAAATGTAATCAAGCTGTGGTTTCCAGTAGAAGGAAGTCCGATACCCACACATAATGCTTTTTTTACCCCTTCTCTATGTCCCCATGCTGTTTTAGATTACCCTCTCAGTGCTCTATAAAGTGCCCTCAACCTGGGAGTAGCAATACGTTCTGCACTGGGAAAGGCTAACATGCAACTTGGTGCATGAAAAAATATCCACCTGCGAATTTGCAAAGCCTGTTATGTAATATGAAATTGCAATAGCAAAAAGAATAGAACAAAATATATTCGTTTGATGGTTTGTGTACCAAATACTGTATGGGGCTAAATAATGAAATTGGACTTTTGGCGTTAATTACTGAACTACAAAGGCTAGGCAACAAAAACAAATTAGCTAATCAAGTTTAAGTTACATTTGTAACCACGAACAATTAGTATATTAATAATTCTAGCATATTATATCTGGGAATGATGAAGGGCATTTAAATAAAAGTGTTGTAAATATATAACCTGAATGCCATATTAAAATATTATTATATAACAGGTTTCCTGTTCAAGGGAGGCAAAATAGAAATATCAACCTTGACAAACGGCAGACCTGATTGAGTCTCCAAAGCATGCCAAAATCCCTTTTACATCTTAGTTTTCCGAATCTTGACCTGCTATGTATTGATCTTAACCGTGCACACGCCATTAGAGAGCGTGTTCTATTTGAATAATAAATTGACTCTGTATTTTTGTAGATGAGCTTTTCTATCTGCCTTATGGTTCATTTTCCATCCGTTAACTTCAAGCAGATTCTGAAGAAATACTCATTGAAAGAGTTTCGTCGGTTTAGGGCATAGGAGAAACATCTCTGTTAATCGCATTATAACCTAACTGTCGCAGTCCTGCCAAGTATCACACATCAGACGTGACTCTAACGCATTTCAGTGTGGTGTTCCGCATCACCGCACTCAAATGCATTGTCACGCATTTTAATGCCACTGACTGCACTCTGCTGACAGCGCCGGCTGAAACTGGCAATGTAACGCCAGGGTGCTAGCGCGCACGCCGGCGCCTCTGACACCTGTGTGCGCCGGCTGCTGCTCAGCTCCCCGCAGACTTGCCAGCAGGAGACACTTAATTAAAGATCCGATCGTGCTCAGGGTGAGAGTCTGACAGTGCTACAATGTTACAATCTCTCAGTCGTTGCGTTAGCTGTGGCGCCAGCGCTGTGTGGGGGAATCATGACCTCACGTCCTTTACAGGAAGGAAGTGAGATCGGTCAGAAGCGGCAGCCGGGGACTCGACGCAGACTGGAGTTAACTTGCGAGACTCCGCGCTGTGCTGAGTGCGCGGTATTACCCGGCCGGCGTTGCCGGAGTTCCGAGGGGCCGGTAGCTGTGCAGGTCAGTGTGTGCTGCTTTAGTTTGTTTTGGCTGCCTGCAGGCCTTGTTGGGTCCTGTGCACAGGATGGTGATTTCGCCGATATTACACCAAAGTGGCGGATGTTTGGGGGCACTTTGAATGGTTGTGCATTTTGTTTTATTTGCTGCGCTACAAGTTTAAATGCACAATCGCCATCACCCGTACCTTGCAAAACATAATTAGAGTGTATGCTATGGCGGGCGGCAGCTTTCACACCCCAGCGGTCGGAGGGTGCAGGCGGCGAGTGCAACTGACCTACCTGTACTTTAAGTGGTGCAGGGCACCGTGGCCAAGACTGCAGAAAAGGGGCAATACAATTAATGAATGGAGCCAGGAAAGTGCTTCCTTGGCCTGGAGGCTCCAGAGACGTTTTTTACAGTACATTTCTCGAGCAGGTTTAGCTGCACCTTCCTGATCATCGTGTCTGGCAGTAATTAGAGCAATTATACATTAATAGCTGCACGTGGAAAGCTGTGTGTGTGTCCCGAACGGGGTGCTAAAGTCACCCAGGGTCGATGGCAGCTTACGGCGCCCTTTCGCCCTCCAGGGACGCCTGCACAGGGGCTCTGGATCAATAAGGCCTCCTGGTGCTATTACAGCATACAGAGGAAGTTTTATAAAGTGTCAGTCCAAACGCCTGGGGTAGCGGAAGTAACATCATGCACGCTTTGATCCCAAATGATGCCACATGGCTAACCCGTTTTACCACTGTTACCTTTTGAGTGAGGAAAGAGGAAGAAAAAGAGTACTAGAGGGAAATGGAAAATGAGACAATGGGAAGGAGGGAAAAAGCAAGAAAAGGGGAGAAGGAAAGAAAGAAAGAACATGAACCACGCGTTCACAAAACTGTATTTTATGAGGATTATCTGTGAGCTACTGCTTTTTACTAGGTTAGTGCCCTTCCATTTCTAGCACTTTACAGCAGTTTTAAGATCTGAGTTTTTCGTTGCCCAAATGGGTGTAATGTCTGTTATTTATATGTTTTGCACTTCTTCATTGCTTGATTTTGCTTGCGCGAAAGTGTCACTCCTAGTCGTTGAATGTCACTCATAATTACACTGCAATTATGAAAATGTCACACATAAGCAATCTGAAACCTTGGCAGCTATGCTGTTGTTTATATCATAACTATTTAACGGTATGGTTTTTCTATGAATTGAACAATACAATTATAAGATAACCCTCTAATAACACCAAAGAATGTTGTCTCAATAGATACAAATGTTAATCTAACAGTTAATGCAGGCCTCGTCACTGAAATGAGGATTCCTCAGAAAGCAGCACCTATTAAGTATATTTTATTAGATGTTTTACAGAGAAAACTCTAAAATTTATATCATGCAATTGCTAAAAAATAATTCTGAGGGTCACAAATTATTATACAAGCCCCCATCAGTCGTGATCAGGGTCTATACTACTTTTTTGTAGAGTTGCTTAAAGATGGAATTTTATGCTATGCTGAGCCACAAAGACAAAACCATTAACTTTCTATGAGGTAGACAAGTGTCCTTCCAGCAGTGGTGCAGTGGGGTGGGGAGGGAGTGGAGGGGTGGCGGTCCGTAGTAAAAGGGTATGATTTTTTATGTGAAGGAAGGTGTAAACATAAATAATCAATAAAGGCGATTTGTTACTTTTATGTGTGCTGCAGAATGCAGCACACATAGAAGTAGCAAATCGTCATTATTTAATGATTGTTTATCTGCCAGAAGGGACACCTTCCCGCACATAAACAATCATATCAAAAATGGCATTTAAAAAAGCAAAAACGAGGAGAAATAAAAGTATTTCTCCTGATTGCACCATTCTAATGCTTGCTATTGCATGGCATTAGTTTTTGGCACTACCTCAAATTTACAGTTCCTTGTAACTCTGGGGCATCGTCAAAAAGCAATGGGTGTTGCGGTGGAACGCCCACAGCAACACCCATTGCACGCCCCTTTCATGCAAAGTGATGCGTGTAAAGGCGCCGCTTAACGCCACTTTGTAAATATTGAGTTGAGCATAGCACCACCAGAAGAACGCAAAAAATGACGTTCTGGTGGTGCTATCCCCTTGTAAATACACCCCAAGCTGTTGCCTCACTCCAAACTTTACAGGGGACCAGAACCTATGCACAATTTGCGTTCAACTTGTAATAGACCGAGGTTAGCAACTTTTCTGGATTTTTGTAATCTTTAGCACATCAAAGATGGAAGTTGTAGCCGAGCACAGTTCCTCCGCAAGGGTGGAGAACTCAACTCTTTGAAATTCATGGCAGTAGCTTTGAAATTCATGATCAAATCAGGAAGCATAACTTGTAAACTTTGCAGCTTTTTCATTAGTACTGGCACTTTCTTCCATACTCCTCCTGAAGAAACATCCTATAATTCCTTCCCTGGTTCTCCAAAGGTCTCTAAACCTTCAGTTAAGCCGTATTTGCCACAATATCTTTGGTTCAAATTGTGAGAAGGCTTTGCACAATTCCTCAAGACCTCAATACCAGTTTCAACTGAACTGCTGGTTCTTTTCCTCAAGGACACAGCTTCCTTTTTCTTCATGACCTCCTGAACTCTCACACTTTCACAGAGAAGTTCCAAATAGCATGCGGCCTTCCCTACCTAGAACCACCAGCATTTGTTAGATCTAGTGGGTCAGCAATAGTCTTGCCTTTTAAGACACCAGAGCTTCTCAGTCCAAGACATTCAAATTAAGTTTGGGAAACATTTTCCCCACAGTCAGTTTCTGTCATCTGTCAGATGAGTGGATATTCTACCAGTGAATAACCTGCAGTGTTCTCTTCTGTTGTAGTCTGGCCATCGTTATGGCTCAAAGAGTGCTTAGTGATTGGCAACAATTACTAGACAAATCAAACCAAAGGTGTCTCAATTTCTACACATATGATGTACCACAATGGTACCAAGTTCTTGTCTCAGAAACATGATTTACCATAAAAGGGATTTTAGAGTGCTTGGCACTACAGTCAACAAAGATGGCAGCTCTAAGCTCCCATTATACATTTCACCCAGCTATCTTCAAACTTTACTCCAAGCAAGCTCACTACTGGCTCTAAAGAGCCAAACAACTTCCTTTTCCCATCTTGACACATCTGCGCCCCGATAGCTGAGATGTTCCCTGTATGCATAGGTTACTATTCACAGATATTTATGAGGTTGGTATGGGAGAAGGATGTCCTGAGCTCCAAATCTTTGAAGCTCAGCAGCTGACTACAATACTTCAGGGTTAACAAATCATGAAGTTAGTAAATTGTCTTTAAGTGACGGAGAGATCTGCCAAAGCCTTTTGCTACCACTAGATAAAGTTTACATAGGTAATATGAGTGCATATAAGGAGTGTGACTAATCAAAATCAGAAGTTCCATTTATTTTGTCATACTTTTCAACATACTGGAAACATGGGGTATATAGCTATAATAATTCAGTTAATCCAAAAATATTGCACTTAAAAAGGTAGACTTCTAGAAGACAACATCAAATATCAACACATATCAACTTTTGAATTTTAGAGAAACATTGATTTGAACACTGTGCAGCAGCACAGAACATTTTGAGCAATATTAATACAGCAACACATGCATGGCATGGCAGGTTACATTTCACCTGTAGACACCAGCACTCAGTGTGCCTTCCACTAGTAAGACAAGACAAACATGGCTTAAAGCCTACCAATGTAGCCTGAATACTGGAATCCAACCTATCAGAATAACCCTTTTGACCGGAGGAAAACCACCCTTTTAAATAGTAATATGCCACCCCTATGTACACATTGAAGGCCAAAAGATAAATTGCATGGTATTTAAAAGTAGGACATGTAGAAATGGAATACCATGTCCCTTTAGTGGCAATCCCACAAAAGCTATTACCACTGTGAAAGGTTCAGGCTGCCCTCTAAGAAAACTAGAGTACAGATTAAAATGTTAATTCTGCTGTCTCTGGTTTGGGGCCAGCTAGAAAAATGATTCAACCCTTATTTTTAATATTTATTACAAGTCTAATTTAATGGTAAAGTTAGGGTAAATGTTTGGGAAAAGTGACTTTTATAAAGTTACATTTTCCCTGCCTGAATCTCCTGGAGACTAATTTGCATCAGCTCTCTAGGCACTTCCCAGCCGGTACTTCCATTCTGAACTCTTCCGTGCTGGGAGAGCGGGTAAGAAGTGAACTGAGCCTGTTGTGCCCTGGGGGACTCGCTGCTAACGGTGCTGCAGCACCATAGACACTGTTGACCAAAACCTGAAGAGTCAAAGGTGAACTCTTGATTACGGCCTAATATTGAGCATTCTCTGGATGTGGCCACCAGTGAATGGGAAATAACCCTGAACATGTTACACGAAAGAGAATGGAACAGGAATTTGAACAACTTCTAGAGCCCCGACCTCTAGGGGATTGTGTTGTTTCTTCTGAATGTCCTTTGCATGTGTCCAGTTAGAAATAAAAATGAATGAATATTCCTTTGCATGTGTAGCATTAGAAATAAAAATACTACTTTTTCTTCTAAAAGCAAGTATTTGACTGGACATCAATTAATTGTTCATACTGTATGCACTTTGAGTTATGAGTCGTGTTCACTGACCTATATTTACATCTACTCCCGAGAAAGCCTTGACTGCTTGACCACAGCTACCACTGAGAGTTAGGTATAGAAGGGATACTTGGCCCAGTTGCTCAGGATCCATAGTTGGTCGGGCCTTGGGACATCAGGTGTAAAAGGTCTCAGCCCCCATGGTCCGGCCCAGTAGCCCCTGCATGCCCTTTGGCCCTCTGAAAGTGGTTCTCACAAGAGGATTTAAAATTATAATTCATTTGAGTATGAACAGTAATTTCCTATCTGCCCCCAAACTGTAGTTAGCACTTATTAAATAAAATAAAGCAGTGGTGTCAGTAGACCTTGCAACAGCGAATAACAAGTTAACTTTGGGAGTTTTTCACTGCCCGGACATGCAAAACTTAAACCCACATGTCCAACTTTTTAAATACTTAGCACCCTTCCCTAGAACCTGTTAGGGCCTATCTTAGGGGTGACATAAGTTTAAAAAACAAGATTTCGACTTGGCAAAAGGTTTATTTTGCCAGGTCCAAATGGCAGCTTAAAACTGCACTGCAGGCTATATGGCAGGCCTGAGACATGTTTTAAAGGGCTACTTTAGTGGGTGGCACAATGAGTGCTGCTGCCTCCTAGTAGTGTGGGTATATGTGGTATCAAATACTCAGGACTTATAAGGTCATTAAATGTGGCAATTGGATGCATACCAAATTTAACATGTTTGAGGGAGTGAGCACCAACACTTTGCCACTAGTTAGTAGGGGGAAAGTGCACGGGCCCAATGCCAAAGAAAAGTAGTTCAAGCAAAAACAGGGGGGGAGGCAAAACGTTTGGGGGAATACCACATCAAGAATGTGAGGTCTAACAGCGACCACTTGGCTATTGGCTATTGGTTTGTGCCATCTTAGTCTGCTGATCAGGTAATGTGAGATTATTGGTGGAAGAATTATCTCCTTCTCTCCTGCCATTATGAAATTCTGACTTGAAGTTATGGTTTGGAATAAGTGTTTTAATGACAATTCATTCAACTTGCATGATTTGAAGTGATAAAATATAGCAAAAAGATTTTGAATGTTTGTGTATTTAATGTTTGATGTTTCAGTTGCTCTATTTGAAGTGTGATTTTTAGTTAGCTTTCTTAATTTCTTCAACAGGCTTTTACATGTATAAGTTTGGATTCCCTGATTAATTTCTTAATTTTCAATATCAAATGTAGTCAGTGCTTAATTTGAAAAATATTAAGTGCCAGGGCTCTGACCAGGAGGCCACTACAGCTTGCACCACCCATCGCCCTTATATTCGCTGCCAAAACAACTACTAACCATCTCTCTCGCATGTAAATGCAACAGTTCTGATTATTCCAGGTCGCCAAAGCTAAAGGAATGGCTGGGGAGGCAGGTATTACCAATTTGTAATGTATATTGTATTCCTAAACAACCGTTGTTCTGCTCATCTCTAAATTAGGCGAGCAGCGCCACCATGTGGTACACTGTTCTAAGTTTGGTGTTGACAATTAGGTGCCGGTGCCGAGCACCGGAAACCAATTAAGTGCCGGTGCTGAGCACCGGAAAGCACCGGCTCAAATTAAGCACTGAATGTAGTACAACTTTTGGCTGCTGTATTTAAAGTGGCACCCGGCACTATGGCATGCTTGACCTTGTCCTTAGCTCCCACACTCAGTCTATAGCTGTCAGCATCCATTTCCACTTTGACTCCAGCTCTCAAGCCACAACCTCCACCACCAGCTGAGCTACCAGCTTGAGTAGGTCAGTGATGGCAGTAACAGCACACCAGAATGCTAAAATCAACTGTAACGCACATGGTACATGCACCATCCCATGGCCTCTCACCTCAGCTTGAGCCAGCCTCTTTCCTGCTGGCACCCCTGGATCAAGGGGTTTGGCCACACAGGTGTGACCGGCACACCAGAGAGAAACCCGTGGGACTTGCCCCACCCAGCCAAAGTAGTGATAGAGTTGGGCAGCACACACTTCCTGTCACATCACACCACAAGGCTCACAGAGCTCACAGGCACAAGCACAGAGAGTCACTTCTGAGGCTTAACAAGGGTATGTAATGTGATGGGAGGCAACCAAAAACTGTGTGCTCTGCAGGAAAGCACCAAATAAAGTGATGTCAGCCATATTGTTGTATTCCTCTTAGGGTGTCCATCACGGGCTTTCCAGTATCATGTCCTTATATAGGCACAATTCGCCCTGCCCTTATATAGGCATAAAATCCCAGCCCTTATTTAGGCATTAAACCGTGCACTCCAAATACAGGCATGGTCTCTGACATCCGTCCACCCTAACGTCACAACGAGTTCGTGAAGAACAGACCCTTAGGCTGCGGGAGTTTCCCTAGCCCAGGACTATTGTTTTCTTCAAGGACTCATATATTATGCATGAACCATTATTCCTTAGGGGTTCATTCATGACATCTTTCGCTGTCCGACTCACGTCAATACTAACATTCTTAGGTACTCTCAGGTATAAATATACCTTCCCTAGCCCTTGTAAACTAGAGGAGACCTCGACTTCAGAGGAGCCCGTTTCCCGGCCTGACGCACTGAGAAGACGCTGTCATTCCTGCACGCAGAGAGTCCAGCTTCCAGTGATCTGACTTCCCTTGCAGGGTGTTGGATTTCGAGTCTGGCAAAGAGATTCCTACCTCTCTCATTCTTCAGGTATGGAGCTTCAGGTATGCCTAGTATGCCAAGAGGGACTCTTGGCATACTAGGCATACTAGGCTTAACTATACTCTTAGTATACCATAGTAAGGAATACTTCACCTACTTCATACCTCTCCCTACACCTAGGTTAGGTTAGGTACATTGGGGTAGAACTAGCTTAGAAACGCATTGTATGAGTACGCGCATTTTTTAGCTCATGTTATTTATGTATGTGAATATACGCTAAAAGATAATGCTATCGCAGTATTATTTATTTCTACTGCTCACACTGTACATTATTTATCTCGCATACTGTCTTGTGATCGTAACAGCACATTTTACTTACATCAGAAACAAGACTGTTCAATAAAACCTTTTATTGAAACGCCCGTCTACTCTTTCTGTGTAACTCGGAGAAAACTAAGCATGCACGATTGAGCTGAGTGAAATAGTTATCTATTGTTTCCACGACTCTGGGACACGTTCTGATTCTAAAGGGAAACATAGTGGTCATGTTTTGCGGCTGCCAGAAACTACTCCCTTCTTGTTGTCAAGGAGTTTCTAGTGGCCTCTGAGCTAGCTGGCACAAGTAATTAAGTTTAATATACTCGATAGGGACATACTGACCTTAGTCCTATGTCAAACCTATAGGATATATTATTCCAATGCGCAGAGCCTATTAGGGAAATAGGAGCTACACTACATGGCGCCCAACGGTTTGGTAAGGCGGTAATTCAACGTTAGATACTGAGTAACTCAGCCGTGCTTTTTTCTCTCAGAGACCCCTACCCATATACTCCAAAAGACGTCTGGAGTGGGCAGGGTTAAGTATCCACCATGGCTATATAGGGAAACACCCTATATATATTAGCTGTTTGGTTTGCTCAACGTTGAAGGATACAGTGTTCTTAAATATTGTGCACCTTATCTTTGTTTCCTTGAAACTTGTTCTACATTTTTCAAAATAAATAAATGCCTGACTCCGACATTGAAGCCGGAAATGGTGGAGCTGCGGCTGATCCAGCCCAAGCAGCAGTTTTTAACTTTACAGGTTTAAATGAAACCGAGGAGGGTGTTATAGACATCCCTCAAAACTTAAGAAGAGCCATCACTCTAAAACTTATAAAACATGGCCTACCGCCAAGAGGAGGTAGAGCAGTTTTCGTGATAGAGACACATGAATCCTTTCAGGCAGAGGTATTCTATTCATGGGTAATATTTCCTGAATCCAATTCAGTAACACACACGTTTCACTTCTACAAAGAAGATGATCCACCAGAGGAATACATTCCTTTCGAGGATATTGAAATTCCATTAACATACCAGGAGCATCAGCTCTGGTTTAAAGGCGCCCTAAAACATCACAAAAACATTACTAGGCTCGGTCCACTAAGTAGACCAGGAGCAACATGGCTGATTCTAGCCGGCTACACACCTCATCCTGACATTGAAGAAATGTCAAACGAGGAACTACTTACTCAAATCACAGAGTTAATAAAAATTTACAGACAATTGGTCCAATATGTCATGCAGACTTTTACAGTCCAGCAACCATTAACACTTCCAAATCAAACTCCTCAACAGGGGAATACACAAAAAATTACACCACAGACTCTATACGCAGTCATGGGTAAAATGCCCACAAAACGTGAGCAAATTCCGTTCTGGATAGCTCAAAAAATTACTCAAATCGAAGCAGTATTTCCAAATACTAGCCCGTATGAGAAACACAGAATCCTAACAATCAGTTTACCAATGGGGATCACACCACAACTGGAAGACTGTACCACATGGGGCTCAGTCTTTGCTGCCATCTATACTAAAACACATGGCATTCCGTCAATTGCGGTAATACCTGATGTCCTCAAACAAATTCAAAATGAATACGGGGCAGAGCCTGCTCTAAATTTAGGTATGAAATTACTGAAAAATTTCGACCAGGTCTCAACAATAATATTATCTAATATTAAAGGAGGCAGCAGCAGTGGCGATCCGCCCAAAATTAAGGGAATTTGATGTTACAGAACATCAAACAGAGCTACCCAGAATAATTGAACAATCTTATGCAGAATTAGGCAGAGATAGTTTGGGTGGAAGACCAGTGAAGCTGAAGCTATCTGAAAGTCCTGAGAAGGACTCTATTAAACAAACTCCTGCATCTTCTAAAAGAAGTGGGAAACTAATAAACAAAATTCAAACGAGAAACGTTCTCAATCCCGAGGTAGGTCTCCTCAAAAGGAGCCCTCTGAAAGGAGGTATAACCTCAGGAATAGGGATAATTTGAGAAAACCTGACAGGTATCAAGATACTGATACACGTTCCTCTCGTCCCTTTCAGATCTCATCACAGACTTCGGAAAGAAGAGGACGGACGGAACATAGAGAAGAACGCGTGAAATCGAAAGACGACAAACACGCTCCAAAAACTAAAACAAAACCTCAATTCTCCAAAAAGAAAGTAGCAGGTCTAAAGATCAGACATGCCGAGAATACTGAGCACACAACTCAAGAACGGAGAATGGGCTCAGACAATGCTGGACAGTGCAGCAGAAGTCACAATAGTTCGCCAGAACCTGAAGGAACTTCTGGAGATAGTGGACTTGAATGAGTACATCACAGTAGAGACTGTAGACACCAGGGTTAGTACTCCACAAAAGTTATATGAAATAACACTCCGGATGGAGGGAGACAAACCTAGACAGGTGAAAGCACTTTTTTGGGAAAAACTTTCAAGGGGCTATGACATACTTCTAGCAGAAAAAGACTGGCCACCACAATTTGTCAGGAGTGCCCACATGGCGAGGACATTATTATGCCTGCCTTCTCCAACCATATTCCAATTCACCTAAATATATATATGCCAGGAAATGGACAGTAGCCCAGGCCCCAGCATTATATAAAAATCATGTAGGATGGGATGAGGACTCGCCTCACCATAAAATACATCTGAAACATGAACCAACTGCACAACGGCAGTACCCAATAAAGCAAGAAGTTAAAAAACAGGTCAGGGAGATCTTAGATCAACTTGAATACCAAGGGGTGATTGAAACATGCACCTCCTCAATGAACAATCCTTTGTTTCCTGTCTCCAAACCAGACAATACATATCGTCTAGTTTTGGACTTCAGACACCTAAACACTTGTTCTAAAACTTTTGCAGTGCAAAATGCACATAGCACAGCATTAATGAATAACATTGTGCGTAAAAAATATAAAACAACATTAGACATCTCAAATGGTTTCTTTTGTCAAAACATAGCACCTGAAAGCAGGTACTTAACAGCATTCTCCATAATGGGGACCCAGCGTCACTTTTGTCGACTCCCACAAGGGTTCAAGAACAGCCCAGGTTTATTCTCAGCGAGGGTAACGGAGTTACTACAAATTTATGACAATGAGGCATTGTCCTATGTCGATGACATTTATCTGACAGACGATGACCTGGACAAACACTTGAACAGGGTGAGCACCATTATACTGGGTTTCGCCTCTGAGGGCTACAAATTCAACTTTAAAAAGTCCAGAATTGCCCATCTCAATGTCCTATTTCTAGGATATGAGCTTTCAAGTGAAGGCAAGAGCTTGGCAGCTAACTTTTAGAAAAGTGTGCGCTGCTCCAACCTCCAAAAACGCTAAAAAACTTACAATCCATCCTGGGTTTCCTAAATTTTGGAAGAACAAACATTCTAAATTACGCAGAAAGGGTTAAACCTCTCTACGCATTAATCAAACCTGATTTTTCGATCAGAAACTGGACACAAACACGCGTAAGTCAACGCAATTTGGTGATCCGAATAATTTCGGGTCAATGCGAATTCACCTACTTAACTTTCAATGAGGGTGAGAAAATACAATAGCGTACAAATCTCATTTGTACACACAAGCGGAAATGCGCTTCAGTTCAACTGAAAAAATTCTAACAGCAGTTCAAACCGCTGTAGCAAAAGAAAGAGCCTTAGCCCAAGGGAAACGCATTATTGTCGTCACCCCAGTACCAGCTTTAGAAGCGGTTACAAAAGCGAGCATTCCAAATGCTAAAGCATTACATCCAAGATGGATACAATCTCATTTGTACACACAAGCGGAAATGCGCAGTGAGTAGCGCGTGCTGAGTTTTAAAAGCTGGTTGTTTTAAAATAATGGTTCTCAGTTTTAACTGTCATTGCATTTTGCACATTGCTTGATTTTACCTGCCTGTCTCGTTTGGCTGTCCCTGGTCCGTCACGGCTTTCAGTGCCGATTGCACGGAGGGACGTGACTCCTCCCCCAATCACCTGATTTCCTGCCCCGGTGTACTTAAGGCAGATGGGGGCCTGGCCGCGCAGCAGTGAGTAGCGCGTGCTGAGTTTTAAAAGCTGGTTGTTTTAAAATAATGGTTCTCAGTTTTAACTGTCATTGCATTTTGCACATTGCTTGATTTTACCTGCCTGTCTCGTTTGGCTGTCCCTGGTCCGTCACGGCTTTCAGTGCCGATTGCACGGATGGACGTGACTTAAGGCGGATGGGGGCCCGGCCGCGCAGCAGTGAGGAGCGCGTGCTGAGTTTTAAAAGCTGGTTGTTTTAAAATAATGGTTCTCAGTTTTAACTGTCATTGCATTTTGCACATTGCTTGATTTTACCTGCCTGTCTCGTTTGGCTGTCCCTGGTCCGTCACGGCTTTCAGTGCCGATTGCACGGAGGGACGTGACTCCTCCCCCAATCACCTGATTTCCTGCCCCGGTGTACTTAAGGCGGATGGGGGCCCGGCCGCGCAGCGGGCGCGCCGCCGGAGCACCGAAGGCGCGCCAAAGGCAAGCCCGTCTGCGCCCATCCGCGAGCCGTACGCGACCAGCCGGTTGGGAATGCCGGGAGAGGGTTATACGGTGGTCTCAAGATGAGCTGTTGTCTCGTAATTGGGATGCTTGTCCCGAGCTACATAAGTTTGATCTTGCGGTGACTAGTCTGCCAGACAGCTGTAATTCTTGTGGTCAGGGGTTGTATTATGCGGGAGGGATGCAAAATAAGAGCTACTCTGGGATAATAACCCCTTTGGACATGCACCAAAGCATATGGATACAATTAGAGCGTGCCTAGTCAATTGTAGGTCTCTTGCTAAACATGCTGATGATATCTGGCTGGCCCTAGCTGATCTCTCATGGGATGCCATGTTTTTAACAGAAACCTGGCTTAATACGGACACTGTGGCAGCAATAACTCTGGCCATCCCGCCAGGTTTCAAAATGTGTTATGCAAATAGAGAGGGCAATAAAAGAGGGGTGGGGTGGCCATTATATTTAAAGATTCATGGGAGTTAGTTTCCTCTGCCCCTCTCAACATACAGGGTATTGAAGGCCTAAATTTTTGCCTCCAAATCAATCCCTCTTCATCCCTCGCTGGTATACTCATCTATAGACCACCCGACTGTGTAGCCAATATATGTCAGGATCTTTGCAATTATATTGCTCAAAAGTCACTAGATTATGCAAATTTTATGGCCCTTGGCGATTTTAATTTACACGTGAATGATCCTCACTGCTCACAGGCAGTTCAGCTGGTCTCCTCTTTGGCAGGCGCCAATCTATTGCAAATGGTAGCCGCTCCTACCCATAAAGCAGGTCATACCTTGGATCTAGTCTTTTCGAATATCTCTTCTATGGTTATGGAGCCCCTCTGTCCTCTGGTTTGGTCGGATCATTATCTGATTCCTTTTTCGGTTAGGCTGACTAATAGCTGCCAGGCCAGAGGCAAGCGTTTTTCCTTAAAAAGAAACTGGAAAAATCTGACTGCGGCAGCACTAGGTCCTACCCTTCAGAACAACCTTCCTCTTTTATCTTTAGATCCCAATGTAGATGCTCTTGCAATAAATCAATGGATCTCCACGGCTGTGGAGGCCGTTGCTCCAGCTAGAATGGTGAAGTCTTGTAGACTATCTCCTTCGGCGCCTTGGTTCTCTGATTTACTTAGAGTAGAAAAGAGGAGGTGCAAAAGACTTGAACGCTTGTGGAGAATAAACTATTGCGACTTAGCTAAAGCAATCTATAAAAATGCGCTGAAAGACTTTCATAAATCGCAAAAAATAGCCAGAAGAAATTTTATTGTCTCAAGTATCCATAAGGCAGATAATTCCAGCAAAGAGGTGTTTAAGGTAGTACAGACCTTCTTTAAGCCAAAAGCAATAGAGACTGAAGTGCAACCATCTCTAGCCTTGTGTGAAGATATTTCTAGCTTTTTGATAACAAAATTTTAAAGGTCTACGACTCCTTTTCAGCACCCATGGTAACAGAGAAACTGGACACACCTCTGGAAGCAGTGGAGGTTCCTCTGTTTACAAATTTTCTACCCATTTCTCATCAGGATGCACTGGCTGAAATCCAAAAGTGTAGATCAGGTGCCCCAGATGATCCTTGCCCTCCTAAACTTTGGAAAATATTGTCTCTTTCTCTCTCTGGTGTGCTAGTTCATATCTGGAACGTATCTCTTGGAACTGGCATTTTTCCCAACAAGTGGAAACACGCTACCCTTCTCCCTCTGAGAAAGAAACCTAATGGTGACCCAGGAGATCTCAACAATCTTAGGCCAATCTCCTTACTACCTGCTCCAGGTAAAATGCTAGAGAAGTTGGTCCAGCGGCAACTGACCAACTTTGTTGAGAGTAATGCCGCCCTGCATGATACACAATCTGGTTTTCGGGCAGGCTATAGCACGGAGACTGCCCTCCTGGAGGTGGCCGAGTCGGTGAGATGGTCGTTAGATTCAGGGGCTTCAGTGGTACTGGTGCTCCTGGATCTGTCTGCAGCTTTCGACACCGTCGACCACACCATGTTGGTGCAGAGACTGCAAGACACAGGTTTTGGGGGGAAGGTTTTGACCTGGTTGAAATCATACCTAAGCGGCCGTACTCAAAGAGTCGCTTTACAACCATTTGAATCAAAACCTAAAGCCCTATGGTGTAGGCGTCCCTCAAGGCTCCGCATTGAGTCCTTTACTTTTTAATTTGTACCTAGCCCCTCTTTTCTCTCTGATTGCCAACTGGGGGGTGAAGGCAATCTCCTATGCTGACGACACCCAGCTGGTTTTCCCTTTTCAGGAGCAAACGACAGAGGCTTTTATGAATTTTAAAGGCTGCTTGAGAGACATAGCCATATGGATGAATATTAACAAACTAAAACTCAATGCGGGAAAAACAGAGGTGCTGTTTTTCGGCAATGGCCCTGTGCCTGCTTCAGATCTGTGGTGGCCAGTAGAAATGGGCCCTCCGCCTTCGCCTAGCACAAGTATTAAAAATCTAGGGGTGAGATGGGAGGCGGATCTCTCTTTCTCGCCCCAAATCCAACAGGTCACCGCTTCATGTTTTAGTAAAATGAGAAATCTTCGTAAATTTCTAGATTTTATGCCAGAAGACTGCCGTAAAGCCGTAGTCCATGCCACAGTGACATCCAGGCTGGACTACGCAAGCGGCCTATATCTTGGTCTGCCTAAATATTCGATTAGACGTTTGCAGATGGTGCAGAATGCGGCTGCGAGACTAATTAGACGCATTCCATTTCGACATCATGTCTCTCCGCATTTACAGGAACTACACTGGCTTCCGGTAGCCAAAAGAATTGAATTTAAGGCCTTGACGCTGGCCTATCGGGCTCTTCAGGGAAGATGTCCTAGCTATCTTAAACAAAGACTTGACCGGTATAAGCAAGATCGCTCCCTGCGGTCAAATTCTCAGAACTTGCTCATCGCTCCTCGCTTTGTGAAAGCTCGTCTGGGCGGTAGGGCGCTCACAGTTAGAACGGCTAAATTGTGGAATGCCCTACCTGGGTTTCTCCGCCAAGCTGACACTGAGACCAGTTTTAGAAAAGCGCTGAAGACATGGCTTTTTAGCAATAATTAGGCCTGACTTCAGTGCCTAAACTTTGTGCACGCGCTGCTTGCTGCTTGCTGCTTGAGCGCCGGGACACCTCTGTTTGAGGTAGCTGTTCGCGCTATATAAATTTCAGTATTATTATTATTATTATTATACAATGGGTTAATTCTCTTGCTGCAACAGACGTTGAATATGTTTTTGATCCAGATTTAAAAACACAAGCATTCCTGCAATATGAACATGAATGTCCCCTGCCTACTGAAATTCTGCCTCTCGATCAGTACGAATTCATAATTTACACTGATGGATCCGCACAACCCGCAATAGGGAGTAAGCAAGCTTACAGTGCAGCGGGTGCAATCGTTAAAGGTCGCATGCGAAATGGCATCTTCAGACCTATGGTCACAAAAACTCAGTCTCTAGGAGATTGTACAGCTCAGCGAGCTGAACTACAAGCATTCAAACTGGCACTTGAAAGTACAGATCGAGAATTCCCCACACTAATAGTGTGCGATTCCTTTTACTGTGTTCAGTCGTATAATGACTATATACAAAACTGGCTTGAAAATGGTTTCAAAGATGCGAAAGGTGGCACAATAAAGCACAAAATGCTTTGGGAACAAGTAGTTCAGTTGAAAAACGAACTACCAAAGGCTCACGTGATCCACACACTGAGTCATCAACGTGATGGCGTTCACGTTGCAGGGAATTCATTGGCTGATGAAGCCGCAAAGGGGGGCTGTGCAGACGGCTTCCGTAGCTGCGATCACTCGTTCAAAAACAAAAATAGACGGTGAGATAATCTTGGCTGTCAATGCTTCAAGCAAAGGCAGCAGTGCAGCGTTACCAAAAAAGTTTCCACTCAAGTACTCTTATGTAATTGATGTGAACAACATTCCTTTTGCTCGAATCCCTGGAGTGGGGGATAGGGTGATTCCAAACATGGAACGTAGAGCAGCCTTGATTTATGAAACACATTTGGGGGAAGGTCTGTCACATCAAGGGATCTCTAACACAATTTTGACGTTAAAAGAGATGTATTGGTGGCCTGGAATGAATACAGAAATTCACATATTCATCAACAACTGCTTAGACTGTAAATTACAGCGAGAGAGCCACCAGACACCATGCTGCGAATGCGGTAACCCAGTACAGACACCATTGTTAGACAGCATTAGACTATCTACGCACCTGCTGACGCTCGAACTGTTATAAAAGATTTGCGAGTCTTTATCGGCACATACGCAATAGGCACGCTACATTCTGACCAGGGTCCTGCGTTTAGCTCTCGGGCTTACAAAGAAGCCATGGCCAGTCTGGGCGTTGCATTGCGGTACTCCTCTCCATTCCATCCTGAGGGAAATTCGGTTGTGGAAAGGAAAAACCGAGACATAAAGCAGTCTATAACAGCTAGGGTATTAGGTTCGGGTGATGGGTGGGTCAAACACCTTAGTGGGGTCCAACGCTCATTGTATAATCTGCCAAGAAGTTCTCTAGGGGGGGTCACTCCATATGAGGTCCTATTTGGGACAAGAATGTGGGTACCAGACCTTGAACACGTAGGCACAGTGGTGGAAAATAAACCTTTTGATATCAAAGATCGTTTGGCTGTTTTTACAGGAACTCAATGAGTTAAGAACGAAACAAAGCAACGTATTCCTACAGCCAACCACCACTGGGGAAAAATCGGCGGTCCCAGCAAGGCCTGTCTGGATTACAAAAGTTGGGGATCTAGTCAGAGAAAAAATTGCGGACAAGAAGGAATTTGGACCTTCTTACAGACAACCAGTACCTGTCCTAGCCGTTCAAGGAACGAGAACAGTACTTCTGCCGCCCCTTGCTGGAAGAAAGGAGAAAATATTTGTGTCCATCGACCTCATCAAACCACAGTATGTGGCCAATACTAAATAGTAGGCCTTGTGGACTCCGACCTAGTAGCAGACGCACTCCTCTCGCTACTATCCAAGAGGTTCAGACTGAAAGACTGATAACCATCGAAAATTCAGCTGTAACAGATGGAGGACTAAGCAACAACGCTATGGAACTCATCCCTCTTGAACACCAAGTAACAGTTCGTCCAAATACACCTGTCTACACCAACGTAGCAAGTGATCGACTGGTTCCAGTGATTTCTACAAATCCTGATGCAATTCCAACAATTGATAGAACTGCTTCTGGCTATTTCATTAACTTTGATACGTTCTCAGAAGATCCGAGTGAACCTGAAACGACGCCAGCATTATTCAAATTCAAGCAGCAAGTACAAGACTTTCTTCACTTTCTGAAACAGACTTATTTGGTTTCTCCATGGATTGAACTCTGGATTATATCTGGACTTTTTGTTTTCCTGCTCTGGCTAGCTTTGGTTACAACTGTGAGCGTGCTTATAAGTGGCAGATACATCCATGTGAACACTGAAGGAAAAGGCGTGAACGTACTTTTGAAACCTCATAAATCTTCCCATCGTGAAGCAAGAGACTTGTCATCAGTGAACATCACAGCTGTTCCTATACAGGATGGTATAGTGTGGGACAAAACAGATTTTGATATATTCGGTCCGACGGAACAATTGAACATTCCACATTTGTTTAAAATTTCACTAAGTGATCTAATCTCGTCCAGTACCTATTCTGATGATTGGGGCTTTGAGACTGTTAATGACATAATGTTTGACCTAGAAAAATCTGCTGCATTTTCTAAAAATGAATATTTAGAGGGTTCATCAGACTATGAACAACTGTATTGTTATAACCACTATGGTCATCATTATTTGCATAAAACTGCATATCCAAGAAATGTGTTTATGTTTAACCAATGGGAACATTGTCCTACACCACCTAAAGGTAGTTCAAAAACATTTGCTAGTAAATTTCAATATTTTTCAGGTTATAATACATCTGATCCAGAAATGTTTTACTATAAAAATGTAAACAAGACAGGACTGAAAATTATGTTAACAAATACAAAACAGATTTATTCTGCATTATTTAATGCTCAACTGTCTAGACAGGGTTTCGACTTTTGGAAAGACACAATAGACACAAAAACTGTGTGGGGTACTAAAGATTGGCAAGTGCAGGGGATAGAAGCTTTATTTAGAGCCTGTATCATCCCTGAACAAATAATGTTTTTGAATGAAACCATCCAACAAACATCTTGTCTTGGATTAGCCAAGATCAAAGAGATGAACACACCTTCTGTACCAGCACCTGCAAATAATAACGATACACAGGCAGTTGTGACAGTTGACAATATACTACAACTCAACAGATCTAATCCTGATTGGAAAAAATGGTTCATCTGGCCCACAGACACGAATAACTGTCAGGAAAGATTCCTGAATAAAACTCAGGGCTTTGCTATTAATAGGCCAGACCCAAGATACGTCCAAAGACAACATCCGGGGGTAGTAACAACATACAGTGTAGGAAAATTATGCTTCGATTGGCTGCATAAGTCTACACTACAGGATGTGAAACAACACTTAACCTTACTTAAAAAGGACGCAGACCATAGGGAATTCTTGCTTGGACCAAGAAAACCGCGTCAAAAACGTTTAATATATGCCGGCATTTATGCTGCCTACAATGAAGCATGGAAAGTATCACAGATGGAGGCTGCAGAACGAATACGTGAACTTGATCGTATTAATTTAGAGAAAACACTCTCTGTGGTCGACAATGGGTTAACAACTTTGTCCTCCAGAATATATTCACTGGACGGCATTGTATCCTCTGCTATCGACATACTAGAACAAGATTTGGCGATGTTACAACAAGGCCAGTCTCAATTACGTTCTATTGTGTTACTAAGCTGGACGCTGCAATCTTTGCGAGCGGGCTATGTGCCTTGGCGTTTTATCAACACAACGGCTCTGTTTGCAGAATACAATCTCACTGATAAACATATCGAACTGGCACAAAGAGGAGCAAGGTATACAGTGCTGAGCATTGAAAAACTGGATAAATTACCATTCACAGTGGCAGAAAAACCAGCTACAGAATGGCTTATTCATGGCAAAATCACACTACCTGTGACTACTTTTCAGTTTCAGTATTGCCTCAGACAAATGAAAGCAGGCAAATATGAAAGGTTGGGTAAGGAATACATTAAGACATCTTGGGATTTACCGTATACATATAGATGTTGGAGTGGGGATCATGAAGTGTTTTTGAGCGGTACAAACTGTAAACGTGCACTAAGCGGTTCGCTTATATGTCAGGACATTTCCTTACACGGGGCTTGTAATGGTTCTGTGGCAAATTTGTCTTGCCATCAGCAGGGTACACCAGCTGCTGTGATTAATCCAACGTTTGGACAACTTTCTAATGGGAGTTACGTCATGTTGAATGGTCAGAGTTGCTGTGGCATGCTGCCAGGCATCCCATATCTAGTAACGGTCAACTCCAGGGTCACTTGCTGTATGCAAGTATTGTTTGCCCCAATAGACACAGTCAGGGAGTCGCCTCTATGGCCTTCGCTGAACGTCTCTTTTATAAGATTTGATACTTTGAGCAGAATGAAAGCCATGCTTTTACAGCAAACAGTGCCTTTGACCTCGGCCAAAGAAACCTATGATCTACAAGTTGCAAGGACTTCGGCTGAGATACAGACTTTAACACGTACAAACTGCCCTATACATTTCGTAGAAATGATAGGACGTATCTTCAATATGTCTGATACAACCGGAATTGTACATGTATTTAAGAGCATCTGCTCCGGTCTGTTAGCACCTTTCCAGGCAATACTCTGAATCATCCCAAACTTTGCACATTCGGTGTTTGGTGGCATACCATTAATTCTAGCACTAGTTGCCGGAATTCTATTTCTCTTCCTGCTATTGCGCTATGGCCAGCCTATTCGCAGACATCACTCCGAGCGAAATGGAGAAAGCTCTCCTTGAACGAAAGTGCCGTGAGCGAATAGTACAGCTATTGGGCATGCCTCGTCTACGGGACCTTAATACCACGTGGTTCCTGTCATTCAGACCAATCTGGCAAGATTGCATCTTACCTGTTCTACGATGCCTGCTATGCGGTGTAGAATGCGTGTTGGACACCTGTCTAACATATCCATCGGATACGCCAACGGATATCGATACTCTGCTGGACCAGATAACGGCCCATGCTCTGTGTTGTCCCCAGAGGCTGCCAATCCTGATGTCTGCATTCATTGAGATCTCACAGACGCTTCCGGCTGCTGCTGAGGTACGAGAAAGATCTACAGGCACACAGGTAACAACGGACGCAAACATTGCTGCGGCGACCAATGCTGAAAGCGATGCTTCACATCTCTGTGCGATTAACCTACTTCACGAGGTGTTCCAACTGACACCAACTTCTGTGGATGATGTTTTGTCTATAGAAATAGATGATCTCATGTTTACACCAGACCCGTGAACTGACTCTGATTCAGCATACAGTGTTCCAGAGATGCAGTGACAATTTGGCCTTCATTCTACAAAACCTTGGAACTCTACCAAAATTGAACTTTTTCCCATTTTTCGAACGAAAATGGCACTTCAATCTGCTTAAAGTAGAACTAGCCTTATAGTACAGACTTGGCGGTACTTCCACAGACACTTAGTCATCTTGTGTGTCTAAAACAGTTCATTAATTTTCATGACGTGAAATGACTTTGATTTTTGAACAACTTATCGATCATTTTCTGTCACATGTAAATATTACTGCTTATTTCATTGCAATTGCATTTATTTTCGAACTTTATGCCTGAAATGAAAAGCATTTGCTTCAAATGTACAGTACCTTTTGCATTTTTTACTATGTTTTTTAATGCTTTTAAGAAATATTTTTTAAATATGCGGTACTCCATTTTATGTTTAGCATTTTAAATGTTTAGCATTTTAGTATTATCGTATACACGAAAGTGGAGTGGATGTTGTATTCCTCTTAGGGTGTCCATAACGGGCTTTCCAGTATCATGTCCTTATATAGGCACAATTCGCCCTGCCCTTATATAGGCATAAAATCCCAGCCCTTATTTAGGCATTAAACCGTGCACTCCAAATACAGGCATGGTCTCTGACATCCGTCCACCCTAACGTCACAACGAGTTCGTGAAGAACAGACCCTTAGGCTGCGGGAGTTTCCCTAGCCCAGGACTATTGATTTCTTCAAGGACTCATATATTATGCATGAACCATTATTCCTTAGGGGTTCATTCATGACATCTTTCGCTGTCCGACTCACGTCAATACTAACATTCTTAGGTACTCTCAGGTATAAATATACCTTCCCAAGCCCTTGTAAACTAGAGGAGACCTCGACTTCAGAGGAGCCCGTTTCCCGGCCTGACGCACTGAGAAGACGCTGTCATCCCTGCACGCAGAGAGTCCAGCTTCCAGTGATCTGACTTCCCTTGCGGGGTGTTGGAGTTCGAGTCTGGCAAAGAGATTCCTACCTCTCTCATTCTTCAGGTATGGAGCTGACAAGAACCTCGAGGGACTCTTGGCATACTAGGCATACTAGGCTTAACATACTCTTAGTATACCATAGTAAGGAATACTTCACCTACTTCATACCTCTCCCTACACCTAGGTTAGGTTAGGTACATTGGGGTAGAACTAGCTTAGAAACGCATCTTATGAGTACTCGCATTTTTTAGCTCATGTTATTTATGTATGTGAATATACGCTAAAAGATAATGCTATCGCAGTATTATTTATTTCTACTGCTCACACTGTACATTATTTATCTCGCATACTGTCTTGTGATCGTAACAGCACATTTTACTTACATCAGAAACAAGACTGTTCAATAAAACCTTTTATTGAAACGCCCGTCTACTCTTTCTGTGTAACTCGGAGAAACCTAAGCATGCACGATTGAGCTGAGTGAAATAGTTATCTATTGTTTCCACGACTCTGGGACACGTTCTGATTCTAAAGGGAAACATAGTGGTCATGTTTTGCGGCTGCCAGAAACTACTCCCATCTTGTTGTCAAGGAGTTTCTAGTGGCCTCTGAGCTAGCTGGCACAAGTAATTAAGTTTAATATACTCGATAGGGACATACTGACCTTAGTCCTATGTCAAACCTATAGGATATATTATTCCAATGCGCAGAGCCTATTAGGGAAATAGGAGCTACACTACAATATTGCCCTACACAAAACCTTTTAAGACTGGCCATTGCTGCCGGCCATATTGCCCTGAAAGCCAACAATTCTATACAGATTAAAACACAAACCGATTATACTTTTAAACTTTGCAGGAATTATGATGAGTACTTTATTAGTATCGCATACGGTCATGTGGAAATTCTTAGGACAGGCCATGACAGCCACCTTCAGAGGACAAGGAATAATGGAGGGGTATGGCAAACAGAAAAGGAGAAGCACGACCCAGAACAGCAGTGGAAGATTGGGGGGGGGGGGAGAGGATAAAATACAGAAATACAGGAGAACTTTCTGATGGCAGTATCACAGTGAGGAGAGTAAAGACTAGAAGTCCAGCAGTTATGACCTGCAATTCCCTCTACAGTTCTCAAGGAAACAAAGGAAAGAATAAAAATTAAATACAAATGATAACAATAAAAAATATTCAGCATTTCTAACTGCAAACAAGCCAGGATACACCATTCCCTGCGTAGCCCTGGTTGGGGAATTCTCACATTGTATAGGCAATTGCAGGAGTGGAGAACTGACCTCCCTTTTCTATATACGAAAACAATCCTTCGTGTTGTATTTGCTTTTTAATGGAATTGTTTTTTATTACCAGCAATATCGTCCTACCAGAGAGCATATTCTGTGTTCCAACATTATCAGCAGTACATGTAATGCAGTATCTTACATTGTTTATGAAATGACTGCTATTTTTATTGCATACACTGCAAAAAAAACTGTTACCTTAGTAATTTACAATGACTATAAACTAATTTGTTTTAGGACTGTGTGTATTCAAGTGCTGGTAATGCAAACCCTGAGCACCTTGGTAATGTTGGTGTTCATTATTCTTACCATTACATTTGTTGAGCTCGTCTTTTTCACTTAACAAGTATTTGTGACAATCAATATCCATGAAGATAACAGAACAAAAAACTTAAAACTTGTTAAAATTTACTCCAGTACCTGGAACCTTTCTATTTAAGAAATATTGTCCCTTAAAATATGACAAAAGATGTTATTATTCTATGTGCAGACTGGCTTTTTTGTTATAGAAACTGGCAGTGATGCAATTATTTGCCAACCTTTCCCCAGATTCATGACTACAGACTATTCAATTCGATATGAAAAATTCAAGAGACAAGTGGCTTTTTAAAGCTTAAACATTTAGAGACCTAGTCACAATCTGTATTTTGTAGTACATAAACTAGTACTACAGTACTAGCACTAATGTAAGTTATATTCACAAACTTTTGGACAGAGAGCTCCACCTCTCCATTCTTTTCTGTACAGAGATCTCTTTCCTGGTGGAGGAGATCTCCATGCATGTAGGTATATGCTTCAGTAGTAAATGTGGGAGTGACCGGGGAGAGTGGCTCAAAACTAGGGAGCCCTTACTTCTAAGTGGGAGGGGTTTAGGGAAATATAAGGGACGGTTTAGGAAGGTACATGCTAATGCATCCACACATACACAAAAGAGTATCAAAACAGGTATAAATGTACTCCAACCCAGCCTTGGCATGCACCACACATGGCTACTGAAAGGTATTGCGACACACTCTCAAAGAAAACATTGAAGGCAGAGAAAATAACACCCCATGGGAACTACTGATAAAATAATAGTTAGAAATTGGGTCTCTAGTTGGCAGAGGTTTGCCCCCTGTCCAAGTAGGGACCACAATCCTAGTTAGAGTAAATTAGATACACAAACTAAATTAACCTGTGCTCGCCCTCTGGTAGCTTGGCACAAAGCAGTTAGGCTTAACTTAAGAGGTAATGTGTAAAGTATTTGGGCACACTTTAATTATAGTAACACAGTGAAAATGCCTCAAAAAGACTCCACACCAGTGTTTAGAAAACAGGACCAAAAAAACAGAAATCCAAAAAGTAGATCTCAAGATATGGCCTTTTAAAGACTAATCTTCAAATAGTGCTCTAATGTCAATATCGCTAAGGGGTTACTTGAGGTCGCGCTAGACTGGGGTAAATCAAAAGTTCAAACCCTCCTTGATAGAGGGCAGGCCGGATATAGGACTCAGACAGGTCCTGCTGTCAAAGTACCTTGGGTGGAGCAAGCGTCGATGTCGAAGCCTCGATGCAAGGAGTCGAGGAGGTGCCACGTCATCATTGATCCCGTGGAAGGAGGTGAAGCATCAGTGCCAATCCGCGCAGTCAATAAAGGCTTCGGGATTGAACCCCTTTGTTATGTTATGTTAACAGTATTTCTATAGCGCATTTCTGCCTGGAGGCGTCTGAGCGCTATATTCAATTCTGGCTCGGAGTGTCACAGGTCCACAGAAGTTACCAGGAGCTGAACAACCAGGTCTTTACCACTTTCCTGAAAGCTAGGAGGCTGGGTGCTGTTTTTATGGAGAGGGGCAGTATGTTCCATGCTTGTGATGCTTCCAGCACTATGCTCTTTCCCCCCCCCCCATCGAACTTGTTTGTATCTTGGTAGTATTACTAAATTAGCATATCCTGATCAAAGATTTCTGACAGGGAGATACCGTTTGAAACTCTGGTTCAGGGATTCAGGGCCAAGATTATAGAATGCTTTATAAACTAGACATAGCACCTTATAAAGGTTATTCTTTCTTTAACAGGAAGTCAATGCAGACATTTTAATTCTTGAGACACTGAACAATATTTGGTAATTTTTTAACAGAAGTCTGGTTGCAACATTTTGCAAAACCTGAAGTTTATTGATATTATACTTGTGGGTGGTCAGAAGCAGACTATTTCAATAGTCTATCTTGGACAGAATTAACGATGTGACTAATGTCTTTTGCAGTTTAGGTGGTATGAAGGGCAAAACCTTTTTGATTATTCTAAGAGTGTTAAAAGTAGATGAAGTGAGCTTATTTACCTGGTCTGTAAAGTTGACTTTGTTATCAATGATCACGCCCAGGTTTCGAGCCTTTTCCACTGGGGGGTGGGGTTAGGGGCCAGAATAGCTGACCAGACTGTTGGGCCCCTTAAAGGCAATTGTGGTCCAAAAAGTAGGACTTCTGGTTTTCCTGCGTTTATCTTAAGGCAGGTGCTGTCCATCCAGTTATGGATAGCCAGCATGCAATCATGAAATCTAGACCCTGTGCCTATCTCGTTTTTTCCTATAGAGACGACAATTTTAGTGTCGTCAGCATATGATGTAAGATAGAATCCAAAGCTTCTTATCAGATTTCCTAATGGGGAAACATCGATATTAAAGAGGGTAGGGCTCAGTGAAGACCCCTGCAGAACTCCAGATGAAAGGGAAAAAGATTGAGAGGCAAAATTCTCCAGTTTTACTATTTGCTCCCGAACCGTTAAATAGGATTTTAACAGGTCCCATGCTAGACCTATGACCCCGCAGATTGCTATCCGCGCTAGTCGTAGTTCATGGCTGACCGTATCAAAGGCCGCGAGAGATCAAGCAGAACAAGGGCTGCCCCTTTTCCTTGATCTAAAATCTGCCTGATCTCTTTGGTTGCCTTGATCAACGCTGTCTCAGTGCTATGCCCTTCCCGAAAGCCGAATTGAGTTGTGTCTAGCAATTTATTTGACTCAATGAAAGTTATCAGCTGATCATTCAGAAATTGTTCGGCTATTTTGGCTGGTAGTGGATAAGGGAGATTGGGCAATAGTTTGTTGGATCCTTTTGGTCCAGTGAGGCTTTTTATAGGAGGGGGATCAATGCTGCTTTCTTCCAAATACTTGGGAAACTGCCTGTTTTGCACATGGCTTAAAAAATAAGTGTTAGTTTGGGCACAGAGACTTCTGCTACCAGTTTAAGTATATTAGGTGGGCAAGGGTCCTATGGGGAACCCGAGGTAGCACTGGGGAACTTTTTGATGCAGATGCTGAGTCATCGCCAAGCTGCACTATCTGTCGAGGCGATGTCATCGGCGTCGTACCTCAAAGTCAGGACATGTGTCATTGTCGAGCCGCACAGGGATGTTTTCGGCTCAGCACTGCATCGGCGTCGAAGGGCACTGCATCAGTTCGAATTGGTGCAAAGTTGTCACTGCATCGATTTTGAAGCAAAAGCCGCTGCAGAACCCACTTTTGAGGCTCAGGACTGGATTGGCACCTCAGGCAAGGGAGGACTCAAAGCTGGCCAGCAGCTGAAGCAGAGTTGAAGGACGTCTTTGATGGCCCTCAGACTTCAAGAACAGGGGACAAGCCAGCAAGCCCTTGGGGAAACCTGGGTTCAAGGATGTAGAGAGCAAGTCCAGTCCTTCTCACTGTCAGGCAAGACTCAGCAGGCAGTAGGCAGCAGGCCTACACAGCAAAGCAGTTACCAGAGTGCCAGTCCCTCCTACAGCACAGCAGCTCTTCTTCCAGGCAGAAGGTCTTTGGTTCCAGCAATAGTCTGATTTGGAGCTGTCAGGGGTCCAGTACTTATACCCAATTGTGCCTTTGAAGTGAGGGAGACTTCAAAGAGGCCTTGAAGATCGCAAGGTCCCTGCCTTTCCTGTCCTAGCTCCAGACTCACTACAGGGGGGGTATGCAGCTCTTTGTGCGGGGACCAGGCACAGCCCTATTCAGGTGCAAGTGTAAGCTCCTCCCTCCCAATCTACTTCAGGAAGGCCCTTCAGCCTAGTGATGGGCCATCAGGATGCAAATGTCACACCCCAGCTCTCTTTGGGTGTGACTGGCTCGAGGAAATGTACACAGCCCAGCTGTCACCCACCCCAGAGGTTTATTCAGAGACAGGCAGAGGCACAGAATGGTTAAAGTAAGAAAATGCCAACTTTCTAAAAGTTTACTTTGTCAAAGGGGGTCGCCCCTAAAACAGGCAGCTAGATAGTGCCTATGAAATTGGAAGAACATTTTATCTAGCTGTCGCGTTTAATGCTTTTTTCTACTTTAACAGACTCAGACCAATCACTGATTGCATTGGTCTTCAGTATTCATTTAACCATCATTCTGTACTTTGTTTAGACCATTTAATTTTTGTCTTTTGTACCAGAAACAAGAAAAACACTGTTTGTTTTTACAATAAACATACATTCAGACTTAAACCATAATCAAACGCAAAACACATAGCAAACAATACATATACAAAATGAATTGGTGAAAAATGAATTACAATATTAAACCAGTCATCAATTTCTAAAATGCAGCGACAATAATCATGATTTGTTTTTCAATTAGTCAATCCCTCTCAATGTTGCTGCCCACTGGGAACTAGTATGCAGGCTACTAAGGTTAGGGATTTTTAAACCATTCCCTTAGAACAGATCCTAATCATATACATGTGTTTCCCAAATGGGTAAGTGATGCCGACGCGTTTCAAGCCCCAATATTATTCTTGCGGTTCTCCTTAGGGCTATGACTGGGTGTGATCTATAAGTTAAAAATGAAAAGATTATAATTAATTTCTAACCCCTTCTACACTTCTTGGGGCATATGTATCAAAAAAACGTTTTGCAAATCCTTAATAGCGAATGTTTGCGATTCGCTATTAAGGACTCGCAAAACGAAATGTATGTAGGATTCGCAATATTAATTGCGATTCCTACGTATTCCTTAATTCCGAATCGCAAATTGCGATTCGCAATTAATGAATACCTTCCCATTCATTCCTAAATGGGAAGACATTCGCAATTTGCGAGTACCCATTAGGTACTCGCAAATTGTGAATGCAATTTCAAGGATGCAAGGGTGTCAAAAGGACACCCTGCTGCACCCCTGAAATAAGCATGTGTGCACATGTGGCGCACATACATGCCCTAACGGCATGTATGTGCGCTACATGGCACTTTGAAAAATGCAAAAAAGTGCATTTTTCAAAGAAATCGCAAATTACCACCGACTTGAAGTTGGTGGTAATTTGCGATTTCTAAAAGCAAATTCGCACAACTTGGGTGCTTCCAGAATTGCATTTAAGGAATCGCAATTTGCGATTCCTTAAATGCATTCGCAGAATAGGGAATCGCTAATTTTGCGATTCCCTATTGTGCGAGGGCCTTTTGGGATGATACATCCCAAAGGCTTTCCCGTTCGCAAACGGGCCGATTCTGAGAATCGGCCCGTTTGCGAACGGGAAAAGGGTTGATACATATGCCCCCTTGTGGCATTTCCTTTACATCTTAGGTCTATTGAATAATTCATGGTACCTGCTAAGTCTTTTGTCTTTGTGCCTTTGACTTTACTTAAGGTACGCAATGGTTCAGGCACTACACTCATGTATTTCTTCTCAATATAACGCGTGTCTTTTCGACCATCCGGTCTGGAATGTGAGAATTAAACAACAAGGGTTTGTGTCAAACTGGTAGTTTGTATCAAAACTGGTTTAGCTAGAATTTTTAATTTAACCGTTTGAGGTCGACAGGCATTTTGTGTCAGAAAATCGTTAACACGACTTACTTTCTAGTCGGTCGAAAACGACATGATTTATAGGACTCCTCGTTTTGTTAAATAGACGTGAGCTTTTGGTCAAAATCCAATTAATGTAAACCAAAAGTTCTGTTTTGGTTCTAAAATAAGCGAGACAAGCACCGTTGATATTTTCAGATTGATTGCAATTTCGAATAGTATTTTGCAATCTACGGCATGCTGGTAGAACAAGTGACAAACATTCTATGGACTTCCTTTTGGCAGTTCTAACTTCAGCGTTGTTTGCACATTCCCTCCAGCTGGTTCAATCTTAATGGCTTCTGGTTTCCAGTTATTTATAGTCCACCGTTCTCAGTGCTACTAATGTTGCATCTTGAGATTTATAGTGAATAATTCACGATTCGATTTTACGCTAATCCTTTACTGGCTCAAATTCTGGAAATGATGTTTGAGATTCGCGCTTCTAATGCGATCCCTTGATACTCTTCATCTATCTTCTGACGCTTTATTAGATTAACTGGGAGTGCAGTTGTATTCCAAGAATTCCATGTATCTCCTTCTTTTGGGGCGATTGGACACACATCCAGATATAGTGCAGTAGAAATCTTGTGAAATCTGGAGCTACTCGTCATAGATACTTCACAATCAATTCCGGTTCCTTGGCCGTTACGCTCTGCCTACTTCTGACATTTCATTCAGGCCACTCACAGCACTGTTGAATTTCAATATTAAATAAGCCTCTTTTTGCAGCAATGCTGCCTCTGTGTCTCCTCCTCTTGAATTCGGTTTGATTACACATAGTATGGTCCTTTTGAGCTCTTTCTCGCTGTGATTATTTTCAATGAAGTGGCTAACCATTGGGGCAGTAACAACCTTTGTTTTAATTCTTGAACGGTGCTGTACAACACGTTGTTTTGCCTCTTGATTTATCTTCCCAATATATATTTTTTTGCATTGGCATATGATGGCATACACAACATTTTTTGTTTTACAATTTGAAAAATCTTTAAGGGTCCATTTAAGGTTGTTATGTAAAAACTCCGTTCCCTCAATTGTTGATTTGCAGACTGAGTAATTGCCGCACTTATGGTGGCCTTCGATCAGTTTTAAATTCCATTGTGATCTTAGATCCTTCTTTCTGGTAGGAGGGGCAATCTCCGCCCGCACGATTTGTTGGCCAATACTGCCATTTTTCTTCATTGCAAATAATGGTGGTTGTAAAGGATATTCCAAATTCTGTATGGAAGGTAATGGTTTGAAAATCCCTAACCTTAGTAGCCTGAATACTAGTTCCCAGTGGGCAGCAACATTGAGACGGATTGACTAATTGAAAAACAAATCATTATTATGGTTGCTGTGTTTTAGAAATTGATAACTGATTTAATATTGTAATTAATTTTTCGCCAATTCATTGTGTATATGTATCGTTTGCCATGTGTTTTGCGTTTGATTATGGTTTAAGTTTGGAAGTATGTTTATTGTAAAAACAAACAGTGTTTTCCCAGTTTCTGGTACAAAAGACAAAAATGAAATGGTCTAAAAAAAAGTACAGAATGATGGTTAAATAAATACTAAAGACCAATGCAATCAGTGACCGGTCTGAGTCTGTTGAAGTAGAAAAAAGCATTAAATGCGACAGCTAGATAAAACGTTCTTCCAACTTTCTAAAAGTGGCATTTTCAATGTAAAATCCGACTTCACCATGAGTTGTGATTTTGAATTGTGAGTGTAAGACACCAAACTCCAAATCTCTATCTTTTTCCAGTTGGAAATTACACAACAAAATGTGTTAGGGCCATCCCAATATTAACCTATGAGAGAGATAGGCCTTGCAGTAGCGAGTAATGAACTTAGCAGTTTTTCACTACCAGGACATGTAAACTTAAAAGTTCATGTCCTACCTTTTTAATATACTGCACCCAGCCCATAGGGCTGCCTAGGGCCTACCTTAAGGGTGACCTATATGTAATAAAAGGGAAGGTTTTAGCCTGGCTTGTAGGTTAACTTGCCATGCCGAAATGGCAGTTTAAACTACACACACATGCTCTGCAGTGGCAGGCCTAAGGCATGTTTAAAGGGCTACTGAAGAGGGTCGCACAATCAGTGCTGCAGGCCCACTAGCAGCATTTAATTTGCAGGCCCAGGGCACATATAGTGCCTTTTACTAGGGACTTTTAAGTAACTTAAATATGCCAGTTGTGGATAAACCAATGTTACCATGTTTTGAGTATAGAGCATATGCACCTTAGCACTGGTTAGCAGTAGTAAAGTGCCCAGCATTCTAAAGCCAGCAAAATTGAAGTCAGCTAAACAGGAGGTCAGAAGGCACAATATCAGGGGAAACCATACCAAGGATGCCAGGTCTAACAATAATGAACTTATGTTGACATATATATAGATATAGATAGACATGGATATAGATTTAGATTGTTACTGAAAAAGAACTGGTTAAAGTATTGTTATAGTTAGGTGAAATCTTCAGTGACAATGCAATGTTTTAAACTCAAAATTCACAGAAATTCACCATTTATAGTTATCTCAAGTAACTATAAATCGTGCCCTAAAGTAACTATAACACGCCCCCCGTCATGCACAGTCTTTACATCAATTATGGCATTTCGGGTGATGGTATCAATGATGTCATAGATCATGCCATGAGTGATGTAATATGTGGGGAAATGAGCAGTGCAAGGCAAGGGCACGAGTTATAGTTACTTTAGAGCACGAGTTATAGTTACTTGAAAGAACTACAACTGGTGACTTTTAGTGGTTTATTTTTGTTTAAAATGATACATTCTCACTGAAGTTTTCACCTAACTATAATGTTACTTTAGCCTTTGTTTTTTCAGTAAATTACTAGGGCTTTTTAAATATAAAGTAATATTTTATTACCAACCGCAATGCCAACCCAATGCCACCCACAGCCTTCGGCCATGTGTGGTTGCCCATGTGCGATTGGCCGCAGGGCATAGACTGCGATCAGGCCCTATGTCCAACCCTTTGTGTTCAGCCAACCTCACACCATGCAACACCTTTGCCCAGACGCAGTGTGTGCACCCAAGCCCCTGCATTCACCCTAACACCTGTTCACAGTATTAGGCTGTGCACACCATGAGGTTCCGTACACGGTCTGGCCACACTCAGGCAGACTTACTGATTTGTCAAATTGCCACCACACCAAAATATAAAAATTGGCCATGTTAGCTTTATCAAGGTGTGAGTGTTTTAACATATATAAAGCAGATGTATCTTCTTTGTCCAAAAATCACAAATATTTTTAATCAAATGTATATTCACACAATACAATGTTTAATAATACTAATTATCATAAAAATGTTTAATAAAAGTAATGAAAATAAAATCAACATGTCTGTGTTTCATTTAACATAGTTTTTATGATTGCATTAGATTCAATAGAAGTATTTGAGGGTTTATAGAACTCTGCTGCAGAGGCATGCCTTGCAATTTGAATGATTGGTCCAAAGATGAGGCGTTCCTCTGCTAATCCTTTGTGTTGCTGGAGTCTATCCACTGCTGCCAGCCATACACCTGAATTTTATGTGGTGAGGAGAAGACCTTACTGTTATTTGATTGCACAACTTTCAAATCGAAATCCGGGAGCCCTCTGGCTGTCATATGCATTGCTGGCTATCGTGCATATTGCATTCATATTAGTTAACTTCCACTTGTAGGTCATAAAAAGACTGTAAGAGCTTGATGGATTGCTTCTGCTTAGCCAGGAAGGGGCCATGGGGAACCCTTTACCTTCTTGTCTATGGAGGTCAGTCACCCACCCTATGAGGGATACCCCTTCTTCAGGAAGTACATATCTGTTGTATTTACCCAGAGAGAAATCTGGAGAGTGATTGACTTTCACAGTTGTGCTGTAGTTTCCCTTTACCTTTTGGTTTCAGCCCTAGACTACATTCCTTTAATCCATCAAATGTTTGCTATTCTGCTCATTCTTCACCTCTAGTCCCTCAATTCTCTCTTGAGATTGTGGCATAGGCAGCTGTGCTATAACCAGCAACATTTTCACTATTTTGCTTGCCATGGCCAGGATACCACCACTATCAATCAAGGCTTCAACGCCACACCAACAACCCTAGATTATTGGGCTGTAGTGCACTCCATGAATGAGTTCACCAGATCCTGCTTTGACAATCTACATAGTTATTATCTGTGCCCTTACCAAGATCTTGGGAATTATTGGATTTAATTGTCCTTAGGGTATGCCTGAAGAATAGTTAACAATATTATAGACTGCAAAGTTTGCTCACATTTCACCAAGAAAGTACGGATCTCAAAGGAGATACATGCTTACCTCACACTCATCAAACACAAGGGTGAGGGACGCCTCACAGATTCACCAGTAGACACTTATTGACGCCACCAGTCATTCTTACCCCTGAATCAGATGGTCATTGAGAGACCACAGTGAGGATGTTAAGTGCCACCTATCGTTAACTCTCTAATTTCCCAGTTTCCCTAGTTTCTCAGTTGCTGCTCTCAATGTAAATAGGCTACTTTACTGCATTTATCATTATATTTAAAGATAAACCTTCACCCTTAATTAGTATTTGATTTTTTAAATTTCGACCACCCAGAATATTCTCTAGGGTAAAATGAAATAAAGAGACCGAAAATACTGTTTTAAAATTAGTGTATGGATTTTTTTCTCATTTATATTGCAGTAGTTGTTGACAGTGTGTATGCTATGCGCGATTGATTACACTATTAAATACCTTCTAAGTGTTTCTAGAATCATCTGACTGCGAACTGGATCTACCACTGTAGCCAATACATACCATTTTGAGGACACACAAGAATAAAACATGCAATTAGCAAGAAATAAAGTTAACAGCATTTTAAATAATAGTCTATTGATGAGTTTGGCATACACTAAACATACAAAACTGTTGACAGGAACGCGTGTGGTATTTTTAATTTTATTCCTTTTTTAACATCTTTATATTACATGTGAATTTTCCCTGTTTTTTGAGAAAACTGATTTAGCACAGTTTTATAATTTACTGACTAAGAAATTGTAAAGTGAATAATTGGGCTAAATCTTAACAATTTTATTACATCTGAAAATGTACTAACAAACTTTATTTTTTTCTTCTGTTAGAAGCATAATTAGTGTGAATTAAATGTGGTTCTTATTTACCTTTTCAACATAAATTGCGTGTTTTACCAGAAATAATACCTGACCGCTTGAATATATTTTGGAAAGCAGAAATTATTCCATTATTTTTTTAAATCGCCATTTTGTGCGTATTTGTATTACTTTAATATTCCTTTCTGTTTGAAAGAATATTGAATATGCAGTCCGCCCACTTCTCGCACTGGTTCTTTCTTTCCAACCGCATGAGAAGGAGTGTTGTGCTGCCGGTGTGCAATTATCTGATTGCTGTGACCATGTAATGAGGACATTTCCACCCTTCAATCATGCGGAGTCATAGATTGCAATGTTGCAGGATACATTAAATAAAATAAGACATGCTGTAAACAAACTGCCAGAAGCCACTGGTTTGTGGAAACGCTGTGAGAGTTTGGCAGTTTAATGAAATTCACAGCTGATTTATAATTAACACGCAGTTGAAGAGAAATAGAGGGCTAAAATGAGTTTGCTATTGCTTCTTTGTGATCTAAGAGAAGCTATCAGTTAAGGCAGAAGAAAAGCAATGCTTGTGAGAACCCAACATAAAGCAGGAGGTGAAGTGAAATTACTGAACTATTAAGAGGACGCAGTATTTACAGATGACACAAGTAAAAGGGAAGAAGGCATGTCAGTTGGCAACAGAGTGTTGGTATAGCCAATAGCAACAGAGGAATTAACCCCTTCGCTGCTAGGCCTATCCCCAACCCCTCCCGTGCTAAGCCTTATGTTGGCTATTTGGGGTTGTTCGTGCTTAGGCCCCAGTAACTTTTTGTCCGCATAAGGTATCCACACCAAATGGGCGTCCTTTTCTTCCAATATCCTGGAGATTCTAAAGGTACCCAGGGTTCGTGGATTCCTCTGGAGGGGACCGAGAAATTAGCCAAAATACAGCTACATTTTGTATTTTTTGGGGGGAAATAGGGAAAAAAGTGCTGCAGAAGAAAGCGTCTGTTTTTTTCCATGCTAATGGTATCAAAAATGGGTTTGTGGTGATAAAGTCACCATCTTCCCACTTTTCAGGAACAGGCAGACTTTTGCCAGAAAACCAATATTTTCCACACAGTTTTGGCATTTTAGTGGGACATAGCCTATTTTCCCCTTTTTTGTGCTTTCAACCTCCTTCCATGTAGTGGTACAAATGGGTGTGAAACCAATAATAGATTCCGGAAAGCTATACATTTCTAAAAAGTAGATAACATTTTGAATTCAGCAAGAGGTCATTTGTGTAGCTCCTTTAAGGTTTTACTATAAAAAGTAAGAGTTAAAATAAAAAACAAATTCAAATTTAGTTGACAAAAACAGCCATTTGTGCCTACATTTTCGCCTGTTACTTCTTCTGAGTATGGCAGATTTTTGAAAGCAATATACTGTTTTGTCCACTGGACCATTCTGGTTCCAGGGATATATAGGACTTGTAGATTCACCAAGAACCCGAGGTACCCAGAGCCAAAAACTGAGCTGCGCCTTGCAATGGTTTATCATTGTGTACCAGGTATACCGCAATTCTTTCAGTAAAATATAAAGAGTGAAAAATAGGCATCAAGGAAACCTATGTATTTCCGAAATGGAAGCAACATATGGGGTTTAAAAGCAGTGGTTATTTGTACATCTCCAAATTTGTGAGTTCCCATACTAGCATGTGAATTAGAGGGCATTTTTCAAAATGACTTCTTTTTACATACTGTCTTTTATTTGTAATGCATAGAAAAACACTTGGTAATAACACTTGTTCTACTATTTTGTGTTCCCCTAAGTCTCCCGATAAACATTTCTGTGAGGGAAAGTTCTGGAATCTGCGGGGAGCCACAAACTTCCACCCACCCAGCTTTCCCCCAAGTCTCCCGATGAAAATGGTACAGCACTTGTGTGGGTAGGCCTAGTGCCCGCAAGAGGAAACGACCCAAAACTCAACTGGGGCTCATCACATTTTTCTAGTGAAAAAATTACCCTTTTTTTGCAATGCACCTAGCTGTGGATTTTGGACCCTAGCTCAGCCGCAACCTAGAGAAAGCTAGAAAACCTGTACATTTTTGAAAGCTAGACACCCAGGGGAATCCACAATGGGGTGACTTGTGTGGCTCTCACCAGGTTCTGTTACCCAGAATCCCTTGAAAACCTCAAACCTTGTAAAAAAAAAGCACATTTTCCGCATATTTCTGTGATAGAAAGTTCTGGAATCTGTGGAGTGCGACAAACTTCCACACACCCAGCATTTCCTCAAGTCTCCTGATAAAAATGGTACCTCACTTGTGTGGGTAGGCCTAGTGCCTGTGACAGGAAACTGCCCTAAACGCAATGTGGGCACATCACAATTTTCCAGTCCAAACGGACCCTTTTTTCGCATTGTGCCTTGCTGTGGGTTTTGGGACCTAGCTCAGCCGGCACCTTGGGAAACGTAGCAAACCTGTACATTTTTAAAAACTAGACACCCAGGGAAATCTAGGATGGGGTGGCTTGTGTGGCTCTCAGAAGGTTCTGTTGCCCAGAATCACTTGCAAACCTCAAACTTTGTCAAAACAAAAACAAATTGTCTGCACATTTCTGTGATGGAAAGTTCTGGACTCTGCAGGGTGCCACAAACTTCCACCCATGCAGTATTTCCCCAAGTCTCCTGATGAAATTGGTACCTCACTTGTGTGGGTAGGCCTAGTGCCCGCGATAAGAAACGACCTAAAACGTACTTTGGAGACTTCAAAGTTATCGGTCACAAAAAGACTTGGTTTTCCAGGGAGTCGCCCGCATTTTCGGTCCCAGGGCTCGGCGAGCATCTAGGAAAACCTACCAAATCCAGACATTTTTGAAAACTAGTCACCCGGGGGGAGTCCAGGGAGGTGCGACTTGCATGGATCTCCCAATGTTTTCCTACCCAGAATCCTCTGCAAACGTCAAATTTAGCTTAACAAATTAAATTGTCCTCCCATTTCTGTGTGGGAAAGTTATGGGATCACTGGGCTGACATAAATTTCCTACCACCCAGCATTCCCCCAGGTCTTCTGATAAAAATGGTACCTCACTTGTGTGGGTGGGCCAAGCACCCGTGACAGGGAAGGGCCCAAACTTATTGTGGAGACATAAAAATGATCTATCACAAAACGACCTGGTTTTGCAAGGTGGTCATCTGCATTTTTGGTCCCGGGCTCGGAAGCCATCTAGAGAAACCTACAAAAACCCAGACATTTCTGAAATCTAGACACCCGGGGAAGTCCAGGGAGGAGTGGCATACATGGATCTCTCAACATTTTCCTACCCAGAATCCACTGCAAACCTCAAATTTTGCTAAAAGAATCACAAACTTCTTCATCTCATCCAGATTTGTTGGAGTCCACTGTGTAGCTCTAGAGCGGGGCTTAAGTCTGGCACTGTTGTCCCTCAAATACAGTTCAGCATATAAATTAGTCTGCTCAACAATCTCATCCAAAAATACATTGTCGATAAACAATTGAAAAAAAATTATAAGCAAAAAGTTTCACCATTCATTCTACACCCTGCAACACCACTAAAGGCAGGCAACACCTACTGCACCATGTTTGGGTCACCCCAGAGTTCAGCACTTCCAATGGGAAGCCTTGCAGCCCCAGACCGCAATCAGATGATTCCTCTTGGACAGAAAATTCACTGCCAGAATCTTGCACTTCCTCCTCTGCCTCAGATGCAGTGTCAGTCTCATAATCATGGTCAAAGGAAGATTAAAAAATCATACCAACAACCTGCTGAGCGGTAATCCTGCAGCTAGCCATAATCCTTACTAATAAAGGTAACTTGACAAACAAGTCAACAACAATAAAAACTTTGTAAAATAAGTAAGAAACAAAATGTGGCTTTATCACAAAGACCTATATACTCAAAAACGATACCTCTCACTTGCCAGAGACAACTAGACTCGCCACCACCTACTCTGCACAGGCACAGCTAGGACCAACGATATCTCACTAAAAAAGAAAAAACAAAATAAAACTACACAACACAATACACATTGGGCACAAATCCAAGGAGAATTTCACACGCAATAAAACATAAGCTAAATATGCTGCTATTATGACACCATTTACAAAGTACTCATTCATGCATGACAATGATAGTCATTTAGAGTAAACAGGACAAAAAAGTGTTTCTTACCAAACACATGCTGTAAGGAAGTGGGTTTCTGTTGCAGAACCCCCCCACTTTTTTGCCAGACGACTGATGCACTTTGACTTGATGTGCCCTAGGTCCCTGCCAATTAGGTTCCCAGGGACTGTGTTCTTTCCCCAAAACTGTACCCAATTGGCATCTCTGGCCACAGGTCAGCCCCTGGTAAATGGTACCACAGGTACCCAGGGCACTGTGACAGGGAAGACCTCTAAGGGCTGCAGCACTTATTGTGCCACCCTTAGAGGCCCTGCACCTTTACACACACACACTGCCTTTGCAGGCTGCGTGTTTTGGTGCAGAACAAAGTGAAGAGTCGACATGGCACACCTCTGTGTGCCATGCCTACAACCCACTGCCCTGGCATAGGTCAGTCACCCCTCTAGCTGGGTGCACTATACCAGTGGTGAGGGTACAGGTGCATGAGCCCTGTACCCCTACAGTGTCTAAGTCCATTCTTAGACATTGTAAGTGCAGTGCTGCCATTAAGAGTATATGGTGCTGGGAGTTTGTCATTACGAACTCCACAGTACCATAATGGCTGCACTGAAAACTGGGAAGTTTGGTATCAAACTTCTCAGCACATTAAACCCACACTGATGCCAGTGTGGGATTTAATGAATAATGCACACAGAGGGCATCTTAGAAGATGCCCCCTGAAACCTAACCCACCTCTAGTGTCCAGGCTGAGTGGCTGCTTCAGCTGCCACCACCAGACATGTTTCTGGACCCCTGGGTCAAGAGCCTGCTGCTCTCTGGGGCCTGAAACGATGCACATCCTGGGACAAGGTGCCAAGCCTCCTCCCCCAGGATGGGCAGGGTTCACGAAGGGGAAGCTTCAAAGGCATGCCGCCTTTGTGAGCCTCCCCAGACCATTTGCTGCTTTCAGCAACTGGTCCCCACTGGTTCCACCCCCCACTTTGGGCGGGAGAACCGGCGGGAAAAACAAGTGAGGGAAAGAGGTGTGCCCACCTCTGCCAACTCCACCCCTCAGGTGGGGGAGGCGAGGTGAAGCACAACTCTGAGTCCCCGCCATCTTGAGGATGGGGGGACCCAACTAACCAGGGACAGGCTCCTGGCCCCCTCCCACTGGAGGGTGGCACGATAGGGGGTGTACCCACCCCAGGGAAGGGACCCATTGGTCCCTGCCCTTTACCTACCTGTAACGCCCCTAAATCTAGTATTTAGGGGGCACCCTGAACCTTGCTTCCGCAGATCCAGACAAGAAACAAGAAGAAAAGAAGAAGAAGGACGAAGAGCCGTGCAGAGCTAACAAGAGGACGACGCCCACTGACTTGGCCCCAGCCCTACAGGCCTGTCTCCCTCGAATCTGCTCCTGCGAAATCCCGGTGTGTCCTGCAGCCAGCAACCTCAAACACCCCGGAGGACCTGCCTGGCTTCACTTCCAAGCCTGCTTCTCCCGTGAACACCGGACTTGTTCAAACTGCAGCTTCTGGCTCCGGCCGGATACCGCGAATCCAGCCCACTCTGCACCCGCCGAACCCGGCCCGAGCGGAAAAACACCACGAGGAGGTCACCCCGGCGATCCTGACCCGAGATCCGGCGACTCCTGACCTGCCTCAAGCTTCCAATCGACGCCTGCAGCCTCAATCCAGAGGATCCCCTCTACCGCGACCAGAGCGGGTAAGACTTTCCGACGTCCCAAGGCACCCCTGCACCCGACGCCCCACGGCCTTGTGTGCCCAAACCAACGGTGCTTAACCAACCCAAGACTTCCCAACTTACCCCTCGAAGTGGTGGTCGCACCCAGAAGATCCTCGTCCCCGAGCCTGCAGTGTTTCTTCTAACCGGAGGCGCTCCATTGAAAACAGCACGGCACCCGACCTCAAAACAGCACCCTGCACCCGGCCGCCCTAGTGCCGCTGAGGGTGCACCTTTGGTGCTAATTTGGTTCCCTATTTGCCCTGACCTAAACCCTAGGAGCTTTGCTCCCACAACCGAGTGGCCTGCTTGCCAGCAGCCACCAACCGGAGACCCCCTATCCTCCATAGGATAACATTGGGCCTCAACACTCTGCACCCGGCCGCCCTAGTGCCGCTGAGGGTGCAACAACAGTGCATCACTGACACTGGGGGACCCCTGAGTCTAACCCCAGAACCTTAACTCCCACAGTCGATTACTTACCTACAAACCGATAACCTGTTTTTCCTCCATAGGATAACATTGACACTTTTTCTCCAAAAAGTTTCTAAGTGTAGAGTTTTGAAATCTAAAAATATTCTTTAAAAACGCACAAATAACCAAAACGTGTTTACTTACCTGTTTGCAGGAAATGTCCCAGTGCTGAATCTAGGTATCCAGCACTGAGTTAGAAAAGTAACGTAAAAAGTAACTTACCTGTAATTTACTGAAAAAGCCTATTCATTTCAATGTACTGTATTTGCTAAGTGTTGCAACCTACTGCATCCCCTGTAAATCAAACAAAGTACAATTTCTATTGCATTTTCAAACTGTTCTATATTCAGCAACTTATTACTGCAAAGTATTTTATGCTTACCTGTACCAGTCTTGCTTGGTTCTAAAATAAAACAACAGTATATTTTTATACAAAAACAATTGGCCTAGAGTTCAGTTCTTGAGTGTGTGAATTCATTTGCTGACTGAGTGTGTATATCAAATGCTTAACACTGTCCTCTGATACTGCCTTACTGCTCGACCACTCTACCACAAATAGAGAGTAAGGTTCTATCTAACTTTAACCTCTGCCTACCTCTGGGGTCACTTGGACTCTATACACACCATACCTCATTTTGGTGTAGTATATATAGAGCCAGTTTCTTACACATGCAACTACACAAACTGCAGATGAACACTGCCGAAACCGCAAACAGGAATCACATCAAGGGAATCAAAAGCTTTGCACTAGAATAAAACGGAGAAATAAAACATTTCATTCACATATACAAATAATGCTCCAGTCCAAACACTATCCACCAGCCAAGCTGGGGGGCAGATGGCCCTAAAAATATGGCCACAAAATTCACTCCCAAAAGGGGAGAGACCATTGCCCAAGGGGCCGCTCCCCAACATTGCAAAAATAAACTTATCCTTGGTGGCCTAGTGGGGCAGACAGTCCTAAAAAAATAAGCAGATCTACCCCTAAGGGGGGCAGAAACGGCCTAAATACATGCTCCTAAAAGGGGAGCGACCCTTCCCCAAGGGGCCGCTCCCCGACATTGAAGAAATTGATCAAAATTTAAAATCGCTGGTGTCTAGTGGGCATTCCTGCTGCACTATCGCGGCCACATGCGTGATTGTGCCACAGGAATGCTCCAAAGAGATGTCGGAGGAAAGGAAAACCCTTTCATTTCCCTCGATGCCTCTTTGTTACAATCACCCCCTCCCCCAAAGTAAAACTCACCTTTCTCCTATACGCGCTGGAAGCAAATGGCTTCCAGCGCATCTGGCAAGCGGCAGCCTCTAATAACATCAGCACGCAGTGTACGCTGATGTCATTAGATGGCGTGGGAGTTTGGGGGGGCAGCGGAAGCACTTCCGCTGCCATCCCCAGCGCAGGTGTAAACAATGGAGGCACATGGGAGAGCACCAGTGCTTTCCCTGTGGGTGGGTGCCAGGACGGCCGGGAGCCGTCCGACGCACACACCCACCGTGGCGTTGGAAGGCTGTGGAACCGGCTCTAGGAACGGTCGCCCTTTGGAAAGGTTTTGGGTGTTCCACCACTGCAGAGAGCGATGTGTGCGGCCGTCCACCAACACCAGATCTGTTAGCTGACCTAGAGCTTGGTTCCACTGACGTGCTAAGCATTCCTGTAAGGGGCGCATCTGGAGTCTTGCATGCAGTACTATGAATATACAAGAGGCCATCATCCCTATGAGTTGCATGAACACTCGAGCTGGAAGTGAGTGTTGCGGCTGGAATTTTGTTATAAGGGTTTGCATGCTTGCTATCCTGGCTGGATTAGGATATGCAAGGCCTTTTGAGGTGTCTATTGTGGCACCTAGATATTGTTGGATGTGGGACGGTTGGCGGTGAGACTTTGTGAGGTTTATTGTAAACCCTAAGGGGTCGATTCCGATCTCGGTCGGAGGCGCACCTAACGCCATTCGGTCGGGAAAAAAGCCATGCGAATGCCTGTTTCCCGACCGATCCGCACATTAATCCGAACGAACAAGTATGATGCGCACAACAGCACAGATTCCGACCCAGTCGTACTCACCCAATCCAGGTCCCGTTCCCCGACCGAGCCGGATCCGTAACCGCAGAATCGAGTCGCCCGGAAGCCAAAATGCAGCCCCGTCCGGCCGGACAAGTACGATGCGCTTCCCGTACGCGCCGAACCCGTCGCTACGCACGGCACGTCAAAGCATCCGGGACAGGCGCACATAAGCTCCGATTCGTGCCACAACACGATCCACGGCTACGAGACGAACACGCAAGCGACGAGGACGAGGCGAAGCAACGACAAAGACGAACGAGACGAACCAACCATGAATCCCATCGTTCCGATCCTACCAATATTCTACATCTACTACCGGAACAGGCACGGACGCGTACGGCGCAGAAGGTAAGTCAGACACCAACCACAAAAACAAACAACACGTACCCGACATATCACACACACACAGAGGGATGCAGAAATTACTTACACCAGAAACAGAAGCACCATAGGGGCGGGATGCCCATCACCAATGCCACATATACACATAGGGGCCCGGATGCCTGTCACTACTACCACCTCTACCCAGGGGGTGCCGGATGCCTACCACTACTACCACCTCTACCCATGGGGGGCTGGATGCCTACCACTACTACCACCTCTACCCATGGGATGCCAGATGCCTACCACTACTACCACCTCTACCCAGGGGGTGCCAGATGCTTACCACCACTACCACCTCTACCCATGGGGTGCCAGATGCCTACCACTACTACCACCTCTACCCATGGGGGGCTGGATGCCTGTCACTACTACCACATCTACCCATGGGGTGCCAGATGCCTACCACTACTACCACCTCTACCCATGGGGGGCTGGATGCCTACCACTACTACCACCTCTACCCATGGGGTGCCAGATGCCTACCACTACTACCACCTCTACCCAGGGGGTGCCAGATGCCTACCACTACTACCACCTCTACCCAGGGGTGCCAGATGCCTACCACTACTACCACCTCTCCCCATGGGGGCCAGATGCCTACCACTACTACCACCTCTACCCAGGGGGTGCCAGATGCCTGTCACTACTACCACCTCTACCCAGGGGGTGCCAGATGCCTACCACTACTACCACCTCTCCCCAGGGGGTGCCAGATGCCTACCACTACTACCACCTCTACCCATGGGGTGCCAGATGCCTACCACTACTACCACCTCTACCCATGGGGGGCTGGATGCCTGTCACTACTACCACCTCTACCCAGGGGGTGCCGGATGCCTACCACTACTACCACCTCTACCCATGGGGGGCTGGATGCCTGTCACTACTACCACCTCTACCCAGGGGGGGCTGGATGCCTACCACTACTACCACCTCTACCCAGGGGGTGCCAGATGCCTACCACTACTACCACCTCTACCCAGGGGGTGCCAGATGCCTACCACTACTACCACCTCTACCCATGGGGTGCCAGATGCCTACCACTACTACCACCTCTACCCATGGGGGGCTGGATGCCTGTCACCACTACCACCTCTACCCAGGGGGTGCCGGATGCCTACCACTACTACCACCTCTACCAATGGGGGGCTGATTGCCTGTCACTACTACCACCTCTACCCAGGGGGGCTGGATGCCTGTCACTACTACCACCTCTACCCAGGGGGTGCCAGATGCCTACCACTACTACCACCTCTACCCATGGGGGGCTGGATGCCTACCACTACTACCACCTCTACCCATGGGGTGCCAGATGCCTACCACTACTACCACCTCTACCCATGGGGGGCTGGATGCCTACTACTACTACCACCTCTACCCATGGGGTGCCAGATGCCTACCACCTCTACCCAGGGGGTGCCAGATGCCTACCACTACTACCACCTCTACCCATGGGGGGCTGGATGCCTGTCACTACTACCACCTCTACCCATGGGGTGCCAGATGCCTACCACTACTACCACCTCTACCCATGGGGGGCTGGATGCCTACCACTACTAACACCTCTACCCATGGGGGGCTGGATGCCTACCACTACTACCACCTCTACCCATGGGGTGCCAGATGCCTACCACTACTACCACCTCTACCCAGGGGTGCCAGATGCCTGTCACTACTACCACCTCTACCCAGGGGTGCCAGATGCCTACCACCACTACCACCTCTCCCCAGGGGTGCCAGATGCCTACCACTACTACCACCTCTACCCATGGCGTGCCAGATGCCTACCACTACTACCATCTCTACCCATGGGGGGCTGGATGCCTGTCACTACTACCACCTCTACCCAGGGGGTGCCGGATGCCTACCACTACTACCACCTTCACCCATGGGGGGCTGGCTGCCTGTCACTACTACCACCTCTACCCATGGGGGGCGGGATGCCTGTCACTACTACCACCTCTACCCAGGGGGTGCCAGATGCCTACCACTACTACCACCTCTACCCAGGGGGTGCCAGATGCCTACCACTACTACCACCTCTACCCAGGGGGTGCCGGATGCCTGTCACTACTACCACCTCTACCCAGGGGGTGCCAGATGCCTACCACTACTACCACCTCTACCCATGGGGGGCTGGATGCCTGTCACTACTACTACCTCTACCCATGGGGGCTGGATGCCTACCACTACTACCACCTCTACCCATGGGGTGCCAGATGCCTACCACTACTACCACCTCTACCCAGGGGGGGCTGGATGCCTACCACTACTACCACCTCTACCCATGGGGTGCCAGATGCCTACCACTACTACCACCTCTACCCAGGGGGTGCCAGATGCCTACCACTACTACCACCTCTACCCATGGGGGGCTGGATGCCTGTCACTACTACCACCTCCACCCATGGGGGGCTGGATGCCTACCACCACCAACACCCCCACTCACAGGATGGCCAATACATGACACCACAAGCACACACCAACATAAAGAATGCAACATAAAGATATCCCCCCCACACCATGACAAGCGTGTGTAGACTGTGTCAAATGCCTACAACACTGAACATGACTTTGAACCTACAATGTGACCCCCTACCACATGTGCCACACATAAATGTGTGTGGCCCCCACAATGCAAGCAGGCCATGACCATTGTGGAAATGGGGTCCAAACCCCCATCATCACAGTGCCCAAAATGTAAGTGTGGGGTCCATAGCTGAAGCACATTTTGAACAGTGTGGAAATGGGGTCCAAACCCCCATCATCACAATGACCAAAATGTAAGTGTGGGGTCCATAGCTGAAGCACATTTTGAACATTGTGGAAATGGGGTCCAAACCCCCATCATCAAAGTGCCCAAAATGTAAGTGTGGGGTCCATAGCTGAAGCACAGTTTTAACATTGTGGCAATGGGGACAAACCCCCATCATCACAGTGCCCAAAATGTAAGTGTAGGGTCCATAGCTGAAGCACATTTTGAACATTGTGGAAATGGGGTCCAAACCCCCATCATCACAGTGACCAAAATGTAAGTGTTGACAAAGAAAAAGCTGCAACTGCCAAACTGCATGGATGATTCCTGGTCACAGAACAACAAACACATCAGTGGCAAAGTAGTGCTTGTGTCCCGTAGCAACATATATTGGTGGAGGCAAACAGTGCAGTGCAAATAAGACATACCTTTGGCCATGTGCAGACAAACATCACCCATGGGGGCTGACACTGTCAACATACATCAATGACAGAAGTGACCATCTGAATGCAGACCCACATATTTGCACCAATGGGCACACAAATTCAGATACCCTGTGGAGACTGTAGATGTGAGGTGAACAGATACCATACCATGGCAGCAATGGGACACACAAACAATGATCATAGTGCTGACTGATGACCTAGGAGTCCCAGGGACAGCAGGGCAAACACACCAAACAACATACAGCCAATGGCACACTAAAGATATGCCAATGCAGTGGTGCAGATGCACAAACACAAACAGGCAGACCCACACTGCACATCAAACACAACAGGTGAGGGGGGTACCAGTGTCCCCAGGCAACCACACAACACATGAGGAGGCCTGAATACCAATTACACAGACGTGCATACAGTGCCACACAAAGGTAACTCATGGATCCAAATCCCCCATGTGGGCAATCAGGCATTGTCAGATGAGAGGGAGCACAAATCACACATGTCACACAAGCATGTAGGAACAGCAACTGACACAGCAAGACACATAGACACCACAGCACTACCCCCAGGGCCCCCACAATGTGGTGACCCTGGCCTGCATTACAATCCCACTGTGATGACAAAGCTAGATGTCGTTCACACTGTGAACCACAGTCATGTGTCCTGAGCAACAAACTACCATCACACCTACACAAGCACAAATCAATCAGCACGGCCAGTAAGCCAAGGCCAACATGGAGGCAGGGGTCTAGCCGGGCAACAACTCTCATCTGCACACACTCAACACCACACACCTCGACCTCCAACAATGTGCAGCAGTGAAGCTCACATGCACTGGTGACATTGCACATGCACCCATGACAATCCCAGGGGGTGGTGGGAACCAAGGGGCAGAAACACATCACACATGGCCACTCAACAAGACTCCTGAATGTCTGACACACTGCACACTACGCTGTACATGGACATGACGGCAATACCACACCAACCAATGGGATCCCAGCCACAGTCACACACCAATGAAGAAGCCAAGGTCACCCACAAAGAACACACATAGACAACTACCAACATTGCAGCCCTGACCCTGAGGAGTGCCAGCAGTCACACACACAACGTGTCACAACCAATGAAAGCTAACACAAACCGGAAATCACATGACAGGTGTAAACAACAAGTGCCAAGGGGAATCCTGACTGTGACCCATCTGCGTCTGCCCACTAACTCAGCCCTGACAGCAAACACACCTATGGGTGACACCCTGATGACCAGTAATGTGCCATGCACCCACATCACAGAGAACCCAGGGAGAAGACTTTGGGGGAACATTGCTCAACTCAGCAGGCATCACAAACAGGAACATCACTAGGGATCCTAGCATGCACAGCAACATGGAAGTGAACACACAGACATGCCCATACAACACACACCTTGTGCGCAGGCGATGTCACAGGAGTACACACTGCCATGAGGGGACTCCACTCCTGTGTGAGGAAAGCTGTGCCATATGTCGCATCAGTAGGGCTCCATCATGTCAGCAGAACACTTGGTCACACAGTCAACAATTAGCACCAAATGAAGGCTCCCCTCACATCAGCCTGGTCATGGGAGTGTCAACGAAATCATCAGCACAGATCCAACACACATGTATAGCAAGTTGCACTGACAACACAGATGAGTTCTACCCCATTGATGCCCAAACCTGCATGTCCAGTGGAGATGGCCACACGGTCAGGGAAGTAGACTAATTGAACAATGGCAAACACAACAGATGTGCAGCGGTGGAACCCACAGATGTGACATTGCTAATGTAAGTAGGGAATCCCATTGCCAAATATTGAAAACATGACACCCTCAGATGCTGCTAAGGATGACATGGATACACCACAGGATAGGACACTGTCCCCCTGAACCACATGGGTTCCTGCACAGTGTAACACTTCATTGTCATGAGACCAAATATCACCATCACTGCAGCAAGGGCATGGTTAGCATCATCAACATCATGTACATCAGAAGCAAAAGCACTAGAGAACTGAAAGTTGCTTTATTCAGTATATGTGGCATCAAAAGTAGAAGTCAGGTCGAAAATAAACAAAGGCCAATGGCCAGTCCATCATTAAAGTCAAAAGTGGGTGACAGTGGCAGATGCCACCCTACGCATGCCTGCACTGACAAAATCCAGGGACAATCCCCTAGGAGGGGCATACAGGGGGGCAGGCCAGGCACCGCAGGGACAGGATCAGGGCTCACCAGGAGGAGGCAGGGAAGGGGTGGTGGGTGCTGGAGAGCCACTGACAACTGCAGTGGAGGTGTCTGACATGGTGTGTGCCGGCACAACTGGGGGGCATGACTCAGATGTAGTGGGTGCCGGCACGACTGCAGTGGACCCTGCAGATGGAGTGGACAGCTTCGCCACTGCAGTGCCCAAGTCAGACAGGGTGGTAGTGGACTCCACTGCAGTGCCTACCGCCAGGGGAGGAGAATGGGGATCAGGTAAGGTGGGCAGGACAGAGGGGGAGGACACCCTCACCACATCAGTGGTACAGACAAGCGCAGCGGGGGTGTGGGGCCGGAAGAGCAAGTGGCAGGGGAGAAGGCTTGATCCTTCTGGGGATGGTGTATCTGTGGGTGGGGGAACCTGGGGCAGGGTGTGGTGGGGGCACCTGTGGAGTGGGGGCCTGAGGGATGGCGGAAGGAGACTTGGTGCCTGAGCTGCAGGGCGGCGGCGGGGTCTTGCTCTTCTGGGACCGGGGGACTTGCGGGTGGGGGCCTCAGTCGGTCTGCGCCTGGGGGAGGGTGTCCGGGGGCCAGGGGCACTCCGCTCCGTGTGGGTGGACTTCCTCTTCCCCCTGAATGCTGTATCAGCTGGATCGGAGGGGAAGAGGCCGAGGTCACTGAGGAAGAGCCGCTGTGTCTTTGGGGTTGCAGGTGAGGCAAGGGAGGGGGCTTTGGAGGGAGAGGCAACTGAGGACTGCGCAGTGCATGTGGATGCATGTGTGTGTGCCTGTGCCCCATCCCCTGTGAGTGTGGTTGCAGTCCCGTGACGGTGCGTGCGTGTGCGTCTTGTTTGTGGCGTGTGTGTCTGTGTGCTGCACGTGTCTGTGCTAGTGTGTGCCTGTGCCAGTGTGTGTGTGCTTGGGACAGGTAAGGTGCTGGGGAGTGTGGATGGGGCAGAGGCAGGAGGGGTGAGGGACTGTCGGAGGAGGGACACTGCTGCCGTCAGGGAGGAGTCCATGGACCTATTGCCCCTCTGTAGGTCAGACATGCCCGATGAGATGCCCTCCATGAACGACACCAGCTGAGTCAACAGACTGGTGTGTGCATGGAGGACACTCAGCATCGCTGTCTGTCCTACATGGAGCTGGCGGAGGAGGTACACAGACTCCTCACTCAGGGCAGCAGGGGACACAGGGGCAGGGGGTGCGGTGCCTGGCCCGAAGGAGACATGCTCCCGAACATGGGAGCCTCCACGGACCTCGGGAATGGGAGCCGACGGGAGGGCGGTGGTGGTGGTGGTGGCGGGGACAGCAACACTAGCTGGGGTGTGGTGGCTGCTGACACCTGCCTCCATAAGGGAGTCATCCTCCGAGCTGCTGTGGTCCTCAGCTGAGGTGGATGGTGCTGAGGACTCCTCGGTGTGGCTCCCCTCGCCCTCCGTGCCACTGGGTCCCTCCGACCACTCCTCGGCTGCTGACCCAGTCTGGCTCTGCGGCTCCTCCTGGTCCGTGGAGCTGTCCCCTCCTGTGGCCGTGGATGTTTCTGCAATCAATAGGGAAACAGACAGACATCAGTCACCTGCACCGAACGCACACACCACAGTAAGTACAGCACATTACAGAGCAAGCCCTGGCATCCTTAGTTGAACATTGCTAAAAGTGCCCAAACAGAACAGGAGAAGTCAATTGTCAGTCTGATGCTCAACCATGGCACTCACATCCCACCTGGCCTTGCACCCATCTGTCTGCTGTCTGTTGGATGGCAATACCCCAGTGTGGACACATGCACCACCTACACAGTAGTTGGACAGTGCAGAGAACCCGGTGAAGCATGTGGACATGCACACATCACAACTCTTGCCACTGAGTCAGTACAGGTGTCCGGATGAAAGGGATGCCCAGAGTCAAATAGGAAATGCATGTGATGCATACCAGCGACAGACACCATGATGCACCCATGTCCTGATAGCCATTGCCACAATGGTGTGCATGTAGCACATGTCACTCCCCTGCAGGATCACTAATAGGAAGTCACATGCCATGGCACAGGCATGCCTGCTAAGTCATACATCACTGTCTCCAGTCACATGGGCAGGGCAGCCAGACAACAACACTCTGCACTGTGTCACAATAGTAGGTCATGGGGAATGCAAGTCCTGTAGCTGAACAAGTGCACATGTACATCCCCCACACACCACATCATCTGAACCCTCATCTGTCCAGGTCATACCCATTGGACATATGGGAGACCTGTGACACTACCCTCTGCACCTGAGCACCTCACAATCTGCTGTGAATGGGAAACAGCTGCCTGAACTTCACATTCGCATACCCCAGTCTGCACGGTCAGGTGATCAAACACCTATGTGTCACACAAGTATCGTCCCCCATGGTCACATCTCCGGTGGCATGCGGAGCCCCAACCGAGAAACACCCCAGCAGACCTGACAACGAAGCCACAGCACACTGACACAGAGGCAGACACCTGAGGGGACAAATCACTGAGCACAACGTGTCAGCTGATACACGGGAGTGGGAGTACAGAGTGTATTGTATGGCCTGGAGTAGGCATGACTGTCCTGCCCCACATGAATGAGGGATGAGCCCTGGACAGTAGGCAGCTGGCTAAGTATGTGTGACACACGTTATATACACACTCCTGGGGCCCAAACATTGTTCCCACCCGCAGCATGGGTGTGTGCCAGATACCCCAGGCACATGTGGTGGATCAGCTCTGCAATTGGACCACATATCAAAGTAACACGCAGATTACATGTCAGAACACAGCCATTGTGTCAAGCAATGGACCCACCCATGATGCCCACCACAGAGTTAGTGAAACAGATGCTGTCCCCCACCTTGAGTCAAGCAAACTGCAAGGACACAGTACCCAAGTGACACAATTCCCTGACTGTAAGGGCCACACCAGGGTATCAGATGAGGAGTGGGCAGTGCACAATAGAGGGACATGGGTCCTGGACCACATGACTGATGTACTGTGGATGTTTAACCAGGCCAGAGGAGGGCACATAGCATGGCAGACATAGTTCACAATGCAGTCATGGACTCACCCCCTCCTTGCTGCTCTCTGGCTTTCAGCTGCCCATCCAGATCAGGGAAGACCACCGCCAGGATCCTCAGCATGTGGGGGGTCAGGGTCCGGTGTCCGCCCCTCCTGCGAGGAGGCGACAGCTTCAGCTGGACCCGTGCGATCCTCCGGGTCCAGCCCGAAGGTCCTGCCACCTCTTCTGGCAGTTGCGGATCCGGCGCTTGTAGACCCCCACCGATCACACTGCCCGGACGATGGTCAGCCATATCTGCTGCTTCTGGTGGGCATCAACCTGTGAGGATGACAAAGTGAGAATGCCATTACTACACATGCAACATATCCGTGCATTACACAGTTGTATATACATGTCTCAATCACAGGGGCACATGATGTACACAGGCAGTGCAACGATGGCCATGGACAGTATGCCAGCAGTTACTACATGGTATCATTGCCTGGGAAGTAAAACCTTGTTTAAATGCACTGTCACTGCACTATACCTGTCCAGTGCATGTAACTACACACTATGGGGGTGACAACTACTCAGTGAGCCTGCTTGCCAGTGGCGTGCAGACTGTTAGCCTTGCTAGTCAGACAACATGCACATTTAGAAAGGCAGTGGACAGAACACTCACCTGCTCCCCTGCTTTCCCATACAGCTTGCTGTACTGTGGAAGGAGGTTGTCCAGCAGGGCCTGGTTCTCCTCAGTGCTGAAGGCTGGGGCTCTCTCCACAGTACGTGCCATTGCAGGGTCCAGAGGGTGCAGATACAGCAGCAGTGTAGTGGCAGATGTCGTCCTGGAGCATGTAGTGCAGGCAAGTGAGCTCTCAGGGGAACTGCCAGCATTATATGTGTGCTGCAGAGGCAGATACTGTCCCATGTGTCCAAAGTGATAGGTCCAAGTCGTTTGCATCTTCTGAATCTGGCCAATCCATGGAATTGCACCACTTACACACGCCCCCAGCATCCTTCAAATGTTCAACTTCATGACACCCATGAAATTGCAACATTGTTGTGGGTGACCAACTGAATTTACAGCATCAGACTCGTTCAAATCTTGAAAACGCGTCCGTTGCCAGGCCAGGCCATAGCCAATGGGTGCGCACCGATCGGACCATTGCTGTTCAACGCGTACCTAGGATACAACGCGTACCCGCACACATTGAATGCAATGGGCCGGCCGGGCACACCGATCGGACCATTGCTGTTCAACGCGTACCTAGGATACAACGCGTACCCGCACACATTGAATGCAATGGGCCGGCCGGGCACACCGATCGGACCATTGCTGTTCAACGCGTACCTAGGATACAACGCGTACCCGCACACATTGAATGCAATGGGCCGGCCGGGCACACCGATCGGACCATTGCTGTTCAACGCGTACCTAGGATACAACGCGTACCCGCACACATTGAATGCAATGGGCCGGCCGGGCACACCGATCGGACCATTGCTGTTCAACGCGTACCTAGGATACAACGCGTACCGCGCACATTGAATGCAATGGGCCGGCCGGGCACACCGATCGGACCATTGCTGTTCAACGCGTACCTAGGATACAACGCGTACCCGCACACATTGAATGCAATGGGCCGGCCGGGCACACCGATCGGACCATTGCTGTTCAACGCGTACCTAGGATACAACGCGTACCCGACACATTGAATCCAATGGCCGGCCGGGCACACCGATCGGACCATTGCTGTTCAACGCGTACTGAGGATACAACGCGTACCTGCGCACATTGAATGCAATGGCCAATGTGTGCGCACTGATCGGTCCATTGCTGTCCAACGCGTATTGCGAATACAACGCGTACCAGCGCACATTGAATGCAATGGCCAATGTGTGCGCACTGATCGGTCCATTGCTGTCCAACGCGTATTGCGAATACAACGCGTACCTGCGCACATTGAATGCAATGGCCAATGTGTGCGCACTGATCGGTCCATTGCTGTCCAACGCGTATTGCGAATACAACGCTGTACCTGCGCACATTGAATGCAATGGCCAATGTGTGCGCACTGATCGGTCCATTGCTGTCCAACGCGTATTGCGAATACAACGCGTACCAGCGCACATTGAATGCAATGGCCAATGTGTGCGCACTGATCGGTCCATTGCTGTCCAACGCGTATTGCGAATACAACGCGTACCAGCGCACATTGAATGCAATGGCCAATGTGTGCGCACTGATCGGTCCCTTGCTGTCCAACGCATCCCTGTACAAGTCACTGGCATATGTCACCATGCCTGTCACAGGTGAACATATGCCAGCCACATATACTTCCCAGGGAGTGAGGGGCACACCTACAACACCACAGCCTGTCCAAACTGTATCCTACGGCATGTAAGGCTGCATTACCTATTCCGTGTATGGGGGTGAACATGTAGTCTGTGGGTGTCACTTGGGAGCAGCCACCACCAGGCTGTGCACGTGTTCATGGGGACAGAATCCTTGGTGTTTCGTGTACATGATCACTGTGATGTGCAACTGTTCATATCTAAGCCTGTGGCATGGTCAAATTTCACGGTGGTGTATGTGTATGTCATGTCACATACCCCCTGAGTCCCATGTGGGACGGGATGTTTAACCCAGGGTGACCCATTGGCACAATGGTGATGGTCCTCCACAGTCTGTGTGCATGTTGTGTTTACAATGTCTCTGATTTCATGTGCACAATGGGAGGCAGTCTCCACATCCACGTTGTTTGTGCATGGACTTTGATGTTGTGCGTGTGTGTGTCACAGACGTCCATGTCTGTCCTGCCGAGGCAACAGGGACCACTACCTGTGGGGGTCATGGTTGTTTTGCTGTGGTGTATACATGATACACCATGTCATGCCAGTGTCCATGTGGCAATACAGGGTCCCTGGGAATCTACCTGTCGTTGAGCTGTGATGCCTGGGGCACATCTGTCCTCACATGTCACTGTGGGGTGTGTTTGTAACGTGGCAGCAGGAGATGGGAACTGGGACACGGCCTCATGATATCCAATGGCACGACCTGGGACTTATTGATGCCACTTGTTGAACTGTGATGTTAGATGTTGGCCATGTATGTGCCATACATATCCTTACGGAACTGCACACATCATGTACTTGTGCCTCATAATGATGTATCATGTGATGTTGAGTGTGTTCAATGCCACATATGTGGGGTGACTGACAATCTTGCTTTCTTCACCTATGCACTGCAGGGCACCAGCTGTCCTTAGACCATTCCCTGACCTGGCAACGATGGTGGAACGTGACAGCATCCGACGGTACCACTTCACCAGGCAGCTGATTGAGGATTTGGCAGTGCGCTTGGCACCACATTTGCAACCTGGCCGGCCGTACCCTACAGCGCTGACCCCCAAGGTGAAGGTGATGGCAGCCCTACACTTCTTTGCCACCGGTACCTTTCAACACACTGTGGCGACTGCTGGTGGGATGTCACAGACCATGTTCAGCCGTGTGCTCCGGGATGTTTTGGAGGCTATGTTGATATACCTGAACCAGTACATCTATTTCCCTAGTCTACAACGACTCACTGGCGTGAAGAGTGACTTCTATGCCCTGGGGAGGATGCCGCATGTCATTGGCTCCATTGATGGGACACATGTGGCTTTGGTACCACCACAGGCCCAAGAGCAGGCCTACCGTAACCGCAAACACTACCACTCGGTCAATGCACTGGTGGTCTGTCTTGCAGATATGAGCATCTCACACGTGTGTGCCCGTTTCCCTGGTTCTGCACACGATGCCTACGTGATGAGGAGTAGTCGCACCCCGAGGATGATGGCACAGATGCCGAACCAGCGTGCTTGGCTTGTTGGTGTGTACTGATTTTGTACCATTGTGTGTGTTCTGCTATGTAGTGTTCCACCCTCTTTTCCAACTCTGCTAATGTGCAATTGTCTGTATGTAGGTGACTCCGGATACCCCAACATGCCGTGGTTGCTGACGCCCCTCAGGAACCCTGTGACACCAGCCCAGATGCGCTACAATGAGGCACATGGTCGGACCAGGAGAGTGATTGAGCGGACATTTGGTCTCCTGAAGAGCCGCTTCCGCTGCCTCGACAAGACAGGAGGGTCCCTCCCATATGCCCCAGCAAAGGTGTGCAAGATTGTCATTGTCTGCTGCATGCTCCACAACCTGGCAGTGCGGAAGGAGTTGCCTCTCATCCTGGATGACGATGACCAACGTCCGCCACCTGTGGAGGATCCTGGCCTGGACCACGATGCCAGTGATGATGATGATGATGATGGTGATGTCCGCACACAGCTCATCACCAACTTCTTCAGCTGAATGTGAGTATCCTGAGATGTCATGTCAATGATGTGAGTTTGCATGATATGTGTTGGTGGTGCTCTGGTGCTGTTTGAGTGTGTCCATGGGCTACATGACTGTATGCGTGTAGCGATGTGTCCTTGCAGGTAGTCTGTACTCCCCAACAGTGTTGACATGCTAACTTGGTTCTGGGTGGGTATCTTGTAACATGTATTGTGCATGAGTATTGCAGTTCTGTCCTGTTCTTCAGTGCTTTTGACTGTGTGTCATTTCTGTCCTTCACAGGGTACTTTCAGAGTCGTTTGGTCAACTGTGATCCCCAACACCGTGATTCGACTTCCCGGGTGGTAGCTGTTGTGTCCCTACAGGTGATGTGCACCACACCCATGGACTTCCTTCCTTCTACACTTGTTGACTGTGTGCCCGCTGCCAGGTGGGATTACCTTGCATCTGTGGTGGTTACAACATGTTGCAAATGTGTAATAAACCTGTGCTTCACTTTGTGATGTGCGTTGTCTGTGATCACACATCTGACTGACATTTGCTTACTGCACCAGTGGGCTAGTTAACACAGACTGTGAATAGGTGTTGGGTCTGTGCAATGCAACGTATTTCCTGGCAACATCAGTGTAGGCGATGAGTCAGATGGCCATGGTATGTATGTGTTGTGTAGCCCTGGTGGTGTGCCTCCCTGATATGTGTGACGTCGCCATGACTCACATGCCGGTGTTGTACTTGCTGTAGCAGTCAGCATGCACAGTGTCATTTCCCAGATCATCATCGCCACTTCTGAGACAACATAGGAATCACAACAGAGGCAAGTATGGTGTATTAGTGAGTTTATTGACATACATGTGTGAGTATAGTGCACAGGATGGTGGGTGCTGTACATTGTGATTGTAATCCAAAGTTCCTAGATGATTTGGAAGTCCTGGTAGCAGAAATGTCCAGAGTAAAGTCCACAGTAATCTGAGACATTGGTCCAACTTGAGCTCCCCATGTCATGTGGGAGAGTTGTGTTGCAGTCAACAGGGTGAACAGTTTGCGCACAAAGGTGATTATCCAGAACAGGTTTTGGCTTCCTGGGGGTTGCACATGGCCATCGGCCTCTCACTTGCCCCTCCTCGGACGGCCCCTCTTCTTTGGGGGGACCCTCAAGTGCAGGCTGCTGCGGTGCAGGGGACTCTTCGCCAGAGTCATCCGCCCTCCCTGTGGCAGTTGCAGTTGTTTCAGCACCAGATGTTGTGGGCACACAGGGAGGTGTTGACTGGTTGCTGCTCATCTGGCGGAGGCATTGTAATATGTCCCTATGCACCGCCGTCATCTCTTGTAGTGTGTCCCACTTGGACTCCACGCGGGACATGTGTGAGTCCAAGCGGGTGATGATGGGCAGCCTGCTGCTGTTTAATGTCCCTGAGGAGCCCCACTACCTGGCTGAACTCTCCGGTGCTGGACTGGTACGCATCGGCTATGCGTGCCAGTTGTGGGTCATCATGCAGTCCAGACCCCTCTGCGAGCAGCGACCTATGTCTCCCACCCCTCCCACCACCCCTGGCGACACGTGCAGTACCTGAGGTGGCACGCACAGGTGACCCTGGGCCACCTTGTGGGTTGTTGGTGGTGGTGGTGTCCATGGCCCCACGTTGGTCCAGGGTCCCTGTGCTGGTGGTGGTGGTACTCCTTGGTCTGTCCATGTCGGCAGGGGTGGTATGTGTGTTGACAGTCGTTGGAGGGGTGGGAGCAGGGGTGCAGCTGGTGGTCCTGCTGGTGCTGCATGATGACTTGCTCCGGAGGTGCCAGGTGGGTCTTCTTCATCCGAGGAGGGCAGAGGCTGTTCCACACCAGTGAGCTCCGTATCCTCTTGAGCCTGGGACGAGGACTCCTCAGCGTCTGCTGCTGTGTCCCCATCATCACCTGTTTTTGGGAGACACACACAATGTATGTTATGTTTCTGCAGGCATCAATGGTTGACACACCTGACAGTTGTGACTGTGCCTCTGGATGCGGGCCTGTACATTGCATTGTCCTAAGTTGTCACAGTCAGGGGTTGATATTGGTGTAGCACATTGTCCTGCATTATTTGGGCATTTCTATGTGAATGTTGGGGTGTGTACATGGTCTGCATTGGTTGTATTTTGTTGACATCCGGCCCTCCTTCCCACCCAGCCAGATATTCCACCATGGAACGTGCATCCATTGCAGGGAGTGCAAGTTGTCTTTCAGGATGTCAGTCAGTGGTGTCCTGCTGTTGGTTGGTGCACAGTTCCCAGCAGGGCCTTGTGCTCCCCACAGCAGTAGCCAGTGTCAGCCATCTTGTCAGTTGTTTTCCACTCCCTGTGATGTGCGCATGGTTCAGGGTGGTGTTGATGGGACAGTTGTGGGAGTGACCAATATCTGTGACTACGACTCCCATCATGCTATTGCGTCCACGCCACTTCCCAGCATGCCCATACTTACTTGCTTTTGGGTGGACTTCAGTGTGTGTGAGTGTGAGAGCAATGGCAAGATGGCTGACAGTGGTGTCCTGCTGTTGGTTGTTGCACAGTTGCCAGCAGGGCCTTGTGCTCCCCACAGCAGAGCACCAGTGTCAGACATCTTTGATGGGGCTTTCCACTCTCTGTGGGGTGTGCATGCTTGAGTGTGAGCTTGCTGGGCCATGTGGGTGGGGGATGTTGAGCTGTGACTACCACTCCCATCATGCTATTGCGTCCACCCCACTTCCCAGCATGCCCATCCTTACTTGCTTTTGGGTCGGACTTCAGTGTGTGTGAGCTGCCTGAGCAATGGCAAGATGGCTGGCAGTGGTGTCCTGGCTGTTGGTTGGTTGCACAGTTGCCAAGCAGGGTCCTTGTGCTCCCCACAGCAGAGCACCAGTGTCATGACATCTTTGATGGGACTCTTCACTCTAGGCTGTGAGGTGTTGCATGCTTCGAGGTGTGAGCTTGCTGGAGCCATGTGGGTGGGGGATGTGTGAGCTGTGACTTACCACTCCCATCAGTGCTGTGAGTCCTCCACCCCACTTCCCAGCCATGCCCATACTCACTTGCTTTTGAGGTGGACTTCCAGTGTGTGGGAGTGTGAGATGTCAATGGCAAGATGGCTGACAGTGGTGTCCTGCTGTTGGTTGTTGCACAGTTGCCAGCAGGGCCTTGTGCTCCCCACAGCAGTAGCACCAGTGTCAGACATCTTTGATGAGGCCTTTCCACTCTCTGTGAGGTGTGCATGCTTGAGTGTGATGCTTGCTGGGCCAATTGTGGGTGGGGGATGTTGAGCTGTGACTACCACTCCCATCATGCTATTGCCTCCACCCCACTTCCCAGCATGCCCATCCTTACTTGCTTTTGGGTCGGACTTCCGTGTGGTGTGAGCTGTGAGAGCAATGACAAGATGGCTGACAGTGGTGTCCTGGCTGTTGGTTGGTTGCACAGTTGCCAAGCAGTGGCCTTGTGCTTCCCACAGCAGAGCACCAGTGTGGTGACATCTTTGATGGGGCTCTTCACTTCGGATGTGAGGTGTTGCATGCTCCTGAGTGTGAGCTTGCTGGAGCCATGTGGGTGAGGGGATGTTGAGCTGTGACTACCACTCCCATCATGCTATGAGTCCTCCATCCCACTTCCAGCCATGCCCATATCTTACTTGCTTTGGAGTGTGACTTCCAGTGTGTAGGGAGTGTGAGAGCAATCTGGCAAGATGGCTGACAGTGGTGTCCTGCTGTTTGTTGTTGCACAGTTGCCAGCAGGGCCTTGTGCTCCCCACAGCAGTACCCAGTGTCAGCCATCTTGTGAGTCCTTTTCCACTCCCTGTGATGTGAGCATGGTTGAGAGTGGTGTTGATGGGCCAATTGTGGGTGTGACCAATATCTGTGCCTACAACTCCCATCATGCTATTGCCTCCACCCCCCTTCCCAGCATGCCCATCCTTCCTTCCTTTTGACTCTGCTTCCCTGTGGGGTGGGCTGCCTGTGCTGACAGGATGGCTGGGAGTGTTGTCCTGGCAGTTGTTTGGCTAACAGTCCCCAAGAGTGTCCCTGTGCTTCACACAGCATAACCCAGGGTGGTGGTTCTTTGTGGGATCTTCAGTTAGGATGTGAGGCATTGCATTCTCCCAGGTGTGTTCTGTGGAGTTTGTGTTGAGGGGGTGTGTGAGGGGAGGTGCTTGTGACTATGGTCAGTGCTGTGAGTCCTCCTTCCCACCCAGCCAGATATCCCACCATGGAAGGTGCTTCCATTGCAGGGAGTGCAAGTTGTCTTTCAGGATGTCAGTCAGTGGTGTCCTGCTGTTGGTTGTTGCACAGTTGCCAGCAGGGCCTTGTGCTCCCCACAGCAGTACCCAGTGTCAGCCATCTTGTGAGTCCTTTTCCACTCCCTGTGATGTGAGCATGGTTGAGAGTGGTGTTGATGGGCCAATTGTGGGTGTGACCAATATCTGTGCCTACAACTCCCATCATGCTATTGCCTCCACCCCCCTTCCCAGCATGCCCATCCTTCCTTCCTTTTGACTCTGCTTCCCTGTGGGGTGGGCTGCCTGTGCTGACAGGATGGCTGGGAGTGTTGTCCTGGCAGTTGTTTGGCTAACAGTCCCAAGAGTGCCCCTGTGCTTCACACAGCATAACCCAAGGTGGTGGTTCTTTGTGGGATGTTCAGTTAGGATGTGAGGCATTGCATTCTCCCAGGTGTGTTCTGTGGAGTTTGTGTTGAGGGGGTGTGTGAGGGGAGGTGCTTGTGACTATGGTCAGTGCTGTGAGTCCTCCTTCCCACCCAGCCAGATATCCCACCATGGAACATGCTTCCATTGCAGGGAGTGCAAGTTGTCTTTCAGGATGTCAGTCAGTGGTGTCCTGCTGTTGGTTGTTGCACAGTTGCCAGCAGGGCCTTGTGCTCCCCACAGCAGTACCCAGTGTCAGCCATCTTGTGAGTCCTTTTCCACTCCCTGTGATGTGCGCATGGTTAATGGTGGTGTTGATGGGACAGTTGTGGGGGTGACCAATATCTGTGCCTACGACTCCCATCATGCTATTGGCTACACTGACTTGCCCAGCATACACATATTTCCTTTCTTTCAGTGGGCTTCACTGTGTGGTGGTGTTGTAGTGGTGGCTGCTTGTCTGGATGTGTTTGTCAGTTATATTTGTGCCACTGCCTAGCTGTAGTTGTAGTTGTGTTTGTACATGTGATGACACAGTTAAATTTCACTTTGAGATGGCATGTGTTGTGTTTATCTGACTGACATGCACATTTTGGGATGATTCTGTTCTGGTTGCTGTGTATTTGCTAAGAGTGCATGGTTTGACTCTCCCCTTGACAGTGATGTGTGTGTGTAGTCGCAGAATATTGTGTAAATTTGTTGTGTACTCACCAGGCTCTGGGATGTTTTCTAGTCCATAGACGCTCACTGGTGGTAGGATGGCCCGCACCTTCTCCTCCCAGGGCCTGAGGTATACTGGCTTGGCAGGAGGGCCACTGCCGGTGTGTTGGCTCACGAGGTAGTCCTTCTTCAACAGCTCCTTGACCCTCCTGCGCACGTCATACCACCTGTTCTGGATGTCTGTCTTTGTGCGCAAACATGGTGATTGTGCGTTCACCCTGTCGACGATCCTCTCCCACATCTTTGTTTTCTGTGACATGGGTGTCTGTTGGACCAGTGTACCAAAGAGCTGTGGCTCTACCCTGAGGATCTCATCTACCAGGACTTCCAATTCACTATCTAGGAACTTATGATTCTTCTTTGGGGGCATGGTGATGGGTGGTGATGGTGAGTGATGTGTGTGTTGGTGTGCAGGTGAAGGTGTGTGAGTGTGTGTTTTGCTGGGTGTATGTGAGGTTTCTATTTGTTGTGGTGCTGATGGTGTGTGGCTTGTGTGATGGATGAGCTGTGGGTGTGTGGTTGCTGTCTGTTGAGTGCTGGCAGGTAATTTGAATTTGCAAAGGATCATGGTAGGGATTTGTGTCCTTTATATGGGTGGAGTTGTGGGTGTGTCTTTGTTCCCTGCCCCTCCCCCCAGTATTTATTGGCTTTGTAATTGCTTGTTTGGCCTTTTTTTGTGTATTTTCCCTTTGTACTTTTCGTGCATGTAGGAGACGTTCTTGTGACCGAGTCGGACCCTGCAGTTGTCTCGTGCGGGCTTCTCCGTTTCGTTCACGCTGTGTTTGTGCTGTTTTCTATGCTGCGTACGCGTCGGTCGCGGTATTTTGGGTTGCTTCGCCTCGCTGTTTTGTATGCGTGTCGGTCGTACGGCTTGTCCTCCGTGCGACTCGGTCGTGTTTTCCACGCCTTGCATCGTACTTGGCGGGTGGGAGTTCGCGGGTACGTCTCGTTCGGGTTTGTTCCGGGTGCGAGTCGGTCGGTTCGAATCGCGTGTTTTTCCGGCCGGATTGCTGTTTTCCGCGCGGCTCGGTCGTTCGGATGGTGTTCCGTACGAGTCGGTCGGGTTTTGCTCACTTCTTATCGTACTTGGCGGGTCGGGCTGCACCGGTACGTGTCGGTCGGAGTAAATTCCGGCTCCGAATCGGTCGGTACGTTTCCCGGCCGGAATCGGCCCCTAAGTCGTGAAGTAGTTGGATTGTGGTGTGTGTGTGATTTACACACTGGGTATGCGACTTGGCTTTTATGAGCCAGTCGTCCAAGTATGGGAAGACATGAATTTTTTGTCTTCTTAAGTGGGCTGCTACCACTGCCAGACATTTTGTGAAGACTCTGGGTGCTGTGGTGACTCCGAATGGGAGAACCTTGAACTGATAATGCTGACCGTCCACTACAAATCGAAGATATTTCCTGTGAGCAGGGTGAATGGGAATGTGGAAGTAGGCGTCCTTGAGATCCAAGGTGTCAAGGAAATCGCCTTGTTTGAGTAGGGGAAGGACTTGTTGAAGAGTGACCATATGAAAATGGTCTGATTGTATGTAGAGGTTTAATGGTCTGAGGTCCAGGATGGGCCTCAGGGTTCCGTCCTTCTTTGGAATGAGAAAATACAGGGAGTAAACCCCTGTGTTTTGGTAATGCAGGGGAACTGGTTCTATTACATGTTTTCGTAGGAGGGAAAGCACCTCTTGTTTGAGAAGCGTTAAATGCTCTGTTGACATTGGACGCTGTTTGGGTGGTATGTTTGGGGGAGTTGAAGTGAGCTCTAGGCAATAACCGGATTGAATAATTTGTCTCACCCACCTGTCCGTGGTAATGGTGTTCCAGACAGGTAGGAACTGTAGCAATCTTCCCCTGACCGGAGTATAATGGTCCAGGGGGAGTGGAGGGAAGTCATTGTTTGGAGGTGGAGGCAGTGCGAGTATTGATAGTTTTGCCTCTACCCTTGTTGTTATTGCCCCTGTAACCTCCCCTGTAGTACCCTCTGGTAGATGAGGTCTGGGTGGGACTTTTATAGGAGGTGGAGGAGTTATCGGTGGTAAAACCTCTAGAGGCGCCCCTATAAGAGGAGCGACGAAAGGAACTTCTGGGAGTTTGCGATTGCAAAGCTCCCATTGATTTGGCAGTATCAGTGTCTTTTTTCATCTTCTCCAAAGATGAATCTGCACTAGGCCCAAATAAATGTTCCTGGTCAAACGGTTGGTTTAGTATGGTAGTTTGAACCTCGGGTTTGAACCCTGAAATACGCAGCCAGGCATGTCTGCGCAAAAGGACACTGGTATTAATAGCTCGTGAGGCTGTGTCTGCAGCATCCAGAGCACACCGAATGGAGGTATTGGTAATAATTTTGCCTTCCTGGATGAGATCATTGGCTCTTGTTTTATATTGATCTGGAAGGTGTTGTAGTAGGGTCTCTAGTTCGTCATAATGTGCCCTATCGTACCTAGCCAGCAAAGCCTGTCTGTTGGCAATTTTCCATATGTTGGCTGCTTGGGACGCTGTTCTTTTACCAGATGCGTCCAATAGTGTTGACTCCTTATCAGGAGGTGGAGCATCGCCTGAGGTTTGGGAGTTAGCCCTTTTCCTGGCATTGGAGACTACCAAGGAATCTAAGGGAAGCTGCCCTTTAATGTAAACAGGGTCAGTTGGGGCAGACTTGTATTTTTTTTCCACTCTGGGGTTAATGACTCCAGCCCTTACAGGATCCTTAAAGACTTCATGAGCGTGTTTGATTACCCCTTTTAACATTGGGAGAATGGAAGTGGACCTTTGAGATGGTGCAAAAGTGTCCATAAGGAAATCTTCTTCTATAGGGTCTGTGTGCAAATTTACACCGTGGTATTCTGCAGCTCTCTGTATGAGCTGAGTGAATCCTATAGTGTCCTCTGGAGGGGATGGTCTAGATGGGTAGATATCATCTTGTGGTGTATCAGGAACATCTGGTGTGCCATAATTGTCCCATGGGTCATTTGGGATATTAGGATGACTAGGTTCTCCTAAGGGTTCATCATCCCCTTCGTTCTCACAGGGGTCCTCATAATCCTGAGGTGGAGGAGATTGTGAGGGTACTGGAGATGGAATAGGAGAGATATGGATCAGGTTGAAAAAACTCCTCTGGAGTGTGTTGTTTCGGTGCCAATTTTTTCGGGTCCGACTGTTTGTGTGGCACAAGTCTTGGAGTTGTTTTATGCTCCTTAGGTCTGGAATCAGGAGTTTTCCTGGGTTCCGTTGGGGTCTTTGGAGCCGGTTGTCTGTTGGGTTCCGATGATTTTTTTGGATCCGAAGGTTCAGAGCAAGTGGTCTTCGGAACAGGTTGTTTCTTTGGTTCCGATGATTTTTTCGGATCCGAAGGTTCGGTGCCAGTGGATTTCGGTGCCGAATGCGCCGATGTGGAACCAGGCCTCGGTGCGGGCGAAGACAGTGGTTTCTCTTTGGGTTTGTCCTTTGTTCTCGGTGCCGGGGATGGGGTTTCGTCACCGACGGTAGGCTGGCTCGATCCCGAGCGGCCTGAAAGCTTATGTGTTGACTTCTTTGCCGAGCCTGAAGGCGGGGCGTGGGAAGTTTTGTCCCGGTGTGTACCTAGGCCCGAAGGTGTTACCGAAGCCTTTTTATGAATGGGTGAGGGGAGGGGTCGACGTCAGTACTTACGACCCGTTGCCCTGGAGTGATGTCTTCGAGGTCGGACTCGTCGGCTTCGGAGGCGCTGATGTTGCCCTCTTCGACCTGCTCCTGCTCCGGTACATTGATGCCTTCTTGGAAGATATCGTCCGGTATGGATGTTGATGATCGAGCCATGCTTCTTCGAGCCCGACGATCCCGTATTGTCTTCTTGGAGTGGAAAGAGGCACAAGCTGGACAGTCTTTGGCCTCTTGCTCGGGAGAAAGGCAGAGGTTACACACCTCGTGAAGATCAGCGTGTGGAAACTTGGATCCACATTGAGGACACTTTTTGAAAGGAGTCCTTTCCATGAGCCAAAAGGCCTGATGGCGCAGCTAGGCCCGAAGGCCTGCGTCGACGACCGGAATCGAAGAGTTCAAGTTTGTGGAGATACGCGTCGAATGGGAAACGCGATCGAAAACAATACCGAAGAAAGGGTAAAGGATTGCGCGTCGAAAGTTAGCACGGTAACGACACCGAACTGGAGCGCGACAAACACATCCGAGCCCGATGGCGGAAAAAAACAATCTGAAGATGAAGTCGATGCCCATGCGCACTATTGTCCAAAGGAGGAGTCACCTATCTCGTGACTTCCAAAGACTTATTCCAATACAACAACAAAGTGCAAACATCCGGGCCCAACACCAGATGGCGATCTATGCAGTGTGTGATCTGCAGCTCATATGCCTCGAACATAAAGGTTATATAATTTTTTAGTAGTGGAATATTAGGTTTTTAGAAGATAAGGGTGGGGAGATTTTTAAAAGTGCATATTTTCAAGTAAAGTTTATGTTCATTATTTTAATGATATATAAATTAATATTTTGCAGTATTTTAATTAATTTTGTTACATTAATATGTCAAATAAATATATATTCATTGCATTAATTAAAACAATGGAATATTTAAACAAATATTAATTTTTTTAAAGTTTTTGAATATTTTCCTTGCTTAATCTGAGGCTACAATTGTGCTGTGGAACCTGCCTTTTTCCCAGGCTAATGTCTCAGGCAGCAGTCATTGTGACCTCAGAGCTTAACTGCTATAAGTTATTACAGCCTAGTAGCTTAGTCTTTGCTTTCATCCAGGTGACCAGAGAAGACACAGGTTTTCTTTTATAAGGAAATGGAAATGGGCTTTGAAACAGGGATGGCAGGCTCTCGTATATTGTAAACCTATGTTTTGAGGCAAGGGCGGACTTGGGAAAACTGCCCCATAGTGCCGTCAGACATTTCCTAAAAAGGACCTTGTTAAATGTCTCCCAAACTCAAATTTACCAGTTGTGGGAAAAATAATGCTCAGATATACTTGGAGAATTCAGACATGATTTAACGAAGTAAACCTTGGTTTGCCAGTTGCACAAGACAGAGTCAGCCAGTAAGGTGATGGAATTGGACATCCCTGTTCTCCTGAACTTGTCAGCTGCCTTCTGTACAGTGACCTAGCCACTACATACTGAATGACTAAGCAAGTAGGTTAAATTATCTGCTCAGTTGAAGGATTGGGTAATATCTTACCTGACAACAGGACACAACAAAAAACGTAAAACTATCTGAGCCTGTTGGGTTCTTAAAGTGGTGATCTTCATGGACCAGCAGTCTTTGATTTATCTAAAAAATGGAAGGGTGCTGGTCTTTCTCTATGGAACAATGAATATGATCCCAGATTTAGGTTGATGACAACTGGTTGTACGGTTGGAGGAGGGAGTGAGATGATAATCCATGGCTGCCTCTGCAATATTATGACTTGGAAGAAATATTGCACACTTGCCCTTTACAGAGTATAAAACATACAATGGAGTGTGGAACACTCCCTTTTCTTTTCAGTGCCCATAACAATTAGGCCCATTTTCTTCAATTGTGCCAGATGTTCAGAAATAGTAGTTTTTTCATCAAGCTCATAAGACCTAAATTGCAAAATTTTATCTAGATGAACTAAGCCTTTTTGCATTCACAAATGGCCCATTTCTTAGAATCGAGCTGGTTGCAATCGCAAAATGGCATTTTGGTCTGTAACACATTACCGAACCACAATTTGGGTTTGTGACTACATACAGATTCTGTGTGTGGAAGAGGGATGTTTAGGGCATCTGTTCCAAATACCAAATTGCAGTGAGATGTATTAATGTTTCACCAACTACTGAAAGGTAGTGGTAAGGCGTTCACAGGTACAGTGGGCCCAAGGAACCCAATTCCCTTTGTGAATGTTAAAAAGAAATTTGCACAGTAGGTAGTGGTCTCAAAGACCACTACCTTTCCTAACAAGATGCAAGTTACAGGTTTAATTTTTTTTAAAGCGCATTCTATTTTCCTTTAAGGAAAATGGATTGCATATTTTAAAATAATGCTTCATTTCAAAGCAGTCACAGACATGATGGTCTGTTCATCTCAGCAGACCACCATTCCTGTGATGGCTGTGATTCATAGTGGGTCGCAGTTGTCTTCATACCTCATTAACATTCATGAGGAAAGTCTTATTTCGACCCAGTACAAATCAGGATTTTGGGAACTGACCTATTAATAAATATGTTGGTTCACAAAAAAAAAGAATTAAAAAAAAGTCAGCGCACAAGTTGCGACCTTTATTATGTAATCCATTTTTAAAACATCTGGCCCAATTTTCTTGTGGTGTTTAGACAGAATATTGGAAACAGAAATATAATGTGCTACAAAATGGTGTCAAGAATATCGAGGACAAAACTATAGTGAAGGTAAGTTTCTATAGGTAGGCAAAGTTTCACGATATATAACTCCACATCTATATACCTTGACAATATATTTATCTTCTAGGTACGTAGATATGGAGTTACGAATAGTAAATCTACACTTACCTATTTGCATTTCCCTTCTCAATATTTTGTTCCTCAATATTTTTGACACTTTATTATGTCCACACAATATTTCTGTTTCCGATATTCTGTCAGTGATCCATTCCGGTGCGGTTGCTACTTCATTTGTGGTGCATTCCTGCTGCATTTGATATCCAGAGAAAATCTAAAACTCTGAAAAATCTACATAGTTCCAGGAGAACTCAAATGTGTAATAATTTCTTATGCATTCCTAACAAGACTAAGGACCTACAAGTGCATTTCCTTTAAGGAAAAAACGTTGCATTTTTAAAAAAAGGCTCTATTTAAAAGCAGTCAGATACATGGTGGTCTGATGGCCTCAGCAGGCCACCATCCCTGTGATGGCTGCGATTCATAGTGGGTCGCAGTTTGCTTCCTACCTCATTACTATTCATGGGGAAAGTCACACTTTGACCCATGACAAATCAGGGCTTTATGAACCGACATATTAGTACGTAGGTCAGTTCACAAAAATAAAATGTATTTGGTTAAAGTCGGTGCACAATTTTCAACCCCTTTTTATGGAATCCATTTTTAGTATGATTGGCCCATATTTCTGTGTGTTTCTACTTTGTTTGCGGTGCATTTGTGCTGTTTTTGCTAATCAGAAAAAATCTTAACCTCTGGCACATCCTGATAGTTCCAAGAGAACTCAAATGTGTAATATTTCCCCAGGCGGATTCCTAACAAGAGTAAGGACCTGAATGTTCAATTCCTTTAAGGACAAGCATTGGCATAGCCAATAGGTCTCGCTTTTGGAACTTTATGTGTTTAGCCAGAGCTATTGGCTTTGCCAGTGTCTTTAACCTATGTTCTAGAGCAGCAGTGAATGTTACCATCAAACTAAAGAGTAATCATTTGATCTACCAGGTAAAGATAAACAGCTGAGTTAACACAATCTGAATAGAATGAGTAGTAAGTAAACCTAAATCTCTACAGAAAATGAATTAAAACAGCTGGACTACACGATCTGAGGAAAATCCAGAAAGGCCACATTCGCTTCACTGCCTGCACGTTATACATACTTCGATGAACCTCAGAACCTGGGCCAGGTGGTGATGGGGAGAACGAAGATTTCTGGCAGGGCAATATGGTGAAATCAAACGGCACAGATAAACGGGACCAGGGCCCGTCAGGGCTGGGCATACAGAGCGGATAGCCAGGGCTTTAGCGGGCCGGGTCCTGTCGGTGCTCAGCACCGGCAGTTATAAAAAGCAGCTGTCCAGACGAGTCCCTAGCGTGCTCTCCATTTTTGCCATCACCCACTGGGTAAAAAAAATCTTAACTCTGCAGCAGTGCCACCCTTCACTGCCTTTGGGGTAACTTCGAAGAGGCCCGTTAAAGTTCTTTTACAGTCTCATCATTTCAGAACTGAAGGATTGCCATGTTATATTCAACGAAGTCATAGTTGTTGCTTATGCAGCTAACAACCATTGACAAAGCCAATAGCCCTGACTTGTTGTAGGTATGACGTTACTTGTTGTATTATATATCTGGATACAATGACAGAAGCAGCAAAATACCAGTTGGGCAGCGCACTATGCTAAGCACAGATTTTTCGTTTGTGTGTTTTAAGCCATGCCCTTAATTACATTGGCCACGCCCTTTGAGAGACCCCCCCCAGTTTTTTTATCCTACTTAAAGCTCTGCGGAAACTGAAAGTGCCTGTCTGCTGGGAGCCAGAGGAGATCCTCAAGTTGGGCAGAAGTGTGAGAGCCCTTGGGTTCTACAGTTAGATTTGTGTAATTGTACAGTTAGGTAGACAAGAATTCACTCTCTTCTGTTGGCTCCAACTTCTTGCTGCATTGTTGTAGCTTTGTGTGAGGCTTAGGACCAGGTGCTAAGACACCACTTCCCCGAGGGAAATTCCAGATGACAAGATACAAAGGTTTTTATTTTTTATTTACTGGAGCCACTTGTAGGATATGTCTCTCAGGGATACTGAACTACCTAGGAGAGGCAGACCAACCTTGGAAACTATACTGACTGAATAAAAATATAAACTTAATACACATGAGAGGCATAGCAAACAATGGAAATTGTACTGGTTAAAAAATATATCAATTTAACACAACAGAGTCCTATGAAAAACTATCCATGACATTGACACTAAAACGAATCCAAGATGCAACCAGGATTAAAACCACTTTTCTCCTCTTGAGTTAAGTGCTGAATAACAGGTTATCATGGTTCCACTCAGGCTATCGCAGCTGTTTCATTTCTGAGAGTTCACAGCACATTTCGAAAAGCATATGCACAACTATAACTGCAGGCGCAGAATACACATACAAAAATCACAAATAGGGAAAAATGCGCAAAAGCTGGGGCCTGAGGTTTGCCGTGCTTTGTATTTAAAGACGGGAGTAGTTACTAGTTCTAAAATATAAAAAAACACACACAACCAAGTGTTGCTAGAATGCTGGTTTGAGCAGACAGGACCTGCGTTTTTCCCGGGGCAGGTTTGTATCGCTGCTGCCCACGTGCCTGCTTCTGCTTGTCTGTTCCTATCACTTGTTCTTTACAACGGCTGCTGAAGGGATGGCGTGAGATATGCCTGCGGGCTGGCTTCTCTCGAGCTCATGTGAAATAGGAACTATGCGTATGTTGCTGGTGTTCTCTTTCTGGTAAAATTAAGCTGCGCTTTCAAGTGGCCATCTCGGCGCTACATGAGCCCTCGTCACCATTTGAATTCCTAAGGTACACACCCGGGTCAAACAATTTCCTCTGGCTTGAAATTGTAAGATGCAGTACCAGACTGTATGGGGTGTGCTAAACTCACAACAGCCGCTTTACACATCAGCCCCGGAGCCCTATAAGCATGTCAAAGTCACAGAAAGGTGAAACCCCCCAAAAGTCACACGCCTACAAGTTACATGGGGAGGAGCCGTCAAGCCATGGCAGCTGGATGTGCCAGGCGCTTAAGAGGCACAGCACAGATGTAGGTTAACCCCAAGGGTAGTGCCTGAAATATCCTCAGTCGGGAGAGCACCCCCAGGCAGGGCGGCGGAAGTAGAACAAGCACGGAGGAGCGGGGCGAGCGAGCGCGGCAGCCTGCAAATTAGTCCCAAAACGCTCGTGCGTCGTGGCTGGCCTTGCGCGGCAGACATGTGTTTCCACTTATCGCGCCCGCGTCTGGGCACGATAATTGGAAACATATGTTTGCCGCGCGTACTCATCTCAAAAAGGCCAGCCACGACGCACGAGCGTTTTTGGGACTGCTTTCAAAACTCCCTTACATTAAGTCTTCGCCTCTAAGCAGCGCTTGCGCGCTACTCGAGGCTCGACCTAAAAAAGGGTTGCAATTTTAAAACAATGCTTTATTTAAAAGGAATCACAGACATGGTGGTCTGCTGACTTCAGCAGGCCACCATACTTGTGATGGCTGCGATTCATAGTGGGTCGCAATTTGCATCTTATCTCATAAATATTCATGAGGAAGGTCGAATTTCAACCCATTGCAAATCAGCTTTTTGCAAACTGACCTATCAATATATAGGTCAGTTTCCAAAAACAGAATGGATTCAATAAAAGTCAGTGTACAATTTGTAACCCCTTTTACCAAATTCATTCTTAGTACATCTGCCCCATATCCCTGTGCGCTTGCTACTTCATTTGTGGTCCATTTCTGCTGCTTTAGATATTCCGAAAAAATCAAAAGCCTCTGAACCATCCATATGGCACCAGGAGAACTCAAATGTGTAATATGTCCTCACACTGTTTCCTAACAAGAGTAAGGACCTGAATGTACGCAATTGGTACTGAAATAATTTGTTAATGTTATTTATTTTCTGGACAAGGACAATATATTTCCAGGGGAGAACTCCTTTCCCAATGTCAATTATGGGGCAGTTGCCTGTCCATTCCAACTGTGGCCTTACCAAAAGTAACTCTGTATACATTTTCAGGCTTAAAAACGTCCTTGAAATTGTTAGTGAATAGTTTATGTGTGCACACAACTTACATTTGTGAACTCTGAATTTTCACCCTACTGGAAGAATTTCCATGTGCATTCTTGATATATTTCAAAAACATCACATTACTCAAAATAAATCAGTATCGCCATTCATCAGGGGACACGTGCTTTACTCAGGTTAAACATGCTGTGATCTTTCTCAATGTTGTTTATAGATAAAACACGCAAAAGAATGAGTAAAGATCTTAGCAATTTGTGAATAATCCTTTTGAGGAGAAATCTCTTAACCGCTTATATAAACCACTGCACGCACATACATTTTCCTGTCATCACATAATATTAGAACTGAAATGTGACCCAGTAGATGAAAGTGGCATACATCTGTATTATAGAATGCTTATAACTATTTATATCATATTACAATGATAGCATTTATACATAACTGGCAAATATACTGTGGTGATAAACCAAAAGTCATTGCATGTTTCTTATTAACAAGTCAGGATGTAAATATTCATAATACCTTTCATAGTTATATGATCTCATCTTCATGTTTCAATTAGGTTTCTAAAAATTATAGTGTCTCTACCTGTAATACATGGTACGTTACATTTGTTTGGGTTTTAAGAAGTAAACAAGAAGGATTGGAAAGTCAACAGATATAGGGAAGTCTTACTGGACCAGATGCATGTTGGGTGGTGAGATGCGAGTCAGTGTAAATAACGTCAGGAAAAAAATTGCTCCAAAAGTCATCAGTATGGGGCTATACAAAGAAGTAGTTTATGAGCCTGGTGTGACCTATAACTGTCTTCTTAGAATAGCTATTTTGTGGGATTAGCTATGCTGTGTAACGTAAATTAAGTATGTACAGGGACATCAGACAGTTGTAAAACTGGTTTAAAAAAGTTGTACTTCTGAATATTGACACCAGAACATCTACCTACAAGAATATCATGGGCAGCATATCAAGAGACAAAATATCGAAAGATAAATGCATGTATAAGTATAGATAGAGGGCCTGACTTACAAAGGTATATATATTCAAGGAACGTTTCTACCAGGTACTTGCCAAACTCACTGGAAGGTCCCTCCATATTGTGAATGTGGACTCACGTAAATATGCATTTAATATTTCCAAGAAATAGGCACGGAGTACTCGAGGGGTCTCACATTTCCATTTATTCTAAGCAAACATTTTTCATTGATATGATGAGGATGAGGGGGACCCTCATCCTCCTGGACCCCCTACTTTGAATACATTAGTCGACTGTTCTCTCACACACTTTTCTGCCGCCTCACCACATCAAGTAAGCTCCTTACTTCTACAATCCAAATCAGGCTCCCCTTATGATCCCTGCCCAGTTAAAATCCTGAAGCTGGTCCCTGACATTATCACCATGAACCTAGCTCAGTGCTTTAATATCATGTTCGCCACAGGGACTTTTCCCTCGGCCTGGAAACAGGCCTCTATCCTTCCTCTCCTAAAAAAGCCCAATCTAAAGGTTAACAGTACTGCCAACTATCGCCCTATTGCTCGACTACCCCTGCCTGCTAACATCTGTGAGAAGATTATGAACCTGGAATTGTCCAAATACATTCTCGACAACCAGCTCCTAGACTCCTCCCAGTATGTTTTCCGTCCAGGGCACAGCACTGAGACTGCCCTGGTCAAAGCAACGGAGGAAGTGAGGAAGGCAGTCGATGATGGAGGCTCAGCAGTTATGATCTTACTGGACTTATCTGCTGCCTTCGATACTGTGGATCATACCACTCTTATTGGCTGTCTAAAGGAAATAGGAGTTAAGGGGGTCGCACTTGAGCTTCTCTCCTCCTTTCTCAGGGACAGAGACCAAACGGTAATGTTAGGGAAATTCAACTCCCCACCCTACTCACTGCCATGTGGAGTCCCCCAGGGGTCTTCCCTTAGCCCCACTCTTTTTAATATTTATGTAGCTAAACTCGCCCCACTCATAAGAAGCTTTAATCTGGAGGTAACCTCGTATGCTGATGACACCCAGCTTATAATCACAGCACCTCATAATGACACATCAGGCCCCCTAAGATGCCGTAACTGCATGAATGCAATCAGTGGGTGGATGAATGGGCACAGCCTTAAGCTTAATTCAGGAAAAACAGAGATTATGGTGTTTGGCACTCCCTCCCCAGCCTGGTCTACCATCTGGTGGCCTGATAACTTGCCTCAACCTCCTCGCCCAGTCACCAAAGCGAAGAATTTGGGAATCATCATTGATGACAACCTTAATATGAGTGCGCAAATATCATCAGTTACATCCGCAACATATTATATCATTAAAATGATAAGAAAAATTCTTCCTTTTATTCCCATCAGTCCAAGAAAAACTCTAATAACCCTGCTTGTACTTCCCATATTGGAATATTGTAACAGTTTCTATCTAACCACTCTTGAAAAATATATGAGGCGAATACAACTAGTCCAAAATGCTGCACCAAGACTGATTTTTAATTTCCCTAAATTCCATTCCATCAAGCAGGGACTTCGTGAGCTGCACTAGCTTCCCATGCACAGCCGGGCCAAATTTAAAGTCCTCTGCCTGGCCCACAAAGGATTGCATAACGTAGGCCCAGAATTTTTCAGATCAGCCTACAAAAGATATAAGCCCAAAAGAGAACTCAGATCGGCCAATGCCAACCTTTTAGCTGTTCAGACATTCAATAAGATGCAATGGGGTGGTAGAGGTATAATCCTCAACACTATCAAACTCTGTAACAGCCTCCCACCCCACCTCAGAGCTATTCCCTCATTAACAACGTTCAGGAAGGAGATAAAAACCTGGCTATTTAACATCTAATGCTTCTACTCACCGGCCTCTTCTGCAGCGCCAAGACACCTTTGGTATTCGCGCGCTTTAAAAATTTCCTAACATTAACATGCCTTCATCAGTGCTTGTTTGCAAATTCAGTTACACCATCAGATCGATTTTATAACATTTAAAAATCACATGGAGCACTCCCATTGGTCGATTTCAAATGTTGCAAACAAAAGAGGACTGGCATCATCCCGGTCTCAATTTCTTATTCCTTGGCTGCCAAGTCTGTGTGCCATTGCTAATCCAAATGGTCATACCTGGGTGTGCATGAATCACAATGTTATGGATCTCGAAAATCCCAGTCATCCATATTGTCTTGAATAGTCAAGCACAGCATCAGAAATGTAATCTCTTTATCACACACAGTTGGCAAAATTATTACAGTCCTCCAGAATTATCCGCCCTGAATGGGCTGCCACTTATCCCTTAGGAAGCCATGTCACCATGTGCAAATAGATGTTATCAAAGGAATGCACCCCTCGACATACCAGCAACTATAAAAGTCATAGGGCAGGTTTTCTGCAGGTATTGCTCCAATGACCGTATTTCCTCTAATCAATAATTCTCAACTATTGTCGGCTGAGTGAGAACATCCCTTATTACCAGTGCGGCAGTTCAGACAATGACCAATTATAGATTCAAGAAATGTTTCCACCAGGTACGTGCCAAACTCACTGGTGGGTGCCTCCATATCTTGAATATGCATTTAAAATTTCCAAGAAACAGGCACGGAGCACTCGCCGGTCTCACATTTCCATTTATTCCAAAGAAACACGTTTCGGCTATTTGCCTTCATCGGTGCTTGTTTGCAAATGCCTTCTGGACAACCTCCAGAAGGTTTTTTGTAAGCAAATTTTGGATCGGCTAGTGGAGTGGATCAATGGGAATAATGCAATCTCAAACCTCCAAGCAGGGTTTAGACCCTCAACTAGGTTCAGATTCATGCAGAAATAAGTGGCAGTCTGTGGACCTAGGAGGCAGAGATCTATTTGTGGCTATTGTAGATCTCCGGACAGCTTTTGATTTAGCTCCTAGAAAGAAGCTGTGGGTTACCCTCTGGAAAATAGGGGTCCTGAAAGAACTATTAAACATTGTATGCCTGCATAAGGGAATTATGCCAGGATCTGCTACGGCACCAAAAGATGCAAATTTACGAACTTATTAACCGTCAATAAGGGGGTCCATCAGGGATGTGTCCTGGTGCCTACACTCTTTCTGCTCTATATTAACAATTGCATAGTGTACCTAGCCAATTGTGTTAATGATTCCCCCTTTACAACAAATCCCTGGTTTGTTTTATGCCGATGACACCCTTTTATTAGCTAAAACCAGGATGGGGTTGGAGAACTTAGCAAACAGCTTTTGTGCATTTTGCAACAAAAAGAGGAGGCTGCACGGCGTGGTTACACTGAAAAATGAGATACTGGAAAGCGTCAATGAGAACGATTACCTAGGTGGTAGACTGATGAACTCCGGTTCCTGGCTTCCTCACATAAATAAAAGCTCTCTCATTCTACAAGCCATCTAGCTGGGACCATTATCAGAATGGAAAAAAAGCACAGTGGTTCCCAGTTAATCCCGCGGTAGACATCTATAAAGCACAGGTAAGGGGAGCAGCCCTGTATGGGGCAGAACTCTGGGGATAGTGCAATTTGAGCACTTTGGGTACAAAGGAGAATAACTTCCTTAGAGCTATCACAGGGGCCAGGAAGGGGACCCCCTGTTGCCCCGAAAACTAGACCTTGGAATCCATCCTGTTGCTGAGCTTGCAGCTTTAAGACCGCTGTTGTATTGGGTCCGTAAATGGACCACTAGTGAACTGCAAAGTTATAGGTCTGGCCTTAATGATGTTATGCAGTACAAGCAAACAAGATAGAAGATTGAGTGGCTAAAGAATCTGAGGAGTTCATGGACTGAGCTAGGATTGACAGGGTTTTGGGAATATCCAGAGCCATCCCAACAAATTCTGCTCCAATGGTTAACCAGAGATATTGGGAGAAGACATGGTCCCGGATCGAACAGGCCAGCTGGAGAGGAGCACTGAAAATATGTTTTTTAATGGACAAAGCAGTACCTAAGGCCGAGGAGTTCTTGGAGTTTTTGCAGTTTAAGTACGTACCTTCCCTATTGCTGCCTTCACTGCAAGCTGGGCTTCCTCTATTGATGGCACTAAGAGCTTCAAATTATGTACTAGCACTGATGAAACAGACAAAGAACTACTCTTCTTCTGCCCTAAATACATTCTGCCTAGAAACAGGTGGATCATCCCTTTATGCAGAAGTTTGTCAATCTTCAATCGAGTTAACACCCTCAGGATCTGCAAAATCGAATCCACCCCAGTGGTAGTGATTGCAGTTTCTAAATTACTTTTTGCCGCCTGGGCCATTAGTCAAAAAGAATTACTGAAACTCCAATGGCTCTGGCCAAGAGGCATTGAACACTTTTACAGAATGTTTATTCCTTTAAGCCTTTAAATAGCACTCTATTTTATGATTGTCGCTAATAACAGAGTTTTTTATTATTCATGTGCCATCTTTCAATGTTTTTAATTAATTAATTTAAATGTTCAAGCAATGGGGTATTGTTATTATCTGTTGCCTGGTGACAAAAAATGTATTTCGATCAGTCAATACATTTTGAAACTTTGAGTCAAGTTTTTCTCCCTTGATCTTGTGTTTTGAATTGTCAAGTAAACTCATGTGGTCAGTTTTCAAAGTTTTCAAACTGTGTTCAAATGTTTTAAATATCATCTCATGCTGGTAGCATTTTTATTCAAGCTGAGCATATCTTCTTGTGCTTTGTGTAAGAAGAACTGCTTCTCTGAACTATTCTCCTTTGGGAATATCCATAATCTTATATGTCAGATGCGCATTGTTTGCATGGAGAATGCAATTACATACTTTGGATTCACTGTAGAGTTGTGAGAGTAAGAATCATTTTTTCACATAACATTTCTCATCTAAAAATGAAGCCTGTGTTTTGCATACTGTACTAGTCAGTTTAATGTTGTTGTCACTGGTGTAGAATTTATCAAGGTGTTTGGACACAATTTCAGGAACAAATATTGTGGAACAAAAGTATTGTGTCAAGAACACTGGGATGTCAAAAATATCGTTGACAGAAATATCGAAGGTAAAAATATCGTTTTAAGTGTTGTTTTTACTATCATTGTAAAAAATATTGATGCAGAAATTAGTCGGTAATTTATTGTAGTGTGTTTGATTCTATGGGCCCGATTTGGATGTCGGGCAGAAAACCTCTGACCAGGTGTGGGAGGCTTTCCGCCCGACATCCAGGGTTTCCCTTTGACCGCGGTATTACGATGATGGCGGTCGGAGGGAAACCCACGGGGGGATTCTGCTCCTCTTCCGACGGGCTCACAAAGCCCATCGGAAGAGGAGCGGAATTGTAATCCCAAGAATGATGGCAGACCCAGCCTTGATTTCCATGGTGGACTTTCTGACATGGAAAGGCTGTCAGAAGGCAACTTGGGGGCCCCTAGCAGGGCCCCCATTTCCCCAGGCCCTCTGCTATGGGGCCTGCGGGGCATCTATGACCTTAACATCCCTGCACCGTGTGGCAGGCACCGATGGTGCCTGCCATACGGTGCAGGGATGTTTACAAACATCCATTCTACAATGGAAGCTTGAGCTGTGGGCCTATTCTGCCCGCCGCACAAGCTTCCATTGTAGAATCGATGTTTGCGACTTCCCTATGGGCGGTCGCATCCTAATACTGTGGTCGGAACCGCCGACCTAAAGATGGGCAGTTCCAATCCGCAACGTCCGCCCGACATCGTAATAAGCCTCTATATGTTTATTAATTTTTTTATTTGTGTTTTTATTAAGATAATTAAATAGCTATGAAACTTTTGAAATTTGTATTTTTAGTTGTCCTAATATTTATAAATAAAGGTTATATAATTTTTTAGTAGTGGGATATTAGGTTTTTAGAAGATAAGGGTGGGGAGATTTTTAAAAGTGCATATTTTCAAGTAAAGTTTATGTTCATTAGTTGAATGATATATAAATTAATATTTTGCAGTATTTTAATAAATTTTGTTACATTAATATGTCTAATAAATATATATTAATTGCATTAAATTAAAACAATGGAATATTTAAACAAATATTAAAATTTTTAAAGTATTTGAATATTTTCCTTGCTTAGTCTGAGGCTACAATTGTGCTGTGGATCCTGCCTTTTTGCCAGGCTAATGTCTCAGGCAGCAGTCATTGTGACCTCAGAGCTTAACTGCTATAAGTTATTACAGCCTAGTAGATTAGTCTTTGCTTTCATCCAGGTGACCAGAGAAGACACAGGTTGTCTTTGATAAGGAAATGGAAATGGGCTTTGAAACAGGGATGGCAGGCTCTCGTATATTGTAAACCTATGTTTTGAGGCAAGGGCGGACTTGGGAAAACTGCCCCATAGTGCCGTCAGACATTTCCTAAAAGGACCTTGTTAAATGTCTCCCAAACTCAAATTTACCAGTTGTGGGAAAAATAATGCTCAGATATACTTGGAGAATTCAGACATGATTTAACGAAGTAAACCTTGGTTTGCCATTTGCACAAGACAGAGTCAGCCAGTAAGGTGATGGGATTGGACATCCCTGTTCTCCTGAACTTGTCAGCTGCCTTCAGTACAGTGACCTAGCCACTACGTACTGAATGACTAAGCAAGTAGGTTAGATTATCTGCTCAGTTGAAGGATTGGGTAATATTTTACCTGACAACAGGACACAACAAAAAACGTAAAACTATCTGAGCCTGTTGGGTTCTTAAAGTGGTGTTCTTCATGGACCAGCAGTCTTTGATTTATCTAAAAAACGGAAGGCTGCTGGTCTTTCTCTATGGAACAATGAATATGATCCCAGATTTAGGTTGATGACAACTGGTTGTACGGTTGGAGGAGGGAGTGAGATGAAAATCCATGGCTGCCTCTGCAATATTATGACTTGGAAGAAATATTGCACACTTGCCCATTACAGAGTATAAAACATACAATGGAGTGTGGAACACTCCCTTTTCTTTTCAGTGCCCATAACAATTAGGCCCATTTTCTTCAATTGTGCCAGATGTTCAGAAATAGTAGTTTTTTCATCAAGCTCATGAGACCTAAATTGCAAAATGATATCCAGATGTACTAAGCCTTTTTGCATTCACAAATTGCCCATTTCTTAGAATCGAGCTGGTTGCAATCGCAAAAAGGCATTTTGGTCTGTAACACATTACCGAACCACAATTTGGGTTTGTGACTACATACAGATTCTGTGTGTGGAAGAGGGATGTTTAGGGCATCTGTTCCAAATACCAAATTGCAGTGAGATGTATTAATGTTTCACCAACTACTGAAAGGTAGTGGTAAGGCGTTCACAGGTACAGTGGGCCCAAGAAACCCAATTCCCTTTGTGAATGTTAAAAAGAAATTTGCACAGTAGGTAGTGGTCTCAAAGACCACTACCTTTCCTAACAAGATGCAAGTTACAGGTTTTTATTTTTTTTAAAGCGCATTCTATTTTCCTTTAAGGAAAATGGATTGCATATTTTAAAATAATGCTTCATTTCAAAGCAGTCACAGACATGATGGTCTGTTCATCTCAGCAGACCACCATTCCTGTGATGGCTGTGATTCATAGTGGGTCGCAGTTGTCTTCATACCTCATTAACATTCATGAGGAAAGTCTTATTTCGACCCAGTACAAATCAGGATTTTGGGAACTGACCTATTAATAAATATGTTGGTTCACAAAAAAAAGAATTAAAAAAAGTCAGCGCACAATTTGCGACCTTTATTATGTAATCCATTTTTAAAACATCTGGCCCCATTTTCTTGTGGTGTTTAGACAGAATATTGGAAACAGAAATATAATGTGCCACAAAATGGTGTCAAGAATATCGAGGACAAAACTATATTGAAGGTAAGTTTCTATAGGTAGGCAAAGTTTCACGATATATAACTCCACATCTATATACCTTGACAATATATTTATCTTCTAGGTACGTAGATATGGAGTTACGAATAGTAAATCTACACTTACCTATTTGCATTTCCCTTCTCAATATTTTGTTCCTCAATATTTTTGACACTTTATTATGTCCACACAATATTTCTGTTTCCGACATTCTGTCAGTGATCCATTCCGGTGCGGTTGCTACTTCATTTGTGGTGCATTCCTGCTGAATTTGATATCCAGAGAAAATCTAAAACTCTGAAAAATCCACATAGTTCCAGGAGAACTCAAATGTGTAATAATTTCTTATGCATTCCTAACAAGACTAAGGACCTACAAGTGCATTTCCTTTAAGGAAAAAGGGTTGCATTTTAAAACAAGCATTGGCATAGCCAATAGGTCTCGCCCTTTGGAACCTTATAAGTATTTAGTTATGCAGTACAATATCCTTGGTGCAACAACTGTTGCATGTCTAAACACTTATAAGGTCCCAAAGGCGAGACCTATTGGCTATGCCAATGCTTGTTAGAACTGCTGGTGCTGAGCCCCGGCAAGACCCGGCCCACTGAAAGCCCTGCATGTATTAAATGTATCAAGAACCCTATCAAATGTGTCTGCATTTAATAGGTGTGGATGCCTGACCAGAGAAGCTTGTGTTTAATGTCCAGAAAAGGCACATCAGAGGCCTCTCTGTACTATATGCGTACAGGAGTCTCACCACAGAGGTCACACGCAGAGCGCGTGAGGCGTTAAAACACCCACCACAGCAGCCGCCATGATTAGAAGGGTTATTGACAGAGCCGCTTGACAGATCGGGATAATCGATGAGGCCGAGGCCCTCCCGGGGGGCGCACAGACACTGCTTGTGCTCTGCCGCACCCTGGGGGAGCTGCAGAGGGGGACAGGATTACATTTGGGGTTGTTGGGCCCGCAACGTGACCGCGTGACTCTAATCAATCACGACTGTGACGTAGGGGCAAGGGAAGCTCAATAAAGAGGCTCGGTTTTAACACGAGTGCAAGAAGAGTACAGCAGTGTGGCTTCGTGATTACTTACGAGTGAAAACTTAACATACAGCACAGACCCAACCTGCTCGGCTCCTTCACCAGGGTCGTCCTTCCAAATCTGACAAAGTTCTTGCGGTGCAAAGCTGCTCTTGTGTGTTGTTTATATGTACAACTGGTAAAGAGTCAAGTGTGGGTTTCAGTGCGCTGTACAGAGTCTAGGTCCGAGTATCCAATCACAGAACAACAATGTTTAACATGAAACGGAAGCAGAAAGAGTTAGATTTATTTTCACGATAGCGTCAGAAACAAACCTTGGTAAAGCCAACAGGCCTTGCTCTACCGTGCTCACTGTCAGACAGAGCAGTGCACGCACGAACGCACTTTTTGGCGTTCTTACACAACGCGCCTTGATTCCCTTCCGCGGCCGAACATCACTTAACAAGTCCCCGAGTACCTGTGCTATAAACATGACATTTCTTTCCACTCTTTGTGTCCCCGAATCTCTTACCTTGTGCCCCTCACTCCACGGTTCAGAGACGCTGACTGTACGTGCACCGCCCCCACCCCTACAAGCACCCTTGCAGCGACAAAAATTACAAATAATTTGTAATACAAGTATGTTTCCTGAGTATATTTGTATTTTAGAAGCTAATAATGCAAATTACTACACAATTACTACACAACATAAAATCAAAACGAATACGTCTACAGTGTAAAAAGGCACAATTTATGAACAAAACCAAAACAAATAACATGCTAAACTGATCACCTTCCGATTATCCGTTTTAGGAGAATTCCCACGTACAAAACACGTTAAAATCGATTTAATGATGTGTTATGGTTAGACTGAAACACGTCTTCGTTAATAAACTTAACTATGTGTAGACCTGGTTTAGAAAAGAGCGGTTATTTTAACATACACATCCCAATGAAAGTGCGCGTGTCGCACTTCATGAAATTATAATTTCAATATTCAGTAAAATAAATGCACCAACTTGCACAAGGCGCTATGTAGAGCCATGTTTTCTGGGCGCTAGTAAACAAAGGCATCGGACAGATAAACACGTGCTTAAGGTCCAATGCTGGGTTCTGGTAAATATCATTTAAATATTTGTAATAATGTAAGAATACCAACCTCCATAAGGCGCTATTAAAAGCCATGTTTTGGGCTCAGGCACTGACACGGCCCCAGAGGTGAGGGACTCCGGCTGTGAAATTATAATTTTAAATATTCAGTAACGTACAAGCACACCAACCTCCCTCCATAAGGCGCTTTAAAAGTATGTTTCTGTATACACAAGCATCGGACAGTTACAAAGGGGCTGAGGTCTAACGCTCCGGATCGGGGATTTAGTTATAATATAAATATTCAACAATATAAGTGCACCACCCCCCACTAGGCGCTATTTAAACATATAATATTATAAGCACGGCAACTTCCAAAAGGCGGTGTACAATATGTTCGGCTCTTGTAAACACAATCCTCGCACATACACACGGGCGAAGGGGCCAGCGCTTGGGGGCTGGGGTTGAACTATAATTGAAATACTCCATAAAAGAAGCGCGCCAACCTCCGTAAGGCGCTATAAAAAACGTTCGGCTCTTCTAACACAAGCCTCGGAAACAGACACGGGTTGATTGATCCAGAGCTCCGGTTCTAGAGTAGAATGCAATTATGATTTACCTTCGTCTTACGTTTGCTAGAGTCTTATATCAAGAAACGCGCTCTCTGGTGAGGGAGGGGGAGGAGGGGTGAGGGAGGGGGAGGAAAGGCAGATGGCGCCTCGCCAGAGATGCGAGGAATGGAACCGCGCTCTCTGGTGAGGGAGGGGGAGGAGGGGTGAGGGAGGGGGAGGAAAGGCAGATGGCGCGCGTGCACGCTCACGTGAACGCAAGCTGGTCGCCAGCCAAAAGCCAGTGGGTTTGCACTTCCAAAACCCGCTTACTAAAACTCTCAGCCAGACCAGCGCAAGCGCTGGTGCAGGCCGAGACCTAAAAAAGGCTCTATTTAAAAGCAGTCAGATACATGGTGGTCTGATGGCCTCAGCAGGCCACCATCCCTGTGATGGCTGTGATTCATAGTGGGTCGCAGTTTGCTTCCTACCTCATTACTATTCATGAGGAAAGTCACACTTTGACCCATGACAAATCAGGGCTTTATGAACCGACATATTAGTACGTAGGTCAGTTCACAAAAAAAAAATGTATTTGGTTAAAGTCGGTGCACAATTTTCAACCCTTTTTTATGGAATCCATTTTTAGTATGATTGGCCCATATTTCTGTGTGTTTGCTACTTTGTTTGCGGTGCATTTATGCTGTTTTTGCTAATCAGAAAAAATCTTAACCTCTGGCACATCCTGATAGTTCCAAGAGAACTCAAATGTGTGATATTTCCCCAGGCGGATTCCTAACAAGAGTAAGGACCTGAATGTTCAATTCCTTTAAGGAAAAAGGGTTGCAATTTTAAAACAATGCTTTATTTAAAAGGAATCACAGACATGGTGGTCTGCTGACTTCAGCAGGCCACCATACTTGTGATGGCTGCGATTCATAGTGGGTCGCAATTTGCATCTTATCTCATAAATATTCATGAGGAAGGTCGAATTTCAACCCATTGCAAATCAGCTTTTTGCAAACTGACCTATCAATATATAGGTCAGTTTCCAAAAACAGAATGGATTCAATAAAAGTCAGTGTACAATTTGTAACCCCTTTTTACCAAATTCATTCTTAGTACATCTGCCCCATATCCCTGTGCGCTTGCTACTTCATTTGTGGTCCATTTCTGCTGCTTTAGATATTCCGAAAAATTAAAAGCCTCTGAACCATCCATATGGCACCAGGAGAACTCAAATGTGTAATATGTCCTCACACTGTTTCCTAACAAGAGTAAGGACCTGAATGTACGCAATTGGTACTGAAATAATTTGTTAATGTTATTTATTTTCTGGACAAGGACAATATATTTCCAGGGGGAGAACTCCTTTCCCAATGTCAATTATGGGGCAGTTGCCTGTCCATTCCAACTGTGGCCTTACCAAAAGTAACTCTGTATACATTTTCAGGCTTAAAAACGTCCTTGAAATTGTTAGTGAATAGTTTGTGTGCACACAACTTACATTTGTGAACTCTGAATTTTCACCCTACTGGAAGAATTTCCATGTGCATTCTTGATATATTTCAAAAACATCACATTACTCAAAATAAATCAGTATCGCCATTCATCAGGGGACACGTGCTCTACTCAGGTTAAACATGCTGTGATCTTTCTCAATGTTGTTTATAGATAAAACACGCAAAAGAATGAGTAAAGATCTTAGCAATTTGTGAATAATCCTTTTGAGGAGAAATCTCTTAACCGCTTATACAAACCACTGCACGCACATACATTTTCCTGTCATCACATAATATTAGAACTGAAATGTGACCCAGTAGATGAAAGTGGCATACATCTGTATTATAGAATGCTTATAACTATTTATATCATATTACAATGATAGCATTTATACATAACTGGCAAATATACTGTGGTGATAAACCAAAAGTCATTGCATGTTTCTTATTAACAAGTCAGGATGTAAATATTAATAATACCTTTCACAGTTATATGATCTCATCTTTATGTTTCAATTAGGTTTCTAAAAATTATAGTGTCTCTACCTGTAATACATGGTACGTTACATTTGTTTGGGTTTTAAGAAGTAAACAAGAAGGATTGGAAAGTCAACAGATCTAGGGAAGTCTTACTGGACCAGATGCATGTTGGTTGGTGAGATGCGAGTCAGTGTAAATAACGTCAGGAAAAAAATTGCTCCAAAAGTCATCAGTATAGGGCTATACAAAGAAGTAGTTTATGAGCCTGGTGTGACCTATAACTGTCTTCTTAGAATAGCTATTTTGTGGGATTAGCTATGCTGTGTAACGTAAATTAAGTATGTACAGGGACATCAGACAGTTGTAAAACTGGTTTAAAAAGGATGTACTTCTGAATATCGACACCAGAACATCTACCTACAAGAATATCATGGGCAGCATATCAAGAGACAAAATATCGAAAGATAAATGCATGTATAAGTATAGATAGAGGGCCTGACTTACAAAGGTATATATATTCAAGGAACGTTTCTACCAGGTACTTGCCAAACTCACTGGAAGGTCCCTCCATATTGTGAATGTGGACTCACGTAAATATGCATTTAATATTTCCAAGAAATAGGCACGGAGTACTCGAGGGGTCTCACATTTCCATTTATTCTAAGCAAACATTTTTCATTGATATGATGAGGATGAGGGGGACCCTCATCCTCCTGGACCCCCTACTTTGAATACATTAGTCGACTGTTCTCTCACACACTTTTCTGCCGCCTCACCACATCAAGTAAGCTCCTTACTTCTACAATCCAAATCAGGCTCCCCTTATGATCCCTGCCCAGTTAAAATCCTGAAGCTGGTCCCTGACATTATCACCATGAACCTAGCTCAGTGCTTTAATATCATGTTCGCCACAGGGACTTTTCCCTCGGCCTGGAAACAGGCCTCTATCCTTCCTCTCCTAAAAAGCCCAATCTAAAGGTTAACAGTACTGCCAACTATCGCCCTATTGCTCGACTACCCCTGCCTGCTAAAATCTGTGAGAAGATTATGAACCTGGAATTGTCCAAATACATTCTCGACAACCAGCTCCTAGACTCCTCCCAGTATGTTTTCCGTCCAGGGCACAGCACTGAGACTGCCCTGGTCAAAGCAACGGAGGAAGTGAGGAAGGCAGTCGATGATGGAGGCTCAGCAGTTATGATCTTACTGGACTTATCTGCTGCCTTCGATACTGTGGATCATACCACTCTTATTGGCTGTCTAAAGGAAATAGGAGTTAAGGGGTCGCACTTGAGCTTCTCTCCTCCTTTCTCAGAGACAGAGACCAAACGGTAATGTTAGGGAAATTCAACTCCCCACCCTACTCACTGCCATGTGGAGTCCCCCAGGGGTCTTCCCTTAGCCCCACTCTTTTTAATATTTATGTAGCTAAACTCGCCCCACTCATAAGAAGCTTTAATCTGGAGGTAACCTCGTATGCTGATGACACCCAGCTTATAATCACAGCACCTCATAATGACACATCAGGCCCCCTAAGATGCCGTAACTGCATGAATGCGATCAGTGGGTGGATGAATGGGCACAGCCTTAAGCTTAATTCAGGAAAAACAGAGATTATGGTGTTTGGCACTCCCTCCCCAGCCTGGTCTACCATCTGGTGGCCTGATAACTTGCCTCAACCTCCTCGCCCAGTCACCAAAGCGAAGAATTTGGGAATCATCATTGATGACAACCTTAATATGAGTGCGCAAATATCATCAGTTACATCCGCAACATATTATATCATTAAAATGATAAGAAAAATTCTAATAACCCTGCTTGTACTTCCCATATTGGAATATTGTAACAGTTTCTATCTAACCACTCTTGAAAAATATATGAGGCGAATACAACTAGTCCAAAATGCTGCACCAAGACTGATTTTTAATTTCCCTAAATTCCATTCCATCAAGCAGGGACTTCGTGAGCTGCACTAGCTTCCCATGCACAGCCGGGCCAAATTTAAAGTCCTCTGCCTGGCCCACAAAGGATTGCATAACGTAGGCCCAGAATTTTTCAGATCAGCCTACAAAAGATATAAGCCCAAAAGAGAACTCAGATCGGCCAATGCCAACCTTTTAGCTGTTCAGACATTCAATAAGATGCAATGGGGTGGTAGAGGTATAATCCTCAACACTATCAAACTCTGTAACAGCCTCCCACCCCACCTCAGAGCTATTCCCTCATTAACAACGTTCAGGAAGGAGATAAAAACCTGGCTATTTAACATCTAATGCTTCTACTCACCGGCCTCTTCTGCAGCGCCAAGACACCTTTGGTATTCGCGCGCTTTAAAAATTTCCTAACATTAACATGCCTTCATCAGTGCTTGTTTGCAAATTCAGTTACACCATCAGATCGATTTTATAACATTTAAAAATCACATGGAGCACTCCCATTGGTCGATTTCAAATGTTGCAAACAAAAGAGGACTGGCATCATCCCGGTCTCAATTTCTTATTCCTTGGCTGCCAAGTCTGTGTGCCATTGCTAATCCAAATGGTCATACCTGGGTGTGCATGAATCACAATGTTATGGATCTCGAAAATCCCAGTCATCCATATTGTCTTGAATAGTCAAGCACAGCATCAGAAATGTAATCTCTTTATCACACACAGTTGGCAAAATTATTACAGTCCTCCAGAATTATCCGCCCTGAATGGGCTGCCACTTATCCCTTAGGAAGCCATGTCACCATGTGCAAATAGATGTTATCAAAGGAATGCACCCCTCGACATACCAGCAACTATAAAAGTCATAGGGCAGGTTTTCTGCAGGTATTGCTCCAATGACCGTATTTCCTCTAATCAATAATTCTCAACTATTGTCGGCTGAGTGAGAACATCCCTTATTACCAGTGCGGCAGTTCAGACAATGACCAATTATAGATTCAAGAAATGTTTCCACCAGGTACGTGCCAAACTCACTGGTGGGTGCCTCCATATCTTGAATATGCATTTAAAATTTCCAAGAAACAGGCACGGAGCACTCGCCGGTCTCACATTTCCATTTATTCCAAAGAAACACGTTTCGGCTATTTGCCTTCATCGGTGCTTGTTTGCAAATGCCTTCTGGACAACCTCCAGAAGCAAATTTTGGATCGGCTAGTGGAGTGGATCAATGGGAATAATGCAATCTCAAACCTCCAAGCAGGGTTTAGACCCTCAACTAGGTTCAGATTCATGCAGAAATAAGTGGAAGTCTGTGGACCTAGGAGGCAGAGATCTATTTGTGGCTATTGTAGATCTCCGGACAGCTTTTGATTTAGCTCCTAGAAAGAAGCTGTGGGTTACCCTCTGGAAAATGGGGGTCCTGAAAGAACTATTAAACATTGTATGCCTGCATAAGGGAATTATGCCAGGATCTGCTACGGCACCAAAAGATGCGAATTTACGAACTTGTTAACCGTCAATAAGGGGGTCCATCAGGGATGTGTCCTGGTGCCTACACTCTTTCTGCTCTATATTAACAATTGCATAGTGTACCTAGCCAATTGTGTTAATGATTCCCCCTTTACAACAAATCCCTGGTTTGTTTTATGCCGATGACACCCTTTTATTAGCTAAAACCAGGATGGGGTTGGAGAACTTAGCAAACAGCTTTTGTGCATTTTGCAACAAAAAGAGGAGGCTGCACGGCGTGGTTACACTGAAAAATGAGATACTGGAAAGCGTCAATGAGAACGATTACCTAGGTGGTAGACTGATGAACTCCGGTTCCTGGCTTCCTCACATAAATAAAAGCTCTCTCATTCTACAAGCCATCTAGCTGGGACCATTATCAGAATGGAAAAAAAGCACAGTGGTTCCCAGTTAATCCCGCGGTAGACATCTATAAAGCACAGGTAAGGGGAGCAGCCCTGTATGGGGCAGAACTCTGGGGATAGTGCAATTTGAGCACTTTGGGTACAAAGGAGAATAACTTCCTTAGAGCTATCACAGGGGCCAGGAAGGGGACCCCCTGTTGCCCCGAAAACTAGACCTTGGAATCCATCCTGTTGCTGAGCTTGCAGCTTTAAGACCGCTGTTGTATTGGGTCCGTAAATGGACCACTAGTGAACTGCAAAGTTATAGGTCTGGCCTTAATGATGTTATGCAGTACAAGCAAACAAGATAGAAGATTGAGTGGCTAAAGAATCTGAGGAGTTCATGGACTGAGCTAGGATTGACAGGGTTTTGGGAATATCCAGAGCCATCCCAACAAATTCTGCTCCAATGGTTAACCAGAGATATTGGGAGAAGACATGCTCCCGGATCGAACAGGCCAGCTGGAGAGGAGCACTGAAAATATGTTTTTTAATGGACAAAGCAGTACCTAAGGCCGAGGAGTTCTTGGAGTTTTTGCAGTTTAAGTACGTACCTTCCCTATTGCTGCCTTAACTGCAAGCTGGGCTTCCTCTATTGATGGCACTAAGAGCTGCAAATTATGTACTAGCACTGATGAAACAGACAAAGACCTACTCTTCTTCTGCCCTAAATACATTCTGCCTAGAAACAGGTGGATCATCCCTTTATGCAGAAGTTTGTCAATCTTCAATCGAGTTAACACCCTCAGGATCTGCAAAATCGAATCCACCCCAGTGGTAGTGATTGCAGTTTCTAAATTACTTTTTGCCGCCTGGGCCATTAGTCAAAAAGAATTACTGAAACTCCAATGGCTCTGGCCAAGAGGCATTGAACACTTTTACAGAATGTTTATTCCTTTAAGCCTTTAAATAGCACTCTATTTTATGATTGTCGCTAATAACAGAGTTTTTTATTATTCATGTGCCATCTTTCAATGTTTTTAATTAATTAATTTAAATGTTCAAGCAATGGGGTATTGTTATTATCTGTTGCCTGGTGACAAAAAATGTATTTCGATCAGTCAATACATTTTGAAACTTTGAGTCAAGTTTTTTCTCCCTTGATCTTGTGTTTTGAATTGTCAAGTAAACTCATGTAGTCAGTTTTCAAAGTTTTCAAACTGTGTTCAAATGTTTTAAATATCATCTCATGCTGGTAGCATTTTTATTAAAGCTGAGCATATCTTCTTGTGCTTTGTGTAAGAAGAACTGCTTCTCTGAACTATTCTCCTTTGGGAATATCCATAATCTTATATGTCAGATGCGCATTGTTTGCATGGAGAATGCAATTACATACTTTGGATTCACTGTAGAGTTGTGAGAGTAAGAATCATTTTTTCACATAACATTTCTCATCTAAAAATGAAGCCTGTGTTTTGCATACTGTACTACTCAGTTTAATGTTGTTGTCACTGGTGTAGAATTTATCAAGGTGTTTGGACACAATTTCAGGAACAAATATTGTGGAACAAAAGTATTGTGTCAAGAACACTGGGATGTCAAAAATATCGTTGACAGAAATATCGAAGGTAAAAATATCGTTTTAAGTGTTGTTTTTACTATCATTGTAAAAAATATTGATGCAGAAATTAGTCGGTAATTTATTGTAGTGTGTTTGATTCTATGGGCCCGATTTGGATGTCGGGCAGAAAACCTCTGACCAGGTGTGGGAGGCTTTCCGCCCGACATCCAGGGTTTCCCTTTGACCGCGGTATTACGATGATGGCGGTCAGAGGGAAACCCACGGGGGGATTCTGCTCCTCTTCCGACGGGCTCACAAAGCCCATCGGAAGAGGAGCGGAATTGTAATCCCAAGAATGATGGCAGACCCAGCCTTGATTTCCATGGTGGACTTTCTGACATGGAAAGGCTGTCAGAGAGGCAACTTGGGGGCCCCTAGCAGGGCCCCCATTTCCCCAGGCCCTCTGCTATGGGGCCTGCGGGGCATCTATGACCTTAACATCCCTGCACCGTGTGGCAGGCACCGATGGTGCCTGCCATACGGTGCAGGGATGTTTACAAACATCCATTCTACAATGGAAGCTTGAGCTGTGGGCCTATTCTGCCCGCCGCACAAGCTTCCATTGTAGAATCGATGTTTGCGACTTCCCTATGGGCGGTCGCATCCTAATACTGTGGTCGGAACCGCCGACCTAAAGATGGGCAGTTCCAATCCGCAACGTCCGCCCGACATCGTAATAAGCCTCTATATGTTTATTAATTTTTTTATTTGTGTTTTTATTAAGATAATTAAATAGCTATGAAACTTTTGAAATTTGTATTTTTAGTTGTCCTAATATTTATAAATAAAGGTTATATAATTTTTTAGTAGTGGGATATTAGGTTTTTAGAAGATAAGGGTGGGGAGATTTTTAAAAGTGCATATTTTCAAGTAAAGTTTATGTTCATTATTTGAATGATATATAAATTAATATTTTGCAGTATTTTAATTAATTTTGTTACATTAATATGTCTAATAAATATATATTAATTGCATTAAATTAAAACAATGGAATATTTAAACAAATATTACAATTTTTAAAGTATTTGAATATTTTCCTTGCTTAGTCTGAGGCTACAATTGTGCTGTGGATCCTGCCTTTTTGCCAGGCTAATGTCTCAGGCAGCAGTCATTGTGACCTCAGAGCTTAACTGCTATAAGTTATTACAGCCTAGTAGATTAGTCTTTGCTTTCATCCAGGTGACCAGAGAAGACACAGGTTGTCTTTGATAAGGAAATGGAAATGGGCTTTGAAACAGGGATGGCAGGCTCTCGTATATTGTAAACCTATGTTTTGAGGCAAGGGCGGACTTGGGAAAACTGCCCCATAGTGCCGTCAGACATTTCCTAAAAGGACCTTGTTAAATGTCTCCCAAACTCAAATTTACCAGTTGTGGGAAAAATAATGCTCAGATATACTTGGAGAATTCAGACATGATTTAACGAAGTAAACCTTGGTTTGCCATTTGCACAAGACAGAGTCAGCCAGTAAGGTGATGGGATTGGACATCCCTGTTCTCCTGAACTTGTCAGCTGCCTTCAGTACAGTGACCTAGCCACTACGTACTGAATGACTAAGCAAGTAGGTTAGATTATCTGCTCAGTTGAAGGATTGGGTAATATTTTACCTGACAACAGGACACAACAAAAACGTAAAACTATCTGAGCCTGTTGGGTTCTTAAAGTGGTGTTCTTCATGGACCAGCAGTCTTTGATTTATCTAAAAACGGAAGGCTGCTGGTCTTTCTCTATGGAACAATGAATATGATCCCAGATTTAGGTTGATGACAACTGGTTGTACGGTTGGAGGAGGGAGTGAGATGAAAATCCATGGCTGCCTCTGCAATATTATGACTTGGAAGAAATATTGCACACTTGCCCATTACAGAGTATAAAACATACAATGGAGTGTGGAACACTCCCTTTTCTTTTCAGTGCCCATAACAATTAGGCCCATTTTCTTCAATTGTGCCAGATGTTCAGAAATAGTAGTTTTTTCATCAAGCTCATGAGACCTAAATTGCAAAATGATATCCAGATGTACTAAGCCTTTTTGCATTCACAAATTGCCCATTTCTTAGAATCGAGCTGGTTGCAATCGCAAAAAGGCATTTTGGTCTGTAACACATTACCGAACCACAATTTGGGTTTGTGACTACATACAGATTCTGTGTGTGGAAGAGGGATGTTTAGGGCATCTGTTCCAAATACCAAATTGCAGTGAGATGTATTAATGTTTCACCAACTACTGAAAGGTAGTGGTAAGGCGTTCACAGGTACAGTGGGCCCAAGAAACCCAATTCCCTTTGTGAATGTTAAAAAGAAATTTGCACAGTAGGTAGTGGTCTCAAAGACCACTACCTTTCCTAACAAGATGCAAGTTACAGGTTTTTATTTTTTTTAAAGCGCATTCTATTTTCCTTTAAGGAAAATGGATTGCATATTTTAAAATAATGCTTCATTTCAAAGCAGTCACAGACATGATGGTCTGTTCATCTCAGCAGACCACCATTCCTGTGATGGCTGTGATTCATAGTGGGTCGCAGTTGTCTTCATACCTCATTAACATTCATGAGGAAAGTCTTATTTCGACCCAGTACAAATCAGGATTTTGGGAACTGACCTATTAATAAATATGTTGGTTCACAAAAAAAAGAATTAAAAAAAGTCAGCGCACAATTTGCGACCTTTATTATGTAATCCATTTTTAAAACATCTGGCCCCATTTTCTTGTGGTGTTTAGACAGAATATTGGAAACAAATATATAATGTGCCACAAAATGGTGTCAAGAATATCGAGGACAAAACTATAGTGAAGGTAAGTTTCTATAGGTAGGCAAAGTTTCACGATATATAACTCCACATCTATATACCTTGACAATATATTTATCTTCTAGGTACGTAGATATGGAGTTACGAATAGTAAATCTACACTTACCTATTTGCATTTCCCTTCTCAATATTTTGTTCCTCAATATTTTTGACACTTTATTATGTCCACACAATATTTCTGTTTCCGATATTCTGTCAGTGATCCATTCCGGTGCGGTTGCTACTTCATTTGTGGTGCATTCCTGCTGAATTTGATATCCAGAGAAAATCTAAAACTCTGAAAAATCCACATAGTTCCAGGAGAACTCAAATGTGTAATAATTTCTTATGCATTCCTAACAAGACTAAGGACCTACAAGTGCATTTCCTTTAAGGAAAAAGGGTTGCATTTTAAAACAAGCATTGGCATAGCCAATAGGTCTCGCCCTTTGGAACCTTATAAGTATTTAGTTATGCAGTACAATATCCTTGGTGCAACAACTGTTGCATGTCTAAACACTTATAAGGTCCCAAAGGCGAGACCTATTGGCTATGCCAATGCTTGTTAGAACTGCTGGTGCTGAGCCCCGGCAAGACCCGGCCCACTGAAAGCCCTGCATGTATTAAATGTATCAAGAAACCTATCAAATGTGCCTGCATTTAATAGGTGTGGATGCCTGACCAGAGAAGCTTGTGTTTAATGTCCAGAAAAGGCACATCAGAGGCCTCTCTGTACTATATGCGTACAGGAGTCTCACCACAGAGGTCACACGCAGAGCGCGTGAGGCGTTAAAACACCCACCACAGCAGCCGCCATGATTAGAAGGGTTATTGACAGAGCCGCTTGACAGATCGGGATAATCGATGAGGCCGAGGCCCTCCCGGGGGGGGGGGGGAGGCGCACAGACACTGCTTGTGCTCTGCCGCACCCTGGGGGAGCTGCAGAGGGGGACAGGATTACATTTGGGGTTGTTGGGCCCGCAACGTGACCGCGTGACTCTAATCAATCACGACTGTGACGTAGGGGCAAGGGAAGCTCAATAAAGAGGCTCGGTTTTAACACGAGTGCAAGAAGAGTACAGCAGTGTGGCTTCGTGATTACTTACGAGTGAAAACTTAACATACAGCACAGACCCAACCTGCTCGGCTCCTTCACCAGGGTCGTCCTTCCAAATCTGACAAAGTTCTTGCGGTGCAAAGCTGCTCTTGTGTGTTGTTTATATGTACAACTGGTAAAGAGTCAAGTGTGGGTTTCAGTGCGCTGTACAGAGTCTAGGTCCGAGTATCCAATCACAGAAGAACAATGTTTAACATGAAACGGAAGCAGAAAGAGTTAGATTTATTTTCACGATAGCGTCAGAAACAAACCTTGGTAAAGCCAACAGGCCTTGCTCTACCGTGCTCACTCTGTCAGACAGAGCAGTGCACGCACGCACGCACTTTTTGGCATTCTTACACAACGCGCCTTGATTCCCTTCCGCGGCCGAACATCACTTAACAAGTCCCCGAGTACCTGTGCTATAAACATGACATTTCTTTCCACTCTTTGTGTCCCCGAATCTCTTACCTTGTGCCCCTCACTCCACGGTTCAGAGACGCTGACTGTACGTGCACCGCCCCCACCCCTACAAGCACCCTTGCAGCGACAAAAATTACAAATAATTTGTAATACAAGCATGTTTCCTGAGTATATTTGTATTTTAGAAGCTAATAATGCAAATTACTACACAATTACTACACAACATAAAATCAAAACGAATACGTCTACAGTGTAAAAAGGCACAATTTATGAACAAAACCAAAACAAATAACATGCTAAACTGATCACCTTCCGATTATCCGTTTTAGGAGAATTCCCACGTACAAAACACGTTAAAATCGATTTAATGATGTGTTATGGTTAGACTGAAACACGTCTTCGTTAATAAACTTAACTATGTGTAGACCTGGTTTAGAAAAGAGCGGTTATTTTAACATACACATCCCAATGAAAGTGCGCACGTCGCACTTCATGAAATTATAATTTCAATATTCAGTAAAATAAATGCACCAACTTGCACAAGGCGCTATGTAGAGCCATGTTTTCTGGGCGCTAGTAAACAAAGGCATCGGACAGATAAACACGTGCTTAAGGTCCAATGCTGGGTTCTGGTAAATATCATTTAAATATTTGTAATAATGTAAGAATACCAACCTCCATAAGGCGCTATTAAAAGCCATGTTTTGGGCTCAGGCACTGACACGGCCCCAGAGGTGAGGGACTCCGGCTGTGAAATTATAATTTTAAATATTCAGTAACGTACAAGCACACCAACCTCCCTCCATAAGGCGCTTTAAAAGTATGTTTCTGTATACACAAGCATCGGACAGTTACAAAGGGGCTGAGGTCTAACGCTCCGGATCGGGGATTTAGTTATAATATAAATATTCAACAATATAAGTGCACCACCCCCCACTAGGCGCTATTTAAACATATAATATTATAAGCACGGCAACTTCCAAAAGGCGGTGTACAATATGTTCGGCTCTTGTAAACACAATCCTCGCACATACACACGGGCGAAGGGGCCAGCGCTTGGGGGCTGGGGTTGAACTATAATTGAAATACTCCATAAAGAAGCGCGCCAACCTCCGTAAGGCGCTATAAAAACGTTCGGCTCTTCTAACACAAGCCTCGGAAACAGACACGGGTTGATTGGTCCAGAGCTCCGGTTCTAGAGTAGAATGCAATTATGATTTACCTTCGTCTTACGTTTGCTAGAGTCTTATATCAAGAAACGCGCTCTCTGGTGAGGGAGGGGAGGAGGGGTGAGGGAGGGGAGGAAAGGCAGATGGCGCCTCGCCAGAGATGCGAGGAATGGAACCGCGCTCTCTGGTGAGGGAGGGGGAGGAGGGGTGAGGGAGGGGGAGGAAAGGCAGATGGCGCGCGTGCACGCTCACGTGAACGCAAGCTGGTCGCCAGCCAAAAGCCAGTGGGTTTGCACTTCCAAAACCCGCTTACTAAAACTCTCAGCCAGACCAGCGCAAGCGCTGGTGCAGGCCGAGACCTAAAAAAGGCTCTATTTAAAAGCAGTCAGATACATGGTGGTCTGATGGCCTCAGCAGGCCACCATCCCTGTGATGGCTGTGATTCATAGTGGGTCGCAGTTTGCTTCCTACCTCATTACTATTCATGAGGAAAGTCACACTTTGACCCATGACAAATCAGGGCTTTATGAACCGACATATTAGTACGTAGGTCAGTTCACAAAAAAAAAAATTATTTGGTTAAAGTCGGTGCACAATTTTCAACCCCTTTTTATGGAATCCATTTTTAGTATGATTGGCCCATATTTCTGTGTGTTTGCTACTTTGTTTGCGGTGCATTTATGCTGTTTTTGCTAATCAGAAAAAATCTTAACCTCTGGCACATCCTGATAGTTCCAAGAGAACTCAAATGTGTGATATTTCCCTAGGCGGATTCCTAACAAGAGTAAGGACCTGAATGTTCAATTCCTTTAAGGAAAAAGGGTTGCAATTTTAAAACAATGCTTTATTTAAAAGGAATCACAGACATGGTGGTCTGCTGACTTCAGCAGGCCACCATACTTGTGATGGCTGCGATTCATAGTGGGTCGCAATTTGCATCTTATCTCATAAATATTCATGAGGAAGGTCGAATTTCAACCCATTGCAAATCAGCTTTTGCAAACTGACCTATCAATATATAGGTCAGTTTCCAAAAACAGAATGGATTCAATAAAAGTCAGTGTACAATTTGTAACCCCTTTTTACCAAATTCATTCTTAGTACATCTGCCCCATATCCCTGTGCGCTTGCTACTTCATTTGTGGTCCATTTCTGCTGCTTTAGATATTCCGAAAAAATTAAAAGCCTCTGAACCATCCATATGGCACCAGGAGAACTCAAATGTGTAATATGTCCTCACACTGTTTCCTAACAAGAGTAAGGACCTGAATGTACGCAATTGGTACTGAAATAATTTGTTAATGTTATTTATTTTCTGGACAAGGACAATATATTTCCAGGGGGAGAACTCCTTTCCCAATGTCAATTATGGGGCAGTTGCCTGTCCATTCCAACTGTGGCCTTACCAAAAGTAACTCTGTATACATTTTCAGGCTTAAAAACGTCCTTGAAATTGTTAGTGAATAGTTTATGTGTGCACACAACTTACATTTGTGAACTCTGAATTTTCACCCTACTGGAAGAATTTCCATGTGCATTCTTGATATATTTCAAAAACATCACATTACTCAAAATAAATCAGTATCGCCATTCATCAGGGGACACGTGCTTTACTCAGGTTAAACATGCTGTGATCTTTCTCAATGTTGTTTATAGATAAAACACGCAAAAGAATGAGTAAAGATCTTAGCAATTTGTGAATAATCCTTTTGAGGAGAAATCTCTTAACCGCTTATACAAACCACTGCACGCACATACATTTTCCTGTCATCACATAATATTAGAACTGAAATGTGACCCAGTAGATGAAAGTGGCATACATCTGTATTATAGAATGCTTATAACTATTTATATCATATTACAATGATAGCATTTATACATAACTGGCAAATATACTGTGGTGATAAACCAAAAGTCATTGCATGTTTCTTATTAACAAGTCAGGATGTAAATATTCATAATACCTTTCACAGTTATATGATCTCATCTTTGTTTCAATTAGGTTTCTAAAAATTATAGTGTCTCTACCTGTAATACATGGTACGTTACATTTGTTTGGGTTTTAAGAAGTAAACAAGAAGGATTGGAAAGTCAACAGATCTAGGGAAGTCTTACTGGACCAGATGCATGTTGGGTGGTGAGATGCGAGTCAGTGTAAATAACGTCAGGAAAAGAAATTGCTCCAAAAGTCATCAGTATAGGGCTATACAAAGAAGTAGTTTATGAGCCTGGTGTGACCTATAACTGTCTTCTTAGAATAGCTATTTTGTGGGATTAGCTATGCTGTGTAACGTAAATTAAGTATGTACAGGGACATCAGACAGTTGTAAAACTGGTTTAAAAAGGATGTACTTCTGAATATCGACACCAGAACATCTACCTACAAGAATATCATGGGCAGCATATCAAGAGACAAAATATCGAAAGATAAATGCATGTATAAGTATAGATAGAGGGCCTGACTTACAAAGGTATATATATTCAAGGAACGTTTCTACCAGGTACTTGCCAAACTCACTGGAAGGTCCCTCCATATTGTGAATGTGGACTCACGTAAATATGCATTTAATATTTCCAAGAAATAGGCACGGAGTACTCGAGGGGTCTCACATTTCCATTTATTCTAAGCAAACATTTTTCATTGATATGATGAGGATGAGGGGGACCCTCATCCTCCTGGACCCCCTACTTTGAATACATTAGTCGACTGTTCTCTCACACACTTTTCTGCCGCCTCACCACATCAAGTAAGCTCCTTACTTCTACAATCCAAATCAGGCTCCCCTTATGATCCCTGCCCAGTTAAAATCCTGAAGCTGGTCCCTGACATTATCACCATGAACCTAGCTCAGTGCTTTAATATCATGTTCGCCACAGGGACTTTTCCCTCGGCCTGGAAACAGGCCTCTATCCTTCCTCTCCTAAAAAGCCCAATCTAAAGGTTAACAGTACTGCCAACTATCGCCCTATTGCTCGACTACCCCTGCCTGCTAAAATCTGTGAGAAGATTATGAACCTGGAATTGTCCAAATACATTCTCGACAACCAGCTCCTAGACTCCTCCCAGTATGTTTTCCGTCCAGGGCACAGCACTGAGACTGCCCTGGTCAAAGCAACGGAGGAAGTGAGGAAGGCAGTCGATGATGGAGGCTCAGCAGTTATGATCTTACTGGACTTATCTGCTGCCTTCGATACTGTGGATCATACCACTTTTATTGGCTGTCTAAAGGAATAGGAGTTAAGGGGGTCGCACTTGAGCTTCTCTCCTCCTTTCTCAGAGACAGAGACCAAACGGTAATGTTAGGGAAATTCAACTCCCCACCCTACTCACTGCCATGTGGAGTCCCCCAGGGGTCTTCCCTTAGCCCCACTCTTTTTAATATTTATGTAGCTAAACTCGCCCCACTCATAAGAAGCTTTAATCTGGAGGTAACCTCGTATGCTGATGACACCCAGCTTATAATCACAGCACCTCATAATGACACATCAGGCCCCCTAAAATGCAGTAACTGCATGAATGTGATCAGTGGGTGGATGAATGGGCACAGCCTTAAGCTTAATTCAGGAAAAACAGAGATTATGGTGTTTGGCACTCCCTCCCCAGCCTGGTCTACCATCTGGTGGCCTGATAACTTGCCTCAACCTCCTCGCCCAGTCACCAAAGCGAAGAATTTGGGAATCATCATTGATGACAACCTTAATATGAGTGCGCAAATATCATCAGTTACATCCGCAACATATTATATCATTAAAATGATAAGAAAAATTCTTCCTTTTATTCCAATCAGTGAAAGAAAAACTCTAATAACCTTGTACTTCCCAGATTGGAATATTGTAACAGTTTCTATCTAACCATTCTCGAAAAATATATGAGGCAAATACAACTAGTCCAAAATGCTGCAGCAAGACTGATTTTTAATTTCCCTAAATTCCATTCCATCAAGCAGGGACTTCGTGAGCTGCACTAGCTTCCCATGCACAGCCGGGCCAAATTTAAAGTCCTCTGCTTGGCCCACAAAGGATTGCATAACGTAGGCCCAGAATTTTTCAGATCAGCCTACAAAAGATATAAGCCCAACAGAGAACTCAGATCGGCCAATGCCAACCTTTTAGCTGTTCCGACATTCAATAAGATGCAATGGGGTGGTAGAGGTATAATCCTCAACACTATCAAACTCGAACAGCCTCCCACCCCACCTCAGAGCTATTCCCTCATTAACAACGTTCAGGAAGGAGATACAAACCTGGCTATTTAACATCTAATGCTTCTACTCACCGGCCTCTTCTGCAGCGCCAAGACACCTTTGGTATTCGCGCGCTTTAAAAATTTCCTAACATTAACATATGCCTTCATCAGTGCTTGTTTGCAAATTCAGTTACACCATCAGATCGATTTCATAACATTTAAAAATCCCATGGAGCACACCCATTGGTCGATTTCAAATGTTGCAAACAAAAGAGGACTGGTATCATCCCGGTCTCAATTTCTTATTCCTTGGCTGCCAAGTCTGTGTGCCATTTCTAATCCAAATGGTCATACCTGGGTGTGCATGAATCACAATGTTATGGATCTCGAATATCCCAGTCATCCATATTGTCTTGAATAGTCAAGCACAGCATCAGAAATGTAATCTCTTTATCACACACAGTTGGCAAAATTATTACAGTCCTCCACAATTATCCAGCCTGAATGGGCTGCCACTTATCCCTTAGGAAGCCATGTCACCATGTGCAAATAGATGTTATCAAAGGAATGCACCCCTCGACATACCAGCAACTATAAAAGTCATAGGGCAGGTTTTCTGCATGTATTGCTCCAATGACCGTATTTCCTCTAATCAATAATTCTCAACTATTGTCGGCTGAGTGAGAACATCCCTTATTACCAGTGCGGCAGTTCAGACAATGACCAATTATAGATTCAAGAAATTTTTCCACCAGGTACGTGCCAAACTCACTGGTGGGTGCCTCCATATCTTGAATATGCATTTAAAATTTCCAAGAAACAGGCACGGAGCATTCGCCGGTCTCACATTTCCATTTATTCCAAGGAAACACGTTTCGGCTATTTGCCTTCATCGGTGCTTGTTTGCAAATGCCTTCTGGACAACCTCCAGAAGGTTTTTTGTAAGCAAATTTTGGATCGGCTAGTGGAGTGGATCAATGGGAATAATGCAATCTCAAACCTCCAAGCAGGGTCTAGACCCTCAACTAGGTTCAGATTCATGCAGAAATAAGTGGCAGTCTGTGGACCTAGGAGGCAGAGATCTATTTGTGGCTTTTGTAGATCTCCGGACAGCTTTTGATTGAGCTCCTAGAAAGAAGCTGTGGGTTACCCTCTGGAAAATGGGGGTCCTGAAAGAACTATTAAACATTGTATGCCTGCATAAGGGAATTATGCCAGGATCTGCTACGGCACCAAAAGATGCAAATTTACGAACCCGTTAACTGTCAATAAGGGGGTCCATAAGGGATGTGTCCTGGTGCCTACACTCTTTCTGCTCTATATTAACAATTGCATAGTGTACCTAGCCAATTGTGTTAATGATTCCCCCTTTACAACAAATCCCTGGTTTGTTTTATGCCGATGACACCCTTTTATTAGCTAAAACCAGGATGGGGTTGGAGAACTTAGCAAACAGCTTTTGTGCATTTTGCAACAAAAAGAGGAGGCTGCACGGCGTGGTTACACTGAAAAATGAGATACTGGAAAGCATCAATGAGAACGATTACCTAGGTGTTAGACTGATGAACTCCGGTTCCTGGCTTCCTCACATAAATAAAAGCTCTCTCATTCTACAAGCCATCTAGCTGGGACCATTATCAGAATGGAAAAAAAGCACAGTGGTTCCCAGTTAATCCCGCGGTAGACATCTATAAAGCACAGGTAAGGGGAGCAGCCCTGTATGGGGCAGAACTCTGGGGATAGTGCAATTTGAGCACTTTGGGTACAAAGGAGAATAACTTCCTTAGAGCTATCACAGGGGCCAGGAAGGGGACCCCCTGTTGCCCCTAAAACTAGACCTTGGAATCCATCCTGTTGCTGAGCTTGCAGCTTTAAAACCGCTGTTGTATTGGGTCCGTAAATGGACCACTAGTGAACTGCAAAGTTATAGGTCTGGCCTTAATGATGTTATGCAGTGCAAGCAAACAAGATAGAAGATTTAGTGTTTAAAGAATCGGAGGAGTTCATGGACTGAGCTAGGATTTGCAGGGTTTTGGGAATATCCAGAGCCATCCCAACAAATTCTGCTCCAATGGTTAACCAGAGATATTGGGAGAAGATATGCTCCCGGATCGAACAGGCCAGCTGGAGAGGAACACTGAAAATATGTTTTTTAATGGACAAAGCAGTACCTAAGGCCGAGGAGTTCTTGGAGTTTTTGCAGTTTAAGTACGTACCTTCCCTATTGCTGCCTTCACTGCAAGCTGGGCGTCCTCTATTGATGGCACTAAGAGCTGCAAATTATGTACTAGCACTGATGAAACAGACAAAGACCTACTCTTCTTCTGCCCTAAATACATTCTGCCTAGAAGCAGGTGGATCATCCCTTTATGCAGACGTTTGTCAATCTTCAATCGAGTTAACACCCTCAGGATCTGCAAAATCGAATCCACCCCAGTGGTAGTGATTGCAGTTTCTAAATTACTTTTTGCCACCTGGGCCATTAGACAAAAAGAATTACTGAAACTCTAATGGCTCTGGCCAAGAGGCATTGAACACTATTACAGAATGTTTATTCCTTTAAGCCTTTAAATAGCACTCTATTTTATGATTGTCGCTAATAACAGAGTTTTTTATTATTCATGTGCCATCTTTCAATGTTTTTAATTAATTAATTTAAATGTTCAAGCAATGGGGTATTGTTATTATCTGTTGCCTGGTGACAAAAAATGTATTTCGATCAGTCAATACATTTTTAAACTTTGAGTCGAGTTTTTCTCCCTTGATCTTGTGTTTTGAATTGTCAAGTAAACTCATGTGGTCAGTTTTCAAAGTTTTCAAACTGTGTTCAAATGTTTTAATTATCATCTCATGCTGGTAGCATTTTTATTCAAGCTGAGCATATCTTCTTGTGCTTTGTGTAAGAAGAACTGCTTCTCTGAACTATTCTCCTTTGGGAATATCCATAATCTTATATGTCAGATGCGCATTGTTTTCATGGAGAATGCAATTACATACTTTGGATTCACTGTAGAGTTGTGAGAGTAAGAATCATTTTTTCACATAACATTTCTCATCTAAAAATGAAGCCTGTGTTTTGCATACTGTACTAGTCAGTTTAATGTTGTTGTCACTGGTGTAGAATTTAGAAGGTGTTCGGACACAATTTCAGGAACAAATATTGTGGAACAAAAGTATTGTGTCAAGAACACTGGGATGTCAAAAATATCGTTGACAGAAATATCGAAGGTAAAAATATCGTTTTAAGTGTTGCTTTTAATCATTGTAAAAAATATTGATGCAGAAATTAGTCGGTAATTTATTGTAGTGTGTTTGATTCTATGGGCCCGATTTGGATGTCGGGCAGAAAACCTCTGACCAGGTGTGGGAGGCTTTCCGCCCGACATCCAGGGTTTCCCTCTGACTGCCGTATTACGATGATGGCGGTCGGAGGGAAACCCACGGGGGGATTCTGCTCCTCTTCCGACGGGCTCACAAAGCCCATCGGAAGAGGAGCGGAATTGTAATCCCAAGAATGATGGCAGACCCAGCCTCGATTTCCATGGTGGACTTTCTGACATGGAAAGGCTGTCAGAAGGCAACTTGGGGGCCCCTAGCAGGGCCCCCATTTCCCCTGGCCCTCTGCTATGGGGCCTGCGGGGCATCTATGGCCTTAACATCCCTGCACCGTGTGGCAGGCACCGATGGTGCCTGCCATACGGTGCAGGGATGTTTACAAACATCCATTCTACAATGGAAGCTTGAGCTGTTAGCCTATTCCGCCCGCCGCACAAGCTTCCATTGTAGAATCGATGTTTGCGACTTCCCTATGGGCGGTCGCATCCTAATACTGTGGTCAGAACCGCCGACCTAAAGTTGGGCAGTTCCAATCCGCAACGTCCGCCCGACATCGTAATAAGCCCCTATATGTTTATTCATTTTTTTATTTGTGTTTTTATTAAGATAATTAAATAGCTATGAAACTTTTGAAATTTGTATTTTTAGTTGTCCTAATATTTATAAATAATGGTTATATAATTTTTTAGTAGTGGGATATTAGGTTTTTAGAAGATAAGGGTGGGGAGATTTTTAAAAGTGCATATTTTCAAGTAAAGTTTATGTTAATTATTTTAATGATATGTAAATTAATATTTTGCAGTATTTTAATTAATTGTGTTACATTAATATGTCTAATAAATATATATTAATTGCATTAAATTAAAACAATGGAATATTTAAACAAATATTACAATTTTTAAAGTATTTGAATATTTTTAAATGAATAAACATTTATTTTAATAAAGTTAAATAATTTGACATTTTTTATGTAAAAGTTTTTAATGTTTTAAAAAAAAAAATACTTTCAAATTATTCAAATATTTTTGACTTATATTAATTTTGTCTTTTATATGAATGTTAATTTTGGATTTTGTTTATGGTAAAAAAGTTTAGGAATAATGGTAAATATTTTACAAAATATATTAACTATTTATAGTATTCAAAACATTTTTTTATATGCCAATGTTTAAATATGAATATATAGGTTTTGTAGTTTTGGTTAGTGTTTGTTAAATGTTTGTTTATTTTGAAGTAAAAAATGTGTGTGTGAGTATGTAGTATTGATTGTTTATATAAAATGTTATATTTGTATTACCTAGTATAAAAAGTTCTCAGATTGCAGTGGAAATAGTAAATTTCATCTCTTCAGCATCCAACAAATTATTCACATAGGCTTGAATTGGAGTGGGCATAGTAAATGTCACCTCTTTAGGCCCCAATTACGAGTTTTCATCAGAGCAGTGGTGTGACGTTGCAAACCGCCACACCAGGCATATTGCTGCCTCTCACCACTGCTCCTATCCTATGCCAGGGAACAGCGGTTCCCTGGTGGAGCAGGCGGTCACCATTCGTTCTGGCAGCCCGACTCGTAATTGGGCAGTCAGACCGCCAGTGTGAAGGTGGCTGGATCCGCCACAACACCCCTGCGAACCACGAGTCTGGTGGTCCTCGGGCTGCCAGACTCATAATTAGGGCCTTAGAGTCCAACCCCTTCCCCCAATATGGTTAGCTCGTAGTGGGAATAGTACATTTCACCCTTATCACGAAAGAGAAAAAGAGGCGAAACTAGGTCCCCAGCCTGCCTCTAATACAATTGCTAAACACACAATGACGTGGTAACCTGTATGGAGGGCACTAAAAAATGTTTGCTACCCCTCAAGAGATCCTGCCTACCTGTTGCTAATTTCCTACCTAATTCCTGGCAATTCTAAGAATTGAATGAAGTGGGGTCACTCAGGTAATGTGACATACTTCATCCTAGGCCACCTCATCCCACCCTGGTGAGATAGTACTACCAGGGCAGACTCGACGTCAAGTGGGACTATCTTGAGGGAGTTCTTAGAAATTATTTTCACTGGATAAATACCTGTGATCCATTTGGTTATGTTAAAAATACCTCAGAGTAAACCACAAAAGATCCTTTATGAAGTGGTACTTGGTATAAATAAAAATACTGTAAAGTATATTCAGAGGATGCTACTAGGTACCATGGCCCTTACATACCTCTGAGGTGCAACATGGTTCTGCCAATGAATAGCCTAGCCCAGTGTTGAGCATTCATCAGGGCTCATATACTAATCCCTATATTATTTAATGTGATAGAATAAAGAAATGTGTAGAGGACCTACCTCTCTTTGGTAACTCATTAGGTAAATTTACCTGGTGTAAGAGTAAAAGGAAATGACATTAGGGTATACCGATATATTAATCCAAGTCTTGTGGTACACTATTAAACGTTTAAAAACATGAAAGTACAAATGTGACACACGAGGCACTACACACACACATACACTGCATGCGCAAAACAGTGATGGAATACGCGTGAGGATATAAAACATGCGCATTTCCTTTCTGGTTGCTACATTAGGTCGCCCAGAGAAGCCCTGTGCCTCATTGTCTGTTCTGCGATGGGCGACTCCTATTGTCACACTCTAAGGAGTACACATATTTTTAGATATATGTTCCAGTAAAGAAATTCTTGTATTCTTAGTTAGGTGCACACTCTTCCTTATGAGGAAATCACTAGTGCACAATTGTGCCTAGTTAGAAGAGTTATGCATTCATTGTGCTGTTTGAAAATGGTGGTGTATAATAAATGTAAATAACATAGTTTAAAAGTATCTGGACCAGGGTACTTTTTTTAACTAATCGGCGCAATATCACTGACTTCATCAAGGAGAATCGCCCTCTGTATCTCTACCCTGCCCCCAGGAACAGCCATCTAGCAGACATGTATATTGTCAAATACCGCATTTATATTCCATCGTAGAAGATCCTTAATGAGGGGTGAGTCTCTATATCACCATAAAATGTTTTCCCTAACACAGCTCTTCAATTTTAGACACCTGGGAGGGGCTGGCTATTCGCTCCGTAGCCCCCATCTCTATTGGTCAAGTGGAGATAATGCTTGTTGCGCCCTGCCTTCTCATTAAGGTGTGTTGTTAGTTCCGGAGTGGAGCAGAGAACTCAGGTGTTTCGAGAGCCGTCCCCAGTCGCGACCTGCCTTTGTGACACATATGTATCATCGTCATCCCCAATGTGTATTCATGGTGAAGGGTCATGGGAAATGAAATTACCCTACCAGGAAGACACGTTTATTTTGTGTATGTCGAGAATTCTTACTGTTGATTACCACTCATGCCCCCCTATATATCTGATACTGCACGTATTATATTCATCGCTGGTAGTGAGTCTTAATATTGTATGAGTTTAAAGATTATTTTAGGGAACATTATTAATACTCATGAGAAGCTAGTGAAGGAATAGATGATGTATTCATTACTTGGTGGTAGTTGAAGATATAGGAGTCATTTTGATAATTGTATGTCTAGCCATATATGCTCACATAGGGATTGCTGAAAATTAGAAAGGCATGCTGTTATATTACATTCTCACTTTGTTTATTCGCGGAAGAGCTATTCTTTTTCTGTTTATGTTAAAACGGATATCATATATAACATTGTGTAGAAAGGCTGTATGATATACGAAATTTTTTCCAAAAGGTAGCGTATCCCTTATGTGGTAGGGGTACTATTGCCATGAGTCCGTATATACATGGGATACTGGGGTGTATTTTGTCACAAGAGACAAGAAGTCTCTTTAACCCTTATAGTGTCCAACACCTTGACCCAATATCATTAGATTGGAATGGAAATAGTAAATGTCACTCCTTTAGTGTCCAACACCTACACCAAATTGGTATAGGTTGGAGTGGAAATAGTTAATGACACCCTTTTACTGTCCAACACTTTCCCCAAATTGGATTAGATTGGAGTGGGAATAGTAAATATCACCCCGATAATGCCCAATACTCTCCCCAGATTGGTTTAGATTGAAGTGGGAATCGAATTTTTCACCCCTTTAGTGTCCAGCACCTTCTTCAAATTGGTATAGATTGGTGCGAGAATAGTAAATGTTCCCCTTTTAGTGTCCAACATCTTCCACAAATTGGTATAGGTTGAAGTGGGAACACAAATGGCATCCACATGAAGTATTTGATACCACAGATTGAAGAGATCAGTTTTTGAAATTTTGACAATTGTGTTTGTCTTATGTTTTTCTCCCGGCTTTGTGTTAGCGTCATGTTTATATACACATAAGCTTTTTGTCATATTATATTGTGTTGCACCATGCTGTGAAGACTACACGTGTTTTTTAATCTATGAAAGAATTGTTTTTAATTTGTATTTCAATTGCTGTTATGATAACTATGATGATGACTCAAAACTTGGACTCACAATCCATATAGGGGTCAGCCCTATTATTGCCGTATTTCAATCAGGGTTACACTTAACTCCTTCCACATGATTTATACATTTTGCTTAGTGTCGCACATAACATTTATATACATAGAAAAAGACATCAGAATTACATATACATATACTTGACTATAAAGAAACATAAACGTACATGAAAAATATATCCCATACATACATTCTTTTCACTGCTCTCGTTCTTCCTGTTAATTAATCAAAAGTGGCTGTGTTTTATAGTTCCCACACAGTCCACTAATGGAGGTAGACTATATGTGGTGCAACTTTGAGGTAACCAATTTTCTCCCCCTGGTATATCAATTTATGCGCCAAAAGTCCTTAATCCATTTATATTCAATACAAAAAAGAGGGCTCCTCCAATGTCTGTCAAAATGTGGATGCAACTTGGATGCATATATACTTTAATGTATTTTTAAGAGAGATAGCATTAAATCTTTCGTACTCCTGTTATAGTTTTGTGGTACTGGATTTGTCTTTTGGAACGATTGAGGGGTGATTGGACAGCGGATAAGTGATTTTACTGCTTGTGAAAGGGTAACCTAAATTTTAGTCTATAATAACGAGATTAACCTGTAATTTTTGGGGTCGTGTTATCTCCCTTCTTGTGAATTTGTTGAAGAAGAGAGCCTCGCCATGAGTCCAGGACATCAAAACTAGATTGGAACTGCACCACTATTAGTCAAAAGTATCCATAAGGAATTAACCAGGGATATTGAGGAATCTTATTTCAATGAAGAAATTGGCTGTGAATACAAGGTGTATAGTGTTTTCTTCTTTATTATTCAGTTCTTAAAAAACCATCAGCCAACGCGTTTCGTCCTTTTACATAGGACTTCTTCAGGGCACTATCAATGTAAGGCAACAACCAATCCGCTGAGTTTTTGAAAAATGAATAACGCTGGTTTGCACTTCGTGTTTAAGTGCACTAGTTAGGGTGGATAATCTCCATCACTATGTGCTAGTCCCAATTGAACCTGCATGCCTAACATCGGGTCTTGGCTATTAAACCCCGCGTTCCTTTTACCCTCATATAATTGGGCATTGGATCACACCATCTACTTTGTACAGCTCGACTTGGATTATTAGTTTGAAGCATTGAACAGCTGCCAGGCTACAGTTTCTGTTCAAGATAATTCTCACAACTAGGTCAGTTGTTGCCTTACATTGATAGTGCCCTGAAGAAGTCCTATGTAAAAAGGACGAAACGCGTTGGCTGATGGTTTTTTAAGAACTGAAAAATAAAGAAGAAAACACTATACACCTTGTATTCGCAACCACTTTCTTCATTGAAATAAGATTCCTCAATATCCCTGGATAATTCCTTATGGACACTTTTGACTAATAGTGGTGCAGTTCCAATCTAGTTTCATTGTTCAATATCCCCCTGTGTGAGGAGGTGCTTCTGGACAGGGGGCACATTTGGAAATTTGCACACAAGATTGTTTTGCATTCAAAATATATTGGTAATTTACGGTACGGGTGCTGCATATGTTGCTTTTTGGTCCACTGTTCACATCTCGTGTTTCCTATGAGTCCAGTGCATCTTCATTTAGTTTACATTCTGCATACTGCAGGGCGAGGACTGCTGCCCAAAAGTGATGATTTTTACTAAATAAACACCCGGGCTGGCCATAGGGCTGGTGCCCCATCCTTTTGGATCTTCTTCAGGACCTTGGTTACAGTCCAGTCATCCATCGATGAATATTCCACCTTTGTGGTTTGTGTGACCTCGTCGACATCCATTGCCATATACAGGGATGATGAAGATAGGTTCTGACCTGGTTGTTTATCGGATTTCTCAGTGTAAAGAGTTGTGGCATGGATTGCCCATTTGCCTGCTGATACTGAGTTTCCTCTTTCGCTCTTGCAATGGCATAGAGTCTTTACGTAGGGCCAGAATTGCTGATTTCTGTTGCCTGTTATTAAGTTGAACAGTTTGATCCATTCAGCCTCATGGTGTTTTTCTTTTGTGGGCCCATACAAGCTGTCTGTGGATTCTTGTGTCCGTTGCTAGCTCCTGCAGGGTAGTAATTGTTCTTAGTCTATTGTTTGCCTGTGTTGCTCCCCTTAGTTTGCGGGTACTTGTTTTAATCTACTGCACGAATCCCAGTGTGTGATTACCTGGCTTGTAGGGTTTAAGCTGGTTGTTCCCTAGTAAGAAGGAGCTCAAGTTAGAAACCAGAGAGGACCAATCTTCGATAATATCCTCTTTTTGTGGTTCAGTTGACCAGTCCACCGATTGGCCTTTCCATCCATCTATACTAGTTGAGGTTTGGGTTGACCATTTTATCCTGCCTATCAATGTGTAGTGTTCCCCGTTTGTTTTTTCAATTGCAGGTTGCCTATCACGGCTCCTCCCTAGCTAGAACAAATGGACCATCAGAGCAGCATGATTACTCTCGACCCGTTGGCATACCCGAAAGTCCAAGAGGGCTTCACTTAGGCCCTAACTCAGGCAGATGTAAACAATTGTGGTCAAGTTGATAAAGGAGTGGGGGTGGCTGATAGATGGCTGAATTTTCTTTGCTATAGTCTGTGCGGATTCCAGTTTATATATCTGAAGAAAGGTATTAAATCTCGAGCTCATTTGACAAGGGTTCCTTATGCTGGTGCTATCCTCACCTAGGCCTCGCATGTTGAAGTCGCCCAGTAGGATTTACCTCAGAAACAGTGTGCTTGCTAAATAGATTCTCCAAGAGGGTAATTATTTTTTCTGTTTTTTCACAGTCTTTCTACCATGGGAGTCAAAGTAAAAATTAAGGGGTCGATTCCGATTCGGGCCGGAAATTTCTCCGACCGAGCCGGACCCGGAGAGATTTCCGACCGAATCGGACCCGTGCAGTCCGACCGAACGAGTACGATGCGGCCGTATGTTATCGGACACGAGTCGGTCGGACTCCCATTGAACTCAATGGGAGCCGGTCGTACAACGCGTACGCGGGCTCCCATTGCCTCAATGGGTGCGAGGCGGACAAGGGCGCCCCCTACAGCGAGTACGCCGCGAGCGCTCGCGGCGTACACGCACAGGTAGGGGGACCCTTGGGTCCCCCTGTGTGCGCCTCGCACGGGTACGCGTACAGGGGGTCCGACACGGACCCCCAAAGTACGGCTCCGACAGCTCTTACGAGCCGGAGTGCGCGGCTCGGTCGGACTGCTCGCGGCGCGCATCGTACTTACCCGGCCGGGAAACGTCTCCATTGCGCGGTGCGAATCGGGTCCGACCGAGTCGGTCGGAGCGGTTCGAGTCCGAGCGAGTCGGTCGGAGTTGTCGGGACGCCCGGACGAGTCGGTCGGCGAATTCGCATCGTACTCGCTCGGCCGGACCCGCGTACGGTTCGGTCGGGAAACAGGCTTTCGCATGGCTTTTTTCCCGACCGAATGGTATTGGGTGCGCCTCCGACCGAGATCGGAATCGGCCCCTAATTGTTCAGATTGACAGTGTGCCTCCCTTTGCACTATAACCCTAAATAATGTCTGCTTGCAGCATTTCTGAGTTGATGTTTACGTCTGTGGTGGACAGTTTTACTGAATGCTTGATATATGTCGATATTCCTCCAGATGACCTTCGGAATAAGTGAACCTTTTTATCGGGCTTATGGTACTCCACATAGCATGGTAGGAGTGAGGGAGTATATGACCATGTCTCTTGGAGGCAAACAACATCTGCTTCATTCAAGAAGGGAAGTGCTGTCTTACTCTGTAAGAGCTTGGTGATTCCTGCTACTTTCCATGTTACTATCTTTGTTTTTCCAGCTTGGCATTTCATGCTCCGCACAGATGTGTGATTACTGCTAGGCTAGGCTTGCGGCGATCCAACTCCAGTCAATTGATTGATTGTATGCCGTACCCTGTAGCATGATTATCCTTTGGTCTCCTGCGGATGCTTCTGGCTGGTACAGGATGTTGAAGTCCCTATAACTTAGATTGTTCTAGCCACTTGATGTGCCCACTAGGATGACTTTTTTGTGTGCTGTTTCCGGTGTGCGTCGGCCTGATTTTTTTGTACATAGGGGTATTTTCCTTTTCCTTGATTTGGACTGTTATTTCCCAGTTCATGAGCTGCTCTTTCTCCTGTAGCACCTTTCGGGCGGGTCTGCTTTTCTCCAGGTTATGATTGTGGATTCTCTCTGCCTTTCTGGGCCTGTAGAGTCAAATTGGATGCTTATTATATATTCACTGTTGATGGAGGATAGTGAGGGGATGTGCTGTAAAGTTTTAGTGTGTTGGATCGAATTACCCCGGGATTCATTCCGTGGGGTGAGTATTGTTTGTGTGTAATTCACCCCCGTCGTCTGAGTTTGAGCTACTTGAGTCACAACAAGTGTACATTGTTCCTGGCTGAAACCTATCCACTAGAATCTCTTGTGGGGCCCACCTTGTGGCCATATCAAGTGTGTGCACATGGCTGGCCTTGTTTTTATAGTTGGTGAGTTTGTCTCAGGTTGGATCTTTCTGCCCCCCCATTGATTTGATAAGACCGTATAATCTTGAAGACTTTCAGGTTTGGCCCATTTGAGGGTCTCAAATGACTTGTTAGTTTTGACCACCCTGCTTGTCTCTGCGGAGCTGCACACATATTTTTCTTTATTGTTCTGACACTAGCCCTGATTTGTAGTTCTCTGTTTTATCCATTTCTGGTTGCATGTAAATTGTCTACCGGCAGCTCATGTTTTAAATGCCAGGTGTTAGATATTGCCTTTTATATGCAGCTTCGAGTCTTCTGCCGATGTGGGTGCTTCCCTGCTTTCCTTGGCTTATCTCATCCTCTTGGACCTGGGTAGTTGTGTGCTGGGTCCACTTGGTGGAGTCTGGCATCTCTGTATATGTATTTGTTTGTTTCTTTTTTCTGACTTCTTGTTGTATGTACTGTGCATATGTAATCCTATTTGAGGTCATAGGGGGCACGCTCTCACCAACCTGCTGGGCCATATCTCACACCCTATTTGTTAGAAAGATTAGATATACGGTCTTAGTTGAGATGTCTGTTGGTGGTGGGCTTTTTGCAGCCAACAGTTCATTCTGACTTTTAGTCTGTCTTTTTTCATTGGCTGGTTCTTCATTGTTTTTTAACATTTCTGCTGCCTTCCCCCTGCTTCTTCATTGTTGCAGCCTCTCACTTGCTCCCCAGGTTGTTCATTGGTGTTCTTTGTTAAGAGGTCGCCTATGATGGAGTGTGCATTCTGTTCCACTGCCTCCTCCTTGGCCTCTGTGTGACTATCCTTTTATCTTTTTCCTGCCATCAAAACCTGTGCTCTAGACTTTTCTTTCCATCTTCCTCTTCCCCAATACTTTGTGTAATTGGGCAATTATAAGTTTTCAGGTCAGCAACCAGTGTAAAGAGAGGATAGTGGGTAACGTAGGCCCTTTTTCTACTAGCTCTGTGCAAAAGCAGTCTTTTGTGGCCTTCTTTTTGTCAATCTCGTCAATTTTCTTGCCAATTTCGGCCATTCTGAGGGCCAATACTTTTAAGGTTTCCATCTGGACTTCAGGTTTATGGGCCTGCCATGTCAAAGCAGTCCTGGCTGCCATCAATGAGGAGTTGATATACCTTAATAGCTTGTCCTGGGTGGGGTAGGGGTCCATTAATGAGGAGCTAGAGTTCTTTTGTAAGGACTCATATTTCTGAGTGAGTTGACACTTCCTTTCCTAATATGGTGCCTACGAGAGAATCAAGGTTTTGGGGAATGTTGCTCGACGTTGACCGTTCAAGTTAACTTGTTTCAACAGGGACTGGCGCTCAAGTACCTCGTGTCCTCTCACATTATGGACCTGAGCGAGTATTGTCTCTCTACATTGATCTTTATTGTAGGGAGAGTTGGACCCTCTCCTATGTACTCCTTCATGTTCCACATATTCCACGTTTTGTAATTCTGGTAGATCGAGTATAGTTGATAGTTTTATTATTGAGCTTATGTCCCCCAGCTTTGGGCATGAGTGAGTGCGGGAAGTATGCAGTGATGTCGCAGACCACTTGCCAACTGCATATGTTTGTTCCCCTTGAATGCCCACCCAAATTACGACCCTTAGATTCTTAAGACACAATGGAGGACTTCCCTGCTGAGACTTGCTGGTCGAGTGGCTTATTCCCTTCTCTCTGTTTGGCATTGTTGGAGTTTTCCTGTCTGTGCCTTCCTCTTGGCCATTGCTGCTACCCTCCTGGATAAAGAGACCTTGTGTAGTATCTTCAAGTTGCCTGAGGAGAAATTCCTTGATTTTAGTTGGTTATAAGTGCTTTTGTAATGGGTGTTGCAGTGGGCAAATTTTGGCTCCTCTAGTTTTAACATCTGGGACAAAAGGAAAGCCACGTTTGTTAAAGGGGTTATCCTGGCTTTTTCCCCCACAAATGCACATTAAAAGAGATAAGTATTGTCAGCTTATGATTGTTTTACATAATAAGTTGTGAATATTTTAGCTGCCAACGCGCTTAACGGCTGCCAGTTAGTTGGGTTTTGCATTGTGATCGGGAAAGTGGCGAGCTTTCCCTCGTGAGCTCTCTTAAAGTTTTTAATCTTGAGGAAACACTTTTGAAGGAGGGGAGAGCTGGAAATGCTGGGGCAGGGATGGAGGGGGTAGGGGGGAGCAAACACCAGCCATACAAGCCGCACTCCAGCCTAGTAGGCCACTTCCGTGTGGCCGGGCTTAACCCTGTGTAGTGTCACTAGGCTACTGTGCTACTGCCACTTACCACACGCCTCCTGAAGACTCCAAGAAGCTCAAGCTTGTCCAGACAGCCCACAAGCCCTGCTCCAGCCACAACGTGCACCAATGAGCTTCCGTGCTGCTCGGGGACTCAGGCTCCAAATGCCCGGGTGCCCTTGATGCTGCTTCTTCCACCCCATACCTGTGGATGCCCTTCCTGACCCCTGCCAGGGGGCCCGGACTGCCCGGGCAGCACAAGAGAAGCCTGCCGGCGTGGGCCACAAGCCACTTGGTCCCAGGAGAGGTGGGCAGGCGGGCTGTCTGTTTTTAGATATCCAAGTTTTAGGTGCCAGGAGCCGCTGAATGTCATTTCAAGCTGCTAGCCGCTTGACCCTTTTGGTGCGGCAAGTGTCAAATGGAGCAATTCATGGGGTCAAGCTGCGGGGTTGGCCCCAAACAACCCCAATCAGCGGTCAGCAGCAGGGTCTCCTGCAACTCGCTCGCTCACTCGCTCCTCCTCGTACAGTGTGCAGCGTGCACTGAGCTCGTAGCTAGGAAGTCCTGAGTCAGACTTTTTAAGGGTTTTGAGGGTGGTGGGGTTTATGGGGGAAATCTAGAAATTAGTTATACTGTTTGTGGGTTAGTTGTGTATTTAGATGTAGTGGTTTTCACTAGTTTGTAGTTTGGAGTTTTCATACACTGTTTTAGTAATGTATCATTATGTTATGTTAAATTGTGTTATGTTACTTATGTTTTGCTGATTAAGTGTGATGTGTATGCATTTTTTGGGAATGTACTGTGTAATGTATTTTGGATTTTCTTATTAATTTACCGTTTTTTTTCTACAAACGTATCCTATGTGCATTGGGAGTTTCTGGGGTTTTTAAAAAAAGGAAATCAATTTTTGTTTATAAAAAAACAATAAACCTATGCTTTTTACTTTGATTTCCTTTTTAGGGTTTCCTAGAGCTTTTATTTTTTTTTTAAAATTTTGGGGGTTTTTATGGTTCTTAGATAATTTGGATTGCTTCAAGGGATCTTTATTGGATTTGTTTTATTTTTGCATTTTGTGGGGCTTTTTGGATAATATGTTTCCCATTTTTGGTGCATTACTATTTTTGACTTTGTGTATACGGAGGAAGATCTGCAGCTACACAACAGTAAGTTTTATGTATTTTGTTTCTTTTGGGTGGGAAATGTTATATTTTATAGTGTTAATATTATGTGATTGTTATTTAGAATTGTGTGGATTATGTGTTGTAATTATTTTATGTGATGGATTGAGTTTGTATTTAAGTTAGTGATGGTTACATTTTCTGTTAACAATAATTTATGTCATTTTATTATCTCACTCTTCATTAACATTGGACTTTTTTTAATTTTTATACTGATGAAATAAATATTATATTTATTATTTATAAAAATATGATTTGTCATGTTAATTTAGATTTTGTGATAGTTTTGGGGAGTTTGGTAGTTTACTATTTATTTTAGAGTATGCTTTTGGCTATCATTTCTTAGTAATCTACTCATTTGTTATTTATGAAGAGTTTGACTTTAAATTGTAGCATGTCGTACATTCTTTTGATTTATTCGCTAAGTTTAGGGGCAATATCGCCTATTGCTCGATTCGTAGTTGTTAGTAGCTTTGCTCTTTTTGTAATGCTTCTATAAATGTATAGAGCATAGGTTGAGTTCTGCCTAGTATGAATTTGAAGGCATTGTGCCATCCTTCCACTGCATTGTTTGTTTTGGCTTCTTGTGGCAAGGCCCTGTCACAGACATTCCACCATGGTATTTGGAATTTGGGTTGGCGTAAAAAGTGATTTTTAAAAAAAATACTTATTGATGATATTTTAATATTTTTGGTGACACTATTGTAGTAGATATTGTGTGAATCAATATTTTTGACATATTTTGTGTTTATTGAAAGGCGAGGATATTTTTGTTTCTGATATTTGTGTTTGTTATAAGTAAAAATTTATATTTTTAACAACAATATTTATGTTCTAGATATTTGTGGTTTTACTAGTTAAATATAGGAAGTCGATATTTTTGTTATCAATATTAAATTTCCTACATTTTTATACTTCGATTTTGTATGCATCAATATTATGTCAGTGATCCAATTAGCTGTGCAGTCCTTGAGCACTGTTTTAGCTGGTTGCCACATGAGAATCAATTATAGCATCAATCTACCCACCTCAGAACATTATATGGGGCAGAGTGCACTGAGACGTCATTCCAAGTCTATCAAGGCGTTGTATAAAAAACACAAACAGGTAGCAAACATTGAAGCGAATCTGACATCTAGTACTGAGCTTTGGTTTTGTTAATTTGTTCAGTTATTTTCAAACACTATCCTGATCACCTCTTATATCACCACTAGATTTTCTTGATGTTATATAAATGAGTAGCCATGTCTAGAATAAGAAGTTAGAAGTCCAGTGCCAAGATACGTGCTATAATTTGCTTAGCACAAATATTGTATCCCTAATAATAAACGAATTGACTATACAGCTGATTTTTAACTCTAAATACACTTAATAGGTGATACATGATATGGTGGAATCTATGCTCAAGATGACTAGCAAGCATGTTGGAGGACCTCTTTCTTTTGGGTGTCTTGGTAATGAGTAAAATATAGCTTGAGGTTCTGTGATGCTGAGGTATTGTGCTTCTTCATAGCCAAGTAAGTTATGGCTCTTCCACTACTCTATTCTATTCCTCAATTTCTTCTTCTGTATTTTTTAATTCACTTACAAAGTTAAAGTGTAGCAACAGGTATTTTTCTATGTCTGCTTCAGTGTGTTCTTGTTATAGTCATGAGTATTCAATACGACCAAATAGCTTCCTTTGCATATTTCTTCAATTACAATGTTCTTCTTGGTCTTTAGGATATGAAGTACTGCTCTTTCATTTATGTTGAGGTTGCTGATGAAAAAATAACTTTTCTTTTACTATTGCTGGTTCAATTTGAGTATTTCTAGATTGTTTGTATTCTAAAAGTATAATTTTCAGAATTATGATTGAAATCTGACTTTACCATTAAAGAGGGCCTTTAATTACAATTCCTTAGACATCAAACTTGACCTGTCTACCTGCTCCTAATTGGACGTTGCAGCATATTAAATGTAATAAGGTAACTCCAATGTTATCCTATGGGAGAGGTTCCTTGGTCTGTCTAAATTCCTTTTTTATGGCTGCATTTTGTGGGCTGAAAAATGTTACAAGAAAGATTAAAAATCATGATGTTTTCTTTTAATAAAACTTGATTAAAAATATTTTAGGACAATCACTTTTATTAAACATTGCAATGTGTGACTGAATGAAATATACATTTGATTATAATTATTGGTGATATTCTGATAAGGAGAACAGGTCTGCTTTATATATGTTGATATGCTGACCACTTGAAAAAGCCCTTTATACTGTAACATCACATAGGCAGCCTGCGAGAGTTAGAGACAGAGGGTCAGGCCCTCAATGCCATGCCGGGGGATTAGGTGCCAGCACGGGGTTGGGAGCCGAGTCAGGCCATAGGACAGGCCCTACACCCAACCACATGCTGTGCACGGCCATCAGGGGAATGGGCACCAGTGAGGGGGCCAGCAAGGGGTTAGGCGCAGGCCTGCCTCCTGCGGCTAGGCCCTACATTTAACCACATGGTGCGCATGGCCAGCGAGGGGTTGGACACCAGCGAGGGAGCCAGAGAGGGGTTAGGCACAGGCCCTTCGCTCAACCGCACGCCATTCCTGTCCTTCGCCTGAAAATGTCAGTTAAACATACTGTTTTAAATTAACAAAACTACTGAAATTCACCACTTATAGTTGTCTCAAGTAATAATAATGTGTGCCCTAAAGTAACTGTAACTCTCGCCCTCACCATGCACTGCTAATTACCAAACACATTCCATCGCTTGTAACATATTCTATGGCATCATTGATAACATCTCTGCAATATTTGAAATGACATGGTTGATGACAACACTGTCCATGGCGAAGGCGTGAGTCTGTATCAATCTGGGCAAAATACTGAACGAGGAAACCCAGAAGCAAAATGTTTATTTAGGTAAATGTGGATACTGGAGGGACTAAATAGAGTGAAAATATGGGACTATTATTCAGTGATTACAGACAATCAAACCCCAATAAACGTGCAGTTTCCTCCAGGATGAAGCTAAATCTAGTGAGCAGCATGGGAATCGACTATGGAGTGAAAGAGAAACGGCAAGTAGTAGCATTTGAGGTCCATGATTTCAAGGGGGAACAAGGTCCCTTTCCCACCAAAGTCTGAATAAGGAAAGCTGCATTTGTAAATAGGCCCTATTCTCTTCATAGCCCGGGTTTAAAAAGGTGCACTTAACAGCTTCTTTGAGAAAACTTGGAAATCTCAGCTCTGGCCCACTTGAATGCATGAACTCAGGATTTCATTCAGGGAGATTGCAACCAGGGGCTTACCGAGCACTTAGAAATTGGCTTGCCTTCTAGTTTGCGATGATGTAATGTATCACAATATGTTTTTTCCATTAAACCAATGAAAGAGTTTGAGAAAATATGTATGCTACCCTGAAAACTATGGTAAGAGCTATTTCTCTTCAATCTGATACATTTGAGATTCTTGTGGATCCGCCACAAACGTTGCCCTATTTTAGCTTTTTTGAGATGCTAATTCATACCAGACTCACTAAAATAAATAGATTGATGTATTGTTCTTGCAGATAAATGAGGTTCCCTTCCCTGCATGCTGCAAATGGTGGCGTATCATGTAAAGCAGGGAGTACTGGATGAGATAGAAAAGTAAGTAGTCTCACATTAGTAAATTCAGGGCAACAGAAGGGATGCAAAATGGTCTCCACATTTAGGAATGTTGCGCTGATAGACCGGGGCCCAAAATCAATAATTCTGAAGTGAAGTTAATTGAACTCACATGACAATAGAGCAACAACTATAAAAAGATATCTATTGGAGGTTCAACAGCCGTGATCCTATCATGTGTTATCAAGGAAAACATTTACCAAGCAGTAAAAGAGTAGTTATGATGTTTTGAAAAACAGGAGCATTTAACAACTCCTTCAGCCACATTCTATGTCATTTACCCACAAACAACTATTCTATCCATTGGATTTAACCTCTGTGAAATAATTCCACAATTCTCCCTTGGTCATTACCAGCATTTGTGAAGGCTAATTGTGAGAGAAATTCAGTGTTTGTTGAGTGGGGATAGGAGAAAAACAAAAGAACTTTCTTAATAATATCTTCAGTTTTTCTTCCAGAAATGATAGTAGAGGTGCATGGGGGATAAAATCAGGATTGACTAATAAAACATCAAATGCGGGTTACTTTTTGGAGGAGGCACAAGGGCTGGATAATGAGAGGCTTAAGCTTCGACCCAAAGTGACAGATACTGGAGATATGTGGAAGAGAATGGCATGGTACACTCAGGAAATTTACCCAGTCCGCCCAGATGCTGACCCGACCACCCCAGGCAGCTGCACTCTTCTTCTGGCGTTTGCCGCTGGGATTGTGAACTTGTTTTGGATAATTGTGTTCAAGATACAATAATTTTTACTTCTCACGATTCTGTTTCCTGCCAATGTGCATGCAAACCCCAAATAGTTAAGATGACAACATAAAAAAATCATTTATAATTTGACAATTTCCCAGATGCATTAGTCCTCTGCAGCTCCAAAATCTTTCCTGTTTGTAATAAAAACGTTGGACGTCCAGTTTGTTTAATTTCAGTAATCATCTCATTTTGAAACCCAAGGCAAAAAGTAATACCCATGATAAATACTGATTCGGAAAATGTAATAATGGCCATCTAGAACATTGTACATTTAAAAATAAGAAGCCCTGTTGTTTTAGAAAACAGTGCCATCAAAATACTGTGTGCCCCATAGAAGCCGTGTTACAGAGTGATGCTCTGGCAAGACTGTCAGATAGTATTTTGTGGTTCGCGTGTTGGGCCAAGCTCGGGCATACAAAAACCAGTTAAACAAGCATTGGCATAGCCAATAGGTCTCGCCTTTGGGGCCTTATAAGTGTTTAGCCAGAGCTATTGACTTTGCCAATGTCTTCCAGCTGTGCTGTAGAGAAGTGTGGCTGCTGTGCAGCATGCTGAAAAGTTATAATAAAAAAGTGTCAGAAGCATTTAGTGGAGAGGTGTGGTGCAGCGGCCAGGGCAGCTGACTTCGGAGCACAGGGCTCACGGTTCGATCCCCGGCTCCGGCGGCAGCTCAGCACATGTGACTCTGTGCAATAGCTCACTTAATTTCCACGACGGCCCCCCGCGCCTTGAGACCCGTAAGGGTGAGTAGTTCGCGCTTTACAAATACGGATTGATTGATTGATTTTGTTACTTTATATATGACCAAGAAGGCATTATGTAAAACTGAACGACCATATTAAAAAGTATTTACAATAAAAAATGTCCTCAGTTTTCTTTTGTTCTTGCAATGCTGGCAACTTGTTTCTGCCTATTGCAATGGTTGTTTGTTAAAGCTTTTTTTTTGAGGGGGCATAAACAATCGGAGGGTGAAGGTTGGGAACTAGTACCTGTATTATAACACTAGCATCGGCCAGACGCTAGGGGAGAATCAACAGATGCCAGATTCCGAGAGCAGGCTGAGGTGGTGCTGAGTGATGCTGAGGTGGTAGTGGTGGTGGTGGTGACTGTTGCGGAGACGATGCTGAATGATACTCAGGTCTTGCTGAGTGATACTGCTGTGGTGCTGAGTGATGCTGTGGTGGTGCTGAGTGATATTGTCTTGGCGCTGAGTGATGCTGTGGTGGTGCTGAGTGATATTGTCTTGGCGCTGAATGATGCTGTGGTGGCCCGGAGTGATGCTGTTGTGGCCCTGAGTGATGCTGTGGTGGCCCTGAGTGATGCTGTGGTGGCCCTGAGTGATGCTGTGGTGGCCCTGAGTGATGCTGTGGTGGCCCTGAGTGATGCTGTGGTGGCCCTGAGGGATGCTATGGTGGCCCTGAGCGATGCTGTGGTGGCCCTGAGCGATGCTGTGGTGGCGCTGAGCGATGCTGTGGTGGCGCTGAGCGATGCTGTGGTGGCCCTGAGCGATGTTGTGGTGGCCCTGAGCGATGCTGTGGTGGCCCTGAGCGATGCTGTGGTGGCCCTGAGCGATGCTGTTGTGGCCCTGAGCGATGCTGTGGTAGTGCTGAGCGATGCTGTGGCGGTGCTGAGTGATGCTGTTGCGACGCTGAGCGATGCTGTGGCGACGCTGAGCGATGCTGTGGTGGCGCTGAGTGATGCTGTGGTGGCGCTGAGTGATGCTGTGGTGGCGCTGAGTGATGCTGTGGTGGCGCTGAGCGATGCTGTGGTGGCGCCGAGCGATGCTGTGGCGGCGCTGAGCGATGCTGTGGTGGCGCGGAGTGATGCTGTGGTGCTGCTGAGTAATGTTGTGGTGGCGCTAAGTGATGCTGTGGTTGCACTGAGTGATGCTGTGGTTGCACTGAGTGATGCTGTGATGGTGTTGAGTGATGCTGTGGTAGTGCTGAGTGATGCTGTGGTGGTGCTGATTGATGCTGTGCTGGCTCTGATTGATGCTGTGGTGATGCTGAGTGATGCTGTGGTGTTGCCGAGTGAGAGATAGAGTGAAGATATAATGCCCAATCAGAGAGGGTGGTGAGAGAGAAAGGGTGTACATAGAATAAAGAGTGGAGTGGGATAGAGAGAGAGAAAGAAGGGGAGAGAGAGTGAATGAAGGAGTTTGAAAGAGAAGCAGATAAAGGGGTGAGAGAGAATGAAAGGCTAAAAAAGATAGAGAGGGAGAGTTAATTAAGTAGAGAGAGAATTAGAGAGGGAGAGAGAGAGAAGGAGAGAGACAATAAGAGTGGGGGTGTGGAGTTTAAATAGAGTGAAGAAGTGACGCAGAAAAAGTAACCTTAAATATAGCTTTGTGCTTTGCGCGAATAAATATTTTTAAAAAACAGAGTGAGACAAAAATACTGGTAATTAGGCTGTGACTCCCAATATAAAACAAATAGCGATATAAGGTGAAATCAACCCACCGAAGCAATATTTCTAACTAGACAAAAAAAAGCTTGCATTTCAATGCTAATCGCTGTTGTTTTTCATGTGACTGTAGTCCAGGGCCGTCAGTTGGTAATGTGAGCTGCTGCTGCGATTGAAACATCAGAGTCCAGAGAGTTAATGAGCCATGACGAGGAAATGAGGAAGAGATAGGAAACCCAGATGGCAGCTGCGCGCGTGCACGCCATCGTGAACGCAAGCTGGTCGCCAGCCGAAAGCCAGTGGGTTTGCACTTCCAAAACCCGCTTACTAAAACTCTCGGCCAGACCAGCGCAAGCGCTGGTGCAGGCCGAGACCTAAAAATTGGCAATTGTGAAAATAAACAGGAACGGAGCTCGAAGCGACATTTGTCACAGCAAATGTAACGATAACCAGGAGTGGAGCGACTCAAAACTCAAGCGCTCGTGTCAAATGTGGTAAATGTGACGATAAACAGTTACGGAGCTCGGAGCAACATCTGTCCCAGCAAATGTGATGATAAACAGGAACAGAGAGACTGAAAATACGTGCGCTCATGTTACGGGCAGAAACCAACGAAAACAAGGGTGAGTGCATCATGGAGGGGGTGGAGAGAAGCATACCGGTGAGAGAGAGCAACACCATATTTAGCTTCAACAACACACGAAAACCAAATGTATGTGTCAAAAACTTTACATGCAGCTCCAGTGCCTTAGTTTCTTGGTTTTATGGACTGTAGGCAATTATGGAGCGGGGCACTGGGGAGAACTATTGGGCAGAGAGTGTCCCCGATGTCTGTGCTGAAGAACGGAGTCACGCACAGAGAGTATGCGAATGCGCAGTGTGCCAGGTGTTATTCCTGCCCCTCCTGAGATCGATCCTCTCAAGGCTCTCTGGTTCTGCTAATGGATTGAGCGTTATGAGGATCAAAATGAACAAAGGGTTTTTACATCACATGCTTACATTTTAAAAATAAAACTTTATGCTTAAAAGAAAGTAAAACCCAAAATTACAACACATAATGTAAAAAAACTGGCAAATGTAACGATAAACAGGAACGGTGCTCTGAGTGGCATTTGTCACAGCGAATGTGACGATAAACAGGAACGGAGTGACTCAAAACTCGAGCGCTTATGTCAAATGTGGTAAATGTGACGAAAACAGGAAAGGAGCGACATCTGTCAAGCAAACGTGATGATAAACAGGAACGGAGCGACTGAAATACATGGGCAGAAACCAACAAAAACCAGCACAAGCGGGCGCCTCGCGCGGCGGGAGGGGGCCTGCGCGATTCCCTTGTGGGAGCGTGCAGCAAGGCGCGATGATTGTGACCATATGGCGCCACCATATGGCGCTGCGCGCTCCCGCAAGGAAATCGCCAGACGTGCACGCGTTGTCATTGCAAGCAATGCAACGCGTGCACGTTTTTGCCCCCAAAGCTGTGCCGATAGCTAAAGGTCTCTCCTAAGCAGCGCATGCGCGCTGCGTAGGCGAGACCTAAAAACACATTATTTGTAGCCTAGAGTAGCTCGTACTCTATCTATAAGTTTGGTTGTGAGCGAGCTCCGCGTCAGCAGGGTCATATTACCAGAATACCACTCGCAGATTGATTAGTTTTGTTATATGAAAACCGACAACTGAAACTATTGGTCTTACTGGCGTGAGGGGATCTTTCGAGCCAATCCTTGTCTTCCAAATACTAGCAGATTGGTTGCTGAGGACAGTCCTCCTATAGGAGAGTTCACACTGAAAAGCATCTGTCTGACTGCTCCCACTTCAGCCTCGCCATTTGCATCTGCAGAAGTCTGAGAGAGTACACAAGCTGGCAGGGGTGGGAGGTTGAGCGGTACCTTGTGTGCCACTTATCATCAAATGGAGCCTTTCCGTCTCCCACTTGAGCTGTGATAAATGTGTACTAATTGGTTATTGTAACTTAGTGCCATCTGTTATTTATTCACGTATTTTTTAATAAAATTTGCGTCTAGCAATCCAACATTTATTTCACGAGTGTGCTACAGTATGTAGAGTTTTGTAAGGATTTTATATGCATCCTACATATAACAAAAGATTCGGGTCCTCCTCACAGCGACTTGAAGAACCAGGAACCAACCCTTAGCCGGTAGGTGATCAGTGCTTAGGAGTGAGATGGTTAGTTGTTGTGCTGGTACAGTCATCAGCAGCGCTGGCAGGGGCAGTGGGCAATGCAAGCTGCTTTGGCCTCCTGATGAGGGCCCTGGAACTTCGCTTTTTACAAATTAAGCACTGGTTGCAGCATTTCAGGGGACTACCGCACCTGTGGGAGGAACGACATAGGTTTAAAATAATGCGGAGGAAAATACTCAAACAATGTTAAACATCCAGTAGCATAAAAGTAAAGGAAACGCACTGGAGCTCATGTGGCGCGCTCGTTATATAGAGAGGAAAGGCTAAATAGCAAAAAATATGTCCTCGTGGTGTCCTACCTTCCGGTTCAATGTTTCCTAAGTTAAAACCAGACAGGTGCCCGGCAGCGCAGTTACTGTCTTCCTTCATATTTGAGTCTGTGCATTTGAAACCAGCATTTTGCTGGTGGTAATGCGGATGACTTTTGACAGATGTGTTGAAAATGATGCTCTAAAACGACATCAATCAAGTTGTTTTACACCACACTCATAATTTGCGCAAAAACAATTTGCAGCAATCTTATTGTCAAGCACCAGTATCCAAGATAAAAGGTAAATGGCACAGTATGTCTGTCAGTTATACATTGGAATAACCCACTATGACACAAAAACAGAAATTGTGCGCTATGCCATTGGAAATAAACATACTTACAGCAGAAGAATAATAAATAACAGCATTTTTTTCAAACCATCGCACAATGTAAAGCGACTTTGTTTTGGTTTGTGACCATTACCTCCCACACCACTGTCACAAGCAATTGTAACTTAGCAAAGCAAGCAAGTGTATAAAGTCTATATTGCACATTAGTGACAACCTTAATGTCAATGTTCTCTCCTGGAACGTAGCGGGTGCAGAATTGAATATTGTGTGCTTACATGAAACCTGAAGTCTAGAAACGCTTAATTTCCCCCAACGCTTACAAATATTCAGGATCTTCCACTAAGGAAGATCTTTGAATAATGTGGTGGGGACCACACGCCTACACACCTGCTCAAGCGCCTGGATAACCTCGCAGGGGATTCGTGCACTATACAAATCAACACAACATAACAAGGTAGCAAAGTGTGGATAAACTTAGGGGGATTATCAGTCTATGTAATGTCAAACTTAAACCTGGTCTTTCCTTAGTTCAGTCTGTGTTTTTTGAAGGCTGGTGGTTGGAGTTTTTGAAATCCTAACTGTTGTTGATTGATGTCTAAATTAACACTTTTCTCAAGAACAAAAAGTTTTAGATTAGGCAATCCAATCCACTCCGGGGCCCCCACGGACCCCTGCCCCCACCACATTTTCAACAGAGCCGCCGACACCATCGCACCCATGCTCTTCCACACCATCAACCGCTCCCTGGCAACCGCCTCGTTCCCCGACGACTGGAAACACGCAGCGGTCAACCCCCTCCTGAAGAAACCCTCGGCGGACCCCACCGACCTCAAAAACTACAGACTCATCTCCCTGCTCCCGTTCCCAGCGAAAGTCATCGAGAAAGCCATCAACAGCCAACTCGCCACATTCATCGAAGAGCACAACATCCTCGACTCCTCCCAATCCGGCTTCAGAAAAAACCACAGTACGGAAACCTCCCTTCTTGCCGCAACAGACAACATCCGCACCATACTGGACAAAGGAGAAACAGCAGCCCTCATCCTCCTCGACCTCTCAGTGGCGTTCGACACAGTCTCGCACCGCACCCTAATATGCAGACTCCACGACGCAGGGATCCAAGACAAGGCCCTCGACTGGATCCGCTCCTTCCTCTCCGGCAGAACGCAGAGGGTCAGACTCCCCCCTTTCCTCTCGGACCCTACACCAACCACCTGCGGAGTCCCCCAGGGGTCCTCCCTTAGCCCTACGCTCTTCAACGTCTACATGGCTCCGCTCGCCCCCATCGTCAGAACCTACGGACTCAACATTGTGTCATACGCAGACGACACCCAACTCATCCTCTCCCTATCCAACTAACCCAATACCGCCAGACACAACTTTCGAGAAGGCATGGAAGCCGTCGCAAAATGGATGAAAAACAGCTGCCTACAACTAAACACCAACAAAACAGAAGTACTCATCATGGGCCCAAACCCCGACGCCTGGAACGACACCTGGTGGCCCCCCGCCCTCGGAAGCCCGCCCACCCCCACGGACCACGCACGCAACCTGAGAATCATCCTGGACTCCGAGCTCAAAATGGACCGCCAGATCAACTCCGTCTCGTCCTCCTGCTTCCACACCCTCCGCCTCCTACGTAAGAACTTCAAATGGATCCCCCTCGAACACAGAAAGACCGTCACTCACGCCCTGGTCACCAGCAGACTCGACTACGGCAATGCACTCTACGCCGGAATAAACAAAAACCTCACCCGCAAGCTACAGAACATCCAGAACGCCGCCGCAAGACTGGTCCTGGACCTGCCAAGACAATGCCACATCTCCCAGCACCTGCGCACACTCCACTGGCTCCCCATCGAAGCTAGAGTCACCTTCAAGATGCTCACCCACGCCCACAAGGCCCTCCACGACACCGGACCAGCATACCTGAACAGCCGACTCAAATTCCACACACCCCAGAGGACCCTACGATCTGCCCAGCTCTCCTACGCCGTGGTCCCCCGCACCAGAAAGACCAGATCGGGAGGCCGCTCCTTCTCCTTCCTCGCGGCCAGAGCCTGGACCGCCCTTCTGCTCCACCTCAGACAGACAACATCGCTCCTCATCTTCGCAAGAAACCTCAAAACCTGGCTCTTCGACAGACCCCCCCCTTGATGGACTGGAACCTGCTAACCCCCCCCCCAGCGCCTTGAGACCCTTACGGGTGAGTAGGTGAGTAGTCGCGCTTAACAAACGCCTGATTGATTGATTGATAGTTACGGTGGGTAGGGTGTTTGAGACATATAGTGATGCAGAGTTATTAATAATGGGAACATTCATCTTAATGTAACAAGCAAGTGATTAGGTGATAATTGGCTAAAGCAGCAGAATAGACTTTAAGGTAGCCCAGGTAGTGCGACTTCACCTTAGAAAAAGAATACTTCTGAACTCAGCCTCTGAGATACTGCACTGCAAAGTTATCATCTGAAAGCCTTACTATGGAGATTTAGGGTAGATATTCCAATTTGTTAGTCACATATTTGACCCTTTTGAAAAAAAAAATTCTATTACACATTCGTATCAGCACCACTACTAGCCTCTAATTTAGATATCAACATAACAGCATATATCTGAGAGTGATCATTTCCCCCAGACGATCAGGCTACACCCCGATCTGGGCTTTTCAGAGGCATGTATAATGATGGAGTATGAGCAGGTAAAAAGTATACAGTGCTCCACTAGTGGTCCATTTAATTTGGCGTAGTGTAAAGATACACCTCAGGTATCCACCCTATCTACCCAACTGTTGCTGTTCTCTTAGGGTGGATCTGAATTCTTGTGAGTAAGGGTGCCAATGCGATGGATGATTCCAAAATCTAGCCAGTCAAGCAGTAAGTCAAAGCATTTCAATTATAAAGTCAAGTGGTGTACCCGGCACAAAAAAAAGAGAAGTCATCATTGAAGAGTGAACATAGGAGGATTCCAAATGAGACTCATCAATGGTCAGTAGCATTTGAAAGCTTAGAAACACTTAAAAGCAGGCAATTTGGTTGGTCAAAAAGGAATATGAAGAAAAGCAATGCCTGAAATTATTTGAAGTGTGTAGAGAAAAGGACCCACTGAAGGTTTGGGTGTTTATTACCAATCTAGAGCACACCAATGTAATTTCCTAATAACATAGGGCCTGATGTACTGAAAGACTGATCGCAAAAAGTCCTTGTGTTTTTTGCAGCATTGCCTGCCCAGCTAATAATAATTAGGCAGAACTCCATTTGTGACCTCCTGTGATTGGCACAACATAGGTATGGTAGCCTCAAGGACAGCAGATGCAATCCCAGATGAGAATCTTTTTCTCTTAAAACAGCCCATGTTCCATAAATGAACTGGTGTTGCATTAGAAAAAACTATTTGGGAACATATTGGGAGGGGGGGGGGAGCAGGTTGTGGTCCTATCAGGCATTGCCTGTTCCTCTGTATGTCGCCAGAATAATTTCCAAAGGGGAAGCTGCTCCGGCTGGATAAATCTGTTACCACCTCTTTTGAAGTGTTGGTAATTACTCAATGGTTATCGACCTTAATTGTGGTTGCAAACCATTGAAACGTGCCTTTTCAAATCACAATTATGAGAGGATGCTCCTTTTATGCCTATTAATAATTGCATTTCAGAATCTATCTATAAATCCATTTTGCTAGCTGGGAATGCTTTTCCAACTAATAAATTGGGTTTAGTAGCAACAGAAAGCCATTTTCCACTTGCAAACTCAGTGGTTTCCCAAATCTGAAGGCTTGCGGCTGCTTTGTACATTAGTCTCAATGGGCCCGATGTACAAAGCCTTTTTGCATTTGCAAAAGGTCCGATTCACAGTCGGGCCATTTGCGAATGCAAAAAGGGCTTTTGTTATGTAGAAAACAAAATTTTCTATAAGGTAACATGTTATTAAATTGAAATTTGGACTTGCGATTAAATACTGTTTCGGTATTTGGAAGGGGCATGTTTAGGGCATACCTTCCAAATACTGAATAGGATTGGTATGTATTATTGTTTTGTGACCGAAATCCGGTCACAAAACAATAACTGTTTACAGAGTACACAAAAGTAATCCTAAGGGACCCCTTCACCTTTGGAAATGTTGAAAAAAATATTTTTAAGATTAGGCAGTAGGCCAATGGATTGTTACATTTTTTTTAAGTCACCACATTTTCCTATAAGGGAAAACAGGCTACATTTTTTTTAAATTGCTTTATTAAAAAGCAATCACAGAAATGGTGGTCTGCTGAGCTCAGCAGGCTACCATCACTGCGATGGCTTTAATTCATAGTGGGTCGCAATTTGCGGCCTACCGAATTATTATTCATGAGGTAGGTGAAGTTGTGACCCACTAGGAAACAGTATTTTGTGAACTGACATACTAGTGCACAGGCCGGTTTGCAAAATAGAAGAACACTGGTTGCAAAAATACTGCTCACAAATTACAACCAATATTTTGCGGCCAGTGTTTCGTACATCTGACCTATAGTTCCAAATTGTTCTAAAGACTATAACTATTCTTTACATATCACTGACAGGCCAGGGCTTACTTCAAAACATCTACCACCGGTTAAATTTGTGGTAAGAAGGAGAGGCCATTTTATGACCAAAATGACTTTCTGGGCTCCAGGTCCAAATGTGCTACTTACAGCTTTGTTCTACTAGGATCCAAGTTGTGGGGCACTTTGGCTGTGTCCTTTGTATAACCAATGTTCAATAACATCAAAATATCCCTGACTCGTTGTAGGGTTGCTTTTTACATGCTCTTTATAAAAAAGTTCACTCACTTTACCTTATATTTACTGTTTCATAGCACTGCCCTAAGCAGAGGCAGATACTCCTGTTTGGATAAGAGAGTTGGGTTAATGAGAAGAACGTATTACACTTCTATCAGAATGGTTTCTGTATTTCTTTCAAAACCACAGACCATATTATGACTCCATTCTTGTTCAACAGTTGCACTGACACAGATCTTCTCTATGCGCATCTTATTGATCTTAAAGTTGCATTTGTTGGCGTGATTAGAGCCACACTTTGGAATAAGCAGACTACTTGGGGGCATCACACGTCTTATTCTGTGCTACACAAGGGATTTATGAGGAGGAGCTAAAGCAGCAATATCTGAGAAGCTCCTAGCAAAGAACTGAAGCAGGGAGGAGTTTGAGGATCTTTCCTGTTTAGTTGATTTGAGGCTGAAGGTGGCTCTGCAAGGTCTTCATGTCTAAAGTAAGCTCTCAATCAGTAGGTGACTTGCATTATGTCAATGCACAGTCTTCTTGGGCCATGTAAGCCTAGGACTTCAGATGGTGCTAGCCTGCATGGACTCCTACTGCACGAATTGTACATTAGTGGTTAATACTGAGAGATCGAAGATGATGGGTTTCCGACTGAAACATCAGACACCCGGGAGTTGAGCATTGACCTATATTTAATTAGTTAGGACTTCATTTTGAAGAGGAAGGTGGTTCTCAGCTGTATTCCACGTTTTAAAAACAACTGGCAGCTCACTGAACTTTCCATACCTCGCAAAAAACTGAAAAGTACATTTTTGGCCCATGGTTTCAATGATAGAGGCTAAACTTGCATCCACCCTCCTACATGGAACTGAGGCCTTCCCACGACGGTTGACAGTTTTTTTGGGCCTGGGCCATTCATTTAAATTACTTTTTTGCAGTGGTTCAAACACAGATCAGGCTAGAGTGTAGCCTAATCAAACAAGCTTAGTTGCCCTTGGGCGCTCAATTTCTTGATTTTTTTTAATGACATGACCTGCAAGCGTGGAGGCATTAAAAACCCTCCTGGGGGCGGAATTCTTGGTGATGCACAATACCTTGAAACATCCTCGAGCAGTCTTAATGGCACCCACTAGTCGTAAAATTTACATTAGAAATGGTCAAATGATTTGTCATTCGTAGCATTCATGAAAATGGCTGCAAGTAGGGTGAGGGTGAAATTAGTTGAAGAAAGAATTTATTTTTCCCAAAATGAAAAATAAAAATGCATTTATGATTTTATTCACTGGGGAACGTGCATGTCTGCATACTATTTGTAACATACATGTGTACATGCTATTTGTAACATAGATAAAAGAAAACTTATTAGGTTAGGATTTTGCCTTAAGCCTATAGGAGAGTTTAGAATGGGTTGAGAAGGTGCGCAGATGGAGATGGGGTATCGCTATTAGGGCTAGAAATTAGAATCATTGTTTCATATAACACATACAAATCGCAAGCATTGGCTAGGGGCGTAGGGTATGCTTTTGTTCAACATTTAATAAGCTTGGTTTGTGTATGAGTTGCAATGCTGTGTTGTATGACATGACAAGAGATTGCTTACAGTTTATTGATGGATATCTCGTAAAGGAAATAACCATTGAGTGCATGCATGCATTGCATGCATGGTGATGCCGGCATCCATTTTAGCTTATTTACTTTACTGTTCTAACGAAAGAAGAAGCCGTCACGGATCAGGTCTCTGACGGCTTCTTCTTTCGATATACGTCTATCATCTCAGCAAAGTGGTTCATTAATTGACCCTGGCTACAACACGTGTGAAATCCTCAATGAGGTTTCTCTAAGACTCGTTACACCCCAAAAAAAATTGTTACTAGTCCTTCAGATAAGGAATTGATTCTATGCAAATATCCAGCCTGCTGCCTTTTAACCATCAGATTAGGTTAGTGAAAAAACAAAGGGTCTTCGGTTCACAATATAGAAATCTCGTCCTGAAGATAGTCTAAAAGTTGAATTATACAAATGAATTGTGTAAACAATATTCATGGTATCTTCTATAACATTATCCATGTCGTTAAAAATCAGGAATAAGTGTTGACAAAAGTGTCAATGAGAAACTGATTAGTGTATAAGAATATTTAACTCATTTCACTTTTGTATACTTGTGATTTACATTTCGTGTACCCTTAATGAATTTTTCTATATAAATTTATATTTTTCAGAAAAAGTATACAACCGTCTTGTTCTAGTTTTTGACTTATTCAAGTTGAAATAATATGTTTAACTCTAAAAGTTTATTTTTTGAAGTCACTATTTAGGACTCCATGAATATATGAGAATATTATGAAAATTTAGAGAGAAGCAAATTCCCTTGTAGGCACATTTACTTATTATTGTAATTTACCCAAGCCTCCAAGGGTGTATTGGGTTACCCAATCTTGTTGTAGTAAGCATTTAGATGAGGCAACAATACTAAGCAAAAAAATCATAATTTGTCATTTTGACAAATTTCAAAAATGAAGAAGGTCAGCCTAATGAAAACAGGCCAATGAAATTTCATTTTAGGGAGAAGTTAAAAGGACAAAATTCCTGCTCCACAAAAATATAATGTTCTCTTGGAAATGATAAATGTTAATTTTAAAGGAAAACATGACAAATGGGTAAGGAGGGTTAAAAGGATGGGTGAGGAGCAGATTGGGAATGGGAGATAGTGAGATTTGTAAAAAAAAAAGGGTGAGTAAAGTGGAAGGGGTAATAAGGCATTTGTAAAAAAGGGGAGTAAATCAGGAGGGGAGTTAGGAGTTTGTAAAAAAAGGGAGTGAAGTGGAAGTTTGACCAACAAATTTGTAAAAAGTGAGTAAAGTCGGAGGGGGAAAAGGGTTTGAAAAAAGTGAGCAAGTGGGTGGGTAATAAGGTAAATAAGGGTTTGTAAAAAGGGAGTAAATGCAGGAGTGAGAGTAAGAGGTTTGTAAAAAATGGGAGTAAAGTAGGAGGTGTGTAATGGGTTATAGAAAAGGAAGTAAAGAAGTAATAAAACAGAAGGGAGAGTAAGGGGTTTGTAAAAGAAAAGAAAGCAATGGAGTAGAGGGAGTATGGTATTTTATCAATACGGAGCAAAGTGAGAGAATCGCAAGGAGCGTGAAGGCAGGCAAGAGGGTCTTTAAAAAAAGAGAAAAGGAACAGGGGGTCAAGTGGGAGGAACTTCCCTTTAAAAGAGCCCCAAAACAGCTCTAAGAAAGGATTTTTTTTTCAAGCTAGGCTTTCACTAGGTTGGTTTCGCAAACCTGGCAAAACCAATGTTTGACAAAAAATGTCAGAAAGTCATCCTTTTTGCCCTGATGACCCCCATTTCTTGACTGATAGTGGTGGTAATTGACTCTGATTGACTCTGATTGTGCCTTTTGCTCTGCTAACCAGACCCAGGTCCAGTGCTCTGTGTAAAGGTATATGGTAATTAGGTGTAATTACAATTTATATGACAACCTACCTGTAAGCCCCTAGTATATGTAGGGTATGCAAGGCTTGAGGACCAGCAGATTTAATGCACTTAAGTGTGCACTGCTGTGTTGCCTGCTGCCATTTTAAAGGCAGCCCTGCTTTGCAGGTTGCTTTTAAAATTAAATTATATGCAAAATCGAACTTGGAATTAAAGGCACTTTGAAAGTCTTAACCTACCTAATTTCCTAATTGTTAAATATAAATCACTGCTAAGGTCTCCCTAAGTGCCCCATGCTTAGGGTGCCTTGTAATTATAATCAGGGACATTTTAAAATAATTTTTATATGCCCTGGTGAGGGAAAAACTGCCAATTTCATTTTCCCCATTATAGCACATTGGCTCCATAGGCTAACATATGAATACTTTAATAAAGTATGCCTATTGACAGGAGTGAGCTAAAATTATACTTCAAAGTATTAAAATGATAGAATAAATCCAACTTGCCAAGGTTAGATTTGTTATAACTATCACAGAAAAGAACTTGCTTTTCTGATGAACCAAAATCCAACCTTCCATAAGCCTCTCCTGACTGGCCAGCCTTTGAAAGGCTGAGCCAAACTGCTAAGATGAGGTGTGAAATGGCCTGCATAGAGACAAAGGACATCTAGTGGAAGGACATCTGCAGCTGAAAAGCAAAAGGAAGGATCGGGGTGGAGTAGCCAAACTGGCCTTCAAAAAGGGAATGACAGTTAGGACAAGAAACAGGATCAGCCCACTTCCTTCACCCCCAGCCAGACAGGAGCCCCATTAATTGAATTAGCAGAGGGGCTGGAAGGGGAGTGTTAGGGAAAGTTATCCACTTCAGTGGGATGGTTTAGCCACATCTTAACCTCTAGGAATGAGTTTCTCCATTTTGGATTGTAAGGAATAGTGCTTTCTGGGACAATAATATGCCACACTTTGGAGGAAGTTGTCATACCTGTGGGTGGCACCCTGCACCCAATTGGTGAAGGGTGCCCCCCAGCTTGTCGCCCCAGAAGTACTGAGAAATATGGCAGAGCTGCTCAGCAACTCAGATCCCTGCCTGAAACTACAAGTAGAAGATGGACTGCCCTGCTGGAGCCCTAGCCTGCACCAGGAGGCGTGCACTCTGAATAACTGCACCTGCTGCACACTTTGGAACTACAGTCCTAAGGACTTTGCCTTGCTTGAAAAGTGAAGGAGTAGGCTCCCTGAAAGCAACAGATTAAAGGAGCTCCACCTGCATCATCTTCAGCAAGAAGAAAACAGCTGACCACCTTTAGCTGGACTTTAAAGGATTTGGCCAGATGCATTGTGGGAGACATAGTCTCAAAATCCCAAGAAGCAACTCCGAGCTTCTGGAACCTTGGATTGGTGTTGTAGAGACTTTGGAACCCCAAAAGGACCTTCCAAAAGAAGATCCAGAAGTTAGACAAGATTTGGAGAATTTTTTTGAAACAGCTCCATAAGTTGACCGATCCATCATCCAGAATCCATCCTGCGATGTCAAGCCACGTCGCCGCCTGAGATTCATGTTTTCCCCGCTGAAGCTCCTGAGCTTTTCATCGTCGACAAGACTTCCAGGAGTTGACCGAGGCATCACGCTGAGCCAAGCCGTCATCGTCAAACCCAAAGCCAGCGTCGTCTAACCCAAAGCCAGCCTTATGAGGAGCCTCGCTCGGCGTCGAGAGAAAAAGCTCCAAAAAAGTGGCTAAATCAGAAGGTAAAAACTTGAATGGGCCCTACCGCTGAGTGTATCCGACCTGCGCTCCATCTCGGGCAACCTGAAACTCTGACTTTGTCCCGGTCAAGCGCGACCAGATGTCCCAAAGTCGCGCTTTTGGCATTTAGGCACTAGAAAGTGTCTATTCTTCTCCAGTTCCCTTTTTTGGAGTTTTGTAATTTTGGTGTTATTTAAATCATAAAAATATTTTACTATTTTTATAAATGGGTGTTGGATTTTTATTGTGTGTTGTGTCTTACTTATTTAATGTATTGGCCTTTTGAAATGCTTTACACACCTGTCTCCTTAGTTAAGCCTGCCTGCCAACAGCCAGCTACCAAGGGTTGAGCAAGGGAATAATTTACTGAGACTTTGACTGGACCTTATATTGTGATGGTGGCCTTATTATTAGTGGTAGGTACCTACTTACCCCTACTAATAAACATTTAAAAAAATGGTCATCAATATTAGTTTTCAGAAACATTTAGTCAGAACCACTTTCTTTAAGATGGTGTTTCATCCAAACCACCTACAATCATAAATAATACAATTAGGCACAGGAGACAAGAGTGACAAATCTAAGTATAATATCAAATTACAGGCAATTACACAGCCTCAAGCACACGCAGGAATATAAATACAATCTTAGTGATTAGTCTTCAGCCAATGATTCCTGATCTTGACAATTTATGGAAGCTTCTATTATTCTAAGGGTCTGATTATGAGTTTGGCTGTCCTGATGGACCGCCAAACCCACGGTGATGGTGCGGCAACCGCTGCACCGGCGGTCCGACTGCCATATTATGAGTTTGGCGGTCAGACCGCCATAGGACTGCTGCTACCGCCAGGGATCCGTGATCCTTGGCAGTCTTGCAGCGGTCTGAGGCCACAATATGCTGGCTATGCAGCTGCTGCACTGCCAAGTATATTATGAGTTTTCTCATTGCCCTCTTTTTCATGGTGGTGAGCCCGCCATGAAAAGGGTGGTGGTGAGGAAACTGAGGGGGCCCTGCAGGGCCCCCTGGTGCCTCAGTGCACGGGAGTGCTTCCGAGGGGGCACATGGTGTGCCCCCCTGTCTTTCTGCACCCTTCAGTGCCTGCCTGCAGGGCACTTTGCAGTCCATGCTGTGCTGGAAGGCGCTGTGGCGGTTCCACGGTGATTCCTTCCTAAGGTTCTCCTATGAGCATCTGAAAGTCAGTGCCAAGGGCCAGCCACCACAGGACCGCCCACCCGGATTAAAACTTGTAATCCCGCGAGTGGTCAGCGGTGGAGTTTGGTCATGTGGGAGCTGGGCGGTAGCGTGCCACCCCGCTCCCACACCGCCAAACTCATAATCAGGCCCTTAGTCTCTTAGCATTAGCCTTCTTAGTCTCTTAGCATTAGCAAACACGTGTTTAATCCTATTCACAAATTTGTCAGGGCTAAAATTTCAACAAAAACCTTACTATTACACAATACAAATAGTATATCCACAGTTCAGGATATATCACCCTGTGACTTCAATCATGTGTTCCTTTATGCCAACAGCCAATGAGCCCATCGTAGAAACCATGTGACAAATAATCACAACTCAAAATTGATACAACATGTGAGCTTTGATAATTAATCATTCAAACGTAATAAAATAAAGTAATCATCATTTGTATTTATATTACCACAAATCACTACTCCAATGCGTCATGTACAAATTGCCACTCCATCATGTAGTCCACTATAAAATTATCATGAGATTCTAGCCTAGTGTTAAACCATGTCACTACAATAGCATCATGAAATTCCAACCTAGTACTAGGACAAGTCATATCACACCTATGGTGCACATGTCCAAAACTTTAACACCCACAAGTGATGGTTTTCATTTTTTCACTCTAAATTTCCCCCAAAAATTATACATAAAAAGGTACCTGTCTCATCACTGGATAGAAACGACTTATTCTGTGAATGAAGGTAAATCAAACTCAGAATTCAAACCAATCGCATCCAATTCATATATTCGTTCCAAGAAAAGTTCCTTACCATCGTCCCAGATAGTGTTCCCATCTGTAATGTTAAAGAAAGAATTCTATTGTTTGTAACCATATCTATAAGGAGAACACACAGTGAGTCAAGCTGGTCGTTCTCCCCCTCTCTGTCATTAAACCCTTACCATGACCAGAATCACATTACACTCACCAATATAATCACACATGGTTCTTTTGCGGTCAAAATCACTCTTCTAACCACTCTGTCTGTTCTAAGTATTGTATCTAAAACACAATTAGATGCCCCATCTCAGTCACTAGCATGTACCAGCAATTCTTCATTCAAACAAACCCCCTACCATTCCAACACTTATCTTATTGCAACAGTGCTATGTGAAGAAGAAAACAAAGACAATCTTTATAGAGTGCACCCCAGATCATGGCGTGCTGCGCAGGCGCCATCTTTAAATGCCTTTATATATAGGCAGAATTAAAGCTCGAAAGTGGACCAGTCTTTTTTTGACTCATTGACATCAATGCATACCTCCACTGACAATGACTCGCCGCCATCTCTAAATGACCAAATTGTTAATATTCGCTACCTGTATCAAATGCCTTCGTAAACTACCTATCCGTTCATTCATACTAATGTCAATAACGTACCAGCTCTAATTTCTTCTGGCACTCGATATATATCCCATCTCATACAATAGTATCCAAATCAAGGCGTCCCTTATAGGCGCCATCTTTAAATATCTACTTAATTCAGCTAACAAAGATATCACACCCAGTCGATGTCCCTGCAACCTGTGACCCTTAACTCCCACAAACCAGCTAGCCTGCAAATAAGAGCTCCACTCGTCTTCACATTCTGGGTAGTCGCCAACTTAATTCTCCCTCTCACCATTCACTTGTATATGTGTAATGATGCAACCTCTGAAGTCTAGGTAGCTACTCACATTAATAGGGCTATTTTTATATCAATTCAACACCTATTCTGGTGGGGTGTGCACAAAACCATTCTGAGGCTTTTTGTTTAAATTGTAGTCCTGACGAAGTGGTGAATACGATCAAACATGTGTTGGCTAATGCTAAGAGAACAGAAAGCTAATGCTAAGAGACTAAGAATAATAAAAGCTTCAATAAATTATCAAGATCGGAAGTCAACGACTGAAGACTAATCACTAAGATTGTATTTATACTCCTGCGTGTGGTTGAGTCTGTGCAATTGTTTTGTAAACCTTTGGGATTGTTGGAGGATGTTGGTTGGGTATCCCCCGTTTTAAGCACCATAATACCTAAATGCTCTTGAAGATATAGTGTTGACTGCTAAGTGAGTGCCTGGAATCCTAAAATTCACCCCTGTTTAATAGTATCAAATTCTAGGCTTTTTCTGTATAAGTGTGAGAAGAGGTGCATGATTAGAGGGAGAGGTAGGAGGGTGAGAAAGGAGGGTATTCAAACTGTCAAGGAGGTGGCATATATACTCAGCAGATAAGATCTCATCTTTGAGTAGAGACTCAGGTCAGCCCATGGTCAAAGATAACAGAGCGAGGATGCCCAATGTTCCCGAAAATTAATAATGTAACATGATACAAAGTTCGTAGATGCTTCTTTTGTATGTGTTCCTACAGGCAGTTTTTGAAGCAAAAGAAAATAAAGTTCCGCTTAATTTAAATTGACATGTTACCAATATTGCATCAGAACCAGAGAATGAACAGGCTAACATGAAGAATTTATTTCAGCATAGGGGTTCTTTCTGGAGGTCTTTATCGTGTTTTCTACATCTGCTTACAAGTTTAGGTGTATTCCTCAAATGGTGGGGTGCAATAGGTTTATAGATTTGAAAATGATGCATGCTGGTTGGAAAATGCAGTGAGCTTCATACATCAGTTGTTTGAGATCAGATGGTACAGGAGTAATATACTCAAATTTCTTAGGTCCTTTGATAATTCTCGCCACTAAGGGCAGAGCTCATTTTACAGAGATGTATCCAGGCTCCAAGAGGCTTGTAAGAATGGAAATTCTTATTCCAGATAAGAGTTGACCAGTGACCTAAGGACTTGCTGTTGATTCTCTTTAGGAATGAATCTTTTGATTATGTAGTATTTGATTCTATTGGAAGAAGCTGAGAGAAAAGATTTTTCTCTCCAAGTTGAACCCCAGGGATTTGGCAATGTTTGTAAACTTGCTACTATAAGCAATGAATGACCATATCGGAGGATGAAGAAGTGACCTGAATGGCAAGGTGATGAACAACTGCGTCAGAGCACGCAGAAGAGACCTGCAGCACAAGTCAGCAAGCGACCACATTGGAGAATGTAGACGTGAACCATGGGGCACGGCGGCAAGTGACCATGTCGGAGGACATGGAAGAAACCCGCAAGAGAAAGTGGTAGCTTACCTATGACAGATAGCAGGTCAATGATTTTGACAATCTGGAAGCATACTTCCTGGGACTGTATTATGGAAAGTTGCTAGGAGTGCAACAGGTTGCATGGCCCCTGGTGTAACACTGTTCACACAGGTCCTAAATGTACACTGGAACAATCCCAAGGGTGCTTGATCTCATTTGTATGGAGTAGTGGCCCCAGGCCCATGAGTGAATCCTTTGCCTTTGATTCTGTGCCTTATTACAAGCAGCTGTTCTTTTTGCATTCGTCGCCCTAAGTGGGACAGGTATGCCCATATGTGGGTCCCGTGCTCGCCATGCAACCGGAGTCAAGCTAGCCTGGCTGATGAGGGGTGATACCCTGAAACCGTTGTGGTGAGCAAAAAACAATGGATTTAGACCCAGATCTCTGACTTAGGGTGAATGTTTGACATTGTTCAGCATTCTGTCCATCAACAGTTCTTTTTGCATTCATCACCCTAAGTCAGACGGGTATGCCCAGATGAGGGTCCTGTGCTCGCCATGCCACTGAAGTCAAGCTAGCCTGGCTGATGAGGGGTGATACCCCGAAACCGGTCCCAGGATGCTTGTTTCTGGTCTGGGGAGGACTTGGCCTGGCAGTTTGGGCTTGACTGTTCCCATAGGGAGCAGGGTCAAGACTGATTTGCATATGGCTGGGTCTAAACTGGAGTGCCATGGTGAGCACAATACTGACGGATTTAGGCCCAGATCCCTGTCTGGGAGTGAATGTTTGACATTGTTCAGCATTCCGTCCATCAACGGTTCTTTTTATATTAAAAGCAGTGGCACAAACTCACTGCAACCCCTGGGGCACCCCTTAGAAGGGGGGAGAGGCATTCTACTACAGGTAAGTGCATTTGCTCCCTGCACTTCCTTCATAGGGATCACTGCCTTCCTTTTAAACTCAGGCTGTGTTTCTGCATACACAGAGAAAAACAGACCGGTGGCTTCAATCAGCCTGTCTGCCTTTCACGAGTGCCATGTTCCCAGTGCAGCACCACACTCGTGTGCTACCCCTCCCCATTGTATTGCGCGTATTAATTTAGTTTTTGAAAATCGTTCGACAAGATGTATTTTCTGCACAGGGCCATTACAGGCAGCATTAATACAAGCATTCCTAATAGACAGAGCAGTCACAGGTGGCAGTAATGTTAATTCTGTGATTCTCAAATGTGATCCAATCAGGCTTATGGACACTTGTGAGTTGACATCTGAGCAGCTGAACATTTCTTTTTTGATTATCATAGTTTATGGCTCTCAAAGAAGCCACCACCTTATACTCCAGAGCTGTTATATCTGCCAGGTCTTCTGCAGAAAATGAGACCTTCACATTTGAAAATAGGGAACGCTGTCCATATTATCAATGTCAATTTTTACCCTCTGGCGGTAGCAGCAAGAAGCAAGCCTGTAAGTTGCATGTAAGAAGCACATGCATCCAATTTCTAAGACGTCTTCCTCTAGGGCCGCCCCACCCAAATATTTTAAAAGGCAAGTCATCTCTGTCTCCTTTACACACACACTTCCACCTTGCAATCCGCCCCATCCTGATCTGCTTTATGCATCCTTGCAAGGCGCAGGCTCCTGCAAATATTTCTCTTGCATGGCTCACGCGCCAGCTGCACACACTGTATCCTTCCACACCGAGAAATATCCCAGTCGCTCTAAGGGATTTCGCAGTAATTAGCACCTGCTCGGCCAAAAACAATATTGATTTCGTTCGTTACTGTTTCTCACGGGACGTTTTCAAGGAAGGAGCTGCTGCTACCAGTTTCATGCTGAGGGCTTGTAATGATTAATCTGTCATTGCTGGAGACCCAGGCAGCATGCTGGTACCACTAATTTATTCACTCCTGCTTGCATCCTTGCTCATTCCGGTACATGTGTGGAGCCTGGCCTTCATTACCTATAGCGGAAAAATACTTTTAGGGCCTGATTTAGATCTTGGCGGAGGGGAATATTCCGTCCCAAACGTGACGGATATCCTGTCCGCCGTATTACGATCCCATTATATCCTATGGAGATCGTAATACGAGGACTGGATATCCGTCACGTTTGTGACGAGTATTCCATCCGCCGAGATCTAAATAAGGCCCTTAGTGTAGGGTGACCAGATTCTCAAAACAAAAAACCGGGACAGGTGTCATAGACATAGAAGTAGGACTGACAGAAGTACCCATGGCTTTAAGTGGGATGAAAAAACAGGGGGGGGGGGGGGAGTCTTTCAAGGGGCGTGGCCGATGTAATTAAGGACATGGCTTAAAACACATAAGCTAAAAAAATCTGTACTTAGCATAGCGTCCTGCCCGAAAAATGGGCTGCTTCTGTCATTGTATCAAGATAAATAATATAACGAGTAACATCACACCTAGAACAAGCCTGGACTATTGGCTTTGTCAACAATATAACGAGTAACATCACACCTAGAACAAGCCTGGACTATTGGCTTTGTCAACGGTTGTTAGCTGCATAAGAGAAAGAAGCAACAACTTTGGCTTCGCTGTACATAACATTGAAAATGCCTCAGTTCTGGAATGAAGAGACAGACTGTGAAAGAACTATAACGGGTCTCTTTAAAAGCAGTGAAGGGTGGTACTGCTGCAGCAGTAAGCTTTTTTTTCTCCGTGAGGGCTAAAATGGAGAGCCCAATAGAGACCCGTCTCAGCACCTGTGAGAAGTAAAGCAGGCGCACCGAGCGAGACACTATTTAAAAACCGGGACATTTATCTGTTTAACCCGGGCACTACGCAAAAACCGGGACATTTCTTTAATTTGCAGCAAAGTGTCGGGACACCGAGACACTGCTCCAAAAACAGGGACCGTCCGGGGAAAACCGGGACGTCTGGTCACCCTACCTTAGTGGCAACAGCTTGCATGAGTCGGTGTTTTGTGCAGGCACGAATAAAGTCTTGGTAAATGTTCCAGTCTGTCCCTGTTGCTTAGCTCTAGTGGTTCATAGCAGAAGGGTTATGTTATGTAGAAAGTAACTTGGTATGCTTCTTTTCATCTGTGTAAACAATGTAGTATTAGATTGGTCGATATGGTGACACTGAATTTTCTGAGTATTCTGCTTTTAAAAAGATGGAACCTAGTTTATGAAAAACATACTGCGTCAGATTTATCAAACCTTTGAACCGGTGCAAAGTCACCAAAGAGACACAAACTTGCACAGTTTTGATTTGTAATTTACTTTCCAGTTCGAAACGTTGTGCTAGAAAGTTGCCTAAAAGTAACAAAGCATAGTGCTATGGGCTATTTTGCATTAATTTGAGTCAAGGGTGCATTTCATTGATGCTACATCAGAGATCCCAAGCTACCACCCACGGTTTTTGACACAAAGCCCTATCTACTACAAGTGAAATGGGCTTCGCCCTAATAAAACACCTCCTTACGGACGGTGTGAAGTAAGAGAAAAGGTTTTTTTTCCAAATGTTTCAAACTTTGCATGTGTTCTTCACTATACAGCTCAAAACCAAAGAGTTTCTTTCCCTCCTGACCTTTACATGCGGCCCCCTGGTCAACACCAGCATGAGGTGGCTGTTTACTGAACTATAAAGGGGCAAGCATTTATTTATAGGTTAACCAAAGTAAAAGAAAAGAAGGTGTCCTGCACTACTAAACTTTAGGAACACCTATATTTTTGAAGAAATCCTTCAGTAAAAGTGTAAAAATATGATAACGTCTCTTCAAAATTCAAAAAGTGTATTTCATTACTATTTGAACCTTTTCACCTTAGTGCATCAGATTATATCAGTACATTGGGAAGTATTTTTTTAAAGTGCTTCCAAACATGATTTTAGAAGCATTCATGCTTCCCCCCATCAGGACCACAATGTCAATAGTGAACTAAGAGGCAAGTCAGTTGTTTTGTACACCCTGTGGGTGGCCTGGGTTGCTATTATACATAACATTATAGTTTCTTAAATCAAAGATAGGAGCAGGTTTTGTACAGCGCACATCCTGAAGTCATGCATTTTGAGGTTCTCTTATATGTTATAATGATGAAAAAGGAGAGAAAGTGAAAAAAACCAACTGCCTAGGATCACACAATTTGGGCAAGTGGGGTTGCAGGGATTGATGCAGGTTTTCTGGTTTCACATTATGCAATTCAGTCACTAGATGTACACGCTTCGCTTCACTTACAATCCACCTTATCGCCCCTGACCCCTCGACCACCACCCTAATGGCATCAATGCAGCCCTCGGTCACATCACAGACTAAACTTTTTGGCCCCTGGGAAAATGTTTGCGAGGACCCATGCTCTAAATGAACGCTATGAATTAGTGATGGTAGACTATCACATGTTAAGTATTGTCCAAGTGTGTACATTGAATCACCACTGTTGTGTTGATAGACCTTCTGCAATATAGCTTCCTTGATGAAGGAATCCCAGGAGTACTTCTCACGGGCAATGCTGTTTACTTCTAGTCTCATGCAGGAATTCTTCCAGGAAATGTCAAACAGCACGGTATTGGTCAAGAAAACCAATCGTATGGTAAAGGAATGGTTACAGAGGGCAAAGATCATCTGGGCATTCCACACCATCCCCAACAGTGTCACATGCGTCTCATCCATTGAATCTCTCAAAAAGAGGCATCCCAACACTAAAACAACACCTTCAAAGATTAAAACATTTGACCAGGTGGAGGTAAAATAGTAAAGAGGTCATGACAAAACTGAATCTTATCAGAAGAGATACAAAGAAAGGTATGGTCTCTTGAAATGTGTGAAGTTCTCTGCTGTTCCTAAAAATGAGAGCAGTAGACGTGTTCATCCCCAGAGGATTGTTCATTTTGGCAGAAATGTGACTGTGCTGGAAAATGGACAAACCTGGAGTGCTGCCAAATTTCCAAATGCAATCCTATGCGTCAACCCTTCTTGAATTCTCAGGATGAAGTGATTTTAATCTCTACAATCAATAGAAAACATCAGTAAGAGGCAAATGTGTTGCACACATGTGGCTTGAAGATTATGGGCCTGATGGGGTGTCTGTTTTGTCTTGTGGCGGGTGCTGCAGAACACAGCACCCGCCGCAATACAAAACATAGGCAATGCGACCGCCCCGGTGGTGGTCGCATCGTAATTTGCCCTGTGGGACCGCCGCCTTGTAGGCGGGCGGTCCCAAATATGATACGATGACGGACGGACTGAAGTCCGTCTCCCATCGTAATGACCCCCTATGTCTCCAAGTAAACACTCCTTTTCTCTTTTATGTATATTACTTCTAGAAACCTTCTATCTCCAGAGGATCCCCTCACCTGCTGGTTAAAAGTGTAATTCCCCTCTCATGCAAGCTGTACTTTGTGCTCTTTCCCTCGGGTAAGGAGGGGGGGCGTAATAATCCTGCTTCTTTCCCCTTCCTCAGTCAATAGCTTCCCCCTTTCCCCTCACCCCAGACTTCTGTCTCTGAATGTTCCTTTTAATAGTTGTTAACTGTCACACCAACTGAGAATCGAAGGGTTGCCTGAGGTGGCTCTCTGACTAGATAGGTGATGGCTAAATAAACCCGTTCTACTACTCAGGAGACAGATTATTTTTAATTTTAACAATATTGTATAAATCTGCAAATATTATTTTGATTCCAAACTGTTGTGGACCTCCTGACCAGGTGTTGCAGACCCTCAAGGATTCGTTTATTACAGATTTAGAACCACTGATTTATAGGATTCCAAAATATTTAAAGAAAGAATCTAACACTAAACGTCATATAGATAATTATAGTAGACAGTAGTGGCTGATGGATTTTGAAAGTGGTGCGATGGAAAGATGTGATCTGAGTTGAATGAGCGAGGAAGCCTGACCATAAGGATAGCGATGCAGGGATATTGCCCCCTATGAGTAAATTTTGAAGCAAAGTGTTCCAAAATGGTGCATTTGACAACTTACATTTCAAGATTAGATACTAAAAAATGTTTAAAACGATGTCAAATTGTGCATTTTATTGCACTCCAGAACTGCAATACACAAAATGCTGTTCCACTGGTAAGTTCATGGCCCTTTTTTGGTTAGACTGTTCCCCAAAATGCAATATCTTGTAAAGGGATTCACTGTAAAGCAAATGTTGAATCAGATGAAGGACAGGTATAGAGATTTCAATGGAGTCCCAGTTTCCTCTTTTGCTAGAACAAATCCAAGGGGCTTTGCCTGAGGTGCGCTGATTGGGTGACCAGATACATAATGTTGCATCATCTTTGGAACGATTCCTACCTTTTCAGATTTATTGTACTCCGCCCAAGAAACCATATCCTCAGACAGAACAATCACCCAAATAATGAAGAACAATTTGTGCTGTATTAAAACGAAATTTATGTAAAAATGGCATTGCCTCAGGCTGGGGGCAAAAAAAGAGGCCTACAGCATTAGTGGAGGGAGGCGTAAGCCTAGATGTGGCACAGACAATAATCCAAGGTCCTTCAGTGGTCTTGGATGGTCTGTTTGTTCCTTCTATCAGTGGGGAATGAGGCAGAATAGAAGCTGGGCAGCCTGACTACACTTCATTGCGCTTCTCAAGTCAAGTTCTCCAGGGCCAGAACTAGATGCCGGACTCCTCCACAAGTCCACCCCTCAGCAACACCCACTCCATCCTCTCCCATATTGATCTCACTAGTCAGCCTTCTCTCCAGTCCTTCACAAGCTGATGCTCTTCTAACGTTTCTAAAATCGCTAAACTGGCCACACCAACCAATCTTCGATGCCACTGTATTGGCTTGTGCCTCAAGTGGGAGTAAGAAATTGCGCACTTGTTGCCTGCAAGCAAAGCACTATTTTTGAAAGACAGTTGAAAAGCTAAGATACACTTGCACCCTGAGATATAAGATACTGGGGAGAAGATATGATGTCCCCAAGAATATCACAGAAATACTGTTTTGTCTTTTCAGATAATGTGGTTCCCAACAGACATCAAATGATAGATAGTTATTCCTCAAAGAAAATAATTTCTCTTCCAGGGGATCCTCATTAATTGTCATAAGCACTAAATAGCCCTGCCCATGTGCGGGGATCCCAGAGCACTTTTAAAAAGTTTTGTATCATAGTACTTTATATATATTTTTGAGCCTAAAGGCCGAGGCCAAATATTTTGCATCAGCTCTCCTCATCAAACTAACCACCTTGGCCCGTACAAAAAGCATTATCCCCATAAATCAAACAGGCTTTATGAAAGGGTCTGGGATGGTAAAGAACATCATGGCAGACTCTCATCACAGACACATTGAAACAGGCAAAATAACCATTGCATCTATGTTTCGTAGATTTCAAATCAGCCTTAGATGGTGTTGACTGTGGGAAAATTTGGGCAAAATTTGTTAAGTGGGGCATTCCCCAACCGCTTTTGCGAGGAATATTACTACTGTATTCGAACACCTAGATTCAAATAAAAATATGAAACAGCTTTCTCATCCTCAGAAAAATAAGGACCTATCAAAGCCTCAAACAGGGTTGTGTTCTTGCACCATTTCTCTTCAGTTTATTTCTAACAGAGGTACTTGATGAGACAAATGGTCATCCTGCCTGTCTAGGCCCACTGCATTTAAGCCACTTAATGTACGCAAACAATATGTTCCTGTGTAGTCAAACAAAGGGAGGTCTGCAGGGTTTAATAGATGCGCTCTCAAAATGCGCCCAAGTGAATATGCTGGAAACCAACAGGAAGAAAACTAAAGTCATGACAATATTGCCTAACAACAATCATAACAAAAATTGGTAAAATTCAAGGGCTGTCCCTAGAGAAGGTAGAAGTCTAAAAAGACCTGGGGTTCATGTTCGACAAAGAAGGATCTTCATCTCACAAAAGCACGACCTTATCAGGAAGATCAATGCACTTACAGCCGCATTCTGCACCTTATATAACAACATAAATGGCCCTACCTTAACACCAATGCTGACTGTCATGGCCTCGAAACTTGACCCAACTCTCAGCTATGGTAGCGAAGCACTACGTGGACGAGACATAGCCCTGCTCGGAAGTCTTACAATGAAATCATATTGGCAAGTCTTCAAGATCTTCAGGACGGCTGCACTGTCCCAGATTTAATTAGAATATCGTCTCACAAAGCAAGTCGTCACCAGGCAGTGTGCCTTCATCAGGTGGTGCTATAGGATACAGTGCTCTGAAGAGAATGACATGAACAAAATTCTATGGTCTGTAATCGCAAACTCCCGCCGACCCCCTTTAAATCCTATCTGAAAAGTTGCATCAGCAGTATGAAATCTCAGGGATTTGTCTCTACCTATTATGGCTTTTAAAAAAGTATTAAATAAATTAATGAGGCCAAATTGTCCCCTTGAGGACAAGACAGCTCTGGCCAAACTATTTTAGGCTTGGATGCTGATCAACTCCTGTAAGAGGACACAATCTATCTAGTTGCATTTGCTTAAGTCTAAAGCAGGCAAGATGCAAGCTGTTGAGAAATAAATTTAAGGACAGAAGGAAAACGTACTTGCAGGCAAGTAATTATCGCTTGCTTAACACCAGAGGATACTCTATTTAACAGCCATTTTTTAAAATTTCTCTGCAGGTTCCAATTGCTCATTGATACCGTTCATCGCGGTCGCTAGGAACCAAAAAGTTTTTTATCTCTTTTTAAATGTTCAATTTTTGGAAATTAATTTTATCATGCTTTATTGCATATGAAACGCTCAATAATTGACGTGGTTTTAATTATTCTGAAGTAATAAACGTAAAATTTGAAACATGAAACTGTTGATTATGTTGGAGTGGGACTAGTACATTTGACCCCTCCAAAGTCTATTTTGTATCTTTTTTTTAAATTGGTTTATTATATATTATTTTGCTCTAAATTTTAATGTTAATTAATTTTTTTAGGAATATTTATTAATGTATTTATATTTACATTTTACATTGTAATATTAATTATTTTTATATCTAGTGTTTGTAATTAACTAATTGGTATTTGTATTTTTTATCATTCAGTTTCAAATAATAATTTCGTTTGTTTAAATATTATGTTTCTTATTTTTGTGACTATTTTAAACAATATATTTTTATTTAATATAACCTATAATTTTTTTAATATATTTTTAATATCATAAGTATACTTTTAAATGTAATGTTAAAGTGAATATATGTTTTAAAGTTAAACATCCTCTTTGTGTTTTAACTTGTTTTTGTTGCTGATATTTCGTCATATAACTACAGGTGAAACATACCCAGGACCCTCACAACCATGGCTTAATAGGTTTTGAAAATAATGGTGGATAGGATCATAGTTTAGGGCATCCAACTTATGAGGTTTACAAGTGGCAAAATATAATGATGGAGAATTTTACTTGATCTATGTGATCAGAAAGAAAAGATTTAACCAATGTAGTACAACTCACTAATCACCTTCTTGTGTTAATGTAGAAATAGGTTGCCTTTGAAGTTATTAAAGTTTATAGAGTGGTCTACTTAGATAGTGTGTTCTTTTTGTTGTGCTGTAAAGTGAATGTATGTTTGTGTTTTTTTTTTAATGCAGAATGCACAATATATCCAGCATGGTATTCAGATGAAGAGTAAAAGCATAGGAAAAATCTGAAAAAAGTCTAACTTTTCTTTGCCAAAGCTTGCTTCTATTGCACTAATATTTCCCAAAGTTTCTGTTCTACAGAGGGGTGGAAATCAGGGGTGGAAGTCACAAGGAGATACTGTATTCAAGGTGGCATGTGACTAGAGCTGAGAGATTTCCAGGGCCTTCCAGGGTACACCAGAGATGAGTTCTGTGGTTGCTTTTTATTGGTATGGTGCATTGCATCCGATTAGTTGAAATAGACTGTATTGTGGAATATGAATTCAATTGTGTTACTTGATGAATGAACTTGTTGAATCGTGTACAGTCTGTTATTGTCTGCTTCTTTTAGAATTATAGCTTACAAAACAATTCATTAGACAAAGCAAACACACAAGACAGCTTAGAGATAGAATTGGCTATTAGGGGCTAACAACACAACCTGTCATCAATATGCACCACTCTCAGACATTAAGCACAGCACTGTTGGCAGATTATAGCACATAAATTCCTCACAAATGAGATATGCCATAGAGGCAGCTATTATGTGCAGTCCTATTGCACTTACCACTCACCATGAAAAAGAGTGTCCCTCGAGGCAGACTCTGGCTTTCAAGCAAGATGGCCGCCTGCCTTTAGGGCTACGCTGCACCAAGAGGCCACGGGACATCTGGTTGCCATACTCATCGTCTTTCACCAGCAGAGGGGTCAGCGCAGCACCCTAGAACCACCAGGGCCCTGATCTGTTGGCCCTTCAAGTTGTTGGCCCGGATCAGGAACAGAGGGAGTGGCGGCGGCCTGTGGAGGAGTCTGACTGCGCACAGCCTTGTGGTGCGGTCGCGGTGACAAGAGAGGCCCAGAGGCAGAAGCATCGTGCAGCGTCCTGTCATTCTCTCCCCCCTAGACCTGGATTGGGGGTGGACCAGTGGCCTGCATCAGCGTGCACTTGTGGCACTGAGAGGTGGCCTCACGCTTGCGAGATGGCCAGGGCAGCGGCCTGGTGGAGGAGTTCATGGCCTCCTTGAATGCGCCCCTCGTCTGGTGACCAGGGCCTCGACTGACCCAGGAAGGTGGCCGATCTCTCCTGGCAGGCCCCCCAACGTCTCATCTAGTCTGACTCCTGGTCATGGGGCATCTACCCTGATGCATGGTGCCCCTGCATCCCTTCAGGAGAGTCGGAGAGGGTCCGGACCATGATCTTGTATGGCGGGTGGGGGCCTGCCTCTGTGCTGACCGGTTTGTCCCACCACCTGGCCTTCTTGCTTCCTGTAATCAGCCCAGAGGCCCCGTCGCAGTGGATGGAGCTGCGCCTCCCCCAATCATAGAAGGTGACTCCTCCCTCTTTGATCAGACTGACTACAGCCTTTTGCTCCCCACCTAGGCGGTCGCCCTTTGCCTCCATCTACTGGGGATGGACAGTTTTGTGACCTTGGTTGGGGTGAGTGCAGTGCCCACCTTCCTCCAAGTACTTGCCATGAAAACAACCTGCACACCCCAGAGGGGTGGCCGGCCTCATAAGGGTGTCGCCCACTGCATGCGTGCCTCTTCAGAGACTGTCCCCCAAGTAGCGGCGGCTCCCCGCCTCAATGCCTGCCCTCTACTTTCCTTCATCCTGCTCTCCACTTCCTCTATAGCTGAAGTAGCTTGCAGGAGTCACCCACGGGGCAGCGTAGACCCCGGAGACTGGTCACTGCTGAGAGGACACCAAGTGGGGAGCGGATGTTAGTGTTGCACCCATCTTTATCAATTCTATACATTCGTCAAATTTCCTGGCCTGCATCTGGCGGCTTGCCGCCTAGACGGGGCTACCACACCACCTGTTGGTTTCCTTACCGGTCCAGTAGGGAGGCACTGTACTCATCTGTACTCTATAGAGGCCGCAATGGCCTTCAGGAAGCTGTCAGAGCAGCTGCTCTTCACTGAAGCTGTTTCTCAGAGCAGACCTGCGTCTTCCCCATTCATCGCACCCCCGGACCCCACAATGGACCGGATCCTGCATGAAATTACCATGGTGGGCACCGCCTGGAAGTCATAGACGCTAAGATATCTGGTCTCACGGTGGAAACAAAATTGTGCAGACCGCCGGTTTCCACAACAAAGTGTAGAGGATCGAGCAGCACCTGTTAGTGGTGGAGGAGAAACTCAACGGCGCCATGGTTAGAGACTCAAAACTCTGGTATATTCATAACAAGATATGTGGCCTGGAAGATAGGAGTTGCAGGGATAATCTCCACTTCTTTGGCTTTCCGGATTGGGGGGAATGGAACGATGCTCGCTGCTTCCTCAGGGACCACCTCCACACCCTCACGGGGCTTGCCTTCTCCCCCCTGACATAGAGAGGTCCCACAGAATTTGCCCACACAGGCTGGCAGTGCCGGACATGGCATGGCCCCTCGTAACATGTTTCCTCCATCAAGAGCAGGTATGACAACTCTTGACTACGGCCCACTCTCATGGGCCGTATGACTATGATGGCCGTAAGATCCTTGTTTCACCTGACTTCTCCAGGAAGACAAACAAAAAGAGCAAGGCCTTTGTGTTCCTCAGGCCTCAACTGGTCAAATGTGACATAAAGTTTGGTCTCTTCGAACCAGCACAGATGTGAATCACAAAAGGCGGCAAATCCAAGGACTTTCACGACTCAGAGGAGCTGCACTCTTTTTTGGAGGCCCTTCAAGATCAGGGAATGGACATGGCCCATGTCGAGACAGCTGCTGCTGCCCTGCCTGTGCACAATTCTTCTTCTGCTGTCGAGGACCGATGTCCCAGAGGGGGCAGACTTCATGACAAATGGAAAAGGTCGCAGTGTGATAAGACAAAGCTGTTAGAGCAGTGGTGTAGTTCATGCACGATAGAGGGCACAACAAATCCCACTCCCCACTGAAGTCCAGACTGGCGCTAGACTGATGCGCCCACTGATTTGAACTGCCACCTCCTAGTATCCTTCTTGATGGCAGATGAGTATTGCATGCATAAGTGTCTATTGTTCCATTGTCTGTTGATTCGTGTTGTTATGCTTCTTATTGCTGGCTTATGGCGTAGCTTGTTATCCATCCAGGCTGGCCTTGGGGTTCTTATATTCTTTAGTTCCTGATTCCACATGTTCCAAGGTTCCTAAGTTCTTCTGTTTTTACTTCTCTTGGGGTGCCCGCCTGGCCTGAGACCTCCCATCCCCTGCCCAAAGTTTACAGCTTTGATGTCTGTGATGTCCATCCCTGTTTATTGCTCTTGCCCACTCAGCCTCCAGGGGCTGACGTCATGGGCCCTTGGGGCCTCTATCCATTGTTGGGATATCCTACCTTACACCTCACCCTTACGCTTTAACGCTTTTCACCATGACCTGCCCTCCGCAGATTCTCCACTGGCTTCTTTCTCCCTACCCACCTCTGCTTAGCGGAATAATGCTTAACTGGGCACAGGCCGTCTCATCATCTGACTTCCTCCTGTCTCCCTACTCTACCCCTGCCCTAACCCTACATTAGGATCCCCTCTCCCGCTCCTCCTGTGCCCCTTTTTTACCACCCTGTTACCCCTCCCCCCTTGCTCACGGTCCTCTTCTGTGACTCTCTCCCCCCATGGGTCAGTCAGGCTCACCTGGCAATACTCTTGGGTCGGTACTGGCTTCAAATAGGAAGGGAGTCCCCCATTTCTTTCCCTCTCCCCTGCCTCTTATTGGCCTATCCCAGCAGTGGTCGACTTCCATTGTGCAATGTGCCAGAAGATCCTCACCCCGCCTTAGTGTCACTGCTGTCCGGGGGCCATCGTTGTGATGCACCCACCAAAGACTCTGAATACTATCTCATGGACTGTAAATGGCCTCAAACACTTCATAAAATGCAAAAAAGTGCTTGTGTACCTGCTTTAGAAAGCCAACCTCACGTATGTGGAGGCAGAGAAACTTCGGCGCGATTGAGTGGGGAAGGCAATTCATATCAGCCGCACACGCTTGCCAGCTGACGGGGTTGTGACACCTTGGAAATGTGGTAAGGCAATCCTCCTGCATAAGTCACTCCAGCTGATTGTGCTTAAGACGTCAACCGACTCCGAAGGACGGTGCACATTTGGGCAACAGGACGTTATGTGTGGCCCCCCTTTACGCACCGATTGTGCTGCTGTGCTCCTTTCTCCAGGTCAATTGCCTGTTGAAAGAAATTGATGCCACTCATTTGCTCCTAGAGGGTGACTGGAATTTGGCCCAGGACATGGTCCTAGATGGCACTGTCCCGATCGATGTGGGCAACAAACCAGACTTGGCTCTTCTAGGGGATATCACTGCGGACAATGGTCTTGCTGACTCTTGGCACCTCTTGCACCCCGCCGACTAGGATTTCACTTTCCTTTCGCCAGTGAAAGGAAACCAATCGAGACTAAACTACTTCCTTGTCTCCCAGCCGATGGTCGCCCTGTCTCTGGATGCTTGTATCCTCGATGGCGCGATTTTGGACCACTTTCCGATCCTCTTCTCAGCGGATCTGTGGTTGATGACTCCAGGTCGCAAGCTGTGGCGCCTCAACATTTCCTGTTACAGGCTGACCCAGGGCAAGGTAAAGCTTCAGTCCCATGTCACCACCTACTTGGACCAGAATCAGGGGTCCATAACCTCGGCGCGCACACTGTGGGCATCAGCCAAGGCAACCATTAGGGGACAACTGATGAGAGATGCTGCTCTCTCCAATAAACAGAAGATGGAGCAGCAGAGTTCCTTGGACAGCATCATAGCGACCCTAACATTGCGCGCCCCCCAGGCCCCCTCTCGCGCTGCTTGATAAATGAGCATATGGACCATAACACGCTTTACACCTCCAAGGCAGAGTATGTGCTACAGAGACTGAAGGACCAACACTATGAGCAGGGCGAGAAGGCGGGCAGGCTACTGGCGGCGCAATTAAGGCAAAGAGAGGCTATGAAGGCTATCCGGCCATCAAAACTGATACTGGTCCCATCCTCAGTTGGCCACAGGACATTGAGAACAAGTTTTCGGCCTTCTATCGGGACTTCTACACCCCCAAAGTGGCTGCGGACCCTTCCCGGCTAAATGCTTTTTTTGATGGCGTCAATCTGCCCTGCCTCAACGACTCAGGCAGGGACCTGCTTCAGGGGGAAATTACTATGGAGTAGGTAGTGCAAGCCATCTCCAAACTCCCATACCACAAGGCTTCTGGGGAGGACAGCTTCCCGGCTGAGTTCTATAATTGGACAAGGGAGGAGGTGGGGGCCCCCCTCTATGAGGCCTTCTGGGAGGCTGATCACACAGGCTCCCTTGGTCCCATCTCAAACAGAGCCCTGATTGCGGTTTTCCCCAATACAGGGAAAGATACCCTCCTTTGTGGTAGCTATAGACCAATTTCCCTACTCAACAGAGACATTAGGATACTGGCAGGTGTTTTGGCAACTCGCCTTTGGACAATTATCCCGTCTCTGATCCATCACACCCAACTGGGGTTTGTACCTGGGCGCTCGTCCCAAAACCACCTTCGGGCTCTAGTCCATGCCTTGTGCAAATTTAAGCACCTACCGGAGGACTCCCTGGCCCTCTAACTCAACACCGAGGAAGCGTTTGACAGAATTGAGTGGAACTACCTCTTTGCAATGCTCCACAAATTCGGCCTTGGAGAGGATGTCAACGCCGAGGCCCAGTGGCCTCATGACTCTCCCTCAGCTCAGGTCAATTGTGCCAGTTTCTTCTCAGACCCTCTTCTGGTCTGCAGGGTTACACTACAGGGGTGCCGGTTATCGTCCCTACTCTTCCTTCTGACAATGGAACCCCTGGCCACGTCCCTACGACTGTCACCGCAGATTGCAGGTATCCTCATTCCTGGGGGTCCGTCGACACTCTATCTCTATGCTGATTACATTTTGCTCACACTCTCTGGCCTCTCCACCTTGCTCACGGCACTCCTGGATTTCATCTCTGCCTTTACGGTGCTTTCCAGATCCAAAATCAACTGAAATAACTGTGAAGCCCTACCGATTTTGCTTTGACCACGAGGACAGCTGTGTCCGGCTACCCATTTCAATGTAAGCCCTCGCGCCTTAAATACTTGGGGATTTTTATCAATCAGGGTCTGGACTGCATGGTGGCAGATAATATTGACCTGTTATTGGAACATGTGAGACTTGACTACAACAAGTGGCAAAAGCACAACCTCTTGTTGTGGGGTAGGATGCAGGTTGTCAAGATGGTGATACTTCTGAGGTTTACCTGAATATATGATGTTACAACACATGCTTTTACAACGCAGTCTTTACATCGCAACTACCATTGCAGTGCATGATTTTACAGCGCATGCCATTACAACGCATTTTTTAAAACTACCATTACAACGCATACCATTACAACGCATAATACTTTTAGGGCAAAAGTAGGGTAAGTGTTGGATAGTGTAGGGGTAAAAATTACTATTCCCACTCCAGTGAGTGCAACAGTAGGGAAAGTGTTGGATAGCGGAGGGGTAAACATGACTATTCCCACTCCAGTGAGTGCAACAATAGGGAAAGTGTTGGATAGTGTAGGGGTAAAAATTACTATTCCCATGTACCCCAAAACCCATACCCACCCTAATATTAAAAAAAACTCTATAACTTACCTTATAATGCGTTGTAATGGCATGCGTTGTAATGACATGCGTTGTAGTGACATGCGTTGTAATGGCATGCATTGTAATGGCATGCGATGTAAAGGCAGTTGTGTTGTAACAGTTGCGTTGTAAAGGTAGGTCGTTGAAATGACTGCGTTGTAATGGATGTTTCCCGGTTTACCTACATCCTGGGAATGCTCCCATTGCTCATACCTCTCAAGCCCTTGAGGTCAGTGGACAAGGGCATCATGTCCTTCATTTGGGGAAAGGCCTGACTGGCCATAGGCAAGCTTATAGCCCACCGATCAATTGTTGGCATGGGCCTCCCCTCGGTCGAGCACTACTGTATGGCCTTGCACCTGGCACAGCTTGCCTACATGCACCCACAGGCTCAGGATCCACCACTGTGAGTCGTGACTGAGCACAACTCTTTGAGTTGCCTGAGGGGGGTGCACTAGCTTTACAAATACAATGCCTCCACGCCTGGTTTGGCGAACCCTATGATTCAGGCTATGGCCAAGGCCTGGACGCGAGCCCATAGGCTCCTCCCTGTGGATTCCCACCTCCATTATCAGGCACCCCTATATGGCAATACTGGCATCTGCATTGGAGGTAAGATGCTCAATTGGGGCCTCTGGCGTGATGCAGGGATTTTCTCCCCACATCATGTGTTTGCCCAAGAGGCACTTAAATCCTATGAAATGCTCTGTGAGGAATTCCATCTACCGCTTCATCTGCTGTAAAAATAGATGCAGCTGCACCACTCCCTCGCGAGCCTCTAGGGTCCGCAGCCCTGGGTCCATCTGCCCTCCCCAGTGGTATCCTATCTAAACGCATGGGGATGCTTTAGAGGGGTGATGTCAGACTTTTACAACCTCTTGATCCAGCATCTGTACTCCCTGCCGCTGTTGGAGAGCCTTCGAGTCAGGTGGCAGGCTGGGCTCCTGGTGAAGTATTGGGCAGAGCTGCTGGACACTCTAAGCCAATGGCGACAGGGAGGCCAGAATGAAGCTCAGCCTCTTTAAGATGCTGCATGATTGGCACTGGACCACGACAAAACTTTGGGTGGTAGGGTTGCTACCCAACTCCAACTGTTGGCATTGCGACAACACATGCTGTGACATGGCGCACCTCCTGTGAGATTGTCCCACAATCTGCCCCGTCTGTGGGCTGTCGGCTCCACATTGCGCAAGACGATGGTGATCCCTGTGCCGCACGCACAATCAATGATCATGCTTCATGGCACAGTGGACTACCCCACGCTATCCCGTCATGAATTCGGCTGCTTCACATGGCTCTCATTCGGTGAAAATTTGTGCTCTCCTGCACTGGCGCTTCCCACTCCCTTAGACGCATGGGGAATGGCTCATGGAAATGTATAAGATGGCCTCGTACTTGCGATTCATTTATAATCTGAAAGACAAGATATTCCTTTACACCTGGTCGTCCTTCTTGCAAGGCAGTGGCCGCTGATCACTGTCAGGATCACTGTTGGGCCGGCTGTCCACAATCCACTATCTCTGCCTGAGCTTCAGCTCTAGCCACGCTGTCCATCCCCAGGATTGGCACTGCCACCGGGCCACCCCTCCATTGTTACCCCCCATCTCTCACGGATGCTAAGAGTACCATTGCGGGTCCCCTTCCCTCTTTCCTGCCATCCCCTTACCCTTCTCCCATGTCTCTCTCTCTCTCTCTTTTACCCTCTCCCTCTCGTGCCCACACACCCCACTTCCCCCGGGCCGAGCCTCCCTCTGCCCTCTTACCTTACATCCTGCTTGGCCGCATGGCACCAAGGCCCCGTTTCAAGCAATTATGTGTTGTGTCATGGACGTTATCCGGATGCTCACTTGTACCCACTGGTACTTTCAGGCCACCATTGTACAGTGACCATTATTGTTTTCTTTCGGTACCACCCTGTAAACTAATAGATAAATAGAAAACAAAAAGCAAAAGATTGTCTCTCTCTGAACGGCCCAGAAACCCAACATTGCTCTACTTCAAGAGAACGTGTTGAGCAGTCGGCCTGCTCCATCACAAGCACAGCAGAGCACTGCTGACATATAGGCAGGGTGAAACCTCCACAGCATATCCCTTTCTTCACACACAATTCCCTGAAAGTAAGCAAAACATCTTCGTAAGACCCCCTCACATCCTTAGGACCAACACAACACCAAAGATATGTAGCTGACTAAGCCTTGCCATGATGCTAGTACACCCCTCTTTTCATGCACATTGTCAATGAACCTTTGTTTTTGTTCAAGGAAACCTTTTTCAAAGAGCTCCAGCGACTTCTAACTCTGAACTAGGCTTATCCATAGAAATGATTGTTTATGGAAGGTGGACCATGGGAGATGAGGGATAGCTTTAATGTCTAGTATCTACCCTTGGTGCATTTTGAAAGACCATTTACTAGAAGCGGAGCACACCGTCACCCATCACAGCCAAAGTTTTACGGCTTCTTGCTCATCGAATTAACGTCAACAAGGCTGTGCATTGGCTCTAACTGTTTTAGCATTTTCACTTATGCCCTCCTCACCTGTGTTGATCAGCATGACCTCAGTATCCCTGAAATGGGATCTTATGAAGGATTACCGCTTATGTATGAGGGTGTTGCTGATGTGATAGGTTAGACAGAAAGAGGACTCCAGATGCAGTTAAGCCTATTATCAGATTACATTGTCAAAATCAAATTAACTGTCAACACAGCTAAAGATTAGGATTTTGGGGCTAAATTAATTAAGTCAAATTATAGATGGGTTATACTTGACATATCTGGAGAGTATTTGAACATTCACCTGGAGAGAGTTGATGTATGAATGCATTTACTTATCGGTACCATCTAGTTCCGTCTCAGAATACAAACATGCATAAAGAAATCACAATTGGCGGCATTAGCTCCTATGAAACTTTGTGCAAAGTTTGATCAAGAATTTAGGAGTTTATCTGTGATCCCGTTCCTTAAGGCATTTGAAGGCAAAGTGGTGCTGATGGTATCAATTGTATCTTAGTAGCACAAAGGGGAGGGAGTCAAAACAAGATAAGTATTAATAATAGGTGGTCAGGTTTGGCGTAGAGTATTTGCTATATTAATACATTGATGGTAGCATGGCAAAAACTTCAAAAGTGTTTATTAGCTCCTTAGTAATTGTTTTATTATAAATTGAGATGTGGGAAATATAGGAAACACATGAAATGGGCGCCATCAAGCACTAAGCTGAAATAAACGGTTTTGTTTAGTTGCTTATACAAATATAGACTCCTTAGAACATATAACAGTCAAAGCCAATTATATTCTCCTATTAGATGAATTTTGGGGAATATTTTTGCAAGATCAAATCACTCTGCTACTATTATAGGAATCCAGACTTGGAATAACAAAACGTTAGACCATCATCAAATTGAAATCTCTTTATATTGAAGCCTGTAACTGGGAGAAATGGCTGTGATTTTAACAGCAGAGTGTATTTTATATTTTTATATGTCATTGTGTGGTTTTTTAGGTCGAGCCTGGGCAGCGTATGCAGGGCCGGACTGGCCATAGCGGGCACCGGGCGTTTCCCCGGTAGGCCGCTAGGGTGGGGGCCGGTTTTGGGCCCCTGGGATGCCGTTTTTGTTACCGGGGATCGGCAATATCGGCCCCCGGTAACAAAATCGGCTGAACCGGCCCTCGCAAACTACTCGGCTGCACTCCCCCTCACCCCAGGGGGAGCCGGCTGAGCAGTTTGCCAGGGCCGGTTTCTGTTCCCAGTCCGGCCCTGAGCGTATGTGCTGCTCTGCGAGGCATGCTGTATTCAGGTATGGACTTGAAGCTCCGCCCACTCTCCACCCATCTTTTCAATTGCCACTGCTACTGTCATTGCTAAATGGTTGCTTCTGATTCATTAATAGGCTTGTCAGTCCTGCATTAGTAATGCCTTGGCAGCATTTGTAACCTCCAATGAGGACTGGGCTTTTTACTTGTGTTGTTACACAGTCTGTTTTAGCTAAGTCTGTGAGCACTATTTTCTTTAATGTCTTTAATCTAGCTGCTTTAGCAGGCATGAAAGGCTCTCCCTAACCCACCCTGTTTTCATGACAGCGTGGCGCTCGATCATTGACGCTGCGCTTTATCATTCAAAAATGCTCCCTGCACAGCGCAGCACTTCTGCTGCTTAACAAATGCTTTTTATTTTTAAAAGTGCCCCAAACCGTGCTTTTACTTTAAGGGCGGGTCCACCTTACTTCAGACGAGCCGCGTTTTAAAGAAAGGGGTGTGGCCGACATTAAAGTAAAAGCGCGGCATGGGGCGCTTTTACAAAAAAACAAAAACATTTGTTTGCCAACTTGACAAACAATTTTTTTTTGTAAAAGTGCCCATAGCACACTTTCACTTTAGAGGCGAGTCGTTTAGAGAAAAGGGCATGGCCGCCATTAAAGTGAAAGGGCGGCATAGGGCGTTTTTACAAACAAGCATTTGGAATGCGATAGGTCTCGCATGTGCGCAGCACTTCTGCTGATTAACAAATGCTTTTTATTTTTAAAAGTGCCCCATACCGTGCTTTTACTTTAATGGCGGGTGCACCTTTCTACAGACGAGCTGCGTTTTAAAGAAAGGGGCGTGGCCGACAATAAAGTAGAAGCGCGGCATGGGGCGCTTTAACAAAAAAAAAATGTGTTTGTCAACTTGACAAACAAATGTTTTTTTGTAAAAGCGCCCATACCACACTTTCACTTTAATGGCAGCCGCGCACCTTTCTTTAGACGCAGGTCGTCTAGAGAAAAGGGCGTGGACGCCGTTAAAGTGAAAGCGCGGCATAGGGCGTTTTTACAAACCAGCATTTGGAATGCAATAGGTCTCGCATTTGCGAGAGTTTAAGCTATTAGCATTGTAAATGACAGTGCCTTTTATTTATGTTGTAAAAACCAAAACATAAATAAAAGACATTGTCATTTACAATGCCAATAGCTCAAACTCGCGTAAATGCGAGTCCTATTGCATTGCAAATGCTTGTTTAATATATTTGTACATTGTAAAGTTGTATTGATAACTAAACAATACATTGTAAATCAGCACTGTTTTCCCTACACTGACCCTACATTGCTGGCAGGTTTCCTTCAGCCCCACCACTCAAGTATCTTGGTATCTTGGCATGGACTTTCCTCAATACTTCAGGGCATTCGTACACAGGAAATAGAGACATAGCCTCATCGCCTACTTGAGGAGCATCTGTTCTGCTGTCAGACAGGAACTCAGCCAAATATTTAACAAAATGGCTGAATAAAATGGGGGGGATGGCATACAAAATACAGGCATGTCATATTCGCTTTACATATGGAAGTATAATGTAAATCCTCAATTTAAACTAAAGGTGTTCACCTACGTCCATAAGGACTGGATTCGTGTAAGATCTGCATGAGAACTGCATACTATTTAAATTGGATTCCTTTAGAATTTTTATGCAAATGTATCTTAATTGGATACGATGAAAGTGATTCCAGCCCATGTGGACCCACTGTACACGCCCCTGTCTTTTACCCATCAGTATTTCTTTTTGACATGTTACTAAAATTTGAACCATGCGTGAGCACATTCCATCTCTTAAGAAAGACTTTCAAGGGAAAGAAAGATCACTTGTATCAAAAGTCAATTTAAGTTCAACAAACTTCAAATACATCTTATCAACTCTTTCGGGTACTTAATTCATCACACACCAGGCTAATAGAAATTGCTATTCAGTAGCCCCAACCCAAGAAGGCAGATTAGCAAGAATATTCTGATGATTTTCAGAATTGCAAGTATGGATGCTATTTTGCAAGGGTTTGAGCACAAAGAAAGAAGGCATTCACAGTACAAATTAACCGGACGATTCGTCTATAACTACATGGCTGCTCGTATTATCCTGGTCGAGTTTGATACCATCAACCCCTCGGCCAATGCACATAACATTATCACATAAAGGTGCCTTAGGTATGCTCCCATAAAGGTGCCTTAGGTATGCTCCCATAAAGGGGCCTTAGTATGCTCCCATAAAGGTGCCTTTGGTATGCTCCCATAAAGGTGCCTTAGGTATGCTCCCATAAAGGTGCCTTAGGTATGCTCCCATAAAGGTGCCTTAGGTATGCTCCCATAAAGGTGCCTTAGGTATGCTCCCATAAAGGTGCCTTAGGTATGCTCCCATAAAGGTGCCTTAGGTATGCTCCCATAAAGGTGCCTTAGGTATGCTCCCATAAAGGTGCCTTAGGCATGCTCCCATAAAGGTGCCTTAGGCGTGCTCCCATAAAGGTGCCTTAGGCATGCTCCCATAAAGGTGCCTTAGGCGTGCTCCCATAAAGGTGCCTAAGGTATGCTCCCATAAAGGTGCCTTAGGTGTGCTCCCATAAATTAAAAAGATGCTTGAAGAAACGGAGTGCGTGTCTTTGATGAAGCAACTGAGAGGACATTTTTTCATGGTCGATATTCATGGGCTTGATACGATGGTGCATTGCACGAGGCTCATATGGAAATACACGTGAGTGAGAACAGGCCCCGTTTTCTGCTGCATGTAAGGAAACCTAATAAAGTACTACATCTATGGGGGCTTCACAAATGGTGCATGTGAATATAACAAGTTTGCTGGTGAATATGAATCAATATTTCATTGCACATGTGCTAGTCTTTTAGTTCATCAACCAAGTTTAGTTGATACTGCAATGAACTGCTTTGTCACTGAAATATTTCAAAGAGGGAAACTTTTTTGAAAGACAAATGTAATGCAAGCCAAAGGGTATGTGAAGTAATAGATCTTGTTTTCTTTTTTTTATATAAATTATTAATAAATGGGTCTAACATCATGAAAGAGCATTTGAGATTACAAATTTAAATATTGTTTTCGGGCCAGTTTTCTACCAGCTCAGTTCCGAAATTATTCCTGTACTATGCTATTACTGTTTTATGTCCGGTTGTTTATGCGCATTCAGCTTTCTCTTGAAAGATGTTCTAATTAAATAGTACATAAGAAGAATGCATGAAAGGGCAATGTGGAATATCGCTATGGTGACATTGAAATTTATGTTTGCAAAGGGAATAAAGGCCTAAATGTTCTTAAAAATATATGTGCTGACGAAACTCGCTATCAGGATATGTGTTTTAAAACTGATACCGTGTCAATCGAATTCCACAGAACTGTCCAGCATCAGTCAAGACAAAACCTTAGGTTTGTGGCTGGGGGTCAAAAATTTCGTGGTGCCCATAATAGTTTCCCATCCAAGTTGCAGAGCATAATCTTAGGGAAAAAGTGCACCTGGGAAAGAGAAATCACAGTATTTGGCGTCCCCCAGTGGTGTAGGAGCGTTAGCTGCATTATAAGGGAACATGCCAGCCCTACTTCTCATTATGTGTTGCGACACGAGTGCAGGGTCGCAGTTAGAGGGACCCGCCTCCCGTCTCCTGGTGACGGTCCCTCGGCCCTGCTCGGTTGTCCGCGCACAGGTCAACAATGCACAACACTAAGCCATAAATAATAATAATTCTACGCATGGAGTGTATGCCTTAGTGTTAACGAAGCTTCACCTACGTGGGTCATATGTTCAGAAGCTACAGAAGAAAGCAGTGTACAGGGTCGGTTGAAATTGCTCATCTTCTTCCACGTGTAACATGCGTACATTTTCGTGAAAGTTTTTACGTAAAATATGTTTGGGCTGTCGGCCTGCGTTGAAACAATATCTGAGGTAGGCCCTCACGTGCAATAGTTACATAAGAGACGTGCTCAATGTAGTTTCAATACAGTTTCTAAAGTCACACAGGGAACGTTGTTGCCACAGAACATGAAGACACTGTTATGTTGTTATGCAGATTTGTAGCTCGCGCTATCACCCGGTAGGGTATCCTGACACTGCATGTATTCAGTTTCACAGTTGGAGAGAGACATCTTCTGCTTCAGTCACTCTTACACAACCTGGAATTACACGAAACGTGTAAGCATAAGAAAAACAAAAATGTTGCAAAATACATAAGACTCAATACTCACAATTTATAAATGATTACGCTTGCATAAAAATAATTTCTCTCTTACCTAATGCAGGTGACATATGTATGGGTAACACAGACTGTGCAGTTTTATATAGGTTTGCACAAAAAACACCTTTCGCTTGGCAACATTAATTTGTGCTAGAAAAAGCAATGACAATAGAAGTCATCTTTAACTGTACCACTTAGGGCCTCATTACGATGTAACTCGGAAAGTCTCTGACCGCAGGTCGGAGGCTTTCCGAGAGTGAAACCGGCCAGTCATTCTGGCTGGATTCCGACGGGCTCAAGGAGGCCGTCGGTCAGTCGGAGGCCCCACCACAATCCCTATGGACGGCGTTTCCGCCATCGGGATTATGATGTCGGTTTCCAAAAGGCTTTCCGTGTCGGGCTTTCTGACATGGAAAGTCTGTCGGAAAGCGACTTTGGGGGCCTCTAGCTGGGTCCGCTTCTCCCTTCGGACTCCGGGGGTGGCCGAGGGGGCACCTTTGGAGCCCCCAGTAAATCCCTGCACCATCTGGCAAACTCCTATAGAGAAATGGTATTATGCGACTGCACCATGTGCGGTTGCATTGTAATAGCGGTGTCAGGACCGCCGACCGGTGGTCGTCGTTCCCTAGAGCGCAACGTGTCGGGCGGACGTAAGTCCACCCAACATCATAATAAGGCCTTTAGTGCCTCGTTCTGAGTGCTCTCATCAGAATTATGTGTTCTGTGGGAACACTGTGGCAGGGTCAGACTGGGAACCAAAGGCATCCCCACAAAAAGTTTCAAACCAGCCATGTTCCCTATCTCCTCCTCTCCCCCTCTCATTTCATCCAATCATTCTCTCTGTGCTTCTCTCCTCTTCCTTCTATCTCTGGTCTTCCTCCATTCTCCCTACCAGCATTTTCATGAGAGGGCATTTCCGCATTTGCATGAGGTGGCCCTTTCGAGGGGACTCCCCAGACACCACAATACAGGCAGGTGCAGTTACTCACTGCACCCGCCCGTAGGGAATGTAGGTGGCATACCGCCTGCATTGTGAAACACAGAGTGGCTTTGAAGTGGTCGCTTTGTATTTCACTGAAGCGCTGCCCGCAGGGCAGATCGATTACACAGCTGCCCTGGGGACAGTGCATTCATTGTGATAGGGTGCACAGTCCCTGCTTGCGCCTGGTGCACCAGTTTAAAGGTGCACCATGATGCAAACAGGGACTGTGGGCCCTTTCCATAATACAGCCCCTGAATGGCAAAATTACGTGGAGATAATTTTACTCTATGGGAACTAAAATTATTAATTTTCCCCTTCCCTGCTTACAAAGGCACACACGTGACAGTCTGTTTTCAGTATTCACACTATACAGCTACAGCCTGCTGAATTATCAATTTTTAAGCCGTTAAGCAGTAGGCTGTGCGGGAGGGAAGGGTAAACCATTTTAAAACTTATATTTTAATATTATGTTAGCCACGAGAGTTAAGAACCTGGTGATAATCCTTGATTTTCTTGCAGTAATACCACTAATCATTAAGGTGTGCATTGTCCCACTTATGTGGGCAGGGTTTTAGGTCTGAATTTAGCTTACATCTTTGACGTCTGTATACAGAGTACTTGAAATGTCATGAACCACATAGGGAGGTTAACTATTGCAAACACAACACACACACTGGGAGGACCTGGCCTGGCAGTTTGGACTGGGCTGTTCCCATGGGGAGCAGGGTCAAGAATGAATTCCATAAGGCTGGGTCTAAACTAGGGTGGCATGGTGAGCAAAAAAACGATGGGTTTGACCCAGATCTGTGAATGGGAGTGAATGTTTGACAATTTTCAGCATTCCGTCCATTATCTTTTTGTGATGCTATAGTTGCCCTAAGTGGGAAGGGTATGCCCAGACGTGGATACCGTGCTCACTGCACCACTGGATTCGAGGTAGCCTGGCTGATGAGGGGTGATACCCCGAAACCGGTCCCGGGATGCTTGTTTCTGGTTTAAGGAGGACCTGGCTTGGCAGATCGGGCTGGACTGTTCCCTTGGGGAGCAGTGTCAAGACTGATTTGGATATGGCTGGGTACAAACTGGGATGGCATGGTGAGCAAAAAAAACGATGGATTTGACCCAGATTTGTGACTGGGGTGAATGTTTGACAATGTTCAGCATTCCCTCCATCATCTTTTTGTGTTGCTATGATTAACTATTGCAATATTGCTGTATGACTATTCTATTAGTTGTTCAGTTCTTCTCTTTTCATAAATTAGCCCTCCTTCTCCACACTACAGATTTATGAATGCAGTGATTCTGACAGTCTCACACATGCCAGTCTCAAAGCAGCTTAGTGTCTTTGTATCTGAATTCAAACCAGAATAGTGGATTTACAGTTTGGCAGATGTGTGAGGTTTGCAAAGAGCAGCAGATGCCCCATCCGCCTTATCTACAATGCATTGCTGTCCATATACTCCAAATAGTGTGGAAAGAGCATCTGCTACATTTTGGTGGGTGTACTGCAAACTCTTTATAATGCTTCAAAAACAGAGTCTAACGTTGAGTCTCAAACTATCAGAAAGCCTCGCACCGGCAGACAGCCTCACAAACAAAGACATAAACAAGCAGACAGTTTCAGTACACACCCACATAACGGCTAGCACACAGAGATGCTCTCAAAGAGCAAGAGAGTCAAAATACATAGAGTCTCAGACAAGGAGGGCCTCACACAGATAAAGAGTCTCAAACAAACATAGAGTCTCACAAGGGCAGTGAATCCCACACATTAGGAGAGATAAACATAAAGAAATCCCACACAGATGGAGATTTTTAGGCTGAAAGTTTCACAACATGGCAGAGTTATACACATGAGATTAACCAAGCACCTGCACAGCATTTCATGCAAGCATAGTAGGGGTTTACAACTTTTAGGTTGGGAGCTAATGGCAGATCACCAGTAGCTCTCTTTGGGGCAGCCCAGTAATTCAGTAATTCAGAGGGTTTAACCATTTTAGAGCTGGCAGTGCTGCACATCTTCATATTGCTGGAGTGGCCACATGCCAAGCCAATGGCAGGGCCACTCTCTTACACACAACAATCACTGTTTTTGCTAATGGTACAGTCAACATGACAGCTCTCAATTTACCAAAATCACATGGAGATTGGTCACTTTTCAAGTGCCACCTTATGAAATGAAATTATGTAAACTTATAGCAGCACACAGATACCCAAAGGTATCAAGGCACTAAAGACTGTGCTAGACCAGATGATAAGACCAGACTCTCATCACATGACCTCCAATGGCCTGCATTTTACAAGGTAAAGAGTCAAGTTATTTTTTCCTAAAAGCCACGTGCCTTTTCAGTCTCGTAACATGATGAAGGAGAGAATTCCATAATTTGATAGTGGCCACCGGGAAGGATCTACCTCTCCGTCTTGCTTTTCAAAACTTTACTACATTTCGGTATTTACAACGTTAAGTTACTACTTGTAAAGTTAGACTTTTGGTCTAAGTTTACCTTTGTGAATACCGAAAAGTAGTAAACTTACACAAAAGTGTATGTATACGTTTGTGAATCGGGCCCAAGGAGCGCAAAGGGTGGACTGAGAGTGGAGACTGGTAACAGCTTTGTTTGTTTCAGACCATGTGCATGTATATATGTTTATTTGTTTAAAAGTTTCTCTATGCATATGAAAGCATATGTGTGCTACTAAGTATGTGTTGTGCATGTGACTAGTATTGGGTCCATCCTTGAAAGAAATTATCTTACTGTAGAAGCCTGGTGTCTGGGAACCTTTAATGTAAATGGTACCCCCAATATAAGAGGTTCATCTCTGACAGAATTTACCATATTGTGAGTATGCTTGGCCTAATTATGGCCATTTATCACATAATTGTGGCCATCATTGGAATACAATGTCCATGACTGAAATTATGTGTTAGTTCTTAGCATTATAATGGGCAGCCATTGCACCATTGTGACCCTAAGAAGTGGTGGGCATCCTTAGCATAATGTAGGCATCTTTGGCATTATGGTGGGCATCTGTGGAATGTGATGGTAATAGCTTGGCAGGTGGAGAAAAAATCTGTCAATGTGGGAAATCACAAGCTCACATTTGGGGACTGTAGCAAATTCACCTTTTTTTGCATGTACACCTCACATTTTTTGCAGTTTTCTGGACCCTATTTTTACTGCCTTTAGAACAGTGTGCACTTCGCTACTGCTAAACAGTAGTACATTTCTTGTGTTTTTCAATGGAAATCCCAATTTGGCCTATTTCACTTCCCTATATGTCCATTATAAATGGTGTATTAAGTTCACCTATGCCATAGAACACTAAATATTATATGTGGGCAGCAGTGTATATTCATACTAGCTACATATATTACATAAATCTGGTTCTGCCAGGAGCGTCACTGTTCTCTGGCAGGGCTGGAGTTAATGAGCAGCAATGGAAAATGGCAGGGAAACATGCCTTTGCAACATAGAAAAAGCCTATTTCTATCTATTCAGTCAATTGTCAGTCAATTTCCTTTATTTTGCTATATTTCATAGCATATAAAGTACAGTAAGAAAAAAAATCAGATTAAAACTCAGATACAATAAAATTATTAAACCAACTATAAAAACTAGCAATATGTTATAAGTTTTATAGAGCGCATAGCTGCCCCAGCAAAGGGGCGTCCCAGCGCTAGTCTCAAAATGACATAGGGCAGACAGAGTGACACACAGAAGAGCAGATTATGTAGGGAAAAGATGGGTTTTTATGGCTTTACGGAATGACGCGTGATTTTGGATGCTTCTGATACTCGCAGGGAGGGAATTCCAAAGTTTAGGAGTCAGGGCACAAAAGGAGCGCCCTCCTGCCCTTGCTCTCTTTACCCGAGGGACAACCGCGAGGTGCTGACTTGCAGAACGCAGCTGACGGGTGGGTGTATAGGGTGAAGGAAGATTAGCTAAAATGTCGGGAGATTGACAATTCATGATTCTGTGGGAAATACATAGCGCTTTGAAATGGATACGTTTCTCCAACGGAAGCCAGTGTAATCTGCTGATGGAGTCAGAGATAGAGCAGGTTCTTGGCAGACTGAGGAGTATCCGAACCGCAGAAATAAATATCTTAAAAAATCGTCTTGCATTATTAAAAAGCTATCTCATCCCTAAAATCAATTATTAAAATAACATAATTAGCAGATCTTAAAAAAAGAATAGAAGAACCTCTAAGAGCAAATTTCATAAAGTGTCTCAAATCGCCTTTTCTTCAATACAGCCCAGAGAATTGACGTCAGTGAGGAACACACCAAAGGGTCAACCAACATTTGAAAAAAGTGAAATGCAGGTCTGCAGTTTTTAAGATTAAATTTACGTACAATGGGAATTATAAAGCTCTTCCTCCGGGCAGGATAGGAAGAACAACAAAATAATATATGCAAATCTGTCAGTAAAGACCTCCCATCTCAAGGACATAAAATCAAATCTTCTGCGGAAAATACATTACTGGGATAACCCAACATCAAGGGAATATAATTTAAATGAAACCTCATTAGAATACACCTATTCTGTGGATTAGACACAGTAGCTAGATAAGAATAAATTAGTTCGTTTTTTTGGGGGGGACAATAAATACAGCTTTACTGTTACTTTCTTGCCAGCGGTCTCCCAATATCCTTCAAAGTGTGCTTGACATGCTTCAGCTACATAATCTTCCTAGCTGAATCCAGCTCTAAACAATCCTTCAATGTGATCTGCTTCAGACTAACTGTCTTCCTACCCCATATGGAATGCCACAGTAGGATTGGTGTAAGGTGGCTAGGATCAGAGAGGTATGGGACATCCAGCTCTGAATGACATATTTAGTTTGAACAGCTACTAGGGAGAGCTACTGGCCTTTTGAGAAAAGCATCTTCTTTTTGCTGCAAGAGACCATTTTCCACAAAGCCCCATGCCCAGCCCCAGACATGGCTACTGAGGTAGTTTTACCTACATACACTTGTAGTATTTTGGGTATGAGTTTAGATCCCAACTTTTTAGCAAAGGAAAAAAGGGCCGCTATACTTTTCTCCATTTCAAGTTCTCTACTAATTAACATATTTTTCCAGATGTACTTTCTGTCAAATAAAATGCCCAGGTAAGAAAATGTATCCATAACCTTCATTACTTGAGCCTAATCTAAAATTTGGAAGTTTCTTCAGGAGTGCCCCAGTTATCAAAACATTTTGTCTCATTGGGGATTATTATAGTTTTTGCCCATGAAACTGGTGGACCCAACTTGTGAATAGCATTCATTAAAGATGTTAGTTAGTAATGGGGCCCAAAGGTCTGTGAGCTCCAAAAAGTAATCTGATGGGACCCCATCTGGTCCTGGACCCTTAGCACTATTACATTGAGCTAATCCACGCCTAACCTCGGCCAAATCAAAGACCAGGCTTTCCGCTGTCCTATCGGCCTCTGTATGGATAGTGAGGCTAAGTGCTCACCTACCAGCCCAAATATATTCGAAAAGTATTCAATCCAGATTTCTTCTTCAACATTCTGTTTAGGTATCATTTTTGTCTTTCAAAAAGGGGCTTTTATCAAACTCAAAAAATTCCTTGCTATCTTTCCTTAGTGCTGCTAATCTCAGATTCTCCCAGGTATTTTCTCTAAGGTTTCTTAGCCTCAGTCTCTGTGCTTCCTTATACTGGCCACACAGGCTTCGAACCAAACTCTTGTCTCTGGGAGTCATTCTCAATGCATTGTGTAAGCTTTTTAAGGCTCGTGAGCAGCATCAAACCACCCAGCTCTTAAAGAGGGTTTATACGGACATGGTCTCACCAGTTGAGTTTTGATTTCAGCCAAGAGCACGTTAAAGGTTTCCAATAATGTACCCGGCTCTTGATTAGGATTCAAAAAGGCCATCATTTTCATCTGCCTTTGGGCCAAAATAATAGATAAAAACTCCTCCTTATCTACCCATCCCATTTTAATGTGAATACATTTCTCCTTGCTAAGACAGGTTTTGCCACAATATACGCAGGTATTTTACTTTTGGCTTCAAATTTCACCGTAAAAGCATGGGCAGAGTGATCACTGAAATTTAGACACAAGACTACCACCTCAGTCAACAACCAGCCCACAATGTTGTAATCAATAGTGGAACCCTTTTCCTGACACCCAAAAGTCTTTTGTAATAGGCCAGAATGAATATCAACCGGGTTCCTAATCTCTAAATTCTTAACGATTAGCATCCTATTAAATGCATTACCATAGTTACTATGGGTCAAATGGGGAATCACCTTCCCTTCCTCGTCAATTAATCCACAGACCGGGTTATAAATCAGATCACAACTATGGACATTAAAATCACCTAACCACATCAAATGAATCTGTTTGGGGTGAGCCTCACCCTACAAATCTTTCTCCTTTTCTAATGCTTCGACCACTTCTGCATCTCACCAATTAAAATCCAATCCCAGTTGTTGCGGCATTCACACAGCAAGATATAAAAAAAATGGGGATGAATTCCATATATTTTAAGACCTTTACGTTTGGTGTATTGGCTATCAGGGTTAAAAAGCCCCCTCTTGCTCTTTCTGCTCTAGATAAAATGGCAAGCGTTTGATATGAACTGTACCCATCTAGAAAAGCCTGACTAATTTCCCAGGTTTCCTGCATACATAATACATCAAACTCTGCTACCTCCCTTAGCCAATCTGTATTACCCCTCTTATGTTTCAATCCGGCAACATTTCATGCAATCAATCTTAACTTCTGGTTACTCTCTACACTCAGTCCTCGCCCCACCCCCGGGGTGCTTCTAAATTAGGTTCATCTGACCCAGGTTACTTTGACAATTGCGATTGACTATCAAGTCAGTCACAGGTTTCCAAACCTTCCAGTGGCTCATAGCTATTTCTTGTTTTAGCACCGTACCTATTGAATTCAGTGTTTTGCTGTAGATACTGGGGGAAGTAACTGGCACTGCTGTTATTGGCCCACCTCTTATCTCTGATCCCAGGGTGTGTTGGCTGGTAAAAGAACCCCAGGGGGAGAACATGGATCTGCATGCATGTAATGAAAATATGAAAATATGGGATAGTCTTTTCAATAAGTCCTCCAACAATCAGCTGTCATCGAAATTAACGACTACACAGTCACCACCTATAGTTTTGGAGGCCATACCTATCCATGAAACTCTTCTGGCCATTTTTATATGTCCATGCAAGGCATAGGTCACCCTAACATTTCTAGTTAGCCAGTGAGTAGCGTTTGTCATCAGTTGCTCTGTGGTGTCAGATTGCATGTGGTTTAGTTCCGGTGAATTAGATAATATTAAAACATATGTGCAGGCCGCAGAGGGTAGATTCAACCTTTAGCCACTTAATTTGCCTTGTTCAACACCCTTCCCTCCCTCACCTACTGGCCTTTGAATTTCCACACTGTTACCTCTTAAACTAGATAGATCTGACCCCTCGTTCGCTTGATTTAGGGAAGCACTTATAGGGGTCGTTGTCTGTACCTCAAAGGTCCGAACCAAATGGCTAAACCCTAAAAGATTAGGTGGAGGGTCAACTAGACGTGTTTGCTTTACCGTACCTTCCCTCCTTCCTTCTATCTCCCTCTGATTCCTGAGATACCCTTTGAATCTGCTGAGGGGCTATAGCGGAGATTTGTTTACCACTTTGTCCCTGGATGCCCTGATCTCCCTTCTGTTCTGCAGCTCGCTCTGAGCTTGTAAGAAGGAGAGAGATGCTCTTTTCTATTTTCTCTAATCTACTCTCTAATGGCTGCAGTAATGACTTTACAATATGCTCCATATTAATGCATACAACATTGTCCTCGTTAATAAAAATTATTTCTCTGGGATTTTCCTCCAAGATTAGTCTTTTTACCTGTGCGAGCTCTCTTCTTCTTGGGGCTGACCCTTTTCCTCTTTACTGGGGGTTCTTTTAAAATCATGCACTCAACATCGGAAGGGCCAGGAGATTTATCAGTAGTCGTACTGAGTGCAGCAACTTGCCTTAGTGAGCATACAGTTATAGTTATTGTCAGTGGCACTAGACAAGGCACTACGTTCTACTCTAAACCACTCTTTACCTTCTCCAGGGAAAGGCGGTGTTCCATAAGTTCAATTTCCTTGGTCAGGACACTCGCGGCTCTTGTCAGAAACAAATCCAAGGTTTTAATTGCTTCCTCCCATTAGCCTTCCTTTTTCCCATGGCTTGTAGGGGATTAATCAGCCTGAACTCTAGCAGTTTAGGGGGGGGGGGCTCGGCCGATGGGCGATGATGAGCGAAGACGGGCCCACCTATTTATTCATAAATCACCCATACAGTTGTGCCTGTAAGCCAACAGGCCAGAGTACTAATTTATAAATGGGGCACACCTACTATTGAAGTTAGTGTCCCCTCACACTGAAATAAAACCCAAAAGCCTGCCCTGAAGAGGTGGGTGCTGCAGGACTGAACATAAGCTTTTCATGCAGTTGGAGACTAAGGGCCCATTTAAATTATTGGTGGTAAGTGTGAGGAAACAGGCTTTTTGCAGGCCCCCTCATTTTTCGCAGCTATTTGGACTACTAGCTGATGGTCTTTTAACTCTGAGAGTGCACTGAGGCCTGCTTACCAGACCTCAGTGCCAGTGTTCTACCCACTTACAAAATGTATGTTGAATTGGCTATCCCCAATTGGCATAAGATGACTTACTTCTAAGTCCCTAGTATATGGTACCAAGGGTACCCAGGACATGTAAGACAGAGTGTCCCCTCCAGGGCTGCAGCACTGGCTGTGCCACCCTGTGTGGGACAAAGTACAAAATGGCTCCCAGCCTGCCACTGCAGCCTGGAGTAGCAGTTTTAACCTGCAAGTTCAACTTTGCCATTTAAGCCAATGGCAAAGCCCCCACTTCACTTATCAATATATCTAAGTGTTCCCGAAGGAAGGCATATGGAGCCTTGAGGCATGGAGCTACATAATATTCAGTTGGACATATGCTTTTAATATGTCCTGGCAGCAACACTTCCACATTGTTGTTTTGCTGTGGAAAAGTTAGTTGCCCCATTGGCTAACACAGAGTTAGCAGCTAAACCCTCAGCCCACCTAACGTCTGAATGGGACTACTAAAATGGGTACTTCAAAGTATCAAATTAATCGTGGCATTAAACACGACTTCATGCCCAAGTCGAATTTAATGTCACTTTTAAGGAAAGGCAACTTTTACCCAGTTTGTCGAGGGGACTCACAGTTGCTGGCCACCAGACAGCCTTCTGCCCTCCTGGAGAGTTGTGTGAACGACTCCCAGGCTAAGGAACAATAGAAGCCTGCTACAGGGAGAGGTAATACCTCCCAGTTGCAGGAAGACCCTTAGAGTGTTGGCCCAAAAGGCGAGCTTCAAAGGTGAAGCAGCTTTTGGTGGGCAAATAGTAATCCCACTCCTGAGAGGTTGCCCCTTTGTTCAGGTAGACAGGCTGGTGGTGGGAACAGAGATGGGATACCAGTGCCCAAACCTTTTTTCCTGTGGGCATGTAGTTCACAGGTTGCCACACCTCTAGGGTGGGCTAAGAAGCTCCTACTATTCAAGGAAGGGTTCAGACATCTTGGGAGTGGGAAAAATAGTGCACCCTGGGATTAAAAGATGCCACACATAGCTGTAAGTCATCACAGGGCGGGTGAGATCTTGGTAGCCTACTGGCTAGGGACTGCATCATCCCCAGGGCACTTTCTGGGCATAAATATGCCCCCCGGCACCCTGAACATCAAATCATGCCAGAACTGGAGAAAGGTACAGAGAAGGACTGCCCTGCTGAATCCTGGACCTTGCAAGAAAGGCTGCACCATCTGCTGGACTGCACCTGCCGCACCTTGGGCTGGTGATAAGAGGACTGTGCCTGTGCCTCCTGGCTCACGGAAAAGTCACTCCCGAGCCCCAGACCAAAGAAGTGACTCCAAGGTTAGGCAGCTTAACCCTAGAACCAGCACCAGTCCATCAAAGCTGAAGAAGCCCATTCCAGCAAGCAAGTAGCCACTTTCTGTGAATAGCTGTTGACTGCTGCTGGGCACCCCAAGCTGTGATCCTTAATAGCCAAAAATTGCACCTGAGTCTGCCTGACCCAGGAGCATCATCAGAGTCCAGCTTGGTCGCTCAATAGGGACAAAGCAAACTCAAGGAGATGATGGACGGAGCACTGAAACTTTTCAGACACTCATCCCCAGTCACAAATCTGGGTTGAATCCATCATCGTTCTTTAGCTCACTTCGCCACCCCAGTTCGGGCCCAGCTATATCCAAATCAGTCTTGACTCTGTGCCTCATGGGAACAGTCCAGCCCGAACTGCCAAGCCAGGTCCTCCCTGGACCGGAAACAAGCATCCTGGGACTGGTTTTGAGGATAACACCCTCATCAGCCAGGCTATCTTGAATCCAGTGGCAAAGTGAGCAAGGGACCCACGTCTGGGCATACCCTGCCAACTTAGGGAGAACAAAGCAAACACAAGGAGATGATGGACGGAAGGCTGAAACTTTTCAGACACTCATCCCCAGTCGAAGATCTGGGTTGAATCCATCATCGTTCTTTAGCTCACTTCGCCACCCCAGTTCAGACCCAGCTATATGCAAATCAGTCTTGACCCTGTGCCGCATGAGAACAGTCCAGCCCGAACTGCCAAGCCAGGTCCTCCCTGGACCGGAAACAAGCATCCTGGGACCGGTTTCGGGATAGCACCGCTCATCAGCCAGGCTAACTTGAATCCAGTGGCAAAGTGAGCAAGGGACCCACGTCTGGGCATACCCTGCCAACTTAGGGCAAACAAAGGAAACACAAGGAGATGATGGATGCAGCGCTGAAACTTTTCAGACACTCACCCCCAGTCACAGATCTGGGTTGAATCCATCATCATTCTTTAGCTCACTTCGCCACCCCAGTTCAGACCCAGCTATATGCAAATCAGTCTTGACCCTGTGCCTCATGGGAACAGCCCAGCCCGAACTGCCAAGCCAGGTCCTCCCTGGACCGGAAACAAGCATCCTGGGACTGGTTTCGGGATAACACCCCTCATCAGCCAGCCTAACTTGAATCCAGTGGCAAAGTGAGCAAGGGACCCACGTCTGGGCGTACCCTGCCAACTTAGGGCGAACAAAGCAAACACAAGGAGATGATGGATGGAGCGCTGAAACTTTTCAGACACTCACCCCCAGTCAAAGATTTGGGTTGAATCCATCATTGTTCTTTAGCTCACTTCGCCACCCCAGTTCAGACCCAGCTATATGCAAATCAGTCTTGACACTGTGCCTCATGGGAACTGTCCAGCCTGAACTGCCAAGCCAGGTCCTCCCTGGACCAGAAATAAGCATCCTGGTACCGGTTTCGGGGTAACACCCCTCATCAGCCAGGCTAGCTTGAATCAAGTGGCAAAGTGAGCAAGGGACCAACATCTGGGCATACCCTGCCAACATAGGGCGAACAAAGCAAACAAAAGGAGATGATGGACTGAGCGCTGAAACTTTTCAGACTCTCGCCCCCAGTCACAGATCTGGTTTGAATCCATCATCTTTCTTTAGCTCACTTCGCCACCCCAGTTCAGACCCAGCTATATGCAAATCAGTCTTGACCCTGTGCCTCATGGGAACAGTCCAGCCCTAACTGCCAAGCCAGGTCCTCCCTGGACCGTAAACAAGTATCCTGGGACCGGTTTTGGGGTAACACCCCATATCAGCCAGGCTAGCTTGAATCCAGTGGCAAAGTGAGCAAGGGACCCACATCTGGGCATACCCTGCCAACTTAGGGTGAACAAAGCAAACACAAGGAGATGATGGACGGAGTGCTGAAACTTTTCAGACACTCACCCCCAGTCACAGATCTGGGTTGAATCCATCATCGTTCTTTAGCCACTGGATTCAAGCTAGCATGGCTGATGAGGGCTGTTACCTCGAAACTGGTCCCAGGATGCTTGTTTCCAGTCCAGGGAGGGCCTGGCAGTTCGGGCTGGACTGTTCCTATGAGGCACAGGGTCATGACTGATTTGCATATGGCTGGGTCTGAACTGGGGTGGCGAAGTGAGCTAAAGAACGATGATGGATCCAACCCAGATCTGTGACTGGGGGTGTCTGAAAAGTTTCAGCACTCCCTCCATCATCTCCTTGTGTACACACAATAGGGACTCCAGCCTTCACAACTAGACCAACTGTGCATGGAGATCGGTTTTCCCAACTGCAGCTGGCCTTCTACTGGCTCAAAGAGGAATTCTAAAGACCCTGACCCCGACCCCTGTGGCCAAAGCCGCCCCACCTTACCTGGGGACCGCGAAGTAACCACAAGGATACCCCCATCGACCGCACAGCACCCAGAGCATCTTTCAGCATCCTCAGCATACTGCATCACCGGCATCAAGACCATTCCATTAAAGTCTATGGCAATTTTTATGTAAAGTGTGGAACTGGACTTGGGATTGCTTTGGTGACCAGATAACTGTTCATATACTCCCTAGTGGCCCCCCTGACCTTCTCCCTGTCAGATTTGGTTGCCCCAATCAGGCTGGAGTAGCCAAACCTAACTATTTCAAACAGTGGCGTAACAAAAGCCCCCACAGCCCCTGCGGTGTGGGGGTGCCCCCAAGCTCTGGGGGGAGGGCACTGGCACTGGCTGGTCCCTGGCCTGAGAGCTCCTAACTTGAGCCAGAGTATCAGGGGCCCACTGCATATACTTTGCAGGGGTGCCCCCTCAAGTTTCGTTACGCCACTGCTTTCAAACTTTTCAAAAGTTTCCAGACCTTACGGTTACCAATGCTTGTTTGTGCTTTGCACTAAACAGCTGAGACTTATGTTTTGCTTAAAATTCTATTTCTTCGGAACACTCGAGTGGATTTTACTCATCTCTGTGTCTAAAAATTCATTAAAATATAATATAATTCTAGAAATTGTTGTCGGATTTCTTTTGTGGTGTGTGACTTTCCTATTTCATTGTTTGGTGCTTCTAAATGCTTTACACTAGTTCCTTTGTTTACGCCTTACTGCTCAAAGCCACAGCTACCCAGTGTTGAGCTAAAGGCTTTACCAATGAGTCTGACTGGACACAAGACTTTTTTTCAAGTGTATTACACAGAAAGGTCGCACAACCATACCATATAATGCACCACAATTTTCACAGTAAGGATACTCGTCACAGCGACAACGGACTATCCTTACCACCAGGAATGCGGTGTGCCAATTAATTTAGTTGCGGGTGGACCTTAGATTTCATCATGGCCTAGTCTACTCCGTCTCTGCCTTGATTAAACCCCTCCGACAGCCCTGTCGTAGGAGGCAGACCTGTAGTTCCGCCCACCTGATTTAGCTGGGTGGAATTAGAGGTTATTTTTCACTGACCCTCACCACCAGGAAAACCCTGGCGGTCGGGGGCAGTGAAAACTGATAAATGATCCTATCGCCATGAGAGAAGACTCTGATGGTGAGGGGAGCATTGCACTTTTTATTTTCATAAATAAAATTCAATTTCTGGAATTTTTTTGGGGAAAAGTAAAAAATGGAACCTGTTTGGTACAGGGTTCCATCCCGCTGATGGAGCCATTCATCAAAGAAGGAAGTACATTTACAGGAGTCGTCTTGACAGCAGTTCCTGATAATGCATTATAAGTGAAGAACCGGAATAACCCACTCACTGGGTCTCGGCGGCGGGGGAATTGCCCAAGTCTTCCATACCCTTCATACGTAGAAAAAGGAGACACAGGAGCCTTCGTCTGCAGGAGGAACCCAGATTTATTCAAATAGCCCGGGCTATGGAACAGAGTCCCAAGCTCCTTAGAAACAAGACAGAGGAGGCTGCTGCTTTACTCCGCAGCTTACAAGCCTTTTATACTTTTTCATTCCAGTCTTTTGGCTGTTAGTCCATTGTTCAATCAGGGCAGTGTTTGCAGTTGATAACCAGATCCAGACGGTGTTTGTAGTTGGTGACCTGATCAAGGCTTAGTACTCAAATTATTGTTCACTCAGCTTGATCAAAGCACGGTCATTCAGGTCATTGTTCGATCAGCTTGATCAAAGCTCGGTCATTCAAACCATTGTCCAATCACCCTGATCAAGGCCCAGCAGTCAGACCTTTGTCCAGATAACCTGATCACGGTGTCAAGGATGTTTACCAGGCAGGGAGCAGGAGATGGGAAACAAATCATTTACACAGGGCGTGAGTGTCTCATGGTTTTCTGTCGAACTGCAAAGAACAGGGGGTTGGGTGTGCGACAGTTCCTGGGCAGAAATGCAGGCTGCAAGATGGTTTTTGTCGTGTTAGTTAGAATCTCCTCAGGCATCAGCAGAAACGACCAGGTGGGTCGTGTGGAAGTGTTTGACACTGAAATGGCAATGAAAAAACAATGGAGTCCTGGTACAAATGATACCGATCAGAAGAACACTTTTCCTCAGACCCTCCTTTTGCCATTGAGTGGCAAATACTTTAAGAAATGTCAATGTTCATAAGGCCATCGGTTTCTTGTTGGAGCATCATCATCATATTGGTGTTGTGAATGTTGGAGGGTGGAGGCTGGATGGTCTGGACACACATTGTACAGAGCACTGGCAGGCACTGAAAGCACAAACAGCAGGAGACCAGGACAGTTATTCCCAAGGCAAGGAAGATGAGGACCCTCCACCCCCACTGGGAAAGGAGGCCCCAGATCCAGCCTGTGAGGGACCAGTTGCCTTTATCCAGATGAATTTCGGAAGAAAGGCGATGCAGACGTTGGATGGCATAGTACACTGAAGGTGCGTTGTCTGGGATGTACACGCAGCAGCTGGAGCCGATCAATTTACACACACCACCACGATCAGCAAGGAGGACGTCTAGGACCATGCGGTTCTGCAGTGTTATAAGGCGGTCCGCCTGTAGTTCTGCAGTGATGTTGGAGAGGGCACCAGCTGTTACTGTGATGGTGGCTTCAAGGACCTTGGTCAGTCCTCGTACAGCCCGACTGTTTGCCATGGGGCCCCAGAATGGAAGGAAACCTTTAAGGAAGTCCCCGGTTTCCTGGCCTGCTGTATCCTCGGCTGATATGACGCCCCTACGTGAGCGACGCAGAGCGCCCTTCATCAACAGGTGGTAACTCCCATGGGTAGAATACGTTGGCGGAAGGAGGAAGGCCAGATAGCAGGTACCAGACCAGTTACGGGGGAGCCAAGTGTAGGCGGCAGTGCCACAGATAAAATAGGTGTTGGGGGATGCCACCAGCTTCGGAGGAGATGTAGAGTTTAAAGATTTTGTGATATTACAAGTACTGGTACCAACTTTCTTAGTCCCTAGGCCATGGATGCAGACACGGCCTTGCACATTTATGACATTCACAGTGTCTCGTTCATCGGGCAGTATCCTTCTTGTGCGGAATCTGGAAAATGTTCGTCGAGTGGTTGAGTTGAATACTACCATCTCACCGAGTTCATCTGGTGATAGTAGCGATGTGGATGAGCTGGTCGGGCAAAAGGAGCATTGGCATGGCCAGATCTGTTCCGCCAGAAGTCATCCTGAAATGTTCCAAGGGCAGAATTGGCAGTACCATTGACAGTGTAGGCCTCCTGTATCAACATCAACCATGCAAGACAAGACCCAGAGATGGAAAAGGGGTAGGGAAAGAATGGGACAGGGTGTATCATGGAATGCGGCATCAGTCCGCAAACCCAGCAGTTGGAAGTGTTCATGATCAGCTGATGATGATGCAACATTTGGATGAAGGTGTTATTGAAGAATTCTGCACGGCTGGGTAACTCGTGGGCTGGTAGCGTGTAATATTGGTGCTCTGTAGGAGTTGGGGTTGGTGAGGTAACAGGATGGTAGATTAGTAACAGCCAACCAAGAATAGACAGGATGAGGGAGACAAACAGCGTCACCACGGTGGCCATGAAGCATTTACTATGTCGGAGACTGACATATTGTTTCTGGATTCGAGTGTTTTGGACGGCAGCCATTGTGCTAAGCCAGGGACCTCTAGTGGCTGTCTGTGATTGGTGGTTGCTTCACTGGGCGCAGGTGCCAAGAGCCCTATGGCGTACCTTAGTCTGACACACCAGCACTACTCTCGGCCGGGAAGATCACAGCTCTACAGCCTATAGGCACTTGGCGAAGTCAAAGGCAAGCCTTCCCTCGGGAGCGCAAGTTATATCGGTCGGAAGTAGGGTCAGTATGGTCGGGAAACAATTGTTCTGGACGTTGAGCAGAGTTAAGGGAGGGTTCCACCCTTCCTTTCAGTACGCTGTCACTCTCTGCTTCTGTAGATGTAAAATGCAGTCTGGCATCGCTGAACGGGACAAATGTCGGGACTGTTTCTGTTTCTGAGTCTCCTTGTCCTTCCCTCACCCACTGATCGTAGGGGAGGGGCAGAGGCACACGCCTACAGTGGGACGAATGCACCCAATTCTTCCGACCTTCTACTTTCACGGCGGTGCGGGTGGCCAGCAACACCTGACGGGGCTGTGTCCAGCGGGGTTCAAGGCTCTTAGTCCGTTGAAAATTTCTCACCAAGACCCAGTCACCAGGTTGGATAACGTGTCCTGGGCCCTCGCTTTTGTCAGGTATGGCCTCATGCACCTGGTGATAAAGAGTACGAAAGGTATTAGTTAGACTGTACAGGTAATCAGTTAATACAGGGTATTCAACATCAGACAGTTTCCTAGGCCGCGGGACACCCCATACATTGGCAGGCCTCCCGAACACAATCTCATGGGGGATAGCCCTATCCTGGTGTGGGCTGTTGTTCTTGTAGACAATAGGGCCAAGGGCAGAGCATCAACCCAAGTGACACCTGTGTCAGCTACTATTTTGGCCACTTTATTTTTTAGGATGCCATTGTACACCTCCACTAGACCTGCTGACTGGGGGTGGTTAGCTGCATGAAAATTTTGTTTTATACCCAATGCTGTACAGATATATTCCATAATTTGAGCCGTAAAGTGTGTCCCGTTGTCACTCCAGACCAAGCGGGGCAAACCGAATCGTGGGAGGTACTCTTTTAATAGCATTTTGGCGGTAGTGATAGCGGTGCAGTCTTTGACGGGGTAGGCCTCCACCCATCGGCTGAAGGTACAGACCACCACTAGGACATATTTTAAATTGTTACATCGGCCCATCTGGATGTAATCTATTTGGAGGACTTCAAAGGGAAGGTAGGAGGAGAGAATCCTCCCTTAGGAGTAACTGTGCCTTTTCCTGGGTTATACATTAGGCAAATCATGCATGTTTTAACCAGCTTTTCAGCATATGTTGGTATCTTAGAGTTGTACCATGTAGGTTCCAACAGTTTACATATCCCTTTTGCACTAATGTGAGCAGGACCATGGGCCATCGTAACTACTGGTAGCACATGACTGTCGGGTAACATCCATTGTCTTTCCATAGTCGTGCGGACCCAGCAACCATCAATTCCCTCCTTTGCTAATTGCTCCTTCCACACCCGTCGTTCCTCAGGAGTAGTATGGGACTGAATATCGATCACACTCTGTACTGTGTTTTCAACCATGCCCTCGTCTGCCACCCACCTAGCGGGACCTCCTACATACATTCCTTCCCTTTTCCTAAGAGCTGTTTGTCTGGCCGTCTGGTCAGCCAGGGCATTGCCTTTCCCAACATCATCTGTCACTTTCTTATGGGCCTTACATTTTATAATGGCCACCTTTCTGGGGAGTGTCAGGGAGTCTAACAATCGGTGAATTAGGGGGCCATGTTGAATCTTGGTCCCATGGGAAGTAAGGAAATTCCTTTCTTTCCATAACCTCCCGAAGTTGTGGGACACCCCGAAGGAATATTGGCTGTCAGTATAAATATTTACCGTCATCCCTTTGCTTAACTCACAGGCTCTAGTGAGGGCCACTAATTCTGCTGCTTGAGCAGAGCACTGCGGAATCTGAGTTGTTTCTACTACTTGTCCTAATGTCGTGAGGGCAGAAGCGGCTGAGGTGTTACAATCTGGCCCTCTGAGACATGATCCGTCCACATATAGTGTACCTTCTGGTTCTGCTATCGGGGTATCCTGTAAGTCAACCCGTCCCTTCGTCTCCTCCTCTGTCCTTAATATGCAGTCATGTGGGTCTAAGCGGGCATCCTGAGTATCCAGTGGTAGTAATGTTGCGGGGTTCAGTACAGTGCATCTCTTGATGTTAATGTGGCTGGAAAAGAGTGTCAGTTCATATCCTGTGAGTCGTGCGCTAGTGAGGTACTGTGTCTTGGTGTTATTAAGGAGGGTATCTACAGAATGGGGGACCATCAGAGTCAGGGGGGAGTTCATGACTATCCCCGCACTCTGACGGACCATGAGGGCGGCCGCAGCGGTCGCCCGTAGGCATCCTGGGAGAGCCCTTGCAACAGGATCTAGGGTGGCTGAAAAATAGGCACATGGCCGATGGTGACCTCCGAACATCTGGGTCAAGACAGCGCATGCACAGCCGTCTGTCTCATGTACAAAAAGAAAAATTGCTTGCTATAATCAGGAGTACCGAGGACTGGAGCAGTACACAGAGCCCTCTTTAAATCTTGGAAGGCCTGCGCATGCTCTCTAGTCCATGGAAAGGAACTGTCTGATATGTCTTTAGTGGTGAGGGCAAGAAGAGGTTTGACCATGGCCGAAAAGTTGGAAATCCACTGTCTACAGTATGAGGTTAGGCCTATGAAGGCTCGTACCTGCTTTTGTGTTCGTGGGGCCGTCATAGCATTGATAATGGCTACACGATCAGCGGTGAGCTGTCTTCCCTCCTTCGAGAGGAGATGACCTAAATAGGTCACCTTCTCTTGACAAAACTGAAGCTTTTTAAAGAGACTTTGTGATTATGGAGGGCAAGGTGGCGTAACAAACAGAGAGTAGCTTCTTTACATGTTGGGGCAGAATTTGCAGCAATGAGGAGGTCATCTACATATTGTAATAGTGTGGAGTTATCAGGGAGTTCCAAGGAATCTAGTTGACTTTTGAGGGCTTGACTATAGAATCTAAAGCTTCGCCCACCAAGGGAGAAACCAAAAAAATGTCTGCTGTCAGGATGTATAGGAATGCTGAAAAAAGCGTTCTTCAGGTCTATGACAGAAAAGTGCGTTGCGTCAGAAGGGACCATCGTTAAGAGGGCTGTAATGTCGGGGACAACAGGATATTGGGAGATTGTTATTTTGTTAAGGGCTCTCAGGTCAATCACGAATCTGTATATTTTAGGGGAGAGAGCATCTCCATTGGTCTTTTTAAGAACGGGAATAATGGGACTGTTACAGATATTGCCACGTGTTTCCTCCACTACGCCCTTGTCCATTAATTCAGATATTATTGTTAAAAGGGCCATTTCTCCTTCCGCGGGTAGTCGATACTGCCGGAGGCGGGGGAGAAGTGCACCTGGCTGGATGCGTACCACATGAGGGGATATGTTGAGACACCCTACATCAGTGTCTGATGATGCCCAGAGGGAGGAAGGTAAAAACTGCAATTCTGGTGGGAGGGGACCAGACAGATACATATAGGAAGCTGCGGTGGGAGAAATTGTTAGGGATACACCTTGGGGACTGCATGATATGGTCGCATACAGAGCTTTCAGTAAATCCATGCCTAACAAGTTTTCACTGCAACCTGTAGTAAGGACCAAGGGAGCGTCAACATTTGCAGGGCCAATATCGAGAGGGAGAGGTTCAGAGACAGGGCTCGTCACAGGTGTTCCTGCAAAACCCACGGAGACATTTATTTTGCCAGAAAGGGGTGCCTCCGGGACTGACAGACGTGCAATAGAAGACCTGGTGGCCCCAGTATCCAAAAGAAAATTCTGATCGTTCCCCACAACTGACATTTGAACATACGGGCCCCTTTGATCCACTGGAATTTGCACTCTGGTAATACCCCTTTCCTGGCTGTCCTATGCTTGGTAGGACCCTATCTCATCAACTTCGTCATAATCATCATTGTAATAAGTGCGTGTTGTTTCGTAGCCATCAAACCTATTGGCCGGGCGCGGCCGGACGGGAACGTGATCCCTGGGCCTACGTTCTTTATCCTGTGGATGGGGCGGGCCATGGTCCCTAGTCGGCCTTCCCTCCCTGGGAGCGCGAGGCCGAGTCTTCCCTGTTCGGATGTTTTCAGCTAACACGGGACACTCGTCTATCCAATGGCCGTACCCCTTACAATAAGCACACTGATCTGTTTGGAGGGCTCCCGTATGTTGAGGGCTGGAGGGGGTAGACTGGCGAGCCCTCGGAGGGTGTTGGGGTTGAGGTCTGAAATTCCCGCGGGCATCGGGACCTCGGGGAGGGTAAGCCTGCTGCAGAAGTGCCTTAGTCTTAAGATCCCTAACCTTCTTACTTTCCTTGTCTCTATCTTCATTCTCCCTATTCTCATGATATTGTGCCATAGCCAAGATACCAGTGATAGTTTGGGCAGACCACGTACTTTCAACTTTCTTAAGCCTGGTGGAAATCTCAGGAAGCAAGTTGCTGACAAACTTATCGACAAACACTGGGCCAGAACCTGGGGTCCGGGGATCCAAACCACTATGTCCCTTGTATTCTGTCTCAAAACGGGTAAAGAAGTCCGCCACATTCTCATCTTTTCGCTGCCTACAGGCGTTTATTTTATCCCAGTTAATGACAGTTTCCGGCAAAAGTGTTTTCATAAACGTTATTATTTTACCGGGCAAAGTCAGGATGGCAGCTTCTGGTTTAGTCCCTCCTACCCTTGCTTCTTCCATAGCCTCTAGGTCAGCCCATTTACCTCCCAACGCCACTTCATGATCAGTATGTCGAATCCTGTCCCAAATTTCAGTGGGAACAACCGTACCAAAAAGTAAATCTATATCCTCAAGAACGAGAGTACCTGCAGATATAATCTGACCTAATTCTCTGTAAAAGGCAGCCGGATTCTTCCGGGGATCTGGTAATTGTTCTTTTAACTGCATTACTTCTGACCTTTTCCAAGGAACATGAACCCAAAGCCTGCGCCAGTGTGCCTCAACAGCCCCTCGGCCATTATTTTGGGCATCGGTAAGTGCGTTAACAAAGACAGGGGCCGCCCTCTCATTGGCATAGCTGTCTCTAGAGGGGTGTTGGAAAAAGCGGTCATATCACGGTAAGCCATTAAAGCAGACACAGCACCAAACATCCCCTCTCCCTGAACATCGCCTCTTCTTATTTGTGACCTAAGGTCCATTAATCCAGTGGGTATCTGCATAAGCGCATTCTCAAATTTTTGCATGACCAGCGTACACATGTATTCAGCCCAGGTGGTCTGTTCCATAATCGTCCACTGGGAAAAGGTGGACCATATGTCTTTAAAGGCATAAATATTCCCGTTCTTTATCCAACATTCACACTGTTGCTTCTGTAGGTCATTTTCTCGAAGGGACGAAAAGCTGACTGCAGAGCGCAAGGAGGCCAGTCGGGGGGAATTGAACATTTTATATAAATCCTGCTTAACTGTAGACCACGGGGAAGTAGGAAAAGGGCGGGTAGGGGTAAAGCCGCAGGGGTTGGGCGGATGGAGACTTGTTGTCATTCCCGCAGTGAGGACAGGGTTAGCGGGCGTGGTCGGTGTCACAGGAAAAATCGGGAGGGTTGGTGTGACAGGAAGAACAGTAGGAGGGGCAGTGGGGGCAGGAGTGGGCGGTGGCGGGGGGACATGTGGGGTGTGAGGCGTCAGGGCAGGGTACATTGGGGCATATGCAGGAGGGCTTTCTAGCATGGTATGAAGCAAGGAATCACCTTCTTCTTCCCCATCCATATGGCCCTTTCTTTTCTCCTCACAAGCTGGATAGCATTTTTGTACCCGGGCCCCATGCTCCCTGTTGGCTATTTCTACCGATTTTGTCATTTGATTTTGTAAATTTACTCTGGCGTGGTCGGCCATTGACATGCGTTCCTGTTTTCTTTCTTGAGCCTTCTGCTTTCTAGCTCTCTGCTCTATCTCTTTCCTCCAAAATCGGACAGATTCAAACATAGACGGGCGCGTTTTTCTTTTCATTAATTGTTCCTCTAAGTTGGTGAGAACTTGGGAATTAAAGGAGCCGAAAAGTGGCCACTGTAATTCCGCGTTACTTTGTTTCGTATATTTTACCCAGAATGAGGAAAACATTATGGCAGAAGGGCCATGTTTAACATACATCGTATGGCCAGGGGTCCCTTCTGGAGGAAGCGGACAAGCCGCCTCCAGCTGGGAGTCCTGCGTACACATACAACAACATAATTTCTTGAACTTACTACTGACTGGCATGCTTGTAAATAGGTAACAGACACCGGCGGGTTTTAAAATTCACCTCGCCTGCTTGGCTTTTGCAAAGGTCAATAACAGCAGAATCATACAGACTTGGTGGGTGATCAGTCCACCCTTACCTTACAGGGGTAGTTCTCTTCTGCAGACGTAGGGCTGTGTCCTGCTCCAGAAATTATTTGCTAGGGGACTCCAGCGAGGACGTGGTCATGTGGCCCAGACCGGGTGGGGAGGAACAGCGGGCGAGTCGTTCGGCTTACCGGATTGCAAGAATCCCTCGGGTAGGGCGCCTCCGTCGGAGTCTCTCCGTGCACCTCCTCACATCCACCGGGCCTGACCTTCGTACTCGTGGAGTCCCTGTTCGGGCGCCATTTGAAGAACCGGAATAACCCACTCACTGGGTCTCGGCGGCGGGGGAATTGCCCAAGTCTTCCATACCCTTCATACGTAGAAAAAGGAGACACAGGAGCCTTCGTCTGCAGGAGGAACCCAGATTTATTCAAATAGCCCGGGCTATGGAACAGAGTCCCAAGCTCGTTAGAAACAAGACAGAGGAGGCTGCTGCTTTACTCCGCAGCTTACAAGCCTTTTATACTTTTTCATTCCAGTCTTTTGGCTGTTAGTCCATTGTTCAATCAGGGCAGTGTTTGCAGTTGATAACCAGATCCAGACGGTGTTTGTAGTTGGTGACCTGATCAAGGCTTGGTACTCAAATTATTGTTCACTCAGCTTGATCAAAGCACGGTCATTCAGGTCATTGTTCGATCAGCTTGATCAAAGCTCGGTCATTCAAACCATTGTCCAATCACCCTGATCAAGGCCCAGCAGTCAGACCTTTGTCCAGATAACCTGATCACGGTGTCAAGGATGTTTACCAGGCAGGGAGCAGGAGATGGGAAACAAATCATTTACACAGGGCGTGAGTGTCTCATGGTTTTCTGTCGAACTGCAAAGAACAGGGGGTTGGGTGTGCGACAGTTCCTGGGCAGAAATGCAGGCTGCAAGATGGTTTTTGTCGTGTTAGTTAGAATCTCCTCAGGCATCAGCAGAAACGACCAGGTGGGTCGTGTGGAAGTGTTTGACACAAAATGGCAATGAAAAAACAATGGAGTCCTGGTACAAATGATACCGATCAGAAGAACACTTTTCCTCATAAGTGACAGTCAGCTTTGCGGTCATTTATAAATTTGGTGGGTGGTCCCTTCACCAGGGCAATGGAGTAACTTACTCCATCACCCTCGCTAAAAAACGGGCTGCCTGCCCAAAATTAAATCAACCGCTAAGTCTGAAGATAAAATGTTTGATGGGGATAACCTACTTGGTGTACCTGACCTCCACTCCATCACGGTGAGCCTGAAATTGTGCTTGAGTCCTGGTCCATAGCAAATTATTGTTTTTCCACAGTGCTTACCTTTAATAGGCGCTTTTTGCCTATAACTCTAAAAATCTGTATCTCCATTTACGCTTAACATATTCTGACATTTTTGATTTCTTTTTGCAAGTTTTTCTCTATTTTGCAAAATTTGTTTGAGAATTTTGTTATGTTGCGTTTATTAGTTTAACATTGTTGGTACTCTTGAACTCAGCACTCACTTCTCTGGGGATTGCCTGCTGCTTTTGCCATGGCTATCAGGGGCTGAGAAGAGATTCTCTCAGAATTGTATTCTGTTTGTTTGCCCAGTATAGAAAGTGCATATTTGATCGAAAACATCTATTATGAGAAAATAATATGTTGATGTTTGAAAGCAAAAAGATTAAAAATCCCAAAAATATTTGTAACTGCTCTTTGAATGATAGTTAAATCAAGTGGAAAAGATTTATAACTGTTTCAGTGTATTTCCTTTGTCCCAGTGGGCACTTGATGTTATTTCATTAGTCATGTGGAGGCATTTTATACTGATGAAACTTTTCCTGCCATGCTGTTAGTAACTCTGTCTTATGTGTTTTAGTGGTTGAAGTTCCTCTATACTATTAAGTGTTAAATATTGTCCAGACAAAATACGGTGTCCAGAATATCGACTACCAAAATATCATGAAGGTATTTATAGGTAGGTTTAATTTTATTTAAATTCTTAACTCCACATATATTTAGTTTGAAAATATATGTATCTTCTAGATATGTAGATGTGGATTTATGAATAGTAAATTTATACTTACATACTTTCATGATTTGTATTGGTCAATATTCTTAATATAATATATTGACATGACATTATTCTGTCATTATTCTGTCACTTGATATTATAACATTCATCTATGTGGTCGATCCTAACAATCCTGCAAGGTTTGGTTACTATTGTGATTGCATTTGATGTGGTTATTGCTGGAACATTGGTCAAAACCATTGGTAGCTCAGGACTATTTTCACTACTGAGAAGTAGCTCTCATTATAAAATCAAAAAAGGAGAAATGGCAAGAGCAACAATGGATTGTTCTCTTAGGCTCAATTAAGGTCAAATATATACGTGCGTTTTGGCATGTTATTACAAATGGTAGTTTAATGACCACTTCTCCTCCTGAGACTCATGTATTGTCTGATGTTTGAGTTGATAATTTTATGAGTGAATATAGTTAGGGGTGGTCAGTAAAATCCATTCCTCCGGTGGAGTTTGCGGAGCTTTGCTCACTTTGCGCTCCGCTTGAAGTGCAGAGTTTCGAAAAACTATGCCAACCTCTGCATAGTGGAGTTTTTTCTTGTGCATGGCTTACCAATGGTAAATTGGTGAATGCCAGTGAGAAAATAAAGTGCTAGACTGCCTCCCAGCGAGTTTTCTCAAAGCGGGTGGTTGCGCCAGGTCGCTACCGCTCACGTTGAGATAGCTGCCGCTCGCCATAAGAAAGCTGTAAAGCAGAAAGAAGCAAGAGTGGCAGAAAGAAACAGTGCCCTCTGGCATGCCGCGCGGTGCAGTTCGTGCTGATTTTACAGCATGGGACAAGCTCCCAGCGCTAAAAATCAGCCAGAGCAGCGCAACATGCCACCAATCTGCCACTCGCGGAACTCCGCTGAGTCTTGTAGAGTTTTTGGGTAACTTCACGAACTCCGCGGAGTAAAATCCTGCGAGTTCCGCCTACTGCTATATATAATGTAAAAGTAGATGAGCTGCTTCTCGATTACATTTTTCCTAACAACTAGGGAATAGTGCTTGTGTTCCATTCTCAGGGGATGAGATAATCTAGAGAAACCCAGGAAGGCTCCTGTGATAGATTGGGTCCCGGTGATCTGTTTAAATCAGACTAGAGTCTGGGTCCCATATGTGTGTGCTGGTTTTAACACAATAGCTGCTGGCACCCCACTTCCTCAATCATGGCTGGGGGGTTAAATCGTACAGATTCGTAAGAACAGCAACCTTTCAGATGAAAAGAATTACAGACCTATTAGTTTTATTGATAACCTTCAGAAGGTTTTTGCAATATATAAAAGAGTGGTAACAGAGAGATAAAAGAGTGGCTAGATGCTTGGAATGTTTTATCTCATTATCAGGTGGATTTTTAGAGATGTTTTATTTATTTTATTTATTTGCAGTGTTTTATATAGCGCTTGCTAGACCCGGAGGTATCAGAGCGCTTTACATGAGCATCAGCGAGTTACAAATATTGAATCAGTTACAGGAGCCTAGTCTAGACATAGGAAAAAAACAGTGTTGCACAATAACATCAGTTACTATAACATAGCATAGAAATTACACATGTCCAAAGGGGTAGGGAAGGTAGAGGGGGGAAAGGAAAAAAGGGGAGGAAAGAAGATCGGGCCGGGTAGAACCGGAAGTGCTCCAAGGGAACCAGAAAACAATATGAAAAGTCAAAATGGGGGATCAGTAATCATAACATCCGGAGTCACGGTGATTGAAAGAGAAAAGAGGGGAGAGGGAGACCAAGGGGGGGGGGGGGAGGGTCAAGTCAGAGTAAAGGTTTGTCAGGCGACAAAGGGCGTAGTCATGCAGTATGTGAAAATGGACAGATCCTCCAAGCTGGAGGATCCGGGTCACGGGTACCGTTTACAAAGACACAAAATGGTGGGACAACGCAAAAAAGTACAATCAACAAAATCATAAGGGCGCTGGTTCCACGGAGCAGGGTTGAGGTGGGGGGGGGAACACTAACAGGAGCAAGGAGGGAGGGGGGTTGGGGATCGCCGAAAACAATCGGATCGTTTAAACGAGCAAACGCTCAGGGCTGCAGGGGCAGCAGAGTCATAGTTCGGTAAGCCGCACAGTTCGATCGGGTGCCCAGTCCGTAGTCCCGGAGAAGGTAGGCAGCAGCGGGGATCAGGAGGGCGCGCCTCCCCCGATTCGAGAGGTGAAGACAAGCTCAGGGGCCATGGTCCGCAGTGCCATGGATGCAAGTGCAATCGACCAGGGTTTTAGGTACATGTTATATGGAAAGTTGTAACCTTAAGGAACTGCCCTTCTTTTTGTCAGTTTCATCAATATGAAATTCACATTTGATACTGTCCCACGCCCTACCTTATGGAAGGCTCTGTATGAGTTGGGTATCCCAAGTGGTCCCCATACACTAGCCTAAATACATACAACCTTGCCACTGTGAGGTATTGCCGGGAAGGTGAGATAACATCTTGATTTCCCATTAATTGAGGTATCCCCCCCAGGGTGTAATCTGGCTCTGACCCTTTTTCGAAAAGTGTAGCATACTATCTCTCTAGTTGTGTTCATGACGCCCCGACACTTACTGGTGAAAAGAAATTGTACTTGTTTGCTAATGATACATTATTGATATCAAAGATGGTGAGTGACCTACACAATCTACTTAAAATGTTTCTGTTTTTTGTCTGAAGAATGGTCTAGAAATGAATGCTGACATTCCTCGATCCCAGTATGTCTAATTAAAATTTCTTGAAGTCTTTGACCCACTAGTGGTTTGCAGACAGTACCTCTGAGGTTTACCAAGTACACAGAAGTAAAGGACTCGTTTAGCTGCACAACAGTTGCCAACCACAGCATAATTTGTGCTGGTTTGTGCTGATGGTGAGCACAAAAACACGTTTTTAGGGACCTGAACTTATTTTTCACATCACACATTGACCCAGGGGAAAAGAGAAAGGCAGAAAATGGAGAAAGATGGAGGAAGAGAGAGATAGAAAAACAGTGGCAGAGACAGAAAGCAAGGATGGCAAATCTTCAAGAATGATACAAAGAGACAGGAAATGTAGGTCAGGTGCAGTAGCACCGGGCCCAAAAGTTGTCAGAACTCCTCTAAACACATAGCATTGCTATATTTGACTACTAAACAGGCAGCCACAATTGCAGTTACCTTGCAGTTAAAAAGGACTTGATTCGAATGGTGCAGTGGAACCGGGGCCAAAAGCTCTAGGGACCCCACTAAACCAGGATTATTGCTAAAATTTTAAACTAAACAGACAGTTAAAAGTGCAGTTACCTTGCAGGCAACAGGGTCATGATTTCAATGGTGCAGCAGGTGCAGTGACACCGGGACCAAAAGCTCTAAACACACCACTAAACACCTAAAACTGTTATATTTTACTACTAAACAGGCAATCACAAGGGTAGTTACCGTGCAGACAACAGGGTCATGATTTGAATGGTGCAGCAGGTGCAGTGGCACCGGGCCCAAAAGTTGTCAGAACTCCTCTAAACACCTAATATTGCTATATTTTACTACTATACAGGCAGTCACAATTGCAGTTACCTTGCACTTAAAGGGGGCTTGATTTAAATGGTGCAGCAGGTGCGGTGGCACTGGGGCCAAAAGTTGTCATAATGCCACTAAACACCAAATATTGCTAGATTTTACTACTAAATAAGCTGTCACAATTGCAGTTACCTTGCAGTTAAAAGGGACTTGATTTAACAGGTGCAACAGGTGCAGTGGCACCGGGGCCAAAAGTTGTAATTACTCTACTAAACACCAAGTACTGCTATATTTTACTACTAAACAGTCACAAGTACAGTTATCTTGCAGGCAATAGCATCATTATTTGAATGGTGCAGCAGGTGCAGTGGCACCGGGCCAAAAATGTATCAGAGCTCCTCTAAACACCTAATATTGCTTTATTTTACAACTAAACAGGCAGTCACAAGTGCAGTTATCTATAAGGAGCTAGAGTCATGATTTCAATAGTGCAACGGGTGCAGTGGCACCGGGTCCAACAGCTCCAGGCACCCCACTAAACACCTAACATTGCTATATTTTATTCCTAAACAGGCAACCACAATTGCAGTTACCCTGCAGACAACATGGTCATGATTTGAATGGTGCAGCTGGTGCAGTAGCACCGGGCCCAACAATTGTCATAACTCTTCTAAACACATCATATTGCTATATTTGACTACTAAACAGGTAGTCACAATTGCAGTTATCTTGCCGTTAAAAGGGACTTGATTTGAATGGTGCAGCAGGTGCAGTGGCTCTGGGCCAAAAGCTCTAGGGACCCCACTAAACGCAGAATATTGCAAAATTTTACTACTAAACAGGCAGTCACAAGTGCAGTTATATAGCAGGCACTTGGGCCATGATTTCAATTGTGCTGCAGGTGCAGTGTTACCGGGGCCAAACGCTCTAGGGACCCCGATAAACCCAGATTATTGCTAAATTTTACTACTAAACAAGACAGTCGCAAGTGCATTTATCTAGCAGGCAATAGGGTCATGATTTGAATGGTGCAGCAGATGCAGTAGCAACAGGACCAAAAGCTCTATGCACCCCACTAAACACCTAATATTGCTATATTTTACTACTAAACAAGCAGTTACAAGTGCAGTTACCTTATAGGCAATAGGGTCATGATTTGAGTGGTGCAACAGGTGCAGTGGGACCGGGGCCAAAAGTTCTCATAACTCCTCTAAACACCAAATTTTGCTATATGTTACTACTAAACAGGCAGTCACAAATGCAGTTATCTTGCGGGCACTGGGGCATGATTGGAATTGCGCAGTAGGTGCAGTGGCACCAGGCCCAAAAGTTGTCAGAACTCCTTTTTTGCACATAATATTGCTATTACATCAATTAATTCTTTTATTTCCCTCTTTCATTTCATTTTTCAAAATTTTGCTATTACTTACTCACACTATACCACTAGTAACAGCACAATATATTTCCTTTTTGTACATAAACAAGTCATAACATTTCAACAGACTCTTCAGTAACTTATATTGTACAACTACTCAGCAAGCAACAAATTACAACAAAAAACAGATTGTTATTAATCACATAGGCGAAACCTAATGCATTTACAAATGCTTGGTAGGGTTGCTTTACATGATCTTACAACAAGAATTGCCTGCAGCAAACACTAATGCATGGAGTCTGCAATACCTTGAAAAATACCCATACAGCGTGTCTTTACAAGTTAAAAACTTGCCTCGTTAAAATGTGGCCCACTTTTTTAGCTATCTGGATCGCTAATCGGGGCCACTTTCATATTGGTGACTGGGCCTATTTTTGTCCCAGTCCGACCCCGAACTCAAGCTTTCTGTAGCACCGGCAGCTGGCTCCCAAGTAAATCTTTGGGACTCTGCACCTACTATTTTACAATTAAGCACTGCTGCCAACTATCCACTATTTTTATGTGGCATCTTTACACGGTCCTAGCTTTTTTAAGCATCAGTCTTCTGCATTTCTGTATTTTTGAGCACATAGTCACAATTGTATATGTGTAACTGCAAAAACTAAAATACAGCTTGCTATTGGTTGAAATGCCTAAACTCGTAGAAGGTATCACACACGGTGTGAGTCAATAACTGTTGTGCATGCTTCTGTGGTGACGGTTAAATGCTAACATATACTTTTCTGATATGTGCAATGAAGCTGCACAGCCGGGCAGGATCACCAGCTGTTCGCTCTGACTGATGCACTGACCTGTCCGTGAACCCCCAGCTCAGGCAACACGACTACTCCGTATGCAATGGCGGATCCCTTGTCATATTCATCAAGTCGCATCTTTTTGACATTATATTAAATACACATTGTATGAAATGATATTGATGTCAGTTTATGTATCTGCCAGCACGTGCAAGCGCCGAAAGAATGACATTGACTTAGCATTAGTGCGTTGTCTTGAACCTCAAGGGTCCCATTATTAAGTAATGCATGAAAACATGAGGGGCAATAGTGTTTCATGACTCAGAGGTAAGTATTATGGATTTTTACTGCCTGATGGTGTGGGATGGGGAACTAATAAAACATGCACCAGCACATCACCTGGTGGGAGCTTCAGGGCACACCAAAAGAGGTCAGGGTGGAAGAGGAGCTAGCACGGGCGGGGAAGAGGTGGGTATCCATTTATTGGTGGAAGTTCAAACTGTGGAACACAGTTAAGCTGGAAGATAATCCCAAAAGGAGGAACCAGCTCCGAATCCAGTGGTTTGGAATAGTGGAAGATTGACAGGAGTTTATATAGGCACCCTTAATTCATGGCTAGAGAGACTGACATCCTTCTTTCCAGAGATACGCAGGACCATTTCCCTGGATGGATATGTGAAGGGAAAAAACTATTTTGAATTAAGATATTTCCCTGGCTGGCAACATTAGAGGATTGTGAAATCGTGTCAAATTAAGAACATTTGTTAGAGTGGGAGCACCCCCATATATTAGCTGTGCTCTCCCAGTGACAGACTTTCAGCTGTAGGAAACCCTTGACCAGGCAACTCACCCGCCACAGGGCCACCAGGTCACGGTGAATGTTGCCTTGCCCGATTTTTAGGTTGTGATGACCGTCAATAATTTTCTTTGCCAATCCACCGTGCCTGTCTTGGAGCTGGCTAGAAAAAACAAGCAGTCACCCCCAAGCACAGTGAGAAAATTCCTGCTAATCATTCATCTGAGCCTCAATGCATTGCTTCCCTTCATGGTATTTTGATGTGCTCAATAGCTGTCTTTATGGCTAGCCTTGCAATGAACTAAGACCCCCAAATATTTGTACATAGAAATCACCTCTTATATCTGGACACCACTGTACCAGGCTTTATATGATATGTTAATTTTTATCTTGTTCTGACTACTATTAGTTGCCAAAGCGGCTAGCTCGCTGGAGTCTAACAGTTGACCATCTATATATAACTGCAGTGTTTTTATGCAGATAGCCATAGTTGTAAGTTGGCAGGTAAATGATGTATTGCTATTATAAAACTTTGTCTTGCTGTGAGATACTAAGTAACACTCGATAAAGGTTCACCATTATGGTCTTTCTTTCTCTTAGACATTTTTCCTTCTTTGCAGAAAACAGACTTTTTTGTATCAAGCATGTTAAACAAATTATTTTTTTCCCCCATTTTTGTGTTAACTTCTTTCGCATCCCTTTTTTTAAACCATATAATTTGCCCATAATATTTTTTCGGGGGAGGAGTTACAAATATGTTGCCAGGTTTTGTAGCCATTTTAAAAGACACCTTGGTGTGTGCGTGGCTTTACACATCGCTCTCAGTATGGACACTGCCACACTCATTCTTCACTCGACGTGCTTAGCAAATACACTGGTAAGTTTGGCCAGTTCCCTCCCCCCCCGCTTTTTCAATTAAAACAATGTGGCAGGGTTGTCTACCACTGACTAAAACTGTATTTTATTATTTTTTTCAAGGCAGTCTGACTTAACTAAATGAGCTTCTATTACAAATACTGAAATACAAATTGAATTTGATATTTTTAATTTTCATCTATCCTCAAATAGGGCCAATTCATGATCCCCCTGTTGTTTTTACAGTTCATCCTAATTAGTCATCAAATCCTGGCAGTACTCCTCCAGTTTTCAGATGTAGGTATTTTCTTTTTGTTCACACCGGCCCACAGGGCCCTTATTAAGTAGTGTTTTAATAGCTAAGTGGTGCTCACTTTGTGGAAGGGCAGCATTCTTGTACCAAATTATAAACAAGCATTTGCATAGGCAGTCCGATTTGCTTTGCCAATGCTTTATTGGCTTTGTCCATGCTTGTGTACAGCAATCACAGGCAAAAGCCAATACCACTGGGCAGCCATCTTGGAATTCTATTTTGTTGTATTGTGTAATATAGTTATCCCGTTCCAAAATAACCACCACATCTAGTCGCAATATGGCGGCTAATTAAAAAAGTATGACTGTAATAAACAATAGAAAAAGTAGAATTTAAAGATGGCCTCCTTAATGCGTCATGTTGCATTTAGACACAATGTGAGTGCCGCCTTGAAATTCTGTGTTTTTATTATTTATTACAGAATCCCAAGATAGCTACCACATTGCATCACATGTGGTCTATATGCAAGATGACTCACTGTGGTCGCCATCTTGAATTTCTTTTTTTAATTGTTTGTCATAGTTTTATCATCCATGTTAACTACTCTATTGTTTATAGATGCAACATGGTGGCCACTTTGGAACGGTCTAATTATATGAAATAATACAAAGAAATAGCTTTCCACAATGCCCACTTGAAGTATTGGATTCATTCAGCCAGCACCTACAGCTGCGGGCAGTAGAGGGCAGCCATGTTTGTTGTGTTTGGAGCCTGGATATAGAATTAAGAGGTAATGGTGAGAGGGCAGAGGTGAGCAGCCTAAAGCGAAAGGGAGGGAGAGGAAATTACAGGGAGCAAGAAGAAGTAAGCAAGCTGCATGAGTGAAAGCAGGGGCAAAAAGTAAGGGATACTAAAGAGGCGTAGCAGAAAATAAGTGGGGCCATGAACTCGTATCAAGTGCTGAAACTGAATTGCCACAGAATGAAGCTTAAGGAAAAATAGTTCCATGTCATAAGACGGAGCAGGGCACAATTCAGCAACCCCACTTCATACGATGGTGTTTCTCGAATCCTGTTTCCTTCTGAAAATACCTTGGAAGAGTTAATTCATAAGTTATGCATGGCTGATAAGCTTAACAAAAAATATTCATGCTTTGAATTCCAAACGAGGGTAGAGCCTTGTGCTACAGCAAACTAAATGAAAACTTTAATTAAGAAAGCAGTAGAGATAGTTTTACTTCGGAAACAGTGTATTTTGCCCAGATGTTAAATTATAGATTTATAAGCAAGGCAGTAGTACCTAACAAAGGTCATACTTATTTCATAATGTAAGTTGAACATAAATAGTAAAACATTTTAAACCTAAAAAGTGGTGGCATCCTTTTAAGGAGTAATTCTAGTAAATGGGAAAGGCTTAGACCAAACAGAGGGGCTTTTTCACAAATGTATTTTGGAAAAGTAAAGTAGTACTCCTGGGAATTTTTTTACATACTCTTACATGCCTTTTTAATTAACCTCAAAACATCTTGTGTCTGTTCAAAGAGGTATATTGGAGTACATAAACATGTACACCTGTAGTATTTTTTCGTTGTTCAAAAGTTTTTATTGGTTGTTTACATAAAAAAATAATACAAATATCAAAATCAGACCCAGACAAATTACCAACGTGAAAATCAATAAAAAGGACATATTACGTTAATAGTTGAACTTAAGGTGGTAGCAAGACATTCTATGCATTATATTCCAAAAACTATGACAATCCCTTTGGGAGGATAAATGAAGGGCTGTAGGGGCCACCTTAAAACTAGACTCCTAATATATAAAAACCACATTACACAAAATATAAAAGAAAAGGATACCATAATACATATTGTACATTAACAGTATGGATCTACTCATATTATACTTCACCACAGTTCAAGTACGTCCCTTTTGAGGGGAATATTTAGCCGAACAGATAGTACCAGGGTGTGGACAGACGGAGGGCCTACCCTCACCTTGAGATCTGTGGTATTTTTTTACATACTCTTACATGCCTTTGTGAATTGGCCCCAAAACATCTAAAAATGGAGTACAATGGGAATATTCAGGGAATATTTATCTACAATTAGTTCAAAAGAAAAGGACTGTGTTCTCATTTCACTTTCATTAATGCGAAGTTGGACATTTTGGTTCCGTTTCACCAAGGCATGTAGGTGTATGTAAAAGAGTACTCCTGTAGTACTAACTCCTGTACTCATGAATACATTTTGGGCCCGATTCACAGAACTAACTTAAGACAAAATCGTAAACTTACTACCATTTTGGTATTCACAGAAGGCACTTACTCATTTTGGTATTCACAGAAGGCACTTACTCATTTTGGTATTCACAGAAGGCACTTACTCATTGAGTAAGTGCCTTCTGTGAATACTAAAATGAGTAACTTACTCATTTTGAGTAACTTACTCATTTTGAGTAACTTGCTCATTTTGGTATTCACAGAAGGCACTTACTCATTGATGAATAAGTGCCTTCTGTGAATACCAAAATGAGTAAGTGCCTTCCGTGAATACCAAAATGGTAGTAAATTTAGGATTTTGTCTTAAGTTAGTTCTGTGAATCGGGCCCTTTAAAATCATCTTGATGTGCTTTAGCTTTATGAAACTTGGGAATTCAGGATGGGTTTTGTTCATCTGTGTTGTATGATTTGGAAAAATAAAATCAACTCAGCTAAGCAAGTAATGGGCCTGTGCTTGTTATTAATTTCGTAATTTTTTTTAGCTTTGTAACATGATCTCTGTGAACTAATTGGGTAATTGTTATTACTTTTGGTTCGTTGTTGAACTGTAACATGCAAAAGGTGATGGGAGAAATGCTTGCAATTTGTCTAACCACAGGCAATTGCTCGGGTAGCATCCCAACTCGTTCTTTTACTCACCATGCCACCTCAGTTTGGACCAAGTCATATGCAAATCAGTCTTGACTCTACTCCTGTTGGGAACAGTCCAGCCTGAACTGCCAAGCTAGGTCCTCCCTGAACCGGAACACAAGCAACACAGGACCAGTTTTGCCCTAATTATGGGCTCATCAGCTGGGCACATCTTGGTTCCAGTGACACATTGAGCATGGGACCCACGTCTGGGCATACCCATGCCACTTAGGGCGGTACATGAAACCCAGCTGATGAGCCCACAACTAGGGCAAAACCAGTCCTGGGCTGCTTGTGTTCCGGTTAAGAGAGGACCTAGCTTGGCATTACAGGCATAGATTACACTGGTTTGTGTCATTGAGGTCTCTCTTCATTTAGTGCCAATGTTTTTTAGATATTTCGTTTACATATTTATCCATAGCAATACAAAGGAAAATGTAATTATAACAGAAAATATAATATGTTGCGACACCTTTACGTATAGTGGCAGGAGAACTGGTCTGTTCAAGTAAGTTAATATCACAAACAAATTGGATGGTGAGAGAATTGCAGGGATGTAATGCCAATAATTTTCTGCAGAGCTGCCCTTTCTTATTCTCAGTCATTCAATAATAGACACGTTCTGTACTGAGCCTAGTATTGCCATCTTTTGTATCCATGAACAGTTTGTTCTTATTATTTTAGCTGCCTAGTACTATTTACCCAACACCGAATCCTCTTTTCTGTCTTTCCCTACTCTGAGTGTCTCGTTATGTTCCCGCATGACTATGAAGTCATTCAGCATAATCAACCTCTCCCATCTACCAAATACACAACAGATCAAAAGATGGTAGAAAATTCATTCAATTCGGTTCACAAAGTCCCTCTTAGTGGGCAGTCATTCTTTCATTAATTCAATAATTCATTTATATATCCTTTCATGTGGGTATGTATTTATTCATGCACGTTTTATACAAAGACGAATCACCATGTTCCTACTTTAAGATTCCTCTTTCCACAAACTGATAAATGTAGAATTCCTTCAAAAAAATAGGCATAATCAGCAAGAGGTGAAATATACATCCAACATTTATCTGTGTAAAGGTTGTTCATATTATTGTATCCTTGTAGTACTATTTAAGCAACATCGAATCCTAGTGTCTGTCTTTCCACTCAACTCAGAAGTCATTCAGCATGACCAGTCTCTCCCATTTACCAAATACACATCAGATCTGAAGATGGCAGAAGATTCATTAACTTCAGTTCACAAAGCCACTGAAGTCACTCATTCATCCATTCTTTCACTTATGTTTTCATGCAAGTATGAATTTATTCATGCAAGTATTGGACAAACATCAATCGCCATATTTATCACTTTAACATTGCTTTTTCCAAAAATTGATAATGTGGACCTCTTGCAAAGAAATGGCCATAATCAGCAAGAGGTGCAGTATACATCCAACATTTCTCTAAGTCATGACATTTTAATGTGTCTACTGTAAAGTACACCAATAAATTCCTGGAAGCATTATATTTGTACTGCCATTTGTGTTATCAAAATTGTTTCCTCACATACTAAAGTGTACTTGCTTCCTCAATTCTTTATTTAATCATTCTGTTTTTTATTGCCTTCACTGTTTTATTCTCTTTTGATCTAAGTTTGCAATTCTTTGAGTCATGCAGATAGTAAATTAAACATTAATGTATATATCCTTATATCCCAATTATGTATGCTTTAGAAAACTCTGATGGACTGTAAGGCAATCCCAAAGTTCATCATTAGATATTACAAAGACTGTTTTGATCCTACTGAAGGGTAACATTCTGCTCCTAGCTAGACTCGGTAATAATTTAATGAGGTCTGCCTATTGTAGAGTGCAAATTCAAAACAACGGACTTTGCAATTCATAGTAGTGTTCATCCTCAGAGTAGATTGTAACTTCACTTTATGGTTAACATTTTTTTTCTAGCCACAGATCTGCATAACAATGTAGTTGTTGTTACAAAAGCAATGTTTTTTTTTCTTTCTTTTCTCTTACTGTTATACATTCATGTATAAGCTTGCTATTGTGACTGAAGCTTCTTTATTAGTATCCAGTTTGGAGTGTCTGTGAATATCCATGGATCTATTTAGCTGTACGATAAAGACTATATGGAGCACAGCATCTAGGATTGGAGGATTTGGCAGATTTTGAGTGTAGACCGTTCAGAAAGGCATGGAAGGGGGTTTGTTAGAACTGGGGGTCTCTAGTTGGCAATGGTATGCACCTTTGACCAAATAGGGACCCTTGCTTCTAGTCAGGGAAAGGGGATTACACTACTGGATAACCCCTGCTCACCCCCTTGGTAGCTTGTCACGAGCAGACAGGCTTATCTCAGAGGCAGTGTGTTAAGCATTTGTGAACACATACAGTAATACAGTGAAAACACTACAGATGGACACCACACAGGTTTTGTAAAAATAAGCATTCTTTATATAGACTTAACACAAGACCACAAGCGACAAAAATCCACTATACTGTACTCAAAATAGACTTAAAGATGGTAGAAGTAACTTAGTTCAAGTTGATGATAAATGCAACACGTTTCTCACAAAAGTACCTTGGATGCATAACGCAAAACAAACAAAGGGTCAGCAGGGAGGGTGATGCGTTGGTTCCTTGCTTCGGGGGAGGCGATGCGTCGCGCCTCAATGCTTGCGCAGAGTAGGGGATGCGTCTTGTTCCTTACCGGAGAGGAGGTGATGCGTTGATTCTCGAACTGCGTTCCGGTTGCGAGGCGGCAAGATGGCGCTTCGATGCGATGCGACAATCCGGTGCGATGCGATATGATGGCGCCCGTGATGCGATGCGACGACGTGAAGACGATGCGTGCACGCCCGATGGCCGTGCGGCGAACTCTATAACTTTGGAGCCGTGACAGGCCTTGCGACACGCTTCTCGGTGTTGCGACGGCGACCCTGGCGGTGGCGACACACTTCTCCGGTGATGCGTCGGTACTCAGCAGCGACAAAGGCACGCTTCTCTGGTGATGCGGCGGCGACCTCTGCGGCGGCGACATGCTTCTCCGGCGATGCGACGGCAACAGCTGCGACTGCGACCCGCTTCTTCTCGTTCTGCAGACAGAATTCCCAGCAAGTAAATTCAGAGGGGAGCTGGTGGTGAAGTCTTTTGTCCCTGAGACTTCAGCAGGGGGCAAGCACAAGTTCAAGCCCTTGGAGAAATATTCTGCAAGATGATGAAAGTTCCTTAAAAGTTCCTTCTCCTTTCCTTGGCAATAAAGAAACCACTGCAGGCCAACCCAGCAAACAGCACACTGGTAGAGGGGCAGTCCAAACTCCTGCAGCTTCCTTGGTTCTTCTCCTTGGCAAAGGTTCGTCTTGTTGTTCCAGAAGTGATCTAAAGTCTTGGGGTCTGGGCCCCAATATTTATACCCAAAAAGTCTTTGTTCTCTGAAGGCAGAGAGTGTCTGTGCCTGACTAAAACCAGTTCTGTGCAGCTTCCTGGCAGGAGGTGGAGACAGCATTGTGTGAGAGCAGACCTGGCCCAGGTAGCTGAAAGGAAATCTCCTCCCCCTACTCTCTATTCTATGAGGTCTCAGGGGAGTGAAAGGAAATCCCCGCCCCCTACTCTCTATTCTATGAGGGCTCAGGTCAGTGAAAGGAAGTCTCCTCCCCCCCTACTCTCTATTCTATGTGGGTCCTATTCAGCCCAGCCCTGACTCATGAGACAGCTGCAGCCAAGACCCTCCTGCCACTCACATACCAGACAAGCAATACACAACCTAGCAGAGGCAGCTGGATGGTTAGGCAAGAAAGTACCTACTTTCTAAAAGTAGTATTTTCAAACACAGAATGTTAAAACCAACTTCACTAAAAGATGTATTTTATCATTCTGAGTTCAGGCATACTAAATTCGTTTTTCTACCATGTTCCCTGGGTCAGTTAGGATTATAAGATGTTATAATCAAACTGCCCATTCTGGCCTATGGGGACAGGTAGCCTTGCAATAGTGAAAAACGAAATTGGCTGTAATTCACTATCGGGACATTCCACACACACCAGGGCATGTCCTACCTTTTACTTACAATGCACCATGCCCTTGGGCCTTCCTTAGGGGTGGCTAACATGTAGAAAAGGGAAGGTTTAGGGACTGGTAAGTGGGTGCACTTACCAAGTCGACATGGCAGTACTAGACTGCACACAGGCTCTGCAATGGCAGGCCTGAGACACACTTTACAAGCTGCTTCTGTGGGTGGCACAACCAGTGCTGCAAGCCCACCAGCAGCATTTGATTTACAGGCCCTGGGCACCCATGGTGCACTATACTAGGGTCTGACAAGTAAATCAAATAATCCAATGATGGAGTCACTAATCCATACATCAATTTACAATAGGGAGCACTTGCACTGTGGCACTGAATAGCAGTGGCACAGTGCCCAAAGCATCTAAACCAGCAACACATATCAAAAACAGAGAAGGCAATCAGTGAAAAATGGAAGGGAGACTCACGCCAATGGTACCAGGTCTAACACGTGTCCCCTCCAGCTGAAATGTGGGGAGAACTACCCAACCCCTTGGGAGTTCTCTTCACTAAGGCAGAAAAATCTGGACAGACCATCAGCATTGGCGTGTTCTGTACCAGGGCGGTGTTCCACCGTGAAGTCCATCCCCTGTAGGGAAATGGATCACCTCAACAGCTTTGGATCCTCACCCCTCATCTGCATCAACCATCTGAGGGGCCTGTGGTCTGTCTGAACCCGGAAGTGAGTCCCAAACAGGTATGGTCTCAACTTCTTCAGTGCCCAGACCACAGCAAATGCCTCACGCTCAATTGTACTCCACCTCTGTTCCCGTGGAAGTAACCTCCTACTGATGAAGGCTACAGGTTGGTCTAGGCCCTCCTCATTAATCTGTGATAGAACAGCCCCCACACCATGCTCTGAAGCGTCTGTTTGGACAATAAATTCCTTTGAGAAGTTGGGCGCCTGAAGCACGGGTGCTGTGCACATGGCAGTCTTCAGGGTGTCAAAAGCCTTCTGACAGGTGTCAGTCCAGTTCACTTTCTTGGGCTGCTTCCTGGAAGTCAGCTCAGTCAAGGGTGCAACAATGTTGCCATACCCCTTGACAAACCTCCTGTAGTACCCCGGGAGTCCTAAAAAGGCTCTCACCTGTGTTTGGGTCCTGGTGGGTTCCCATGCCAGGATGGTATCAATCTTGGTTTGTAGGGGCGCTACCTGGCCGATCCCTACCTGGTGCCCCAAGTACACCACAGAACCCTGCCCGATCTGGCACTTACTCGCCTTGATCGTGAGGCCTGCCTTTCGCAGTGCCATCAACACTTTCCAGAGGTGGCGCAGATGTTCTTCCCAACTGGCACTGAACACTGCAATGTGATCCAGGTAGGCGGCACTGAAATCCTCCAGTCCAGCCAACACCTGGTTGACCAACCTCTGAAAGGTGGCAGGGGCATTCTTCATCCCAAAGGGCAAAACCCGGAATTGGTAGTGCCCATCTGGTGTGGAGAATGCTGACCTCTCTTTGGCCCCATCAGTTAAGGCGATCTGCCAGTACCCAGACGTTAAATCAAACGTGTGAGGTACCGGGCAGTCCCCAACCGATCAATGAGCTCATCAGCTCTGGGGATGGGGTGCGCGTCAGTCCTGGTGACTGAATTGAGTCCTCGGTAGTCCACACAGAACCGGAGTTTGGGTGTGGCATCAGGCGCAGCAGCTTTTGGGACCAAGACCACTGGGCTGGCCAAGGGCTGTGAGAGGACTCAATCACCCCTAAGGCAAACATCTTGGAGACCTCCTCCTTGATGTGAGCTCTGACCCTGTCAGTCACTCTGTAAGCCTTGTGCTTCACAGGAGGACTGTCCCCAGTATCCACGTCATGGACGCACCACTCAGTGACATCAGGAACCAGGGAGAATAAATCAGAGAATTGTCCCAACAGTTGGCGACAATCTTGCTGCTGTTCAGGGGTCAGTGTGGCAGAGAGGCTGACACCAATCACTGACCCATCTTGCTCTGTTGCAGACAGGAGGTCAGGAAGAGGCTCGGTCTCCTCCTCCATTCCATCATCTGTCGCTAGGAGCATGCCCACTTCGGACCTCTTTAAGTGGGGCTTCAGGCGGTTAACATGCAGGAACCGCAAAGGGTTCCTAGGAGACCGCAAGTTCACCAGGTAGGTGACATCACTCTTGCGCTTTACCACCTCAAATGGTCCGGGCCACCTGTCCTGGAGCGCACAGGGCTCTACAGGGGCCATGACCCAAACTTTCTGACCAGGTTGAAGCTCAATCAGTGTGGCATTCTGATCGTACCACCGCTTCATTTCCTCCTGGCTGGCTTCCAGATTCGCCTCAGCGAGCTGTCTGAATCGCCGAGTCTGGTTCCTGAAGGCCAGCATGTAACTGTATACATCCTGGGGAGGTTTCCTGGGAGATTGCTCCCAGCCTTCCTTGACCAGACTCAAAGGTCCTCTTACCAGGTGACAATACAGCAGTTCAAAGGGACTGAACCCTAAGGACTTCTGTGGCACCTCACGGTAAGCAAAAAGAAGGCATGGCAAGAGGACGTCCCACTTACGCCTCATAGGTTCCTCAAGACCCACAATCATGCCTTTAAGGGTCCGGTTGAATCTCTCAACCAGCCCATTACCTTGGGGGTGGTAAGGAGTGGTGAACTTATAGGGAACACCGCACTCCTGCCACAGGGACTTCATATAGTTAGATATGAAGTTTGTACCACGGTCTGACACCACCTCTCTGGGGAACCCCACACGGGAGAAAAGCCCCATCAGTGCACGTCCCACCACGGGGGCCATCACTGTCCTGAGAGGGATGGCTTCCGGGTACCGGGTAGCATGGTCCACCAAGACCAGGATAAACCTGTTGCCCATGGCTGTCTTGGGGTCCAGTGGCCCCACAATGTCAATGCCCACCCGTTCAAAGGGGGTACTGACTACAGGGAAAGGTTGGAGAGGAGCCTTGTGCTTCCTCCCACTTTTCCCACTTGCCTGACAAGTTTGACAAGTCCTACAATGAGTATCTGAACTCTTGCGCATCTGGGGCCAATAAAAGTGGGTGACAAGTCTTTCAAAGGTCTTGTTCTGCCCCAGATGTCCAGCTAAAGGCACATCATGAGCCAAACCCAGTAGGAAGGCTCTGAAGCGCTGGGGTGCCACCAGCACACGGGCTGACCCAGGCTCAGCAACCTTAGGCTCGCTATACAGGAGGTCGTTCTCCCAGTAGATCCAATGTGATCCAGACTGATCACCTGCTCCCTGGTTTGTGGCCTGTTGCCGCAAACCCACAAGAGAAGGGCACTTCTTCTGCTCCTCACAAAATTCCTCCCTGGAGGGGCCTCCTTCCTGCTGCCAATGGGTCAGCTCAGGCAGGTCCCCCAGTTCGGCCACTTGTTCCCCTATAGGTTCCAGGGCATCCCCCTCAAGGTCTGCCTCCTCCTGGACCGTGGGAACTATGGGGGCCGGTTTCCTGCGCCCCCACCTCTTCTCTTTAAGGCAGGGGTCTGGGCCATAATTTCAGGCTCCAGAACCTCTTCAACACCCTTACTGGCTGCCATAGACCGAGTGGTCACACACGCCCACTCAGGCAGACCCAACATCTCCAAATGAGACCTTCTCTCCACCTTAGCCCAAGGAGAGCTCTCTAAATCATTGCCCAACAGACAATCAACAGGCATGGCTGGCCTCACAGCTACTTGACGAGTACCTGAGACCCCCCCCCCACTCAAAGGGAACCTGAGCCATCTCACACTGGCTCTCTGAGTTGTCCACGGCAACTACAGGGAAGAATGCATAGGGGATAACCTGCTCTCTGGACACCAGCCGGCAATTGACAGCTGTCACACTAGCCCCAGTGTTTCTGAGAGCTTCCACCCTATGGCCATTGATGGTCATCCACTGCCTGTACTTTTTAGTGTTATCAGGCAGCTGGGTCTTAGGGACCATCTCAAAGTCTCCTAAAGAGACAAGGGACATCTCTGCGGGACCCCACCCACCTTGGGCACCCATCTCCTCCCCCCCCCAGGACTACACTCGCCATCTGACGGGGTGGTGCACGTGGTGGTGCTTTGGAATCTCTCATGGGACATTGTGCATCATACCAACAGTGGCCCACTTGACCACACGTAAAGCACTTAGAGGGGCCCCTGTGAACAGGCTTACCTGTCGGGGCCTCTTGCTTTTTCTCAGGGGGAGGCTGGGAACCCTTCCCTTGGTTCCTGTGGGAATTACTTTGGGGCACTTTTTGGAACTCCCTCTGTTTACCCTTGTCCCCCCCACTCTTCTGCTGGGGACCCTGCCCACCTTTGGCGAAGTCTCCCACGTGACCCTTGTGGACCCGGGTGCTTACCCAGCGGTCCGCCTCCTCAGCAAGTTTCCTAGGGTTAGTTAACTTGCTATCAATAAGGTGCTGGCGTAGCTCTGGAAAACAATTAGCAGACAAGTGCTCCCATGCAAACAAATCATAGAGCGCCTCAAAGTATCCACTTTGCTACCCTTCACCCAACCATCCATAGCTCTGCAAAAGAAAGACTGATACTCCACCCAGGTAGTTGCCTCCAGCTTCTTACAATTCCTGAACCTCTGTCTATAGAGTTCTGGGGTCAAACCATACCTTGTCATCAGGGCTTCCTTCATGTGGGCATAAGACATCCTATTCTCACTGGTTAGGTCTAACAATGTATCCCTCCCATCACTCACAAAGCGGTCCCACAACCCCGCTCCCCAATCCTTCTCAGGGACCCGGTGGGCCAACATTGCTATCTCATAGGCTGCAAACCACTGCCCAATATCTTCCTGTCTGTGGAATTCCTTTATGACATCCTTGGGGATATGGACTCTGCTTTCTGCAGGCACAGATGGTGCGCTGCCACCAGAGGGTTTGAGTTCTAAGCCTTTTGTTTTGAGCTCTAACTCCCTCAACATTCTCTCATGTTCCAACCTCATTCTCTCTCTCTCCAAGGACAACCTGCTATTCTCTAGGTCTCTCTGGCCCTCCATTTTGAGCCTGGCCATCTCCAGCTTGTGCACCCTGTCTCTTTCCCTGTCTTCCAGCTCTCCTGGGGACGGGCCTTTTTTTAGAGACACGCTACTGCCAGGCGGGGATGGAACCCCTTCCCTGGCTGGAATCAATGGTATATTCAGCTGCCCCTCTGCATCCCCAACTGGCTCCACTACCAGTTCAGGGGTATTTCTTGCTTCCACCCAGGCCCTCAGCGCCTTTTGGTATTCATCCTTTTTGGCAAGGCCTTGGGGTAGCAACTTTAAATTTTTTGCAAAAGCGCTTTAGCTGTTTCACATTGTAGGTTTCCAACCTCTCTTCCTCAAAATCTAGATCCATAGATGCAACAGATGCTGGTCGGCTCATCTTAGTAAGAATTGGCAGTTCTCAGAAAAAATAATAGTCCAAGGAGAAAATAAATTCTACCAAAAAAGTATGTGGTTGCGTTTGGTCTGCACTCACTAGTAGTGTACACCAATCACTGTATATGAGTCACAAATGCAAGTCCAGAATCCTCACCGCTGACCACCAATGTTAGAACTGGGGGTCTCTAGTTGGCAATGGTATGCACCTTTGACCAAATAGGGACCCTTGCTTCTAGTCAGGGAAAGGGGATTACACTACTGGATAACCCCTGCTCACCCCCTTGGTAGCTTGGCACGAGCAGACAGGCTTATCTCAGAGGCAGTGTGTTAAGCATTTATGAACACATACAGTAATACAGTGAAAACACTACAGATGGACACCACACAGGTTTTGTAAAAATAAGTATTCTTTATATAGACTTAACACAAGACCACAAATGACAAAAATCCACAATACTGTACTCAAAATAGACTTAAAGATGGTAGAAGTAACTTAGTTCAAGTTGATGTTAAATGCGACACGTTTCTCACAAAAGTACCTTGGATGCGTAACGCAAAACAAACAAAGGGTCCGCAGGGAGGGTGATGCGTCGGTTCCTTGCTTCGGGGGAGGCGATGCGTCGCTCCTCAATGCTTGCGCAGAGTAGGGGATGCGTCTTGTTCCTTACCGGAGAGGAGGTGATGCGTTGATTCTCGTACTGCGTTCCGGTTGCGATGCGGCAAGATGGCGCTTCGATGCGACAATCTGGTGTGATGCGATAAGATGGCGCCCTTGATGCGATGCGACGACGTGAAAATGATGCGTTCACGCCCGACGGCCGTGCGGTGAACTCTGTAACTTTGGAGCCGCGACAGGCCCTGCGACACACTTCTCCGGTGATGCGACGGTGACCCAGGCGGTGGCGACACGCTTTTCCGGTGATGCGTCGGTACTCAGCTGCGACGAAGGCCTGCTTCTCTGGTGATGCGGCGGCGACCTCTGCGGCGGCAACACGCTTCTCCGGCGATGCAACGGCAACAGCTGCGACTGCGACCCGCTTCTTCTGGTTGAGTCGCGCTTCCAGCTCCCAGCGACACGCAGGCTTCTGCAGACAGAATTCCCAGCAAGGAAATTCAGAGGGGAGCTGGTGGTGAAGTCTTTTGTCCCTGAGACTTCAGCAGGAGGCAAGCACAAGTTCAAGCCCTTGTAGAAATATTCTGCAAGATGATGAAAGTTCCTTAAAAGTTCCTTCTCCTTTCCTTGGTAATAAAGAAACCACTGCAGGCCAACCCAGCAAACAGCACACTGGCAGAGGGGCAGTCCAAACTCCTGCAGCTTCCTTGGTTCTTCTCCTTGGCAAAGGTTTGTCTTGTTGTTCCAGAAGTGATCTAAAGTCTTGGGGCCTGGGCCCCAATATTTATAACACAAAAAAACTGAGAGGGGCCCCTTTACCACAAAGGAGTAGGGCGCCAAATAGACCGCAGTCAAAATAAAATCCCCTTTTGGCAGCTTAATATAACACGGCACACACACTCAACACAACTAATATATCACCAAGATAAAACACCACCACCCTCAAAGGCCAAGTGCTCACAATTATAAAATCATTTATTTAAAAATAACCAAGCATGTGGTCAAATACATTCAATTATGTGGTCCAATGCATTCAAGTTTGATACAGTTAAAAAATATAGATACACGCACACAAATTCAAAATTAAAATATTCAGAACAAAAACACAATCAAGGGAGAACCTGCAAGAAAAGATGGTTTCTAATCAGGAAAATGAAGGCAAATACATTAGATCAAGATCTGGATTTCAACATATCAATATTGCACAAAAAACCTTTCAACATAAAAGGATTTAAAAATATTTAAAAATGTCTTCACAATCTACAGTATGCCTTCAAATAGTTGCGTCGACGCGTTTCGGTGGGTATCACTGCTAAAACACCACCTTCCTCAGGACAAGAAACAATGTCTCCCACACGAAGTCTTGGATCTATACATAATCACAAAATATACATACAAAATAGAAACAGTTAGCCTTTGAGCGATAAAGAAGATAATTTAATACAAAAAGCAGTATTTATATCCTGGTGATACATCCAAACATACCCATATCTTTTATTCTCAAACTCCACATAGATATAATTAGAAACTACGTGGGAAATTCATTTTCCAAACCACTAAAAAATAGGGGGTACCTATTATAAACCCACTATGATTATTCATAAAAACAAAGACTTTCACTCCACATACACATTACAATATATCCATACACATGATTAAACCTTCTATTTTATATAAAATTGTCTACCTGTAGGAAAATCTTCTGACTCATCCAATAGACCTGCAGGAACTAGTCCTTGCAAACTTGTATATGAGGACTATTAGATCTCTCAGTATACTATCATTTATTAAAAAGGAAAGTACAACAGTTCTGTAAAAAAGAGAATAAAAAAAGGCCCTTATTACTTAGGAGCCATTAATAATATCTTTCATTCATGATACACGGAACCTAACCAGTCTTTACCTTTCTATTATCCACTGTTGTCGCCTCACAAATTTAGTTGCGGATAGCTATGCACCTCTATAGATAAAAAGCAAAGGGGCATTATGCTCTGAATCTTCTCAGGATTATGTTTAATTCAAGACTGTTTAAAGATTCTTAATCCTTATTACCTTATAAGACGTATGTGGCACACATCGTCTTTAGTGTATCTCTTATCAGATTACTAATTCATTTCCTCCAGACCGCTCGCGTTTGTTCTGAAAAAAATATATATATATATAAAAACACCACCAAATTACTTAAAATGGAAATTCGAAATTATGCAGCCAAATAAATCTACAGGAATAACGGTATCTTCTAAGTATCTAACTCGGCGCTTCAGCCCTCCCCGATATCTCACAAAATGTGGAAGGCAAAATAAAAGAGCTCAGGAGTTTTCTTTTAAAACCCAAATCTATCAGCAACCTCCCTTCGACTTATTTCTTTAAACACCAACCGCACAATCGACTGATACTGTGTGCAGGCATGGTGAAATCACATACTCCCACATCTGGTATAGATATCCGTCCTTCAACTATAAGGACGACCTACTCCCTGCTACACTAATGTACCATATTTTACCTACCTAGCCAACGTGGCCCAACTGATGCCTCAAATTAAAAGGTATTCCTGCTTTTCACTTCCTGCATAATACGCGTAGAAAAGCCTCAAAATCATGGCGGCCATCTTAGAGATGCTAATAGTTATCACAATCGATGGCAATTCAGTTCCATTACATTGCTATACAATTCCTCTATTTCTGGCAGCATTATTATACGATGTTCCTACAACTAAAAACTAAACATACACCAACTAAATATAAAAAACCGTCATAATAAACCCTCACACAAACCGGAATGTAAATCATTCCGGAATATAGACCATTCCTCTCAGGGTTAGAATACATATTCTCTTTTAGAACCCAGATCTGTTAACAACCTCCCATCGACTTATTTCTTAAACGCCTACCGCACACCCAACTAACACTGCGTACAGGCACGATGAAATGCCACGCTCCCGCATCTAATTAAAATATCCGTCCTTCAAATATAGGAACGACAGTCTCCCCGCTACACTAGCATATCTTGTTCTTACCTTCTGAGCCAGCGTGTCAGCCTCCTGCGGGGTCCGATAGAAACCTCCGTAAAGAAGTTTTTTCTCACTTCCTAATAACGCCCAGTATATAAACCCACCTCAATTAGTCCATGTGACCAATACAGTCGAGGAGGGACAACTAAGCCTGCACTCTCCTACACGAATGAAAAACCTCGTAATCAAGGCGGCCATCTTAGAGTGTTATTAGATATCACGATAAATGGCAATTCCATTTCATTACTACACAGTTCCTATAATTCTAGCTACAATATTGACCGTTGTTTCTAGAATTAAAAAAACAATTTAGAAATGATAATCCTAATGAAAAACCTTCACACACTACGGAATATAGTTCATTCTTATCGAGATTATAATGACGATATTAGCCTTCATGTTCATTCACTATTAAGATATTATCCAGGGAATATCAGTCGCTTCATCTGTATAAGACAGCCCACACGGCCTATCTAACTATTCAATTTCCAGCATCTCAAGCAGGAACCACTCATCTCGAGCTGGTTCCCAGCAGACATCTTAGCCTTCCTGCTTTCTAATACTAGTCTTTAGTCATGATGTTACCACTAATAGTTCTTCCTATTATCCATTCAGACCTCATTAATGTCTAGACATGTTTTTCTGTCTTAACTTAGTGGTAATATCTAAACGATTATATTCACATAAATGAAACCGATAAGATAGTCCCTATTTTAGCAAGAACTATGTTGGCCCAATTAAGCGCTCCCATTCCTCCTTGGAATTGAGACCGTTTCGGACTGTATTGAACCATGAGATAAACCACTGTTCTCTGGCTTTTCTTTTCAATTCAACATTACCTCCTCGTGCCCCCATCCAGATTTTTTCTAAGATGAACCATTCTATTTCTGAGTCTCTATGTCCTTTTTCTAAAAAATGTGAAACCAAAGGTGCATTCACTTTTCTAGTTCTGATGGCTGAACGATGTTCTTGCAGTCTGGTTCGTAATTCCCTACTCGTTTCCCCTATATAGCCCATACCACATGGGCACCGCAAGAAATACACTATATTCTTACTCCTACAGTTATTTAAAGACCTGGAGTTGACATGACACCCATTGTGTGTCAAGCTTTTCGATTCAATGCATAAAGCACAGACATTGCAAGTACCACATTTTACATTCCCAATGGCTGGCCTTCCGTCTAACGTGCTTTGGATACTTCCTTGCCCTTCTCTATAAGTATAAACCAACTCATTTTTCAGATTTCTCTTTTTTTTTTAAAGCAAATATAGGCCTGTCTAGTTTCTTCTCTTCATCATTATTGACAATATGCCAATTGCTGTTAATGACATTTTTAATCTGATTGCTAATGTGCGAAAAATTACTAACAAACACTATCTTTTCCAATTCCTTTTTGCCCTGTCGAGTCTTATTGAGCATAGCCTCCCTATCATAAAATCTTGCTCGTTTACAGGAATGTGAGATTAGTTTTTTTGGATAACCTCTATCTCTAAGTTTCTTTTTCAGGATCTCTGCATGTTTATAGAAGTCAGTTATATCCGAACAATTTCTCCGCAAGCGGAGAAATTGGCTAAAGGGAATGTTATCCCTTTGGGATTTAGGGTGGAAACTTGTATAATGCAGCAGGGTATTCTTTGCCATAGGTTTAGTATAAAGTTCCACCACTAAAACCCCTTCTTCTTCTTTAATGGTGATATCCAGAAAATGCACTCTGGACCTGCTATACTGGCATGTAAATTTCAAATTTGGATCTCCTAAGTTGAGCCAAAGCAAAAACTCCTTTAACTGATCTTCTCCTCCTTCCCAAATAAAGAAAATATCATCGATAAAGCGGTACCAGCCCGCTATATTCTCATAGAAAGGGGCAAGTTCATTATAAATGTTTGTTTTCAAATTCACCCACATAAAGGCAAGCTAAACTGGGGGCACAGGTGGCCCCCATGCTGGTCCCTTTCTTTTGTATATAGAGTTGATCTTTGAACAAGAAAATATTATTCATCAGAACCATCCTAGCGCACTCTACAATAAATCCTTTTTCCACGCCATCCAAATTAACATCATCTATAGCCCTACGGACAACCTCCACTGTAGCTTCTTGCGGAATGTTCGTGTAGAGAGACTCAATGTCCAGGGTTACTAAACACTGAGTCTCCCTACAAAACACTTTTCCTTCCAATATGGAAATAATGTGGGATGAATCTCAAACATACGATTTCAAACCCATCACTATTGGGCGTAGAAAGTGATCAACATATTTACTTAGAGGCTCTGTAAGTGAATCAATACTACTAACAATTGGCCTCATCGGAGGTTTCTCACAGCTCTTATGTATTTTGGGTTCTGAATATTTTAATTTTGAATTTGTGTGTGTGTATATATATTTTTTAACTGTATCAAACTTGAATGCATTGGACCACATAATTGAATGTATTTGACCACATGCTTGGTTATTTTTAAATAAATGATTTTATAATTGTGAGCACTTGGCCTTTGAGGGTGGTGGTGTTTTATCTTGGTGATATATTAGTTGTGTTGAGTGTGTGTGCCGTGTTATATTAAGCTGCCCAAAGGGGATTTTATTTTGACTGCGCCCCAATATTTATACCCAAAAAGTCTTTGTTCTCTGAAGGCAGAGAGTGTCTGTGCCTGACCAAAACCAGTTCTGTGTAGCTTCCTGGCAGGAGGTGGAGACAGCATTGTGTGAGAGCAGACCTGGCCCAGGTAGCTGAAAGGAAATCTCCTCCCCCTACTCTCTATTCTATGAGGTCTCAGGGGAGTGAAAGGAAATCCCCGCCCCCTACTCTCTATTCTATGAGGGCTCAGGTCAGTGAAAGGAAGTCTCCTCCCCCCTACTCTCTATTCTATGTGGGTCCTATTCAGCCCAGCCCTGACTCATCAGACTGCTGGAGCCAAGACCCTCATGCCACTCACAAACCAGACAAGCAATACACAACCTAGCAGAGGCAGCTGGATGGTTAGGCAAGAAAGTACCTACTTTCTAAAAGTAGTATTTTCAAACACAGAATGTTAAAACCAACTTCACTAAAATATGTATTTTATCATTCTGAGTTCAAGCATACTAAATTCGTTTTTCTACCATGTTCCCTGGGTCAGTTAGGATTATAAGATGTTATAATCAAACTGACCATTCTGGCCTATGGGGACAGGTAGCCTTGCAATAGTGAAAAACGAAATTGGCTGTAATTCACTATCGGAACATTCCACACACACTAGGGCATGTCCTACCTTTTACTTACAATGCACCCTGCCCTTGGGCCTACCTTAGGGGTGGATAACATGTAGAAAATGGAAGGTTTAGGGACTGGTAAGTGGGTGCACTTACCAAGTCGACATGGCAGTACTAGACTACACACAGGCTCTACAATGGCAGGCCTGAGACACACTTTACAAGCTGCTTCTGTGGGTGGCACAACCAGTGCTGCAAGCCCACCAGCAGCATTTGATTTACAGGCCCTGGGCACCCATGGTGCACTATACTAGGGTCTGACAAGTAAATCAAATAATCCAATGATGGAGTCACTAATCCATACATCAATTTACAATAGGGAGCACTTGCACTGTGGCACTGAATAGCAGTGGCACAGTGCCCAAAGCATCTAAATCAGCAACACATATCAAAAACAGAGAAGGCAATCAGTGAAAAATGGAAGGGAGACTCACGCCAATGGTACCAGGTCTAACACGTGTCCCCTCCAGCTGAAATGTGGGGAGAACTACCCAACCCCTTGGGAGTTCTCTTCACTAAGGCGGAAAAATCTGGACAGACCGTCAGCATTGGCGTGTTCTGTACCAGGGCGGTGTTCCACCGTGAAGTCCATCCCCTGTAGGGAAATGGATCACCTCAACAGCTTTGGATCCTCACCCCTCATCTGCATCAACCATCTGAGGGGCCTGTGGTCTGTCTGAACCCGGAAGTGAGTCCCAAACAGGTATGGTCTCAACTTCTTCAGTGCCCAGACCACAGCAAATGCCTCACGCTCAATTGCACTCCACCTTTGTTCCCGTGGAAGTAACCTCCTACTGATGAAGGCTACAGAGGAGGCAATCCGTGAAAAATGGAAGGGAGACTCACGCCAATGGTACCAGGTCTAACAGGGTTCAATTGGAAATATCTGCAAAAGGTCATTTGTTGACTATCTGTTTTTTAATCTGTAGAAATCTAGGAAGAATTAAATTGCTGACTACCCTAATGGTGTGTCTCTTGTCCATTTTTTGTGTATAATTGCAATAGATCAAAGCCGCATTGAAAGTTCTGGAGATATCAGTGAGTTTCTACATTCCAATTAGCATTTTTCAAGCCTCTTTCCAATGTAGTAACCAGTTTCCAAATATATTATAGTACCTGTTCATAACATCTGGTACAATACTCTATTTAGGCATGTCATACCAAGTTACCTATGTCGCTTAATAGGGATAGTAGGACTAGATTTGATTGCTTTGATTGTGGTAAGAGCAAAATCATCATTTGCACAAAAATAGTTAAAATTCCTTATCATTTAATGTGACACCAGTTTCTGCTGATATTAATATTGAGATGTTCCTCCCTTATTGTCAATACACAATGCCTCTTGTGCACCAATGCATAGGTCCTCAATATGTATTTTTTCAATAAAAGACATAATGTTGAATGTAAGGTGAATCCAGATACAAAATACATATCTTCAAACTCTATATTCTCCAACAGAAAATGATAATATAGAACCCTATAGATTGACAGTTGACTGGGTCTTATCTGACATTCCTCTCTCGCTTACATTTTCTGCCCCAAATGCAAATCCCAGTCACACCATGACACCAAGAGAATTGAATCAATCTTTATCTAATGTTCCAAAGCATACCATTGATTAAATTTCTTTGGCAAATGCACATTACCACCTGCTTTAAAGAGATGACCTTTCTAATTAAGGTTCAAGAGGCTTGATTTTTTAATGAGATGTGGGTAGGAAACCTTGGAATTGTCTTTGCCAGTCTAGTCTGTAGACATAAAGGGAGTTTGGAATGGTACACATGATTGTTCAATAGGAGCAAGAAATGTGGGGGTCTAACAGAATCTTTTTGTGATCTATTTATGAAATAATTGTGGTTGAAGCAATTGAGAGATCACAGCTCTGAACAAACACAAAATTCAAAACAAGAACTAACACCCTCTTGAAGCCCTCCTCATAAACTAAACTAACTCCGCTGGCATCACAAAATGGTCTCTGTCTCCAAGGATTAGTCTCTCTCAATGGAGGACCTCCATATTGAACAAGATGATTTAATAAATCTAAAAATTACTGATACGTATTCTGGCATTACTAACTGTAGAGAGGTGAGGTGTAAACATTAAGAACATTGAAAGCATCCCTGTAAGTAACAAAATATGTCCGTCAATGCAGAGGCGAAATTAGGAACCAGAGCTTTTCTTTCTTCTCCTAGATCTATGCATCAGAGCTTGTTTATGTATTGGCCACATAGAAAACAGGGAACATTGTGGGCTAGAAAAATATTGGTTCCTTCTACAACTGAATAGGCTGAGAGATCCTGAAGGAAAAGTATACAATTTCCTTATAGTCACATACATAGTTGACTGTTCCAGAGAAACTACCCTCTTTAGTACTGTGCTGTCCCTGCCATTCTGAAATGTTAAATTAATTTCTCTTCATCACAGATTTGGAGACTGTTGCAGTGAAATGAACTGTATTTCTTCTTTCTTGGGCAGGTTCCCTTGTAGCACAAGTGTGCATGCCAGGCATTTGCTTGATATATTTAGCTATGTTCATTCTTTCTGGTTGGCTTTTACTTCTCCTCCAATACAATCAACTCCAGGACACTCCCCTGAGGACTCCAGGTGTGGATGCTAACGATCAGGATTGGCAGTCCCTACTAATTGCTAAAACTACTCTTACCTCTTACTCTAAAGATTCACAAGTTTTGTCACACGGATAATTTCCTTACAGTTTACACAGTAGGCTTAGCATACTTTCGGGTTATCTCAAAAGCATTTAGGATATTTTGCCCACTGTTGGTCCTTGATGAGGTAGTTGGAGATAGATGCTAACAGTCAGAGATATGAAGTGACTTCATGAGAGGATATCACAGTGCTTTTTAGTGTGATCAGCATTTTGTGTCCTTCTTGGATTTGCTGCTTAGTCTCAAAAACATGATCACCTTAAAACCAATGAGAGCAGATGCCCGTGTAAAGTACTTTAGCGTACTTCATTAGTGCAGGCTGCTTGAGTACTGCTTCTGCCATCCAGGAATGCTACTGTGCTCTGTCACATGAGTGAGTCACAGGACTCCCACTTCATCCTTTTTTCTCGTCATATATGTCTCATTCTGCACATCACTGATATTTTTGAAGTGTTGCAGCTCATAATCAAACAGATGTGACACAGTTCAGATCAGAGTGTGGCCAGCTGCTGTTGCGCACAACAGATAAATCTATCAGGAAGTTGCCTTCCTCCTTGTATAGATAACAGAGTACCTAGTCCTTTCTGTATTTTTCCAGCTTCCATAAGGCAAGGTAGGACCATCTAGATGTATCTCATTGCATGCAGAGAGTTCTGGTTTGCAACATGTTAGTTTCCTTGGAGAACTGAAGCTCCTTCCGCTTGTAGTATGGCCGTTAGGGTCATTGTCGACATTGCTAAGTTAGCATGAGCTCTGCTGCCATGATGCTGCTTTTGCGCATGTTACTACATGACTTTATTTTTGCAAGACTCTGTTTGTGCCTTTCACATGAGAACCGTCTGCTTTCTGCGTGCTTTGCCTGTTCCTGGAGTTTAGTCTGAACACGCTGTGCAAGGTCGATAAACAATGCCCCTTGTTATTCTGTTCTGGTCAGTCCCTAGCACCTAGACAAAACATGCTAACACAGCTGCGTTTGCTGAAGACTCATGTTTTGATATTATGGGAAGGCATGTTGGTTTAACACACACTTGGAGAGGGACCTTTCCAGGGAGAAGAGCTATGCTGTTCCTATGATGTAGAAATGCCATCTAGGCACTAAGGTATGGGGTCTCCTGACAAAGCCCAGAGATCTTCCTTTATATAATAAAACTTCTTCTTACCAAGGGGAGGGTGGTTAGGCCTTATAACCCTTTATCCACTGTCAGTATGCAATGACATCCCCCTTTATAAACTATGGACTTGTTGCAATGCCAACTGTCTTATGTTTATGCCTTTTGCTGCTGGTAGTGGCTCGTATACTGCACTATAGAGCACTATAGTTAAAATAAACATTTTGAACTATAACAGTGACTCTGCCAATTCTTATTGTGGACAAGTAAGAGTGAGTGAGCGAAAGGGTGCGTCTTGCTACCGCAATTCCTGAGAGAGTCGGGAGTGTTGTGTTCTGGGTTGTCTAATCATTTGTAGCTTCGTGATTATGTAGGAGAACGAATGAGACACTATAGCTAGTCGGTCCTGGGATTTTGGGTACTGAGGGGGTAGGAAGGCTTAGCCGGTACACACCGAGGTCCTGTTTTCCTGCACATAGTTCTGTGTATGTGCAGAATCCCTGCAACATGGCACCGCCAACGTTTGTCTGGTACTTATCTGCGAGACGCCGGAGTAGTGCTTGTCCACAATCCCCTCACTTCTTTTTCCGGAGACAGTTGTGACGGTGTAGCCTCCTTTATTGAGATATTATAGGTTTTTCAAGCTTGAATTTTAAAAGGTAGTTTTCTTTCTTTTCACCCAATTTTGTGCTGCCGCAAGTAGGTTGTCTTTTTCTATCTGTTGATTATGGCGGTTGCCATTGTAGGTCCTAACAGCGCTCCAGTTACCGCACGTTTAACTCAACATGGAGTCCCTAATGCAGATGCTGATATAATCTTTGTTGTTGAAGCGGATGCTGCACATCGCTTCGAGGTATTTTACTCTTGGGCCAGCTTTCCGGCAGTGGATGGAAATGATAATTTCTTTCACGAATATACTGCCACTGCGCTTCCTCAGAATTATCGACCTTATAGATCTCTTCAAGTTCCGTTAACGGCTTAGCAACACACCATATGGTTGAATGGCGCCCTTCCACACCCTATAACAGCGGTCCGTTTAGGCCCCTTATCAATTGACGGGGCAACGTGGCCAGTTTTGGCTGGGTATACCCCGCATTATCTAAATGTTCCTGTCGCAGAGCTACGCGTATTACATACTTCTTTAATACATATACATAAAGCTGTTAAACAGTTCATGTTGCGCAACATACAGGTGGGACCACCTGGAGTTGCTGCACAACCACCGGGACCCGGTAGTATAGTTCTCAGTCCTGTCATGATTAATTCAGTGATGGGCAAACGTCCGCAGAATAAGGACGAGCTTCTTTATTGGTTTGCTGAAAAATTTGGGCAACTCGAAGCAGTTTTTCCTAATGCCACACCTGTGGAGAGACACAGGATTCTGACCATGAGCTTACCTAAAGGCCTTGTTCCCGAGTTAGCTGATTGTAACACTTGGGATAGAGTGTTTGCAGCGGTATATTCGATGTGTTTCGGCACCCCCTCAGTGACCGTTCTCCCCTCCGTGATTAAACGTGTTCAAGATGAACATGGGGCCGAAGCGGCCGTGGAGTTAAGAATGAGACTGGTGGGAGTGTTCGACATTGTTTGCGACATGATCCTTGCTAACGTGAAGGGTGAAGCAGTAAGCTTACAAGTGGCACAACGCTTGGAGGCTGTTGCTGACGTAGACAAACAGAGCGAATTACCAAAGATTATTGCTAAAGTTTATAAAACATTAGGGCGCAATAGTCTGGGAATTAAGCCTTTTACGCAACCTCAAACTCAAAATCAACAGACAGCCCAGACAGAAAAGGATGGGCGCCCATTCTTTCCTAAAAAGAACTGGAGAAATAAAAAACAGGGGCTGCAACAACAGAAGCAAGGTTCGCGTGCTGGATCACCGACACCTGATTCTTCTGAGCGTACTTATGATTTGCGCGATCACGTGAAAATTAAGACTCCTGATAGATTCCAAGTCCCTGATCAGCGTTCTCCTCATTCTTTACAGGACACATCGGACTCTCAAGTTGGTGGTGGGGAGCACCAGGATTGCGGAAAAAGTGCGACCACTCAACAGAGACTGGATCAACCACGACAGTTTGACGTAATAGCCAAACAAGAGGGACTGCCTCGTTTTTGACCCCCCCTCTCAAAAGAAGAAAGTTGCCACTTTAACAGCGAAGTATGCCTCAGACGGTGAGAACGCTACTCCTAGACTGGACATGGGCAGTGACTCTCCTCAACAGCGCGGCAGAGGTTAGCATAGTGCGGAAGGCACTGTATCCTTGTCTGGAGGCGAGAGCAATTGATACATTTATTACAGTAGAAACAGCAGATACCCGAGTTGTCCCCTGGATAGACTTTATGAAATTGTCTTACAAATTGAAGGTGATATACGGCGTACAATTACAGCAGTTTTCTGGGAAAATCTCACTTCCTCGTATGACATCTTATTGGCGGAGGCAGATTGGCCTCCACGATTTGTTCTGGCCGCTTCTAGAGGGGAGGACGTGCTACTTCCGAGTTTTTTTTCGTGTCACATCCCTGAAGAAGCTAAAAAGGCTTACGCATCAGAGTGGGCATTGGCCCTGGCTCCGGCTGTGTATCGTAATCAAGTGGGCTGGGATAGAGATTCGCCGGCACCTGAGATTCCATTACGGTCTATGCCGCAGCCACAACCGCAATATCCAATCAGACTTGGAGGCTAAAGCTCCCGTTTGTGACATTTTGACTCAATTGGAATATCAGGGTGAATGTCATGTTTATCTTTGATTCTGCTCTTCAGACACAGGAGTTTTTACAGTATGAACATGTTCATCCTCCTCCGTTGTCGTTGCTTCCTTTGGATCAGTACAAATGTATCATTTATACCGATGGCTCGGCTCAACCGGCCATCGGGTCCAAACATGCTTATTCATCAGCTTGCGCTATTGTGGCTGGTTCGATTGTGAATGATGAATTTAAGTCTTCCATTGTGCATACACAGGAACTTGGGGACTGTACGGCGCAATTGGCGGACTGCGTGCTCTTATTCTATCTCTTGAGTTTGCAGATCCTACGGTGACTACTCTCATTGTGTGCGATTCTTACTACTGTGTCCAGTCTTTTAATGACAACTTGATCTTCTGGTCTCAGAATGATTATCGGGATTCTAAAGGGAGCACAATAAAGCATAAAACACTTTGGGTTCGAGTGGCGGAGCTTAAGGAACGTCTGCCACTCACACGTTATACATACTCTTGGCCATCAGCTTGTGGGGACACATGCTGTTGGTAATTCTTTGGCTGACGAGGCCGCCAAATCTGCAGTGGCCATGTGTTCCATTGCAGCAGTTACAAGGTCCATGACTAAGATATATAATGAAATTCTGGCGGCTATAGCTGCTACGAAGGATGGCACTGCTTACCCGTAGGGCTTCCCTTCGAAATATACTTATCAATTATCTCCCGAACAAGTTCCTTATGCTACAATTCCGTCAGTTGGGGATCGGCTGAATCCCAACATGGACCGCAGACTTCCTTTGATCATAGCCGCACATGAAGGCATGGCTTCTGCACATGCCGGAGTATCTGCGACTGTCTCTATTTTACAGCAACGTTATTGGTGGCGTGGTTTATATAAACGAACCTGTAATTATTTATTTTCTTGTGACATTTGGCAACAGATCAAACCGTCTACAGTTTCACAACCACCACAAACACAGCTATATATATCTAATCAACCGTTTGGCTGTGTATATTTTGATCACTGTGGTCCATTGACTTCTGATACTGCATACAAATATATTTTTGTTGCAGTTGATACGTGCACCAGATTCCTATGGGTTTGGCCGCAACGCAGCGCTGATGCTCGAAATGTCATTAGAGATTTGCGTGTCTTTGTCGGGATGTTTGCCTGTGGCACCTTCCATTCGTGCCAAGGTCCAGCGTTCGCCTCTAAGGCGTACAAGGACACGATTAATTCATTGGGGGTGCTGCTGCAGTTTTCGTCTCCATTCAGGCCTGAGAGCAATGCAATAGTGGAGCGAATGAACCATGACTTAAAGCAATCTTTGACAGCTAGAGTCTTAGGTACTGGCAGAAACTGGCTGGCCCATTTGTATGGAGTTCAACATGCACTAAATAATCTCCCAAGAAGATCTCTGGGTGGGCGGACCCCATACTAAATGCTCTTTGGCATTAAAATGTTTGTGCCCGACTTTGATGGTCCAGAAGTTGTGGTGGCTGCCGCAACCTTTGACATAGATAACCATTCTACTATGTTACAGGACCTACAAAAGACCCGTGACAGCTTCGCTACAGAACATATACCCTATTCCGATGAATCAGCAATCCTGATCCCGGTCGCTGGCTGGCTACCCATAATTGGAGATCTAGTACGAAAAAAGCTGGAGAACAAAAATAATTTGGTCCCTCTTATCGTGCACTGGTCCCAGTTCTTTGGCTGAAGGGTACTCGTACTGTTAAACTACCACCTTTGCCTGGTCATAAGGAAAACAGATACATTTCAATTGACAATGTCAAACTACACCATCTGTCCGATTCTGAATAGTGTGACTCCTAGTGTTTCATGCAACGCTATTTCTGTGAATCCGATGCCATCAGCCTCTTCGACTAATGACCGTGTCGTGGAGGGTGAGATGGAGACTACCATTGACCTTTCGCCTGTTAAGACTTCATCCGCTTCTGAGGCAAACGTCGAGTATGCTTATCCTGCGGATGAGTACCGCATTGAAGTACCGGACAGTCCTTTACAACTTCATGCTGATGCTGCACTGCCACAGTTGTTGAACGTGGGAGCTAGCGGGTATTTTGGGGACCGTACCAGCTTCTCTTATGACTCTTCCTTCTCGTCCTCCTGTGTGGCACCTCCACCAACAAGAACGATCATTTTCCTTTCTTGGTTCAAAAAGACTTACCTGGTCTCACCCTGGACCTATATCTGGTTGGTGCTTATTCTGATTTTCCTTTTCATGTCGATTGGATTTGTAACTGTGTTCTTCTTGCTCATCAATGGTCATTATTTGCCAGAACGCTCTGCTGTTAAGTTGGTCGATGGGATTCTGGCCCCCCATACATCGTCCGATATAATGAAACGTGATCAAACCCTTGTGAACATTTCGGCCTTCCCTGTTGCTGATGGCATCGTTTGGGATAAAGTTGCATTTGTGCGGAAGTCCTCAAGATACCATATGTGTTTCGCATTTCCTTGGGAGATGTGGTGACACAGAACATACATTCGGATGATTGGGATGTACATGCGGTCCATTCATTGTTTACTGATTAAAAGTATTATGCCGCTTTTGATGCTGAAGATTTGTATTTAGATTCAGCCAATTATGATGATTTATTCTGTTATCAACATTATGAGCATCATTTCTTGCACAAAACCAATACGTTAAGACCTGTTTTTAATTACACACAGCAGGAACATTGTCCAACCCCTTACAGGGTAGTTCAAAAACACTTAGGGATAAGTTCACCTTTTTCACTGATTACAACACGTCCAATCCGGAGTCTTATTACTTTAAATTGAAATTTACGTCTCAATCTAAATTTATTCTGACACACACTAAATTAATATATTCAAATTAATTTAGAACTGATTTGGCTTCACAGGGTTATGAGCACTGGAAAGATACCATTGATTTGAAATCGATTTGGGGCACTAAAGATTGGCAGGTCCACGGAACCGAGAGTTTACATCATGCATGTCTAATTCCTGCTCAAATATTATTTCTAAATGATACAGTGCACCAAACTACTTGTTTTGGCTTGGCTACTGCTAAAAATGTGAACATTCCGTCCATTCCATTGTTAGCTGAGTATGATAATTCGCGCACTCACACCAATGATACAATTGATATGCTATAAGCTTTGTTTCGAAATGACACTTTCAATATCTCTGATGTTGACCCATCGGGGTGGTTGTTGTGGCAAACCAATTCTAATGCTTGTCAATTGCATTTTTATAATGCAACAACCGGCTTCACACAGTCTAGACCGGATCCCCGTTACCCTCATTCACATTCAGTCACCACATATTCAGTGGGTAAATTGTGTCAACAGTGGTTGGAATACTCCACTCTGTCGTCCGTAAAACAACACCTGTCACTCTTATCGAGCAACATCAATTTGGCTGATTTTATCTTGGGTCCTAAAACTCCTAGATCAAAAAGATTCATCTATGCAGCTTACAATGAAGTATGGAAACTTTCACAGATGGAAGCAGCGTTCCATCTTCGCCAAATTGACAAAGCTAATTTGGAGAAAGTCCTTGCAGTAGTCGACAATAGTATAAATACATTGTCTTCCCGTATTTATACTTTAGATAATATTGTTTCATCTGTTATTGATATTGTTCAAAGTGATGTAGCTGTGTTATATCATGGTCAAAATCAATTACGATCTGTGATGCAGTTTGCATGGACGTTGCAGACGCTCAAAATGGGAAAGGTACCATGGGATTATTTGGGCGCCTCTGCTTTGTTTTTACCTTTTAATTAAACTTATAAACAGAGATTCATGTCCATGAAAGACGCTACATACACGCTGTTACACATTGAACAATTGGAGCATTTACCGTTTTCAGTGGCCGAGACTGATTCAGCGGTATGGTTAATTCACTGTGTTATCTCTCTGCCATTTTCGCTGTTTCAATTTAAATCTTGCATGAAACATCTCCCAATTGGCCGCTTTGAACCCCTGGGTAGTGCATTTCTTCATGAATTATGGTCTCTGCCTTTCACCTACAGATGTCAACGGGAGGCTACGGAAGTTTTCCTGACAGGGGAGGACTGTGATTCTACTGTAGGACATTCCCTAGTATGCAAACACATTAAGTTGCACAGGCCTTGTAATGTGTCCGCCCCTAATCTCGCTTGTTTTTTAAAAGAAACACCCGTCCTGGCAATAATTCCCACTCTCACGTTTCTTTCTAACGGCAGTTATCTTATTTTGAATAACCACGACTGCTGTGGCTTACGGGCAGGAATCCCGTACATTGTAACAGTTTCACAACGTTTTACTTGTTGTAGCAATGTGCTTTTTCCACCCCTGCATGGGACTGTAGATAGTTCAATTTGGCCTTCCATTCCGACTTTGAAAACAGATTTCAATAAGTTGAGCAGACTCAAAGCGCTTTTGTTTCAACAAGAAGTGGCTCTATCTTCGGCTCGAGAGAACTTCGAATTGCAGGTGGCTAGAACATCTAGTGAGATTCAGTCGCTCCTCAACACAAATCTCCCACTTCATTTTGGGGAACTAATACATCAAATATTTAATGTGTCTGACACAGAAGGCCTTGCTCATTTTTTTAAACTTGTAGGATCAGGCCTTGTGACTTCTTTTCAGACGCTCTTCGGAGTAATACCAGCCTTTATTCATTCTATTTTTTCCAGCGCTTTTGGAGGGTTCCCCTTAATATTAGCATTGGCAGCCGGCGTCCTGATTCTTCTGCTCCTGTTACGCAATGGCTGCCCATCATGTGGTAATGCGCAGACCCAGCCAATTGCAACTGTACCGTGAACGAATGCAACAACTTTTTGAATGCTTACCATTAGCGACACTTAGCGTGAGTTATGGACTAACTTTTCGCTTTGCCTATTTCACTTGTGTGCAACCTGTGTTCTACTGCCAGTGGTGCCCTTACTATTGGGCCTCGGATTTATGCCTCTCCAATATGTCACACACAGACCCGGATTATGATCTGTTAATGGGTCCATTAGTGTCCCATGACCAGGCCTGTTCTGGGGATGATGGTATGGCGAGTGCGGCTGCACTTGGAGTGATGGCTGAGTGGAATGTCTGTGCGGTTGCACAGCACCTCTTGCAATGGAGTTTCATTGAATACCACACAAGTTGCCCGGATATGCTCTTGGAGGCATCGGATTATGAGGAACATGTGTGTTCCTTCGAGCTATTTGATTGGATGGCATCCCTTTTTGCTACAAACGACATGGATGACCTTTTGGAACGATTTGCATTCTTAAGTTCACGTACTTTGATGGATTTTCCAACTCCAAATTAAATCCGTTCTCATTGAACAACACAATTTTAAACGAAAAATATATATATGTTTTCAAATGTTTCCAATTTGGTTATTTTTTTCGCGCTTTTAGACTCTGCTTACCTTTGAACTCTGTTTGGATCTTTTATCTAGTTGCTACGTCCTGGCTCAGGGGAGGTTGTAGTTTGGCCGTTAGGGTCATTGTCGACATTGCTAAGTTAGCATGAGCTCTGCTGCCATGATGCTGCTTTTGCGCACGTTACTACATGACTTTATTTTTGCAAGACTCTATTTGTGCCTTTCACATGAGAACCGTCTGCTGTCTGCGTTCTCTGCCTGTTCCTGGAGTTTAGTCTGAACATGCTGTGCAAGGTCGATAAACAATGCCCCTTGTTATTCTGTTCTGGTCAGTCCCTAGCACCTAGACAAAACACGCTAACACAGCTGCGTTTGCTGAAGACTCATGCTTTGATATTATGGGAAGGCATATTGGTTTAACACACACTTGGAGAGGAACCTTTCCAGTGAGAAGAGCTATGCTGCTCCTATGATGTAGAAATACCATCTAGGCACTAAGGTATGGGGTCTGCTGACAAAGCCCAGAGATCTTCCTTTATATTATAAAACTTCTTCTTACCAAGTGGAGGGTGGTTAGGCCTTATAGCCCTTTATCCACTGTCTGTATACAATGACATCCCCCTTTATAATCTATGGACTTGTTGCAATGCTGTCTTATGTTTATGCGTTTTGCTGCTGGTAGTGGCTCGTATACTGCACTATAGAGCACTATAGTTAAAATAAAAATTTTGAACTATAACAGTGACTCTGCCAATTCTTATTGTGGACAAGTATGAGTGAGTGAGCGAAAGGGTGCGTCTTGCTACAGCGATTCCTGAGAGAGTCGGGAGTGTTGTGTTCTGGGTTGTCTAATCATTTGTAGCTTCGTGATTATGTAGGAGAACGAATGAGACACTATAGCTAGTCGGTCCTGGGAATTTGGGTACTGAGGCGGTAGGAAGGCTTAGCCCCTACACACCGAGGTCCTGTTTTCCTGCTCATAGTTCTGTGTAAGTGCAGAATCCCTGCAACACGCTGTTCCTGGTCCCCTTATGTACTGCAATATGTTTGACTGATGCATGTTGGTGTTTGTTCTTATATGTGAGTGGGTACCTCTATGCCTCTTGGTCTTTCTGTGTAAATTGCATGGATGTCTATATATCTGTAGATCTGTTTACATGGATTCCTGTATGGTTGTTGGCTGAGTCTATGGATGCATGGTCCTCCATTTGTATGTGTGAAAAGGTGTCTCTAGGTATGTTAGCCATGCGAACCCGTATGTAGGGTGCTGTTATTTGCATGCACTATACACAATCTAAGATGCTTATTTTTGTCAATGCTTACGAACTGCACAATTCCATATTATCTGTATATATATGAATAAATTAGTAACCATGATCATTCGCAAATATCACATTCTCTGTTTGCTGTTTTATTGAAGGATTTTACCTTGAAATTTAGGTTAAAATCAGCATGTTTGTAACCATCGACTGAAGATCAACAATATTTTGGTTTGAAGTTAGGAGGGTTGTCATATTGGAATTCATTTCCACATTAAACATAGCATTTTCAGACATAGTGATATTTAAAACTAATCTTGTGTATCTCAAAGTGGTCAGCCATCATATATGTATTTTATCTTGTCATAGCTGTCAATTAGTTGTTGCAAAAATAGCATACCTGCCAACTTACAAAATATTTCCACCGTGTGATGAAGGGGTGGGGGCTTGGAGGGGGTAGGGCCTGGTGCCGAGAGCTAGCTAATAGGCACTCTTCCCCTCACCAAGTCCTCCCAACCCCTGTCAAAAAAAACAAAAAACAAGGATTAAATCTAACAATAACTGGTGCTGGGAATTTTTCCTCTGCATGATAAAACGAGTTTGCAGAAATAACTGTAGGATGCATGTTCATTTTCAGCTTCTCTATTTTCTCATGGTGTTTTGTTATTTTTCTCAGCACTTAGTGACAGCTATCAATGCTGGAGTTATGCCGCTTGGAAACACGTCTAACCACAGTCACTGGGATTTGGGAAGTTCTTTCTTCTTTGCTGGAACTGTAATTACCACCATTGGTAAGTACTGCATTTTAATATATCATTTTCCTTTATAATTACTGTAATTGTATGGTATGTAAATTCTTAAGCATGTTGCCACCTTTATAATCCATGTTATTGGTAATAACATTTGGTCTGGTGTTGGGTAACATGGTGTCACACTCTTTGTGTTGGAATGCCCAATTGTTAGGTCTCTCTACAGACAGCTTTATCATTTGTTTTACACACATATTGTTACAAATACTTTAACATATCCTTAGAGTGGGCTATTTGCCTCTCTCTTGCTCAAGATTCAATCACATTCCTGTCTATTTGATTTCCCTGGTCCTGATTTGATGGCTTTTCTCTCTTTTCTTGTGTTTGTCCCTTCTGTGGAGTACTTTGGTTTCATCATCTTTTGATTGGATGAACTGTATCCCTTCACTGTTGAAACCAGGGAACAATGTTTCCCCTTTGCATGCTTCTATATAGCATTTGTTCTGCTCCTTTCTCTTTCCTCTTGTGTGCTTGCATCTTTTTGCTGTCTCCCACCTCTCCTCCTTTTCTCTCTGTCATCTCCTCTCCTTTCCTCCCTCCTATCCCTCTTTCCCTCATTTGTTTCCCATTGCTTCAGCTCCTCCCACTTTCTCCCCAATGTCATAATGTTCACTATTACTCAAGCACAATATAAATATTGAACTGCAACTGGTACAGAATGGCAGTAGGAAAGGAAGAAGATAGGAAAGGAAGAAGAGAGGAGAACCATCATTGGTATAAATGCAGCAAGTGAGCACTAAGCACAATACTGTCTAAGAGTGTCAAGGCATACAGTAACCTCTGTAGCAGTGATTGGTGAGTAACCGGTGGCCATAAATTGTGCTCTGTGTGCAACTTGAGGGGCATATCAAAGAAGAGGCAGTCATAGAAGGATGGGTGACAAGAGCCAAGGCTCCTACGCCAGGAGCCTGAGTGTCCGCACTTGGAAGAATGCAGATAAGTAGCAATTGAAGCAGGGTGCAGAGGTGTGGACAGGGGAGTCCATGTGTAAAGACGCCCTGCTTCTGCTTGAAGTTAGTGCAGTTGCGAGGCACAAATACATGTGTTTATAGGGCCAGGCACTAAGACCCCAAAGGACTGAGCATGGATGTCGCCACACAGCGTGATCTCATGGAGAAAGGAGAAGTAACCTCAGAGGGAAAAAGTTTTACTTTGAGCAGGAGAGAGGAAAATAATGAAATGCTGAATAAGTTCTACTGTGTCCGGTTTTCTGTCCTTGCGACCCAGCCCAATGACATCACAACTGGCGATGGAGGGAGCGGAGCAGTGAACCACCCTGACAACATCTGTGTCCAGGGACTCCAAAACAATGTTAAGCAGCCCTCCCCACCCCAGCTGGTCATAGCCTTAACCCCTGCAACTGTGGTGTCTGAACTCAGAGCCCAAGTGCACAAGATTGCACAGCTCAGAAAGGAGTGGTATGCCCCAGAAGCTCGTCCAAATGCCTCACAACCTGAGTGGGCACATAAACAAAGGAGTGGTACACTCCAGCAGCCCATGCTCGAGACCCACAAGGCACTCACATGACTCCCAGCCAACTTGAGTGCTACTAAAGAAAACCAAAAAACAAAACAACCAAATAACCAAATAACACCCAAAGAAGTCAAAGCAGGGGCCCAGAATGAAAAACACTCCTCGTACTCCTAGGGGGCAGCCATTTTCAGTTGGGAAGAGACCCACCATTTGCACATGTGGCAGCTACTAGAGGTGGCCATTTTGAATTGGGACGAGCCTCACTACCTGCACACGGGGCAACCATTGGAAAGTGGGAAGAATCCCATCATTTGCACAGCACACAAGGAAGGCAGACAAAGGCTGAACAACCATGGGAGAAACCACAAGATCCCAAGGAAGACCAAGTAGGACACAGCAACTTTCCTGAAACTCCCACCTTCATTCAACACGGCAACGAACCAAAACATTGACACCAAGTAGGCTGACTGGATAAAAAAATTGATGATTTCAATACTGGAAGATATAGAAGATGCAAAGGTAATCAAATATCTACAAAACCTGGCACAAAATGGGGTCAAACAGGCTTTCAAGTAGCTCCCCATGGAAGAAGCAGCCACATGCCAGAAGTTGAAGGATGAACTTGCCACGTAGTTCGATCCAACAAGCAACATGGACTATGAACGGTTCAACAAAGCTAAACAACAGCCAGGAGAAACGATGAATGAATTCGCAAAGCAACTATAAACACCCTTCAAGCACTACAGATTCGGTGATTTCAGCAATGATGAAACCATGAGACTCAGGACAATTGATGGATGACAGCCCAAACTGTTCTAAAGATGAATGCTTAGGGAAATACACACATTGGAGAAAATGCTGGGCATGGCAAGACCAGAAGAGTGGACTGAATGAAAGGTTACCACCATGGAGGCAATGATGAGCCCCAAGGAAATAAGTAGCAAAAATCAAAGACAGACAAGCTTGGCATCCAGAGGTCCAACCCGAACATGCTATTGCTGCTGCTGGCCTATCAACATGAAGGAAAGTGCTCAGCCATGGGGCAGAAATGAAAGAGGTGCAGAAAGGAAAACAATTTCAAGTCCATCTTCCAAGTGCAAGACCGGCGGGGAAAAATGGATCGACACACAGCAAAAGTGAAGACAGAAGACACACAGGGACAGCTGCAGACCAAAAGATAAAGAGCGCCATCAAGTACGAACCATTGATACCAAGTCCAGATGATGGTTCTACACATCATGGTCCAGCCAATCGACCACATCAGCATCCAGTGACAATGATGATGTGGGATACCTCCTGCTGATTTCTGAAACTGGGCCAAATAAACCGACTGCCACAGTAAACCTCTGAATGGGGGACCATGGAAAAGAGTTTGTGGTGGATAGTAACACATCGGTAAATGTGATGGGGACGCAAGAACTAGTACGCCTGCAGCGCGAACCTCAGCTTGTCAAGACTAATGGGAAATCTACAAATGGGCAAGAAAGAAGCCAAATGCACAGGCTAATTCACAATGATGAATGCCGAAGACACAATGGCACAAGGCACAATGCCGAAGGCGTGCCAAAGGCAAGCCCGTCTGTGACCAGACCGCGACCAGCACCAGGGACCCTGGCCCTCCGACCACCCACCGCTACAACTCAGCTGACCTCCACGCACTCATCCCCGGAAGGAACAACAACTGCCAGCTGTCTTCGCCAAACACCACCCACGGCCAGTTCTCCTGCCGACAATCCATCACAATCCTCCGCACCCCCACGACCGCTGCCCCCAAGCCAGATGCCAGCACCACCCGGAGCCCTGAAGTGCATCCTCTTCAACGTGCGCTTGCTGCACAGACATGCTGTAGAGATCTGGGACCTCTCGCCAGACGTCGCCTTCTTCACAGAAACCTGGACCAACTCCACCTCTGCCCCAACATCACCACCGCCATCCCCGAAAGATACAAGTTCCAAAGGAAGGATCGCCCCAACCGCCCAGCAGGAGGACTTCCCATCGCATACAAGAGCTCCCTCCGACTCATCACCTCCAGCTCGAGCGTCAGCCCACCCACCACCGAACACCTCCACTTCCAGAGCTAGACCAGCCCCAGAATACCCCTACGAGGCACCCTCATCTACAGACCTCCCGGAACCCAAACCGCTTTCACCACTACCACCGCCGACCTCATTGCGCCCCACGCTATCACCTCCATGGACGGAGACCTCAACTTCCACCTCGACAACCTCAGCGACCCCAACTCCGCCAGACTCCTGGACAACCTCGTCAACCTCTGACTGAAACAACTCGTCACCACCCCCACCCACAAGGCAGGACACACCCTCTACCCCATCTTTGCAGGAGGTAACAACATCCACTTCAGCCACACCACGCAACCCCCCTGGACGGACCACCACTGCGTTCACTTCCACGTCGACAAATCCACTGCCCCCTAACCGGCACCCCATCCTCCGCGAAGGAACTGAAGCAAGGTCACCGAGGAGCAGCTCAACTCCACCCTCAACCGCGGTGCCCCCTCCACCTCGACCAACGCCAACCTTGCAGCCAAAGAACTTCACAGATGGATCACCAACTGCGCAGACATGCACGCACCCCTATGTAACCCAGACAGACAGCCCCCCAGAAAGGCCACCTAGTTCACCGCCGACCTCCAAGAATCCAGACGCACCTGCAGACGTCTCGAGAAGAATTGGAGAAACAGCAAATCCTCGGAAGACCGTACCAACTACAAGAACGCCATGACAGAATACCACCAACGCATCAGATCCACCAAAAGGACCTTCATCCAGAACAAGATCCTCACCAACTCCAGCAACTCAAAGTACTCTTCAGCATCAGCCAGGAATTCACCAAACCCCCCAGTGAAACCACGGATATCACCCCCTCCCACGACCTCCCAGGAGCAACAAGCTCGGCTCCTACTTCCATCTGAAAATCAAGGGCCTCTACGACAACTTCAACGACCAGACACCTGACTCCAAAACCACTCCCTCCTGCAGCAATACCAGCCAGCCCACCATCTCCTCCTGGACACCAGTCACCACTGAAGACACTGCATCGACCATGAAAGGCATCCACTCAGGAGCCCCCACGGACAGCTGCCCCTGCACATCTTCCACAGAGCTGCCGCCGCCATCGCATCGGAACTACGACTCACCATCAATGCCACCTTCAAATCCGGCACTTTCCCCGACGACTGGAAACGCGCAGAAGTCAGACCCCTACTCAAGAAGCCCTCAGCAGATCCTACAGACCTCAAAAACTACCGACCCATCTCCCTCCTCCCCTTCGCGGCTAAAGTCACCGAGAAGACCATCAACGCCCAACTAGCGAAATTCATTGAAGAGAACTCCATCCTCGACCCCTCCTAATCCAGATTCTGCAGCAACCACAGCACCGAGACCGCTATACTCGCCGCTACAGATGACATCCGCACCCTCCTCGACCAAGGACACACCACAGCCTTGATCCTACTCGACCTCTCTACAGCCTTCGACACCGTCTCCCACCACACACTCACCGCCAGACTCCACGACGCCGGCATACAGGGAACCGCCCTCGACTGGCTCCGTTCCTTCCTCACTGGCAGAACCCAAAGAACCAGACTTCCACCCTTCCTCTCCGAACCCACACAGATCAACTGCGGAGTACCACAAGGATCATCGCTCAGCCCCACGCTCTTCAACATCTACATGGCCCCCCTCGCCGCCATCGTCAGAGGTCACTGACTCAGCATAGTATCCTATGCAGACGACACCCAGCTCATCCTCTTCCTCACCAAGGAACCCATCACCACCAGACTCAACTTCCAGGAAGGAATGAAGGACAGAGCATCCTGGATGAACAGCAGGTGCTTGAAACTCAACTCGGAGAAGACAGAGGTCCTCGGACCCTCCCCCTCTGCATGGGACAACACCTGGTGGGCCACCACCCTCGGCAGCCCCTCCACCCCCATGGACCACGCCCGGAACCTCGGCATAGTACTCGACTCCTCGCTCTTCATGACCCGACAAGTCAACGCCGTCGCCTCCACCTGCTTCGACATCCTCCGCATCCTCCGGAAGACCTTCAAATGGATCCCCCCGAATCAAGGAAGACCGTCACCCACGCACTCATAACCAGCAGACTGGACTATGGAAACGCCCTCTACGCCGGGATCAACAAGTCTCTGCTCCGCAAACTCAGACCATACAGAACACTGCAGCCAGATTTGTCCTCGGAATCCCTCGACACGAACACATCACCCAACACCTGCGAAACCTCCACTGGCTTCCCGTCGAGAAAAGAGTAACTTTCAAGATACTCACCCACACCTACAAACGCCTCCACAACACCAGGCCCCAATATCTCAATGACAAAATCTCCTTCCACATACCCAAGAGAAACCTCAGATCCGACGACATCGCCGAACCCCCACACATCCGCAGAGCTAGAACGGGTAGAAGAACCTTCTCCTACATCGCGGCTAAAACCTGGAATGAGCTCCCGATCGACATCAGACACGCCCCCACGCTGCATATCTTCAGGAAGACCCTCAAGGCCTGGCTCTTTGACTGACCGGGGCTGCTCCCCCCCCAGCACCTTGAGATCCTCACGGGTGAGTAGCGCGCTTTAGAATCCCCTGATTGATTGAATGACCTTCAAGCATCAAAGACGAGAAGTGAATGCTGAAGTCTACATATTAGAGAAATGCACACCAGCGATGGATGTCCTGTGACTAGCCATAGCAAAAAGTCTGGGACTACTCTCTGTACACCATGCCAAGGAGGAATACACCAAGTAAAATTAGAAGAGGAGGAAAGCAAGTGCCCAGTGGTCCACATGAAGGCAAACCAATACCGCTCATCATTGACAGCTGAGCATCATTCAACGTGATGTGAATAGAGAGGTTTAAAGAACTCAAGCCAACCCTGAACGTAAAACAAATGGACGTTCAGGTCTACACATGGGCTGTGCCCAAGCCACTAGGCAGCTTAGGGTTCTTTACATCAACTCTATGACAAAAGACATCAACCATGGAAAAAACTGTGTACGTGCTACAAGGATAGGTGTCAAGTACATGCTTCCTCAGCTCCGCCACAGCAGCAGAATGGGACAGATATCTATAACTACCATGCACAAGCCAGCCAAGGCGTGACCCAAAGTTCCCCATGCTAATCATTGGACTGGGACGAATGAAGGATGTCTGCGTCAAACTGCACATAAACCAGACAATCCGCTCAGTCGCACAAGGACACAGGTGAAGGGCACTCCACCTCCAAGAAGCAGAGGAAAAAAAATCATAAGAAGTCTGAAACTATACATTATTGAAACCTCCAAGGGCCCAACTCCATGGGTCTCACAAATGGTAGTCATGCCAAAAACAGGCACCCCTGGAGATGTGTGGATCTGTGTTGATATGCTCCAACCAAACAAAGCAATAGAACAAGAACAATAACTTGGTCTGCACATCTTGGACATAATCACACAACTGAATGGAAAAGATCTTCTCCAAACTCTACCTGAACAAGGGCTACCAGCAAATAGAAGTCGATGAGGGGAGCCGCCACTTCACAACATTCCCCATAGACCTTGCACCATTCCGATACAAGCATCTGCACTTCGGCATCTGGTTGGTGGCAGAGGTCTTTCAGGAACTTATTGGCAGAGTCATCCAGCCAGTATTCAATGCATTCAACTACAAAGATGACATGCTGGTGCTCAGAGCCACGAAGGAGACACATGATGCAGCCCTACACAGAGTGTGTCAACTATTTGTAGAAACGGGCCTCACACTCAACACTGGGAAATATGAGATTCACAAGATCAAGCTGAAACCATTTGGCCACATACAAATTACACCAGACAGGGACAAAGTCAATGCCCTCAATGCTACCAACCCACCATAAGATGTAGGCATGCTGAAATCCTTCTTGGGCATGGCGAGCTACTGCACCCGATACATACAAGGCTTTGCCACCATAAGAAAACCCCTGGCACCTGATCGAGCAACACGTAGACTTCAAATGGTCATCTGAGTGTGTACAAAGCTTTTGAAGCATCAAAACAGTGATAGAGGATGCAGCAGTCATGGCATAGTTTGACTCCAGGCTAAGCACAGAGGTGACAGTGGACACCAGCCTGGTGGGGCTGGTGGCCATACTAGCACAACACACAGACGACTCAGAGTCACTGTGACAGATGGTAGCATACACCAGCAGAAGCCATTCAGATACCGAAAGAGCCTACTCACAACCTGAAAAGGAGAGCCTAGCAGCAGTGTGGACCTGCAAAAACTTCTACATGTTCCTAAACGGCAAAAGGTTCAGCATTTTCCGGGACCACCAAGACCTGCTGACGATCTTTGGCAACCCCAAAGCAAAATTGCCACTGAGAATCGAGCGATGGGGCATACTTCTGTAAGAATACAACTATGCAATCGTACACAAGCCAGGGAAAGAACACAACCCTGCAGACTGCTACTCAAGACACCCTCTACAGTTAACCAAGCCAAACCAGTAAGAAGATGAATACTACCTTCAATTCATAGTCGGCACCAGCATACCCACAATGCTGTCAGTCTTCCAAGTGACTGTGATGACGGACAAGGATAGAAACCTGAAGATCATCAAACACTTGATCAAGACACAAAAATGGAGACACAGCAAAGAATCAGGGAGTGACCCTGAAGAGATCAGAACCTTCTACAATATCCAGGATGAGCTGGCCATAACAGAATATGGACTCATACTGAGGGGTTCCCGCATTGTCGTCCCCAGGAGTCCTCAAAATCAAATCATTGAATTCACACGAGGGCCACAGCAGGAGAGTAGCTACCCAAAAAAGTCTTATGGGAGTAATTATGGTACCCAAAACTAGACCGCATGTTATATTATGTTATAGGGAATTTATTAAGCGCACATACACCATTAGGTCTCTTGGTGCTAAGGTAATAAAGGCAGCAGCTCTCAGTCAGAATTAATTAATCATAGGCTTGCCTGAAAAGCCTGATTTTCAAAAGCTTCCTGAAGCCCATATAATTGGTAGATAATCTAATGTCTGGGCGAACAGTATTCCAGGTGTAAGGCGCCAATGCAGAGAAACTAGCCCCTCTTAGCCTCTTTGTTTTACTTCTTGGGACTGCGAGTATATTCTGATAGGCAGATCTGAGATGACGATTTGGGGTGCAACACTGGATTCTGGATGATACTAAGGCAGGGCTTTTGCTGTGAAGAGATTTAAAAGCAATGCATTCTGATTTAAAGATAGTTCAATGAGCTACAGGAAGCCTGTGTAGCTTTTTCATCAGAGGTTTAGTATGACAATGTTTTGGCTGACAGAAAACCAACCGGGCTGCCCGATTTTGAATTAGATGCAACCTGTGATTGAGGCCAGAAGGGAGACCCAGATAGAGTGTGTTAGCATATCCAATCTTGGATATCACTAATGCCATTAGAATTTGGATAATAGCATCCACCGTGAAGTATCTTCTAATTTTCCTTTTTTTCCTGAGTTGGAAAAAGCACGCAGAAGACACTAACTACTCCTATCTTATGTTTCAAGGATAGGTCTTCATCAATAACGATTCAAAGACTTTACACAGTTGTTTTGGCCGTGGGATGGGGGTCCCATCTGCAAGGGCCAAAATGAATGATTCCATTGCTGTAATTTGTTCCTCGTGACCACAACTTCAGTTGGTGGCCATTCATCCAGTCTCTAATGCTGTCATGGAATTTTGAAAAATACCATAGATTTCCTGGTTTTGTCAATGTCAATATCAGCTGCATATCGTCAGCATAGTTGCATACTTTCACCTTTTGCTCCTGGAGGCAGTGAATCAATGAGCAGATGTAGAGATTAAATAAGTGAGGAGATAGGGAGGAACCGTGAGGCACCCACAGTTGAGTTGAACCTTGTCAGAACAGAACAGTGGAAGATTGACCTATTGGACTCGATCTTTAAGAAAGGAAGTCACCCACTCCAGAGCAATACCCTGCAATCCTGCCATATTGACACGGTCAACCAATTTAGTATGGTCCACCGTGTCAAAAGCTGCTGAGAGGTCAAGCAAAACCAATGCCCGAGTAGAGCCATAATCCGCCTCCTTCCTCATATCATCCAACACAGAGAGAATGACTGTCTCCATTGAGTGAGTAGGACGAAAGCCAGCCTGATGGGAATCGAAATAACCAGACTCCTCCAACAAAGAATAGAGAAGTTGCGCAACATGGGTCTCTAGCAGTTTAGCAAGATAGGAAAGCCGGGAGATCAGTCTATATCTCTTTATTATAGTATGGTCCTCCCCTGTTTTATTTTAATAGAGGGACAAGAACTGCCTCCTTGAATGAGTGAGGCCCTTTACCCTGATTGAGGGAAGAGCTTAGAAAGGAAGTGGCAGTGTCCATAAATATAGTTTTTTTGATATGTGATGGGAGGATATCATTCGGAGAGCCTGATTTAACTCTAGCCATCAACTCTAAAAGGCGCTGCTACTAATGGCTGGAAAGTGGAAAGTGAAACAGAATTCTTTCCTTCCTTCTGGTAAGGTGGTGAACGATTGTGTACTGGGTGGGATACCATCTTTTATTAATTTTATTTTTTCAGTAAAAAGGGAACTCAAATCATTGCATAATTTTTGAGTAGGTACTAATGGAAGGCTTAGTCTGTCAGGGTTGGAAAGTTCTCCAACTGTCTCAAAAATGGTTTTAGTTTTGTTTTTGGATTTCAGTATTTTATCAGAAAAGATGGAGGCTTTAGCCTGTAAGATCAGTTTTTTGTATGATTTTAGTCGGAGGATAAAAGTTTCCCTGTTTTGAGGAAGGTAGGCCTTACACCATTTTCGTTCCGCCTGCCGGAGTTCGAACGTTGCCACTTTCAAGTCCTCAGTGGATCATTTAGAGGCTTCATGATGGTGGAGACAGAGCTGCAGATGTGTCTCGTGTGCACATGCTTTTCCACAACAGTGAAGCCACTTTCACCGACGATGTCAGATCTACCAGAGAATGCATGGGAATTTGAGGCAATCAACCTCTTCAGGCCCTTGCCCTCAAGCAAGTACCTGCTGGATCTGGTGGACAGATACTTTTGGTTCCCTCTGGTCAAGATGATCTCATCAATTGGAGCAGCGAAAGTGATCCAGGCGCCGGATCACATTTTTGCAATGTGGAGGATTCCACGTACCCTCAAATCGGACAAGGGTCCACCCTTCACCCGCAGAGAGTTCAAAGATTTCATAACCCAGCTAGCCATTGAACACCAACAGATCATTGTCACAAACCAATGGGATAGCAGAAGGGTTCATTGGAACCCTGAAAATGACCATACCGTGAACCACCAGTGAAGGTGCAACAATTGAGAAAGAACTGTACCAAGTCCTGTGGGCATATTGAACCACCCCTCACTCGATGACCAGGGAAAGCCCTGCCACCCTGATGTTTGGCCAGGCCGTCTGAACCAAACATCCTCCTTGTCTATGTCCTTGCAGCCACGTGCAATGACCAGTTTTCACCTTACAATCTGTGCGGGGTGGAAGGTAACATACTGGTTATACTGCTTCTCTTGCACAGGTAACTATTTAAAGGCATGCTGTGAGGGTGGAAGATGATGCATTCTCGGTAATAGGGGAGAACACTTTGTCTGCAGTGTCAAGACTTCCCCAGTAGTGGAGGATGGCTTTTTGGTGCAACATTGAGCTTATTGGGGTGGGTTGCCTTCTGAGGGATAAGATATATCTCCATTACCCGTTACCACTTCTACTCATGCAATGATATAAAGTCTCTTGTCTTTAAATACATTGCAAAAAAGAAACAAACAGTCCACCAGGATTATCTTTGTTTAGCTAAAACATATTTTTAGTACTAGGTTTCTGGATCACGAGTTCCTACCTCAGGTAACCAGAAAAGGTCTCACTTTATATGGGTGCAAATTTAGCCAGTGCTTCCCCTAATTTCACAATTTTGGGTGATTTCAACCTGCATTTGGATGACGACCTATCTGGGTCCATAGTGGAATTAGTTGATGATTTGGCAATGTTCCACTTCATGCTAAAAACAAATAGCCCCACTCATATTAAGGGACATTTGTTGGACCCTATTTTCTCCAACATAAATCAGCTCATGGTAGAGGATGCTGTTCCTATCCCATGGTCAGACCATTTTTACTCCCTTTCACCTGGACTTTACCAGACGCTAATATTCCAACTGTTAGAGCTACTAAAATTGCTCGCAATTGGTCGAAACTCCCCTTGGATACCTTTATTAGTACCCTACAGGACACGGCTCCCCCTGTTCATCTTAACCCTATTGTTGCCAATGATAACTTCAATAATTGGCTTGACCTTGCACTTAACTGTGTCCTCCCGAAAAGGAAATTTTGGAAAGGGTGGGGAAACAAACAAACCCCTGGTATTCCCCAAAACTCCGTCAGCTTAAACAAGTATGTAAAAGACAGGAAAGAAGCTGGAGGAAGGATTTCTCCGTGGTTAGGAGAACTAAATACCGAGAAGCTATTAAAATATACAAAAATGAAATTAAAAATACTCAAGCCCTCTACTATCAAGGAATTATTTTAGCCACAAACTCCTCAAGGGAGATTTTTAAAATTGCCAACTCTCTCCTTACCCCCCCCCACTCCTCCCTCGGACACCAATAATGCTCAAGTGCGATGTGAACAAATCGCCGACTTATTTTCGGAAAAGATACAAACCATTTATAATTCTTTCCCTCATATGAGTGTTCCCCAAGCGTGTGGATCAAGTGATATAAATCCTTCCGACACCTTTCTTTTGTTGGAGGAATTTCATGCCTTGGATCTTAACACCCTGTATAGATTGCTTAAAGAACTTAAATCGGGTTCCCCCCTAGATGTTGCCCCCCCCCAGCATTCTTCACAAAATTGCGGAGGTGGTATCGCCGGTTATACTTGAGTGTATCAACTCCTCACTTAGAAGCGGGATTGTGCCACCACAATGGAAACATGCCCGGGTGAATGCGCTTCTGAAAAAACCGAACCTTGACCCAGATAATTGGGGAAATTATCGTCCAATCTCTTTATTGCCAGGGGTCAGTAAACTTACTGAAAAATATATTAATTCAATTCTATCAGCGTTCTTAGAAGACAACAATCGTTTGCATTCCACGCAAACGGGTTTCAGAGCCCCAATATGGTACCGAGACGGCCATATTGGCTGCATTAGAAGAAATTAGGAAGACTCTTGACAACGGAGCCTGCGCTGCGCTTATCCTGTTGGACCTTAGCGCGGCCTTCGATACTGTCAATCACCAACTTCTGATACGTAGACTGAGAGACGCTGGAGTGACTGGATTGGCATTAAAGTGGCTACAGCCTTTCCTTCTTGATAGGGTTTATTCGGTTTTCGAAGGGGAATGCTCTTCAAAACCCATATCTTTGACTTGTGGGGTTCTGCAAGGATCTTCCCTAAGCCCAACGATGTTCAACGTGTACATGAGCTCGTTGGCCGAATTAGTACTCCCATTTGGGGTACAGATAATTACGTATGCTGACGATACACAACTTATTGTCTCTTTGAAGCAAGCCAACCAACCAGACCCCGATCTATCCACCTGTCTTCAAAAAGTTTTTAATTGGATGAGTAATTAATTCTTTTCTTAAACTTAATGGTTCTAAGACTGAACTGCTGCTCCTGGGGAAGTCTGCTCCCCTAAATGTGGAACACCTGTGGCCCAAATGCCTTGGTTCCCCTCCTGCTCCTAAAAAACAAGTAAAGAGTCTGGGAGTATGGATCGACTGCAATCTCGATTTTAGAGAGCAATCACGCGTGGTGGCGGCGAGTTGTTTTGGTCTATTAAGAAAGTTCAGAAAATTACTTCCCTTGCTTCCACCTTTGGCGAGACGACTGTTGGTACAGGCTTTAGTGCTCTCATGGCTTGACTATGCCAACGCCCTGTATTTGGGAGCTCCCCAGGCCACCATTAAAAGACTGCAAACAGTACAGAACTGTGCAGCATGGATACTCCTGAATATACCTAAACGCTCCTCTGCAAGGCCTGCTCTTGCTACCCTTCATTGGTTGCCTGTCCAGGAAAGAGTGCAATTTAAGGCTCTCTGTATCACCCATAAATCCTTTTTTGGGAAAGGCCCGCCTCTGATCCGTTCCTGGAGTAAACCTTATGTACCCAACAGAACCCTTAGATCGGGGAAAAAAGGATTGATCTGTGTACCCAAGATTAAACGTGCACGTAGTGGAGGTCGACTGTTCACATATAATGCATCTAGACTCTGGAACAATCTGCCTCTACACATACGTTCTGAATCTGAACATCTTAAGTTCAGAAAACTTTTGAAAACTTTTCTTTTTCATTAGTTTTCTTTTAACTTACTTTTCTCGTAGCCTACTGGACTTCTAGCGCTGGGATGCCCCTGGGTAACCATGCGCTCTATAAGTGTTCATTCATTCATTCATTCATTCACTTTGTTTGTCATATTGTACTCTTAGACATAAAGCTACATTTAGGTATAACGAGGTAATGCTTCGCTTGATTACCTGATGGAAATACCAGACCTTGTGATCGTAATTTACTAGTGAATCCATTAACAAACAACAAGAGCAGCGAGCCAGCTTACAAAGTATGCTCTGTAAGGAGGATATGCAGGATGAGCATGCATCCAAGATAGATGAATATGGCGTAAAGCACCTCGACCTCAATTACGAGTGTCATTTGAATTCCATTAGGGTGGGTGGCAGTGGGTACCAGTCCTATCAAAATAACACGCTTCTCTGGGGGACTCTTGCCGCTGCTAGCAGACAAAATCTCAAGATAAAAGTCGGGTGGGGTTGTGTGGTATTGCCATTTGAATTTTACCTGGAATTATTCATTCAACCAGAAATTTCTCATTCCTCATTTTTTTGGAACTTCAATGTCCCACTTGCAATCCCAGTAACCCCCTGGTATCTGTAACTCTGGGGAGGCGGCGGTACCATGGAACAAATCAGAGGCACTCGTAATAAGGATACAAGGGTCAGGTTTTACTACTCAGGAGAGCACCTCATTGATGCACCAGGTGAAAGCTGCATGTGCATTTGAATACTTTAGCCTACGGGACATATAACTAGTCTGAAGCTTTAAAATTCCCATTGTTTTCAGTGCCAATTCTAAGGATCAGAGATTTACAATAATGTGTCATTATTATTTTACGACTTTCAGTATCATATCAGTTTCACCACTTTATGTGCATTTTATAGACAGCAGTATACAGATTATCTAAACAAATTGTCAGTTTTGTGTTCTGTTCCTCGTTAGAGTTTGGCAGATATCATTCTATGGAGGCACTGAAAGCAGCTCCAGTAAGGGTTGGTGCCCATTCCTGGCATGTGACACGTGTCACTCTGTCATGTGGCATATGCCACAGCTTATTTGACATGTGCCACAGCACATCATAGATTTCTGACATGCTCTTTCATGATTAACTGCAGATAATGCCAGTTGGTGATTTACAAAGGACTATCTTTCACTCGGCTAAAATAAATAAATAAAGAAAAACAATATAAAAAGGAATTTTCCCGAGTGGGGGTTTGAACCCTTGTCAAAATTCATGCAAGTTCCTGATACTAGCCCCTGTACCATCTGTTGTATTCTAACATAATGGGTTGCACAGCTTTTTGTCATAGTCGGAGAGTGCTGGTCCTTCTTCTGTTTCCATTCTGTTTTGCTTTTACATTCTACGAATCCACACTTAATTTTCATGCTTTATAAATAAATAGCCCTTCTTTTCTTTCACTCTAGGACTTGCCCCATGCATTTTATTTTCTTATACAACCATTCCCAAAGTCTCATTCCAAAAAATAAGGGATTTCTTTAATAGCAAGCCATGCCCCCCCTTCCACATGCCACAGCATGTCACAAATGTCTGACATGCCCTGGCTTGACTAAAAAGGCCACAAATCTCACAGACACTGCTAGAGGTGATTTACAATAGGGCATCTTTCATTTGGGTAAAATAGAAGAAAAATAGAAAAAATTATAAAAATTGAATTTCCCTAGCTGGGGTTTGAACCCTTGTCAAAAAGCACTCAGAGCCCCTGTTAGTTACCACTGGGCCATCTGTTCTGCACAAAAACTCTCAGTCCAAAGCTTTTGTGTCATTGAAAAAGGGTGCTGTCCTTCTTCTATTTCCATGTCGTTTTGCTTTCACATGCCACAAATCTACACTTGATTTTCGTTATTTATAAACATATAGCCCTTCCTTTCTTTCACTCTTAGACTTGCCCCATGCATTTCTTTTTCTTACATAACCATTCCCAAAGTCTCATTCCACAAATTAAGGGATTTCTTTAATAGCAAGCCTTGCCTCCCCTTCCACATGCCACAGCATGTCACAAATGTCTGACATGCCCTGGCTTGACTAAAAAGGCCACAAATCTCACAGACACTGCTAGAGGTGATTTACAATAGGGCATCTTTCATTTGGGTAAAATCGAAGAAAAATAGAAAAAATTATTAAAATTGAATTTCCCTAGCTGGGGTTTGAACCCTTGTCAAAATGCACTTAGGGCCCCTGTTAGTTACCACTGGACCATCTGTTCTGCACTGAAACTCTTTGTCCATAGCTTTTGTGTCATTGAAAAAGGGTGCTGTCCTTCTTCTATTTCTATGTTGTTTTGCTTTCACATGCCACAAATCTACACTTGATTTTCGTTATTTATAAACATATAGCCCTTCTTTTCTTTCACTCTCAGACTTGCCCCATGCATTTCTTTTTTTACTCAACCATTCCCAAAGTCACTGCTAGGGAATGATTTACAAAGTCACAGCTTTTTTTAATAACTTTATTTATCATTTTCATATTGCTTACAACATTGCATGGTCATTCACTGTGATCATAGAAATCGAGTAAGAATAAAGACAAGTATCATTTGCAAAACAAGTGTACTGAAGCGTGCAATGCACCAATGTCTCAGGGTAGCATATATATCATAAATTGTGATATCAACATCTGACCAACCCGGACCAGCGGGCTCGCCCTCACTGTCCGGCCTGTACTTTCCTTGACATAATAAACACAACAATTGAGCAGTTGGGTGGGACATGAATTACCCCACCCCAGTGGGGACTATCCCAGCAGGCTGTTGTGAAATAGGGGCGGCACTAATCTCCAGTAAGTCATTTTTAAGAGGCTCCCAAATGTCATTTTGCTTGGATGCCGAAGGTTGGGTCGTAGCATGAAGGTCACAATTAGTATTACAGTATGTGAGGCTATTGAGCCAATCTTTCACTATGGGGGATGCCCTACTTCCCCATTTGAGAGCTATTTCCCTCTTTGCGAGCAAAAGGGCAATGGCTGAGAAGTTGCGCAACTTCTTTGGGAGACCCCCCACATAGCCCAACAAGGCGACCTCAGGTGTACGGACCATCTCAAAGTGTGTCATTTGTGTTATTAATCTGAAAATGAATCTCCAGAAGTCCCCAATCTTAGCGCAGTTCCAAGTCAGGCGGGCAAAATCGGCTTGCGGGCCACTGCACTTAGGACAAAAGTGTGTGGTCGATTGGGATCAATGGAGTGAACCTTCACTGGGGTCATATAGACCCTCCACAAATATTTGAAGTGTATAAGCTTATATCTGCTGTTTAAGGAGACCTCTATCGTTTGTGCACAACAAAAGGACCAGTGAAAGTCTTGAATTGGGTGCCCAAGGTCCCGTTCCCATGCCTCCCGTAACTTGGCCTACCTGCTAGGGACTAATGACATACATGCTTTGTATAGCTTCGAGGTTAGGTGTTCTCCCCCGGAACTTGTGATTAAGAGAGTAAGCGGAGGGAAGTACTCGGGCTCCAACGGGTACTCCGGAATCTTAGCTCTGAGCGCCCTCCATATCCGGCTAAATACAAATGGATCCATGAATGTTGCCTCACTGAACCTCCCACCCTCTGTGCTAGAAAAAACATAGCTCCCCGGGAACAGATCCCCAATCTTATTTATTGAATATGTAGTGAGTGTAAGCTGTGACAGTTTTTGTTCAGTAATGGGGATCCAGGGGTTAGTATTGACAGGGATCTCCGATGAGTATAAAGCGCCAACACCAGTCACTTTTGTCAACTTATGCCAGGCCCAGCTAGTGGTGCAAACTGTTTGGATATCCCGGGGATCCCTGGCAAAGCCCCGCGGCAGCACCGTACATAGGGGCGCCGGGAGCCCCAGGTCAGGCTGAGGTCTAGTGGAGTGGATCTGCGTGTCCGGGTGATATCAGGAGTGTGCGAAACTGCACTGCGCAACCAAATAGTAGATCTGAAGATTGGGGACCCCAAAACCACCTCTCTCATATGGTAAGGACATGGTGTCCCAGCTAACTCTAGATCTTCCTCCCCCCGACCAATCTGATGAGATAAGAACGCAAAGTGCGTAAAAAAGTGTTGTGGAGTGGGATAGCAATGTTGTGAAACAGATACAAAAACCTTGGCAGGACAATCATCTTCACAAGTGCAACTCGACCAGCAAGGGGAAGTGAGAGTCTTAACCAACGCTCGACCTGCTGCTCCAGGTTATGCGCCACAGGGCTGTAGTTTAGTCTAATAATTTGCTTGGTTTCTCTGTGGCTCTGAATACCCAAATATTTGGCCAACTCCTCACACCACGTCAGCGGGAACTCACATTCCCAATGAACAGTGCTCGGCGTCAGGGGAAAGTTTAGGAATTTCCCCAATTTATACCCAGCCCTGAAAAAACGCCAAACCGGATAATCTCTCTGAAGCGGTTCCAAATTCTCCTGGGGTTTCGGACATCTAGGATGATATCATCCGCATATAGGGAAATTAAAAGAGGACCCATTTTGAACTGGTGACCTCTGTGCAGGTGTCTTTCCTGGAAATGGTGAACCAGAGGGTCCAGCGCCAATATGAAGAGCAGCGGGGAGAGTGGACAACCCTGTCTGGTGCCGCGAGTGAGAGCGAACGAAGGGGACAGTGTGCCATTCAATCGAAGCCTAGCGGTGGGCGCGGTGTAAAGCAACAAAGTAAGGTCAATGAATCCCTTAGGGATACCCAACTTTCTCATCACTGCTATGAAAAAGGGCCACCTCAAGTAGTCGAAGGCCTTTTTGGTATCAAGTAGGACAGCAGCCGCAGGGACCTCCGGAGCGATCCTATGTATTACTGCAAATAATGTGCGCAGGTTTAAAGCAGTTGACCTATGGGGGACAAAGCCCGACTGAGTCGAGGAGATAATGTGGTCCAGCTACAAGGCCAATCTTAGCGCAATCATTTTAGCCAAAATGTTGTAGTCGAAGTTTAAAAGTGATAACGGCCTGTAAGAGCCTTATAGAAGCGGATCTTTCCCGGCTTTTTGAAGGAGGATTATTACAGCCACACGCAGTGGGGGGAAGTTCCTTGCATTCGAGTGCTTCATTATAAACCTGTAATAGGTTGGGCACTAACAAGTTCTTATAGGTTTTATGAAAGATACCAGTAAAACCGTCCAGGCCTGGGGCCGTCGAGCCATTCATGGCATCTATGGCGCTACTAATTTCCTCGGCATAGAGTGGCTCAGCCAGAAACTGCTGCATAAACTTCTTGAGCCACACCATAGCAATCACTGCAAGGTAGCCATTACGGTCTCCCTCGCTATGCGTCACCCGTGTTGCATATAATGTGGAATAATATGCAAAAAATTCATCTTGGATATCTGGAGTATCGGTTAGGGTCTGTCCGGTTGAGTAACGGATGCAGGTGATGTATGAACGCCCGGCCGAGGGTCTCAGTAGCCGCGCCAATGTGCGGCCAGGTCTATCACCCTCCCCATAGCGCCTTGCAATAGCATACCTGCTTACAAAATGAATCTCACGCTACGCTGCTTCTCTGAACTCCGTCAAGAGTGTTAGTCGGTGGCTGAGCCGAGAGGGGTCAGGCCTTGCAACCTGATCTCTATCTAGCATATCTAATTGCTTCTCAATATGCGCAATCGTACCACGCAAATCTTTTAGAACCCCAGAATGCTTAGAGTTGCATACTCCGCGTATAAAGGCTTTAAATGCCTCCCAGAGTATGGCCCACAAGCTCACTGATCCTTTATTCAGTTCAAAGTATTCAACTATGGCCTCCTGAAGTTTTAACTAAACAATTCATCCCTCAGTGCCTGCCCGGGGAATCTCCACATCCTCTCACAGCCCCTCTGGGCTAGGGATGCGTACTTGCAATACCACTGGGGAGTGGTCAGAATATTTGCTAGGGAGATGCTGGGATGCCCTATACCACGTTGCCAAGTTGGGGGAGACAAGCCAATAATCTAATCTGGTCCAAGTACCATATTGGGCGGCGTAATGGGTGTACGCTGCATCTCCCGGGTTGTGCTGATGCCACACATCCACCAGGCCAACAGAATCGCACATATCCAGCAAAACGTGGCATGCGTGTGGTTTGGTGTCCGATGAGTTGGACGTACTATCTCGCGCAGGGTCCAACAGGAGATTAAATTCTCCGCCAATGCATATACATTCTGCATCTAATTGTAGGAGCTGTGTGTGAAGGCCTTGGAAGATCCCTGGGCTATCCACATTAGCCGCGTACACGCAGATGAACGCCATATGGTCTCCCATCAAGTGACCCGCCACCATCGTGTAGCGACCCTCATTATCAATGTGTGCTTTTAAAAGTTGGAAGGGCAGAAGTTTATGAATCAAGACAGCCATGCCCCGTGCATATGTGCTATACCCTGCAAAGTAGCAATGCGGTCCCCAATCCGACGCAAAGTGATGGTGGCAGCTTTGGGCAGGTGTGTTTCCTGTAAGAATGCAATGTCCACCCTGTGACGCTGTAAATAATGCAAGACCTGCTTCCCCTTCCTAGCATTGTTAAGCCCCCGGACATTCCAGGCGATCAGTGTCATATCTGAAAATGTTGACAACCTAACCTGCTCCGACATCCCAACATAGTAACAGTGATTTGAAGTGTGCGTCGCAGTTTTAGCATACCATGCTGCAGTGAATAAACAAGGTTAGAAATAATGGTAATCCACAAATGCTGGCAATCCGTCCTAACTCCCCCACCCATCCCAGCGCACCCTTTCGCAGGGAATATCCCCAGTTAACACGTGAAGACATGCATCATGTAAACACCCTATCAAATAAAGAAGGAGCAAAACTAGATACATTTCCACAATTGAAACAAACGCAAAGTGATCAACACTTGGGTTTTGGCAACGCCATGCTAGTTACCCAACTTTGTAATGATCATTAGAGTCACATCATTTGTCCAAAAATAAAAGGTCACTCAAAAATTTAGCTGCAGCTCTTCAGTGCAGGCTGCACTGATTACTCATTGGAGAATCAGTCCACGCTGGCCACCAAACCACTGTTAGGGGGAGGCCCTGGAGGTGTCCTTGTTCTTGTGGCTGCTGCTTCCTTTATAGTCTCTACAAAATTCTTGCACCACAGTGGGGGTATCAAATATGTGAGAACGACCCTCAACATCCACTAGGAGGCGAGCTGGATATAACATGCCATATCGAAGACCCAGATTGCGCAGGTTTGCTTTCACGCTGGTGTACTTTTGCCTGGCCTCCTGCACCATGATATAAAGTCCGGAAACAGCCCCAACGTTGAACCTTGCCAGGATATGGAACCAGGCTCCCTCACCAGCCTTAGCACTGTATCTCTGTCTCGGAAATTTAAAAGGCGGGCGATGATGGGCCTCGGTAGACAACCCAGGTTGGGGCGGGGGCCAAGCGAGCAATGAGCTCTTTCTACAAGAAAAGTGGAGGTGAAGGCCTCTTTACCAAAGATGTCTGTAAGCAGGGTTTCCACGAATAGGTCCATACGCCCTGTGATGGACGACTCAGGGACGCCCATAATGCGGACGTTATTGCGCCTACTGCGCGCCTCCAAATCCTCGTTCTTTATGGCGACTTCTTTGAGAATCTTTTCCATGCGGTCTAGGCGCTTGGTGGATTGTGCCATGCCATCTTCTAGGTCCGACACCCTGCTCTCTACAGTATCTAGGCGCTTCTCGTGTCTGTCCAATTTGGCGCCCATAGTGTCCAAGCGTTTTCGAGGGTGTCGAAGCGGCCATTGAGGGCATTGAAGCCTGCTCTCATTTCAAGGAGCAGTGCTCCCGACCCTGCAGGGGCATCGCTAAGGTTGGCTTCCTCGGAACCCCCTCGACCATGTTACAACCAGACTCCACAGACTGCTCAGCAGGCTTACCAAATTGGAGTAGCCGTTGTTTGGGGTCTTTATGCCCCATTACGTCCCCGCAAGGCTCGTTGGTTGCCAGCCGGCCCTCAGGACCCAACCAGAGCCTTCAGCCGCCAAAATGGTGTGTAAGCCTGGCCCACTGTGACCCAATTTCCTTCTCGGGCCCCACAACAGGCAGCCCGGCATGGCAGGGTATCAGGCGACCACTTAAGGGTCACGAAGCCCCAAAGCTCTGAAACAACCCACACAGCACCTTACAAGTACAGTCTCACCGCAATTTGAGCCCAGAATTATGTGCAGCAGCTTAACGGTGGATCAAGGAGCGTCGGTGGGCAGGAACTTTCACCCCCAGGATGCTAGGCCGGAGTTGCGCACTTCATTGTTTATCGCTGTTATAGAAAACGTCACTTGGCAGGCACACGCACAGCCCAGTAGGCACGACCCCCGCAGCCCACCCGGCTGGCCTGAACAGCCGGATGGCTGGCCCCCAGGCTCTGCCGCGGTCCCTCTCACTGCGGGGCCTCCGGGAGCCGGACGGGCTGGAATGCAGTTGTAGGTGCAGGAGGGGCTGAAAGCAGGGGGAGGGCCGCAAGCAGAGCATGCTCACCTAATGGCCAGCGGGGCCCATCTGATTGATTCTCCGTCGGGTAAGGCTGCCGGAGTGCCGTCGCTGTATTTCGCGCGGCCTAACCTCCGGCCGCGCCCTGCTCCCTGCTCCAGCGCCGTCCTCGCGCTCCCAGAGGCCTCCGCATGCGATATTTCAGACCCTCAGTCGCCCTGGACTGCTCCAACTCATGTGGGCACTTTCGTGCATTTAGGCCAGTCGTCCCGCACTGAAAGCGGCCAGGAAGGAAGGCAGGATGGGCTCAGATGTTGAGATTGCTGGCGGAGCCTCAGCGCTGCGCGGCCATCTTGGTCGGCAGCCTGGCCACACCTCACAAAGTGACAGCTTTCATTTGTGCAAAATAGAAAACAAATTGAAAAGAATATTAAAACCAATTTGCTTCAGCTGGGGTTTGAACCTATTGTCAAAGAGCACTCATGACCCTTGTGAGTTACCACTGTACCATCTGTTCTGCTGGACTTTTTTTACCCAAAGTCTTTTTATCATAAAAACATTGTGCTGGTCTTTCGTCTATTTTCATGCTGTTTTGCTTTTACATGCCACAAATCCACACTTGCTTTTCATACTTCATAAACAAATAGCCCTTCCTTTCTTTCACTCTGGCACTTGCCCCATGCATTTCCTTTTCTTACACAACCATCCCCAAAGTCTCATTCCACAAATTAAGGGATTTTTTCATAGCAAACCTTGCCCCACTTCCAAATGCCACAGCATGTCAAAAATGTCTGGCGTGCACTGGCTAGACTTAAAAGGCCACAAATCTCCCTAGACACTGCTGGGGGGACATCTTTCATTTCGGTAAAATAGAAAAATTAAGGGAAATATTATAAAAACGAATTTCTCTTGGTGGGGTTTGAACCCTTGTCAAAACATATGTTTTTCCCTCAGTAATGACCACTGCACCATCTATAACCATGGTGAAGTATACTGCACGCGATTGTTTTTACACCACACTTTTTCTTCTTCCCATGTGCCACAACATGTCACACATTTTTTACATGGATTGGCATGACTTGGGGGAGCTTGAGAGCCAACGAACAAGATGGCCGCACTGCTGTGAGGCTCTGTTAGCCCAGGACCATAATCCGCCAGAATCCTCCTTCCTAAAGTTGCGAAAACTGCCTTTAAACATGTTATGCCCAACGCGACTCCCGGGGAGCTGATGGGCCGAATGTGGACTTGCTGACATCGTCTAAGTGAACCCACGCAGCGCATCCCTGTTTTGCAGCCTACAAGTTCAAGATGACGGCAACGGGATTGAGCTTGCCGGGTCTGCATCGCCTGGCCCTGCTGTCCGGAATTGCAGTGGAGAGACCCCGGCCACCTTCACTGCCAGGAACCAGGAGCTGCCCAACGCGGAGCTACACTACGGGGAGAGGGTCGCCCACTGAGTGAGATCGGGACCGGCTGAGGTAGGCCTGCGCCGACGCTAAGGCTGAGCCGGGCTGAGGCCGTGCTGCTTCCCCTGAGCAACCTTCGGCCTCGGCTCAGGTGATGGGCCCCCTGATGCGAGTCGTGAGATTGCTGATGCGGCTGGCTCCCCGATCCCCATTTGCACACTCACCTGGGGCCTGAAGGGGTCGAGAGGAGAACCCTGTTGAGACGCGCTGCTAGAAGGGCGCTGATAGACCCGTGGGACCTGTACAGCGCCGGGAGGCGGCGCGTGGAACGGTGAGGCCTTGATCCTGGGGCGCAGAGTGGCCTTGCTGCCTTGTAATACTTGGTAAGACAGGTTGAAGTGGACATTACCTGCAAAATCCCAAGCAAGACACGCTGCTTTTTGTGGGCCCGTGCCCTCTTCAGCGACATAAGAATCAGGGTGGAGGTTGAAGAGTTGGGCCGTGGCAGAGCCAGGGCTCGCCTAAATAACCGCACGAAGGCACAAACTGACCTATATAACCGCCCGAAGGCACAAACTGGCGCCTGTTGACCTGAGTGGGATCTGCACACCCTGAGGGACATGCGGAGCTAGCCGCTGCATCCTCATCTTCCTGAGAGGCATACCGTGCCCGCCCATACCACTCAGAGGGGAGAATCATGGGTCCAACGGATGGCAAACAGGCCAAACTCCAATTGCCCAGCCTGGAAAAACACTACCAATACCGCTGAAGACACAGACTCATGCCGGGAAGAGGAAAGCACAGCTTCAACTACCCCACAAGATACAGATATAAAATAACTTCTCCTCATGATGTGCCAAAGCCTCAATTCCATCAAGTCCAAAATGGACGCCATGAATATGCACATGGACTACATCACACAAAGGTTGGAGAAGCATGATGGCCGCATTACCGAAACGGAACAGCGCATATCCACCCTCGAAGACTCTTCCTCTGAGTGCTGTGAATGACTTCAAGAGATGGATAAACTGTTAAAAATTATTGCTGCAAAGAATGAAGACTTGGAGGCGCGTTCACGCAGGAACAACGTGCGTATAGTGGGGATCCCGGAGTCTACCGCAACTGGCCGCATGGAGGACTATGTAGAATGACTGCTGCTTGGGGTCTTTGGCGCGGAGGCACTCTCCAGAGTTCTAGTGGTGGAGAGAGCCCATCGCTCACTTGCAGCCAGACTGCCACGGGGCGCGCCTTCCCGACCCATACTGGCGCGGTTACTCAATTACAATGACCACAACACGGTGCCAAGACTAGCAAGGGAAAGCAAGAACTGGTTTACGAAGGGAACAAACTCTCGATCTACCCGGACTTCAGCATGGCAGTACAAGAAGCATGCAGGAAGTTCCTACCGGTCAAGCAGAAACTCCAGCAAACCAACATACAGTACTCAATGCTCTACCCCGCCAGACTGCGAATCCCCTACCGTGGGATGACACACATCTTTAATACCCCGCAACAAGCTTAAGATTTCCTAAAAACTGTTGAGAGACGGTCACCCATAACTAGGGATGGTGATCCCGGCTCCCGACGGACGCCACCTGCTTCTGAAGAAGACTAAGGCCAGGTCATTGTATGGAATTGGTCACCTGCATCACTGGTAAGACTATGCATTCCCTATTTCATTGCTAATCGGTTTGAAAATATGCGCCGGCCCTGAAGGGAATGACCACACACGGACCTTGTTGGAGCCTGCATGGGCGGTACTGCCGGGACTAATGAAATCGCCAAGCAATAATGACTTCCCGCCTCCCTCGCTCCTGTGAGGTGCACTGACAACCTCTCTGGTGTATTCCCCCAGTGGGAATTCCCTGAATGATATACTATGTTGAAGTTATGTTACTAACTGACTCATACGTTAGTATATTGCTTTTACCAGTCTTAGGTTTGTATAAGACACACCTCTTGCATGTTACTAAATTGTTGTTAATGAGTCTATTCTCCTGGAGGTGCCAACATCCATCCTTGCACAACACGACAGGCAGAATAAATAATGGGGGGTTTGGGAGGGATACTATTTACCTACGGATTTGGGCCGCAGGTGTGGGTGGGGGGGCAGGGCTTACTTTTGATACACACGGCGGCGCTGCACGGATTAATACTGAGCACATACAATTACGAAAGCATAGAGAACGATCCATACAAACTCACCATGGCAGAACACACTGACCCCTCCGGTCTCAGAGAGGACAAGACAGATACAGCGGAGCCAAGAGCAGACAAGACCCACGTCTACACCTTCCTTCGATGGAACATGTGAGGACTCTGAGACCCTCGCAAACGCAGGCAGATCCTAGGATACTTAGACAGACACTAAGTGCAGTTGGCTATGTTGCAAGAAACACACTTGGACCCTAAAGCAGCACCCACCTTTAGAAAGAAATGGGCAGCACACAGCTGTTCCTCCTCCTACTCGACATATGCTAGAGGCACAGCAATCTTCATCAAAGCTAGCGTAAGATACTGCCCGCTAGGGACACTACAAGATACACAGGGCAGATTCATCGTGATGTGGGGCAGATTAGAGGGACACACAGTAACCCTTGTTAGTTGCTAAGCCCCCAACATTGATGATGCCAGCTACTTTGACAAGGTATGGGGTTACATATTAGCAATAGGCTCCACTTTCATTATATGGGGAGCTGATTTCAACTTAGCACTAGACTCTCTTTCCGATCGCTCACATGGCACCTCATCCTCACATCAATCCTCAACCAAACACCTCACGGGCATCATGACAGATCACCAGCTCTTAGACGCCTGGAGGTCCCTCCATCCATCACGAGGGAGGGCATCTTCTATTCTAGCGTGCACTCCAGCTGGTCCTGAATAGACCTATGGTTGCTGTCGAAGGGACTAAACACTTGGATCCAGGCTGTGACGCACTTGGCGCAAACCTCCCTAGACCATTCCCCCGTGCTCATGAGACTCTACCCACCGGACAATGAATCCCCATATCGTTCCTGGCGACTCCAGCCCACAACCTTGCTAGATGGAGCCTTCTGTGAAGAAATACATCAGGAAATTCTTTAATTCTTCCCTCGCAATAAAAATAGTGTCTCAACACTTTCATGTGTATGGGAAAGCTTCAAAGTCACCATTCAGAGGCTATGTATAGTCAAAAGCGGAGGGATCCTACGTTCCATCAGGGGAACACTAAATAGACTAGAAAGAGACATCAAAAGGACAGAGGAGCTCCTAACTTCCGCCCCTAGCCCACAGAGAAGGGTTCAGCTTAAAGATCTACTAATTGAATATTCCAATGAGACTGAAAGTGAATCTAAATTCCAATCTAAATATCAAGTGGCCAGATCATTCAGAGAAGGCGAGCGTCCCGGCAGAACTCTGTCCGAGGCAACCAGACCCCCCAGATTCGCTAATCAGATTTTGGAAATAATAGACAAGGAAGGCACTAGGCATATCGAATCGCAGGAGATCCTTAATATTTTGACTGCCTACTATGCAAAACTCGTACGCATAGAAAAGTATCTCCTGGCATAGCGTCCTACTTAGAGGACACTGCTCTTGGGTGGACCAACAACTCTCGCAGAGAGTTTCTGTCTGCCGATATAGCGGAGGACAAAATCCAGGCCGCAATAATGGGCCTGCATTCCGCACGGCCCCGGGACCCGATGGGCTCCCGGTGTACTTTTATAAATGTTACATGAACGAGCTAGCCCCCTTCCTTAAGCAGGTCTTCAAGGAGGCCAGAGAGATTGGGACTCTTCCCATGACATTGCGGCAAGCCATGATCATATCCCTGCTCAAACCAGGCAGAAAGGCCAGCAGCTTTGAGGCCTACAGACCCCTGTCACTCATCAACTGTGACACCAAGAGCCTAGCTAAAGTTGTCGCAAATAGGTTGACATTGCTGATGGAGGGTCTGGTCCTCCCAGACCAGGCAGGTTTCATACCTGGCAGGGCCACCTCCCATAATCTGCGCACAACATTCGCATTACTACACAACATTGACCCGAAGATCAGCGCAGCAGGTATCTGCTTAGATGCCATTAAAGCCTTTGATTCCCTTGAATGGGATTACATGTTCATAATATTGGGTAGAATGGGCCTTCCCCAGCCATTCCTGGCATGGATAAAGCTGCTGTATGGCCGGTGTTGGAAGCCGGAGTCCCAGTCCCGCACCACTGTCACCAAATGCAAGAGCCGGGACTCCTCACTCAACGTTAGGCCAAGTAAGGACACCATTTGAGATAGCCCTGCTCACCCCCTTAGTAGCTTGGCACGAGCAGTCAGGCCTATCTCTAAGGCACGAGTGTACAGTATGTGCAACCACACTCACAGCAACCCACTGGTGACACCACAAAAGGACTCCACACGAGTTTGATAAAACGAGTATAAACTTTATATAAAAAGATATACGATCAGACCACACGATACAAAGGCCAACATATAATAAAGGGTAATATTCGTTCCTGCTGGCTGGTAGGTTCGAATCCCAACCACCGCTTTCAAAATGCTATGCTGGTCGCAATGCTAGAATCACACACGTTGCAATGGACAAACAATAGTGCGCTGCTTAACAATACAATCCTGTGCTGGGCAAAGGAGAAATAATACAATGCGTAACGATACACCCCGGTACCTTGCAATGGGAGAAAGAATGCAATGCGTACCGCTATAATCATGTACTGCGCAATGAAGGAATAATGCAATGCGTCACACCCCAATCACGTACTTTGCAATGAAGAAATAATGCAATGCGCACCGCTACAATCAAGTACTTTGCAATTAAGGAATAATGCAATGCGTAGCTACAATCATGTACTTTGCAATGAAGAAATAATGCAATGCGGGGGCGCTACAATCCTGTACTTTGCAATGGAGAAATAATGCAATGCGTAGCGCTACAATCGTGTACTTCGTTATGCAGAAATAATGTCAGGCGTCATAAGACAGTCCGGCAGTTCGTTAGCAGCAACATTGGCAATGTGTATTACGACAGTCAGCCTCTTCGATAACAGTTGCCCCCACACGTATCAACGATGACATAAAGTACAGCTTCTCACTCTGGCCCCAGTACTGCCACTCCTTTGGTCAGTATGGGCCCTAATCTGAGCCAAAGCAAAGGCTCATGTCGCCAGAAGGACTGAGAGGCCGAGAGAGTGTCCCTCCGAGCCCGCACCCCGTCCAGGCAGTGATCCACGTTACCTGGGGGCGCGACCCCACTCTCCTCTCCTCCTTCAGCGAACTGTGCCTTCCGTGCAGAACTTTCTCAATGGGCCTCAGCGGCTTGGCCTGGCAGCTCAGCTCCTCCGGGGCTGCCGGTCCGGGCCGCGACTGTTAGGAAGGTCTCAGGCGGCCGCAGGGCACACATACCCCACTCCTCTGAGATTACATTACTCCGGGTGCACGTTCACCACAGCACCCTCTGGGTCTCCTCTGGCACGAAGCCACACACAACGCTGATGGGACTTCACATTGACTCTGAGTGCACGTTCACCAGGCACTCCTTCCTGCTGTCTTAGTTGGCACCAAGACATGCACACCGCGCTGTAGAGACTCACTTTCTTCTGGTGCACACGATGATCAGCCGATCATCTCCACAGTCCCAGGTTGCACCAAAGCACGCACACTGCTTCACTGAGACTTACTTGAACTCCGGTGCCTCGATATCCAGGCGCTCTTCAGCAACGCCTTCGGCCGCACCCCGACACGCTCACCGTGTCCGAGCCTCACTTCTCCTCCGGTGCACTCGATGACCAGGCGCTCTTCACCAGCGCCTCTGGTGCACCCCGACACGCACCCTGCGCGTCCGAGACTCACTCCACTTCTGATGCACACGTTGACCAGGCGCTCCTCACCAATGCCTCCTCTGCACCACGGCATGCACCCTGCGCTTCCGAGACTCCCTTCACCTCCGATGCACACGCTGACCAGGCGCTCTTCACCAATGCCTGCGGTGCACCACGACACACACCCAGCGCGTCCGAGACTCACTTCACCTTCGATGCACACGTTGACCAGGTGCTCTTCACCAATGCCTCCTGTGCACCATGACACGCACCCCGCGTGTCCGAGTCTCACTTCTCCTCCATGTGTCCAAGATCACAGAGCACACCTTCCGAGGGTCTCAAGCTGCCACCACACGCGCTTGAAACTTCTCCAGAAACTTGTATGTTCCTGTGTTTCCAAACAGGGAGCCAGCTCACCTCTGGCCCTTGGGGTAACAAGGCACAGCACAAAGCACACTCTTCTTTAAGCAGGGGGACCTAGCGCACAAAGCACAGTCCCAACAGCCTCTTCCTTGGTTAAAACAGCAAACTGCAGACCAGCCCCCAGATCACGAAGCAAGGGTTGGTCCTTCCCAGCAGTCTCTTCAGTTGTTCCTTCCTTAGCAGAGGATCCTCTTGACCACGAAATGGGTCCAAGCCTTTTCAGTCTCAATCCATTTCTATTCCAACTTTCAGGGGTCTCTGCTCTCATAGTTATACCCCTAAATGTCTTTGAAGTTCGTTGTGCTCAGGGGTCCCTGACCTCTGCCTAAATCAGTTCTGGATGTCTCCCTCCCAGTGTCACCTTTCTCCCTTTGATACTGGGGGTCTGGATCCTTAATCACCCAGCAGGAGATGGGTCAATTGTTTTATAGCAGCAACCCAGGCCTCTTCACCTCCCGGGACTTCTCCTCCGCCTACACTCCAGATGCAGGTCAGGCTGGTGCCATCTCAACCCCTCCCTGGGTCAAGACCTCCCCCAGCTCCTCTCACCTCTCAGATCCAGACAGTCAATCCACATTCAGCAGAGACACACAGAAATGCTTAAAGCACAAAACTCAGCCACTTTCTAAAAGAGTGGTTTCTGAACACACAGTGACAAAACCACTTTCATAGAAAGATGTGTTATGACACTGTGAGTTCATACATACTAAACTTAACCTCTCCATTTTAAACTTATGGGAAGCTAGGCTAACAAACACAATACCCAGCCTCCCCCATTCTGTCCTATGGGCAGGATGGCCTTTCACCAGTGAAAAACGTAATGGAGTGCTTTTCACTGTCAGGACATAGCACACACCTCAGTATATGTCCTGCACCCTGCCCAGGGGTTACCCGGGACCTACCACAGGGGTGCCCACTGTGTACGCAAAAGGGAAGGTAAGGCCTGACAAGTGGTTGCACTTGTCAGAACAACATGCTAACTTAGCAAACTGCGCGCAGGCCCTACACCGCAGGCCTGAGTTCCCTTCTCCGCGCACCTTTACATTACTAGCCCTGGCACACACAGTGCATATCACTAGGGACTTTACTAGTAATGCAAACATACCAATCTTGGCCAACCAATTACCATTACACTTTACACAGGGAACACTTGTACTTTGACACTGATCAGCAATGGCAAAGTACCCAAAGCATCTAAATTGGCAACTCTATGTCAGGAAAACTGTCTAGGGGGAAAGCAAAAAGTTTAGGGAACTTTAGCCAAAAAGGCCAAGTCCTATAGCCGGCCTAAGGCCATTATACAGATTAACGGTCTATACTCCAGTCCGACCCCCATTATGCGAGGCACACTCCAGGGCTACCCTCTGTCCCCGTTGTTTTTTGCTCTCGCCATCGAACCCTCGTGGCCAAGATACGGCAACATCATAGAGAGCATGCAATACCATACCCCTCACGTCAGATACTAATATCATTATATGCCGACGATGTCACTCTTTATTTACGGGACCCACAGATTAGCCTCAAACCAATTCTAAGAGAGTTCCTCAGATTTGGTTCCCTCTCCGGGATAGGGATCAACTGGAGTAAATCGCAGATTTTCCCGCTCACTCCCAGCACTGTTCAGTTCCCATTGAGACGGTGCAAAATGGAAATTAAATATCTAGGCGTGATAATAACAAGAAATAAAGAAGAAACGCTTCGCGCACACTGTGGCACTGCGATTGTAACCATCACTAACTGGGTGTCTCAATGGATCACAATGCCATTCTCATTGGCTGGCAGAGTGGCCTTGATGAAAATAGTCCTATTACCTAAATTATTGTATCTATTCATTAATATACCCTTTAACCCGGGACGCCCCTTCTTCGACACCCTCCGATCATTACTCATCAGACTAGCATGGGGCGAGAAACAACCCCGAGTGGGATGGCGGACCATGACGCAACCATGCCTCAATGGGGGTTTTGAGGTTCTAGATATGGAGCTATATTTTCTGGGTGCTCAAGCCCACTACACAATATATTGGCTCCATCCGCCACCCTTTATGCCACACCTGGCCATCGAGCAGGGATATATGGCTCCTACGCCCATGACCTCCTTTCTGGGAACGCGCTTCCCTGGAGTAGCCTATCACACGGTAACCTGCACTAACCAAGCCTGGGAGCGCCTAGCTAAAATCGTGGGCAAACCAACACTGTACTCCCCATTTGTGCCTTTCCCATACCTCTTGTGTGCGCCAGTCACACATGAGGCTATATGCCGCGAGATGCTCTGTAGGAGAGACCTAAACTTCTGGGGCGACCTTTACCAGGGGGTGCGTTCGGGGTAAGGCAGGAGTTATTGACTGGGTATAATGTCTCTCCATTGGAGATATTTCTTTATATAAGACTGAAACACAAACTTAGGGCCAATGTCCTGGGATTCCCTCAGGAACCCCCAACTCTATAAACACTACACACCCTAGCATATACCAGGCCGCACTGCTCGAGAGGACACAGCCGAAACACGGGGTCAGGGAGGCGTGGGATCATGACCTGGAGCTGCCCTTGGCGGACGGGAGGTGGACATATTGCTGCACACAGACGTAAGCTATTACAGCAAGCAGTCGCTTACGAATCATACACTTCAAATACTTGAATCAAACTTTCTATACACCCACGTGGCTCTACAAATACAAATTGAGAACTGACGACCTATGTGAGAGATGTCGTGAAGCGGGGGCTGGCTTCTTACACCTTGCGTGGCAGCGTTGCGAAGTTCATGGGTATTGGCATGAGGTGATTGCTGCTCTGTCTCAAATGATAGACACCCCTCTTGCCGTTTCCCCCCTACTGGCACTTCTGGGCTACACAACTGAAATACAAACATCATACAGAAAATTTGTAGCAATGAGTCTGTTGCTGGCCAAATGGAGGGTGGCTTTCAGATGGGGCAGAGGGCGGGCCCCCAAATTTAAGGAATGGCAAGCAGACCTTATTTATTGTAAGGCTCAGTTAATGAACTATGCGGAACTTCTGCCAGCCTTGTCTCACCCAAGAGCCCCATATATATTATCTGAGGGAACACTCGATCTGAACCTGTGTGCTTTGGGTTTGGGTGCAAAAACTGGACTTCAGCTTTGTGCCCATATCATACTGAAGGTCTGTGCTTAATTAACAAACGCCTGTTAAAATGCTATTGCGATCCGCTGTAGATACTACATTGCAGAATTACCTCTAGCAGTAGGTATGCTTATTGTCCGTGCTGTGCATTTATACACTGCAATGATGTATGTTATGTTTCTATGTAAGTTGAAAAACCCAATAAACACATGTAAAAAAAATGGATTGGCATAACTTAATAGGCCACAAATTTCTCTGACAATGCTCGGGAGTGTTTACAAAGACATTCACTTTCACATCAGGAAAGTAATTAAGAATTTAAAAAATAGATGAGAGGCTAGGACCCTGGTCAAAAAGCATAACGGCAAACTTAGGGCCCTTGTGATAAAATAGAGAGAGAGATACAAGGGCAAATGACACAAGAAGGACAAAACAAAACTCAGATGTTCCTCGGAGGGTCAAAAAGCTTCATTATAAATTGGATTTTACATAAATGTAGCAGTTTTATAATGATTACATTCTGGCAAAATGTACTTGAACAGACTGTGGTATCTTGCGAGTTAATAGTGACGGAACCCTTTTGGGTCCTGATTGTCTCCCTAGAAACGTGAAGTAAGTGTTAGGGTGTAATGCATCGATTGCTGTTTCAGTGTGGTGAGTTGCATTTGCACGTACACGAATAAAGTCTCCCTGTGTGGCATAGTCATTGGGGAGTAACTGGGCTGGGAAGACACTGCAAAGACCATATTTAATGATTTCGACTTCTCTTAATTTTTTTTTTTTTTTAAAACATATTTTTATTGGCATTTGTAGGTTACAGAAACATGGTGTATTAGGATACATTTGGTTTGCTTGCATTCTGTGCGTTTTATAACATTATACATTAGTTATCATACCATAGATGGATGTGTATGCAGCCATTATTAACGTCTGGCATTAAATAATTTCTATATAGAACTGGGATGCGAAACTGGGGAGCGTTCATGGGATCCTGGGAACAGATGATAAATGGGGTATCAGGGCGACATGTGTCTCGCTAATTGGTATGTCTGTGTGTCACTGGGGATGGGGGGGAAATACGGTTGGTCGTGCTCCGGTGTCTGGCCTTCGAGTTTCGTGTGATGTGTGGTGAGAATAGCAGGCGACGTTACATGCGTGCTGTAGGTGGAGGTCTAGTGAGCGTGCTTGCGATCTGGGCGTGTGACTGTGGATCTGTCGAGGTGTGCGGGTAGCTATCTGGGTCGTCATGTGTAGGTAGTTGTTTGAATTGGTGCAGTAGTAGGGCCCACTCCATGGAAATGGGGTGTTTGCGTGTCCCCTTCACCTCTTCCTCTCTTAGTGTTTCCTCCTTTGCCGTTGCCCACTTGTGTACCGCTCCCGACCATGCCGCAATCGGCGGGCCTGTGGGGGAGCGCCAGTGCATGGCTATACTCCTTTTAGCCAACAAAATTGCCAGGGAGATAAATCGGATTGGCACTTTGTGTTGCTTCCGTTTCCGGAAAATACCTAGCGCGCACGTGTGCAGATGTGTAAGCCCTGTGAGATCTCCGAGTGATTTGTGAACCTTGTGCCAATATGGTTGTAGTGTGGGGCAGCTCCAAAACATGTGATGAAAATCTGCTGCCTGTGAATTGCATCTGGGACAAAGGAACTGGGCGTCGGGGTAAAATCTTTGGAGGCGTGCTGGTGTTAAGTATGCCCTGTGTAGGAGATAGAATTGTATATTTTTAAAACGTGCATTTCTAGACACTTTCTTGGGATATTCAAGGGCCATCTCCCATTCTTTCTCGTGTAGCGGGCGCCCTAATTCTTCCTCCCAGGTGGCTCGTAGGACCTCTAGGGGTCTATTTGTAAGTTCCCGAATGGCTTTATAGAGCCATGTGGTCAAGTGTCGCCCCGCTCCCATATGTAAGATTGTGTGGATGACCGGGTAAGTGGCCGGCTCTCCCGTCGATAGGTCGTGGTGCAATCGATAGCTTTCGAGGAGTTGGCGGTGAAGTAGGAACTGGCCAGGGGGGAGATCGTAGTCGTCCATAAGCTGTTGGAACGGTTTGAGCTGTCCGTCTTCGAATAGAGACTCCATTTCAGTGAGGCCGCAGGTCGTCCATGTGTGAAGCATGTTAGGGGTGTAATAGTGTTCATGTTTGGACCAGCCGACTAGCGGCAGCAGGGGAGAGTACGAAGGTTTCTCCGGCGACATACGATTTATCCTTTGTATACATTTGCGTGCCACTACTACGTGTATGGGATATGTGCGTCTCGGTTTTGTGCCTGGTAGTAATAGGCGGCTTAGTTCTGGGGTGGGCACCTGGCCGGTTGCGGCGTATGTTTCACCTATATGTCTGCCTGCAGTCCAGTAGGACAGCCACTGTAATTGTGCTGCCAGGAAATAAGATTCAAAGGACGGAGCGCCCAGTCCCCCTTGTGTGGTGGGTAGTTGTAACTTCGTTAGCGCTATCCTACGTCTGCCTGTTCCCCATATCAGCGAGCTGAGGAGAGAGTCTAGGTCTCGGAAGAATGCTCTGGGCGGGATCACCGGTAGATTTGTGAAGTGGTATAGCAACCGCGGGACTATTATCATTTTGGCTATGGCCACACGACCGATCGGGGCTAACGGGAGGGTCCTCCAGAATCCGACCGCTGATCTAATGCCGGCCAGTGCTTTGCGGTGATTGCCTTCAAATATGTCGGTCGGGGAGTGGTAGAGACGGATCCCGAGGTATCGGGGGGCCTCCGCACTCCAAGTCACTTTCTGGTCGCCCAGCCAGATATCTCGGGGGGGGGAGGTTCGGATGTAGTGGGTAAACTGTGGATTTGTCCCAATTTACTCCCAGCCCGGAGGCTTCTGCAAATTCTGTCAGTGTTGTCCAGATGGGTGTGAGGTCCTCGGTAATGTCCCGAATATATAGGAGAAGATCGTCTGCGTACATGGAGACACTATGTATGGTATCCGCTATGGGGATGCTCCAGTGTTCTCCCTCTCGCCGCAGTCGTATAGCTAGGGGTTCGACAGCGAGGGCGAAGAGGAGAGGCGAGAGCAGGCAACCCTGCCTCGTGCCTCTTTGTACTGCGAATTCTGGCGATATGTGTCACCCAATGCGAACACGCGAGGTGAGTTTAGTATATAGAAGTTGCGTATACGCTAAGAGGATGGGACCGAGTCCTGCTCGTCGTAGGACCGAAAATAGATATTGCCATGTGAGGGTATCGAAGGCCTTCTCGAGGTCTAGGATAAGGCAGGCTGCCCTGGGGAACGTGTCACCCACTTGATCCTGGATATGGAATAGTCAGCGTATGTTTTGGGACGTGTTTCTGCCCGGAACGAAACCGCACTGATCTGGATGAACCAGGGGACGGAGGATTTGTGTGTATCTGTCCGCTAATGTCTTCCCTAGGATCTTACAGTCAGCGGATAGAAGCGTAATGGGGCGGTAGGAGGCCATTTGTTGCGGGTCACGATTTGGCTTCAGAAAGGTCACGATAACCGATTCCCAGAGGGATCTCGGTAACTCTCCTTTTTCCAACGCGGTCGCGAACATCGTCACCAAGCGGGGAACCAACAGGGGGGAGAAGGTTGTGTAGTATTTCAGGGGGAACCCGTCCAGCCCCGATGCTTTGTTGCAAGCTAGGGCGTGAATAATGTCGGTAGATTGTATCTCTGTATCTAATGCCGTTCTGTCGGCCTTCGTGATTCTAGGGATCGTCAGTGAGTCTAGAAAATGATCTAGTATGTCCTGCCCGGTCGGCGCTGGGCTTTGATAAACCTCTGAGTAGTATTGATGGAATGCCGCAAGGATCTCGTCCTGGGATCGTACTAGATTTCCAAGGGGGTCTATCACTTCAGTTATGGGTTTCACGTCGGTGTCTTGTTTAGCTAACCACGCCAATAATGTGCCTGTTTTATCCCGTTCCTTGTGCATCCGGGTAGCATACGCCCTGAAATTGTACCGACGGAGGTCGACGCAGGCAGCTAGGTACTCTGTCTTGGCTTTAGCCATTTGTGTCGCCGCTTCTTCAGTGGAGTCGTTTCGTTTGGTAGCAGCGGCTAACTGCGTTTCGGCTTTTGTGAGTGCCTGTTCTAACGTCCGTTTTACCCCTGTTATTTGCTTAATACATTCTCCCCGCGCCACTACTTTGAATGTGTCCCACTCCACTAATGTTGAGGACGCTGACCCTGTGTTAGTAGTGAAGTAGTCCTGTATGCTCTGCCCCTGTTCGTGTTTGAATACTTGGTCTGTCAGGCAGTCCCGCGGTAGTCGCCAGGTGGGAACCGGGGGGCGTAAGGGTCTCCAGTTTAACCGCAGAATATGGGCGTTGTGATCAGAAATGATCCTACCTAGGTAGTCTGTGTGCTGAATTTTGGGTAATATCGCCGTTGAGCATAAAAATCTGTCTAAGCGGACTCGTAGGTTATGTGGTATGGAGTGAAACGAGTACAGTCGAGTCTGAGGATGACGTATCCTCCACTCGTCTGCGAGCTCCCATTGTGTGACCCAGGCTTTAAATCGTTCCGTCTGTTTATGAGCTGAGGAGTGTATGGACGGGGGATGAGAGCGATCTAATGTGAGGTTGAGTGTGCAGTTATAGTCGCCCCCTAATATCCATGGTATGGAAGCAAACTGGGCCAGTACCCCAGTGAGGCAGTCCCAGAACTTGTCTTGCTCTATGTTTGGGGCATATATACTGCCCAAGAGTACTGATTGCCCATCCAGGAGTCCCTCTAGTAGGGCGTATCTACCCTCCTTATCTACCACCCGTCGGAGTTCCTGAAATGGGGTCCCTGGTCGAACCCAAATCAGCGCCCCGCGCGCATATGCGGAATATGATGTGGCACATATGGTTCCGCGCCATTTGGTCTGTAGTTTGCCTATCTCGGTAGTGGTGAGATGTGTCTCCTGTAAAAACAAGATCTGAGCGTTCTGGCGCTTCGCATATGAGTATACTGCGTAACGTTTGCTCGGTGTGTGGAGGCCTCTAGTGTTGAGCGTTAGAATGCTGATGTCCGTGTTCTGTGCTGTTATGGCCATGGGGTGCTGTCAGTATGTGCCAGAATGGCATGTATCAGCTGGAGCCCGGCGCCCCACGAATCCCCAGCGGCGTGAGGAACACATGTGATACGCGATGTCGCCCATTCGCGTGGTGCAGATACCCTACTGTGTGAAGTTCCATGAGGGGACGGGACTTTACTGAACGGGGGATGTAAACTATAAACTGGGGATGGGAAACAGTCCCAATACCAAGGACCTATCGCTGGCGACGATACGTCCAAACCGGCTCTCATAAAAACTGAGAGTAGAACAATATGTTGTGGGGGTGGCAGTGCGTGCGTGCGAGGCTATTCGTTGGCCGGGCATTTGTAGGATCATTGGGCGTCGTTCGGAGTGTGCTTGATCTTGTCCGCACTGCGTGCGCTCAATGAGTGAGTCTTAGTTGCGCAAGTCTGTACAGCGTTGTCAGTCGAATTATCTCGGGTCGAGAGGGTGTTAGTTTGTCCATCCAGCATGGCGTCCGCCGTCTGGGGGGTGACCAAGGGGGGTGTAAGTGAGTCTGCTCCAGACAGCGTTCCGTCGCTGTCGTCCTCTCCCTCTTCGACTTCTCTTAATATGCTGATTTTGTCCTACATGCCACAATTTCTGAAGTTTTTTTAGGCTTCAAAGAGAACTAACCAGTACTTTCACAATAATCAAGTACATGTAAAATATTTCTGACATGCTTTCTTGTATTTAATCATGTAATAAACCTCTCACACTGTGCCAGTTAGTGATTTCCAAGGGCATCACTTTCACATGGGTAATACAAGAGTTAGAAAAATAAACAAAGGTTCTGAATTAATGGGTTAACCCTGGCCACAATATATCACGTATTAGTATCGTTGCCATTGTAGTGTTCTGCTGAACACAGAACTTAACTACCGTTCCTTAGCGGCTTTATTGACACCCATCCATCACATGCATCACCAGGTAGGTGACACTGCTAATAACAGGGGCTGGGTGCACAAGTCTGGGGCAAGTTCCATGATGTAACCTGTGTCACTTTATTTACTAGCATATGGGCTGAGGGTTGACAACACCATAGCCATGACACTAAGGGGCCCATTACGATACGGCTCAGATGGCAAGCCGCATTGTAATGGGCCGGTTGGATTCCTTTCCAACCTCCTCATTTTGATGGAGGTAGTCGGAATGTAATCAGACCGGTCATTCCGGCTGGCTTCCGACTGGCTTGGAGAGCCTGTCTGCCAGTTGGAATGCGGCATGCAATCTCAAGGGTGGCTCTTTTCGCCCTTGAGATTATGATCATGGTTTCTGACATGGTTTCCCCTTTGGTGCACGGCCTCCCGTTTGAGGCCGAGAGGATCCCTTGAGGTGCCTACCAGGGATGCAGGGATGAACTACACCTCCCATTTTACTATGGGAGCATGCATTATGGCGGGTTTACGGCCGGAATGCATGCTCCCATAGTAAAATATAGGAATGAGACAGAACAGTGCTTGGTCGCATCCTAGTGGGGCGGTCGGGCCGACGACCGGGTGTCAGTCGGTTCCATGACTGAGTCAGTGTCGGGCGGAAGTGATAACGCCCAACATTCTCATGAGTCCCTATATCTTTTTGGAGTTTGGTGGGTGGCCGTCAAAAACGATGTCCGCTGTTCAAAATGCTTTTTGTATCTTCATAGGACCCATTGTGACAGCTGTTCCTCTGAAGGTACGGAGAAGAGATCATTGCTGGGCTGGAGGTTAACTCTAAATCTGGTGTGCTGTAGTTCATCATAGTGGCGTATGTAATGACTTTCACCACCCTGACTGACAGACTACCGTCTATCAAACTATACATTGGGCCCTTAAAGCTCAAAGATCTTTCACTAGTCCTGTTCTGACATTATGCGACATTTTAGTTACATTTGTTCTGTAATGAAAGACACAGACATCAAATCAATACAATGTAACCTTTTTAGACTTAATACAACCAATATTCTCTCTGCTCACAGACTAATACTTCATTCTAGGTGTAAACCCTGAACTTCGAAGAGCTTGTAATGTGCTCTTGCTTTAAGTATTGGAGCTTCTCTCTTCCTTGTTGTTTTGCAGAAGAGTTTAAAGTTGCTATGCACTGGTGTGTGTAGGCCGTATTTAGGACAGCCTATATTAAACTTTCACAAACTCTGAGATTGTTGGCAACTCTGACAATCCAACAGTTGCATAGCAGGGTGAGAGAATGTAGTGAATATAAGAACCACATAGAGTACCTGTAAGAAAATGAATTATTACTTTTGAGTGGGTAATGGGTAAGCAAAGTAATAAAGTCACAAACATTTTTGGTCCAAGCTGAGGTTTCAGTAATTTAAACCTAAACTAATCCCCTGGTAGATATAGCACAAAGCAAACACTGTCAAATTAGAGAAAATGTGTAAAGTATTCAAAAGTACCAAAACACCTAAAAGTTTAAAGCACAACACAAAAGTAATCCAACTCCAATCTACAAAAATATATTAAAATTGAATAAACAGATTGACTTCAAAACAATGAAAAACCAGTAAGAGGAACCTGAGGTATTATTTTTTCACAAGAAAGTGTGTCAAGAATATTTCACTGTTCATGGGGGACCTGGAGCTAGGTGCAATTTGAGGCAAACCAAGATGGAATGCAGTCAGATACACCAAACAGGTTCATTCAGGTTGAAGATTTTACCTTAGGACTTAGGAATCGAAGTGGAGATTCTTGAGCGCGGAAATGTGGCAGGCTGTACCAGAAGAAGTTTTCTGGAAGCCAGATAGTTTTTAGGCAATGGTCTGTGCTGAAGCTGTTGGTTTTGGAGGGGAAAGGTCTAGGTGGGAGATGTCTGAATTTTGTGTCAAGTAAGTACTTTTGTTAGACGAGTGAAGATTTATACCTTTGGACTTAGGGCCTGATTATGAGTTAGGTGGTGGGAGAGCGGGCTGCCACACCCCGCCACTGCCCCCTCCCACACTGCCATACCTCACTGCTGGCCAAACGCCAAATTAAGAGTTATCTTGTAGTCTGGCAGGTGGTCCTTTGGCGTTCCCACAGTGGTGCCTATTAAAAAGGCCTCGCAATGGGAACGCCAAAGCCCGTTCTTGCACGGCATGGACTATAAAGTCCATGCCGTGCAGGAAAGGGGGTGCATGCAGAAAGTGCCCCCATGCATGCATCCCATGGCCCTGGGGGAAACGGGGGCCCTGTAATGCCTCCCAAGTTGCCCTTTATATGGGTGGGCTCACCGCCATGAAAACGTTGGATGTGAGGAAACTAGTAATATGCATGTCGGTGCTGTAGGGGTACTGCCAGCTTATTGTGGTCCTCAGGCAACCGATCCACCGCCAGGGATCGCAGATCTCTGGTGGTTGTGGTGGTCCTATGGCGGTCTCACTGCCATCCTTCTAATACAGCAGTCCAACCACTGGTGTGGCAGTTACTGCACTGCCACCATGGGTTTGACGGTCCATCTCACCACCAAACTCATAATCAGGCACAAAGTCTCTTTTCTCAGAGGTCAGTATCCTCCATCTGACAAGGCTAAAGGTTCTATCTGATGATGAGTTCCACCTGCCTGGATACCTTCTCATAGAGGACCAGCTGAAACAGATTTGCTGCTGCAGAGAAGCTCCTTGCACGAGAAACCTTTTTCTTTAACCCAGTGAAGCTGCACTCTTGTGGGATTCGCTCAGATGGTTGGTCTCAGTTCTCCTATGGCTGGGAGTTCAAAACCATTCTATGTACTTTTCAGAGATTGCAGCAGAGGTCCAGTTAGACACACCCAAGTGTCCCACAACCTCAGGGACAACACTTAGTAGTTTAGGTTCAGACCTACTAACATTTTTCATTGTGAATTGTGCTACTTTTTGGAGCAGCCACAATTCAAAATGATATTTGAGATTTAGAAAGCCACTCAAGGACCAATTTGTGTCACCTTGCGTGGCTCTGTAAAAACAAAAAGTGAATCACGAGAATGCAGTCCTGGGCACACGTAATAGGGTTATAACAATGGTTGTAATGTCACGCTTTGTACGAATGTCTGTGGTCAACACCAGTTTGTTATTCAAATGATAAGTGGTGAGTGTTGGCATTAAGGTGACATTAATTCGGTCGATTCATGTATTCAAGCAAGATACCTGGTTATTCTTAGCACAAACACATTAGAGCACAACCTGGTATTGGTATTGAAAAGAAGAGGGAAGGCTTCGTAAGAACACACATAATGGGGAGGAGGCAAATAATGTACCGTGGCTCAAAAGAGGTGATTAAAGCACATAAGCCCAGTGAGAAGAGACTGCCACAAAATCACTTAAATTGGCATGCAAGTTGCGTCAATGAGCACCAGGCCCTGACGGTGGAGGGAGGTGAAGGACAATACCTGTGTGGCGATGCAGTAGATATTGTGATGTCTAAAGAGAGGGGAAGAGGAAGATCGCAATAATGAGGAGGATGAACGGAGAGGGACGGACAAATCAACACATGATGCGTGGAGAAAATACTCACCGTGAGGCCGGTGATAATTCCAACCCGGCATTGGGGGTTCAATGCAGACCAACTGGGGGTCCACTACTCGGTTTCTTGTAGTAGAGGGAGGAGGCCCAATGTGGCTGGCACCTCCGAAATGTTGAGTAGCAAGGGCGGTGTGGCCACTAAGTGTACGTGGTAAGTATAGAGATCGGGAGAAAAATAAAAGTTGTGCGATGCCTCCTGGAGTTCACGGAAAAGTGTGACTGTGGGCACAGATCGCTTACCTCAAAGGGAGTATGGACCGGCGTGAAGCGATGTGTAGACGCGACGGTTGAGGTGTGGAAGTTTGGCAGAGATCGCTGTTAGCATTAGCTGAAGCCATTTTGTTTTTGGTAGCCATTTTGATTGACCATGTGCTCGCCATGTGCTCCTTCCGTCTTCGCTGTTGCCTACCCTTGTGCTTTACTAGAATAACCGTCTATAGCTCCTGCAGCACTGCGCATGCTCAGAAAAGTCTGTAGCTGCTCATGCACCTGTCTTAGTCTGTAAATGTCAGGATGTTTTAACTGATGTCAGCAACTTCATTGCTCCTCCTACTTTGTTGACTAAGTGTTTTCTGTTAGTACTTATATGAGAATAGCTATTCTTGTGAAGACTTGTACCGCCTTCATTTGAACCTCTGTGCTTGCTCAGCTACAAAGTGGGTATAAAAGACCCACAGTTTCTGTACTCCTTGTGCTACCTCATACACTGCCTGAGGGTTTTGTATAGATGTGGTTCCACTCATGAGGTTTAATAAACTGTTGTTTTTATATTCCAGCTTCCGTGCCAATCTCTATTTATTGGTCTTAGGACTAGTGCGCAAAGAAGGGCGAACCACTAGCACCGGTAGGCCTTGGTGAGGTCTACTTCTACAGAGGAAATGAGGATATTGAACTGTAGGGAATGGGGTCAAAGTTACGGGAGGAATATCAAAATGACAAGTAATGATTGAGGAAAGTGGGGTGAGTTCTAACCCGTAGGCAATGAGTTCAGGGTGGTCCAGTGTCTCTGAGAGGTTAATAAGTCGGGTGCGCCATTATCACGAAGTTGTCTGGGGAGAGAAAGTTGTCCGATGAAGTGGGACTGTAAAAGAAGACACAAGCCGGCAATCGGGCTGGAAAGCTAGCAGAGCTTACCTCAATTCTGTCTGGAGGCCTGGGGGAGACACTGGTCCCGTCTTGTTCTTCGGATGCGGAAGACGTCGGAGAACGGAGGTAATAACGTGGTATTTAAGCTTGCGTGGTGAGCAACACTAGAGCGTTAAAAGCCTAGTCTAGATTTGCCGGAAATGACGTCACGGGCAAATCGGAAGTGTATTCTGAATACACGGTAGGACTAGAATGTAGTACGGAGTCCGCAAAATGGACCGTGCTAGGGTCGTCCGATCTGGCCGGAAATGACGTGCTGGGCAACACAGAAGTGTATTCCGAAATAACTAGAGGACTAGAAGGTAGTCGAGAGTAACTGGGATCACGGAAACAAGTCCACTTGCTGGAAAAATAGTAGGGATGCTGAGCAAATCGACAAAGTGGTAGTAGGGAAGCTGAGCAAAATGATGAAACGGATAAGGAATGTTAGATGGCAGTCTCGGGGATGGGTGGTTGAAAGGTGAAGGGGTGCTGAGTATTGCCCAAATATCACGCAGGGCCCCCCATTTGGATCATAGTTGGATGTACTGTAGATGAATACTATAACAATTTGTAAGTATAGGTTAACCGATGGAAGCCATAGTGACCCAAGTACTATAAGTCAAAAGAGACGGAGTGACATCAAGATAACAATGTGGTGGCATTATATGAGGTAAGCGATCTGTGCCCTCAGTCACACTTTTCCATGAACTCCAGGAGGCATCGCACAACTTTTATTTTTCTCCCAATCTCTATACTTACCACGTACACTTAGTGGCCACACCGCCCTTGCTACTCAACATTTCGGAGGTGCCAGCCACATTGGGCCTCCTCCCTCTACTACAAGAAACCGAGTAGTGGACCCCCACTTGGTCCGCATTGAACCCCCACTGCCGGGTTGGAATTATCACCGGCCTTACGGCAGTGGCCTTTGGCAGTCTCTTCTCACTGGGCTCATGTGCTTTAATCACCTCTTTTGAGCCACGGTACATTATTTGTCTCCTCCCCATTATGTGTGTTCTTACAATATTCGTCCCCCCACACAGCGGGCATTTGATTAGTTACTACAATCAGAAGCCTTCCTTTTCTTTTCAATACCAATACCAGGTTGTGCTCTAATGTGTTTGTGCTAAGAATAACCAGGTATCTTGCTTGAATACATGATTCGACCGAGTTAATGTCACCTTAATGCCAACACTCACCACTTATCAGTATTGTTCCACATGTTTATCCTGCAATGTTTCTTTTGTACTATTCCTTGAGCAGTCACGATTCTCATGCCACGGGATCTGTCTCCATACCGAGTCACCTTTTATATTTGTCTATTCACTTTCCGCCCTAGGGTTTCCACTTGCTAAATGGTGAATTTTTTTTTTCCCCCTGTTGTTGTGTTACTCCCGGTTTGGTAACAACCACTTCATGATTTCCATTAGTTCATTCAATGTTTTGTATCTTCCCCAGCCCTGAAGAAGTCACGGGTTTACTACCCCTACGTGACGAAACACTTGTCGGCTGGTTGTTTGTTTTTGCACTATCAAAATATTAAAAACATTTGAATAACAAACTGGTGTTGACCACAGACATTCGTACAAAGCGAGACATTACAACCATTGTTATAACCCTATTACGTGTGCCCAGGACTGCATTCTCATTATTCGTGTGGGTTCTCAACTCACACTTTCACGGGGGTTACAGGGTATTTCCCCCGACCTGGTAGCACCGTGCACACTCTGAACACAGTAGACACTACGCAAATTAGCCTGAGCGCCAATCTTCCTGTCTTTACTAAAAACCCTACACAGACATAGCAAAAAGTGAATCACCTTGGTTACACTGTGTCGGGTTGACGTTAAATGGGAGGACCATGAGCATTGCCATACACCCACCCTTGTATTTTAATGCATTCATGATTTACTGAAGGTAGTAAACCTGATTTAATGTGAAAATCGTGCACCTACCTGAGAGAGCAGTAATAGGGAGAAATAGCTTAATTATGCTTTTTTACTTCCTCTTTGCATTTGTGCTTTATTCTGCAGCTCACATATTTAATCAATCAATCAATCAGGAATTTGTGATGCGTGCTACTCACACGTGCACGGGGGAGAAATGTGCAGCTATGTCTTACCCAAAGATCCAGGTCTTGAGGCTCTTCCTGAAGGCAAGCAGAGTGGGGGAACGTCTGATGCTGAGCAGGAGTTCGTTCCAGGTCTTTGCCGCGATGTAGGAGTAGGCTCTCCCACCCGTTCTGGCTCTGCAGATGCAAGGGGTTCCGGCAAGGGTGAGGTCTGTGTAGCGGTGGTTTCTATTGGGTGCGTAGCAGGAGACTCTTTCGTTGAGGTACTGAGATCCGGTGTTATGGAGGGATTTGTAGGCGTGAGCGTGTAGCTTGAAGGTCACTCTCTTCTCGACGGGAAGCCAGTGGAGGTTTTGTAGGTGCTGGGTGATGTGGCCTTGTCGTGGGATGCAGAGGACGAGTCTGGCAGCGGTGTTCTGGATGTTCTGGAGTTTTCGGAGCAGGGTTTTGTTGATTCCGGCGTAGAGGGCGTTTCTGTAGTCTAGTCTGCTGGTTATGAGTGCGTGCGTGGGTGGGTGACAGTCTTCCTGGATTCGGGGGGATCCATTCGAAGGTCTTGCAGAGGATGTTGAAGCACATTGGGTGTGATGGCTTTGACCTGTCCGGTCATGGTGAGGGATGAGTCGAGTATGATGCAGAGGTTGTGGGTGTGGTCCGTAGGTGTGGGGGTGTTGCAGAGGGCGGTGGGCCACCAGGTGTTGTCCCATGTGGAGGGGGTGGGTACGAGGACTTCTGTCTTCTCTTAATTGAGCTTCAGGCAGCTACTGCTCATCCAGGAAGCAACGTCTTTCATTCCTTCCTGGAGGCTTAGTCTAGCGCTGTCGGGTTCCTTTGTGAGGGAGAGGATGAGCTGGGTGTCGTCGGCATAGGATACTATGCTGAGTCCGTGCTATCTGACGATGGCAGCAAGGGGGCCCATGTAGATGTTGAAAAGCGTGGGGCTGAGCGATGATACTTGGGGTACTCTACAGCTGATCTCTGTGGGTTTGGAGAGGGTAGGGCGGAATCTGATTCTTTGGGTTCGGCTGGTGAGGAAAGAGCAGATCCAGTCGAGGGCGGTTCCCTCTATGCCGGCGTCGTGGAGTCTGGCGGTGAGTGTGCAGTGGGAGACGGTGTTGAAAGCTGCGGAGAGGTCAAATAGGATGAGGGCCGCCATGTGGCCCTAGTCGAGGAGAGTACGGATGTTGTCTGTGGCGGGTAGGAGGGCGGTCTAGGTGCTGTGGTTGCTGCGGAATCCAGATTGGGAGGAGTTGAGGATGGAGTTAGCTTTGATGAAGTTCGTGAGCTTGATGTTGACGATCTTCTCAGTTACTTTAGCTGTGTAGGGGAGGAGAGAGATAGGTCTGCAGTTTTTGAGGTCCGCCGGGTCAGTGGAGGGTTTCTTGAGGAGGGACTTGACTTCGGCGCGTTTCCAGTCATCGGGGAACATGCTGGTTTCAAAGGTGGAGTTGATGGTGGGTCACAGTTCGGGAGCTATGGTGGCGGTGGCTCTGTGGAAGATGTGCGGTGGGCAGGGGTCCATGGGGGCTCCTGAGTGAATGCTCTTCATGGTCGTGGCGGTGTCCTCTGTAGTGACTAGGGTCCATGCGGAAATGGTAGGCTGGCTGGCGTTGCTGGGGGTAGGTGAGGTTTCGGAGTCTGGTATCTGTTCGTTGAAGTTGTCTTAGAGGGCCTTGATCTTGAGATGGAAGTAGGAGCCAAGTTTGTTGCAGAGGTCCTGGGAGGGCGTGACGTCTGAGGCTTTGGTGGGGGGTTTGGTGAATTCCTGTATGATGTTGAAGAGCTCATTGGAGTTGCTGGAGTTGGCGAGGATCTTGTCCTGGATGAAGTTCCTTTTGGTGTATCTGATGCATTGATGGTATTCTGTCATGGCGTTCTTTAAGCTGGTCTATGCTTCCAGGGTTTTGGTGTTTCTCCAGACTTTCACGAGATGTCTGCAGGTGCGTCTGGATTTTTGAAGGTCATTGGTGAACCAGGTGGCCTTCGTGGGCGCTGTTTGTTGGAGTTACTTAGGGGAGCGAGCCTGTCTGCGCAGTCGGTGATCCATTTTTGGAGTTTGTGGGCTGCAGAGTTGACGTCTGTAATGGGGGAGGGGGCGCGTGGTTGAGGGTGGATTTGAGGTGTTATTCTGTGACCTTGCTCCAATTCCTGCATGGGGGCGTGGTGTAGGTTTGTGTGCAGTGGGTTTAGAGAAGGAGAAGTGTACGCAGTGGTGGTCCATCCAGAGGAGTTGCGTAGTGTGGCTGAAGGGGATGTTGTTCCCTTCTGCGAAGATGGAGGTTGAGGGTGTGTCCTGCCTTGTGGGTGGGGGTGGTGACAAGCTGCTTTAGTCCGATGTTGGCAAGGTTGTCCATGAGGGCAGTGGAGTTGGGGGTCGCTGAGGTTGTCTAGGTGGAAATTCAGTTCTCTGAGCAGTATGTAGTCCATGGAGATGATGGTGTGGGGCACGATGAGGTCGGTGATGGTTGCGGCGAATGCAGTTCGTGGTCCAGGAGGTCTGTAGGTGAGGGTGCTGCGTAGTGTCATTCTGGGATTGGTCTGGATCTGGAAATAGATATGTTCTGTGGGGGTCCAGGAGTCGTTTGTGCTGGATGTGGTGAGCCGGAGGGAGTTCTTGTGTGCAATGGTGAGTCCTCCTCCCAACTAGGTTGAGGCGGTCCTTCCTCTGGATCTTGTATCCGTCAGGTATGGCGGTAGTGATGTTGGGGGGAGGTGGCATTGGTCCAAGTTTCTGTGAGGAAGGCGACCTCTGGTGACAGGGTGCCGAGGAGGTCCCAGATTTCCACTGCATGTCTGTGCAGGGAGCGTACGTTGAGGAGGATACAGCTCAGGGGTTTGGGTGCACTGGCATCTGCTGGGTGGGCGGTAGTTGTGGGGACCCGGAGGTGGGTGAAGGTGCGGCAGCAGTGCCAGACAGGAGAACTGGCCGTGGGTGGTGTTTGGCTTCGACAGCTGGCAGTTGTTGTTTCTTCTGTCCGCCATTAAGTAGGGGACGGGGAGGGAGCGCAGCTGGGAGGCGGGAGCGGAAACCGGCAGGGGGAGGGGCCGCGGGGGCAGCAGCACGGGGAAGGGGAGCAAAAGGCGAAAAACTAGAAATAACAGTGAAAGCAGAAACAGGGAAGCGGCACAGACAGAACAAAAAGGCACAAATAGACAAAAAAGGCAACATTACCCCTTACAAGCCTGGGAATAGCCGCCCTCTATAAAATGATGGCACTTCCCTGCTTTCTCTACACCCTGCAAAACACGCCATTTTTGGTCTCACCTCTATACTTTCAATTGGTTGACTCCGAGGTACGCTCTCTACTGTGGAACAATGGTACACCCCGAATCGCCCTGGCTAAGCTTACCAAAAGCTGGTATGATGGTGGTATTGCCTTGCCAGCTATCATATCCTACTACTGGGCTTCACAGCTGGTGGTTCTCAACCCCGGGATGCACCGACCCATCACAGACCCAGCATACAGGATGGATAGACGTAATATGCTTCTGGCAATTACTTGAGGGCATTGTATGGCGGGACAAAACACATGCCTAGATATACCCCAACTTCCACCACGGTTTCTATATGGCACACAGCAACTGCTGCTTTGGGCTGGAGAGGCAAGATTACACAGGTTACTCCACTGCTCGAATCGAGTCAATTGGGTATGCTCTCAAAACAACTGGGGTTTGACAAATGGGACCTGATTGGCCTTTCGAGGGTGGGGGACCTGTGGACGAAGGGGGATGTAGTCCCGTTCAGCGACCTACAGACTCAGTACCAACTTCACGTGGGGAAACTTTTCGATACCTTCAAGCACGAAGCGCATTAAATAAGGCGATTAGGGGTGGGCAGAATTTGCGTAGTCGCGCTACGCAAAGCTCCGCGAAACGATAAAAAATCTCCGCGAACGCGCAGATATTCCTCGAACACGCGGAATTGCTTGTTCGCAATGCTTTTTTCCTGTTCGCGAATGGTGTTTGTGTGCTCGGGGGGAAATATCTCGCAAACACGCATTTTGAGAACGCGAACAAGCAAAAAATTCCGCGAAGCCGCGGAACACAGAATTTTGGGCAATTCCGTGTTCTCCGCGGAACGCGAAATTACCCAAATTCCGCAAATTACGACAGCGGAACGGAATTTACCGCCCAGGCCTAAAGGCGATACCCAGAGGTTCAGACCTGCCGGTCTCCTCTCCCTTGGAGGATAGGATACTGGATGACTATCTACCAGACAAGCTATTTCATTGACATATCGTAAAATCCTCAACAATTTACCTGAGACCCATGATAAAATACGTTCAAAATGGGCGGAGGATGTTGGAGATCTAGACGACGAGGATTGGAGGGAGGCTCTGGCTTCACCCCGGGAGGTGGCTATCTGCTCCAGCGCCAGAAGCTGATGACTAATGAAGGAGGCCCCACACTACAGGATATAAAGACTGCACTCCAAGGAGTGCGCTCAGCACTCAAAAATAAAATTGATACGGTCACCTCGGAGGTAACGCTGATGCATGCTGACCTTCGAAACCTGGGGGACCGGGTAAAAGCCACTGAGGACTCTATATCCACGCTCCAGTCATCCACCAGAGACCTTGAGGCACATGTGGAAAAGCTCCAAACTACAACAACTGCCCTGGAGGTGAGGCTAGAAGACTATGAAGTGTGGGCCCACAGAATTAACTTTCACATTCTGGGGGTACCAGAGAGGGCTGAGGGCCTGGCAACAGACTTATTTGTCGAAGATCTGATTACAAAACTCCTGCAACCCCGATGTCTCTCTAACCATTTTTCAGTGGAGCATGCCCATCTAGTACCCAGGGGGCCCACTGCAAACAGGTAAGCCCCCCTGTCCCATACTAGCGAAGATCTTTAATTTCAGGGACAGAGATGTAATATTACAGACGGCCCGCTCGGCCCCTCCATTATATATTTTTTTTATAAACAATTTTATTGAGTTTAGACATGATAAAAAGACCAGCAATATAGCACAGTACAGTAATAAGAAGAAATCCCACATTTGATTAGATGGTAAACCCTTGTACCTCATGACCTCGGGAGGTCCCAGGTAGCACATACAGTCAAGCAAGCAAAACTAAGACATGCTATTTGACCCATCCATTTGCCCCAGACCTTACGGTATTTCTTCGGACAGCCCAGCGCTTCATATAGGGGCTTTTCCTGTGTGTCACACCAGTCTACCCCTCACGCCACTTCCTGACGCTGGGCGGAGTAGAACGTTTCCAATTGGCGGCTATGTCCCGCTTAGCTATGATCATCGCCGTATTAAAGAACAGTTTTTCATTCCTGGACCCATCCAGCCCGTCTGTGATCCCCAGGAGCGTGTGCAGTGGGTCATGGGGGACCTCCCAACCCAGGACCTCCATGAGTTCCTGTTCTATACACCCCCAGAATTGTGCCAAAAGGGGACATGCCCAAACCATGTGAAAGAAGTCTGCCTGGTCTTGGCCGCATCGGGTACAGGAGGCAGTTGGGTATAGGCCGGCCCTGTGAAGGTGAGCGGGGGTTAAGTAGGCAGCGTGCAAATCATACAGTTGGATCAGGCGGAGCCTGGCCGACGCAGTAATTATCTTGGGCGCCATTAGTGCGTCCCTCCAGTCCTCCTCCTCCAGTGGACCCACCCATTCCTCCCACTGGCTTCTAAGCCGCTCCAGTGTGGTTGGGGTGTTGTTGGTTAATGAGCGATAAATACGGGAGATACCCCCCTTCCCCAGGTTCCACATCATAGTTTGCACCTCAGGTGGGCTATATTCCGGCAACGTTGGCCCATCCGGTATGTGTGAGTGGAGAGCATGACGCAGCTGCAGGTATCTGTAAAATTGTGAGGGTTGTAAGGAATACCTGGATTGTAGATCCTGGAAGGAGCGTATGTGGTCACCGGTCCACACATCCCCGAGCTGGGAGATCCCGATAAGATTCCAAGACCGAAATCCTTTTAGTGCACCAACCTCCCTTAGCCACGCTCTGTGCCAGAGTGTTGTGTGTGTGGGTTAGTTTGTGTGTCCATTGGGTGTGGCGCAGTGATGCCCACCAGGCCAGAAGAACGGTTTGTGTCACCCCAGGTAAAGTTCTAGGTATGGGCCCCCTGTACATCATTGTTTGAATTCGGGATAGACCCAATTCACTCAGTTCTAGCCTGTAGGCCGGATCCGACCATCCCCCATTAAAGCAATCATGTAATGTGAGTAGGCGGGCCGCCAAATAATACAAGTATAAGTTGGTCATCCCCATGCCCCCATCGAAGGCTGGGATCCGGCAATGAGCTAGAGTTATACGGGGTCTCCGACCACCCCAGAGAAATTTAGTGGCTAGGCTGTCCAGATCTCTGAACCAGGCCCGTGGGAAGCAGAAAGGGGTGTTCTGAATGACATAGAGTTATCTGGGGAGGATCATCATTTTGAACAGGGCGACCCTTCCTAAGGGATTCAGTGGCAGCGTCTGCCATTTGCAAAGGTCTTCCTTAGCTCTTTTCACCAGCGGAGTTATGTTGAGGGACCAGGCGAGGTCCGGGAGCAATGCAACCCAAATCCCCAAATATTTGAAAGACTGTCGCCTAAGGAGTATTGTGGTTTGCCAGTCGTAGAAATCCCTCGCTAAGTGTAAGGGGAACAAGACTGATTTACTGAGGTTAAGTCGCAGACCGGAGGCCGGCTTGAAGGAGTGCAGCACCCGGAGACAGTGGGGGCCAGACTGGGCTGGTTCCGCGAGGAAGAGTAAAACGTCATCTGCGTCCAGGGCAATTTTATCCTCTTCCGAGTTGGGCCACTCCCAACCCCGAATGCGGTCGACCGACCGAATGAAGCTCGCTAGGGGCTCTATCGCTAAGGCGAAAAGTTGGGGTGAGAGGGGGCATCCCTGCCTCGTTCCTCTTCTAATGGGAAACGCCTCCGATAATACCCCGTTGACTAGCACCCGAGCTTGAGGACGAGAGTAGAGAACCTTCACCATATTGCAAAAATGTGGACCAAAACCCACCTCAGTCAGCACGTCACCCAGGTACCGCCAATCCACAGAATCAAAGGCCTTCTCAAAGTCTACGAGAAGAAGTGCCAGATAAGGAGTTAGCAAGTGGTGGTTCGCTAGGGCCAGGTGGAGACGACGGAGGCAGTGTCTGGTCCCCTGCAAAGGCATGAACCCACACTGGTCGGGGTGAACCAGTTTGGTGAGGTAGGGCCTCATTCGCTGGACGAGGACTGCAGCAAATATTTTAACCTCTGTGTTTATGAAGGAGATGGGGCGGTAATCAGCGCAGTTAGACAGCGGCGGCTGAGTTTTGGGGAGAACAACAATAGTTGCAACATCTGTCTTGGGGGGGGGAAAGGAGCCCTTCTCGAGGGCTTTAGCGAAGAGATCAGAGAGGTGCGGGATGAGGATCTCCCGGTATGCAGCGTAGTACTCCTGTGGGAGACCGTCTGGGCCCGGGGTCTTGCCAGGCGAGGTGTGCGATATGGCGTCATTAATCTCCTTGCGGGTAATGGGGAGGTCCAGGTCAGGGGACTCAGCTGTGCTGAGGCGAGGGATGTGGAGACGACCCGCGCCAAGCAAGTCCGATAGAGAGGTTTCAGGGTGCTGCGCTGAGTATAGCTCTTGATAGTAGGAGGCGAAAGCCCGGGGCATTGCCAGAGGGGAATGATGTGTCTGCCCATCCGGGCCCACAATCTCCGGAATGATGCGATTGGTCCTCGGATATGTAGCTAGTCTGTGAAGGATCTTCCCGTTCTTGTCACCCCAGCCATACACCCTAGATATAGAGGATCTCCACAGGAGCTTAGCGGCGTTCAAGGAGCGTTGCTTGATTTCGCCCCTTAGGTGTATGAGTTGTCTTTCCTGAGCATCGTCCCGGCCTTCGGGAGGACATTGTTCGAGAAGCAGATCTTGAGCCTCTCTCAGGTTGGTCTGGTGTGCTTGGGCTTGTCGCTGGAGTTTAAGTTGACCCTTGGCGAAGCCACGGATGGTGGCTTTGCCCGCTTCCCATAGGGTACCAGGAGAAGGGTCAGAGCCGGGATTGGTAAGGAAATATTGCTGAAGTTCTGCCCCAATCGCCTTTCTAAACTCTTTCTCCTGGAGGAACCATGCTTTCATCCGTCAGGTTGGGCGTACCGAGGTAGGAGGTTCCCCAATGCTGAGAAGTACAGGTGAATGGTCTGAGATGCCCCTGGGAAGGATACGGATGTCTCTAATCGTTTGGCAGTCAATAGAGGGGACAAATATAGTATCTATATCTGCATGGGTGCGGTGTGCAGCTGATGTATGGGGGAACTGCCTGCTCTGGGGATGCCAGATTCTCCAGGCATCGCACAGGCCCAGGGAGTCTGCCCAGTTCGCCAAGTGTTTGGCGTGAGTGGTTCTTGTTGCGGACGGTGGGCCTGTAGTTTCAAGGTGGGGATTGAGAACTGCATTGAAGTCGCCCCCAACTATTGTACCACCCAGAGGTAAGGAGGTGAGGAGGTCGGTGGTGCGCTCTAGAGTCATTGTGAACATCGATGGGGGTGAGTAGATAGAGACGAGGTTGAGAGGGTTCCCACCCAACGTTCCACTCAGAGCTACAAAGCCTCCCTGGGGGTCGTGAGTGGCATGTGTGAGCACAAAGGAGAGATTGCGCCCTATAAGGATTGCCACCCCCGAGAGCCCTGGGCAAACCCCGAATGCTGGATTCTATCGTATCCATATCTCGCTAGAAAGGGTCAGTGGTTTCCCATGAGGTGAGTCTCTTGGAGCAGGAGAATGTCAGCTGCCTGGCGTTGGGCATAGCGCAGAACTGCCGTTCGTTTGAGCCTGTCCAGAAGCCCATTAACGTTCCAGGAGAGTGTGTGGAGAGAGACTCCGGCGTCATTCGTACATGTGGGTTCAGGTGGGATCAGAGGGCCACAAGACCCGGGCTAGCAGTGGGTGCAAATGGGGTCTGGTTTGAGTGCAGGATAGGAAGTGTGACTGTAGATCGCAGGCGGTACGCGGGATTATCATGGTGTACATTAAGGCTGCTGGTGCAGCAATACATTAAAACAACATCAACAACGGCCGCCCGCTACACTGTGTTAGAGATCCTGTGATCACTCAGGAGCACATCCAAGTCAGTGGTGGGGGGGAGGATGAATTGTGGATCCATCACGCACCTTGCTCCCACCCTAGCAGGAGGCCTCAACCCCCCTTATGGTCAGCATTGCGGGGCAGGACTCCATGTGGGCACCACTAGCACCTTATCGCAGTCCCAGTGGCCTGCAAGAATCACTACGTAGGGCCAGGTCACTCAGTCCAGGCAGGGCACCGTCCCAGAGGCCCTCCTCCTCAGCCCCTCGGTAGATGACACATAAGAAGGGGAATGTCCTGATAAACATGCAACATGTAACTCGTAACCATATGCTGAGCAAGATGATTGTTACTGTCTTTTGTTTTGGTGTAGATTACAATAAAAAGAATGTCAAAATGAAAAAAACAACAAAAACAAAACTTGTTGTAAAAATTGGAACTTGATGAATGAAGTGGATCTATGTGATTCTGTAGCTAGTGCATTTACTGCTAAATTCTGGAATCTGCTCATATGTCACATAATTTCTGATGTAATTTGCTAAGTTTACAAAAAGCTTCCCAGAAAACAAATGCTGTTAATAAAGGTGCTCTGTCTTTTATTCTTTTGGCACATTAATTATGCAGATCTTGCCACCTAATTTTGTCCTCCATGCTTCATTCTCCTTTTTGTTTGGTCTGAGGCATTCTCCTTAAAAGCATGAAAATGGTAAAGCTCTCTACATATGCATTAAAAATGACAATACCTTCAAATCCAGTAGTAGGAAGAGTTGCCCATTTCCAATGCTAAGTAATAAGATGACGCTCTGTATATTTTAATTTCTTTGGGCAAAAAGGGCAAAAATCACTTTTACAGTAGTTGAGGGGAAACTTTGTTTGCTGGAAAATTTGTACTTCTTGTCTATTAAGTTATTCTTTGAAAACAGATAATAATAAAAGAGATAGTTAATATTTATCTCTCTGCCGTCCTTATAACAAATATGCATGAGAATTAACACAATGATGAAAATCAGAACTTGAAAGTTATAGTGCTGGTTATAAATAAATGTGAAAAACAAAATACAGAATGAAAACATTTGATATTAAAATTTTATATCAAGACCGGGAGGCCAATGTTATGCAGTAAATCTTTTATTGCCACCACTCAGTAGCACCGCTAAAGTCAGGACCCCACTACCAATACAAATTTAACTGCTTCAAACATGCAACGAAGCAATATGTGACAAAAACATACTACTCGTAAATCATATTAAAACTCAGATATTTTAAAAGAGTCCATGAAGCCTTTGAATTACCATCCTGGGTAATCTTGAGAAGATCATTTAGACTCTGCCAAATGAACCACCGGTTTGTCAGCGAGCTAGAGAAATGTCCACCATAATGAGAGATCCTCACTGCCTGAAGGGGATATCTCAGCTGTGCAGGGAGAAACCACAATGATGACACCATTCAGAGCACTGCTTTTTTAACAAGTGGCCGCATATGTAAAGCATTCACTCTGCAAACGTTTTTTTCTCAAAAAACAAACTGCCAAAGCGGTAGTTAATTTTTTGATAAAAAACCTAATGGTCATGATACCTGAGAATTTGCTCCCTGGACATCCAGGCAATTATTATTTATGTTTAAACATGTCCACTGTGCATCATATAGCAGACATAGGTATGGGAAATGAGTGATAATCACCTTGCATTTAATAGTGCAGGATGACCATCATTCAAACCTATTGGCTTCTTGGTTAAAGGGAACCTCTACTTTTGGAGAAGTTGAAGCCTTGTAGATTTACAGTGCGACTTTTTCAGGAATCAGGTAGTTATATCATGAAAAGTACAAAGAGAAAAGAACAGGACCAGGTTGAAGAAAGTGGAGAATTTGCCTATGGTGGCTGGGACGAAGGAATAGAAACTGTCAGAGCACAAGGACCAATCAGAGTACCCATCCCAGGCTACAGGATGAGACAAGCGCTTCCAGAGGACTTTGAGTACAAGCAGCTGGAAATACTTGGTGGCTAGCAACGTGCTTCCTAAGTTAAAGTTCCTGGTTCTCTCTGTTACTTCATGTTAGTGTTTTAACAGCTTTCTTTTGTTTGCCCCACCTTTTGTATTTCATTCATGTAGATGATTTTTCATTCCACTGATGTTCCCTGTGGCATTTACCCTGCTGCTTCCTGTCGTCCTGACTTGGAGAGAATATCTTGGTAAGGTCCATGGTATATACAGCACGTCAGTTGGAGCTTATGGTGAATCTAATGTGTCATGAGAGCTCATTTTTATCATTCCTATTGAACCACTACTGAAATCTATACTTTGTTCTGTAAAGATTGCACCCTGCTGCTGGTAAGCACATAGGATCTCTCCAGTAGCATTCACCTGGTAAAGTTCCACAAATTCCTTTACACCCTTCTTCTCCCTTCATAGAGTTTTTGTTCTCCAGATATACATGATCTGTATTTTAATTGTTTTATAGCATTATTGTGCTTATTATTCGATTTCCAGCTTCTTTCAAGGCACGTCATCCTGCCATTGCAAGAAAATGACCAAATATACCTGTGACACAATGAGAAAACAAACAACTACCTTTGCTATCGCAGTATTATCTTTGATTGAGACATACAGACAACAATATTTGATTTGTTGAGTCCATTTCACAGAGTACAAAGTTATAGATGGTCCACAAAATCTCGACTGCAATCTCAAAGTTCAACTCTTGAAGCCTGTACCTTCATCAATTTTGTAACATTTAAGGACATTTTTACAATTTGGACCACGTTTGACATGCTGGGGTTGTTCCTTACGCCCTTAATGCAAGTTCTCTATGTAGTTGCTTTGCATAGCTTCATGTTGCTTGGCCTAAGATCCAATGAAGCTGTCAGCTTCATTGTGTGGCATTGCGGGTTTGCAGACCACTCGATAACGGATCCGATGAAGCCCTCAGGTAGGAGTGGGGCATCTCTGTGGGACCCAGATGGGATGGTACGGTGTGGCTCTGTAAGGCTTTGCATCTCACGGAGTACACGCTAATGCACTTTCAGCTGTGCAGGGGGGCTCTACAGGACACTGCATCACTTGGGGTAAGATATGTTCTGAAGTCTTCAAGTGGAAGCTGAACAACTGAGAGATGCTCTAAAATGCTTCGCTTTTAATCTGATGAATCTTTCATTTAGACAGGGTAGATCTTTCTCTAATGCTAGCAAAGGGTCCAAAACCTAGAAGGCACCTCTTGAGGATCAGGACTGACTCCAGCAGATGCCAGCAGCAGGGCTCAGGCAGGTCCAGTTGGAGTTGGTCAGCTAGGCAGGTGCAGGGAGGTCTCTGGAAGCTTTTTGTGTCCCTGTATATCACATGCACGGTCAGCTAACTAACCCTTGGAGTCAGTCTGGGTAGCCTGGGTTCAAGGAAAGCAGGATAAATCTTGCTTGTCCAGTCAGCAGGGCAGTACTTCTTCCTCAGATAGCAGGGCAGTCCTTCTGCTGAATCTTCAAACAGGTCCATGAAGGTTCTGATGAGATGTTATGAAGGTCCTATTTTAATACCTAGTGCCAGCCCTTGTGTTGGGCAATTCCCTGACCTACCCTCAAAACTGGTTCTGGTCTGTTATTCCCCTTACCCTGAGTTTGATTCCAAACTGTTTAGGTGGCAAAAAGCAGGATAGGCTTGGTGTCCGGTTCCTTTGTGTGTGCTGCAGGCTGAGCCCTTTCCAATCCATACATGGCAGGATGCAGCCACCCTGTCATGAAGACACACTCATCACACATTGGCCTACTGTGAGAAGTTGGCCTGGTATATGCTGTTCACTAATTAAAGTGGACACCTTGCACCAGTACAATTCGACTCTTATGGTAGATAGGTTTAAGACAACCTTTAAAGAAAGCTATCCTAGTGGTAGCTGTGGAGAGCAGCCTTCAGGCTAAGTCTTGAAGGAATGTAAAGCAGCTTGTTTTACCACACAATCTCTTGAATCACCAAATGAAAAGACACCACACAGGTATATATATCAAATATATATGTATTTATTAATAAACAACTCTCTACTAATCTCTTTATGAGATTAGAAGTCAGGAACATATGTACAAATCAAATGTTATCAAAATAAGTTTAGCACAATCGAATATCACAATCTTAGTTTGGCTAAACCTTGGTCTAGGGCATCTAGAATCGAGGGACCCCCAAGAACCACCCCAGGTAGTTGTAGGAGACCCACAGGGGATGGACGCGGTGTCCTGGCACCGGTGCGAGTCCTGTACGAGTCTATGCGAACAGACGTGATTGAGATTTCAATGTTAAAGGTCCCTTGCGTGTTCGAGGCGAACACACCGATCGGTCCTTGTACGAGTCGAAGGACGCGGTTACAGATAGAGTTGCAAGGGAGTTGGACGCGGTGTGTCTAACACAGACGCGAACCATGTACGAGTCAGCGCGGTAGTCGCACTTGGAAAGTAAGAGTTTTAGGGCACTTCTAGGGTAGCTACAAGCAAGTCACTTACAGGGTAAGTAGTTCTAGGGCCCACACCCACAGGAGCACCGTAGTGCTGAAGTTACCTCACCCAGGGGAGCCGGGTGCATAGGTGTTCTTTGGTGTCGGGTCGCGGCGTCGTTTTCAATGGGAGCCAGTGAAGACTTGCTGCTTGCGGCGACAGGAGAAGTGTCCGGAGGAATACAAGCCTGGATTCAGAAGATGGAAGACCTGAAAGCAGAGGGGACAGTGTTCAAGACACTTGGCAGTGACTCGGGGCAAGGAAGATGGATGCCCACCGTCGTCGCAAGATTCAGGTTGTTCATGGGTGCCTTGACTCTTCAGCCACGAGGTCCAGGAGGTGTCGACGACAACCAGGAGCTGGATTCGGAGTGTCCCACGATGTCTGCGGCTTACTGCGGTGTCGGCGACTCGATTGGAGCCAACAAGCCTTGGTAACAGCAAGTCTCGGGGAAAGTGTAAAAAGTCAATGGCGCAGACCAGCAAGGTCTGAGGGACTCACCCAGCGAGGGTAAGCCAGGGCAGGCCTGGAGAAACCAGGGGAGCTCTTTGGTTTTGTAGGAAAGCCTTCAGGGGACCCACAAGCCGGCTAGCAAGGGATCGCAAAGATGCCTCAGGAGGATTCGCTCAACAGGGGCCCACGGTCACTCGGGACGTGGTAGGCCTCTGATCTTCGGAGGGATTCCTGCTGGAGGCTAGGACCACACGTGGGCCAAAGCACAAGTTTGTAGAACGTTGTGAAGGGGTTGCACTCGACAATAGTGCCTGGTACCCAGGGGTCGCGGTTCCTCGTCACTCTTGGGGTCCACTGGCCCAGCTTCGCTGGGGACTCACGATGGCCTTTGAGAAGTCAGGAAATCCACTTCTTGGGCTGCAGGGACTTCGGACTCCAGCGGGAGCGGCGTAGTTTGCAACCATCGTTTGTAGTTTTTGGTGCCTGTCACTCCTTGACTCCAAGGGAGATTATTCAGTCTTCCAAAGGTAGTGGAACGTCGAAGGTCCGGGATTCTTCTTCAGAGCGTCGTCCAGGGGTATCTAGTTTGCAATGCACAGGTTCCCCCTCTTATACTAAAAGAAAGGGAGGGACTAGCTCTATGACCCCACCTATGGGAGGGTCAGGGGAGTGGGTGGCTACACCTACTTCCCTTTGTCTAGTTTCGCGCCAGAGCAGGGGCAGGTAGCCCCTGAGCTGGTTTGAACTGGCATATGCACAGAGGAGCCTTCTGCTCCCCCAGTGCAGGACTTCAAAGCACTCTAAGAGTGCACCCACCCAGCCCCAATACACTAAACCCTGTCTGGGAGGTGGTTACACCTCCCTGTGACAGGATGCCTATTGTTGGGCTTCCTCCACTGCGAGTTTCGGTCATCAGCAGGAGGGCAGCCCAGTGTCTGTGACTGGTGGCATCCATTTTGTGATGCCAGGGCTCTGCAGGATTCTACCGCGTTTCCACAGTAGGTACATGTCTATCCCTCTAGAAGGGTGGAATGCTACCCCCGCCACCAGGACTGGCGGGGGGTAGTATTCCAAGATGTTTGACACCAAACACGACATGTTTTGATGCAGCCTTTCCAAAGTTAGCATTTTACCGCGAGGATATAATGCACTTAAGAGTATATGGTTTAACCAGCATCCACAAACAGCCCCAGAGAATGGACTCTGAGAGCTGCAGAGGGGCCCTGCTCAGGCAGAGGCACCCTCTCACATAGGAACCAAGCACCCTGCCCTCAGGATTGATAGGGCCTGCCTTAGGGGTGACTGATAGGTTTAAATGTGTGTGCAGGGGAGATATAGGAAACCTATATCTCAGTGAGGAGTGCTAGCACCACCTCACCCAGGCTGCAGTAGCAGGCCTGTGGTGTCAGATTTAGTCTGCTTCCCAGGGGTGGCATAATACATGCTTCAGCCCCTGGTAGGTCTGTGAAGTACTTATGCCCTTGGTACCTAAGGTACCATATACTAGGGACTCATAAGGTACCACAGTATCCAATCACTAGTGCACCTAGAGTGCACTCCAAGTCATTTAGAGAGAACAGAGAGGCTGGGGCCCTGATTAGCAGGGACTCAGCCAGACTATAGCCAGAAACCAGTGTAAACATCAGAAAAAAAGTGGGGGCAACATAAGAGGCAGATCCTACTCTCCTACACCTACTTTGTTCTCATGTCTGGAAGAAATACACCTACCACAACAGCAGAGCCATTCACAGTCATGTGACCCAGAACACTGTTGGAAAGGCACCGTTAATTTTGTCAAGAAAATGACAACCTTTTATCAGTGCATAAAGAACAATTGATGGACAGAATGCAGAACAATGTCATACATTCACCCCAGTACATAGATCTGGGCCTAAATCCATCATTTTTTTGCTCACCGTGCCATTCCAGTTTGGACCCAGCCATACGCAAATCAGTCTTGACCCTGCGCCCAATGGGAACAGTCCACCCCGAACTGCCAGGCCAGGTCCTCCCTGGACTGGAAACAAGCATCCTAGGACCTGTTTCGGGCATTCAGCCCTCATCAGCCAGGATAGCTTGAGTCCAGTGGCATGGAGAGCACGGGACCCACATCTGGGAATACCCGTCCCACTCGGGGTGACAAATGCAAAAAGAACAATTGATGGACAGAATGCAGAACAATGTCATACATTCACCCCAGTACAGAGATCTTGGCCTAAATCCATCATTTCTTTGCTCACCATGCCATTCCATTACCACTGGATTCAAGCTAGCCTGGCTGATGAAGGGTGTTACCCAGAAACTGGTCCCAGGATGCTTGTTTCCGGTTCAGGGAAGACCTGGCTTGGCAGATCGGGCTGGACTGTTCCCATGAGGACAGGGTCAAGACTGATTTGCATATAGCTGGGTCTGAACTGAGGTGGCGAAGTGAGCTAAAGAATGATGATGGATTCAACCCAGATTTGTGACTGGGGGTGAGTGTCTGAAAAGTTTCAGGGCTCTGTCCATCATCTCTTTGTGTTTGCTTTGTTTGCCCTAAGTTGGCAGGGTTTGCCCAGACGTGGGTCCCTTGCTCACTTTGCTACTAGGTTCAAGCTAGCCTGGCTGATGAAGGGTGTTACCCAGAAACCGGTCCCAGGATGCTTGTTTCCGGTTCAGGGAAGACCTGGCTTGGCAGTTCGGGCTGGACTGTTCCCATGAGGAACAGGGTCAAGACTGATTTGCATATAGCTGGGTCTGAACTGAGGTGGCGAAGTGAGCTAAAGAATGATGATGGATTCAACCCAGATCTGTGACTGGGGGTGAGTGTCTGAAAAGTTTCAGGGCTCCGTCCATCATCTCCTTGTGTAATCTTTTATTAGTGGCATTTTCAAAATTGTAACTTAAAAAGAGGTTTGTAAATTACAATTCATTTGAGTGTAAACCGTATATTAATCTGTCCCATTCTGAAGTAAGCACTTATAATTATTTAATCCAGTGGTAGCCTATGGAAGTAATAGGCCTTTCAGCAGTGAAATACAACATTAGGAGTTTTTAACTGTCAGGACATGTAAATCTTGAACACACATGCCCTACGTTTTAAACACCATTTCACCTACTCATGAGCATTTAGGGCCAACCTTAGGGGTAAGCATATAAGTATTAAAAAGGAAGGTTTAAGCCTGGCAAAAGTTCATTTTGCTAGGGCGAAAGGGTACTTCAACATTGCAGTACAGGCTGCAGTGACAAGCCTGAGACATTTTTAAAAAGGCTTCTTTATTGGGTGGCACAAAGAGTGCTGCAACCGACCAGGAGCATTAAACTTACAGGCCCAGGTACATGTAGTCCCATATACTAGGGGCGTTGAAGTAAATTACATTTATCAATCAGGTGTGGGACAGCATTACAATGTTGTAAGGAGAGAGCACAAACACTTTGTCACTGTTTAGAAAGAAAAACTGCACAGAGCCCTAAAAGCCAGCAAAGAAATGATCAGCAAAGGAAGGCAGCGGAAGGCAAAAATCTGAGATGACCCTGCAGAAAGGACCCAATCCAACACTGTTTTATTTTATTCTGTGCATGGGGACTCTGCTAAGCAGGCACCTGTGAATGTGCTATGACCTCAAAAACATATTGAATTGGTGTACTCATAATTAGAATATATAACATACCTATAAGTCACTAGTATATGGTACAATGTGTACCAGGGCCTTTAAGGTAAATGTCACTAGTGGACTGAAGCACACATTGTTCCACCCAACTACAGTAGCAGTGTAAACAATACTGCAGGCCTGGCACTGTGGCCTGCCTGTACAGTTCTAAAACTCAACATTGAAAATAACCCCATCTGTCAGGCCTAACCCTGCCTTTTAAATATAAATGTCACCTCTAACTACACTGTAATGTCCATAAGGCAGTGTGCATGAATTTAAATCAGGACATGTAAAAGTTACATTTTAAACATGCCCTTAAGGTGAAAAGGCCTCAAAAGCCATATTTTACATTAGCAGGGATAGCTGCTCCATGGGGAAGAATTGGAATGCAATATTACATTTAATACTGCTATCTTGGCAGAGGAAACAGCTACAAAATTTATTTTTGGACTTTCAAAAATATTTATCACAATGTCAGTTCACTGGGAAAGTCAAATTTGTGATATCGATTTTGGCAAAGGTACTTTTAGAAATATACCTCATCCCTGCCAAAAGCCTCTAGAAGCTCATTTGCATGTGCTTTGATCCAAGAGCTGAATAGCCCCTTGATGAAGTGTGAACTTGCTCCCAAAGATGAAGCAAATGCCTTGGGTTTTTGGAAGGTGTTCTGTGCCTTTAACAGGATGATCATCTGGGTTGTGCCTATGATCTTAATTATCTTCAAGGAGTTGTACCATGTCACAGGCAGAGGTAAGTAACCCTAAGTATGCCCCCTCTTTTGTACATCTTGTCAGCCAGACACCAATCCCAGTGGGAGAGAAGTAGCCTCTACAAATAGTTTTGAGTGAACTGCTGCAAAAATTGGGTAGTGATACTCCTGGGACCTTTTGGCCCTATTGGCTAGGTAGAGGCCAGGAGTCACTTAATTGCCATCTTTAATTGACTTATAATTCCCTAGTAAAGTTGTATACCATATACCTAAGGCAAGTAAATGAAATGCTACTAGGGGATGTTAATAATGAAAAATACGATGTACATGTACGCCATGATATATTTACGTATAACAACGAACTCTCATCACTGTTGTCAAATCTATCCAATATGACCTCCCCATCAACCAGAGTCAGAAATATATGGTCAGGCAGGCCCTGCGACAAAGGTCTGAAGCAACTGATTGACAGATCACAGGTGGTGTGACACGTAGCCCATAGACAAATGCATGAACTGGGAAAACCGAGATCAATCAATCAATCAAATAACTTTATTCGCATTTAGTGAATGCATAAAAGTACATATAATTATCATAATACGAATTGATCGAGAGATATTTTAAAACAGTTAAAAACTTTCATTTTGTATATTTACCTATTAAAAATACCATAGTTTAAGTGCATCCACATTTCTAAAACTAGCAGCTATACATCATAAGAGGAATATTTACACTAATCAAATTGTGATTATATCACCATCAAGTAGGCAATTCATTTTTCTTTTACAGATTCAATTTAACGTGTTAGCTAACTAGCAGCAATTTAATTAAAAACAGTATTAACAATTGATGACGGTTGGTAAGAATAATCACGTAAAACAACACCCCTATTTGAGGATCTTCTCCTAGTCCAAAGAACGGAATATAAAACGTTTGCTAATGTAAAACAAATATAGGGTGTTTCCAAAGAGTAAATAACTAAAAGAGCTAGGGAATAAGAGTGTAGGCTCAGTTTACTTTACAAGGGGGGGGGATATACTGTTTCCTTTCAATCTTATAGAAGCCGCAGAAAAATAAAATGTGTGGCATCAATTGGGTAGACAGGCCATCACAGGGACATGGCGTTAAGTTGGTTAGTGAATGTACAGATGCTGGGTAGCCTGCCATGAGGGGAAAAAAGTTTAACCTCATCCTTGTTAATAGATATCGGTGGGTATTATTGGTCACGAAAGAGAGATATGAATCGTGACCCGTGCGTACTCTAGGCAACGTATGGTAATGTATTTTTTTTTTTTATAACATATTTTATTGATTTTATATAACATTAGCATAAGTAAAAAAGGCCTTATATCATTACATTGTAATCATGCAACACATCATATACAGTTCCATTATTTGAATAGAAATTCCTTGTAGGGTCCTTGTTACCCTTTCATACACCTTGAGTGGCAGTGCGTTGCTTCATGCGCACAATAGGTAATGTTCATTTCTGTGGGCCAGTATTTGTCATTATTACCCATACTCGACCTTTATATGTAAGCCAAAATATGTCAATATGAAATCAAACACATTCGCAGAAATACATCCATCATTTTACATCTAACTTACTATAACTAAATCCTCCCCCCTCCCTTCTCCCACATGCCCGGCAATCGCATTCCATTGCCTTTATGTCCCCATGCTCATATCATTTACTTATAATCATAGACTCCCTATATGCAGACCTGTCAGTAGTCCATCATGTACTGTATTGGTTACTGTTGACATCGCACTGAGGGTCCGATTCCGATTTCGGCCGGAAGGGCACCGAACGATGGCCGGAGCCCTTCCGACCTAATCGGAACGTGCCGGCCAGATTCCTTTCCGACCGAGCCATTCCGATGGGCTCGGTCGGAAAGGAATCCGACTCGGATTTCCGGATAGCTTCCGACGGGCTCGGAGAGCCCGTCAGCCGTCCGGAAATCCTTCAGTACTCCCCCGGCCGCCTCTTCCCGACCGAGGGAGTACGATGGCAGTTTTTCACTGCCTTTTCGTGCCGGTCTTTCTGGCACGAAAAGGCAGTCAGTACCTGTCTTTGGGGGCCCCCAGTAGGGCCCCCATGGGTGCGAGGCCGCCGAATGGCGGCCTGGGGGCACCCCTCTGTTGATCCCTGCACCCGGTGGCAGGCACCTTGCCGGCCACAGGGTGCAGGGATGAACTGCACCCCTGCTTTTCACAATGTCTGCTAACTGCCTGAAGTTAAATGCAGGCAAAACAGAGGTGATTGTCTTCGGGAACAGCCCTAACCTCTGGACCCCAGCATGGTGGCCTAGTGATATGGGCCTTCCCCCACCCCCCTCACGGAAAGTTAAGAACCTGGGGGTGATCATGGATAACACCCTCACATTCGGGGACCAGGTCAGCGGGGTGGTGTCAACAAGCTTTTTTATTCTGAGGACCCTGAGGAAAATAAAACCTTTCCTCACGGAAGAAAGTTTCAGATCAGTCGTCTCAGCCCTCATTCTGTCCCGTCTGGATTACTGTAATAGTCTGTACTTGACTATTAATAAGAAACATCTCAACAGACTACAGATGGTGCAGAATGCGGCAGCTAGGTTGCTTACAGGCACTCCGAGGTTTATGTCGGTCAGGAATGGCCTACGTTACCTTCACTGGCTCCCAATCAAACAACGAGTTCAATTCAAGGCTCTCTGCACGGTCTTTAAGTCCTTGATGGGAACTGGCCCTGAAGACCTACAAAAGCGCATTCAATGGTATGTCCCCGGGAGAACATTGCGCTCAATGGAAACAAAGCGGGTGGTCGTTCCTAGAGCAAAAAAGGCTAACTGGGGTGTGAAGAGCTTTATCCTTAGAGCCACCAAGGCCTGGAACGATCTCCCGTTATATCTAAGGACTGGCATGGATTTCCTTTTGTTCAGGAAGGGCCTGAAAACCTGGCTGTTTTCAGCTTAGTCTCAGTTGGTGCTCAGGGGTGGAGGTCACCAGGTATACACTGCCTCAGGCATACAGTGCTCAGCGCCAGGACACCCTTGGGTAACAGTGCGCTTTACAAACTTATATAACATAACATAACATAACAATGCAAACATGCATTCCGCTCGGAATGCATGCTCCCATTGTGAACTATACGAGTGCGACCGAACAGGGTTCGGTCGCATCGTACTTGCAGGGCCGTAACCGACGACAGCAGGTCGGTCGGTTACGGCTCCTGACCAATGTCGGACGGACCTGAGTCCGTCCCACATCGCAATCGGCCCCTTAGTTGTGATAAAAAACGTCAACCAGGGCTTTGAGTAGGTGCAACTATACCCCCTCAGTACGATTGTATGTCAATCGCAGCAAATTCATCCATTAATGCATTCCACTCCATAGAGATCGGTGTTTTGCGCAACCCCTGTGTTCTTCTCTTTGCAATTCAGCCCCTTCCGCTTTACCCCATCTGATCATTTCCACATGCCATTCCTGCAAAGATGGCGCTCTGGTAGCTTTCCATCGTGTTGTAATGTTTCTTTTGGCTAGTAAAAGGGCAAGATGTGCGAACTTATGAAGTGGGCTACCTTTCTTCCTTCCGGTCCCAATCCCAGTAAGCAGTATTCCATTGAGTCATTATTCCGCACTGGGGTGATATCCTTCAATATTTGACATACAGACGCCCAGTAGTGTCCCAATCTCTGGCAATCCCATAACATGTGTATTAGTCCCGCATCAGGGGAATGACAGCGCGGGCTTGTATCCCCCGTGCCCGGGAACATGGTGCTCAATCTTCGCGGGGTCAAATAAGCCCTGTGCACTAGCATAAGCTGGATGAATTTAAATTTGGGATTACAAGATACTTTCTTTGGCTGCCCCAGAATGATGGCCCATTCCTTATCTGTGAGTATGCGTCCCACGTCCCTATCCCATTTATCACGGAGTGGCTGTAGTGATACCGCTGCTACTGTACGGATCCCCTGATATAGCCACTTTGTCAGGTGAGCCCCGTTTCCCATTAGGTATTGCATAGTAAGTAGTGTGTGTGTGTCTGGTTCGCTACCCCCCTGAGCCCAAGTGTCCCGAATAAATCTAGAGACACTAGCGTGTAATAGGAACAGTCTATTCGGCACTCCATGCTCTCGTACAAAGGCGTCATGTGACATTAGGGTACCCTCTAAAAGAACGTCCCAATTGTAGTAATCCCTGCATCTGTCCAATCCGACAATTGTCGACTAGTAACTACACCCGACTGTGTGGGGATACCTATCAGCGGGATGGTAGGAGCATATGGTGACATCTGTTTTGTATGTCTCAATGCGCTTCTCCAATATATTATCGCTATTCGTAACAGATGGGGTGTCGATGCTGGGATCTTGGCCTTGGGCAGTAAGAGCCTATGTATGTCTCCGCGTTCCCACGCCTGACGTGTCATATCTAGTTCCTGTAGGTTGCGACCCGCCACCCAATACGCCAGCCATTGTAGCTGGCTTGCATAGCAGTACGCCTTCAGGTCCAGTGCCCCCAGTCCCCCTTGTTTTGTACTCAGTTGTATATTCATGAGTCCAATACGTCTGCGCCCGTACCCCAGATCAACTCTATTACTAAGGAATTCAACAATTTAAAAACCGCTGCCGGCACAATTATGGGTAGATTGATGAAATAGTAAAGCAATCATGGAAGCAGCACCATCTTGGTTATGGCAACCCTTCCTGCCACTGATATGGGCAGAGAGGTCCAAAATTTAATTTGGGTCTTGAGGGCAGTTACCGCACGGGTTAGGCTGCCGTCTAATAAATCTGTCGTATTCCGGTATAACTGGATTCCCAAATACCGAAAGGTATCAGGTGCTATGTGAAATTTCCACTGCCCAGAGCATAACTGTCCATTACGTGTGTGGTCAGCAAAAAAATAGGCATAAGATTTATTGGCGTTTATCGAGAGGCCTGTTAATTCCTGGAAAAGAGCAAAAGTGGAGGGTAGAGGTTCAAAATCCATATCCATATTATTGATATAGAGGATGAGGTCGTCTGCATATGCAGAAACAATATGTGTCGTGTGTCCCCTCATTATTCCCTTGTATCCCATTAGGGTCCGGAGTCTATGCAAAAGGGGTTCCAGCACCAGTATAAACAATAACGGCGATAGTGGGCAGCCCTGTCTCGTTCCTCTGGCTACACTGTACTGCTGTGAGATATGCTGTCCCGTACGTGCTCGTGCTGTGGGGTTCATGTAGAGCAGTCGCACCCAGTTAAACGTGTGGTAATGTATAACCGTGATTTTGCTTTGATTCCGTTGCCGTCTTTCAGCCTCGCATTTGTTAAAAAAGGCATCTTTTAGTTTGTTCTTAGGAAAGAGCGTAAACTTACTGGGTGATGTGTACAAGAAGGCCAAACCCAGATCTATAAAAGACTTCCTAACATATGCAAGCCAGGGAATACAATTGGCTTGGTCAAGGTTGATAATATCATTAATTACGGCTTGGTTCAACCCAACCGAGTCCCTTTTCCATATGCGCTACCATAAAAGGAGCGGGGCCAGTTTAACTATATCAGTGATAAAGGGGAGGCCCAGTTCGTTGTGTGCGATCAAATTTGAACAGCCTGGGTTATATGAAAGCAGTTTTTTAACAAACTTATCCTCCACTTTCTGCAAAGCACCCACTTCAGCTGTACCCCAAATTCCTGCGCTGTAGGTAGCTACGGCAACAGATTTTGCCTGGTATATTTCAAACATTTCCCTGATTGATTTTTTGCCTAATTTAGAGGCAAATTTCCACAGGGCGACTATGCTTTTTTGTAGCATATTTATTCTATTTGTAATCATGGCGGACCAGTTCAATTTAGAGTAAAAAAGATGCCTAAATACATAAAGGACTCTACTCGTTCCAGAGTGCCCCCATCTAAGTTAAATAAAATAGACATTTTCCTTCCCATTTCTGCTGTTAATATAAAGGTTTTCGATTTCACCAACAAACCCAATTCGGCCATAAAAGATGAATAGGAGTTAATCAGGCGCTGTAGGGCCATAGGTGTCCTGGCCATCAAGACCGCATCATCTGCATAGAAAGGGCTGGCAGCGATATGCTGCCTGATGATGGCACTGTGCGGTCAAGACTTCGTTGCATTTATTGGTATATAAGGAGAAAAGAAAAGGGGCAAGAACGCAACCCTGTTGCACCCCCTTTTCTATTTTAAATGTCTCTGTGCTTTCCCCCTGTTTTCCAAATCTACTACAGCTACGGCCTCTCTATAGAGATCCCTGATAAAAAAAATGATGGATTTGTCCACGCCCATAGACTCAAGAAGGACCCATAATTTTGAGTGGTCCACGCAGTCGAAGGCCGTGGACAGATCCACAAAAGCCCTATAAAACTGGACCTTCTTCGCACAGACATACTTTGCTGCTAGTAGGGCCAGATTTAGCCCTTGGTCAATAGTTCCCCTCCCCTTTCTGAACCCATATTGAGTTTCTGCTAAAATGTTGTTGGAGGATGCCCATTCCGCCAGCCTATTTATGAGCAATCGGCCCATTAGTTTGGCAGTGCTGTCTAGCAAAGAAATTGGGCAATAACTTGCAGGATTCATGGGGTCACCTTTCTTGTATATTGTAATGATCACCGATTGTTTCCAGGATACCGGAGGTCCCATTTTAGAAACTGCATTAAAAACTTGTGTTAATAACGGGATCCATGAATCTTTATGTGTAAGAAAAATATCCAGAGGGACCCCATCCGGTCCAGCAGCCTTTAAGGCTGGTGATTGGGAGAGTGCAAGATCAATTTCCTCTATGGAGAACTCAATCCCCCGGTGGACGATCGAGTCATCCAGATTATTTGGAGCTCTGTCCTTCACTACATTAAAAATACTCTTTAAGTGATAGAGCCAGGAGGATTTGTCTATGTGGGTGTCAAGAGAGGGCCCTCCCTCTTCCTGTAGGAAGGAGGAATTTACTACCTGCCAGAATGCCTTACTGTCTTTACTTTTCGATGCCTCTCCCAATTTTTCCCAAACTTCATCCCATAGCTGCTTTTTCCTCACCATTCTAGCTCTCTTATAATCAGCACGCAATGACCTTATTAGGTCTTTATTTCTAGGATTCGATTTTAGAGCTGTGCGAAGAGCTCTAGAAGCCTTTGAACAGTTTAACTCGAACCACTTTTTCGTGGATGGAGTGTTTCTCATAAATGGGCATGTAAGATTAGATTTTATAGATGTTAAGATTTTGTTGAATGATATTATTACCTGGTGATTGTCAGTGTTAGGTTCTAGACAAGTTTCAGTCTTGGGTAAGACCTCTTTGATATACCTTTGGGAGGAAATGAGTTGTATAGATTTTCTCCCATATAAGGGTAAATCCATTTTTCTTGCTCAGTATCGGTTTAGGGGTACATAAAGGTCTTAATTTAGCATCAAAATACCAAGAAAGCTTAAAGGCAAGGAAAGCATGGTCACTAAACTCTGTCCACTCTACCTTAATAGACTTAATACTGCGCATATTGTTGGATTGAGTGATTATAAAATCAATTGTCGATGTGACTCCGTTGCGTTGGAAAGTGGTGAGGAGTTGGCCTGTCATTTGGTGACATGGATTTATTATTTTTAAATCCCAGGTTAATAGGAAACTGTTTAAAATGTTACCATAATTAGGATGCACAAAGTGGATAAGGAGCAAATCATTTGAATCAGTAACACCACAAGTATGTTGATCTGTTTTAAGACAACAATGTATATCAAAGTCTCCTGCCCATATTAAAAAGAGAGTTTGTGGATGAAATGTGAAAAGAGCTTCCAGTATTTCCCCTAACTTGTCTATCACATGTGTGGGATTCTTAAAATTATTGTTATAAAAATTAATCAATAACAGATCGACTTTCCCAGGGGCTTCAGCCAAAATTATGTGAAAATGAGGGAAATTATTAATAACCTTCAACTTACTTATGGTGATCGAGTTTGAGGTAAGGGTAAGTAAACTCCCCTTAGATCTGCCACCAGTTGACGGGACTGCTGGCTTAACATAAGAACGATAACCATCTACAAACAAAGGCTGTTCTGACCAAGTTTCCTGGAAGCAGATGATATAAGAAGTTAGGAAGACTTTATGCCAGTTTGAGTTATCTTTTTTGGTTCCGTATCCTGCTATATTCCATGATAGAAGCTTTACGTCTCTGCTGGAATCTTGTGAATGGTGCATTGTCGGTGCCGGGGAGGTAGATGAAATATCATTAGTTCGTATTGAGGGGATGCTATTTGTTAAATCAGAACTAGCCAAGCAAGCCCGTTCTACAGATACCAGACCAGAAGCCATTTGTTCAGAGGACAGTCAATCATAAGCCTCCATATCTTTTAACGTTGAGTACCTGTTAGATAAGGGAAGCGGGCGGGAGCCACCTTTGCATGCTTAGGGCCAGGTCTCCTGGGATAGTATTCCTGATTGGCGCATGCTGTTGCGGGCCTATAAAAGAAGCCAAGAGGAACTGCATAAATCTGGGAATCAAGAGAAGGGGAAGCCGGCAGACTTCCTAATAAAACTCTAACCAAACGTTCATTATCAAAATACAAAATTACACAGTCATTATTAACTGATTTTATATAAGTCCCTATCCACTGTGTTCTTCTAGCCATTATCAAGTGATTTTGAATCAGGTGTCCTTTTTCTGAGTTTTGGTTCAGCTAATGTCGAGCCTTGTCCATCAATTGGATTGAAGATTCAAATAAATGTGGGCACAATAAAGGTACATTTACCAAATTTACAACAAAAAGGCATGCAGCAGGAAAAAGATTCATATGTTTTTGGTTTAGTCTATTATGTACCTGCCTGGATGGTCGGATTGCCTTACCCTGTGTACTTGATATATATTGTGATTGTCCTTTATTCCTTAAGTCTTTTGTAGACACCTGTGGTGGGCAGCACCTGGGGTCGAGACTTGCATGGTTAGGCCTGCTAGATGACAACTCATTGACTACACCAAGGTAACCCATAGATATAGCTTGCGTACAGCCTTGGGTAGTATTATTACTAATATTACATTTGGAACCCATATTATTGATTTCAAAGTTAGTGTTGTTGGAGGTTGTACGTGCATCAGAGATAGCCAAGAGATCGGGCAGGGCACTAGAAGTGGCTGGAATAACCCCTGGATCTAACCCCGCTTCATGAGCTACTTGAGACTGAGATAAACCTTGTAAAATGCAATCTATGTAATCTAAGTGTGAATAGATAGGTTGCAAGAGTTGTTTAAAGTTGTCCAAGAGTGCAGCCCAGTTCGGAGGAGAGGCGAAGTCTGTGGGTTGCTGGCCATTCAGATAGGATGAGTTCACAGACGTGGCGACCATTCTGATCTTTTTCGCTCGGCATTTAGTGGGTAATGTCACGTTGCCTCTATTTTGTTTCCCATCAACAGAGGTAGGGGCTGTCAGTTTCCCGCTATGTGTGGTAACAAACTCTGTGTGTTCTGTAGGTGATCTAGTAGGTAATCCAATAACCACGTGCGGTTCTATAGGGGCTGCCCCAGCTGTGAGGGTTGCATCCCCCTGCGTAGGTTGAGTAGGTATGGTTAATAATTGGCCCGCCCCTAAACCCAACGAGAGGCTCCTTTCTGTAAGGGCAATTTTTTTCTCTAAGACCGAAGTTGCTCTGGCCAAAAAGGTACCTAGAGTAGTCCCAGTTACCTCCTCAGTTGCTGAAGGCTTTTTCTACCCCATTGTGGTTCAGCGGCAATGGTCTGTTGACATTAGTGGGGAGCCCAGCTCAACCTTCTCCATGGTCCGTGCTGTATTGAGCACCTCCTGGCGCAAACAGAGATCGTAGGCGGTTCCTCCACCAATTCCAGCTCCCCGGGCTCAGTCTCAATGCAGTGGGACAGGAGGGCGCTCTCAAGCCTCAAGTGGACCGCGCCGCATCAGCAGTTCCGCCCGCCAGCAGAAGCTGCGAAGGCACTCTCACTCCTCAAAGGCGAAAGCCGCAAGTCCAAATCTTGCACCCTGCACCAGCGTGGCTTTATCCGCCACAAGAGGGGGAGCGTATGCCCAGGCGAATTCTCCTACGTCCTCCGCGGCCGTAACAGCTCCCCGCCCACAGCTCGATCAAAGGCGGCCCCACAATCTCGCAGCCCGCAACAAGCTCCCGCCAGCTCGGTAGGCAGCAGCGAGTCCAGTAGCCTCGGAAATCTCCACCTCAGCCCCTCACTGTTGTACAATGACTGAAAGGTGAAAGGGATCTGGAAGGTAGTGGCGAGATCAGTCAGCCAGATAGGCAGCAACACCAAATTGGTCCGAGAAGATTGGCCCCAATAAAACACGTTTGGCCAGAGGGATGCGCATTCCCAACACACCATAAAGTTAGATGCCACATGTAGTTAGGAACACTCAACCAATCAGAACACCACACGCACACTGCACACATTGATCATGTGCTCCCAATGCCATCTGGACACATTACTCACTGGCCCGCATTGTGTCCACGCAAGGTCACAAGGTTGAGACCCACCTGCACTCCTCATCAGGTGAACGAATATACATCCCCGTGACTAGTCCCGGGATTACTGTTCTAAAAGAATGTACAAATTGCTTTATGACACGTTGTGAAATGTATAAAATAACGGTCTACACCAATGTACTTTGAGACAATCTTCAGACCCCTACTCTGCTGCGGCTCTCTCGCCTTCTGCATTTAATTTAAATCAACTGTTCCTGTTTTGCCAAATGCCTTTTGTCTTTTCTTTGTTATCGTAAATCCACATTCGAGCAACAAGGACCTGCAGCTCTTAGTGTGCCAGCTCTTAATGTGCCACTCAGTTAAGTAGCCCCTTAAAACATGCCCCAGGCCTTCCATTGCAGCTTGAAGTCAGTTTTATAACCTCTGGCTACCCTTAAACTCTCCTTTTATTGCATATAAGTCACCCCTAAATTAGGCCCTAGGTAGCCCATATGGCAGGGTTCATTATAATTGCAAGGTTGGACATGTACTTTTACGTTTTACATGTCCTGGTAGTGAAAAACTCATAAATTCATTTATCACTAATGTGAGGCATACCTCTTCTAAAGAATAACATTGGGGTGCCTTATCACATTTAATAAATGCTAACGTTTTATTGGGAACAGTTAGACTTTTCATGTTTTGTGTCTGTGAAATTTGTTAGACCTGTCAGCCTTTGGGTGATCTCCCCTAAGTTTTGCCCTCTCGCCTCCCACTTTAGACTATACCTTTTTGTTGGACTTAGTACTCTGGTCACCTTACCACTGTTAACCGGTGCTAAGGTGCAGGCACTCTCCCCTAAAACATGGTGACATTGGCAAACCTGCTTCAATAATAATAATAATAATACAACCATTTATAGAGCGCAAACAGCTACCTCCCGAAGGAGGTGTCCCGGCGCTATAACAACAAGTGACAGCGAAATAAAAAGGACAAACACCAGCCAACCATCGGAATTAATCCAAGTTAAAGAGCCAAGTCTTAACTGTCTTCCTGAATAGCCATTCTGATTCGATCTGCCGCAAAGCAGGCGGCAAAGAATTCCATAGCTTGGCCACTCTCACCACAAAGGATCTGCCGCCCCAACGCTCCTCCCTAACTCGTGGGGTAACAAGCAGATTCTGATTATTGGAACGCAGTAGCCAAGTCTGTTTGTAGGCACATAACCGTTGTTTCAGATATCTGGGACAGAGTCCATGGAACGAACGAAAAGCTAAGGTTAAGGCCTTAAATTGAATTCTATTGGCCACCGGTAACCAGTGAAGTTCCTTAATATGCGGACAGATATGTTGACGCATAGGAATGCATCTAATCAATCTCGCAGCCGCATTTTGGACCAGTTGTAGTCTCTTAACCATGTAAGCAGGGAGGCCCAGGTAAAGGTCATTCGCATAGTCCAGTCTGGACGTCACCGTTGCATGAACTACGGCTCAACGGCAGTTTTCTGGTAACAAATATAGAAATTTCCTCATATACCTCAATTTACCAAAACAGGAGGATGTTACCTGCTGGATTTGAGAGGAAAACGACAGATCTGCCTCCCAATGTACTCCAAGATTTTTAACAGTGCCCGCTGGGGTGGGTGGTAACCCCATTTCCTGCGGCCACCACAAATCCGAGTCAGGATGCTTGTTGGTCCCAAAGAACATCACTTTTGTCTTTTCAGCATTTAATTTTAATTTATTATTGTTCATCCAAACTGCAATATCCTTAAGGCAACTCTTGAAGCTCTTAAAGGAATCAGCCGACTGGTCTTTAAAAGGGAACACCAGCTGGGTGTCATCGGCATAAAATATTGCCTTGACCCCCCAGTTGGCAATAAGGGAAAACAGGGGTGCCAAATAGATGTTGAACAGCAGTGGACTTAAAGCTGATCCTTGGGGCACCCCACACCACAAGCGCTTCTGCTCGGACTGATAAGGTTGTAAAGCCACCCTTTGAGTCCGCTTGTGGAGGAATGACCTCACCCGCTAAAGGGCGGTTCCCCTAATGCCGAAGTCATGGAGGCATCGAACCAAACTATCATGGTCTACCGTGTCAAATGCGGCGGATAGATCCAGGAGCACCAGCATGGCTGATGCCCCAGAGTCTACCGCCAACCTCACTGATTCGGCCACCTCTACGAGGGCCATCTCTGTACTAAAACCGGCACGAAAGCCAGATTGAGTATCATGTAAAATGTTATTGCTCTCAGAAAATTTAGCCAATAGACGCTGGACAACTTTTTCCAGCATCTTGGCTGGCGCCGACAATAAAGAAATAGGTCTGTAGTTCGACAATACCCAGACAAGCCTCTGCCATTGCAGTGAGGCCTACCCCTCCGTAGGCCAGCATTAGGAATTCCCTTATATCCCTTTAAGTGATAACTCCTGCATAGGAAGGAGTAGATATATCATGTTTGGTATGGGTGGAGTGGTCATGAGAAATCCCCCCTGTTGGTGTATTGGGTTTTACCCTTACTGTTGCAGAAATGCCACCTTTGGAAAGTGGACATGTCTCTGTCCTTCCCTATGTCATGTCCCTTAGGTTAGTTCCATCATGTATATACTGATTGCATACATTGTGTCCCGTCCACTAGACATAACGGTCTTACATTGGTGACCTTTTACCCAGTAGCTTCCTTCTGTCTCTCCGACAACAGGCTCTTGGTACCATATCTTAATCCCTGTACCTGACGTACACAAAACATGTCCCCAGGCATGGTAGATTTATTCTGTACAAGGGTCACCACTTTTTTTTCATTCATGGCCAACATCCAGCTGCATATGCTCATGTTTGTTTAGAAAAGGATTAGCAGGGGATTAGAAAATGTTTTCAAAACATATCTATTCTAGAAAATCCCCGGAGTGACCACTTTAGTATAAAAGACCCTCACTCCCCCTTACCAAGACAGAGGAGAAATTCCTTCCAGGCTGGACCAAGACTCTGCAGGCTGAGCCTTCGAAAAGCAGAAATTCGACATCCCTTGCGTTGTGCCATCCTTGACGTAGAGACGGGGTCCTTCATTCAGAACCATCAGGTCAGGGGTTAGCACTTCTCCGGGGAATTTTTTGCTCCATTAGGCTACATCAGGTTCCATTAGAACATATCCTAGCACTTACACATACATGCTTCACCTACACCTCTAGTCTAGGCGCGGTTAGGTAGGCTATGCATCATAGGAGTACGCCAACGCTATTGTTTTATGTAATATGCTTTTATTCATCTTATTAGCACTATGGTAGAAATGTATCTACTTTTTACAATATTGGTACTAGCCATTACATTTGTCTGCTCCTGTCTTTTTATTGTTGCAGCTAATATGTTTCATACTAGACTGACGCTTGACCAATAAATAATTATTGAAACCATACCAAACGTCATTCTATGTATTCTGAGAAAAGCAAGCACGAGTGACCGAGCGAAAGATACTGTATTGTTTCCACGATATCTGAGGAATCAGGGTTGTCATGTTCAGTGGTTGCCAGAAATTACCTACCACACTGTATAGTACAGGGGGGTGGTAGTGGCACTGTAGAGCTAGCAGGTCTAACGGCTGACTCATTCTGTGGGGGTGTCCAGAGTCTGTCTTCACACCAAGCCCTCAGTTTAGGTCATCCACAACGCGCAGGTCCTGGGGGTCCTACGGAACTACACAACACCTAAACTCTGTGTACCTGCTGCCTGCCCCAATCCACATATGGCCAAGGGTAGCAGCCCCACACTTGCATACTCCCTAGACTCCCCCAAACACAGGAAGGGCTGCCACATCTACATACTGATGGCCTTCTTGGGCTGAGAGGATGGAGTAGTGATTCGCACTTACATCTGAATAGGCTGATCCGGCCACCCCACAATAGGCTTAACGGCTCTGCTTTGTCAGTGCAGACAGCAATGAACCAGGTCAGGTGAGACAGGAAACCCCCAAAATTTCAAAGACCTCTCTAGAAGTTTCTGCCCCCGACTAGTAAGTGAGCATCAGGGTATAAAATAGAGCCCTGGCCCCACATCTGTGTGACACTAGTGGACCTGCACGAAGCTGGAGTAAAGGATGCTGCATGGGAAGGACTGCCTCTATGCTGTGTCTGACTGGTCCCAGGAACTCCTGTCCTGCTTTGTTGAGCCGCCCTCCTACCTGCTGACCTCTGCCCTGCAACCAAGGCACCAAGAACTGCCTCCAGAGTGACGCTTGGGGGCTTGTCAACTGCCCCGTTGACCCTACCGGGCTTCAAAGCCCCACCAGCCTCGCAGGTCCTGACTGTGACGTCAGCTTTCATGCTGTCCAGGTGCCAGGGGCCTAGTGCGCTGTGAATCGCCTCAAGACCGTGCCCTTGCCCTATGACTGCATCAATTGCCAACCGGGAACGGGGTGCCTCCCTTCACGCGGTTGTCAGGATTATACTGCAACAGAGTACTTGGGACATGGACGACCCGCGCAACACCGGCGGGGCCCAGAGGACTTGGGCTCCAACCAGCACCAATTTGCCAGCTGATTGCCTCTCCCCCCACTGCCTGTGTGCGAGGACGGCCACGGTAACACCAGTCCCATGACTGTCTATCACAGAAGTTCTCCAGATTCCCTAACCGCCAGGCTGACTTCCACGGACCCTCAGCCGCAGTGGTGTGATTCGTTGCCATCTTGGACACTACCAGTCTCCTGCGTTGTGGTGCTTTGCGTCTCACTGCCTGAAGGCGCCCACCACCTAATTACAGCTACAATATTGCGCAAGCAGACTCAGTCTCACTTGCAGAAAGTGCAGAGGATTCTAAAATCACAGTAATGCTCCTGAAGGGAGCCCAATCCGTTCAGCACTGTCTGCCTATAACCTCGTAAATGAACTCGTATCCTGATTCTTATTAAGAAGAGATTTATTGTATTGCCTTATTTTACGTGCATATAAATCACCCATATTTTTCTACCACTCTGTGGAGTCTATTTGTTGTGGTGTCCTCTGTGACTTGCTCTGTGGGTGTATACAAATACTTTACCAATAGCCTCTTGAAGTTAAGCCTGTCTGCTCTGCGCCAAGCTACCAGAGAGTGGGTACACGATTCCCTAGGGGGATTGGGAACTTAGAGTGGTGGTCCCTGACTGGACAAGGGTGCATACCTCTGCCAATCAGAGACCTCATTTCTAACAGAATTATATAATTAAAAATCCTCTTTAATGGTAAAGTCAGATTTTAAGTTACAATTTTGAAAATGCCACTTTTAGAAACATGGCATGTTTTTTGCAGCATTTGATACCTGCAGCCTGCTCCAAGGCCGCGTGACTGGGTGTAGTTGGCAGCTGGACTTTGTTTATTCCTTCCAGCTAGCAACCCAATAGAGGGATTAGGTGTGCCTGGATGGGCCACAAATTGGCAGGATGGGGACGGACCTGGGCACAGACTCACTTGCAACTGAACAGACTGTGCCTGGCCTTCACACAAATTACTTGTTAACACTGCATTGTTCATGCAGCCAGATTGGAGCCAGGACAGGAGAGGCAGAGAATTCAAGGACTTCAAAAGGGAATTCTCTAGAACCATTTCCTACTTCAAAGTGGGTACCAGATATAAATATTGAACCCTCAGACCCAACTCTTCAGTACACCTCTAGACCTGTGGAAAGCTCAAAAGGACTGTGGTGCTGCTCTGCAAGAAGGACTGCTACTCTGTTGCCTGGCTGCCTTAGTGCCTGTTGCCTTGCTGCCTGAGAGAATGTCTGGATCAGCATCTTGAATGCCGGACCACTATTGTGACTCCAAGAGGTAGTTGGCTGACCTCCTAATCATAGCCTCAGGGACAGAAATCACCTTGAAACCGGACCTAGACTCCGCTTGCTGTGAGTTCTGCCCACCAAGTGGTGGCACCCCTGTCCTGGTCCCTTGGGAGTGGACCTTAAGGTAATCTTACCGCCAAGCTGTGGTCCCCATCAGAACTGACACAAAGCGTGATGAAGCACCACAAATCCTCATCATACACCTGCCAACTTCATTGGAATCAGTGCAGAGTGTCACAAGCCCCGCAAGCATCGCTGCTTGGCTTTATCGGAAGCGACTTCTGATAATGTGAAGCCTCGCAAAACAAAGCCATGCAGAATGCACACCAGGATTTAAAGTATGATGTTCAGTGGGGCTAATGGGGTCCCTGTAACCGGCCCACGCTCCGTCGTGGTCAACCAGTCACCACATTTTTAACACTGTCTATTCTTGAATCCACATATATCAAGAAATGATTCATACCTTTTGAGGATTTGTTCATGTTTCTTTATCATGAATAAATGCATGTTTGTAAATTAATTCAATATCCGTAGTCACTGTGTGTGGGACCTGCCCCATTTGCAGGGTTATCCCCCAACTTTTTGCCTTCCTCCAGTGTTTTTCTGACTTCGTTTTTGCTGGGTGTAAGACTGCTGACCGGTGCTAAAGTGCAAGTGCTCCCTGTGTAAAATTGTATCTGTAATTGGATATTCGTGATTGGCATGTTTGATTACTGGTAAGTCACTATTAAAGTGCACTGTGTTCAATGCTACCAGTGGGCCTACAGCACTGATTGTGCCACCAACATGAGTAGGCTTGCAACCTTGTCTCAGACCTGCCACTGCAGTGTCTGTGTGTCCCATTTAGAACTGCAATGTTGACCTGGCAAGTGTACCCACTTACCAGAACTCAAACCTTCCCTTTACTACATGTAAGACACCCCTAAGGTAGGCCCGAGGTAGCCCAATGAGCAGGGTGCAGTGTAGATGAAAGGTAGGACCTGGACTGGAGTGTTTTACATGTCCAGATAGTGAAATACCGCTAATTTATTTTTTCCCTATTGCTAGGACTATCTCCCACATAGGTTACCATTGGAGCTGCCTTCTAAACTCTTACAAGTGTAACTTCCCATTGGGAATAGATCAAGATTTGGAGTTTGGGGTCACTGAACTAACACGTTAAAATACATCTCTTAGTGAAATTGGTTTTTAAATTGTGTGTTTGAAAATGCCACTTTTAAAAAGGGGGCATTTTCTTGCTTACCAATCTGTGACTCCTCCTGTCTGTGGAATCCACGTCTGAGGAAGGGTGAAAGTTGGGCTGTTTGTGCATTCACTAGAGACAGTCACACAAAGGGAGTTGAGATGTGCCCTGCATATGCTGATGGCCCATCACCAGGCTGATAGGTCTTCCTGAGCTGGAGTGGTGGAAGGAGTTGTCACTGACAAGTGAATAGGGCTGTGCCTGTCCTCACACAAAGAGGTCGCTGCCCCCTGTAGTGTGTCTTTAGCCAGGTCAGAGTAAGGCAGGTCCTGTGAACTACAAAGACTTTCCTTTAAAGTTTGCTACTTCAAAGGTAGAAACTGGTATAAGTACTGGAGCTGTGACACCATAAGTTCAGAACACTTCTGGACTAAGAGGACATTCTTCCAGGAAGAAGAGCTGGATGCCATAGGAAGAACTGACATTCTATTGGCTGCTTCTGTCCTGGGAGTGAAAGGACTGGACCTTTTTTTTTGGAGGTGGTTTGGCTGCTAAGAACCCAGAAAATCCATGCATTGACTCTCAACAGCTGTTTTTCCAGCGCAGCACCGCCGAGCGGTTTGAAATCCAGTGCATCATCGATGTGCGGCCAAAGAATCGATGCAGTGTCTACTTGCGGCTGAAGAATTGCTGCAACCCGAGTCCTGAGCACCGTGTAATCGACTTCAATGGTGCACACTTCGACTCCGACTATGGGTCCTGCTGTGTGGCTGAAGAAATCAGTGCATCACCTGCTTCGGGGCTGTTATATCAATGCACTGCCTGCTCCTCCACATCAACACAACGTGTCTGGATTTTCAATGCATCGTACCTATGAGCCAAGTTCTTCATCGATGTGGCCCAGCAGTAAGGAACCAAGTCCATGTATCCGGAGTTCGACACATCACCTCCCCTGACAGTAAGGAACCAACGGATCAACTCCTCTGACCGTAGGGAACCAATGCATCACCTCCCCTGTGCTGCATTTAGAAACTGCATCACCTCCCCTGGCAGTAAGGAACTGACGCATCACCTCCCCTGGTAGTAATGAAGCAATGCAATACTTTGCTTTTACGGCATTTCACCTCCCCTGCGCCTGTTTTCGGCTTTGATTTTAGCCCATCCCAGGTACTTTGTGCTAAAAGTGACTCAACCATAGTTTCCTATGGACTGAACTATTTTGTACCTTTTAAATGTGATATCTTTACTTGCATATGCCGGATTTTTGGTGTTTTATTCTGATAAATATAGGTTATTTTTCTAAACTGGTGTGGTGCCCTTTCGTAGTGTTTTCACTGTTATTGTGTTTGTATGTACAAATGCTTTACAAATGCTTTGACTGCTCGAGCCAAACTACCAAGGGTGTGAGCAGGGGTTATCTGAGGTGTATAATCACCCTACCCTGACTAGAGTGAGGGTCTCTACTTGGACAGGGTGCAAACCACTGTCTAACACTGTGTTTCTTAACACCCCAGTCCCCTGTGGATTTCGGCTCAAGCTCGAGGCCTCTTTTGCACTGTTAGTATTTTAACTTTAACCAAAGAAAACAACAAGCTGTGAAACTGATTTATGTTCCATGTATTGCAAAAGAGTTGATGTTCAGAAATTGTATTTCTAAACAAGGCAGGATTTGTGTGAATCTTTATGTGCTGCTTTAGTATTGCAAGCTCCAACATGAATGTACCATGTAAACAATCATATAAATATGTTGACAAGAATCGTAACTCATGGTATAAATAATTGGCCAACCTAGATTTAATAAGTCAAATAGGAGGTAGAATCCAAGTGCTACAAAATACCAATTTGTGCAATCACTCCTATATTGTGTGTTATTGGCGCAATTTATCATGAATGTGAATGATTAACAAATCCATGCCCATGAACTACAAAGTGTGTCATCAGAAGTAGGGCTCCCGGTTTTATGGTATTTATTTTTCGGCCATTTCCGTCTGTATTTATCCATATTTATTTTTTGGCTATTTTATCTGTATTTATCCATATTTATTTTGTGTTTTGCGTATAAATTAAGTTGTAAAACTGTACATTTCCATATCTATTTAACTGATAGACTTGCACCTCTTACTTTGATGTCTGTTGTGTTTTAGCTATTTAAGCTGCCAAATATTACATAACAATACATCCATTGGTAAATACTAGCATTATACCATAAATGTCTTATTTAAAGAAATGTCATCCTGTTTTTTAATTAACCATGCTGTTCATCTGCTCAGCTGCTGGCCTATAATTCATGAAAGACAGCACTTAGAGTCACTTAAAAAAAGCAACATTTTTTGTATTTATCCACTTTTAAAAATAAATACAGACAGAAAACAATGTGTTTTCTGTCTGTATTTATCTGTAAAAATCTATAAAAACGGAAAACAGGGAGCCTTAATCATAAGATATTAAACGTGCCTAACTGCTGTTGTGTGTCATAACACTATAAGATACCATAAAGTTCTATGTATGGGCAGTATACTACAGAACACTTGCTTTTTGAGAGCTGCTTTTGCTCAATCGTTCATTGCCCCATGATAGTTGTTTAATACCCTTCTACCAGTCAGTGCTTAAATTGAGCCAGTGGTTGCCAGTGTGGGGCAGTAGCACTTATTTTTGGGGACCAGCACTTATTTTTCCGCATCTGTTGTTTCAAGATTGCAAAAGAGGGAAAAAAGGGGTAAAGATAGAGAAAGAGAAAAATGAGAACAACATCACATAGGAAGAAAGCAGGATAGGCAAGAGTGAAATAAATGGGCAGGTATATGTGTGCCAGTGGAGTTAAGGTGCATCATGAGTTTTGAGACAACCAGCTTTGGTATTTCACGCACCAACTTTTAATTGCACGGCACACGGGCTTCTCATAAAAGTTGTGGGTAGCAGCACTCAGTATTTTACGAATTATGCGCTGCTACTGGTGCTCTCCTTAGGCTTTTCTGTGCATCACCGTGTATCATCATCATGCAGCTGAAGTAAATGCCAATTGTGTTCGGTAGTCATACTTAATTACGCTGACTGAGCACCCATGTCTTATCATCTGTGTATGTTTATGTAAGTATACTTGCTAAGCAATTAGAAAACCAAAGCTTTTCTTCATCCTATAGTGATTTTACTGACTGTAAGTCATATCTGTCATCTACCAACATACACTTCATGCTTCTTTATCTCGCTCTTGCAGGTTCCATTTCATTTCTGCTTTCTCCCTTTCTCACTATTTCCTGTCTTTCTCTTCCTTCCTTGGGTTTTCACCTTTCTCTCTGGGCCAAAGCCCAATTAAAATATTTTCCTTTTCACCAAAAAGAGAGTCGCCTTATGCCGCACCTTATGCCACAGACTCAAAATAAGCACCGATGAGCACATCTCAGTGTTCGTTTGACAAAGTGTCTTTGATAGGATCACATTTAGGACATTGACATATTACACAGAAACTACATGGTGATTTGGAAGGTTTTGGACAGTGATCTTTAGGACACCACAGACCTTGATCCAGGCCCATGCTTCTGCTTACCTTGTCTTAATGGCAAAATGTGGAGTGGCTATGTCAGAATCCTGTTTCTGTCAGCAATTCTCCAGGATGAGTAACACAACCTGCATATGAAAGGTGCACTTTTCACCGCTTAAGCAGGTAGAAGTGGTAGTTGATGAGGTAGATTATTCCACTGTATGGCAATATATTCGAAAACAACCTCACAAAATAACTGGAGCTAAACAGGGGTGTCACATGGCATAGAGGAAGGCCTATCAATGAATTACCCTAATACTTGAAATAGAAAAGGGACTGCAGTTTTTTTAATTTAAAGATTTATAAAGAGCGCAGCTACCCAACAGGGTTTCTCGGCGCTGACAGCGGAACAAGCAAGATAGAAGCTCAGTTGGCATTAGGCCTGGCTAAAAAGAAAAGTCTTGAGTTTTTTACGGAAGGCAAAGAGGGATTGACAATTCCTGAGTTCTAGCGGAAGAAAGTTCCACAATTTTGGTCCCAGGAAGGAAAACGAACGCCCACCCATACTGGCCAGCCATACTCTAGGGACTGAGAAAAAGAAAAGATTAGCAGATCTTAGATTGCAAGAAGGTCGATAGGGCTTGACAAGATATGGTATGTATGTGGGGCCCAGGCCGTGCTGAGCTCTAAACATGTAGCAGAGAGCCTTAAATTCGATACGCTTGCCAACCCTGAGCCAGTGGAGTTGATAGAGCAAAGGGGAGACAGAGGCGTGACGAGGCAACCTGTAAAGTAGGCGGGCAGCCGCATTCACAATGAGCTGGAGACGGCGTACAGAGGTCTTGTCCGCACCCAGATACAATACATTACCGTAATTAAGCCTGGAGATCACCAAAGACTGCAGGACAGTCCTCTGAGCAGCAGGTGAAATTAGCCAGAGAATTTTCTTTCACCTCTTGAGGACCACAAAGCAGGCCGAGGTGACTCCTGAGACCAGAGCAATGAGAGAAAGCTTGTTATCGATGGAAAATCCCAGGTTCTTAACCTTAGGAACCGGGGTGGGTAAAGGTCCCAGAGATACAGGCCAGTGGTTGGCTCCCCAAAGCTCAGGATTGATCCCCCGAATGAGCACCTCCGTTGTAGAACCATTCAGCCTTAAAGCATTGCTGGACATCCACAAGGAGATGTTATGCCGACCATGTGTAAGTGAAGAAGGATCTTGATGTTGAGCAGATGATAAAAAAATAATAATCTGCGCATTGTCAACGTGTGAAAAGATGGTCAACCCAGATTTTTCCACAATGTCTGCCAAAGGGTGAACGTAAAGATTAAAAAGCAGAGGACTCCGGATCGAACCATGCGGAACTCCAGATGTCAAGGCAACGGGGTTAGATTTCACGGTGTGAGAAAACACTTGAAAGGAGCGATCCTCCAACAAAGAAATCAGCCACTGCAAGGCTACACCTACAATACCAGAGCTTACGAGGCGCTCCACCAGAATGGAATGGGATATCGTATCAAAAGCAGCGCTCAAATTCAAAAGGATGAGCACTGCTTAGCCCCCACAATCAAGCTGCTGCCTAAGGTCCTCCATGACCCCCAACAGAGCTGATTCGGTACTGTGACCAGGACGAAAGCCAGACTGCGACGGATGAAATAGCTTATGTTTCGTCACATGTGCAGAATGTTGAGAGTTAATGTGTTTTTCCAATATTTTGGAAAAGTTGGAGAGAAGAGATATAGGCCTGTAGTTAGACCAGCAGAGGTGATCTAAACCAGTCTTTTTCAACAGTGGATGCACCAGAGCGTGCTTCCTACTGCAAGGCAACTGGCCCAGATTTAGGGAGGAATTAAGAAGCTGAGAAATCACCTCAAGGGAAGGCTCATCCAGGCATCTGAGCTTAGAAGGAGGGAGAGGATCAAGTGGGGAGCCAGACTTGATGTTTCCAAGTATATTTCTCAAAGGAATTAAATCAATTGGGAGCCAAGCCTTAACTTGACAAGATTCATCAGATGCAAAATCAGGGGAACAGTCACAACCTGGTCAGAAAGTTGAGTAGTGGGAAAGATGAAGTTGTCATGAGAAGAGGAATACAACTCAAGCGCACGATGAATAGACACAACTTTATTATGAAAAAACTGTGCTAGTTCATTGCAATAATGTAATGGAAGGGAGGGGGATGGCAAGAACATATTGGATGCAGAAAGTTTGGACACCACTTTAAATACGGTTTTCTGACAATTTTGGGCGGACATCATTTTATCCGTATAGAAGGAGGCACGAGCAGATCTGCAAAGAGCTCTGCAAAGAGCATGATATTTTTTTTGTGCCTCCAGATAAGTGGCTTTGGCCTCTGGCGCGTAATGCTTTCTCCACAGTCTCTCCTAAACTTTACATTGTTTTATTACAGCTCCAAGGGAGTCAGTAAACCACGGAGCGGGGGAAGCACTCTAGATTGGGATTTAGTAGAAAGGGGAAGAATGGAATCGACAGCCTCAGACAACCAGTGATCGACAAGTAGCTGGTCTGAGTCTAGTTGAGATTAAATGGAAGGAACAGTCTGCCGAAGCAGCTCATTAATTGCCTTCATATCAAGTAGAGGCCAGTTCTGAGTTTTCTTTGGCATGGCGGGAGGGAGAGGCGAATGAACCAAGGAGAAATCAATAAAGAAAGGAATGGCAAGGTGATCAGACCAGCCTAGCTGAATGGGAGGAGCAGTGGACACAGTAGGAAGATTCGAAAAAATAGGGTCCAAAAGATGACCTGCTACATGGGAAGGTGAGCAACTGCTGAGTGAAAGATTCAGGGTCAACAGATTGTCCAAAAGAGTTCGAGCAGATTTATTACTAGGATCATCAAAATGAAAATTGAAGTCCCCATGCACAGAAAATTTGCAGCACGAAGAATAAGAGGGGCAAGTGATTCGGTCAACAGGGAACCCCAGTTTTTAGATGGGCCGGGGGACGGTAAATGAGGGCACCAGAAAAGGTAAGATTAGGTGAGAATGGGATAGAGAAAAGTAGAGCTTCACAGCTGGGAATCGTGAATGCCTCAATTTTGCAGTTATAGAATTTTTTTTTTAAATGGCAATTCCTAAACCAGTTTTAAGAGGTCTATTTATACCTAATAGAGCAAAATACTGTGGTAATGTCGCAATCACATCTGGTATGGACCCGTCGTGGAGCCATGTCAACTAGGAAGTGAAATGGGTGCAACTGGTGTTTGGGAAGGGAGCGACAATTGAGACTAAAACAGCGGAAAACCTTAGATGAATGTGAGCCAGAATTGTCAACTCTGGAAAGGTGGGAAATGTCTCCTCCGAAAGAAGGGTGGGGGCCCAGGCTGGGAATAGGTGGGGAAGATATTATCAAATAAACAATGGGAGCAGAAGCTGACGCTGTGATCAGGGGCTAGAACTTGACAAACATCATTAGGGGTCGGTTTAAAACTCCTAAGATCTTGAGAGGAGTAAGTGAGTCGAGGCTGCAAGCAAAAACGAGCAGGGCTTCTGGCCGCTGGCCCCGGCCGGACGCAGACGGGCGCAGACGGGCTTGCCTTAGGCGCACCTTTGGCGCACCAGAGGCGCACCCGCCATGGCATGGGTTTAAATAGGAAAAACCCGGAAATGCCGTGAGACGCGAGTCTGGCTGGTTCGGGAACGCCCTCCGCCCAATCGGCACACAGCTGCGGCGGAACGAGGCGGAACCAGGAAGGAAGAGAAATTCCCCAGCATGTGGAGGTGAGAGCACGTCAAGTAAAAATACAAAAGTAAGCGGTAATTAGCCACCAGTTAAAAAGTTAAAAAGCGAACATCATAAAATCAAACGATGGGATAGCGTACAGCAACGGCGCAACTGACCTCACTCATGTTATTGGATGCAAAATCCTTTAGGCAAAATACAGGAACTAAGAAGCTGCTTGGTTGTTATCCAGGGTTCTAGACCGACCAGTAGAATGTTTTAAATGCACTTTTCTTACATAATTGAAAACATTTAGCAATCCTATTATATAGAACACAAAGAGAAAAATGAATAGCTATTTTGTGGCTAACAGTCTTGAAAAGTAAAAGTGTTTTTGAGGCATGCAAAATACATATGAAATTGTGGCAGAAGTTATACAGAAAGAGTTTGTGAGAAACATATATTTATGGGACCGGTCTCAGAATGAAAGAGAGGGAGGGTTATTTATTTATAAAGCATGAAAAGCAAGTGTGGATGACATTTTTTATAGCCGACGCATCAAGAATTCTATTAAGGACACGGAGGCGAGGAATATGCTTCTCATTTCTTTACTACTAATTTCAGCAGCCAATCTCAATAAAGTAAAACACAAACTACATTATCCATGTTTCCCTGTACCTCCCATGTCACATGCTCCAATCATATATGAGCTATCCATGTAACTGTGGAAGTCATCATTTTGTGTCCTCTTTCTTTGTCCATAAGAACAGAATATTCCAAAGGGAAACAGGGTAAAAGTCACCAAAGATCCATACAGCCCAACGTGGACTTAAAACTTCCAGTTGATCAAACAGGGATGTGTATCACCAACCACAGCCCATGACTGAACTCTGCAATGGGATTAAAATTGCAGCGAGTCAACACGCCATATATAACTCCTCTCAAGGGAAAGAATTCCGAAGCAGAGTGCATCTCACAGCTGTTCTGGGCGTTTCCTGAAATAGAGAGAGATCCCCAAAGTAAAATCTGGCATCATAAATATAAAGCATAGACTATTGCCAAAAATCATCAGGTGGGAGACAGAAGACAGAAACAACTCAATTTTGTATCAACATTAGTTATAACAATACACTTTTAACAATTGAATTATAGTTCAAAGACAATTGCATCTAAAGGGTGAGCCTCACCTCCGTGTACTTAATAGAATTGGAACTCTTGATGCGTCAGCTAGACACATTTTCATTCTATGTCAGGACCGGAGGCTCCGATTATGCTAGTTTAAAGTCGTGTTAACACCACAGATCCCACATCTACAATAGGTTTATAATAGTATTTCTTACATGTAGACTCAGAGATCCAGTCTGCCGCTCTTATGATGTCTTCTACACGAGAGCCGAGAGCATATGATTTGGATGCCATGGCTCCTCTGGCAGAATGCACCACAAAGACAGAAATGTTGTCGCCTGCATCTGCAGTAGTCATTTCATCCACCTGGCTAATGTAGCTGCAGACACTGGTTTTTAGGGTTTTTGTAAGACAATGAGTAGTTATCCTCCAGCCTCCTATCTCATATCACAAGTAGCGATTTCATAATCCTTTGAGCATTGCACCACACATAATTTACTACTGTTTGGGAAACTTGGATAGGTTACCAACATGGAAATAGATTTGGTGCGGTGTGTGATAGTACAGGAAATGCCTTCTGGAGAGAATACTCTACCTGATAGATCCAATACTTGTAAGTCCAATACCCTCTTACAGGAAATCAGATATAATAACATTGTGAGCTTGGCCCGAAAGCTGTTTGCACAACAAGTATTTGTTTGCAGGCCATTGCTCCAAGAATTTGAGAACAACATTCAGGTCCAAAATGGGTGTATACTTGTGTCTCGGAGGGTTGACCATACGGATACCTTTCATCCATTTGCAGACTAGAGGGTGTTCATCCAATAGTTTACCCTCTACTGGGAGGTGTCCTGCGGAGATTGCCGATCTGAAGTTATGAACTGTTCGGTATGCTAAACTAGAAGATGCTAGTTCTGATAGATAGTTTATTACTATACAATGTTGTGCCCCCACGGGATCAACACTCCATGTGTTGCACCAAGCACACCATCTCCTCCGAGCTAAAGAATATCTTTTATGGGTGTTATCTGGCCAGGTCTGCCTGATGAAGGATGCAGCTTGTTGCGAAATGCATTGGGTATGCCATCTTTGCCTGAAACCATCCAAGCCATCAGCTTGAGTTGACCTGATAGATTCAATGGGTGAGGAATACCTTCCGGGTCTAAGAGGAGATCCGGCTGAACTGGGAGTAGAACTGGAGGCGCACTCGCTAGAGTTAGAGCTACTGGTAACCAAGGTTGCGCTCTCCAGTAAGGTGTCACCAAAATGATTTCTGCTCCTAGTCAACTGATCTGTGACAGGACAAGGGGAATCATCAGGAATGGGGGAAAGGCATAGCCTCGGAACTGATCCTAGTCCTGGATAAATGCATCTGTCGCATGGGCATCGGATCTGGGCGCAAGCTCAAAAAATGTGTCAGTTGCCGATTGAGTCATGATGCGAACAGATCTATTTTGCACGGGCCCCACAGTCTGTTCAGAGCTTGGAAGGCTGAGTGATTCAGTTTCCAGTTGCTGAAATCTCGTAAGTGTCTGGAGTTCTAGTCGGCTATGGTGTTCCTCTTGTGTGGTAGATGCTCCACTATGAGGGAGATGCAATGATCGAGGCAGAAGTGACAGAAGTCCTTGGCAATCTCTGCTAGTAGACGGGACTTCGTCCCCCAAGTTTGTTGACGTAGCGGACTGCTGAGATGTTGTCCATTCTTAGTAAGATATAATAGTCCGTCTTTATCGGGGCGAGCCTCCTGATAGCGAAAGAGCCTGCCAGGAGTTCCAGCAATTTATGTGGAGCCTGAGCTCTGCCTCCGACCACTGACCCCCTATCGACATTGTCCTGCACCTCACTCCCCAAACCAACCGGCTGGCATCCAACTCGATCCCTATTTCTGGTGAGGTGCCGAAAATGGCTCGACCATTCCAGGATTCCATGTGGTCCAACCACCATGTTATCTCTGTCCTGGCTTTGCCCATCAGTGGGACTTGTTCTGTGTAAGATAGACCCTTCCATAAGTGTTGGATTTTTAATCTCTGAAGGGCTCTGTAATGGAAGGGGCCTGGAAATATGGCTTGTATCGATGAGGCCAGGAGTCTCACGATTCTGACAATCTACCTCAACGATACAGTCTGTTTGCACAACGCAGACGTCAATTCCCTCTTGATATTGCGTATCTTTTGGGTTGGAAGGAAATTGTGCTCGGACTGATTCTATCTGGAAACCCAGAAATGCCATTTGCTGGACTGGTGACAGGACTGACTTCTGGGAGTTGATCAGGAATCCCAGACTCTGAAGAAGTTGTATAGTCCATGATAGATTAGTCCTGAGTGTCTGAAGGTCCTGGGCCATCAACAGGAGATTGTTTAGTCAATTAGACATACTCCTTAAGCCCTCAGTGCTTCTACGACTGGTCTCATCAATTTAGTGAAACACCATGGGGCCAATGAGAGACCGAATGGAAGGGATTTGAATTCCATGCACTGTCCTCGTCATATGAACTGTAGAAACCATCTGTGAGGTGGGAATATGGGGACGGAGAGGTAGGCATCCTCCAGGACCAGACGGACCATCTAGTCGCATTCCTGTAGAATATCTCTTGGCAAGAGAATTTCTTCCATTTTGAAATGTCTGTACATTATCCAGACATTGAAATCTTTGAGGTTTAGGACTAGTAGTGACCTCTGCCCTTCTTTTCGAACAGAAAGATGGGTCTCATGAACCCTTTGGGGTATGGAGTTGTCAGGCATATTGCCCCTTTGGCTAGGAGAGTTTGAATATAAAAACTTGTTGTGTTTGGGAAAAATACATTTGTCTTGGGGGGCCAGATGAGTTGGAGATTCGTAAAATTCCAGTTTGAAGCCCTGAATGTTCTCCAGTACACATGGGTCCATGGATATGCATTTACAATTGTTGTGAATAGCGGCACTCTGCCTCCCAATATCACTTCCGAGAAGGGAATAACTCATACCAGTAGATCCTGTGTCCTGGATTGCATTCGATTGTCCGTGTCTGGATCTGCGGCAGAATCTGGGGCGGCCACCTCTGAGTTGAGTGGGATAGAAGGTGGGATCTGGTTGGTCTCCATACCAACCACCTTTGACGCAGGCATGGTAGCCTTGTTGAGAGCTTTGGTGGCTTCCACAGCCTGGTGCACCCCCCATGGCACCCGGCCCTGACAAAAAGGCCTCTCCAGAATACTCATTTTAGCGTCAATTGGGCCTTGTATATAGTCGAGTAGGTGGCACAAAATCTGGAGAGCCCCCGAATAATAGGCTGTCAGCCATTGGGCTGGCTTCCAAATTGGATAGATCATTGAGTGTAGGATCTAATCTCATCAGGATAGATCTCCGGTGCTCTGTAGAGATGGTGCAGCTGGTGTTCCCTAACATGCAGCCTGCTCGCTGAGCCCAGCCAATCAGATTGTCAGTATTTACTGGGGAGTTGGACTCTTTGGGTTAGTATGCTAAGTCTAAGATCTTAGTCAAGGTTCCTGTCAGGTCAAGTAGTTTATCTTGGCACATCCAACATGAGCGATCCAGGCCCTTTTTCGGATCCCTTGCGTATTTTTTCATAAAAGTGACAATGACGGGATCTACCTCTGGCGTGTCTGCAACCTTACCCAGCAGGTCTGGGCGGGGGCACTCCATGCAGAGGCGTGCACGTACCTCTTTATCAAAGCTCCGCCATAGATGGGTTTGAAGGTGTTCTGCAACGTCTGGAGGGGGAACCCAATTGGACTCCCTGGGGAGAATTATTTGGGTGGGCTCGAATTGGAGCACCCGAAGGGTATGGACTGGAGCCCGTTTCTTCTTACTGGGTCTTGCCTTCTCACCCTCATCACTGTCCTCAGTGTGGTAAGAGCAGTCTGAGTCTAGGGCCTCTGCATGCTGTAAGCTGTGAGACTGAGAGGACTCTCCCTGTGGGTTGGCACTATAATCGTGTTCAGTCTCTCTCTTGCACCTCAGCTTTGCAAAAGCCTCTCCATGTACCTCTGGCTATGATTTACTCTTGACTTTGCCCTTTTTTGATGGGCCCACCTCATTGTTGGCCAGAGGAAGTTGGGGTTGCCAGCCTTGTTGGCATGCAAACTCACACAGCTGCCCCGTGAAGGGACCTTGCGCCCGTACCAGGGCCTTATTCACAGATTGCTGTATATTGCAGTCCAGTGCATCCACCAAATCCCGCTCAAGCTGGTCAACACCTTCTTCATGGTAGTTGTCTGCCTCCGCCTTATAGGGCTCCTATTGTGCCATTCTCTCTGCATGCACACTCAATTTACTGGGAGTTGAGAGAGTAAGGGGGGAGTGGAACTAACCCTGCAAGGCCAAGGATTATGCCTTAATTTAAATGTGGAGGGAGATGCCTGGACCAAAAAACCCACTCGAGGCAAAGCCTATGCAAATGTATACAACCCAGCACATACTTGTGAGACAGGGCGTAGGGGGAGCATTCACCCTGCCACCACATACAGAGCCAAGTCACATTATGTGTAGAAAAAGTCAGCAAACGGTCTGATCAATATCCCTGAGCGTTGCGTTCAATTTCTGCACATGCGCGTTGTGTGGTCCTTGTTTGCAAGTAAGAGGACTGTGCACATCAGCGAGATGTGCGCTGTCTGCTCCCCTCTCCACTGAGGCAGCAAGCAGCGTCGGAGTACGACCGCCGTAAGTGTTCAGAAAATGAAGCCGGAATCCCAGCGCTGTAGTGCATGCAGTAGGTGATCGGTCAACTTACCACTCCTGCCCTCATAGAACCGCAACCCATAGAAAGCATGACATTAACAGCAAATAGAGGTAGGAAATACCTACAACTATGGCATTATGAGCATATAGAAAAGAAACATTCTAAGCAAAAGAGATATGATATATCTATAATTACGTCAGTACAAGCATAAAGAATTAAACTGCACTTATCTGGCTGTAAAGCAGCAAAGAAAGAGGAAACAAAATGGTGACTTCTACAGTTATATGGGTAGCTCATGTATAAATAGAGCATGTGACATGGGAGGAACAGGAGAATATGGGTAATGTAGTAAAGAAATGAGAAGCATAAACAGAGCCTCCGTGTCATTTCATAGAATTTGTGGCATGTAAAAACAAAATGGCATAGACAGAAAAGAGAGGTGGGCACAGTCCTTCCCTGATAAAATGGCTTTGGGCCAAGTAAACCTCACAATCCAATAGATAGTACAGTGGTAGCTCACAGTGAACATGAGTGCATTTTGAGAAGGGTTCAAACTCCAGCTGGGAAATTCGATTTTTATATTCTTTTTCATTTTTTTCTATTTTACCCAAATGAAAGATGTCCCTATGTAAATCACCCCTAGCAGTGTCTGTGAGATTTGTGGCCTCTTTAGTCAAGTCAGTGCATGTCAGAAATTTGTGACATGCTGTGGCATGTGGAAGGGGGGCAAGGTTTGAATTAACAGAAATACCTTAATTTGTGGAACAAGACTTTGGGGATGGTTGTGTAAGAAAAAGAAATGCATGGGGCAAGTCCTAGAGTGAAAGAAAAGAAGGGCTATTTGTTTATAAGTCACAAAAATCAAGTGTAGATTTGTGGCATGTAAAAGCAAAACGACATGGAAATAGGAGAAGGAAAGCACCCTTTTTCAATGACACAAAAGCTTTGGATAAAAAATTTCTATGCAGAGCAGATGGTCCAGTGGTAACTAACAGGGGCTTTGGGTGCTTTTTGACAAGGGTTCAAACCCCAGCTAGGGAAATTCGATTTTTATAATTTTTTCAATTTTTCTTCTATTTTACCCAAATGAAAGATGCCCTATTGTAAATCATCCCTAGCAATGTCTGTGAGATTTGTGGCCTTTTTAGTCAAGCCAGTGCATGTCAGACATTTGTGACACGCTGTGGCATGTGGAAGGGGGGCAAGGTGTGCAATGAAAGAAATCCCTTAATTTGTGAAATGAGACTTTGGGAATGGTTGAGTAAAAAAAAGAAATGCATGGGGCAAGTCTGAGAGTGAAAGAAAAGAAGGGCTATTTGTTTATAAATAACGAAAATCAAGTGTAGATTTGTGGCATGTGAAAGCAAAACAACATAGAAATAGAAGAAGGACAGCACCCTTTTTCAATGACACAAAAGCTATGGACAAATAGTTTCTGTGCAGAACAGATGGTCTAGTGGTAACTAACAAGGTCCTGGAGTGCATTTTGACAAGGGCTCAAACCCCAGCTAGGGAAATTCGATTTTTATAATTTTTTCTATTTTTCTTCTATTTTACCCAAATGAAAGATGCCCTATTGTAAATCACCCCTAGCAGTGTCTGTGAGATTTGTGGCCTTTTTAGTGTAGCCAGGGCTTGTCAGACATTTGTGACATGCTGTGGCATGTGGCAGGGGGGGCAAGGCTTGCTATTAAAGAAATCCCTTATTTTTTGGAATGAGACTTTGGGAATGGTTATGTAAGAAAATAAAATGCATGGGGCAAGTCTGAGTGTGAAAGAAAAGAAGGGCTATTTGTTTATAAATAACGAAAATCAAGTGTAGATTTGTGGCATGTAAAAGCAAAACAGCATGGAAATAGAAGACGGACTTCTGTGTTGTGCACAGTCTCATAAAATGTTTAGCCAAAGGGTTTGACTAAGGATCTAAATGGTATAGTGGTAAGTACAAAACATACTCATGTGTTAGGCCAAGGGTTCAAGACCCGCCAAATAAAATGTATTATATGTTTTTGTACTATTAAAATATTTTTTTCTTAAGTCAACCCAGATAAAAGATACGTCTTTAAAATAACCCACTACCACTTCTGGGGGGTTCTAACACAGTTATTCCTGAAACAACATATCCAAAAAATGTGACACGCTGTGGCATATGACATGGCATATGTCACATGCCAGACTTGGGCTCCAACCCCTTCTCAGCTAAAGCTTGCGATTACCATTTCTATACATATTGACAATCTTGCCTTTGGATGTGTATAATTTCATTATTTTAGTGTTTCATATTAGGTGTTGTACAATGCAGTTTTTATCATGAAATTGTGTAATTTTTGGAATGAGTGAAATTAAATAAAATGCTTATAACTCAATTTGTTTTTTTTTAGGGTTTGGAAATGTATCCCCTCGTACAGAAGGGGGAAAAATATTCTGCATCATTTATGCTTTACTGGGTATTCCGCTGTTTGGCTTCCTTCTGGCTGGCGTTGGAGATCAACTAGGTACTATATTTGGAAAAGGAATTGCCAGAGTTGAAGATACGTTTGTTGTAAGTATGTAAGTCAAACGTCGAATCCAGTTTGGCAATCAGCACGAGGGCAACAATTCAATATGCAATTTGCAAAATGATTAAAAAAAGTAAAACATGTAACTGCTTTGGAACCCCGCTCTAAAGAGCAGTCTGTTGCGATTAACCTCTCTCCAAAACGCACTTTTGTTTTAGGAAAATGTTTTCCGGAATTGTCTCAACCCTTTATATATTAGTAGTTGTCATACAGAGGGAATAAAGTCCACTAATGGTAGAACTGCTGTACATTTTTTCTTTTTCCTCAATTTTTGTCCCTGTTTTTATAAAGTAATGGAATCGTCTGTGGAGCCTTAATCCATAAAGAATCCATAAACTAGAGATCATAGACTATTACACACAATGCCCGGAGGGTGCATTGTGTGTGTGCGCCTGCTTTTTGTGCCCCGGCGGCACTATGATATTACAGAAGGTGTGACAGATGCTTGTGCAGCCCCTTCTGTAATACTCATAGCGCTGGGGCACAAGTAGTGCCAGCACTATCTTTAGAGGGTGTTTCTTCATTTCCGTGGTGGTATGGCCTCATGCAAATGAAGGAATCACTTTGCCGCTGCACCAGTCCTGCATTAATGACACGGGGCCAGAGGCAAACAGGCCGTTAGGAGGTGCACCAACAATGAGCCACAGAAAGGTGGTGCACTGTCAGTTTGACACCTGAGGGAAGCCCTCTAGAGGAGGTAAAGGGGGTCCCATGGACTCCCCTCAAATCTCCTTACAGTCACTAACTGCACCTGCCTGCTAGGAGATCTCTCTTCCCTCTTTAAAGTGCAGGTGGCATGCCACCTGCACTGTGAAACACGGAGTGGCTTATAAGCAGCTGCTCCATATTTCACCGAATAGCTTGCCCCCAGGGCAGGTGTGGGTTCACGCAGCCCTGAGGGCAGCAAATTAATTGTAATAGGGCACACTATCCCTATTTGCGCCCAGTGCACCTGCTCACAGGTGTGCTGTGGTGCAAACAAGAACAGTAAGGCCTATCTGTAATACAGGATCTGGTTCTACTTGACACTCTCGGAGTTTCACTGTGATGGGGCAAGCATGCATGTATTCCCCCCTTGTGTAAAGGTGGCTATTAGTTGTAACTTTAGGGTGCTTTTGTGCACCCACAGGAGTTGTTTATTGGCCCCCGTGGACAGATTGGGCCCCTCCTTTTTTATATTTTTAAATAAATGTATTGTGCAAGAACCTTACATGTAGCCACCTCTGGTGCAACCCTTAAGGAACGTCAGTGTTGAATTATTTATGTTAAAGGACTTTGCAAACATTAGTAGTGCACCTGCTCAAATGGTTACCCATAACTGTTTGTGAACATTGATCATAATGTAATGATGCTGTAAGATGGAGGACACCCCTGTTCCCCAGTCTCAAGGAGATAGACATAATATCCCTCCTTAGGGTAAAAAAGGTTCGCCAGCTCCTCCTATTCGCTACATCTCTCCGAAGAGGGAAAACTTGACTGCAGCCTGATAGGTGGAACACTTGAAATTGTGAAATGCACTGAAAATTTCAGTGGTACAGCTGTTTCACCAAATTTCTTAATAAAATGTAAAGCTCCCCATCAGCTCACTTGAATATCATTAGGACCGCGGACAAGTATCAACCTTTACCTGAATGCACATTTCAGAGTGTGGAGCTGAAGTGATGCCACATTCTCCCAGCTAGGACTAAGCCTGGCTCTTCTTTCCTGCCACAAGTCTGCTGTGATCTTGCCTAATGTTCAAACCCAAAAAAGTCTTGCTCTTCTTCTTGCAACCTGTGAATTACCATGCGAAATAAGCAGGCTGCTAAATAATCAGTTGTGTTGGAATTAAATGTTGATAAGCATCACTTGTACCCCTCATGTATAAGTGATAGAGATGGACTGCCTCAGACATCCACCCCTACAAATAGAGTTGATACAGTATTGACTCAGGCCGGTGAGCACACACCCTTCTGTACCAACTGTTTTCTTTGTTATGTTTCGTTGACCACCTTTTTCTTCATTCAAGTACCCAGTTTGCCATCCCCCTTTGTACTTCGACACCCTGAGATTAGCATGCATCCTTAATGTTGGTTTCTGCACTCAAGAACTTCGAGAGAGTGACCAATACTATACATGAGTATTGGAAGATTTTGAGCATGTCTTGGTAATATATCTGTTTAGTGATTTTGATCTTATGGTCATTGCAAACATTTACATGACTGGACTACATTGCATTGTGGTGACTAAGGGGCTGTTTACGATGGCAGTCGGACCAGCATGGGTCCCGCCCGCCAAATTACGATGCAACCGCCATGGAAGCGATCAGAAACATGCCTTTTGCCATTGAGGCTTGTGTTGCGGCCTGGAAAAGGGTCGCAGCACGCGCCCCAATGGCAAAAGGCATGTTTACAAACATCCCTGTACCATGTGCCAGGCACAACATGGTACCTGGCACACGGGCATGGATGTTTGGAGGGAACCACAGGTGAGGTGCCTGCCACAAGGTGCAGGGATGTGCAAAAACTTCCATTTTACAATGAGAGCTTGTGTTGCGGGTGTTTGTTGGTCAGAGGCAACTCCGACTGACATCGTAATGAGGCCCTTAATATTTTAAACTCTATATAGATATATATATATATATATAAATAGTTGTTTTTTATATATATATATATATGTGTTTTCTAACGATATTAGTGTGAAACAATACTTTTGTTACACGATATTGCTGTTTTCAATATTGTATCAGTGATCCTTGAATTTATTTCTACTGTAAATTCTCTATAGCTTATAAAATTGTCTTTTTTAAATTGTTTTCATCATTTTCATTTTTTCATTTTTATAATTTTATTTTTGATTGTCTTGATTTCTTGACTGACCTTGCAAAATAGTTAATGGATTTCAATGACTTCCCCAAACCCTCTATCAATGTACCAAATGTTACCATCTACAGTTGTAATTTGAGGTGGAAACCCATCCAATACTTTATTTTGTTCACCCTAACACTTTATTTGGATGAAACCTTGGGGGTCCTCCTGCTTCAAATGAGTGGGAATGTCACCTGTGTACTGCAGCACATGTTGCACCATCCACTGAGCTGACAAAGGAAACATGGCTTCAAGCCTACCTGTGGAGCCTGACTCAAGCTGTGGAGCCTAACTCAAGCCGCCTCTAAATCTGCAGGTGAATATGTCTAGGTGAATATGTTTAAATAACCCTTTTTGACAGGAAAGAACCAAAGTTTTACAGTTTAAATAAGTTACCCCTAAGTAGACCTTGTATCCCCCAAAGCAGGGTGTCTAGTATTTAAAACTATGCATCAAATAATTTAATGATGAACTGTACCTACAGTGACTAGCCTCTAAATGCTATTTCATTGTAAAGGGCCGTGCCTGTCCTATGAGCAAAATTTCAGCTCAGAACAAAATCATAACTCTGATGTCTCAGATTTGGGACAAACTACTGGAATATTTCACTATTTTAATGTCCAATTTCAGTGGTGAAGTTATATTTTTAATACATATTTAGGAAATGTGACTTTTAAAAAGTTTGACTTCATCTGCATGAACCTCCAGTACGTTAATTAGTGTCAGTTTGCTGGTGGATGGCCCTGCCAGTGCTTTCCCTTAATGAGGGGCGAAAACTGCTCTTAGAGCAGAAAAAATAATTTAAGCCTTGGTGTGAGGTATGAGGCATATATCGGCTCAAGAAGGGCAGCTAGCAATGGTTTAGAAACTTCATTAATTTGAAAGGGTAAAGAGAGACCTGGGGAATAGAAGCCTTTTGTCTGCCGAGCTCTTTGCAGCTAGTTTGGCAACAGCCCAATGGAGAGGAGTTTGTCTCTCAACCATTTGGTGTAGCTGAGGAGGAGGGGACTTCTCATTCCCCTTAGCACTCAACTGGCTGGCACACATGCGCCCCTCAGGGGCAGTATGAGTCTGCCAAGTTGGATTTGCCTCAGAATAGTACACTTGCTATAGAACAGCTTGCAATAAGGCAAACGGAATGTGCTGCAAGAGTGGGATTGTCCTTGGGAACTTTTTTGTCATTTGCTAGAAAGTGTCTCGGAGTTGCTATTGAAACCACTGCTATTGAAACCTAAAAAGCTGACACCTCATCAGAACATTCTCTAGAACTGTGGCAGAAAAGAAGAGGACTGGACTTGCTGTTTGTGTGACCAGCATGGAGACCTGAAGGGCTGGACCCACTCCTACTTGTAGCCAGGATTAAGAATTAGATCCCAAGGGTCAGTTGGCTGACCTCCAGTGTGGCTACAGGGACACAACAAGCTTCAAGAAGCCTTTTTCCAGAAGTGCTCTTCTGACGAATAGCAACTGGACCTTAACTGGCACCTTCTAGTGGCCTCTGATTGAGTGAATCCTGGTACTTAAGTGTTGTCCCTGAGTTCCTGGGAGCCTTGGAAGTTACCAAGAGGAACTGCTTCAGAAACTCTGAAAAATTGTGATTTAGAACATTTGTGGACCTTCAAGACCTCTGGAGCATTAGCGGGACCTTGTGGTGAAAGTGTCCAATTTTGAAAGGACTTCCTCGGATACAGCTTCAGGCTTGTCCTTTTGGGGAATTCTGAACTGCATAAATAAAAGCCGTAAAAAGGTAGAAACCATGAACATGTGAAGAGGCAAAAAGTATCCGCCTGATGCAAGAATTTCTGCTGCCATGAAATTTCAATTTCTCCTGCTTGGAGCTTTGTTTCACCAAAACTAATGGCTTCAGTTGGATTTCTTCTACTGGCTATCTGGCTTCGAGAGAACTTCAGCGGATACACCCTGCAGCCTTGTCTCCTTGGAGGATTATGACTTCCATTTCTGATATTAAGTCGAAAGGTAAAATCTTTGACCTGGTCCAACCTGATTGGTGTATCCGACCAACGCTCAATTTTATTCAACCTGAAGTTGCACTTAAGTTTGGGTCGGCTGCAAACAGTGACTACTAATCGGATTTCTGTAATTTTGCTGTCATTTTACTTATTAAAATTATCTCTATTTTTCTAAATTGGTTGTGGGATTTTTATTGTGTTTTGGTTTGACTTTTTAATTGCTTTGTTACTGCTACATTCTTTACACATTTTCCTAAGTTAAGCCTGTCAGCTCTTTGCCATAGTTACCAGGGGGTTGAGCCCAGACTTACATTTTTGAAACTGTGTTTTACCCTGACAAGTTTGTGGTCTTATTCCTTGTGGTGGACTCACATCCACCCCAATAATATCCCACTTTCTTACAGTGATTAACTCCATTAAGCAATGAGATAACAAAGATGTGTTAATTAGAATAATGTCACAGTGAGCTGCATTGAAGAATTTCCAGACTTTACTAGAAGGTAGAATAGTACATTAATACATTCCATAGATACCTCATATCAGATTTATGAAGATCTATGAAGATTTTTTTTAAAATTAATATTGTGATGAAATATTTCCAAAATAATTTTTGAATAGGTAAAGGACACGTAATTGTTTTTGACAATGGAACATCAGTTCTTAAATGTGTTGACCTATTGATTTAGAGTTGCTTGACACGGAAATGGGTCAGTGATCTAAAATAAAAGGAAAATAAAGATTATTTTCTGTTAAAACATTTCATTAGAATCTAAAAATTATTCTGTGATTGTGCCTTCCGTAATAAGGAGAAGCGTTTTAAAGTTTAAATATATGATTGTCTACCCGTACGGGTTCATGAAATTAAAAGTGCACCAATGATTCTGTAGTAATCTGCTTGTTAAGTAATGCACTCTCCCTGCCTTGATGCACAGACAATATGATGTCATTTAGAATGTTAGGAATGTTGGTACTGGAGGGATGGCAGTTGGAGAAGATGGGCTGAGTAGCCAGTAGGCTGCTCCTGGTGGGGTTTACTTTAGAACTTATTAAGCTGTAACTTGAAGAATAAACTACCAATTGCAAGAGCTGTTTACTAGACCTCTTTGATTGCTACATTGGCGACGATTTTGAAGAAGAATCCATGTGTGTAACTTTATGGAAACAGAAAAATGCACCCCTTTGAAGTCACAAGGTAAATAGAAGTCAAAAGTATGTATGTAAGGCTGTCTGGCACCCGAACCCCACCAGTGACCTTGCCATCGGTCGCCCTAAAATCCAAGTGTGCAAGATCCAGCTGAAAATATTCACACCTTAAGAAGTGTGTTTGGGAGCAGTGATCGAGCTCCAGAGAGATTTGTTGAAATATGTTCGGAGGCAAAGGTCGGGTCTCGGTGTTAATTGTTTAAATATGCGGGAGCATTGATCGAGCTCCGGTGTGAAGGTCATATTCTAAAAGAGTGAAAATTCACAATTTTTTTTTTTTAATGTTATGATCGGAGGCAAGGATCGGGCCTTAGTGTAATGTTCGGACTGATTTCTGCGGGGAAAAGTAATGGTAAAGATCGGGACATGGTTCTGTTAATTTGTTAAACTGTCTCTTGCATTTTAGTTCATCCGTGCTTGTGCTCATGGGAACTTTTACCTGCGGTGTGTTTGACATTTTTGTGGAACGGTCCTACGTTGTGAACCAAGCACTGTTGAGGATTGATAGAGAAGACACATTTTTGCCAACTCTGTAGTGCTGAAATTGTGCACGTTTTGGGTAAATGTATTTATTTAAAAAAGGAATTTGAAGACTCTCTCTCACGTAACGTTCGTCGCTCGTGCACCATCTCTTCTTGGCAGTTTAGCGCGAGCCTGATCTTCACCAACTTGTGGCATTGTGAGGCGTCCTGGAACATGATGTTGCGCAGCATGTACGTGCCGTGAACCACCCGGTTTAGCGTCAGGAACGTGCCGCCATCTTGTGGTTGGCTGAAGCACATGAAGCTGAATCTATTTTTTGATGCCATACCTTACAAAGAGTTTTTGATCAAAACGTTGCCCAGCAACAACATATGCTAAGACATTAGGCCTTGCCGCGCCCCGGAGTTCGTCAACAATGAGATTATGCCTGCATAAAGGATGGATGGCTGTTTCTACAGGTGGGGAACATCTTTGAAATAATAGAGGTACTGTGTTTATTTTCGTTTCATCCCTTGTCATTCAAACAATTACTACTATTACGGAGGAGTATGTATTTCGGTAATTTGTAGATGTGTTTAACACATGTCATGTTTAACACATGTCATGAGTGTAACTGACACCGCACAACAGGGACAATAGTTCCAGCCCCGAGACGTGACCAAGAATCAAAAATCACGACAGAGAACTCAATTTGAATACAAGAGAGAGATATGGGGCAGAGACTCCAGAACCGGGGCAAGTATCTCAGAACTGGTAAAGTCAAGAACTGGAAGAGAGCCCGGAACTGGGACAGTGAAATCAGAACCAGTACTGAGAGGGAGCAAAGGTCCTGGAACTATGATGAAAAGCCAGGACATAGAGTTGAGAACTGGGACAAAGGTCCCAGAACCAGGAGGGGAGAAAGGTCCCAGAACCTAGAGGGGACAAAGGTCCCAGAACCAGGATCAAGGGGGACGAAGGTCTCGGACGTCTCGGAACCAGCACCAAGAGGGGGGGCAAACGTCTCAGAACCCTGATGGGTCAGAGAGTTCAAACTCGGAGAAAGAAAACCAAAGCCTGGACAGAGAGTCCAGAATGGAGACAAAGGTCCCGCAACTAGAACTGGGTCAGAGAATCTACACAATTAAGACAAAGAGCCCACAGAGTTCACAACCAACAAAAAAAAAAAAAGAGGCCAAGGTCCAGAACCGGAGTAAGAGAAGTAGAACCGGGACTGCTAGTCCAAGAAGAAAGAAACAAGGACAGAGAAAGAACTGGCTTCAATGTTTTCTTTGGGAACATTAAAGTCACATATTGGTAATCTAAAGGAAGGTGGGGGTTATGGTTTCATAACTGGAACCAGATCGGAAGTTTGTTGTGTATGAATTGGCGGTCAAGTATTAAGCCACTCATTACTTTAATGTAGTGCATGAGATGGCGGTAGTGATGACTGTGTAGTAATTCATTAATTTGATGTGGGAGGTTGAGATACTCATTATTTTAATGTAGTGCATGAGATGGCGGTGGTGGAGGTTAAGCCTTTACGTTACTTTAGTTAAGCCACTCATTACTTTAATGTTGTGCATGAGATGGCTGTGAAGCGTTAAGCACGAGTATGCAATAGAGAGTAAGGGGACAAGGTATTTCCTGTCGTTTGCATTTATGATTCCTATCTTACTAATTTATTACGTATATTAATATTGTTACATTATTGCATTATTATTATTACATAAGGAAGGCAACTTATTATTTACATTACTATTTGTTACTTACTCTAGTTTTATTACATGATTGCATTTTTATTATTATTATTATATTGGGAGGATTTTTTCCCATTTTACTACTGTGTTCATGTATACTTATTTCGGAATGTCAATATCTTCTCTCCTTATATATATGTGGTATATATAGTGCTTCAATTTTCTTTAATCAATATAAAGGGGGAGATGTGTAGTAATCTGCTTGTTAAGTAATGCACTCTCCCTGCCTTGATGCACAGACAATATGATTTCATTTAGAATGTTAGGAATGTTGGTACTGGAGGGATGGCAGTTGGAGAAGATGGGCTGAGTAGCCAGGAGGCTGCTCCTGGTGGGGTTTACTTTAGAACTTATTAAGCTGTAACTTGAAGAATAAACTACCAATTACAAGAGCTGTTTACTAGACCTCTTTGATTGCTACATATTCATTTACCCTCTTGTGCATTGGAGTGTTTGACAACAGTAAACAGATCTTGTGATTTAGGTGCAAATCCCATTGTATCTCTGCTGTTTCCTCTGGGTGTAGTTTTAGAAAACCATCAATACATTTTGCAGCCATGATTACATCTGAGGGTTGTATGAGTACTATTAAATGTTGTATTTTCTTCTGTTTGGTGCCCCAGGCTCCCACATTGAAGCCACAGGTCCCCATATATTCATAAATGAACTGCAGACTGCTTGAATATATAATAGTTTAGGGTGTCAAAAAACAAAGTTTGCATTCAACTTCATCTGGTCAGGATGGAATATTTGCAATCTTTTTTATTTAATTTGTGCAACTAATTAGAACAAAATACCTGATATGGGGACCTTTTAGGATATCTACATTCAAACTGTTTCATGTTCCAGTCATACCAGTGACATTTTAGGTCAATGAATAGATGTTTTAGACAAGCAGAGGAGCCTGGCAATTGTTCAGTTTGGATGCAGTTGACTTCTTTAGTGGGCATCTGAGAGTGGACACTTGTGTTGTACATCCAAGCAGACAGAATCTCTTGGTCCATGGTTGTCTGCTGGAGGCAAACTTAGAGAGCTACTTAGAAATGGACAAAATCATCAGTGTTGTTGGTACACTATAAAGGCACAGTAGATGTTCAGGGCATTTACTACTGCCCAGGAAGTGAGACAAGTTTACATGCTTCCTTAGGGTTCCACGAGGTGCCCTTGGGAAAAAGAATATTTTTGAGGCAATGTCACAACATGACAAAGGGCTCAATGTATACAGGCAATTTGCATTTGCAAACCTCGTAACTCGCAAAATCATAGGGTATGCAATGCAAAAGATTTTTTGTTACATATTAAACTCCTTTTGCCAGTCTGAAAAGCATTTTTGACTTGGAGAAAGGGTTTACCGACTCATGTAGAATGGCATGAAAGAAACCCCACCCTGTTGATTGCATTTCAGTATAGTATGTATCAATGGTCTGTGACTGCAATCTTTTGCAAACCATTAATTAGTTACTGACACCTCAAAGGACGTGGTAATTGATTCACAAAGGAGAAGGTGTCAGCTTGGCACATCATTCCCTTTGTGAATGGTGTTGGCAACATCAGAGGGAGCAGGCAGTGGACTAGGGTACCATGCCTGTGTTTGTAAAGAATCACAGGAGGTGCAAATAGCTACTTGCCTAAGTAATATTAATTTAACATGGTGTTGTGGGACCCTTTGTGATGCAACCTATTAGTACATAGTTTGCATCTCATAATTAAAAACGTCGGCACATAATTTCCAACCACTTTTTTGCATCCCATCTTTTTTGTACATGTGCTCTAGAAACCTTAATGAGAGTTATCCTAGTGAAAACAATGGTTGACATTTTAATTAGTTGCCTTCTCTTGTGCAGTACTTTGAGGAAATGCCATCTTGAGTGTTAGACACTTTGCAACAGGTCTTCTTAAGAAGGATCATTATTTTTCGGATGAAATATACACACAAATTAGAGCTGCCCAGGTACCACCCAGACAAGATGCACTTACTCCTCAAAGGTGGTGCAATAGAAATAGCATTATATGTCAACATCAATTTTTCTATCGGTTCATCAGTTTTTGGAAACTAATGAGAGGCTAAGTCATTATTGTATTAGAAATCTTGGTAGACCTGAAGAGAACTCTTAAGCAATATAGCTCTTAGGTGTGTGGAGGCTTGTGCCCCTAAGAAGGCTCAACTTGCCTTTGTGCCTAGTAAATGGATTTAAAAAACACTAATTGCTGTTTCTTAATCCTTCAGGCCAAACTAGACCAAGGGTATTACAGGGGAGAATTGATATTTTGCTTCCTAGTGTGAAAAATTGAATAACTACTATGTATCTTTGGAATTGTCGTATAGTGCTTTTACTACCATCCCAGTCATTACAAGGGCAATGTCCACTTAGTTAGAAATGTCATATTCAATATTTGACCGTGACTAATTTGTTTAAGCAACATATTGCTGGGCCAAACCATTGTCAACTATTTTTCAATCCAGTTGCAAAAAGATTGGTGGTTGCACCCTTTATGAAAAACTGATGTCAATGATATCAACTGGAATCATATTTACACTTGTTAACTCCAAGTGACATTAGACCTACCGTACAATCAGTATACCCTTAGACAGGACTCTGGACTTGCAGGTACTTACCTATTTCTCAGAGTCACAAAAACTATTTATGGCCTTCTAACTATTTCATGTCATTATTTAAAATGTATGTGTTCAACTAGGAGGTTGTATGTCTTCACTTGTTTATGAGCGCAATTGTCTCCTTGTCCAAATTTTACATTTGAGATCAACATACACTGATTTTGCAGGGCTAAAAAAAATGTCTCTTTTTCTGCTAATTAATGCCCTTGTTGTATGAACAATGCTATTTTGATGTGTAGATATGGTTATCCTACTTTATGTAGCTGATATAATATTCCCGTAAGTGAATTTCAGTCTACTCCCTTCACTGGCCATATCATTTGTGATGAGCTTCACCTTTTTTGGTATTACATTTCAACACTGTAATAAACATATCTTGAATCCTAACACTTACAATGCGTACTGCACCTGAACAGAACTCTTTAGTAACAACCCTCCAGGGGAATAACTTGTGGATCAATTCTAAAAATACAAACAAACCAGCCTTTTCAATGTCCCTAAAGTCTACAAGCACCGCAGTAGAAATATGAAGCATGTCAATAACAAAACATACACAAGATAACTAAATAGCAATAATTGCTTAGGATACAATTGCCTAAGATCTTGAATCCAATGATAAAACGTCTCTGCAGAATACAAGCAAAATACTGAAAAGCTATCAGCAGACAGAAACATTCTACTACATCTGGAAAGTCAAGAAGGCAGAAAATAAAACACAGATACCCAAACTCCCCCATCATTAGACCAATCACATTTGAAACTCCATGGTAATCATCTTCCAAAATATATACATGACATCCACTGGCTATATTCAGCAAGCCTTTAAAGAACCTAGTTTTCAATCTTCACCACAAGTGTACATTGGATAAATTCTCTTTTAATGTTAGAGACAATTTCCACAAAATCATGGCTATTTTCAAGATCAGTCCTGAATAACGTCAGCTTGAACCATAGACCTGACCTGCTCACAAACTGTAACTTTTGACATGGCAAAAATTACCAATGCCTCAAATACAGTTCCCCATTCATTCAAGCAAACCAAAAATACTTTCTTCAAAAATGTGAAGGTAATTCAATAAATCCAATAAATGAAAGTATAGCTCTCTCTCAGATCTTCATGCATTCCATGAGTTATTGAACATAATCTGTCAAAACACCGCCAAAATACTCCATCACAACCTTCTTAGCAGTCATCAATCTGGTTTTCAGTTGTCATTCCAGTGCACAGTAATATCTCTTCTGGATGTCTGACCGGATCTGCTTATACCTCAATATTTGAACATCATTGTTTATTATTATTATTATTATAAAGTTCTTATATAGCGCATGGCTACCCTAACAGGACTTCCCAGTGCTTAGAGAACCAGTAAATGAGTCTAGTTTAAGCTAAACAGCCAAGTCTTTAGTTCCTTGCGAAAGGTGAATAGGGAGGTAGACCATCTTAAGGAGGCCAGAAGAGCGTTTCATAGTTTGGGACCAAGAAAAGAGAAAGATCGCCCCCCATACGAGCGGACCTAACCCGCGGAACAGAGAACAGGAAGCCACTGCTAGATTACTAGGTGCGAGCTGGGTGGTAAGGGCGCCCCCGTTTTTTCAAGTTCAGAGGTCCTGAGCGAGAGTGGATCTTATGCATAAAGCATAGTGCTTTGAAATCAATATGCTTGGTCACTGGGAGCCAATGAAGTTGCAGAAGAAGGGGATGACTTTTTTGGAAGTTGGAACAGCAGCCTAGCTACGGAATTCGGAACCACCTGTAAGCGTCTTAGGGATGCCTTGTCATCCCCTAGGTATAGAATGTTGCCGTAGTCAAGCCTGGCGAGTATCAAGGCCTGGACGACAGTTCTTTGAGCCAGGAATGAAAGGAACCATAGTATCTTCTTAAGCCGTTTTAGGGTTGCAAAGCACGTAGAAGCCTCTTTGGTTACTTGAGGCTTCATACAAGGGTAGAGTCCAGCAAAAAACCAAGGTTCTTTACTTTATTGGTGGGGATAGGTAGGGTGCCCAACATGGCCGGCCAGTGATGAGGGCCCCAAAGTTGCTGGTTCTTGCCCATTAACATCACCTCAGTCTTGTCGCCATTTAGCTTCAAGGAGTGTTCATCCAAGTGGCAGCAAGGCTGAGGCGCGAGTTAAGATCTTCTGAGTTGACTGCCTGTCCTGATGACAGCGAGAAAATGATCTGGGTGTCGTCTGAGTAGGAGAACAGAGTCAACCCACAGCTTTCCACCAGGTCCGCCAGGTCCGCCAGCGGGCGGACGTAGATGTTCAAGAGTGGAGCCCAGTGGAATGCCCGAGGACAGAGGGAGAGCTTCTGACACTGAATTATTTGAAAAGACCTGGAACGTGCGATTTGACAGGAAAGAGGAAAGCCATGCCAGAGCGCAGCCCTGGATACCCTACATAATCAGTCTGTCTAAGAGAATAGCGTGGGACACTGTACTGAACGCGATGCTAAGATCCAGTAGGATCAGCGCGGCTGTGCCATTACAATCCACACGTTTTGTAATATGTTTGGTGATTCCCAAGGGTAGTTTCAGTACTGAACCCTGCTCGGAAACTGGACTGGGAATGGTGAAGAGCATGCTGGGTTTCCACGAATGCGGTGAGTTGAGAGTTGACCTGTTTCTCGAGTATTTTAGAGAGAATAGGGAGCAGTGAGACAGGTCTAAAATTTAGCATATTTAATTTAGCTGGGGGAAGAGGGTCTGAAGGTTATCCTGATTTAAAGGAAGCCAGAAGGGCCATCAGCAGGGGTTGGTCCAGCAAAGTAAAGAACTGCAGCCCTGCTGATGGCTTGATTGTCCTTGGTGTGATAAAATTCTTGGGGGGAGGCGGGAGCGGGGGGGAGGGCTGGAGCTTTCGAGCGTTAAGTTAGAGTTGTTGGCTCTGGTGTCCATAAGACCAATTTGGAGATCGGTTACCTTTTTAAAGAAAAAATCAGCAAGTTCCTGGCATTGATCCTGGGATAAAGGGAGGGAAGGAGAAGTGAGGTGCAGGTCAGAAAGGTCTTGGACTACCTTGAAAAGTGTTGGAGCAATTTTGTGCTCAAGAGATTTTATCAGAGTAGAACAGGGCATGTGCCTTCCTGCAGTGCTGATGATACTGGTAAAGGGCAGCTTTATAATTGGTTTTTGAGTCAGAGTCATATCACTTCCTTCAAACTCACGCTAATCATTTGCAAGACATGCCACTGGTATCTCCTTATTGCCGTGAAGTGTTTGATAAAGTCAACCTGGAAAACCTGCTCCATTGGCTCAAACATTTCATGGGTATAACGGGAAGGATACACATCAATCAGAATGTTCCTCAATAGTCAGACTCATCTTCGACAAATAGATAATTTCACTTCATTAACTTCTAAAATCACCTGTCATCCTCTAAGGCTCCTCAGTTTTGAGCACATATGTTAACGCTTTTCAAAGGGAAGTCATATCAGCGGCATTGCATACTTATTATACATACATCATGCTCAGCTATTCTATTTTATGGAATTTGTAGATCGTGTAGATCGCATGGCAACCCAATGGTGCCCCAGTGCTAGCATCCAAATGACACTGAACTCACAACAGGCTCTACCAGGTTATTCCTAACCAAGAGACATCTAATTTACAAACAGCCAGGGATTCAGGGACTTCCTAAAGGTAAGTTCATGGTCCATCCGGTGCAAGCTACTCAGGAGGGAGTTCTATTATTATGGGGCTATATAGGAAAAAGAGCTCTCTCCACATCTCATTCTGAGAACTTTTGGAACTCTCGTGAGTAGTGCATAAGTCAACCTCAGAGCCCTCGCTGATATACAATAGGGGGTCGCAATAAAGGAGGGCCTTTATTATGGAATGTACTATGCGCCAGACACAGGGCCTTAAACTTCACCCATTGTTCAATTGGGAGCCAGTAAAGCGTTCCCAAGGTGCTCTGGGCTGCCTGATGTCTCGAAATGTTTAGGAGAAGGTGGGCAGCCACATTTTGTATACTTGAAGCCTCTTGATTACGTAGAGAGGGGCTCCAAGATACAGGGAGTTCCCATAATCCAGGCGTAATAGTACCAACCGAACCAAAACCAAGGGGGTCACTGTTCCTGATTGAGGGGAGCGGAACGGTCAGAAGGGAAAGTCAACAAGACCGTTTTTTGTTGCCTTCACACATCCCAAGGGATGTTATGCTTCATCATCGGGCGGATGGTCCTTGTCAGGCTGGCGCTGCAGTGCCCTACGGGTCCCCCGTGTGAAATTCATGGACCCGCACTCAACTGCACTAAGCCACCTGGGTACATTACTGACCCTGTAGGCGGCACTAACACTCATTGTTTTTTAATCTGATAGGGGAGTCTAAAGAATAAAGATATATATGACATCTTCTAGCCAGTTTTAACCCACCACCACTACCCTCCACTCAACACTCCATATTGGACACCCTCGCACTCATCTGATGGCAAAAAAATTAAAAGATCTCTGCTAAGGTGACCATACGGGGGACCCGTAGGGAACTGCAGTGGCAGCCAGACGAGGAGCATCCGCCTGATCATGAAGCATGACATCCCTTGGGATGTGTAAGGGCAACAAGAAACTGTCTTGTTGACCGTCCCTTCTGACCGTTCGACTCCCCTCTATCTGGAACAGTGACCCCCTTAGTTTTGATTCTATTACAGCTCAGGAGCATGGGCACTAGACCTTTATCTGCTCCTTTCCCCTCTCTTTATTTTTGATACTAGTGATAGTGCCAATGCCTGGACTGCCAGCCTTCTGAAAAGAGGGGGAGCTAATCTAGAATTTTCCTGAGCATTCAGAGAAGGCTGTTACATCTGTCCGAACGTTTCCCCGCTTGGGATTCCATGGAAAGAGTGTTGTCAAGCCACACCCCTAGGCTCTTTATAAGGGTCTTTGGGGAAGGAGCATTTTCTAAACAGTCTGGCCAGCCTGACAGGGACTGAATGTTAGGATTGTTGCCAAACAGCATGATCTCTGTTTTGTCCCCATTAAATCTGAGACAGCAGCCAGGCATGCATTTGGCCACTTTCCTCAGGCATGGTGTGAGTTGTTGCGAGTTTGGACAGTGCTACACAGCTACAACTGAAACAAAATAGCACAAACAGTAATATTCACAAAACATATGACTGCCTCATATCAGTTTAAGCATAAAAGAACCATGATTTCCTACTTCCAATACTTTAAAAAACTGTGATTATTTGTAATGGCATTAACAAAGCATGGTAATAGCCTGCAACTTAAAGGAGGTAGTAAACACATTGGCCAACACTGCACAGGAACAGCTCTTCCGAATGTCATAAACAATCTATTAAAGGCTCAAAATTTGAGCATCTCTGCAGTGTTGTTTCTATTTGACTTTAGTGTGTCCACCACAACCAACCAAAACATCCTGCTGGATTGCCTCAAACATTAAAAGGTTATCAACTGGAATACATAAACGTGGCTTGGATTGTTCCTGTTTAATGATATGACATTCAATTTGTAAAAATATGCCACAGCAAATAATATTTTTTGACCATCACCAGAGTCTGCCGAAAGGCTCCTCCATTTATGCCTTTCACCTCAAAGCATATATTACCACATTGGCAAAGATCACTCATAAACATGGCATCTGATTCCTTTTATAGGCAGTTTATACCCAACTGCATCTGAAATGGGTGGCAGCACAACATTAATGACTGCCTCAAAACGATTCAACCCCTCTTTTCCTCCCTCTTAGTTATTAAACAATTGATTAATTATATTTAAATTACAAAAAAACACCTTAGTACACTTCAGCTGGCCAAACATGCCTAGCACTCCAACCACTATCAACCAAATTCTAATCCATACAAACAGATTATTTTTGAAAACAAAAAAAAACACAATATAAAATTACATACCACGTACAGCAACAGCAACCGGAAGAGGCTTCATTTCAAACAGGAGATGAAAACCTGTAATTTCAAAATTATGATGTCACATTTCTAATAAACTAGGGTGAAAATAAAAGATGGATTCTCCTTGCATCAATACCTCTTTGGCAGATTAAAAGCAAATGCCATATTTATGTGGTGCCTCAAATGTGGAAACACGGTTTTTGCCCCAGCACCAAATCTAGTTTCACCTTTACTGTAAAAAGTTTGGGGTATGAATACCCCCAATAGCAAAAATTGGAAGCTCCTTGTAGCAGGGTCCTAAACCATTATAAATAGCCAACTGACTCATGTTTAAGATTTTTCTGGGTAGGACAGTGAGGTTTTATGTCTGTCATGTGACCATTATTATTGAAGGATATCCATGAAGGAAAGTTCCTAAGTTTAATTCTATTGAAATGTGCTCCTGATTGCCCTTTAATGAGAGATACAAATGCTTATTTTGCTCATCTTTCGCAAATACCTTACTTCAAGTACCAAGTCTTGAAAGGGCAAGTTAATCAGTTTCAGTAGAGTGCCCAAGCCCTAAGAATGTCTAAGTTGATTGTCCAGCATTTGTATTTCTGATTCTAGATGTGCTACCGGTTTGGATATGGATTTGTTTTTAATTGACATCAGGTGAATTATGAGACCTCTTAGGGTGGCTTGGAGCGCTTCCAATATAGTGGTGGGAAGAGTATCATCAGCATTATTTCCTTTAAAAATAATTGCCAACCACTACTGCAATCTCTTCCCTACTAGCATCATCGTCAAGAAGGTGATCATTTAGACACCATTGTCTAGGGGGCAGAGAGGAGTCACCGAATTTGAGTTCCAGGAATGCACTGGCATGAACTGACATTACCATTGGTTCTATTTTAGGGGTATGAGACATAGAGAGCAGTCATTTACTAACCATAATGTAATCAATCCTGGAAAAGGAGTGGTGTGGTGAACAGTAGAAAGTGTAGTTCCTACCTGATAGGGTAGGAAGTCTCCAGACATCAACCAAATTGTTATTTTCATAGCAGATTCTCATTTGTCTATGCAATCTATTGCCTACAAACTTATGTGACGACAAACTGTCCAGAGTCCCATCCATTGGGAGGTTAAAATCTCCCCCCAGAATCCCTTGCAGGTTGTCAGGCAATTGTCATTTGGGGCATGGACACTGACAATAAACAATTCTTTATCCCTTTTCCGTGCTCTGGGTCTAAGCCATCTGCCCTGCTGATCGTGTGAATAGGATAGCACAATGATCTCAGATTTTTTAGATGTTAAAGTGAGAACCCCATTTTTTCTGTATTGCTAGGGAGAGCCCAATCTATCCACAGACAGTAAAATTTAGCATCCCGAAAGGAGTTAAGGTGTGTTTCTTGTAATAGTATGATATCACCTTTTAATTTATTTTAGTGGTTCGCATTCGTTTTGCATTTGACAGGCTGATTCAGGCCCTTGGTGTTTAGTGAGAGTATTCTAAAGGACGAAGACATTATGGATCTGTATGTTGAGATGGGTGTGCAAAGTAGATAGACATAAAATGTATGGGGGGTATAACTTACGTCCCCGTGTATAAGCATGCATTGGAGTGTGAGTCAAGGTGAGAGCTAGGATGAGCGCATAGATAATGCATGGGTGAGAGACATTGACAATGTCGGCAACAAATTGTAGGGTATCATCTATTGAAGTGTTGTAGTGAGATCGTTCCGCCATATACTGTAAAGTAGAGGAAGGAGGGAACAGAAAGAGCGAAGGTAAAAGGCATAGAGAAAAAAAGAGTACAGACACAAAAAGACAACAACAAAAACAAGAAGAGCCCCATAATCAGCACCCACTTCCAACCTCACCCCAGAAATGCTACAATCTCACAATTCCCCACCCTTCATCTAGTTGGGACACAGTGGGCCATGAGCAGGCCAAACCTGATAACACCAATCCAACCCCAATCCGCTAAACAAGGAGAGCTTAGGTGGCCCAGGTACAGAAGTACAAAGTGTAATGCCACCTTTTGCTCAAAAGATACAACCTTAGTAACTTTTGCCTATAAAAGTAAGTGTAAATACAACTTCTATCAATGTGGTTATCAATGGGTTGAGTGTTTAAGTCCGGGGATACATCCTGGAATCCAATCTCTGCAAACAACATGGTGAAAGCCTGTATAACAAGTAAGATAATTGCTAAAAACATCGACACAGGGAATAAGACGGCCAATTCAAAGACACCAGGGAGGGGGCATCCTGGCTAGCAGCTCAGGTTACCATGTCTGAAGGAGTTGAGGAGTCTATGAATGATTACAAGTCTGTTGAGTCCATGAAGATCATTGTTTTCCCCTTAATTACAATGCAGATCTTGGCAGGAGCAGCAAAAGCATAGGTGATGGAGAGATCCCTCCATGATTGGCAGAGTGCCAAGAAGCCTTTCCGAATGGATACTGTTTCTTTAGAGTAATCCTGAGCAATAGTTATCTTGGAGTCATTCCATTGTATGGGCTGGATTTTTCTCATGTGGAAAAGGATCGTTTTGGTGTGACAATAGCACAGGGATCTAAAGATCATCGTTCTCTGTTTTGTAGCAGAGTTGGCATAGCTGATCTACTGCTTGCCCATTGGGACTCTGTGCGCCCTCTCTATTTCTAAGTTTTTGTCAAATGTGATCCCAAGGGTTCGTGGTATCCAAGATTCCAGAAATTTAGCACAAGAATTTTTGTCACCTTCCACATTCTCAGGAAGACCAAAGATCTACAGTTTGCCTCTACGTTTGCGGAGTACAAGCTCCAAAAGCTCTCTTGCGATCACCTTCACCTTATGGCAGAGATGATTAAAGGCATGGGAAAAGTGGGCTCTAGCCCACAACCCCAGCCTTTCAGGGACCCCCTGATAGCCAGCTCTGTTCTGCAGAGAGTCTTGCCTTGATGACCTTGAATAATTCTTAAACAAATCATTTTCCTTTAATTTATTTTAATATGGGTGATTTGTGAGAATCTATACAAATATTTTGCAGAAAAATATGTTCATGTTTCATGCAACATCCATAAAAAAAGTTTTCTTAGATAAAAACAAGACCTACATTTGAGAAATGGGAGAGTGTCATAGAGATTATTTGCAGTAATATTAGTGAGCAGCTGCTATGTTACAATATTGAAAACACACGCCCCTACCCTGAATATTAGATGTAAACACATTAAGAATTTGGACAAGTGAGCCTGTGCACTGTCAGTAACGTGGCCAAAGAGGGCATGAAAGAGCTGAAACTAGATCATAAATTTAAAGCTGTTTCGAACAGGGGCCCCCAAAATACGTTTGGCCCAGGGCTTCTAAAATCCTTAAGTTACCCCTGCCTGTGGGTTGTCATATTTGCATGTTTCTTCCCTGCTATGGAGGAGTCCTCCAAGGTACTGATTCTGGACTCCGCTTCAGTGATTCCGCTTGTTAAGTCCTTAAGATCGTTGCGTAATGCCTGTTTGTCCTGATGCATAGTGTCAGTGTTGGTCTTGGTGTCTTGCGCTAGATCATGCAGAGCGCCAAGTCTTTGTATTATAATGTCCAAGCTCACACTCAAGTCAGTTTTGGGCTTAACCTGTGAGACCGGTAAGAGTGGCTCTGCCTTGGCGCATTTCAGTGTGGCTTTGATATCTTTAATGTCCCTGATATCTATAGACTCTTTACCTCTGTGATCTGACATTATAAGTGCTCATGAGGACAGGAACTATGTGAAAGTTCCAGCACAGAGGGCTTACAAAGGCTGTGCAAAGCATACACTATAGCAGAGACTTGAATGTACTATTGCCCAGGTGAGTTATCACATAGTGGTTTTGCAGCCCCAAGAAAAGGGTTGACCAATCTATGCCTGGGAGGATGCAGCCCATAAATGATCAGTAGCTTACTGTGCAATGCTTGATGACGTGTTGGAACACTTCTGGGGTCCAAAAGTTGGATGCGGTTAGATCACCGAGCCCCCAAGGTCACCCAAGCAGAGATCATGAGCATAGGAGGCAAGAGCCGGCAGCCACGATGATAGCACAAGCGACACTGGTGCCAGCCGCCCGCACAGCTGTAGCAGTGTTGTTTTCCAGGAAGGATGAAGTTTGACGCTAGTGTTGGCCACAAGCGCAGAAGTGACTGTGTTGTTTAGCAGGTAGGATGAGGCAGGGTCCTCTACTCAGGTCCAGTGTTCAAAATGGAAATCTCGCTGAGTTCTTATAGCCTTCTACGCGGTTGAAGTACCCTGCCATCATCGCAAGCATTGGCAGCACCGGTGGTGGTCGCCAGTTTGTTTTCTCCCATTTACAGGAGGGAGGTAACGAAAAACCGGTGGAATCCTCCTTATGTAGGGGAATTGGTGAGCTGTAAGGTAAGGCCCATGATAGCAGGGATTGGGTGTGGAGCAGTCAGATCAGGCTGCCATTGCGCCGGGATGCAGACCACACCCCTTTCTTTCACAATTTTCTAATGAAATCCCTCTTAATATTGCAGTAGCACATAGGTTGAGCAAGAGAAATGAACTTTTATTCAAACATCTAACCTTTGTCTCCTCAATGCATGCTCTCACCGTACGAACAAAATCTAATAGTTTGTTATGTAGCATCCACTCAGTGGGCGCTCATCTTCACTTAGGGGCCGATTATGATGGCGGGCGGATCGCCACCGTCCCCATGGCGGTGGAGATCCGCCCGCCATAATTGTCCGTCCGCCACCAAATTTCCCCCCCGCCATATTACTATGGCAGAGGGGACCTTGGCGGACGGAAAGACCGTCCGCATGTTTTCCGCCCGGTCGATCAGTCGACCGGGTGGAAAAGTGTTTAATATGGTGGCGGTGTCTGCGAGACACCGCCATCCATATTATGATGCCGGCGGAGATGAGCCTTTCCATGGCGGCGGCGTCTTTGCTGTTGGGGGCCCGTTGCGGGCCCCCAGGGTGTCGGGGAGGGGTGGTGGGTGCACATGGGGGGTACCTATGGTACCCCCCTGCATTTGCATGCACAAGGTGACAGGCACCGCGTAGTGCCTGCACATTGTGCATGCAAATGCACAACATGCATTTTTAACATTGCAGCGGGTGCTGCTTACAGCACCGCCCGCCGCAATGTTAAAAATGCGGGATGCCACCGCCACCGTGGCGGTGGCATCCTAATCACATGTGCGGGACCGCCGCACACATAGCGGGCGGTCCCATTTCCCAGGGCGATGGCGGGCGGACAAAGTCCGCCCGCCATCATAATCGGCCCCTTAATTGCTAATCTCTTTTAAATGCTTCTCTTTGACATGCTATATATGCCAGAGACCTTGCTATTGGAACACTGTAATTCCATAATTGATGAGCTTGTTCTAAATTACAGTAAAATCTAGAGGGCTGCCTGTCTGAACAAATAAGGTGGCGGGGGTAGCTATTATTCCTCACTCTTCCCCCTGCTGATTTTAGTACAACTTTTTGACTCCGACCCTAAATGTTATTATTTACCTTTTTCCTGTAAGGTAAACACCATGCTCCAACACTTTGTTATTTTATATTCTCCATAAAATCTCACTTCAACCCTTTGTTATTTTATATTCTCCATAAAATCTCAGGACAACCAGTCTTAGCAAATTACTGGTTAATAAATTACTGAAGACATCAGTTCGTATGGTACTGAAAGGACATATTTTATCCATTTTGGCTATCTTAACCTGTGGCAAGAACAGGTTATTGGAGTAGCCTTGTAGCTGAAAATAAATATAGAAGTCATGACCCTGCACTTGATGAATGCAGCTCCAGCTCATAAAGCAGGTCATGTCTTGGATATAATTTTCTCTACATATAATTCCTTAAAGTAGGTGCTCCTATTGTTTTCCCCTGGAGTGACCACTTTGTTATCCCTTCCACACCCTCTGTTTGAACACTGGACAGAATTAGGTCTACAAACAACATCTATCAAGAAAATGGAGCCAATGCTCCCATCATTCCGTAGCTTCCCAGATGTCCTTAGAGTTTAACCTTATTTGTTATCAGCAGGCGAATGTAGAACCCATCAACCTAATGAACCATCTCAACAATAGCTTACCCAAAATATTATGCCCTATAATTCCTTTAACTAAAGCTAAGCCATCACTTGTCACAGGCATAATCCTTAGTTTATTTCAAAATTAAATCAAATACAGTTGCAAACACACCAATATGAAGGCAAATGATGGATTAACTATGATACCCTACTTAAATTATTTTAAAATCTATTAGAAACAAATTAAAATGGTAAAAACTTCTCAGACAGAGTTGCTAATTCATGCAACCTGGTCAAAGAGATATTCAGAATTATAAATGAATTGCAGCACTCCAGAGATAGGAGTCATACTCTATTTTCCCCTCAGAATGTTGTAATGACCTTTCTTCATTTTCCAAGGGAAACTTTTCAAAAATCCAAAGTGAGTTTAAGCTCAACACTATCAACAAACCTCCTCTACAGAGTTACATATTCTTTTTTTCAACCTTTATGTATTCACACTTATTTGAGAAAGCATTACCATAACCAAGAGGGACCAACAAACGGTGTTATGTAGGGATCAATGACAACTGAGGAAAGAAGCGGATAGAATCTCCAGTTGGTTGGCAACAGAAGGAGCGCAGCCGCAGTGGCGTCTGAGCTGTGCAGTCTGGACCAGTGCTGCCCCGTGGAGATAAATTGTAATAGGAGTGCCAGTCGTATACTCCAGCATAGAAAACCTAAGGAAAGGGGGCAGGTAAGTGGAGGGAGACAAGTGTGGGTAGAGTTAGATATTCTAACCAGCAACTAAAAGTGTTCCCTGGATCAGGTTACCATCAGAACTCCTGATTCTCTTAAAGAGATCGCAAATAATATAAGTACTTCTGGCTCCCCTGAATATATCTGTCCAGCCTACTGGATGAAACAGTCATAAATATTTTAGCAAAATACTTTAAAAAAAAAAAAAATGTATTGCAAGCTACCCACATATCTGAAACATTTGCTTAACCAGCACTCCTTAAACCCAAAAGATAGCAATACCAATAGGCCTATAACCCTGATCCTATTTTCAGAGAGATGTATTAGAAAATTTGGTCTTCAATCAACCCCCATAGTTATGTAGAATCTGGACACATTTGGATACCTTCCAGCTGCCTTCTACCCCAGTAGAGGTACCAAACAAGTTGTGGTCTCAGATCAGAATAACTTAAGAAGACTGCTCTGTAAAGGTGGTTTTGAGACACTTGTGCTTCTTGACCTCTCATCAGCCTTGAATATCCATATTATTTATGAGTGTATTGGAGATATCCTTTGAAGGGACAGCGCTTTAATGGCTAAAATCCTTCCTCACAGAATTATGACTATGCCTCCATAGAGCTAAAAATCTAAACCTTGGTGTCCCCCAGGGCTCCATACTGTGTCCTCTTTTATTTAATATTTACACCTGTCCTCTGGCTAAACTGTTTCATCTAGCGAGAGTCGTTTTTTACATATATGTGGATGACACAGCAAATAAGGTCAATCGAACTCCACTCAACTGATTTTTTCAAACTGTTTGGTGGGGTTACCCGATGGTGGATAGCAACCAAATGTTCAAAACTACTCCTTTCTAAAACAGAACTTTTTCTAACATCATCCAAGCCATCCAAGGTATCCAAGGTATGCTCTCTGGATTGGCACCTAGTTTTGGAACACAAACCTGTCCTGTCAAAGTCAGTTCATAACATATGCATTCACCTCAACTCTGACCTTTCATTTAAAACCCAGGCAAGTAAGTGAGCCAAGACTCATTATTGGCAACTTTAAAAGCTGGGATCTATACTTTCTCTTATCGACTATGAGTACCGTATTCCCACTGTGAAATCCCTCATAAAATCACATCTTGAAAGTGGGATTTCGATTTCGATTTATCTTGCCTCCCCTGAAACATCTTTAAAAAAACTGCAATTGGTAGAGAATGCTGCTGCTCGACTTATATATTCAACATACCCAAGTTCTCACATGCCTCTGCCATCCTTCTACAGCATTACTGGTTGCCTATAAAAAGCCATGCCATCTTAAATTTGATAGTTCATCATCCTAGTCATCAAAATCTTTATTCAGTCTTGCGAACAAAAGACCATAAAAGTACATAAAAAATATTGCACATATCTGTAAACACACGTTAAAATTTATGATGATTCAAATGTACAGAATATTTAAAATACTGGCAAGGGACATACAGTGTACGAAACAAAACACAATAGCGGTCCGTCAAGTGACCAGGGTGGCATAAAATTGAGACCATACAATTACATAGAAATATTGCACACGAAATACGTCAGGCATCAGATAATTAAAAGGGAACCTGGGATATAAAAACGTATTCTGAATAAAGTGCACTGTTATGGACTAAGGGGTGAGAATGCGTTATAGCACCAAGAGCCAAGAACGGGGAATGGAGAGAGGGCAAAGACCTCAAAAGGATCCGCCATGCGCTCCTTCTACCCCCCGTTAATGAGAAAATCCCACGCACCTACCGAGATCGGTGTACTTTACCAAGCTGCCCATAAAAGATTCTGTCGGATTAATCCAGCATAGTTTGTCTGGTTCTGAGTGCAGCTTTCTAGAAGGCACAGACGTGAAAAACGATTTCGGGGGAACTGAGAGATTGTAAGTGGTGGAGTGCAGGACTGCAGTGACGTAGACCTAACCTCCTTAATAGGGGAATTAGAAAGTGTTGACGTGCTAATCCGTGCAAATTGCAGAAAAACATAAAGTGCAACAAAGATTGGCCAGTATTGTTGTCACACGGGCACAGAGAGACCTTACTTCCCTCTGATTCTGAATAATGTTTAAAAGATAAGGACCAGTAGATTGAGCCGGCTCTAAAGCGAAAAAGTATAGATCACTCCCATCTGGTCAGCTCTAGGGCCAAATACAGCGGAGGCTCAATGGTATAAAAAAGACTGTAATATTGCAGCACCAGGGGTTTGGATAGCTCGGATTTCAACCTAATTTTTGCACGATGAGACTTGAATAAAAATTTCACCTTGGACTTGGCGTTTTTAGGGATACGATTATGTTCGGCGTACCACCAGGGTATGCCAAGGGAGCCGAAAGTTTCTCGTAAATAGCTCAACCAAGGTATGGCGGAAACGTTATCCAACTTCATACAGTCGGAGATAATGTCCTTACAAAGTTTAGCGGCTGGATTCAACCAGATGCTAACCCATAATAAGAGTGGCGCCATCTGGATCATATCCTCAATAAAACCCTGGTTTAGCTCCAAGTGCAGTGTGAGGGTGGGGGTAGATAGGGGTGCACTTAATAACCTGCGGAGGAAGCGGTTTTCCTCTGCCTCAATAGAGCAACATTTGCTGAAACCCCAAACTCCCGCTCCGTGTGTGGCCACGCCAATGCATTGGGAATTAAACACTTTCAAAGGAGGGATCATCGCCCCTCTAATTTGCAGTCTGATGAGGTTACTTACTGTCCCTGTGCATTTACTTAACTTGGAACATACCTGAACACAGTGGGGATTCCATGACCCAGAGGAAATAAAATTTAGTCCGAGGTAACAAAAGGTCTTGACGGATGTCAAAACATGGCCGTTAATACTAATTTTGTTAGAACTTAGTTTGCCTGGGCCACAAGACATAATATGCAATTTGGAATAATTAGTGCTAAGGTTCAGATTGTGCATAAAAGAAATAAAATGGTCCACCTGGTGTCTCAGGGCTTTTGTGGTGAGGGCCAACAAAATGGCATCGTCCACGTATAACAGAGCGGGGACAGGGCAGACTGCTATTTTGGGTATGTCAGTGTGGGAGGAGGCTAGGTGAGCTGTTAAACCATTAATATATAACCAAAATAATAACGTTGCCAATATGCAGCCCTGCCTTACCCCGCTCTTTAACGGGAATTTGGAAGACGGTTCCCCAAGTGAAGTTAAACGAATCCGTGCGGTGAGGTCCGAGTGTAAACAATATAAAAAGTTGACCAGGGGGAGATCCACGCCTTGATTCAGCAACATCAACCAGAGTTTGGTTCTCTTCACTGAATCAAAGGCGGTGGATAAATCCATGAAGGCCAAATATATGGGGGATCGCTTAGGCTTAGTATATTTGGCGATAGTCAAGGCCAGATTTAAACATTGTTTGTTTGTTCCTAATTTGGGTCGAAACCCAAATTGAAAAGGGGAGAGTATGTCATTATCAGCTGACCATACGACCAAACAGTCGTAGATAACTCTACCAATGATTTTGACCGTGCTATCAATGAGTGAGATTGGTCGATAGCACTTGGGCGTCGATCGGTCTCCCTTTTTGAATATGGGGATAATCGTTGCTGAGGACCACGAGGGAGGGATGGAATGCGAAAGGGAAGTATTAAAGATATTCGTAGTAAGAGGGCCCCAGATTTCTGGCATGGATTTCACCAGATCCATCGGGACCCCATCTGTACCTGGGGCTTTCCCTCCCTTGCTGGACTGGATGGCCAACTCAACTTCCTCCAGAGTTAACAAAAGCTGGGGTGAATTCTGCAACAGAGTAGAGAGAGCGTCGGACAAAGTAGGCTCCTCCTCAATACAATAGATAAAGGAAAAATGGGTAACCCAGTCCGCACCAGAGATATTGTTTTGGAGCAGGGGATTAATGGGAGAGTTCCTTGAACGTATTAGTTTTACTGTGTCCCAGAAGGATTTACTATCCTTTCCCTGAGACACAAGTTCCAGAAGTTCCCAATCTTGGATATATACTTCCCTTTTCCTGGTTGCGAGAGCGGATTTATATTCAGTGCATGCCAGGGAGATTTCGGACCTGTTCCTGGGGCGAGCGTTTAAGGCTCTCCTCAGCCTCCTTTTTGCCTGAGAGCAGGCCCCATCGAACCATCTAGGGTTCGTATTGAGGGTACGCTTGGGCTTTAGCATAGAATCCCTAATTGCGAGTGTTAGCTGGGTGTAGTGTAAGGCCATCGAGTCCTGTTAATTCTCCCCAAGACAGTCAAGAAATTTATTTAGATGTAGCTTTAGTAAATAACTGAGTGACTCTTTGGGATTATTCATACGCCAGATTAAGCGGAGACCGTCCGCAGAGTGTTGAGTAATGGTGGCTAGGTTTTTGTTTTGTGCCTGGCCCTTGAGTGGTAAGCGCATTGAAGCGCTTAAAGCATTATGATCACCCCAGTCTAGAGGCAGAATCTCGCATATAGAGAACCATTGTAAAAGATCGGTGCTAACAAACATATAATCAATAAGAGAAGCAGTCCTACCCCCTCTGAAGGATGACCGTGTAGTGCAAGCACCCCCAAGGTTTTCAAATAGATCGGCCAAGCTGTGTACGGTAAGATATCTAAATAATTTGATGCCCCTAGCGTCTTGCCCAGTACAGTGCCTGTTTATATCCGGTTCCTGAGTGATCTTAGCATTAAAATCGCCGCAAATGAATAAATGAATTGGAGGGGCATTAAAAACAGTCTTAGATTGTAATTAGGGCTCCCGGTTTTATGGTATTTATTTTTTTGACATTTCTGTCTGTATTTATCCATATTTATTTTTTGCCAATTTTATCTGTATTTATCCATATTTATTTTGGGTTTTGTGAAAAAATGATGCTGAAATTAGTATATTTCCACATTTATTTAAACTGATAAATATGCACTAATGCTTGAATGCCTGCCAGGTTTCAATGCTGTGAACACCCGCTGAAGATAAATCAATGCACTTATATGAAAATGTGCATATTTCAGTATCAACATTCTGTAAATGTATCTACTGCTGTTAAAGCCTCTTTACTAAACTCCCTTTCTTTTTTTAACCCCTTACCTATCAATCCACACAGCTATTGGCTTGGCAGTCATGCCAGACAGTATTTAGAATTACTCAAAAAGCAACCCAATTTCCGTTTTTATCCACATTTAAAAATAAATACAGACACAAAAATAAATGTTTTCTGTCTGTATTGATCTGTAAAAATCAGTAAAAACGGAAAACAGGGAGCCTTAATTGTAATACAGAGACAAAGTTAAATAAAGTGAGAAAATGAGAGCAACTGGCATGTATAAAATCGTTATTATAAAAATGTATCCGGTAAAAAGCCATATTTGTCTTTGGTACTCGAATTAGTAATACTAAAAAGGCGGGGAGCAGGATTTAATATGCGAAACCTCTAGCTTTAGGCTCAGACTAACCCAAGTGGTTAACCCTTCGGCCGCTCGGCCATGAGGGGAGGGAGTGGCGGGACTTGAGTAGCACGTATATCCTTTGAAATGCGGGGGCTCAGTGAGCCAGGTCTTTTGCAAGAGGATTAAATCAAACTTAGAAACAAAAACCCTCCAGTCATCGTTGTTGATCTTTCCTTTGAGCCCTGCCACGTTCCAACTGAGAACCAAAAGAGATCTATAATGTAAGTGAGACAAATGAATGTGGGGTGCAGCTACCACAAGTTCTGTCAACGAAATTGGAGTGTCTAATACTAAGGAATTAACTGGCGGAGATAGAGTGCCCAAAGGGGCAGGTATTGGGGCTGCCGTTGGAGTAGTGAGTCAGTCAAGATTGGAAAGTGCCTCAAACCTATTGGATGTGGGAAAGAGGCAAGTAATAGGGGGGGCACTAAATGGAGCCTGGGAAGAAGACGGGGTGTTAAGGGTGGGTGGACTGCTGGAAGCTGTCGGAGCGAAGAGATTTCTATGTGTATTAGCGACCCTATAGTGATTGGGGGGGGAGGGTAGAGCAAAGGCGCAGTTAACCGATACTGGATTTGGTAGACACAACCATGAATCGAGGGGGACCTGTAAAAAAAGCCTAAGGGGACAATGGAAATAGTAGTAAAAGCAGCATTACTGGAACTTGCATTGAATAGCAGGTAATGGGCCAGCTCTGGGAATCTACAAATAATCACAATACAATCCCCATATGGGTCCGGCTGATTTGTGCCAATCCAAGCGTATCTTCTGACATGCAGAATATACTTGGCATGCCGATAGTGTAGACCTTTGTGGCTAGCCAACCAGTTGAGAGTTTTATTGAAAAGCTGCTCCTGGGATTCGCTTTGATCTGGACTCAAAGAAGGGGCCCCTCTCAATACGACCACATACGGGCATGCTGTAGGTGGTAGGTTGATGACTGGGAGTTGCGAGCGCGTCACGGAGTGAAGAGGTGGCACACTGACCCCTGGAGCCCTTGTGTCGATAACGGGGTTGAGAGCGATAGAAAGTACTTGATCAATAGGCTGGACGAAGGCAGATTTATCAGAGTACAGGTTGGCAGCTTAAGGTGGCAAACTGCTAGCAGATGGCAGAGCCTGAGTTGCTGATACGTTTTTTCCCAACGGGGCCCTGGACACTCTACAGGAGGTACAGAGACTGGTGACTGATTCGGTTGAGGGTCCTTTAGCTGAGTCAAGAAGATTAATGCCCAATGTAGCCAGATTGGACTCGATGGAGTCAAGATGGGAGACTAGGGGGGAAAGAATAGTACTAATACGGGCACACAAATTTTCGGAAAAAGAGTTGAGGTGTGTCGCCAAAAGTTCATTAATTGAATCAAAATTGTGCAACCTGTCGACCTGTGGAGAAAGATCAGATGATAAAACTAGATTCTCCGGGGCATCAGAATATACTGTGGGGTCCACTGGTGCCTCCGGCCCGTACTCGGAGGCAGGCACTTGGATGGACACTGGGCGCAAAATGGGAGGGCTGGCCGCCTGCTTATGCGTCTTGCCACATCTGGGTTTTTTCGTTGGTGGTGTATAAATGGACTTGTTATGAAGACCATTGGATGATTTGTGAGCAGGTATGGCTGCTGGAGGGGGATGTTGTTCATTTGGGTATATGTCCATGTAAAGGTGAAAGCTCAGCATTGGGACTAGGGTAAGCTGGTGTGACTGTATGCGTATGCGTGACCGTGGAGAGGCAAACAGATGTGCCAGGGGTGCCCAAACTGGACCCGTCTGAAGTAATAGAGAGCCTCCATTCTGTTCTGGCAATTTCACTGCTAATGGCACTAACAGCACGCTGCAGCATCTGGTCAATTGAAGTAGGCTAGGGAGTGGGTTTTGGGGAAGGCTCAGGTATCGGAGCTGATACAGGGCCTGAGTCACCTCCTTTTTTCCTACCCATGGCCTCAGCAAATTTTTAGGGCAGACAACTAGAAAAACACTACAGAGTCACATGCACAATCCCTAGACAGTCCCAGGCCAATTTGAGCTAGGGGTGAAGCTGCTAGTGTCCCAAAGAATAGAAAGGTAGGAACTAAAATGACAGTACCTCATGGTGACAGCAGGGTCAAACTTGCCAAAGGGGGACGACTGTAGCTTCTCAGGAAGAGGCTTTAGAGAATAGGCCCAGCCCGGCCTCGATCGGCCGCGGACGGGCGCAGACGGGCCTGCCCTAGCAGGGCCGGACTGGCCATAGCGGGCACCGGGCGTTTCCCCGCTAGGCCGCCAGGGTGGGGGCCGATTTTGGGCCCCTGAGGGCCGTTTTTGTTACAGCGCCGTTTTTGCAGCATATCTGCAATATCGGCCCCTGTAACAAAGACGGCCGAAACCGGCCCTGGCAAACAGCTCTGCCACACCCCCAACCTCCCAGGGGGGGGGGGGCTGGCCGAGTACTTTGCCAGGGCCGGTTTTGGTTCCCAGTCCGGCCCTGTGCCCTAGGCCCAGGCTTTGCCCGGGCCCGCCCGCGCACGTCCCGCGCTGCGGGAGAACCAGCAGCCTGAAATGCGCCCCCTGGCACATGGATGGCATCTCTGGCGGGCGTCGGCACTCCGTCCACAGTGCCTGTTGGGCCGTGAAGTCCCCCGCTCCTCTCCTCCTGTGCAAAAGTGCAGATAATGGTCTCCCACGCTGCAGGAGAACCAGCGGCCTGAAATGCACCTCCTGGCGATTGGATGGCGTCACGAGCGGGCATCGGCAGACGGTCCGCGGTGCCTGCTGGGCCGTGAAGTCCCCCACTCCTCTCCTCCTGTGCAAAAGTGCAGCTAATGGTCTCTCGCGCTGCCGGAGAACAGGCGGCCTGAAATGCGCAACCTGGCGCGTGGATGGCATCACTGGCGGGCGTCGGCACTTGGTCCGCTGTGCCTGTTGGGCCGTGAAGTCCCCCGCTCCTCTCCACCTGTGCAAAAGTGCAGGTAATGGTTTTGATAGTTGTAGTCCACAAAGCATGCAACAAAATTCTATTGACACTCGCACTATGCTATCCTCAGCTATTTTATTGCCACTTCCAAGCTAGCGAGCTGCATAGTTTGGTGACAGAGCTTATTGGTGGCTTCTGTAAAACCTGGAACTCCCTTCCTGTCTTCTGACCTCTTTCAGTTTAGGAAACTGATGAAATGACACTTATTTAACTGGCAGTAGTTCATTTATAGTATGCTGCTCCTCCTAGTGCCAAGAAACCTCAGTGAACAGGCGATCTATATGGTAGTTTTCATATATCATAGACCATAGTTGGAGAGCTTGCACTTGAACCCCAAGTGAAACATAGTCTAAGTTTCAGGATGTGGAGACTTGATTAATGCCAAGAGATATAGGGAAGGGACTCTTTGTTCCACAAGCAACAGCGATTCATCAAGTTACACACCAAATCAAATTAATAAAACATGAATAATAACTACCCTTCATGGTGAACTGACGCACTCTATTCAGACAGGGTCAGCAGACAGCCTATGCCTTTGGAATCAAATTCATACCCTGAGCATTTTCTTCAAAAGATTACAATAATACTCTTTCAAAGATTTTGGATGAGAATTCTAGTACATTATAATTATCCCCTTTCTTGAAGATAGGTTTCAGAGCAGATGCAACCCAAAATGGGGGAAGATGTCCTGTCTTTATTGTGTTCAAAAATATGGATGAATCTATTTGAGCCAAAAGCTTTGGGGATTTTTAAATTACCAGGCCGGGAATACCGTCCTAGACTGGGGCTCTGTTAGATTTAATACATTTAATAACAGCAGCCAAGATTTTCGAAGTGAGTTCACTCGAGGTTAGTGTGTTTGGCTCAAAAACCAAAAACCCTTCTCCTGGACAAAAATTTCATATCGAACATATAAATTGTGCTCGTAGTCCTTCCGATCCTCAGAGCACACATAAAACACCTGAGTCATCCACACCTTTCACAACTGACCGGGTGTGGAATTTGTCAAACTGTTTTCTGTTGTCTTATTAAACTTTTAGCTGTTTAGCTTGTTTTTATATCCTCAGAAATTATGCTCAACGCTAGCAGCCATAAGGGATTGTAAAATTTTACATAATTCGATTAAACTCTGAATCATACAAAGTACTGCAGTTACTCGGGGGGCACTAGTGAGCCCGAAGCAAGATGGCCGCACATTAGTGCAGCTCCGCCGGCCAGGTGTGCAATATCCGCCTAAAATCCACCCATCCAGTGTCCAAACATCTATACTGACCCTCTGATGATGCTTTGAATCGCTAAACTGAATCTGTTGCTGTGAAGTTCCGGGATCTGGCCATTTTTTCACGAGAAATTGAACCTGCGGCGGCTGCGGAGAAGGCCACGCGGCGCTGGGCCTCCGGCTGAAACATCGCTGCGGAGCTGTGGGAGTGCTGATGTGGCTGCGTGCCCCCTTGAGGTGAGCGATCCGGGGGGTCCTGCCCACGGTGTGATCCTGGCGGCACAGACACCGTGGACACCTGGCTTGTGGTGAATCCCGGCTCTGGTGTGGATCGGGTCCGCGGTGCAGGCCGCTGGGCCGGGCTGCCTGGTGCTGGATGATGGCGGGGCTGCGTGACTGAAGACGCTGCTGCAATGTAAACAAGCGGGCCTGCCGCTCCACATATTACTGCCTGACACAAGCGCAGCGCCTGGCTTACCTCGCCGGGAGCTGGGATTTGGACAGAAGCGCGGACGGGCGCCTGACTGCTGACTGCGTTCTGCAGGGCCTGGAGTGGGTTGAGGCCGCGGTGCCTGGGGCCTGCTGCTGGCAGTGCTTCGCGCCTGCGGACGCTGCAGCAACAAGCATAATTGGGCCTGCCGCCTTGCATGCCATGACCCGTCACAAGCGCAGCGCCTGGCTTACGTCGCCGGGTGCTGCGATCTGGATAGAGGCGCAGACGGGCGCCAAACTGCTGACGGTGTCCTGCAAGGCCTGGTGACGCCTCACGCGGGCATGTACAATGTGGCAGCTGAGAGGTGAGGACCCCGGCTTGAAGCTGCGCATACGATAGCTGGGCTATAGCGGACCACACGCTGCGACCAGCAAGAATAACTTAAAAGAACTGATCTGAAACACCCCCCCCCCCCCACTCTGTATAAACATCTTGATCACGGCATAGCCCCAGCTGTACAGAAAAGTAGAGTACTGCTGAGACTGGTAGTGTGCAGCGACCACGCGCTTAAATGAGCAGGCCCAAAAAGTGTGAACAGCCATAGCGGCCACTGGCGAAGCTGAGGACTGTGTGCATGCCGGCATCGGCCTTTCCCTTGCTGTTACCCCGCGGTCCTTTGTCCTTTGCGGACAGGCCTCAGCGAACTCTCTGACAACAACACATAATACCTTGGCGCCACAATGGGCAAACCTGAGAAGGGCAAACCACGCCTCACATTCGAATCCAAGAAAGCATCGAGATCGATGCAGGAGGACCAACGTGATTCCGAACCTGAGCCTGACCCCAGGGGCTCCTCGCAGCTCACGACGACGCTACAGGCCATGCAGCAGAGTCTGCACTCCATTGACTGTAAAATAGACACCTTAAATCAACGCATAGACACGATGGCGGCGAAATTAGATAAGCAAGCCTCTAGAATCTCCGAGGTGGAAAAGCGGATTTCTACGGCAGAAGATGACATCCAAGCCACATCAAGCAAGTGCTCTGAGATGGAAAAACTACTCAACATTATCCAAGCCAAGAACGAGGACTTGGAAGCGCATTCATGGTGCAGTAACATGCGAATAATGGGCATCCCAGAAACTACAAATACTGGCAGGATGGAGATATATATAGAACAGATGCTCGCTGACCTCTTTGGCCGGGAAAATCTCTCTTCCCTTCTGGTGGTGGAGCGCGCCCATCGGTCACTGGTGGCGAGGCCACCCCCGGGTGCACCGCCGCGTCCGGTCATTGCCAAACTGTTAAACTACCGTGACCGCAACGCGATTCTTCGCATGGCCCCTGAGAAACCAGAGCTCAACTACCAGGGCTTTCAGCTCGCCTTTTAACCTGATTTCACGGCGATGGTACAGGCGCCCAGGAGGCAATACGCGACGGTGAAGAAGCAGCTGCAAAAAGCGAACATCACCTACGCTATGCTAGAACCAGCCAAACTTCGCATCAACTATGAAGGACGCAAGGAAATATATAACACCCCGAAAGCAGCACAGGAATTTCTAAAAAGGATTGCAAAGGCAAAATGCGCACAGCGGTCCTAGGATGTAGGGGACTCGGGCTAACCAGCCTTATGGAATCTGCGCCAATACGTTGGCAATGTCGATCCGTGCTACATGGGAGTCGTTTGAACAGCTCACCAGCATAAACTTGAAGGAATAAAGTAAAACACATGGACACTGCTGTTTGACTCATCTGGCCACCTCCGTTAGGAGGATGTCCGGGCTCCTATCAACCCCCCGACGGGAGATCCCCATCTGCCTCGATGAGTACCGTTTACTGTTGGGATTGTGGTTTTTTGGGGGGTTTATGTCCACAGCATGTTTGGGATGCTGTTGTGGGTGGGAAGGGATTGGGGGTGGGGCTGGGTACTGGGACTGTTGCGATTGGCTTACTGTTGCTCATGTTGCTCCTTTTTTATTGTCATCCGAATCCTCCTCATGATGCCGCACTGGGATGTTTAGCTAAGTGACATGGGAGGGCATCAGAATGTGAAGCATTCATTTCTGACCTGGAATGTGCGTTGGCTGAACTCCCCCAAGAAAATCAGGCAGGTAATTGCTCACTTAGATAGGCACAATATTGCAGTCGCAATGCTTCAAGAAACCCACTTGACACGCCTCACTGACTTCAGGGTGGGCTCCCACTGGGCAGGGTTCAGACTTGCATTCTCCTACTCCTCATATGCAAGAGGGGTACTCACACTAATAAAAAGAGGCATCCCGTTTACAGAGATACAATCCACTGTCGATGAAAATGGCTGCTAGGCCTTGGTCCTGGGGAAATTGCATGGGACACTTGTCACGTTAGTAAATGTATATGGTTCTAATACAGACGAACCCGGGTTCTTCGCAGGCATACTCAAGGTGCTGAGAGATTGGCCGGATTCAGAAATCATATGGGGCAGAGACCTGAACACGCATCTAGACCCCTGCACAGACAAATCCAGTCAAAAAGACAGACACTTCCCTAAGGCAGCACATGTCATAAAAAGTGGGATGCTTGAGTTTGACCTTATGGATGCATGGAGAGTACGCAATATAGACGGGCTAGACGGTACACACACATCCACCGCACACGGTAGCTGGTCGCGTCTCGATTATTAGCTACTAGGAAGAGGGGCGAACTCATGGGTGACAGACATTGGCAGATTACTGAGAACCCTATCAGATCATAACCCAGTCAAGCTCACATTATAGATACCGGGGAGTATCCCTCGCCAGTTCAACTGGACATTTAAATCAGAGGCCCTACTGGACCCAATCTATAAAGAAACGGTCAGGGAAGCCATCTCGCAATACTTCACTACTAACATAGGTTCGGTCAGTGAAGCAGCCACACTATGGGAGTCCTTCAAGGCCACCACATAAGGTGAACTTACATAAGTACAGCAGCAGGAATACTGAAAGACATTAGGGGGCGGATCACTAGGGTGGAGCTGGACTTGAAACACCTCGAGAAAGAACAGGAGGCGAATTCACAAGCAGGCTCCTTGGCGAGGATAAAATAATTGCTGCTGGAGCATAACGAGCTGGCTGCAGATGAGGTGCGATATTTATCTAAAAGACATACCGCCAGGGCATATGGCGAAGGCCGGAGTCCCAGTCACAATCTAGCTGAAAAATTAGGGGTAGGAATGATCAACACTCCATACTAAAAATCACTGACGATACAGGAGTAGATCACTGCTCACCGCAAGACATAGCCACACAATTTCAGGAGTTCTATGCGGGCCTGTATGCCCCAAAAGGCGGGACAGACCCCGGGGAACTCGATGACTACCTGGACGACATCGCGATCGCCTGGCTGCTGAACGGACAGCGCTAATACTTATGCCAGCCAATCACTACAGCAAATATACGCGAAGCGATTCGCGCCCTCCCGAATAGGAAAGCCCCTGGTCCGGATGGGCTCACGTGCGAGTTCTACAAAGAATATGCCGATGAGCTCATACCATACCTACTGGACATGTATGATGAAGCCCACGCTCGGGGAAGCCTTAATAATCACCCTTCTAAATAAGGACAAACCGCCATCACACTGCGAGTCACATCGACCGCTCTCCCTAATAAATATTGATGCCAAAATACTGGCCAAGATTCTGGCTACCAGACTTCAACCCTTGCTGACTAAAATGGTTCTCCCGGACCAATCTGGGTTTATGCAAGACAGGTCCACATCACACAACCTGCGCTCGATACTTGCCATGTACCATCTCCTGGACCCAGACTACCAGGCTGTTGCAGTCATGCTGGATGCTGCCAAAGCATTCATTTCTATTGAGTGGGGCTCCTTGTTCAGTATACTACGGAATGGGGATACCTAAGTTCTTTTTCAGATGGGTTCGGCTGCTGTATACAGACCCAACGGCGGGCTACGTGTGGACGGCTTGACACATCTGCAGAGGGACGAGACAGGACTGCCCCCACTTCCCCTTATTGTTCTCCCTGGTACTCAAGCCATTGGCTTGCATAATTAGACAGCGACATAGAGAGTCGGCACTGCGTTTCGCATTGCGACCCATAGGCTTTTCTCATTATGCCGACGATATGGTGCTATTCGTCAGAGAACCTCAGCGCCACTGGTACCGTTACTCCGCGAATACACCAGGTTCAGGCATTTCTCTGGGCTCACAATAAATTGGGGTAAATCTCTCATAATATCCTTAACTGAGCGCACGGCCCCGCATGACCTGGAATACCCGCTCACCTGGTCCACAGACCCAGTGAAATATCTGGGAATATGGGTCCACAGGGATCCAGAGCTGGTAATGAGAGAAAACTATTGTAAAGCTTATATGAAACTGGAACAATTAGTATCCAGCTGGATAAAACTGCCATTGTCCCTTGCCGATCGAATTGCCCTGATCAAAATGATTATTCTGCCGTGTTTTTTATACTTGTTCTGCAATATTCCCATAACTCCGTCCAACCAGTTCTTTAAAGATATCCGCTCTCAATTGGTAAGACTTGTGTGGGGTGCAGGCAACCCAGAGTAGCGTGGAATACACTCACTTTGGACTATAAGAGGGGAGGTTTTAGTGTGCCAGATCTGCATCTATATTATCTATGTGCCCAGGCGCAATATGCACACTACTGATATGGCCACCACGAATTTATCCCGCACGTAGCGGTAGAATATGGGGACGCACAGCCAATCCCACTACACAGCATCCTGACTCACTCTAGACGTGGAACGCCCAGAGCCGAAATAAACACAATTGACTGCAAGATCGCCGCTTGGCAGACTCTAGGCCGCAAAGCAGCTAAGCTCACCCTATACGCTCCGATGCTCCCACTAGCGCATCATGCAACCTTATCTGTCACGCAAGAAACAGGTGCTATGTCCACACTAAAGCATGCTGGCATCACAAAAATGCAAGATTTATACCCCAATGGTAAATTTATAACCACAGAGGATGTACAGTATTTACAAAACAAAACCCCACTGTTCATGTTTACATATCGCAGGCTACGGATGGCTGTCCAGGCCTGGTATCGCACCTACCCTGATGAACCACCAACACTGCACACACTGCAACTGCTCTTAACCAGCCCCACTCGTCATAAGCTAATTACTAAACTATATAGTGCAGCCCGGGATGAAATCCTTTTGGACACTAATAAAAGCCTTGATCGCTGGAACGACACGATTGACCCTCCCCTTACTGTAGTAGACTGGGAACATTGCTGCCGATTATCGGAACCCCTCACCTCAAATGGCAACCTACGCATTATCCACTTTAAATATCCACACCAGGTCTATCACACACCTGCTCGGCTACACAAATATTAATTCAGGGACACTGATTCATGTAAAAGATGTAGGGCACGAGGGGCGGACATCATACATCTAGCATGGGACTGCCCGCGCACTTACAAGTTCTGGACTGAGATTATAAAACACCTGCAGGAAAAGACCGCTGTCACAATACAATGCGCACCCCACGTTTGTCTGTTGGGCCTGACCCCCCATTTGAAAGGTACAGTGGGTAAATTTGGAAAAATTGCGTTGTTGCTTGCGAAACGAAGCGTGTCAATGCACTGGGGGGATAGGACGTCTCCGCTGCTGGAGCACTGGATCAAAGACCTAGTGAACTGAAAAGAGAACTTGGTAACATACGCTGAAGAACTTCTGGCGACTTCACGCCCCAAGGACATATGGGCGCCACTTATGGACTACCTAAGACAAAAAGACCAGCATGACCTTGCAGGTGGCTCGGACTAAACACCAATCCACAATATACCATTTCAGTGTAAAGCCTAAAACATTATCTGTGCATGGGGAGGATGGGCAGGAAATATGCACTGCAAGCCAGGCGATGTTTGTTTTTGTCACTTTTGGAAAAGCAAATAAAAATAAAATAAACAAAAAAGTACTGCAGTTACTCCTATTGGTATTTGAGACCGCGATTGTGAAAGTAGTGAACTCAATCTGAACATTGTCCAATAAGTAATTTCATCAGTTCCCATAGTGAACACATAGGACCTTAGTTTAATTAAGGCAGTCTCCCATTCATCTACAGTATCTCCATCATATTCATTCTCCTGTTTTCCAATATATGTTATCACCCATGTCCCACACTCTCAAAGATGGTTATTGGTCGCCCCCCAAGGGATAAATGAACAGCAACAAAAGTTCTTCACTACCATCCCAGGGGAGCATGTAAAATTACAGCAAAGAGAAAGCACCCAATAATCAATTGTGAAGTAAGGCAGCCTCCCATTCATTGTCAACAAACTTCTTTTGCATACCATTTGCTCCCCTTTGGCATGCATGCTTTATAGAAAGCGAGGCATCAATGACAGGATATAGCTGCCTTAATAACTGTCTTTGTTCTGCAACACTTTCTGACCTCCAATTCTAGCATCATTAAAATCACCACCCTATATTATGTGTGAGTGTGAAAAACAAGCCCTATTTAATATCAAGGAATTACATACAGGGCTCCAGTCCCACTCTGTAACTGGGTGAGCAGGGTACAGATTAGGAAGGTGCGCACTATTACAGTAAATGAGCTCTTCAGATTGCAAGCATACCCATCTGCTATTCAATGCATGTAGAGAACTGGCCTGAGCTTCAAAGAGGATCCTCCCACAGGCGCTTCCAGTCACTTACTCTCCTATCTATGGGGGAATGCCAGGGGGTCCTTGAATCTACGTTCTCCCCTCCCAAGGAGCACCCTTGAGGGACATTTGACTGTGCCCTTCCATGTGGTCCACCATCAATGCACCCCCTGACAGCTTCTTTGCCTCTGCATCCACCTCTGTAATATGGTACCTGTGTAAAGGCAAAATGTTCCCTCATTCGTTTGGGGCCAAACAAACTGTCCCATTGTGATTGCACTGGTTCAAATTGTCCACTATCATACTTCAGATTATGGAAGGGGCTGTAAAAGCATCTTCGGATCCTTCTATAATACCAAAGTACCCAGGAGTACAAGAAGTGAGCTCAAACACCCATTGGGCCCCTAGGAAATGTATTTTACAATATGGTCCACGAGGGCGGGAGCACCTCAGGCAAGCGTAGGACTCACAGATGGCAGAGTCCAGCAGCACCAGCAGAATTTCAGTAAGACTTTAGTGTCTCTGAGACTTCAGAAAATGGGAGGCAAGTAGCAAGCACTTGGGGGTCACTCTGGGTTCAAGTGAGATGGGTCCAGTCGTTGTCCTCAGCAGGGCAGAGATCAACAGGCAGCAGGGCAGCTCAGCAAAGCAAAGAAGCAGTTCCTCAGAACAGTCAGTCACAGCAAAGTGGAAATCCTTACAGCACAGCAATTTTACTCCATAGAGTTCTCCCCAGGCCCGGTAGTGTACTTATTTGGTAGGGTCAGAGCCCTGGTACTGATACCTAAAAGTGTCTTTGATGTAGGGAGTGACTTGAAATGAGTTCCCTTAAGTACACAAGGATCCCTTTCAACTTAGTCTTGTCTGCCAGGCTATCTGTGGGGGATAATCAGCCCTTTATGTGAGGAAAAGATACATCCTATTCAGATGTAAGTGTGAGCCACCCCTCGCCCTTCCTGTCCAGGAAGGCTATCAGAATGCAGATGAATGAAGATTAGTCCTCTGTCACACCCAACCCTTCCTGTGTTTGTGGCTGTCTAGAGGGAATGCACAAAGTGTAGCTGTCACCCAGCATGAACGTGTATTGGAGACAGGCTGCAGGCACACAGAGCAAAGTTAAGAGTAGAGAAATGTCCACTTTTTAAAAGTGGAATTTCTAAAATGGTAATGGTAAATCCAACTTTACCACTAAAGAGGATTTATATCCACCATTCCAAAGATATGAAACATGATGTAGCTCCTCCTTTCGGATTTGAAATTACAGCTTAAACAGTGTTTTAAGGAATCCACAATGATAGCCTATGTGAGGAGTAGGCCTTACAGCAGTAAAAAACGAATTTAGTTGTTTGTCACTGCCAGGGCAGGTAAAACTTAAAAGTACATGTCCTGCCTTTTAGTTCACACCACCCTGCCCTTTGGGTCACTTAGGACCTACCTTAGGGGTGACCTATGTGTAATAAAAGGGGAGTTTAAGGCTTGATAAGTGGTTTTAAATGCCACATCGAGGTAACAGTGAACTGCACACATACGCCGTGCAATGGCAGACCTGAGACAGGTTTGAAAGACTACTTGGGTGGGTGGCACAACCAGTGCTGCAGGCCCAGTAGTAGCATTTAGATTACAGGCCCTGGGTATATGGTATACCACTTTACAAGGGACTTAGAGGTAAACTAAATATGCCAATCAGGTGTACACCAATGTTACCATGTTAAGGGGAGAAGCACATGCACTTTAACACTGGTCAGCAGTGGCAAAGTGCTCAGAGGTCTAAGGTCAACAAAAAGATACAGCAAAAAAGTGGAGGGAAGCAGGCAAAATGTTGGGATGAAGACCACCCTAAGGATGACAGGTCTAACAATTTTCCACCAGCTTCCCTAAAACAGTGGACCCAGATTAAATCATGGTTGTGTTTAGGATAAATATTTACTAGTAGAATCATTGCATATCGCCCTGATTTCTCAACTTGACATGAACTGTCACAGCAAAACAAGATATCATGCTTTTCTACGCTTAAAGCATTTAATGTTAAAGTTATGAGTTTAGCCAACCATTCTCCAGGGGAACGTTTTGGGAGGAAATGAGCCCCTAAATTAAAGGAATTAAATGAATTATTTTAAATGCAGTGGGGGAGCTGTCGATTTTTCTCTCTCAGGATTTTTGCTTATCTAACCACCACAAGAATGGAGAGATAATCACTGAATCCTCGGTGTTTAAAAAAAAAGCTATGTTTGTTGTTCCAGTCTTGAATTGCACTTTTTCTTACTAAGGATAAATTGTTCTTGATTTTCTCTTCATTTCTCACCTTATTCTTTTAAAAGGTCACCCCATTATCTTTGCCACAGTTGTGCACTTCTTGTTGTTTCCACTTCTTTCCTCATTTATTGCTTTCATTTCTGCATTCCCTTTTTCAGCACTTAGAAGAAATGCGCTGCGTGCAATGAAATCACATATATAAAAAGAGGGGGTATCAATGTGACATACCAAGCCTATGTTAATGATCTCAATTCTCCTGGAGATATAAGTATGCAATATCCACCCACAAGGGAGCCACTATAGCATCTAGAAATGGGAACTCCACAAGCATATTCAAATGGGACAAGTGCTTTAATCTCCCATGCTTCATCTGAAGAATCAGCCCAATGATGTGCATGCTGAAAACACCCTCATGATCTCTTTCTTTCAAGGTAATTGATGGTCGGACTAGTGGGAATTGATGGTGCATAGCATAAAGGTGCCTGTAGAACAGTGTAGACAGAAAAACAGACTGATTTAAAGTTGGTTAACGGCAATTTCTTGCTATTTTACCTTTAATCTGTTGAGGGAGCAGAGGGCTTTTATATGAAAGACACCACTCGAAACAAAGAAGCGATTACTGCCGGGGGCAAATTTGCAATTGTTGTTCAATTATGGGATTAAGAGTTTGAGGGCAAGGAAGCAAAATATTGACCTGTAACATGCAAGGGATTATTGCAGGTTGGTGAAAAAAGTAACGCACAAGAGAAAGAAGGGCTTGAAAATGCCTGGTTGTTTTTGCATGGAGAACTCTTGTGTGTGCCACTGAGTTTTCTCACAATGGGGCCTCTGCCCACCACCCATCCCTAACACAGTGGCCCTTACTATGATATCAGTCAGTCTGACCACCGACCGACATTACAGCGGTACGAAGACTGTTCGACAAACAGTCGGTGGCCCGAACGCCCAATTAGGATGTGCGGGCGGAAAAGTGCTTTTTGACATTGTGGCTTATGCTGCAACCTGGGAAAAGGGCCGCATCTCAAGCGGCAATGTCAAAAAGCAGTTTGTGCACATTCATGCACTGTGTGCCAAGCACCATGTGGTGCCTGGCAGGCGGTGCATGAATGTGCATGGGGGCACTACATGTGCCCCCAGGGCCACTTACAGTGGCCCACGGGGGACAGGGGCCCTGCTTGGGGCCCCCAAAGTCCGTTTCTGACAGCCTTTTCATGGCGGTAGGACTGCCATAAAAAGGCTGTTGGAAAGGGACATCATAATCCCTACGGCGGTGCCTTCGCAGGCACAACCTCCATTGTAGGGATATGAGTCCGACCGCCACCTCGACGGGATCATAGATTCTGTCGGAGGCGGCAGTCCGTCCCCTGACTGTCAAGGGTCCCACCGGCATCGTAATCAGCCCCATTGTTCTTAAGCCTGCACACAAGTGATTTGATATTAACTTAGGTTGTTTTGTGGAACCGTTATGTAGTGTAATGGTAGGGGAGAATATAGGTGAAAGGTTAGGTGACTACCTGAGCCTATATTGGGGTACCTATATGAAACATAACACCCACTCCTCATCCGACTGGGTGACATACTAAAATTCTAACATACTTCTAGGCATTTGTACGCAAACAACTAATTCGTTCAAAACATTAGTGTTTGAAAAATATTCAAAAATGCTAAAAAAATGCTAAGATCGTAGTTTAAGCGGTAGAAGTTTTACTAAAATATGTTCTTATATATAGCCGTATATATAGTTCGAACAGCTATGAGTGACTGAAAGCCATGATGTTTTAGCAAAAGTTTCTGTTTGTTGAAAATTCCAAATTTGGATGTTTTTTGAAAAAGCCGAATTTTTCCCAGCACACGATGAGCCAAATGCTTATGTGTCCTGGCTGGGAGACGCAGCATCACTGTTGCTTGCAATCGCAGACGACGGTCCCTGCAACACCTTGCAGATCAGGTCAATCAAACACAGATGTTCCTCCGTAATCTCCACAGCTGCCGCTGGGGAGGCCTGTGTGACAACCAAGGCCTGAGTATTTGATGAGGAGCTGGTGTCCATTCCGACAGGAGCTGAAGCATCCTGTGGTGGCTCTAAGAATGCAGACGTTAACATTGGAATACGCTGAGGACACTGCAGAACATGGGCCGTTATCGGGTCCAGTAAAGCATCAACGTCCGGTGGCGCAACTGATGGAAGTGTTAGACAGAGATCCAACACGCATTCTTGTCCGCAGAACAGGCATTGGAGGACAGGCAGAATACAGTCAATCCAGAGTGGTCTAAATGATAGGAACCAAGATTCACTTAGTTCGCGAAGGCGAGGTGTGTCCAGATGGAGTACCATGCGATCACGGTATCGGCGCTCCAAGAGCGTTTTTTGAATCTCCTTGGTGACTGGGACGTCCATTGCGTAGCAGAAAAATGACAATCAGGATACCTGCTATTAGGAACAGGATCAGTGGAAACCCTCCAAAAATGCTTCAGAATACGGAGTGTATGAAGTTGGGAATAACTCCGAGGATTGTCTGAAAGGTGCTTAACAGTCCAGAACCTATGATCTTAAATAGGTGTACTATACCCGTAATATCAGACATGTTAAAGATACGTTGTACCATTTCTGTGAAATGGAAAGGGTAGTTTGTTCGTACTAGTGCCTGTATCTCAGCCGAGGACCTTGCAACCTGGAGATCATAAGTTTCTCGGGCGGAGGTTAAGGGCACGGTTTGCTGTAAAAGCATGGCTTTAATTCGGCTCAGAGTATCAAACCATATAAAGGAAACACTCAACGAAGGCCATAACAGCGCCTCCCTGAATGTATGGGTCAGTGGAAACAATACTTGCATACAGCAAGTAACCCTGGAGCTTACAGTGACAAGATATGCGAAGCCTGGGAGCATCCCACCACAACCTTGATCATTCAGCATCAAGTACCTCCCATTTGAAAGCAACTTGAACACCGGATTAATTTCGGCAGCTGGGGATCCTTTCAAGTGACAGGCTACATTAGCAACTGAACCATTACAGGCCCCGTGAAGCATGATAGCCTGGCATATGAGAAATCCAGTTAAAGAGTTCTCGTAGTTGGTACCACTAAGAAACACTTCCATGTCCCCATTCCTGCATCGAAATCTGTATGGCAATTCCCAAGATTCCTTGATGAATTCCCTACCCATCGTTTCATATCTGTCCACCTGTTGTTGTTCTAGGCAATACTGAAACTGGAAAGGTGTGACCGGTAATGTTATATGGCCATGGATTAACCCTTCTGTGGACGGTGACTGTGCCACAGTAAAAGGTAATTTGTCCAGTTTTTCAATGCGCAGCATTGTATATTTTGCTCCACTTTGTGCCATCGTTATCTGTTTCTCAGTTAGATTGTATGCAGAAAATAGGGACGTACTGTTGATAAATTGCCAAGGTACATAACCAGCGCGCAATGATTGCAGCATCCAGCTTAATAACATAATAGAACGTAGTTGAGATTGTCCGTGTTGTAGTATGGGCAAGTCCTGTTCTAGTATATCTCTAGCAGAAGATACAATGTTGCCCAGTGAATAAATCCTGGATGTTAATGTAGTCATACCATTGTCAACTACAGCTAACGCCTTTTCTAGGTTAATTCTATCTATTTCATGGAGTCTCTCTGCAACTTCTTGTTGAGAGATTTTCCAGATTTCATTATAGACAGCGTATAAGAAACGTTTCTAAAGTGGTTTTCGGGGACCTAACATAAAATCCCTTAAATCCACCTCATCTGAGAGTAAGGATAAGTGCTGTTTAACCTAGGAATGTGTTGAGGTTTTTAGCCAATCGAGGCACAACTTCCCAACGCTGTATGATGTCACCACCCCCGGACGTTCTCTTTGTACATAGCGTTGGTCCGGCCTATGGATACTAAACCCTTCTGTTGTGCCCTTGAATCTTGATTGACATCTGTTTGTGTCTGTGGGCCAAACTAACCATCACTCCAATTGGGGTCTGAAGTATTGTACTGCATGATGTCATCTATTGTATCCCTTCCACGTGATGTAAAATTAATGTGTGAAGGTGTGGGAATCCGAGGTGTGTTCAAATCCTTGTTCTTGGCTATTCCAAGACAGGAAGTCTATTGCACAGTGTCATTCAGAAATACTATCTGCTGTGGAATGAGGCACGCTCTAAATAGTGCTTCTGTTCCCTGAACTTGCCATTCCTTTGAACCCCAGAGTGATTTTATGTCTATAGTGTCCTTCCATAAGTCGAAAACCTGTTCAGACAGTTGGGAAATAAAGGATGCAGAATAAATCTGTTTGGTGTTAGTCAGCATATTTTTCTGTGCAGTTGTAGGTGCAACCTTCTAGTAATATGAAGTCGGGTCAGAAGTGTTAAACCCTGAAAAATAAGAACATTTCTGTGCAAACGTTTTCAAACTACCTTTTGGAGGTGTTGGGCAATGTTCCCATTGGTGGTATGTGAAAATATTTTGTGGGATACTGGATTTGTGTAAAAAGTGATGACCATAATGATGGTAACAGTACATAGTGTCAAAATCAGATGTATCCTCTAACATTTCATTGCTTGAAAATGCAGCGGATTGTTCTAAATCAGACAACATATTATTTACAGTTTCAAAAACCCAATCATCAGGAAATGTACTGGAGGTAATGATATAATTTAGAGAAATTTTAAATAAATGGTGTATTTTCAAAAGTTCAGTGGGACCAAGTACATCATAATCAACCTTGTCCCAAACAATACCATCAGGAATTGGAACAGCTGAAATGTTCACGAAAAACAGGTCTCTTTGTTCTCGATGAGATGATGTATGAGGTTTTAGGGCCAAGTGCACATTTGATACTGCATAGCTTTCTGGGAGATATTTTCCAATCATGAGTAAGCAAAAGACAGTCACTAGCCCAATCCAGAACAGAAAAAACAATATTCCAGTTATTATCCAGAGCTGGAGCCAAGGTGATGCTAAGTAAGTCTTTTTCAGAAAAGTGTAGAAATCACGAATTTGTTGCTTACAGGAACTGGGGCTGGCGTTGTCTCAGGTTCACTGGGATCAAGAGAGAAGGTATCAAAATCGATGAAGTAGCCAAAAGCAGATCGATCTATTTTTTGGTAGCTCAGCAGGTTTTGTTGAACTGGCAGGTGTCTCTTGTCGAGGCATATTGATGTAGACATCGGTGTTAGGCCGAATTGATATTTGTCTTTCATTTGTGTTTTGAAGTGATGTTTCAAGAGGAACGAGTTCCATTTCGTTGTTGGAAATTCCATCATTTTGTATTGGTGACTCTTCAAATGTTATGAGTCTTTCTGTCTGAACTTCCTGTATGGTAGCAAGAGGAGAGTATCGGCTACCCAGGAGCCCACGAGGCCTACTATTCAGTATCGGCCACATAGTGTAGTTTGATCAGATCAATGGAGACAAATCTCTTTTCTTTTTTGCCAGCAAAAGGCGGAAGAAGTACTTTTCTTGTTCCTTCGACAGCCAGGATAGGTACAGGCTTTCTGTATGATGGCCCAAATTCTTTCTTGTCCTCGATCTTTTCTCTGACCAGATCCCCGACTTTTGGGATCCAGACAGGTCTTGCCATGACTGATTTGACTGCCCCAGTGGCGGTGCGTTTTACTTGCACGTTGCTTAGTAGTGCCCGGGATTCATTCAGATCCTGTAAAACAGCCAAACGTTTATTGATGTCAAATGGTTTTTCATCTGCCACTGTGCTTTCATAATCGAGATCAGGTACCCACATTCTTGTCCCAAATAGGACCTCATGAGGAGTGACACCTCCTAGGGAACTTCTTGGCATATTATTAAGGGCTCGTTGGACCCCATATAAGTGATTGACCCAACTACCACCCGAACCTAATACTCTCGCTGTTAATGACTGCTTTAAGTCTCGGTTTTTCCTCTCCATGACTGAATTTCCCTCTGGATGGTATGGAGAGGAGTACCGCAATGCTACACCCAAACTTCCCATGGCTTCCTTGTAAGCCCTAGAGCTAAACGCGGGGCCATGGTCAGAATGTAATGCGCCAACTGCGTATGTCCCTATAAAGACTCGCAAATCTTTTATAACAGTTCGAGCGTCAGCCGAGCACTGAGGCTAAACCCACAGGAATCTGGAGCATGAATCCACTGCCACCAAGATATACTTGTAATAAGCCCCATTTGATTGTAGGGGGCCGCAGTAGTCCAAATAGACACAGGCGAGTGGTCTGTCTGATATTAGTAAAGGTGTCTGCACTTGACGCGCCACGGTGGAACCCTTCATCTGCTGGCAGATGTCGCAATTAAGGACAAAAATCTTCGTTTGTTTAGTTAACCCTGGCCACCTATAGCGCTGTTTCAATAATGAGACCCTCATGTGCAGCTAGAATTAAACCTAATCTGCGATCCATGTTTGGTATTACTCTATCCCCCACTCCTGGAATCTGAGCATACGGAATGCTGTTTGCATCTAACTTGTAGGAGTACTTGAGTGGAAAAACTTTCGGTAAGGCTGTGCTGTTTTTGCGTGCAGCAATGACAGCTACCATTATCTGTCCGTCTATTCTTGTTTTTGAATGAGTGATTGCAACTATGGCAGCAGTTCGTACTGCCCCCTTCGCGGCTTCACCAGCCAATGAATTCCCTTCAACGTGAACGCCACCACGTTGATGACTCAGCGTGTGTATCACGTTTTTCAACTCAGCTACCTGTTCCCATAGGATTTTATGCTTAATTGTGTCACCTTTTGAGACTTTAAACCCATTTTGACCCCAGTAGTGAAGATATTTGTTGTATGACTGGACACAATAAAAAGAATCGCACACAATCAGTGTGTGGAGTTCTCGATCCATATTTATTAGTGCCTGTAACAGGGCTTTTAATTCTGCTAGCTGTGCCGTGCAGTCTCCTAGAGACTGTGCCTTCGTACTGCTGGGATGGAACTTGCCATCCTGCATACGACCCATCACAATCGCACACGTGGTGCTGTATTGCTGTTTACTTCCTATGACCGGCTGAGCAGATCCATCAGTGTAAATGATATATTCATACTGATCTAGAGGCATTATTTCATTTGGTAGAGAATATTCTTGTTCATATTGCAGAAATGCTTGTGTTTTTAGACAAGGGTCATATCTGTATTCTACATCCGTTGCAGTGAGAGAATTAGCCCATTGTATCCATCTTGGATGTAAGGCTTTAGCATTAGGAACGCTTGCCTTTGTAGCAGCCTCTAAGGCTGGTACTGGAGTAATGACAATTATTCGTTTCCCCTGAGCCAGTGCTCTTTCTCTTACTACAGCGGTCTGTACTGCTGTCAGGATTTTTTCTGTAGAAGCAAAGCGCATTTCAGCGTTTGTGTACAAGTGTGATTTGTATGCTATGGGTACCTTTTCTCCTTCATTGACGGTTAGGTAAGTGTACCCAGATTGACCCGCTATAATACGGATCACCAGGTTTGCGGACATTTACTTGTGTCTGCAAGTGTTTCCAAGCTATCATGTCAGCTTGTAGGGAACAAAGGATATCTGTGTGTTCCTGTGTCCAATGCCTAACTGAAAAATCAGGTCTTATTAAGTCGTAGAAAGGTTCAACTTTTTCTGCGTAATGTAAAATGTATGTTTTGCCAAAATTTTAAAATCCCAATATGGATTGTAAGTTTTTCAGCGATTTAGGAGGTTGGAGCAGCGCACACTTTTCTAAAAAGTTAGCTGCCAGGCTTTTACCTTCACTTGATAACTCGTATCCCAAAAATAGGACATTGAGGTGGGCTATTTTCGATTTTTTTAAATTAAATTTGTAGCCCTCCGAGGCGAACCCCAAAATGATGTTGTTCACCCAGGCCAAGTGATCCTTTAAATCATCATCCGTCAGATAAATATCATCTACATAGGACAATGCCTCTTCATCCAAATTCTGAAGTAACTCTGTTACCCTAGTGGAGAACAACCTAGGGCTATTCTTATACCCTTGAGGGAGTCGACAAAATTGATGCTGAGAACCTAGCACTGAGAATGCTGTCAGATATCTGCTTTCAGGTGCTTTATTTTGGCAGAAGAATCCATTTGAAATATCTAGTGTTTTGTATTTTTTCTGCACAATGTTATTCATCAATGCGGCACTGTGTGCATTCTGTACTGCAAATGTTTTTGTGCATGTGTTCAGATGTCTGTAGTCTAAAACTAGATGGTATGAATTATCGGGTTTCATTACGGGAAACAAAAGATTATTCATTGAAGAGGTGCAGGTTTCAATTACAACTTGGTATTCAAGTTGATCTAACATCTCCCTGACTTGTTTTTTTGCTTCTTGTTTTATTGGGTACTGTCTCTGTGGAGTTGGAGTAGTTTTTACTGGGATTGTATGGTGAGGTGACTCAGCATCCCACCCAACATGGTTGCGATATAGTGCTGGAGCAAGGGGGACCGCCCACTTCTGCGCGTATGTGTGTTTTAATTTAAGTGAGCCTGAGCGGTAAACTTCGCTCTGCCGGTGAATTTCACTGAGTTGCAACTCCGCGCTCCAGTTCAAATGCGGAGTTAAGCAAAAACCTCTGCCTACCACCGGCGGAGCGGAGTTTACCCCAGGCGCGCCCTCGGGAGCCGACTTGGGAATCGAGACAACAGCAGCAGCAAACAGGATGCAGTAGTATCAGACCTGACACGTGCTGCTCGTGTCTGCGAAGCCACATCTTTGTTTCTTTTTTTTTTCCACACTTTTTTTTATATCTTGATATCATGTGATATCACCAGGAAAAGCGAAACTGAAACACTGGTTTCCCGCCTGGCTGTTTTTTTCATGGGGATGCAATGCAAAGCAAACTTGCGGGCATGGCCGGAGATCGACTCCACCTCCCCATGCAGGAGCAGGGCTAGAAGGATGTGCTGGCTCTGGACTCTGGGCAGCAGCAGGAGAAGAACACGCAGACCGGAGCGAAGAGCACACAGACCGGAGTGTGTAGAGTTGCAGACTCAGGAAGACAGCCAGGCCGGGGCTCCCGCACACCGAGCACTATGCAGGCCTGGGGGTCACGCTGCTCTGTGTCCTGCTGCTGACCTCAGACCCAGTGCAGTGAGTAGTAAATGAGTATACTATTTGTATTTTTTTAATCCTATTTGCACTAGCTGTCCTTGGTCCCCTGCCACCAATGGAACGTTCATTTTATCTAAAAGTAACAATGAAAAACGTTATTTGTAAAGTTTATACTGTACATGTAAGTTTGCAGTGCCATCTAGTGGCGAGTTTTATTAACACTAGGTTCTTTACTGTACATTCACCTAGCATTCAACAATATGTTTTATTTATCACATCTACTCTGCCCGCTCGCAGAACTCAAGTAGCGCGGCAGAGTTTTTTTTCTGCTTCACGGAGTTCCGCGTAGCACGCTACGTGAACTCCGCCCAGGGTTAGTTTTAAGTATATTGGAACGAGGTCAGAAAAAGCTGGTAAAATTACCGTTTCTCCCTTTGTGCAATCCATAACAATTTCAGGCGGCCAATCTCTTTCAGCTAAAAGAATGTCATAGCCAAAAGTCAGGTTCTCCCAAAAGAGACCTTTAATTTTTCTGGGTTTGTCCCCCTCCATTTGGGGTGTTATCTCATGTAACCTATGTGGGACACTCACCCTTGTAACAGGTGTTTCCACCGTGATATGCTCATTCAGCTCCGCTGCCAACAGAAATTCCATCAGGTTCTGGCGACCTATTGTTACTTCTGCTGCGCTGTCTAGCATTGTCAGAGCCCATTCCCCGTTCAGAAGTTGAGTACTCAGAATTCTGGGCATGTCTAACTTTAAGACCTGCTACTTTCTTCTTTTTAAATTGAAGTTTTGATTTTGGCTTCTCTTCTTTTTTGGAAGTATAATCTGAAGTGCGTGGTGTATCTCTGTACTTTGTACGCTCTTGTCTATGTTCTGACCGTCCTTCTCTCTCGGAGTTTCTTGGTGAACCCTGAAAGGAATGAGAGGAACGTGTATTAGTATCCTGATACCTGTCAGGTTTTTTAATGTTATCACAGTTCCTAAGTTTGTACCTCCTTTTGGAGGGCTCCTGTTGAGAAGACCCACCCCTGGATTGTGATCTATTCTCTCTATACTTTTGTTTTTTATTGTTATTATCCTGTTTCTTCTTGGAAGAATCATGTGCTTGCTTGGTGTTATCCTTTTCAGGACCTCCATTAGATGAGGTTTTGTTGCTCTAGCTCCCAAACTATCTCTACCTAATTCAGCATAGGTGTCTTCAATAATTTTAGGTAATTCACGTTTCTGTTGTAAAGGAGTGAAATCCCTCAGGCGTTGGCGTATTCCCACTGCTGCTGCATCCCCTTTAACGTTAGCTAATATGATAGCTGATACCTGTGCAAAATTACCTAGTAATTTCATCCCTAAGTTCAGAGCAGGTTCCGCTCCATACTCATTCTGTACTTGTCTTAATACATCTGGTATTACTGCTAATGACGGGATACCATGAGTTCTGGTATATATGGCAGCGAAAACTGTACCCCATGTGGTGCAATCCTCTAGCTGGGGAGCTATCTCCATTGGCAAGCAGATTGTTAGCATTCTATGTTTTACTTGAGGGCTGGTTTGTGGAAATTCTGCCTCTAGCTGTGTTATTTTCTGAGCTATCCAGAATGGCATTTGCTCACGTTTAGTGGGCATTTTACCCATAACTGTGTGTAGCGTTTGTGGTGTAATTTTAGTTGTAGATCCCTGAATGTGTCCTGTATGTGTAGCCCTTGCTGGCTGAAGTGTGAGTGTTCTCATCACGAACTGTGTCAGGTTGCTGTAAAGTTTTATTATTTCTTTATGAAGTGGGCGTAAGTCTGCCACTGGCATTGAGTCAATATCTGGATGTGGTGTGTAAGCCGCAAGGACTGGCCAAGTGGCTCCATCTCTTCCGAGCGGTCCTAGTCTTACTTTGTCTTTTGTTTGGGGGAGGGCGCCTTTAAACCAGTTTATGTGCTCCTGGTAGGTGAGCGGAACTTCAATGTACTCATATGGACAGTATTCCTCTGGTGTTTCATCTTCAGTGTAAGAATGAAATGTATGTGATTGTGCATCTGCTTGTGGGAATTTAACCCATGAATAGAATACCTCTGTTCTATATGACTCGTGAGCCTCAATCATGAATGTTACTGTCCCACCCCTAGCTGTGACTCCATAGTCTGCTAGTTTTAGAGTAAGGGCATTTCTGACATTTTCTGAAATGTTAATTTCAACTTCCTCTCATTCTTCCCTAACTGTAGCACGTTGTGCTTGCACAGCGGCATCTTCATCAGCCATTGTTTTTGAAAGAAGAAATTTCAAGGAAACTGAGATAAGGTTTTATGCACAATAGGAACTGTTTGTCCTTCAAGCTTGATAAACCTACAGCCAATACATAGGATATGCCTACTTAGCTGTGGCAGATAGTTCCCTTTCCACTCCAGACGTCTCTGGGGAAATGTGAGTAGGGGTCTCTGAGAAAAGCACGACTGAACTACTCAGATTTGACTGTTAAATAAGTGCCAAACCAACGTTGGCGGCTCCATGTTGTGTAGTTCCTATAAACCTATATAGGACCTGCTCATTTAGACAACATACACTGTAGGATTGGTGTCCAGACTGATTCTAGACACCCCCACCAGGTATGTTAGCCTGTATACCAGCTAGCTCACAGTGCCACTAGAAACCCCTCTTACCAAGGAGATAATAGTTCTTGGCAACTATCGAACATGACAACCCTGACCCCTCAGGATCGTGGGAACAGTGCGATACCTTTCGCTCAGTCACTCGTGCTCACTTTGTCCCAGAGAGATACACAGAATAAACGTTGTGGACATTTTTCAATAGGCATTTATTGAACCAGCATCATTCTAGTGTAAAATAGGTGTGCTGAAACAACCATTAGACAGAAACAGATATAAATGATTAGAAGCACTAACAGAGTAAAAGGATGGTAGATTTCTACCTTCATGCTAAAACAATGAATACAGGCAAGTATATAAAATACATGTCAGTAAAATGCGTACTCCTACAATGCAACACTAACTAGATGTACCTAAGTGTACCTAGTATGTATGTAGGTGGAAAGCCAAGAATCCCTCTAGGATAAAGTCAACCCCGTTACCTGAAGTGAGAGACTGTGGGACCCCGTCTTGGTCTCGAGATGGACACCCCGCAAGGGATGTCAGACCACTGCGAGCTGGAGTATCTGCGTGCAGGAACCTCATGGAAGTCCTTTTCTCCTCTGACTACCTCAGCAAGATATGGTGTTTATATACCCAAAGTGGTACCCTCAGGGGTTTTACCTTGCTGTGTCATGTCGGACTTAGGATGACGGAAGGAATGAGCCTTATACATAGTTATTATGCAGGAGATGGTAGTCCTGCTGAGTTTCCAAGAATTCTCATGCATAATGGATGAGGCCAGTTTTCAGGGAAAACCATACGTCCTGTAAGCAGTATCGTAACTAGGTAAAAGGTCAGTCCCAAGAACCGTTATGTTGTGTAATGGTAGGGGAGAATATAGGTGAAACGTTAGGTGACTACCTGAGCCTATATTGGGGTACCTATATGAAACATAACACTTTGCGTCGACAACAACAGCCCCGTGTTTCCTGCCAACACGAAATTCCGATCCTTGACTAGCTCTTTGCATCAATAACAACTGCCCCATGGGCCCTCCAGCAAAAGGAAGTACTGACTGAAGAGTGGGACACCAGCAACCCACTGTCGACAAGCCCCTCTCTTGATCCAGCCCAACTGCCGACAAACTCGTCCACGACAGCTTCTTGTGTGAAACTGAACTAAGTAGAAGGTAAACTTTCCGCCTAGCCAAACCTGGTCACTGTATCTGACATTTTTTTACTGTGCATTTTGGTATATGTAGTCTTACATTACTACAAGTCCTGACCGAGAAATAACAGAACTAGATGAGCCACCTATGCCTGTAATGGGACGGTTCTGTGTTACAAAATTCCATGTATGAAAATGTATATTATGTATGTTCATTTATTTCACCAAGATGATGATTTCTCTTTCTTAGATTTAAAAATGTTTTCCATCTGGTGAATATCTGCTTACACCCTTTAAACTATAGGCAGGTGAGAGACCTATGAATAAATGCTATGATCCACAAGCAATTTACTCTAGATTAGATAGGTGTAGCCCTATAAGTGAGAAAGTCATTGCAAAAGTGGATAAATACCCACAAAGTTATGATGCTGTGGTTGCTGTCCTAATTGCATTACATTTTCCTGACTACCCCCAACTCTCTTCTAGTAACATTCTCTAGGTGTCACCTACAAGTGCCAAGAAATCTGCATCCGTTTCTGCTCCTTTACACTTTTCAGTGACCAATAGACATGCAAAACTGTGATAGTCCACCTTTTGAGAATCACAAGGTTGGAATGCAGAGTTTAAATGTTTTTAGTGCATAAGTTAGATCTTCCAAGGCAAAGATTTGTGAATCAGGCAATACATTTAATGCAAGTTATCACAGTTTGTAATATACGAGCCAAATGCTTTAGTTTGTTGTTTCAAGTGTAAAGCCAAAGAAAATAACAATTTTCCGGTCTCGTCAGGATACAGGATTTTTCTCATGGTGTTTTATGTGATGACCTGTTTCAATAAATAAACCTACTTCTTTTAAGCATTTTCCTAAGAACAGTAAAACTGAGTCGTGCTGACAAACTATAATCATTTGCATTGTTGTTCTAAATTTACACTTTATAAAAGCATCTCCCTTCATGATGGTGTTCTGTTTGTTTTCTTTGCAGAAATGGAATGTGAGCCAGACGAAAATTCGGATCATATCAACAGTTATATTCATTTTATTTGGCTGTGTACTGTTTGTTGCCATTCCTTCAGTCATTTTCAAGCACATAGAAGGCTGGAATACATTAGATGCAATTTATTTTGTAGTCATTACTCTAACCACCATTGGATTTGGGGACTATGTTGCAGGTAAGATCGTGTCTCCAATTCATGTATATCTGCTGTGAATACCAATGGAAGCATTAGCGCATTGGCGAAGCATACACGCCCTCCCCCTCTTTTTTGCCACATTAGAACCTCACTAAAGCCTAGAGATCCCTATTTATTTAGCCGTGATACTGTTGAGTGTGTTATCTCTTCACAGACGGTTCCACTAGCAGCGGCGGTCCGTGCAGGTAAGCGCAGCGGGGTGGTGGGGTGGGGTGGGTAGTCGACAGACAACGGAATAGGGAAAATTAAATAAATGAATAAATCCTATTCCGTCGTCTGTAGACATCCCCCTACCCCACCCCACCCCGCCACGCTTACCTGCACGGACCTCTTCTGTACACTAGTTATTGGTATGGGTAGAGTTAGGGTTTTATAGTTTCCTTGTGAATAATTAAATTTTTACCATGGGCTCATTGTAGGAAAGCACAGGGCATGCAGTGTTTCTCATTTCCAGTTTCCAAATAATCTTGCTTTGGGTGGACACAAGAGTGCGGTAAAACCTCCAGCTTTGAGGGTTTCCCCGCACACATTTAGCTTGTAAAAAGCAGGCGAAATTTACCCAAGGAAAAGTGCAAAAACATCTGTGCACAGACACATATTGCTGCAGCTATTTACCGACTGAAAGATAACATTTCATTGTGGTGTAATAATACCCTACCCTTAGTATAATTCCAGGTAAGTTACTAACGCAGGCCTCAACTAAATCTTCGTTTGTCTCCCACATAGTAAGCGCACAACGTGACATTCCCTCCTCCCCAAATTACATCACCTTACCGCCCCGCTACGCCCAAGAACTCTCGGAATCAAGGTATGTGGTCACGGCGTAGCCTTTTTATTCACATCAAACCCAGTAATTCAGCACATGCTATCACCAGAGAAAATTATCCTTCTTGGATATATCACAATTATTCACAGCTTCACTTTTTCTCAGCATAAACATGTCAACGGCAGTAAGGAAAATAGGTACAGCATTACAACTTTTAACTCGGCCGTACACTAGAACTTGGCCGTACATTTGAACTTGGCCGTCTCGGCCCACATCTTCCATTCTGCTGCGCACGTTGCGCCGGCCGGCTCCAACCCGCTACAGCCAACAGTGGCATTACTCGACAACCTGGGCACCGCATACCGCACCGGCCCACCGGGGTACCTGAACACCGCCAGCCTCCCCAAAATTGTAGTCAGTCCGTACATTGTGGGTTATGGCAATAGAGTGCAGGACCACCGGTAGGTCTGTCCCTCCTCCCCGCCGACCCAGTGCACACGTGTAATCTACCCCTTCCTGGGGTCCATGGATTGGCTGCACCTCCATTGTTGTGCATCCCTTTGTTGTAAACTGTCAGCGATCCGCCACAGGGTGAGAAGCTCACCGGCGCACTCGCCCTCCACCCCTGACGCTGACAGTGCTTAATTCACCATCAACCACTACCAGAGTACTCGTATGCCATGTTGATACCTTTATTAATATACATGGCATCCAATGGCATCACACTGTAGTGGCCCTTAAATGTTTAAAACATTAGTAAAGTCTGTAGTGACCTTTAAATGCTAAAACTTTAGGAAATTAAATTGTAAATGCAATTAAGCCTAGCAATAAGTTGTCCCTACTTTTGAACACTTTGCTGCGCACCCTGTGCTAGCAGGCCACAACCCCGACCGTGCTTAATTCATTAGAACCCGGTGCAACCATAGTACCTATTCAGATATTTATATTATTATGCAGGGCATCACACTCTAGTGACACTTATATGTTAAAGGCCTTAGGAAATTAACATAGTCATTGCCGTTATCGACCGTGCTTAATTCATTATAACCCAGTACGACCATACTAGTATCCTATTTGGATATTTATATTATTATGCATGGCATCACACTCTAGTGACACTTATATGTTAAAGGCCTTAGGAAATTAAAATAGTCATTGCCGTTAAGCCTAACTTAAGTTGTCCATACTCGTGAACACTCCACTGCGCACATTGTGCCGGCAGGCCTCCACGCGCTACAGCAAATAGTTGCTTAATTCATCATAACCCGGTAGAACGGTACTAGGATTCCAGTTGGATAATTATCTTAATATGCATGGCATCAACTTCTAGTGACCCTTATATGATAAAGGGCTTAGGAAATTAACATTGTCAGTACCGTTAAGCATAACTTTATGTTGTCCATACTCCTGAATACTCCTCTGCGCACATTGCACCGGTAGGCCACAACGCGCTACAGCCAATAGTTGCAGTACATGAAATCCAAGGCATCGCATAACGCACCAGCCCTCTGCTACCTGGCCCTTCCCAAAGGGAGCTTGCCAACAAGCGGGTCTGACAACTGCATCCCCGTACATCTCCTTGACTATTAGGAAAGGGGCATTGCATACCGCATTGGCCCCACTGGGCAGTGCTTAATTGACATTAGAGACTGCCTGTACTGTGCAATGAGTGTTGCCAAAAAGTGAGTGACCACTGCATCACCTGTCCATCTCCTCCACCATTAGGAAAGAGGCATTGCATACCGCATTGGCCCCACTGGTCATTCTTTAATTGGCGTTAGAGACTGCCTGTACTGTGCAGTAAATTATTCCCCAGGACCGGCCGCCATTGTTGAATATTGGGCCTTTGAACAGCAGAAATATGAACACCTGCCCCCACTGTGCCGTTATCCTTGAACAGAAAGCCCTGGGGCAGCAGAGATTTGGGCTCCTACCCTCACTGTTTAATTAACGAAGCCACGGGACCGGGACCCCTGATCACGGGAGACTCCCGGCCATAAACTATGCGGGTCCATTCCCCACCTTGCGAAAAAGGGGACTGACGACTGCATCCCCTGTACATGTGCTTTACCATTAGGAAAGGGGCATTGCATACCGCCTTGGCCCCACTGGGCGGTGCTTAATTGACGTCAGAGACTGCCTGTACTGTGCAGTAAGTTTCGCCAAAAAATCAGTGACCACTGCATCACCAGTCCATTCACTTCATTAGGAAAGAGGCATTGCACACCCCACCATAAACCATTCTCTGCCTATAAATACTTGACAACGTAAGAAAGCCACTCTAATTATGGGCGATTGTATTAGCTACCACTGCCCGTGGCATAAGCCGCCAATAAATCGCCCCCGTTACGGGATGCGTGTTCTCTAAGCATCTTCCTTTTGAAAGCCTACTCCATCAGACCTTACAAAAGGAGTGCTGCTTTTGAATGGAAAAGAAGTTTTATGTAAATACTTGGCAATTAAGCGACGCCCACTAACAGTGTACAAATTATTGGGATGAGCATTTGAAATGCATTTCTGCTCCAAAGTCCACTCCATGTTAAATGTGCCTGACCCCCTCAGCCCTTACGAAGGACTGCTGACACCAATCCCCAAATTGCATGTGGATTTTGTTAAAAAGAAAATCGCTACCTGGTATTGGGATGCCTTTAACGTGCATCTCGTTCCCAATGCCCACTCCTCGTTAAGTGTAGAGTACGCCATCAGCCTCACACCAGGTTGCTGACACCTGAAGGGGAAGAGAAATTCTGCTAATAAATACTTGACAATGCATAGAACCAACCTACCATTCATATAATTCTTAACAATTCCCCATAGTGCCTACCTATTATGTCAACCATAAATATCCATGTGTAAATGGGCCCTTATATAAATAGCCACACTACCCAAGAATGTGACCTCTGACAGAGCCAAGGGGAGCCTTAGTGAAGGGTGAATAGCCCCCATTGTACCCCAAAAGCGTAACACACCCATTTTATAATATGCAACTTGCCTACCAACCCAATAGCTGCTGGCGATGATAGAACATCATTGTCCCAACTTGCCACAAATCATTCACAGCATCCCAACTGGCCCCTGGTCACTACCCTGTCTCCGCAGCCCGTCCATGTTATTACCACAAAGCATGACTTGCCCTTGCCCCGCGCATTTTTTCCACCAAAAAGGGGGCATCTAGGTGCCGAAAAACAGATGCTTATTTTCCAACTGAAGTGTGATTATTTGCTTACCAGCGACAAGATAAAAGGTTAAATGTACCCACCACGTGCACAAACACGTGCACACATTCCAGATTATGTAAAATTCCCAAAGCATTAAATTGTAGCCAACAAGAACTATGGTGTTGCAAATATTTTAACCAAGAGGACAAACCCGGGGCCCCATAACAGATGTATTAATCCCGCAATCCAACCTGCCTGGCCTAACACGTGCACACTTTCCAGATTATGTAAAATTCCCAAGGCATTACATTTTTCCCCAACAAGAACTATGGTGTTGCCCATATTTTAACCAAGAGGTCAAACCTGGGGCCCCATCATGGATGTATTAATCCAGCAATCCACCCGGCCTGGCCAGACGACGGAACCAGAAAATTAATGAACATAATTCGATAACCCACGCACTCGTTCCAGATTATGTAAAATCCCCAGGGCATAAATTTGAAGCCCACAAGAACTATGTTGTTGCAAATATTGTAACCTAAGGCAACCATAATACCTGTTGCGTAATGCTGGCAAACGACCCAACCCAGGAATGTACCGAAAAGTAACCGCAGCCAACGTAACCCCATCGCCCCACCACTGTAAATTATTATTATTATTATTATTATTTTTTTTAAGCTCATGCCTTCTGATGACTGCAATCCGAAAACGCCTCCACGTAACAGCACCAAACCATTTATTCGGGAAAATAGCCATGAAGCGGTCCGCCCCAGAGAAGTACAGTATTTCGTGCCTTCTAAAGGCAATTCGTCAATGCTATGGCTCTAGCAAAGCTTATTTGCACTGCACCTAGATATGGGAAGGAGAGGTGAACCATTTCCTTTCGTGTGCCAGAAATCCAAAAATAAACAGTATTCTCTCCCCCTTATGAGTCCGCTGTATCCGTGCATTGCCGACTGCGGCCATAAAACTAACGTGCCCGGCCTTCCGAGCCTTTGAATGTAATTGCACCAGTAGGAATTGGAAGAAAGAACAAGGCCTGTTACAGAAGAACTGTTATTGGTGTATCCAGAAATACCCCGATGTATCAAAGCCACATAACTTATGACTGAACCTTTCAGCTGTGTTTAAGAAATGCCCAAACTATTTTATGGCACCCAAGGTATACAAATAGTGCCACTTTCACAATGCCTAAAGCCTTCCTAGATGCGGAAGTCTATTAACCATGGATGTATAATGATAGAGAAGCCTCCCAACAGAACTTGTCTTTATGTATGCATACCTTATCCGTCCTGCCAGGAATTGACACTGAGAACTTCCACCTGACTATTGCCCCGAGTAACATATTCAGCACCCTACCTCCTCTTATGCCCTGCCGTCTGTAATGAAGAGCCCGGTTCAAAGTAAGCGGTAAGCGGTTTGTGCCGCGGGCACTACGCCGCCAGGACTGAACCAATGCCTTGCCTGCCAAGATAATGGCTGGAAGAGGATTCGAGGAGTCCCTCTCAGGCAGACAGCACTTTGACGTTAGCAGCAACGATGTACAGAGATGCCACAAGACCACCAGGGCTAAATTAACTGAAGATAGCAAGCAAGGAACAAAACGGTGGGAAACGGTTGAATAATTTCGCAATTAAAAAACCCATTTTTTTTAATTTTTTTTTAATTATTAGGCGTGGCAGAAGTCAATGTCACCGCTGCAGCCGGCCAACCTGGTGGTTACTTTCTCTATTGAGATATATTAGTTTGCAGCAATAGTAAGAGCGAACTCTGCCCTCTGCAGTGGTAAAAGGCATCATGGCCACAGACGAGCTATTCTGAAGTGATAAAACGGCGCGCACCATACGTTTAAAAAATTTTTTTTTTTTTATATAGCTCGAACTGGACCCGAAGGTTTTGGAGCGCTTTACATGAGCACCATATTTACATTACCCATTCAGGCACGGGGACGGGGAATCCCTTGGAAAAGGCTTACGCGCAGAGGGGGATCTGGGAAAAGCGTGAAAGGGGAAAGTTTCTTTTCTTCTCCGCACTGGTTGTTTTGCTGCCATTGTAGTTTAATGTCTGGGATGATTGGATTAGCATAGTTTAAATGAACTAAATCCAAGCACATCTGAATCCAGTATGACAGAAAGCGTACTGTAGCAATGCCAGACCCCGCGAATGTTCAAAGTTGCCCTCCTCCGCTCTGCGGAAATGTGCTACGTTTAACAATGACGTTCACTGTAGAAGCAGCCACGGCTTAGCTGAACAGCTGAAACTTGCGCCTTTTGAAGGTTGGCATCAGCTGTCTTGTCTTCACCCCTCCCTCCAACGCGTCCTTATCCGTGACACTTCGACTTTTAATGCATTGTATAATACGTATAAATTACTTTGTGGGTGCACCATCAAGTTAGCGATGTTAAATTTATAAATTACGAGAGTTATTTTGCTGTAAAGACGTATAGGCAATGTCCGATTTACATTCCTACATTGAGATGTTTATCTATGCGCATGTCAGCCCTTCGCATGCCCGGAGGGGCGCGGTGTCCTGTTTGGTGTTGCTTTGCCTGTCCTGCTCTTGTATTAAGTTTTTTTTTTTTTTTTTTTCTGGTTTTACTCTGGTTTTGTGAAAGCCCTGTTTTGCTCCAGACAGAAACACACGCCATGCCACCAACTATCTGCCTCAAACCGCGGAAATATAATTCCTTCTGCGCGTATGTTCAAGTGCGACCCCAGGCCGCCATCGAACCCCAGACCATGCAGTCACGCCCCCTACAATCGGCTCGCTCTCTACCTTTTTTTTTTTAATCATCACCTTTTGCAGTGCGAGTTCAATTACGCTGAACTTGTACACACTTCTTAATAGACAGTTGAAGTGTGTTCAGCCGGCTACTTGCAGCCTGCTGCATAAAATACTATGTTTCTCGTTCCGGTGTTCCGGTAATTTAAACATCTCTGAACCCCGGAAGATATAACCTTTCATGAACGTAACATTGCGAACATTGCGATATTGTCTGTGCGGTCCCATGCCCTCCCATCTCTCCTGAAAGCGCCCATTATGCGCTGCGGGAAACGCACGGAACACAAAACTCACAATAATAAAACGCCCTTTAAGAGGGCGAACCTCTACGCCACGGCCCCTCCAACCCAGCTTGCCACACAATGCCAGCCGCCGACCGGACACTTTCCTCTTCATCGTCGACGACGCTCCTGTGGTCCTGCTGTGGTCCGAGGAGACAAAGAGAACGAAACTCCCAGAGCCCACCCCTTAAATAACCTACTGAGTTTCGTTTCATCCTGATGACATCCATAGGCCAGCCCATCTTTATCCAGCCCCTCTACTCACGGCCAGACCCCGGAGGAGGCTCAGCCCCGTGGCGCTACTAAGGGCGCCCCTCCGCTAAGCGCGGGGGCACATGCTCATTCCAATACATGAATTTGTGCAGGTGTCAATAACTCTATTCAAAGAGTTGCATTTTAGGCATTGTTTTTTCCTAAAAATATATAATTTGAATAAGAAAGATATAGCTTGTGATCATAACAATGTTTTTGCCTAATCATTTAAATAACTTAAGTACATTTTAGTACGTGTTATTTTACTCTACTTTGTTCTGCATCGACCAGTGCTCTTTGCAGCAGGTAAAATCATTGTTCCTAGTTTTGTTGAAATGTATCTAAATAAATGTTTAATGTGTGTTAGGGGTCAGGTAGACCATGCCACAAAACGTTAGTTGCAAAAACTAAGCTACATAGTTCCCAATTGTGCTGTTTTGCCAAGATTGTGTCTGTTGTGTGCACAAATTGTCAAATAAATGTATTACTGTCATCTAGAATCTGTTTTTCATGCAGTATTTCAATTTCAGTGATATCCTTTACAGAGATGTTCTATCGAGCTTACCCTCGTCTACGACCAGCTCAAAGCGGTGGTAAATTCGAGCACAAAACTAGAGTGGAAAATCAACACTCTACATTTTTGCTCCATATGACCCTGTAATGTTTTTCATCAGCACATCATATTCCTTTATTGCTAACAGTCTCCTTCTGACTGCCCTCGAAAAATCGGGTGCAAAAAACACCCTTTGCCACAGTATTGTTTCCTTGTTTATTCCAGAATCTGAGTTTTGCACCATGCAGGGGGCAGCTTTTCCACGAGGGCGTTTAGGGCGTTGCCCCTCCAGTCATGTAGGAAGGAAGAGGAGGAGACTGACCGATGTGTCTGTTGTTCTCCCAATGCAGGTAGCAGAGCAGGATACAGGCACACATTGGGCTTGTGTGTTAGCGACTTGAATATTGCACCATCATGCATGCCCAATGTGTCTCAGAGAGGGAGCTTTGAGGGCTGGCAGGAACTAAGACAAACACCTGAAGCACCAGCTAAGGGTGAGTATTAGGCTCGCCCCAAGCTATGACCTGTGCTGGCTGAGCGGGCCTTCTAGAGCCCTCCTCCTCCACAACATATTGTCTAATCTCTGAGGCGTTTAGCCAATGAGAGGAGCAGGTGCTCTACTGGCAGGAGAGCCATGTCTGTGTCACTGTTTCATTGCCGAAGACCTCATTTCCTCGTAACACAGTATCCCCTGAGTTTACAACTTGCAACCTCACCATTACCTTGGAGAGAGAGACAGACAGACAGAGAGAGAGAGAGAGAGAGGCCTAGCATCACGTGACTGCTCCCCTTGGGGCCCACAATGCATCTAATAGACGCTGCAGAAGGTAACAAGAGCTGGGAGGGACACCTCGGCACCCCGAGTAGAGAGGGTAAATAGTTTGAAAAGGGGTTGGGCAGCGGTCATGTATGTGTGAAACTGTGCGTGCACGTTTTCTTACAACAGAGCATGTGTATATGACCGTATGCAGAAAGCTGCATCGCTCTGGGGGGCAGAGGGCCAACATCAGGCCTTACTGAACTGCCCTGCTGAGCTGCTACCCGCCTGCTTTTTGGGAGTGAATAGTTTTCATGGTTTAAGCAGCAGTTGGGAAAATAAGTGCAATACGTAAAAGGAACAAAAAATATTACAGCACAGCTAGTTATATAATAATACTTTTAACACAGTCACTCTTCTATAGGTCTCTCTTGTCTGAGAGCTGGAATCAGCAATGCCAGGTATTGGGGTCCTCCATTGCACGAGCAAGCCACGCACATAGGTCCTTTAGTGCGTGTCCAAGCTCCACATGTCTCCATCTGTTCTTCACTGTCCTTAAGGCCTCGGTCAGTTCAACATCCCCAATGATGAGGTTGTTTACTGGGGCCTCTTCCTAGGTGCCCAATCGCCCTATAAAATTCACAAGGCACAGAGTCGCTCAGATGCTGCAACAATAGTGCGCCCAAGATAAGGCCGTCTACACCGACCTGCTCACAGAAGCGGCCAGGGGCAAGTATCCCTGCTCAAATCCTCACCCCTTTCGCCTCTGTTATGGGATGGAACAGTTCTTGATATGGCGCTCTCCTATTCCTGCTGCCTGCAACCACAGCTTCCAACCTTCTGATACTACTGAGTATTGTTTGTTTGTAATTTTAAATTTGTAGTGGAAAGCCACCATTCCACACAGAATACTGACTCTCTTTCCATGACTGGACACTGACTACCTGAAAATTTAGCTAGTCTCAATTGTCAATCTCTTCCTAAACATTAACTTGAGATTTTGGCTTCATTATTAATCACAACTTAGATACTGCCTTGCAGAGACGTGGCTTAGGATTGGCTCTGCACCTGATGTACTAGTCGCCCTTCCTGCTGGGTTTTGTATTGCCAAACAAGATTGCGCTGTGGGGTGGCCCTTATCTTTAAACCCACTTTTAATGTCTTATTGCCTGACTGTGAAGCCATCATTTTTTCCTTTGGCCTTATAATTTTTCTCTGTCTTGCTCCTTTATTTACTGTTCCCCGGGACTGGTCACGGACTTCTGTTCAGCTTTGGCAAAGGTTATTCCTCCTTTTACCTTGAAATATGCTAATTAAAACATATTGGACAATCTTAATTTGCATGTGGATGATCAGCAGAGCGTCTCAGGACAGGATCTGCTGCAGAGTCTAGAGGCACTTCAGTTTGCCCAACTGATCTCGCCCCCCACACACACAGCTGGCCACAGGGCTGGCTTTAGAGCTGGTGGCGCCCGGTGCGACAATGTTTGTTGGCGTCCCCCAGGAATAGGCCTCTTTTTGCCGCTTTTTCCCGCTTTCGCCCACACCGCATGTTGTTACAACGCGGTCGTTACAACGACCGCGTTGTAACAACGCATACCATTACCCCTCAAGTCGTAACAACGACTTGCGTAGGGGGGCGCTGGATGTTGGAATAGTATAATTTACTATTCCAACTCCAGTCTGTGCGGACACTAGGGAAGGTGTTGGATTTTAAATCCAACACCTTCTCCCCCCTCCGCAAGTTGTTGTAACGACTTGCGGGGTAATGGTATGCGTTGTTACAACGCGGTCGTTGTAACGACCGCGTTGTAACAACATGCGGGGTGAGGGATGCATTGTAAGGGGTGCTTACCGTCCCCCAGTGACCACCTCCACCATGGATTCCCTCACTACCACCGTTTAACAGTGCCCGTCAAGCTTCCATAACCACTCTCTCTCAGATGCATTTAATTCCTTTTATAGTGTTACTTATACCAGTGTAGGGTGTTAGAGCACTTTACATCACACATACTACCCAGAGACAATCAATCATATGTGTTAAAATCAGTGTATAGGTTATGTTACATAAGACAGAGGACTACAAGGTCTAGGAGTCACATGTCATCCATAATGGTAGACAGTATAGTTTAATAGTGCTTGGTCTGGAGAGGCACAAACTCAACATTTAAAATATAACACCATGGTTGGGGGTAATTTAATGAACAGAATTGATTTCTATCCAAATAAACCCTTTTTCCAACATTAGGATAAGGAAAGACTGGGGAAAAAATCATAATGCTCTAATCAATACCTTGCAGTTTGCATGCATCTCTTTGATGACAGTTATTAGCTCACTGTTCTATGTTAGGATTTTAACTTATAAACTGTAATTAGCAAAATGATCTCTCTGACAAAATCAGTAACCCACTGACCTATTTACATTATGTGCACTTTGTGATCTGCATGGTACACATGCTTTGCACGAGGCATATTAACCCCGTTCGATACCTTGCCATGAGTCAAAACTTCCGCTACACAAACCTCTGATCTCTCTCTAGGAAGAACATTAATCACCGGAGTTATCTTGACATTTTTATTGTTGCCTGAAAATTACTGGAAGCAAAAGACACACAATTGAAGGACAGGATGCAGAACAAATCGAAACATTCACCCCCAGTCAAGAGATCTGGGTTAAATCCATCATTCTTTTTCTTACCATGCCACCCCTGTTTAGACCTGTCGATATGCAAATCAGTCTTGACCTTGTGTCTAATGGGAATGGTCCAGCCTGAACGGCCAAGCCAGGTCCTCCCTGGACCGGAAACAAGCATCCTAGGACCTGTTACGGGGTTTCACCCCTCATCAGCCAGGATAGCTTGATTCCCTTGGCACAGTCAGCCCGGGACCCACGTCTGGGCATACCCGGCACATTTAGGGCGAGGAAGCAAAAGACACACAATTGATGGACGGAATGCAGAACAAATCAAAACATTCATCCCCAGTCAAGAGATCTGTGTTAAATCCATCATTCTTTTGCTCACAATGCCACACCAGTTTAGACCTGGCCATATGCAAATCAGTCTTGACCCTGTGCCTCATGGGAACAGTCCAGCCCAAACTGCCAAGCCAGGTCCTCTCTGGACCGGAAACAAGCATCCTAGGACCGGTTTCGGGGTTTCACCCCTCATCAGCTAGGATAGCTTGATTCCAGTGGCACAGTGAGCCCGGGACCCACGTCTGGGCATACCCTGCGCACTTATGGCGAGGAAGCAAAAGACACACAATTGATGGACAGAATGCAGAACAAATCAAAACATTCACCCCCAGTCAAGAGATCTGGGTTGAATCCATCATTCTTTTGCTCACCATGCCACCCCAGTTTAGACCTGGCCATATGCAAATCAGTCTTGACCCTGTGCCTCATGGGAACAGTCCAGCCCGAACTGCCAAACCAGGTCCTCCCTGGACCGGAAACAAGCATCCTAGGACCTGTTTTGGGATTTCACCCCTCATCAGCCAGGATAGCTTGATTCCAGTGGCACGGTGAGCCCGGGACCCACTTCTGGGCATACCCAGCGCACTTAGGGCGAGGAAGCAAAACACACACAATTGATGGACGGAATGCAGAACAAATCAAAACATTCACCTCCAGTCAAGAGATTAGGGTTAAATCCATAATTTTTTTGCTCACCATGCCACCCCAGTCTAGACCTGGCCATATGCAAATAAGTCTTGACCCTGTGCCTCATGGGAACAGTTCAGCCTGAACTGCCAAGCCAGGTCCTCCCTGGACCAGAAACAAGCATTCTAGGAACGGCTTCGGGGTTATGATACCAAGCAGCATGCTTTTTTAGATCTGGAAGGTCCAGTTAGATGCATCCAGAAGCAAATACCTGAGCAGTCAACTTCCCTAACCCATCCCATTTTGTGGGGTTAAACTATGCATTCCATTTTAGTTTAAGGATTTAACCCTCGCAACGGACCATGGACATTTAAATTCCCATTCTACAGTAACTCTCAAAACCTGAAAGTAATGTTCGAAAGTTGTTTTCCGCCCAGGCCACGAGAACTGCATGTAAAGTAAAATGTTGCTGAGGCATACAGTTATCACAATGTTGGGATTGCCTTCTGATAACTAACACTCCTCAAGATCGTTAATGAAAAGGATAAAAACGAACTGCGGTTGAGGAACATCAGTGGCATACTCCTGGGAAATTGATTGTTCTGATGGCTAATTCTCACCTGCCTCCATAATGTCCCCTAGCAAAGGGATCATGGTGTGTCAAACAACCAATTAACAAGTTTCCATCAACAGTGAAGTCACTTGAGGATTATAAACCCATGGAAGAGGTTCTCCTTTCTCAACTTAACAATTTCTCACCTATTAACAATAATGTATCAACACCATAGAAATCACTACTGAGCTGTTTGACCCAAAGGAATATGCTCCCCTAGCTCAGTCTGTGTTGGGGTGATTGTTGAGTAAATATTTCAGCTTTCTGTTTCCAGGCTAGATGTTCTCACTGGATAAGTTACCCAAAGTGCTTGCTAGATGCAGCCAGCAATAAAATAGGATAAGATCTAGTAGGGTCAATCTTGGGGTCTTTTTATGTATTGGCATATTCTCCTTTCTCTACCAGGATTCAGGAATCAAATTGAAGGAAAGGAATCCCTTAGAATATCTAAGAATGAAGAACTACTCCCAAAGATTTAAAAGAGTAAATGAAATGCCACAAGTACCACTGTGTCTCTTCTGTCTGTTTAGACAAATTGCCTCTGAAAAATTATGTATAATAACCAAATGTGGCAGGTGTTTGACGGAGTAGCAAGGTTGAACATCTGTTATTACAGCAGAAAATTCCTGTTTCATTCTATTATTGTTGTTGCTAGGGCCTGCTCGATATGCTGTCTAAAGGGATAGTGTACCATATGCATCTCTGTATCAGAGTTCCATTCCCAATCTTGAGATGTCTGATGGAAAAGGTCAACAAAAACTCCTCTTTAATTTCATTCTCAACCCCTTTCCCAAATCAAAAGTCTCTATTTTTTTCTCCTCAACCTGTTCTTTAATTCTTTATTACTTTCCCAATAAGTATCTTCATGTTAAAACAAAGATCATCACGCAACTGCTTTGGCCTGAGTAAGATACTAAGAAGACTTTAATGGAAAGGTTAACATTTGCATTCGCAGGATTAAACTTGTTTGAGCTGTTGCAAATATGTTTGTCCCAGTTTATTGTTATTCTAGATGAAAGTATTGTGGTCAAACATTAATTCAAAATTTTGATAAATGCCTAAAGGGTGATTCCAGTAAAATGGTTGATTTGAACTTTTTGCAATTATCTGAGTTTTACATCTTCCCAGGGAAAGCAGGCATTGTGGAATATCCCTTAGTAGGGTGCCCAAAACACTTGTAAAGTATGTCGTTTTTAGGTCGAGCATTCGAGACCTCTTGTATATACTGTAGTATATACTTATTATATACTTATATGTGTATGTATTATGTGGGCTCGGGAGATCAGCCCTAGGACTTGTCTGCTTCCGCTTAGGGACTTTCTTTTCTGTTCAACTGCCTCTATTTAACTGTCTTGAAAGAAAACGACCAGCAGAGGTCAGTAAAATACCAGAATTGCTTTCTGCTGAGAGATTTTTTTTTCTTCTGGCAACTGCCTCTATTTAACTTTCTTGATAGAAAACGACCAGCAGAGGTCAGTAAAATACCAGAATCACTTTAGCATTCTCTAGATTCCAGTCCATAGAAATTGTCTTCCACGAGCACCCGTAGACAATAATATTTCTTTCAAATCTTGTATTTTCAGTGATATGACCACCGAAGGCCCTGATTTTATATTAAAAACAGAGCTTTGGACTATACCATTTTCCGCTAAAAGGCAATATTTCTCTCCATGTGTTCCCATACCTGGTGTGTCACACAGTTTGGTGCTTACTTTCCCTCCATGTTAAAGAACAGTAGATGTTTCAGCACCCAGGCTAATGCGCTGCATAGCTAAATACATATAAGGTCCCAAAGGCGAGACCGATTGCATTGCAAATGTTTGTTTGTGTTAGGCACAGGGAGATTAAGTGATTTGCCAGGAATCACAGGATGTTGAGCATCTGTGTCCTTTCCCTTGCCAGCCTCCGAACCAACTGCCCTCCCCAATCAAAACCCAACATACAGAACAGAACCTTGGTGTTATGGTTCTGTTCTAACATCATGAATACAACAGCGTTGTTGCTGAGACTCGAACCACGTTCCCCAGATTCGGGGTCAATTCCCCTAGCCGTTAGGCCACATCCTCTCCCCTTAATATAAGGGGAGAGGATATACACACTTACCTAGTGTTTACACAGCTCTTAATATAATCCTTTTGCACAAAGGGCCACATGTACGACCATTTCATTTTGCGACTCGCAAACTGCAATGTTTATTGACTCGCAATTTGCGAGTCGGAAAATGAAATGTAAAACAGTGTCTTGGAGACTGCCCATTCCCAGATGGGTCGCAAGGTACCTGCCTCATTAATATTCATGAGGCAGGTGGCAATTTGGAGTGCCTCATGGGAACAGTCCAGCCCGAACTGCCAAGCCAGTTCCTCCCTGGACCTTAAACAAGCGTCCTGGGACCGGTTTCGGGGCATTACCCCTCATCAGCCAGGCTTGCTTGAATCCAGTGTCACAAAGAGCCTGAGACCCATGTCTGGGCATACCCGGCGCACTTAAGGCGAGAAAGCAAAAAAACAGATGATTGATGTAATGCAGATCAAATCAAACATTCACCCCCAGTCAAGAGATCTGGGTTAAATCCATTGTTCTTTTTCTCACCATGCCACCCCAGTTTAGACCCAGCCATATGCAAATCAGCCTTGAGCCTGTGCCTTATGGGAACAGCCCAGCCCGAACTGCCAAGCGAGTTCCTCCCTGGACCTTAACCAAGCGTCCTGGGACCGGTTTAGGGGCATTACCCCATATCAGCCAGGCTTGCTTGAATCCAGTGTTACAAAGAGCCTGGGACCCACGTCTGGGCATACCCAGCGCACTTAAGGCGAGAAAGCAAAAAAAACAGATGATGAATGTAATACAGATCAAATCAAACATTCACCCCCAGTCAAGAGATCTGGGTTAAATCCATCATTCTTTTTCTCACCATGCCAACCCAGTTTAGACCCAGCCATATGCAAATCATTCTTGACCCTGTGCCTCATGGGAAAAGTCCAGCCCGAACTGCCAAGCCAGGTCCTCCCTGGACCGGAAACAGGCATCCTGGGACTGGTTTCAGGGCATCACCCCTCATCAGCCAGGCTAGCTTGAATCCAGTGGCACAGTGAGCCCGGGACCCATGTCTGGGCATACCCGGCACACTTAGGGCAATAAAGCAAAAGACACACAGATGATGGACGGAATGCAGATCAAATCAAACATTCAGCCCCAGTCAAGAGATCTGGATTAAATCCATTGTCAGGGGTGTGGAATTTAATAAAATATATACTTGTCCATGGGGCAGGTTGCTTCATAAATCTGCTTGTCCTGTAACAAAATCCACTTGCCCCTTTGGTGCCATGTAGTGCAGCGACAAATTATGGCAGCAATCTCATTATATAAGAGCTCTGATATAGCCTCCCTGATTATGCCTGGGCTCATACCATAATAGTGTCTGAATACTTGCAGTCCCCTTATGTTGCCAGGTTTCTGCAGATTTATTTACTGGGGCTGAAGGTAGTGGTAAGCAATAGTTCCAGTGTTAGAATGCCCTTTTGAGTCTGTGCAAACTTTCTAACTTGTATGTTTTAAGGATTTTCAACAACTCTTCTCCAATCTTTTTCCATACTGAGAAATGTTGGAAATTTACTCCTGACAATGGCAGATGTAAACCTTCTTCCAGAGTTGGGAAAAAAGTAGTTGGAAGGAAAGTGAACTTGCAAACACTCATATTTTTGCATGAGCAAATCTACACATGCAGATTTGCACATGCTAAAATGCAGTTCACAAATATTTTCTAGGAGTACTATTTCTTGTCCTACTTCTGTAAATTCTTGTGAATTCATGAAAGCCATATAGTGGGACTTAATGCAAGGACATATACCATGGGTGCACTTTTGAGACTTTCTTTAATAATTGGGCCCCTAATTTGGTCTGGCGTTGACCGTGAACTTTTGTGTTTATTAAAATTCTGTCTCTCTGTATTGTCTGGCTTCACTGTGAGTGACAGCATTCTGCTCTTTCACAAGGAGCATATCGGCACACAAAGTAATTTTGTTCAGTGCCAGTAACTACTGTGGCAGTGTGTGCTTTTTGAGACCAAAAAACAATTTTTGCTTTTGCCAATGTTTGTTATAATGGTGAGGGCCCAGCGGCTACCACACCAGTAAGGTTTTACAAGAACCATGCCAAAACAAGTCACACATTGACAAAACTGAAAAGCTGACCACCAATTTCAGACCTACTGGCTTTGCCAAAGCTTGTTTATTTTTGTTTCCCATAATCTTATTGGAACTGGTTACACCGATTTTCCATTCTGAATATTTTTGGGAAATACTAGCATGCATCAACACATGTTACTAAATGATGCTGCAAAGAAATTGTACCTGAAACTTTACAGTAGTTTAGCAACATGTTTTTTTTTCCTGCTTTCATTTTTTTATGAACATTATATTTTGAAATCAAAGAATCATCAATCTTGCTTTCAAGCTTCTGCAAATATTTGCATAAGGTCAGAGAGCATTCTGGGAGCATTATACATAGCCTCATATTGCTAAACTTTGACAACGTGTTTACACATTTTTATACTGGAACCAGTCTCAGTAGTGTAGTCCGAGCTTACAACATTTACTTAGAGCGTTCACCCTAATAATAAAGGCTTTCAATTAATGAACCATAAATACAAGTTTGAACAGCATTAGCATGTGGACAAAAATATTATTTTAAGTACAGATAGTGCCCTTCCCTGATCCATGATGTGGTACTGCAAACTGGCAGCCAAAGGGTTTGTGCTGCAGGGGGTTGGGCCTACTTGTCCCAAGGACAAAATACACATGAAAACTTGTTGCCCTTTACCCCAAACAATATGTCCTGGGCGTCGGGCTATAGGAATTCCACATCCCTGCATCATTCTTTTGCTCACCATGCCACCCCAGTTTAGACCCAGCCATATGTAAATAAGTCTTCACTCTGTGTCATTGAAAGCATTGTATTTCACTTTTGAGCAGTGCATTGTGGGGGTTTTAGTTTGGGTTTGATGTCATTGAGAAGTGTATGCAGGTTGTGATTGCTTTGGTTATGTGGCTTTGATTTGTGGAATTGTAGGGAAGTTAGTTATTGTGATTTTGATGCTCTTGTCTTATTTTTAAGTATCGCCTAGGCAGCGCTTGCGCTGTCTCTTCAAGACATGCTGTATTCAGGTATGGACTTTAAGCTCCACCCATTTTCCGCTCATCTTTTCAATTCGCTCATATTACTGTCCTTTGTAAATGGTGGCTTTTGATAGCTTAGTAGTCCCTCCTTAGGAGCTCCTTTTCTTGTGTTGTAACCTCCCATTAAGACTGCCCCTGTTACATGTGCTGTTACTCTGGATGTGTTAATTACAATCTGTGAGCACTTTTTTCTTAAATGACAGCAGGCAGGACACGATTTCCCTCAACCGTTTTTTTTTTCAACCAGCGCGGCATGACATGCTTTATTTTATGTATTTCCGCTTTCACTTTAACGATATACTTTATGAGTGATGATTGTGTTACACTCACTATTGTATCAACTGTTCATAATGCGCCTATATCTACCTTGTATTTTGCATTACATGCTTTTCCTGTACTGCCAATAAAAAACAAGTTTAAAAAAAAAAAAAGAGGGCAGCGCCGCGCTTTAACATATAGCATGTCCTTGCGCCTGCATTCACTTTAAGCGCACCTTTAATTGTTTATGAATGGCTTTTATTTTCGTTTCTTTCAGACTGGCAAAGCAATTTATTGCCTTTCTGAACGAGCTCAGCAGCTGGTTTTTCTCCCGTTCCCACATTGCCCTCTCCTGCTGTTCACTCTTGATAGAAATTGCTGTCCTGTTCAATCCTCTCATCTCCCCACCCCTCCTCCATTCTTAACAATTTTCCTTGTTGCCGTCTCCTGAGCGCTGGTCGCCGCATTCACTTTAAGCATGCCTTTAATTGTTTATGTACTCCGCTGCTTTTATTTTAATTTCGTTCAGATTGGTAAAGCAATTTATTCTTGCTGTCCTGTCCGAGCCTCTCATCTCCCCACCCCTTCCTCCATTCTCAACCACTTCCCTTGCAGCTGACTCTTGACTGCCGCTCGCTTATCACTAACAAACGACAAATGTTCCTTGAGGAATCATTTAGCTATAACTTAATATTTCAAATCGTCCCCTATGTGAACAGAATAATCAGCAATCCGGGAATTTCGCATAAATAAATGCTTTTTATACTTGATTAAATCAATTTTATCAAAAAATAGTAAAAAATATATACATTTATTATTTTGTGTACGGCAACAAATTTGCTACTGACTCAGTATATATAAAATACACAGTAGTGACCAACACCTTTTGTTTTGAACAAACGTATGGACAGTACATCAAATCACCCATACAGTACAGCTTAATTGGTTGTTTGCATTAGTTTCATTATGCATTCAGCACACATAAATGAAAACAAAACGGTGTAGTAGCGTCGACGTTTCGGTCTCATTAACGGTCTATATGATCCACGAGACCATCTTCAGGACGATAACGTTGCACCATAAATCTAGTACAATGGAAACATCCAAAATCAACATAAGGAAAAACCCTGAGTTCAAAAATATATATCGTCTGCTCATTACTCAATTTGAAAAGAATTCCAATTCACCCTACGTGCATAAAAACACCACAAGTGCCAAACTAAAAATCACACCAAACCACCAATGTTTAAGTGTGTAAGCAAATAAAACCACTAATCAACCGAACTACCAATGAAATTATTTTGAAAACAATATCATTAACAGTGAATAGCAGTGCCCAAACCCGTACGACACATGGTCTTACTTGATAAAAACCAGATGTCTCTCAGTGATTCTTGAACCTACAATCAACATCAAATTCGTAAAAAGATGAAACTCATCAAAACAAACACTAACTTAGTCATGGACAAGGACCTCCTCTTACCTTTAACATGCACAGTCTCCAAATCTAAAAACCAAAAACATATCGATATCATGTCTTAGACACAGTTATATTGGCACGCATGATATAACATGTTCCTTCCTCCATTCTCAACCACTTCCCTTGCAGCTGACTCTTGACTGACGCTCGCTTGTCACAGCTGTCAATTTCTAAGACATGTAACCTTTTAAAACAAGCATTTGCAATACAATAGGTCTTGCATTACTGAAAGTTGAGCTATTGGCGTTGCATTATTATTTGCAACGCCAATAGCTCAAGCTTTCAGTCAAGCGAGACCTATTGCATTGCAAATGCTTGTTTAAATTTATTTATGCAATTACCTTTATTTATTTTTTAACGGAGTTTTATATAGCGCAAACTTGACCCGAAGGTATCGGGTATCAGAGCGCTTTACACGAGCACCAGTTGCATTACATGAGGACACATTCATTTTTGTTAGGCACGGGGAGATTAAGTGATTTGCCCACAATCACAGGATGTTGCATGTCCTTGCCGAGACTCGAACCCGGTTCCCCAGATTTGAGGTCGACCGCCCTAGCCGTTAGGCCAACTCCTCTCCCCTGTTAGGCCAACTCCTTTATGTTTATAACAAAACGCATACCCCTTGGCGCATCAGTGTGCTTGCCATACAACACAATATCGTGGCTGATGTCTCCTTTAAAATGTAATAAGGAACACTAGTGTGGATCAGGGTAGAGGTGGTAGTAAATGTTTTCTTAGTTTTTAACTTGTCTTGTCACTCTTTATTATGGAACAGATTATGAGCATAACAGAGATTGTATGGGACCATACAGTGAGCAAGACATTCAAAAGAGGAAGTATGCATACATAAAAATATGAGGGAGGGTACCTCTATGCAGGAGTGTAGATTTACATGTTTTAGCAATGCATATGTATTCCTAGTGTTAGATTTAGAAAGCTGCAGCAGGCTCAGGTTTCCAGGTGCACTACGTAGAATGTAATGTGCTTTTGCGTTTTCCCCAGTGCAGAGTTTTGTTACATGGTGTACAACTCTGCATTGGAAAAAGGCAGCCACACTGAGAAAATATGCAGCCCCGGATCCAAAAACTATGTACAATGGTAAATCCACATTTATGGCTGAAAATGGCTATGATTTACGCATTTAAGGTATCCACAAAAGGATGTCTGGCAGGTGCAACTAGTGCAATAACTGCATTGACTGAACAATTATGCAGCAATAAATCCATGCATTACTTAATATACATTTACATTGCAAAGTTTATGTACTGTAAATATGCTTTATTTTTTGTAATTATATTACATTTATATATTACATTAAAATATTTTAAATCATCTTTTTAGGGATTCCAATAAATATCCCTATATTTTCCCATGGGGAGATGTACACCCCAGTGGTGATCTCCACTAACAGGTAAAAAGTTACTAATAGTAACTTTACATTAGTAAATGAGGTATTATGAGTCCCCACCCCCTGCTTGGAGAGGGTGGAGACATACGTTTACACCTTGACATAGTCAATTTAAACAAGCATTTGCAATGCAATAGGTCTCGCATGTGTTAAAGTTAGAGCTGTTGGCATTGAAAATGAAAATGTTTTTACTTTTTTTATTTGCAGTTGAGTAATTATATTTGCATAGCGCTATTGCTATTGGTATAAAAAAGCGAAAGTAAAAACATTGTCATTTTCAACGCCAACAGTTCTAACTTTAACAAATGCGAGACCTATTGCATTGAAAATACTAGTTTCTTTATTCCATTTTAGTCAGTAATACGTAAATCACCACATTCCAGAGTACATGAGTATCTAACACTGCACTGTATATCCCTCTTTGTACTTATGTTGTAGTACGTGGTGTAGCACACTCTGACCAAGATACAGGTTTTCAGGACTGGGACTTGTGTCTAGGAGGGAATGAACAGGTAGCCGGAGCTAAGAGTTTATAGGCCCTCTCTGAAAGAGTTTATTTCACCCCAATTAATGTGAAGTTTATCTTCAATTACAGAAAAACAGTTTTCAAATACAAAAAAATGTAAGTTGTTTATGTTTTACATCACACGTGTTTTCAGTCTCTGCACCTTGCGCATTGTATGTATACATAATGTATGTTTCTTCGTCTGCTCTAACAATTTTTCTACACATAAAAAGTATAGACAACTCAACCACATGAGTAAATGCAATGAATTTTTGTTGATGCACTTAAAGTATCCCTGAGGCATTGTTTCGTCAATCTTTGGGATTGAGGAACTTTATATGCCAGGACATGCCATAATTGGGAAAGAAAGGGGGAAGAGCAATTTGCTTTTGGCTGGTTTCAAGATCTCGGTACATTGGACAGAAAGAAATAAAGTGCATAAGGAACATTCAGCATTTAAAAAGCGAGAGGTCGGACAGTGTCTGAAGTTTGCCCTGAGTGGAAGATCTGGGTTTTATACAAATTGATTTTGCCAGAAATATGCACCACACACTGTACTGAACATCTCGAGGATGGGCAGGAGTTCATGCAAGAATAATATAATCTAAGTGGAGCGCCATACCACCACCTACACCGCACACGTTCTCTCGTTTCCTTAAGTAAGGATTTCGTATCTTGCGAGGTGCCCTTTCAGTTTCAAAGGGAACTAAAACATTTTTCAAAGACGGAACATTGCAGTTTTGCATGCGAGTGGTGGAAGGGGAGGGCCTAGCTGCTAACCCTTTTTTGGTTTTTATACCTCGTGGTTTTAAGACAGGCACCATGCAGTTAAGAACATACTGGTAGTGCGTGAATCCATTCGACGAATAACCCCGTCTCTTCAACTCAGCAAATAGATGCCTGTAAAGTGAAAGTAGCCCGTGCGTCTAACAACCTCACACCAGTTACTGAAAAAAACCTAGTTCCACAACTGTTCGCAAAAATTAACCGACTGCTAATTGTTAAACAAAAAGTTTTTTTGTAAACTTACGTTTTTGAAGTTCCAAAACGTATTTCTCGCAGACACGTGTCCTCTTTAGCAGCACTCCTGAGCTGATACACAAAGCGTGAATGTTTGGGTGAGGATTGTCTGAAAAGAAGGCATGCCCTGAAACACTGGCGTAACGAAAACTGAGGGGGCCTCCCTGCACGGTACGTAGAGGGGCCTCCTCCGGGCTCAATCAGGAGCTCTCCGGCCAGAGCGCAGTGCCGAGGGGGCCCCCTGGAGCTTGGGGCCCCCCGCATCGCGGGGGCTTTGGGGGCCTGTGTTACGCCCCTGCCCTGAAAGCCTGAACACGGATGTGAAGAACGCGCCTCAGGCAAATATTTGTGACTCACCTGAATTACGGGAGAGCGTTAACCTTGGAGCGTGCCGTCTGTCTTTACAACCTCACACCAGTTACTGAAAAAAACCTTTCACAAACACTTCGCAAAAATGACCGACTGTTAATTGTTTAAAAAAATGGTAGAAACTTATGTTTTTGAAGTTTCAAAGGCACTTATTTCCCGCACACCCGTGTCCACAAAATTAATCGACCGTTAATTCTTTTTTTTTTTATAAACTTACGTTTTTGAAGTTCCAAACAACACTTATTTCCAGCAGACCCGTGTCCTCTTTAGCTGATACACAAAGCGTGAATGCTTGGGGGAGGATTGTCTGAAAATAAGGCGTGCCCTGAAAGCCTGAACACCGATGTGAGGAACGCGCCTCAGGCAAATGTTTGTGGGGAGAGCGCTAACCTAGCTGAAAGAGGGAGTTCAGTGCCTCTGTCTATATAAACAGGCCTACTGTTTTTTTTCACCGTATAACTAATTTTAGATTACCTCCAACCTTGCCACTTGTTGATGGCGAGAGCACGATGGGAACCACCCACAGTGACCAGCCTGCACTGCATTCCAGTTGCTTGGCTGTTCATACCTAAAGACTGGTGCCTGAGCACTGCGGCTGCCCTGCACAGAAGGAAAGGGGTGGGGCACGCTCTCATCAACAGGTGCCCAGTGTGCGCGCCTTTAAAGCATGCTGCCTGTACGCAGCTCTCTCAAGAGGAACAAGCCCAATCCTCCTTAAAACAAAGCCCAAAACGAAACTAACATCCTACTAAAAAATGCCCAAATGACGGTCGACAGCGAAAATTGCTAAAAGCATAAAAAATATAACCAATGACGAGGGAGGCATGGCGAAAGACATATCCCCAGGATAACTGTTGAATTAGGAGGTGGTGGGAGGGAGGAAAACTGTATTCAAATGTAATCAGCTATGGTGCCGAAACTACACACAGGCAAACAGAAGCATAGCAGGAAACCAAGAAAAAAAGTAGTCCCCCAGAGAACAGATAAAGAACTGTAGTGTGACAGTACTTAGTCCCTGCAGCATGGGAGGAACGGAAGAGAAAAAGGAGGGACAAAGAGGCAGGACAGACCACTGGCAAGCAAGGATTATTGAAGGACACTGAAACAAACAAATCAAAAGCAGGGGTATGGCTTTAAGCCAACATGAGAAATTACAACAGGTCTCGAATACTCGACCTAAAAAACAAGTGTAGCTTTATACACCTACATGTGGGAATAGATCTACACTTGAGTGAATCTACTCATGTAAATTTACATTTGTGAATGAGGTCTTTAACACTAGCATTTGGGTTTAAATGCCCCTTATGTCTTTTCAACTTTTTAGAACTGCAGAATTACAAATTAATAAATGGTAGAAGTTCACAAGGGCTGAGTCCATGCTGCAATGCTAAATGCCAGATGCTAAATACCAAGGGTAAATGAGTTCAACTTAGATCACTTTTATGTAAATTTATCTTTTATCTTTGGTTTATGCCGTGCCAATTCTGATTGGATCTGGCCGTCCCGGAAAATTTTTGGGCAATCCTGGTCTAGGTTATTCTCTCATTGTGTAAGAGGAATAGGGTTATTGATAGCTTGAAACCCTGCCTTGAGACTTTACTGATTTTGTCAAACCATCACTAAAAAGTTGGCATTGCATGGAAAACGTCTTTGAGTAAGCAGTAGCAAAACATAATTTCCCCATGAACATCCATTCCTTCTACAAGGATGCTTTCTTTATAGGATTCTTTTAGAAATGGTTGAACTTTTGTTGAAAGGCATTTTCTCTCAGATTAATACTTAATTGGAAATCCTAATAGGGGCATGTGTGTGAAAAGCTAGTTGCAATTGGTATTGCAGTGCAATTTTGTTTTTGTCTTTCTCATACAAAATGTGGAAAATGTTTCTGTTCAAACGAAACGTAGAATTAATGGCTGCAATATAAATTCTATTTAAATGCAAACAAGGCTTTTCCATCTGAAACATATGCTACTGCTCATAGTTCTCTCAATTGCACTTGTACTGTGGTGTGCTTAAGATACCAGTAGAATTCAAACTTTCAAATAATATACAACATCAATATATGCTTTGCACGTTTTCGCATAGTAATTATTCTAATAAAATAGGTATTAAGCAATGCAGTTGAGGGAACTATTCCTATGGTACATAGGATTCAATGCAATGTAAAGTTAAACACACTCACCATTCTGATCACATTTTGAATCCAGCTCTATACAAAAAGGCCCCATAATACGTATTTTACCTGTAGGCATGCAGGGCATGATTCACAAAGGTAACTTACACTTTTGAGTAAGTTTGCACTTTTGAGTAAGTTTATTACTTTTCAGTATTCAGAAACTGCACTTTTGTAGTAATTTCCGCTGTAGTAACTTACACTTTTGTAGTAAGTCCAGAACTACACATGGCCAGCCATTGGTACTGCAAGTTACTACAAAAGTGCAGTTTGTAAATGCTGAAAAGTAGTAAACTTACTCAAAAGTTTTAGTTACTACAAAAGTGCAGCTTGTGAATAGCACTTTGTTGTAAGTTTTGTAGTACTACAAAATGTACTGTAAAGTGCTGTTTGTGAATTTGGCCCACAGAGACCATGTAGCACCCCAGAGATCTATTAAGCCCCACACATTGCCAAAATTCTTAGTCCTACACTCCCACAATCTAGCTATGGGACATTAGTAATGGATGGTTGTGGCCTACTACAATAAAAGACAGCTCCTGATCCCCCTCCCACAAACCACCCAGGAGATATATTATATGATTTCACTGAAAGTTAAACTAGGTCACAGTTACAATAATAACTTATTTTTACATTGCACGTCTGCCACATTCAAGTGCTATAAATAACAGTCGTGGCAATTACACAGTTAAATTGTACTCAAATGAACAACCTTGAAAGCATTGAGAACTCAGTCATCCTGCTAGGATTCGAACATTTGTCCTCAAGGATCACCACATATCTGCACTGCAAGTGTTTATCTCATCCAGCCATCCTATCTGACCAACATGACACTGAAAATCTTCTACGAGATCAGGAATCACTTGAGTAAATCCCACCATGGGAGCAGTGATGACTGCCTGCTGAATTCCTCCCAAAAACAAAAGAGACAGCCACTTCACACACCACATGGAGATCGTCAATGGGGCTGCTGAAGCTTTTAAGACAGGAAGCAGTGAACAGGAAGCTCTGGGTAGTTATGTTATTGACAGAGATTGGGTGCAATGAGTGACCTTCATGGTGAGGCTAGGCAGAAGGCAATGAGAACTCTCTGTTACTGTAACATATACCTCTTACATTGGAATCAGGCACCTAACTCACTATGTCTGAGCTAATGAAAAGCCAGAACTCAATTTGCAATAAATATAAATTCATAGGACCTGGTCTCAGACTGTGAGACTCACTTTAGATTGTGTTAATGTCTGAGACCCGAACATGTATATACTAAACCTTGGCACATTCAATAAGTGCGGCTTTAGCTGCCAGCATTTTGCTATGTCACAGCTTGTTTTATCAAGGTTTTGCAAAGGTTTATCATTGTGGTAACTGGAGGGCCCTCGCCAATCTAAAAAAATAAATAAAGGCTAAAAGCAAACCTATTATTGTGGCCCAAAAGCACACATTGTCATAGCAGTCCCGGGCACAGAAAGAAACTACATAAATTGTGGATGCGCAGAATGCTGTCACTCACAGGGAAGTTAGCCAATGGCTGAAGTAAGCTGACCCATTGTTCCACGCTGTAGTGGGTTGAAGAAATAAGGGAATAACACAATAATACACCAGCAGATGAAGAGGGCTGACTGAAAGGCCCTATACATTGTAGCGTCCTCACCAGCCTGGGTAGTCGCCAATGACTACAACACACACGGAGCTCAGTATAACAATTCTTTATTCATCTGCTTGTAATCGCGAACTCAACATTGCAAACCTGCATTCACTTCTATGCTCTAACGCTTATGTCACTGTTCTACGGAGTCCATCAGGAGCTACAAGGGATCTGTCATTGCTAACTCACATGACACTACATCTCCCCCTGTGTTAAATAAAAAATAAAAAAAAATTACAAATATATTCATAATCATAGCTCTTCCATAAGCCTTCGTGGTGCTTTGAACACACATCCCGGCCATGTCTTCGGAAACTGGGGACAGGCAGTAGAAGTGTCAATGACCTGCGTTTGCGATATTGGAACAACAACAGTCAGGGGGTTTTCACTTGTCCTTTCAGACTTAGTCTCTACATTGACATCAGTGTCTGAGTGATGAGCCACATGTTGGAAATGCAAGGAATCTTTCCTAATGAAGTTCCAAGGATGTTGGGCAGTCACCATGTGTCCTTTGCTGGTCACAACATGAAAGGGCTCAACATCGAAGGGAGCATCATATTCTCATTTTCTAGATTGACGGACAAGCACTCGATCTCCTCTAGGGAAAATAACATCTTTTGCATGTCGGCGCTTGTCTGCATAGGCCTTTATTTTCCTTTTATGATCCAAGTGTTTTACATGCTTTTCTTCCTCTGTACTTGATCTCCTCCTGGTGGTCCACTGAGGTAACTTGATCGTCATGGCTCTCCCGAACATCAAGGTTACAGGGCTTTCACCTGTGGTTGGGAGAGGAGTAGAATGGTAAGCTTGAAGAGTAGAATGCAAGACAGTTTTAAGGTCGAGCATTTCCAAAACAGCATGCTGAACAGCTTTCTTAAGAGTACTCATGATGCATTCGATAAGGCCATTGGCTTGTGGCCAAAGAGGTGTGCTCTTCTGATGCTTCACATTAATATGACTGAGAAAGTCTAACAATTCTCAACTGATGAAAGGGGGGCCATTGTCAAATTTTAAGGTCGTAGGAACGCCCCATGTCGCGAAGATGTCGTCTAATCTCTTGATGACTCTTGAGTGATATATATCAGATCTTCTATCAACGGAAAACAGGAGTATTCATCAACAGTCATCATAAGGTGATGTTCATTGTCAAGAGGACCAAAAAAGTCAACAGCAATTCTTTCTCATACATGCTTTGGCAACTCTGACATGTTTAAGGTGTGTGGAGTGGTTTTTGATGAAAGGCAGTTGCATAGATAGCATACCTTCAATTCTCTGTCAACTCTCTCATCCAGATGTGGAAACCAGACTTGGTCTCGGAGAGCTCATTTGGTGGCCACGATTCCATGATGTCCTTCATGGGCCACCTCAATTATCTGTTGTCGCAGACTCTCCGGAATAACAATTCTCGAACCTCTTAGAATAATACCTCCCTGAATAACGGACAGTTCATCTTTGACATTTTTAAACTTCTGATATTCACTGTCACTGGTAAGAAGTCGAGGGTGCTGGTTCCAAGACTAATGCATAATAGTGTCTTTTAGTTTTAACATATCACTATCTTGACTCGTGGCAGTGACAATTTGTTCCAGTGAAATGGCAGCTGGTGTGCTTGATTTCGCAATGAAATGTATGTAAGTTTCAGCCGTCTTGGAAGGGGTGCCATGACACCGTAGAGGCACTTGTAAGAAGTAGTCGGCAGGGTTTTGATCTTTCCCTGGACGGTGAATGACTGTGTAGTCGTATACTTGTATTCGTAGACTACAACGTTCAATGCGAGGAGGCATATTTGCCTTTGGATTGCCAAAGATGGTCAACAATGCTTGATGATCTGTCACAAGCATGAAAGGCTTTCCATATAAGAATACGTGGAAATGTTCACAAGCTCACACCACTGCTAAGCATTCTTTCTCACGTTGTGAAATAAGGATGTTCAGTTTGGAACAATACGTCTGCTTCCATATGCCACAATATGTCGTCGATACAAAAGGGGATGCATTTGGCTGTCTGTTGTACTGTGCAAAGATTGCACCTAACCCAATGGGGCTAGCATCAACAACAACCTCAGTATGAAGCTTTGGATCAGAGTAGGCCATATTCGTAGCGTTCTCAAGAGTTTGTTTGACTTTCTTGAAGCTTTGTTCGGATTCATGTGACCAAAAAAGAAACATTCTTTTTTGTCAAGTCACTTAACGGTGCACTTACAGTGGCTAAGTCTTGTATATATCTTGAACAATAGCTGGTCATGCTGAGGAATGAACGTGACATGGAAACATGGTACTGGAAGTGGGCAGCGCTTGCACTTCAGCTGGATCGGGTGTTATGCCCCCATTAGAAAATATAGAGCTAATTAATTTTTAACTTTGCTTTATGGAACTCACATTTCTCAAAGTTAAACGTGCATCAGTAGGCAAATAACACACTTGCGTGAGAGCTTTATCATGCTCCTTCTGTGTAGCTCCGAAAATCAATATGTCATCACTATATTTGAACACATTCATGACAGCCTGTATGATATGTCGAATGACATCTTGAAACAGCTCTGCAGCTGATGACACACCAAAACGTACTCTTTTGTAATGGAACAGACCAATATAGAAAAGGTTGTAATGTCCCTGCAATTCTGCTCGAGTTCCACCGTATGATATCCTTTATTCGAATCAAGGCGTAAAAATAACATTGTACCATTCAATGGTGTTATCATGTCTGCAATGTGAGGACCTAGATGTCGTTCTCTTTCAATTGCCTTGTTCGCTTGACGTATATCCACACAGATACGTACAGCTCCTTCACTGTCCTTTTTGGGTACTTCCACTATGGGAGAAACTCATGGCGTTGAAACAGTGGCACACTCAATGATGTCATGTTTGAGTAAGGATTCAAGTTCTTTTTCAAAAGCTTCCTGTAAGTAAAATGCAATTCATCTGTATCTTTGAGCAATAGGATGGATGTCCTCATTAATGTGCAAATGTACTTTCATGGTCTTGAATTTTCCCAACCCAAGAAACAAGGAAGGAAACTGAGTTACTATTTTGTTATGAGCATTCAGGTCAGCAGCTGTGCTGAAGCTAAATAAACAGGTACTTGATGCCGCACCTTGAAGTACATGAATGGGTGCTTATACTTTTGTGTTCTTATGTTTCATCGTTGCTAAAAAGGAAACTTGACTTTTCAAGGGCGTCAATTCAGCCCATATAGACAATTTAGTTTTTGATGGCGTAAGTAAGGGCTATGGAGATAGTTAATTTTATTTCTCATCAGGCATAATGTTTATCGACCCACCACTGTCAATAATGAAAGGTATTGAGCAACAGGTTTCTTTTAGTGTAATCTTTGGACAATATTTGAATGGCTTAGGTGCTTAGTCATGTTGATTTTTCTTTGACCTGTATTTATCCCCACATGCAGCCAGTCCAACATGCGTACATTTCTCTAAGGTAAACATCAACATTGTACAACCATCTTCTTAAGTTTCACTGGACATTAACACTGAAGAACTGTTTGACGATGATTTAGATGACGATTGACTTCATTTGGTGTCAACTTAACTCAACTGGTGTGGTCTCTTGGCCTTGTGGGCGTGCGTTGAATGTCGCTTCTGTAACTTTCGGGCGGCCATTTTGTCTACGTGCCGTGACGCACTTACTTTTTCCTTCACCTTGCAAACCGTTACAAAATGTTTCTCCTTCCCACAGCCTTTGCTGATCTGTCCAATGGTGGGACATTTACCTTTGTGTGGAAATGAAAGGAAAATCCACACCTGAAACACAACTTCTTTTTCCATGGAGACATCACTCTGTCTCCCTCTGCCTTGTGCTTAGGCTTACTATTCATGTTTATGACTGACTCACTTTGTGAACGTGCTCCAGACTAAGAGTTTCTTTCAGCATTTGTCATCTGATTGAGTCTAACATGTCCCCCGTCAATACCTCTGAGACATATAGCTTCATCATTATTAAATAAATTACACTTACAGTGTTTGATGAGCGTATTCAGTCTCTCAACAAATTCGTCGATGGTTTAACCAACTTTTTGTCGTTCTTTACTGAAAATGTAACGTTTGTTTTCTACATTTGGAGTTGGCTTGAACTTGAGATTCAAAGCTGCTTTGATTTGGCAGTATGTAATTTTGTCAGCTCCCTGCATTTTCTTTATGACTTCTTTTAAACCTTCACCAGCAAGATTCTTAAGGTATTTGATAATCCTCTTGTTATCTGCTTCTTCTATCACATCAATGAATTAATCAAATGTCTCTATCCAAGCAGTCGATCTGTCAGCAATGTTCAGCTTTTTGTCGGGAAAGAATGGTGGTGGTGGTTGTTATAACGCTCAAATGCGGGTTTGTGTAAAGGAGGTTTATTAGATCAAACCCCATCCATCGTAGACCTCAGCCAACTGACACCGTTAGAACCCCACACGCTCCACACTCCAAACTGGAACATGGAACTGAGCCACATCACACTTCTTCCTCTTCACAATTTGAAATGTAATTACAGAAGAAATAACATATACATTCCCAAATACAAATGAAAACAATAAGTGGAGTTCCCAACCTTTCCTCCCCACTAAACCACAAAATAAACTCTATACACAACGTCCAGCTAAGCTTGAATCTTACGAGATCTTGTGCCTATGCGTAAGGACTCCAAAATTTTAAAACATATCAAGTACATATGCAATTAATTTCTCACAAAGTCATTAAGATAGCTCGGAGTTCTGCAGACTCTAACACTCCTACGTGTAAGCTCACGCTCCAAAAGAGAAGAGACCCCGACAGAAGACTCTGTTTCACGAGCACTGTCACTGCTTGGCCGAACATGAACTACACGACTAAGAATCCACATCCGACCATCATTGGTTTTGACAGCGTTCTTGAACAATTTCACCACACTCTTTACACAAGTGAATTTTGACCAGTTTTGACAGCCTACAGGAGCCTTGACCTTGACTTTGTCTCCTACTTTGAACTTAATAACCTTACCAGACCTACGAGAGTCAAGATAAATCTTCCTTTTTTGTTGAAGTGCCAATTCTTTTTTTCTCCATTCACCAATACCATTGTCCTTGAAACCTTTATCCAGTATCATCCACCCCGGACACATGATGGTATTAGGAGACCTTCCTTTGAATAATTCAAATGGTGTCTTTCCATTCGAAGAGTGTGGTGAAAATCTGTAGGCAGAAATACGACTTTGTAACTCCTCCCTCCAATTTAAACTGTTTACTCTTGCCAGTTGAATGCTTTCTTTCAACGTTTTATTCAACCTCTCAACGGCGCCATTAGTCTCGGGATGATAGAGAGAAGTTTTCTTGTGTTCGATTCCACACTTTACCAAGAATTCCTCCATTTCACGTGAACAAAATTGTGGCCCATTGTCTGATAGTAATGAACAGGGAAAACCCTCACGCTTGAAAATTGATTCCAAGAACTTAATTACACATTGTGTGGTGATGTCTCTCACAGAACTCACTTCAATCCACCGAGAGTACAAATCCAACAAAACAATCAAATAGGGAGTTTGGTGTTCACCATGAAGAGGACCAACAATGTCAATGGCTACTTCATCCCAAGGACACATGGGTAATTTCCTACAAACCATAGGTGGTTGTCTCGTCTTAAGAACTTTATCGCTCAAAGAGCAAGGAACACAATCACGCACCACCCGTTCCACCATAAGATCCAAACCTGGCCACCAAAAATCCTGTCTTATGCGTTCTTTGGTTTTGGAAATTCCCATGTGTCCTTCGTGCGCCATCTGAATAATGTTGTTCCTGAAACTCTCCGGAGGAACTAGCCTAGTGCCTCTCGTTAAAGTTCCGTCAATGATGGCTAACTCATTACACACCAACGACCAAGGTTTCTCAAGCTGGTTACCCTTGTCTTGTGACAACAACTCCATCACTCTCATGATTTCAGGATCTCTCTTCAATTCTTCCTTCCACTCATCCTCTTTAATCGCACCAAAAGTAATATCACACACACTTACGTCAAACTCATCATCCAGACCTTCCTCACAACCCAGATCAGTGGCGTCCACAGTGTCCACAAGACGTGAGAGGCAGTCAGCAGACACATTAGAAATCCCAGGAATATATTCAAAACCAAAATTAAACTCCTGCAAAGACACAACCCACCTCCTGATCCTAGATGAAATTGAGTCAAGCCCCTTTCTTTCAAACACCTCTTTAAGAGGCTTGTGATCTGACCTGACAATAAAAGAGGTACCCCAAACAAACTTTTTAAATTTGTTAATCGCCCAAAAAATGGCCAGAGCCTCTTTTTCGATGACAGAGTAGTTTAACTCTGCCCCCTTAAGACATCTCGAAGCACATGCAACCAACTGCTCCCGTCCATTTCTCGACTGAATAAGTAGAGCACCCAGTCCTTTTTTACTCGCATCAGTGACAATGAATGTCACCTCACCTGGTTTGTACGCCTGTAAATCTGGTGCACTCTTGAGATCCATCTTTACCCCTGAGAATTCTTCCTTGCACACTTCATCCCACACAAACTCTGTCTTTTTGCACAGCAAACTCCTGAGATGACTCGTTTTATCCGCAAAATTCTTAATAAACTTGCTGTAAAACTCAGCCATGCCTAAAAAGGAAGAGAGCTCCTCCTTCGAACACGGCTCTTTCAAATTTGCTATGGTATCAACCAACTCTTTTTTGGTCTGACGCCACTCCCAGATATGTGGTGTCCTAGATAATCAACCTCAGTCACCCCAAATCTGCACTTGTCACGACGTAAAGTCAAACCAGCTTTAACTAACCTTTCTAGCACCTTTACTACCCTACGATCATGTTCTTCAATAGTTTTACCATATATCAACACATCATCCTGATAACATCTGACACCAGGGACGCCTTTGACCACATCATTCATGATCCTCTGAAATACAGAAGCGGCTGATACTAAACCAAAAGGCATCCTTAAGAATTTGAATGCCCCCATTGGAGTTATGAATGCAGTCAGCTCCTGTGAATTCTTACTAAGAGGCACCTGATGATACGCTGATGCTAAGTCCAGAGTACTGAAATAACGGGCACCTTCCAAGGTTGACACCATTTCGTCAATATTAGGGAGGGAAACCTGTCCACTACAACCTCCCTGTTGAGAGCACGAAGATCCACACACAGGCGAATCTCATTATTGCTCTTTCTCGCTACGACTATGGGAGCCAACCACTCTGTAGCCTCCACAGGCTCTATCACACCTGTGAACAGTAACCTGTCAATCTCAGTTTGAACAGCCTCTTGCACACTAAGGGAATTCTTCTCACCTTGGCTGCAATAGGCTTGGCATCAAGTTTTAGTTTAATCTGATGATTATACCCTATTAAACATCCCAAGGTGTCTTTAAACAAACTCTCAAACCCTTTCACAAACTTATTTTCAACATTCTCCACAGATTGTATTTGCACAGGGGGATTTCCATTAGGATTAAGAATGATACCCAGGCGCGCTTGGTGAGTCCAACTGAGCAAATTGTCCCCTTTCTCTGCCACATAAACCTTTGCATCAGTAAATTTCCCATTGCACTCCACACAACTCTGAAAGTATCCTAACATTTTTATGGGTGTCCCACCATAGCCTGTAGGTCTTACATCGGACTTCAATAATTTGACTTTATTTGAAAAATTTCTCTCAAAAACTTCCTTCGAGATAAACGTCAGGTGTGAGCATGAGTCAAATTTCATCTTTATTTTAACATCCCCCACCTTGACCCACTCAGAGGGATGTTCCACACCACACTCATTCACCTGGAAACTAACTTCTCTCACCTCATTCCTACGGTCAGTTTTGTTATGAAGGCGACAGTTCTTTGTGAAATGACCCCTTTTTCCACAAGAGCTACAAACCACCCTGAGAGCAGGGCATTCTCTTGCATAAGCCTTGTGACCAAACTTGCCACAGCGATAACACGTTCCCTGAAACCCAATTACATTTTTCCTTTCATTAAACGTACTAGCAGCCTTACTTTCTTCCTCTCGACCCTTATTCTTAAGAGTCAGACTTATTTTCCACGTGACAAACAACCTCTTCTACCTTCTCAGCAGAGGTAGAACATTTTCCCACTTTGCTCAACTCATTTACGCATTTAAGCATATGTTCTACACGTTTAGCAATAATCATTACTTCATCCAAAGGCGGCTCATCCTTTAGCCAAAGCTCTTCCCTTACTTTATCACTGCTGCATCTTAAAACAAATTGATCACGTATTCTCTCTTCGACGAGCTCACCAAATTTACAACTTGAAGCTAACTTCCTGAGAGCGGTCACAAATTCTTCCACTGTTTCTTCTTTCCCTTGCTCCCTTAATCCAAAGTAATAACGCTCCATAATGGTGCTTACCTTAGGCAGATAATGGATATCTAATTGCTTTACGCATATTTCATACTCATTTAATCCCCTTTGGACTGCAGGGCTCAATTGTGGCAAGTTCTCCAACACCTCTTGGCCCTCGCCACCTAAACAGTGAATTAATAATGCCTGTTTCCTCTCTGCACTCAAATTAGTGCCACAAACCCTAGCATAATTTTCAAACATTTTCCTCCATTTTTTCCACTTAACCAGAGGTTCTCCAGGATTTGACAGAAAAGAGGGAGGTGGAGTAACATTTTGCATCTTAACCACACTTCTTTTGAACTTTTAAGAAACACCAAAAAAAACAAAAACAATTTCTATAAAGTTAACAGATAACACTTTTTCCTCTTTTTCACTTTACATTTTTAAGATGAGTAAAGTCAACAAGTCACTCTAAAAAAACTTTAAAAAAAAAAAAAAAGGTGTGCTTGTCACCGTGGTGGCAAGCCTACTTTCAACAATCTCCTAAATATTTGGACCCTTTGAAAATCCAGAATGCTTCCACGTTTTCTTTGTTTTTACCACAAGGTTAATTTTCCCTTACTATTTCCTCTTTTAACATGGCTTCTTCCGTCACCATACAACATTCCAATGTTGTTTTAAAATAAACTCGAGCTTTTTTCCATTTGCTTTTGATTCCTGCTTTTAAAAAATGGCCGCCGCCGTCACCACGCACACATTCCGGTTATTTTCGCCTGCAGATTGGCCTTGTTTCGCGGATGACGTTTACACGCGCACTCTGTCTTTTTTTTTAACAAGTTGGGCACAGTACTCTCATTGCAAAGAAGACGTCAGCCGTGATGAAACGCATGCGCGCTCTGCGTTCCAGCAGCCGCAGCCTCACCACAGCTTGCCTTTCCGTTGCTCTTCTTCCTCCCGTTTCACCTCAATTCTTCACCGGACATCGCTCGCAGTGATCCGCCTCACAGGTATGCAGACTTCACTACTCTTGTCCGCCGCCGCACTTAAACTCACTTCCTTCTCTTGTACATCCGACACGCTGCCTCCTTAGTGTCTCCCAATGTTGGGGTTGATCCGCCTTCACGCGATCGTCGCCAGTGTAATAACGCTCAAATGCGGGTTTGTGTAAAGGAGGTTTATTAGATCAAACCCCATCCATCGTAGACCTCAGCCAACTGACACCGTTAGAACCCCACACACTCCACACTCCAAACTGGAACATGGAACTGAGCCACATCACAGTGGTTTCAAGAAAGCAGCGGCTTTGTAACCATTTAGGAGATTGGCTGATACTGAGGGTGGAGTTTTCTCCAGCACTGTCTGCTCTTCGCTAGGACCTGCTTCATCCATACCATCTCTAAGGCCCGGTACTGTGCTGGCTTCTGTGTCATCTTGGACAGTCAGTGGAACATTGACCTCCCTCTTGGTCTCATGGTAACCCTTCACTTTACTGGAGATCTTTAGAGTTGTTCTGAGCCGCCAACCAGCTGCTTTGGTGGTGTGCCACTTCTGGTATGGACGGCTCCATCAACAAAACCCCTGGCACGTCTTCTCCCAGCGTTGTGGTATGATGATTCTCAGTAATTGGTGCTGGTAAGCAGATGATCGTTTCTTGTATCTGGATCGCTTTGCTTCAAGGCATTTGTACTGTCTGACACCTGGTTGATCTGTGCCTTGCAGCGCTTCTGATCGCAGCATTACCTTGCAATTTGCTGTCACTATTTGCTGCTCTTTCAAAACCTGGTTGCACCCGCCTTTAATGTTATCACTCCATATGATGTATAGGTTTAGGTTGCGTAGTAGCGTGGTACCTCTCTTTACAGCCTTGCCAGCAGGTTCTTGGTCAACTATCAGTGGTGGCTAGTAGGGAATGGGGGTGGCGGGGAGGGGGGTGGAGGCTGACGGGGGAGGGTTTGAAAATATAAAAAGAAATGGACTTACCTTTTCCGCCGGTCGCATCTCTCCTCCGCTTCTCTGCTCTTCCTGACTCCCGTTCGGAAGAAGCTGTAAGAAGTGTCCGGGCACACAGGCTCCCCTGAGCCAGTCACAATGCTGCAATGCAGCGTTGTGATTGGTCTGAGCGCCGTAGATCAGTGCTCCGATTGGGACAGGGAGCCTGTGCATATTACCTACCAGGCTGTCCATTACAGCCTGGTGGGGAATATGCAAAGTGCGGATGACTGCTTGGCCGGCCAAAACTGCTGGTCAAGCAGTCATGCGCACTTAGTGTGTATAGTCCACTCCTCCTCCCTGATCCACCAGCCCCACCCTGCCCTAACCCAGCCCCACAGCAACCACAAATAAAATGCTAATAACGTTCAGTTATAATCATTTTATTTTTCCCTCTTTCACTGCTCTGAGAGCAGTGGGGCGACGCTCCTCCGCCCTAGCGGAGGAGCCGCCACTACCAACTATGTGTAGACTTCTCAGTGAAGCTTTTGTTATCTTCAAATGCTTTACACTGGTTGGTGTTGCGCTTTGTCTCCACATAGCCAAATGTCAATTCCACACTTCGACGGAGGCACACGTGGCACACATGAGCAGTTTGCTGGACCATGGCAAACTCTTTGGGAGAGCACTGTCGATCTGCAGGTTACTTATCCCCTATCTTGCCACCAGTTGTAGCATCCTCCCTAGCCTGGGTACTCACCAAAGACTACGCCACACACCGTATAACAAATTGTAGCATCCTCCCTAGCCTGGGTACTCACCAATGACTACACCACACACGGTATAACACGTCTTTAACCGTCTGCTTGTAAACAGCGAACTCAACATTCACTTCGCTATGATCTAACGCTTACATCGCAGTTCTATGGAGTTTATCAGGAGCCACGAGGGTTCTGTCATTGCTAACTCACATGACAGTACATACATCACTATATTATACCTATAATTTTAGCAAAATAAAAAGGTCTTGAAATATACCAGACCAGGAAAATTAGACAGCTTTGGAAAACTTGACTCTCACACATGAAATGTGCATGTTGCTTGCTCTAAGGTAAAAATCCCCTACAGATTGAAGCATTCCATCAATGGTTAATGCAGCAAATATTCACTCACAATCATTCTCTTTCCTAGTGAGAATTATTTTAAAAAGAATAATGTTGCTGCTTGCAAGTGCTGTAAATAACAGCTGTTACTACAACCTAAATATTTAGTGGCACCAACCTAAATTCAACTTTTTTGCCATCCCTTGAAATCTTATTGGAAATAGGGAAAGGGTTTCACCACATTGCCTAATCCATTAAAATGCAGAGGCATCACAAGTCTTTATGAAGATCAACCTCCTCTAAACTGGACTCTAGGCTGCAGCTGCATTGCAGGTAGCTGACCACTCCACAGCCATTCTGCCAAAACCCATAGCCCCAGGGCCATAGTCATGGGGGGGAGGGCATTTGAGGGATGGGCCAGCCCATGTTAATCTTTGCCCCCCACAAATGACCAAAGTAGCTGGCACAGTATTTATCAAAAACTCAGTTTAACGAAGTAGAAGCGTAGGGGTGAGGTGTGCTGCAGCACCACTGAAAAACCATGCTGGAGTCCAGAAAGTGAATAACTTTGAATTGTGTTTTGCTTTGTTCAAACAGGTTAAAATTCAGACTATGGGCCTGATTTTGAGTTCAGCAGACGGGTTACCCCATCACAAACGTGACGAATACCCCGTCTGCCATATTTCAAGTACAATATATCCAAAGGCACTTGGAATATGGTGGATGGGAAATGCGTCATGTTTGTGATGGAGTAACTTGCCCGCTGAACTCTAAATCAAGCCCTTTGTCTTCGGGCAAATTGCGCCTTATTCATTTTAACATGGTGATATTGTTTACTTGTCTTTCTCTGACTTCAAAATAAGAGGATTTTTAAAGTGATTTATGTGACAAAGACTGTAGAATGTCAATTTGTTTCTAATACATAAAAAATAAAATACCTGTAAATGATCTGTACAATTTTTCAAAATATATCAGCAGTTATGAAAGCACAAATAAAGCACATTTTGTTTTGTAAATCTGAAGTGCGATGGAAACAAAGACTTTAATAGAATGAAAACAAATTTTGCCAATGCACAAATGATAAATATTGTACTGTATTGTATTGCAGTATTTCTACTGTGCATACTATCCCTGATGGGCACTGAAGCTCCTGCCTACATGGGCAGGAAGCTACTATCGTAACTACTGCCCATGTAGGTAAGCACTTCAGTTCTTGAAGGGTGATTGAAAGGTTGTTGTCTTTGTTTTGTGATCCTATGTGGTGTTTCCATGCCATGCATGATGACCACCAAGGTGCCGTTGCTGAATTATTGGATGCAGTGTGTAGAGGTGTGGTGTATGATGAGGTGGTAGAGACACAGAGGTGCAGTTTATGGTTTTCAATATGCTGGCAGCTCTGTGGGTCCTTTTATGATATTTCTGATCATTATAGTCTGCTGTCAGCTTGAGCTGGCATGGTTGGAGAGAGAGAAGTGGAGATATCTGCTGGGGTGGGCATTGTTATTATAATTTCATACCTGAGTGTCATTGTGAGATGTAAAGAAGCGGCCATAGTGTATTAGTATTTAGGACCTGTAGTTGTGGACTAGATTAAAGTCCTCCATTTATCAGCAGTGTGTGACAGATCTTTTCAGTTATTCCATGCCTGTTCATTTGCTGATTGCTGGTTTAATGGCTGCACAGTACTGGTGACAGACAACCCCATAGAAGATATGTTTTATGTGAATGTAAGAGATGAAAGTTACAGTTGGCTGCCAACCACTGAGAGTTATGGTATTAGTGTGGGCCATATGTAATTACATACTATATATAATATAACAACCAGATGAACCATAGGTCAGTTCTCCTACCTATCAAAAGTGGTCTACTAGTTGGGTTATTTCCAATCTGTGCATTGTAAGCTGAATATTGAGCTTGAGGGTGCAACTGTGTTTCTGGGTTCTGTTGCAGGGATGCAAGGTGGTGTAGTTGTCTTGGAAATAGCCATGTTTTTACTGTCTTCTGAAGTTTATATATGTTCCTGGATGCTTTGAATGCTGGCTGGTAATGATTTCCAGAGTTTGGTGGCTTGTACTGAGAAAGTAGTGCTTTCTACAGATTTCTGTAGTAAGGTGGTATGATGCTTGCAATACAAGCTTGGAGCGCAGTGTCCTGTTTTTTTTGTATTGTTAAATTTGACTTGTAGGTATAACATTCTTTTCCTTAGGAGGCTCTTTGGATAATGTAAAGTACCTTGAACATTGCCCTCCTAGGTATACGTAGCAAGTGAGTGATTGCAAGGCTGGAGTCTTTTCTTCTCTTGGATGAAGACAAAGAAGATGTCTTGTAGCAGCATTTTGGATATTGTTTGAGGGTCCTCATGTGCTTTAGGCCATATTGCAGTAGCCTAGTAATTTTGCAGTTGCCTGCAGGTCATAATCTCTGGTATTTAGATTTAGATAGTTAGTCATCAACCATAAATTTATGGCCTGAAGGCAGTCATCAAGTTTTAAATTGTAAAGGTCTTCGTGGCTGTCCATGTCATCTGCATAATTGTAATAGGTAAGGTTGAATGATTTAATCAGGTTTGGTAATGGGATTAGGTATATGTTGAATGAAAGAGGGGATATAATGGACCCCTAAGGGATGCCACAGTGTTGTGTGTGAGGAGCTGATGTGAAAAGTGGTACCAACACCAGTTCGTAGTCACAGCTGAGAGGCCAAGAATTCAATGGGCATTAGTTGAACTCCTTTCTCACGTTTCATTTATAAAATAGCTTTCTTTTCTTTGCAAACTGCTGCCGCTGACAATGCCCCCAGAATGTTTTTCAAAATCGTCAAATCTTTTTTGCAGCCAACAGTTTACAAACAGTGTGCCTGCCTCCAATCCGCTGGCAGAGGACCTCTCCCTTTTCTTCCACACAAAAGTAGAAAAATCTACTCCAAGTTCAACACGCAGTCTGACTCCCCCATCCCCGAGCTGGCATCCACCACATCTCCAGACTAGATAGTGCTGCTGCTCGAATCGTTCAACCATATTCCATTAGCTGACTCAGAACAGATAATCCATAAAATCAAATCTGGCTCACCCTTCAATCCCTTCCCCCCCCATCTGCCAAGTGGGTGCTAGCCAACAACTCACAAATCAATGCTCTCTTCAACCTGTCTCTCGAAAGTGGTGAGGAGTCTCCTTGTTGGAAAAAGGATCTGGTAATCCCTCTGCTCAAAAAAATCAAATGCAGAACCATGCACCATGAGCAATTTTGAGGCCCATATCTCTCTTTCTACATCTTGACAAAATGCTAGAAGCCCTGGTGAACCATCAGATCTTCAGTTATGTGGAACAGAACAAACTTCTACATCCCACCCTGTCAGGCTTCCATGCCAGTTTCAGCATGGAATTAGCCCTTCTCTGAGTCACTGTACACATCAGAGCCAACCTCGCTGTAGGGCAGAAGGTGGTAGTCATGCTATTGGATCTCTCTGCTGCTTTCGACACTGTGTCGCACAAGATCCTTTTACAAAGGCTGGAGCAGGCGGGCTTCATGGGTATCAACCTGAAATGGCTCCGATCCTTCTTAGCAGACAGACAGCATGCGGCCTTCCTCTCCCCTTTCACTGCCCAGTCCAGAGCCATCAGCTGTGGGGTCCCTCAGGGTTCATCACTAAACCCAACCCTTTTTATCATCTATCTGGCTCCTTTAGTGCTAGTCGCGCAAAGTTGGGGTATGAATATCATCTCCTATGCGGACGATACTCTACTTATGTTGTCCTTTCACCGGCCCTGTGACAATATAACTGGGAACTTCCAGAGCAGGAAAGAGCAGGAATAGGTGAACAACCCAATAGATGTTTGAGACTGGGCTATTAGTTGAGAGGGTAAAAACCCACATTAAATAATAATCATAATTCTTGTCCGGGTGAACCACAAACGTAACTAAACAAACCTGTATTTAATCTTCTGGTAGTTTAACTGAGAGGCAATGTGTAAAGTATTTATGCAGTATTCAAACAGTAAGTGTTGGACATGGCCCTCTCAGCAGGGTCATCCTCAAACCTTTTGCTTTCATCCTCGTGTGTTCTGAACCCACTTTTGTTTGCTTTTAGCCAGTGCTAAAATGCTTGTGCTTTGTCTTTTAAACATGATAAAAATTGTTTACATCCAATTGGCAAATTTAATTTACTGGTAAGTCCCTAGTAAAGTGGTAATACCTGTACCCAGGGCCCGTAAATTAAATGTTACTATTAGGCCTGCAACAGTGATTGTGCCACCCACATACGTAGCCCTTTTAAACCTGTCTCTGGCTTTCCATTGCAGCCTGTTGGTGCAGTTTTAAACTGCCATTTCAAACTGGCAAAATACACCTTTTGCCAGGCATAAACCTTCCTTTTTAATACATATAAGTCACTCCTAGGGTAGGCCCTACACAGCCCTGAGGACAAGGAGCAGTGTATTTAGAAAGTCGGACATGTACTTTTAAGTTTTACATGTCAAGTTAGCGAAACAATCTTAAATACATTTTCCCTACTGCAAGGCCTACCTCTCCCATAGACTATGATTAGGGTACCTTATTCTATTTAATAAGTGATAACTTTCAATTGGGCTCAAGTAGGAATGTCGAGTTTGGGCTTTAAAGAATTGTAATTAAGAACCCTCTTTAATGGTAAAGTTGGATTTTAAGTCACAATTCTGGAATTTCCCCTTTTAGAAAGATGGCATTTTCTCATCCCAAACATTTGGTGCCTGTATCCTGGGTCACATGACTAGGTGTAGCTGGCAGTTGGTATTGGTGTATTGCTCCCAGACAGTGAGACGAAGGGGTAATAGGTGTTGGCAGGATGGGCTATCTCTGACTTGAGGGGGGGGGGAGCGGAGCTGTCACCTACCACAATTGCACATCACAAAGACCCTGCCTCAGCACACATTAGTCTTTTGTGCCTCCAAACAAGCTGGGGCTAGGGCAGGGAGGCAGGAAATTCCAGACTCCTTTGAAGGTGGAAACCTCTAGAATCTTCTCCTATGTCAAAGCTGGCACCAGTGACAAATAGTGGACCCTCAAACCCAACTCTTCAGTACACTCCTGGACCTGTGGAAGACTCAGAAGGACTGCTGTGCTGCTCTGTTGCAAGCAGGACTGCTTCTCTGCTGCGCTGCTACTCTGCTGCTCTGCTGCCTTGCTGCATGAGTGAGAAGGACTAAACCTGCATCTTGAACTCAGGACCACCACAGTGACTCAAGGGCTAGTTGTCTGGCCTCCTGAATACAGCCTCGTAGACAGAAAAGGCTCCAAGCACCTTGGACCCTGCACCTGGCCCTTTCTGTTGTGAGTCTTGCCTCCCCAAGTGGTGCCACCACAGTCCTGGACCCTTGGAAGTGGGCCTGACATTGCTCTGCCAGCCCAGTTGTGGCCTTTTGAGCAGAACCGACACAGCACAATGCATATCCTTGCAGCTCTGCATTGGAACAGTCGCTGCATGACGCAACCCTAATGCAGGACCATGCATCGCAGCCCCACAGCTCCTCAGAACTGCCACTGTCTGACCCATCCTCAATGCAGGAACTCACAACACTCCCCAACCAGGATTTAAGGTACTTAGTTCAAGGGGCTTAATTTGATCCCTGTATTACTGGCCCGCGCTCCATCGTGGTCGGCTTGAACTTGTGACTTTGTCCCGGTCTGGCGTTACCAAATAACCACAGTTGGCATTTTATGCTTTTAAGCAGTATTCATACTGAAACTTTTAACATTACAAGTCTCCTGTCCTGCTGATTGGATTTTTGTCATTTTAGTGTCAAATAATTTATTAAACTTTACTATATTTTTCTAACTTGGTGTTGGATTTTTCTTGTGTTGTGTTTTCACTTTATTACTGTTTATGTGCTGCATAAATAATTTACACATTGCCTCTAAGTTAAGCTTGACTGCTTTTGTGCCAAGCTACCAGAGGGTTAAGCACAGGTTAATTTGGGTTTTTCACCCTGACAAGAATTGTGGCTGCTGCTTGCTTCATCCCCTCAAAGAGTGTTCCATTTTCTCACAGTAAGAAAGTGAAAACACAACTCAAGAAACATTCCGAACCAATTTAGAAAAAAAAGTACATGAAATGAAATGACACCAAAATGGAGAAAATCTAATCAGTAGAACCAAAGGTATGGGTGCTAAATATATATAGCACTAAAAAGTAGTAATCACCACCGTGGTCATCTGGTTGGGCTTGACGAGGACAAAGTCAAAAGTTAAGGCCAACCCTAATGGAGTATGGGTCAGATCCAGAGACCAGGTTTGTTCCAGTGAGAAATGTTACCTTCGGACTTAGGGGCTGATTTAAATGTTGGCAGAAAGGGTACTCCGTCACAACAGCAATGGAGTATGCTTTCCGCCAACCTGAATATCTGCCTGCCTCATTAAGAGTCGGGTAGACCTTCCATGTTTAGACGGTGGTGACTACTCGGTCGCTGCCACCTATGCACACCTACAACAGACCAATGGAGTGAGAGCTGTCAGAAGTTTGACCATGTGTCCACCTGCCATATTTAGATTGGGCTGACACATGGCCAGTTTTCACTGCCATGAAAAATGTGGTGGTAAGGGACAATGGAAACTTTCAAATTACCCCGATGCCATGCAAGAATGGTCACATGGAGAGGGGGTCATTGTTCTTTTTATATTCAAAAAGAAGATTCCGCTTTGGGAGTCTCTTTTTGAAAATAAAAATAAAGTGGTAAGTTTGATGTATGGAGCTGTCTGTCAAACTTACAATGCATTTCCAGGAAGCGCTGTGACCGCGGTTCCTGGAAATGCTACAGATATCAGCGAGGGCAGGGGACACTCTCCATTATGGGAGTAAAGTACTCTGCCATGGCATGGCATTACGGGAGTAAATTACTCTGCCATGGCAGCTGAAATTTCCTCGTCTGTCACTAATTAAATCAGCCCCTAACTCTCTGGGATAGAAGTCAAAAATCCTTTTTGGGCAAGGCAGCAGGCTGTGGCCAACGAGAGCTCCATGTCATCTGATAGCCGCTGGACAAGGTCTGGTTGAAGCCATTAACTTTTGCCAGCAAAGCTCTAAGCAGGAGAAATTCAAACGTCTCACCCAGAGAAAGCCCCCTGCTTTCTGGATATTTCTCATGCCTTCGCTTGGTGAACATTTCTACTTTTGAATTTAGTCACTTTTTTGGAGCTCGGATCTTTCCAGTATGGTAAGGCAGTAGGCTGTAGCCGAAGAGGGCTTCATGAGACCAGACACCATCTCCACGAGGTTCAACTGAAACAGATTTGCTACTTCAGAGAAGAGCATAGTAGGAGCAACCTGGATTAGAGGCCCAGCGACAACTCACCTTCATCAGATTGGCTTGACAGGTTGATCGAAGGTCCCCCATCGGCAAAAAGTTGGCAAAAAGTTTTTCAGTGCCAGGTTTCAGTAAACTTCAGGTGGAGTACACTTTGACACCAGACAATGGTCAAGGAGCTTTGGGACAGAAGTTGGGGGTCCAGCAGAGGCCAGAAGTAGAGCCCTTGGCAATATCATTGTGGCCCAAACAGGAGGTCAACATTATGACCATTGGAGCCCACTTCTTTGCCCTGGGTACAAGGGGGAGAACAGGTCCTGTCTTCAAGCTTTTCCTCAGGTCACAGACAGCAGGACCAGTCCTCTTCCGTTCTTCCACAGTTGCAAAAGTGATCTCAGGGGGGAACTGGTGATGCCACATTTATGCCTAGTGCCAGCTTGTGGGTGGGGTAAACTCTTGGCCAGTCCTTAACCACCAGGGTAAAAGTTCCCAGGGGTAGCCCTACCCACTTTTGCAAGGCTTTCTGTGTGTTTTAACAAACTATTTCACAGTGCCCATTTCTACCTAACTCCAACATGGTAGAACCTTCATTCCACTGGTCAGAGCTCCATGTGTTCTCCCAGAGGTGTGGCATTGATAATGGGCAAACTCCCCCTTCTAATCACTCTAAATAATTTCTGGGGCAGCCTTCCTCCCACTGGGTTTGGAGCCAAGCTGACTAGGAAGAAAAGGGAGGGCAGATCATGTGTGAGCTACATCTGCCAGTGGCAGGGTAAGCTCTTTTCGAACCTCAGGAAAGGGCTGGCACAAACCCTCAGGGCATCCTCCTCAAGGAAAAAACACAGCTCCACACCCAAACCTTTTGTCCACTGTCTGGGAGCAATGCACATAACACCATAGGAGAGCTATTAACAATCAGGTGACACTGGACACTGACAGGAAAGCACATTTGGCTTAGGCAGGAAAATGACAACTGTTAGTGTCATGTTCAAAATAGTAATATACAATCCGACTTTACCATTACATTTAATTTTAAATTACTATTAAAGGAAGCCCTTGAATCATGTTTCTAACTGCTTCCAAACTGAAATTAAGCATTATAAATTGTTATAATGTACCCCTGCATTTTCCAATGGGAGGGCTAGCTTTGCCACAGTGGAAAACGACTTTGAGAGTTTTTCACCCCCAGGACATGTGGAACATTAAATATACATGTCCTACATTTTGAATACCATGTACGCTGGCCTATTGGCATTTAGGGCCTACCTTAGAATTGACTCACAGTTTTTAAAATGGCAGGTTAAGGCCTGGCAAATAGCTTCTTTTTTTTAAAATTTAAATATCAAGAGGAGAGAGAGGATTAGAGAGCTAGTCCTTATCCCCAAAGTTAATATGTATCATCAAGAGGGACTAGTCTGAGGGTACGTGATAACGCAACACTGTATGATTTTTGTAAAAAGAAAAATATTTTTTCTTTTTATAAAGCCCTCACCCACCAACCTAGTTGGTGGCATGCTTCATCATCGAGCCCACCTGGTGACACCGAGTGTGTCCCTGGTGTGCTTCAATGCCTGATTTACAGCGGAGCAGGTATCTGTACTTCTGTATTAGATCAAAAATGTGTGGCATGCTCTAAGGTGCACTGTGTGTAAGAGGGGAATTCCCTCTTAAGGCATTCCTGTAAAGCAAAAACATAAGACGAGACATACAAACAAACATACAGTTGAATTGCGAAATTAGGTAGGGTTGGTTTTAGTCACGTGCACAATTATGCTGGTGTGGTGACCATCAGAAACGCGGCAAAAAACGGAGGTGTAATGCCGATATGGCGGCAATGTGTGGCGAATACCGGTATATGCGCTACAGTGAAAAAGATTGTGCATATAGGTAAATGAGTATACTTATATTGAGGCCTTTCTTACACTTGCGATTAGCGGAATTGCCTCATGAGATTCCGGCAGGGGTTCTAGCTGGTAGTTAGAACCTGGGGAGAAAAAATGAAGGACGGATTGTGGCCGTGGTAAAGCGCTGGAAAGGAAAGGCTTACCATTGGTAGTAGCAGAAGAGCAGTTCCCCGTTGCCCCACTTACTACATTCCCCTCTTACACACAGTGCACCTTAGAGCGTGCCACACATTTTTGATCCAATACAGAAGCCCAGTTTAGATCTCACATCTCACATATATTTCTAGGTCCTGAGGAAAGCCAGTATACATCTAAGGCCTTGCTGAAACATGTAGACCGTTTTTGGATGGAGGAGTTCTTAATTACTACTCCACGCACATCCACTACCTTGTTTTTATTGCTGCCAGAGGCCCAAACATTAAAACAAACCCTGTGGGTAATGGGACCACTGTACAGTTTTTAAGTTCACTTTCACATCACTTCACTGCACACTCAGTTAAGATACCTGCTCCGCTGTAAATCAGGCGTTGAAGCACACCAGGGACACACTCGGTGTCACCAGGTGGGCCCGATGATGAAGCATGCCACCAACTAGGTTGGTGGGTGAGGGCTTTATAAAAAGAAAAAATCTTTTTCTTTTTACAAAAATCATACAGTGTTGCGTTATCACATACCCTCAGACTAGTCCCTCTTGATGATACAAATAGCTTATTTTGCCAGACTGAAATGGCAGTTTAAAACTGCACACACAGGCTGCAGGGACAGTCCTGGAGTCCTGATTTACAGTGCTACTGTAGTGGGTGACACAATGAGAGTACTGAAGCCCACTTGTAGCAATTAGTGTACAGGCCCATGTAGTACCACATACTAGAGACTCTTAAGTAGTCCCCAAGGGCCAATTAAGTGTATGCCAATTTACCTATGTTTACGAAGGAGAGCACAAGCACGCTACCTATGTTTGGCAGAGGTAAAGTGCACAGAGTCTTAGGGCCAGCAAAAACGGGTTCAGCATAGGAAGGCAAACATCTGAGGGTATACCACGAAAAAAGATGGTCATCTCCAACACTGTTCATGTATCAAGAATAATCCTCACACAATTTACACAAATTCTGAGTATTGCAATTTCATCTGTAGCTGGAAATGTACCCCCAAAGTACCTTACCCGGATGGCAATTACAAAGAACCAACCTCATAATTAATGAGGGCACAGAGAAATAGTATTCATAACTGGACAAAATGTTTTCCCTGGGGTTGAATAAATAACTGTTCAAATACACAATTCCAGCTGATTTACTCCTGCAAATATATATCCGACAATTAGCACGAGTATATTTTCCAAATCAGAGTCCTCCCAGAAATCTAGTCTTATCCTCGGTTTCCAGATGTTCTCTTTAGAATCTTTGTAAATATCAAAATAAGTCAGAAATCTACCACAGACATAGGAATATTCCTGTGAGAGCAGAAGTGCGACTTTCAAAAGCCTATCTTTCAGATTTTTTCTAGAAATATATTACTCCCCACATACTATAAAAATGTAGGTGACAAACACTAGCTTAGCTATTTCTATGCAGACTAGTTGCATGCAAAAATAATGCATAAGTAACAACAATCAGGTCAAAGTCACATACGTAGGACTCTCCTTGATTAAGGAAGCATCCAAATGTAAATCTTAAAGTAGCTGATACAGGGGCAAGCCTCCTGCCCTCAAGAATCCCTCAAACAGCTAAATGTTGGAACTTTTTTTAGATAAAATTCACAATATCTGAGAAAAATAGCTGCTTCCAATTTGGCAAATATGCCAATATGTTGCTTTATTATAGCAATACTCATAACAAATGTACCCTCTTCCCCAGAAGAATTAAAGAGTATCACTGGTAAACCATTCAGTTACTTCACATAACAAAAATCAGCCCCCATCATTAACTGGGGATCCAAATCTAGGCACTTCACCAACACCTCAACTGGGCAAGGATAATTCCCAAAATGCTAGAATGCATTCTGCATAACTCCCCCAAGTTCACAACAAAACCTCCCCTCATTTGCAATATACGTCTCACAATCTGTTGCAGACTTGGTCCATCTTTGTAGTATTCAATGTATAGGAGGAAAAAGGTAAGTGAGGATTGGTTGTACTCCCCTGACCAGAAACTCACCCTTTCTTAGGATCACCTTACTGGCGATAAGTGGGAAAGAAGAGTGCAATGCCATATGTGGGTTCCACTTGTTTTTTCATACTGAATCCATTCATACTAAACTATCAGCAAAGTGAATGGGCCTTTCTGTTTGCAGAATTGGCTCACTGATGCACTGACTTATTGCCACCTGCATGCCAGTGCCAAAATAACATATTGAGCTGCAAATCCTTACAAATCCATTCAACACTTGATGACATAAGAGGAAGAGAAGGAAGCATAGAAGGGAAGAGAATTCAGATAACAGTTAGGCCTGGGCGGAATTTGCGTAGTCGCGATACGCAAAGTTCCGCGAAGATGTAAAAAATCTCCGCGAGCTATGCAGAATTCCGCGAGCACGCGTAATTGCTTGTTCCGCCCGTTCGCGATGCGTTTTTCCTGTTCGGGGACGCTGTTTGCGTGCTCGGGGGAAAATATATCGCAAACTTGCCCATGCGGTCGCCAATTGGCGTGGCCATCTTGTTTCACTTATCCCGCCCATTCGCGATGCGTGTTTCCTGTTCACGAACGCGGATGTCCGATGGCGCATCCGAATGACGTGTTCGCGACGCACACTCTCGCGGGATCGCGCGGCCGGCTACCAAAATCTTGTGTCGCACGCGAACGGATAGGAAAACTCGTCGGCGAACGCAGGGATCCCGGTAAGTTGCTACCGCGTGCGCGAACACACATTTTGAAAGCGCGAACAAGGGAAAAATTCAGCTACGCCGCGGTTCGCTGAATTTTCGGCAATTCCGCGTTCTCTGCGGAACGCGGAATTGCCAAAATTCCGCGAGCGGAGCGGATTTTACCGTCCAGGCCTAATAACAGTATTATAGTAAGTGCGTGCTGACACATGTACACACATGCACACACACTCATAAGAAGGACTTACTGCGGGCACATTGTCACAAAGTTACTTAAAATAATGTACACTTGAGTAATGCTGCCACTATCCAAGCAATCGTTCCGTTGGCCGTGGGCCAGAGTCAGAGTGAATAATGTACTCTTGAAAGACAAGGGTGACTTGATATGAATCAAAACAATCAGTAAAATATTAAAAAGAAACTTCCAGGCAGATGGATTTCTCAGGGGCGGTTCCTCCGTTAAGGCGGAGGAGCGTCACCCCACTGCTCTCTGAGCAGTGCAAAAATAAAAATAAAATGATAATAACACAATGTTATTATAATTTTATTTTTCAGTGCTGAGCCATGGTGGGAGGGGCTGTGCTATCCTGATGGACGGCAGCAGTCAGCAGGGAGGAGGAGTGGTGGGCACCATAAGTGCGCATGACGGTTTGGCCAGCCATCTTAGGACGGCTAAACCGTCATGCGCACTTAGCATTTCTCCAACCAGCTATGTTACACACCCGGATGGAGAACAGTCCCAGGCTCCCAGGCACTCTCTAAGTGGCAAACCAGGCCGCTCAGACCAATCACGTCGCTGCTGTCATGCTGGTAATTCTATAACTAGCATGACAGCAGCATCATGGCTTATGGGAGTCTGGGAGCCGGTGTGCTGCCGGGAGTCAGGAACAGAAGAGGACGGAGGAGAGGTGGCGGCCGTACACAGGTAAGTGATTTTTATTTTTACTTTTCAACCCCACTCAACCCACAACCCCACCCCCCATCTCCTCTCTGCCCACCACTTCTGGTTGCCAGCAGCCGCCACTGGCCGATTTCTTTCCAACAGTTAACACTAAAAAACAGTGTTGTTGGAGACTATTTTGGCATCTTTATGTCAACAAGCAGACCACTATACTCATTTTTGTGTGTTGAGAGAATACATTTTGTCCTTCAGTAACTATTATCTCTTGTGTTACCTTGTAGTAAAAAATCATAAACCTTGGAATACTTCATGCTGCCTATTCTAAAGTCATGTTTTCATCTCAAATAAAAGGGGCGATTTACAAAGCGTGTCTAAAGGGCAAGGACGCATGCAGACTGCCTAACTAATAAATTGGCTTACAAGGTAACACTTGGTACATGATTGGCATTGCAAAGTCATACAAGTGTCACCAAAATAAATTCATGGGGTATGTGAAATAATTCAATTATAATAAATAGAAGCCTGCAATATGTGTATAACTTTCTTACTAAAGGCTGTCCTTTCACTAGTCATCGATAATGGGATAATGATATTTTACAATTGATTTATGGCGTTGTGATGCCTGCTGCCTGAGCTAGCAGACTGTGTTAAAGGCAGGTCAAGTAGCAGAATTACAACTACTGTTCAAACAGTAGTTTGGGAAAGTTAGCTTTTCAGCTCTTCTGAACTATTTTTGACATCAAAAGAATAGCCATTAGCAGGAAGGAGATATTGATGGCAGTATGTGAGTTATTTGTATTGCTCGAGTTCATTACAATAAGTCAGGAATCTTTCTTCAGATTACCACACATTATCAACTGTTTTTTTAAATGACTCGCATTACACGACTTATGTTTGTGCAAGAAATTACGAGCAGCATATTAGAATGATCAATTTAGCACTACAGGTTCTACATTCATTATTCATATCTGAAACCATGCTATCTCTGTCATATGAAAGAACACAAGACCTAGCATTTATAGTTTAGGGGCAAGGGTAATGGAGTGACCATATATTTTAATTAATAAAATATGCTTTATTGTTCGCTGAAAGTCTATTGGAAGTCACCTTAGAGCACCTAGACCTTATAGAAACTGTCAGCCTTCTGCCTCTCCCTCTATCTGGTCACAGAACTCCCCCGTAACATGCAATATCCTTATAATGTATAGAAGCTGCAACTGTAGCTCACCAAAAATATATATTTTCAATTTTGCATTATTCTCAGTGTCAATCTCATTTGTGATCATTCAATTCTCAATCATACCATATTTCTCCCTGAGTGTATGAGCACTTTTCCAGTCCAAATAAATGTTGCTAAGAATCTGGTAGCTATGGTTTACTCAGTTTATCCGAACCTTTGCTCCCTTAGTTTGCACCTGTGAGTGCACAGTGTTTGTTTCTTTCAATTAAATATCGCTAAAGCAGTCTTACCCTTAACTATTATTCCTGTTTGCACGAAGCTGCCTTTGTCACTGCCATTGTTGTCTATTTCACTGACTGACCTCCGACCTCCTGGCAGCAGACTGTCTCTCAGAAAAGTCAAAAAGGGACTTTACATGGCTTGCAAATCTCGTGCCACTTCTGTGATCTCTCTGACTCCAATCCTAGTCATGCCATTGGCTCTTTGCACATTTGTTACCAGGAATAGCCTGAGCCTGACCTTTTCTCAATACATGGAGCTGCAGTATTTGTGTATTCTATACAGTAAGGCCTGTTTCCTTGATCAGTTAATCGATTACTAGGAAGAATGACAGTCAGCAAAAGTATGTGTCAATATGACAGGATGTGGCTTAACGGCTAGTGCTGCCTACTTTGAGGCTGAGGAGCCAGGTTCCAGCCTTGTGGGAGGCTCAAACATCCTGTGATTCTGGGCAAATCACTTAATCTCCCCGTGCCTAAAAATAAATGCATTGGTCTGTAATGCAACTGGTGCTCATGTATAGGATCTGGCCCCTTCGGGTTGAGTTTGCACTGGATAAAACTGCAAAAAAAATAACAATAAAACGACAGCAAAATCCCACTTACTAGCCAAGATAACAGCTGTTTAATAACATTTATGACATTACACTTTTACTTTTTTCCTAGCAACTTTAAGGAACGAAAGGGACCTTGAGGTTTTGTCAGCTTCCAAATTTTATTTCTAATTCTTCTTTTCTTTTGATGAATACCTCATCGGAAAACCATAGATTGCCAGTGTTGGGCGAAGTTTTTCACAATCTCTATGCCGCAGTGTTGTTGAATGCATGTGTAATGGTCATGTCCTAGTGAAAATCCAGTGTTAAAATTGTTACATGTGTATATTATAGAAACAGCTTTGGTTGTTTCTAATTCAAATTCGTCATCTCCATATTGCACTGTGTGGGTTTCTGCATTTTCGTCAATGACATGATGCAGTAGTTAGACCATTTGACCAGAGGCATTGAGCATTTGAGTTTTACCTTGTCCCTATGGAATACATTGAAAGAGTTGCTTGGGTAGCTCACATACTTGTTTCAAGCAATGAAGTATTAATTTTTTTTCAAATGTGGATTGTTAAGTCTTTCAGACTGCCCCAACTAAAATTTAAATCTCCTTGATTTATGTTTTTATCAGGCAATATTTTTTCTCCCTTTGTGTATTCCGTGAATAATTCAAATATATTTTTATTCTCTCTTGTTAGTGGCAGATGGTGTGCATGAAAATGACTTGGTGGATAGATAATACTGCTATATTACTCAACCAAGGCTTCCAAGGCAGCCAAAGTAAAACCAGAAATAAAACATGAATAATTACTAAATAAAATAAATTTAAGCTGCAGATCTTATGGCGTAAACTTTCTGGTGTTTCCCTCTACCTTGTAGCATTATTGTCAGATCCTGTCTTTTCTACCATTCTCTTTATCCTGCCTGTGGTCATTCAGTCTTTATTTATTAACTGTGCTTTGTGGTTCCAACCAATCTTTCTTCTTGTGGATTTCAATGCTGGGAAGGTCAAGGCTGTTGCTCTAGAATTGAAGTGTTAATTTTGGACAAATAGATCCTGGCTAAACTACTAAAATCAAAATGGGTCATATTATATATTGTGAGCTGCTGCTTTTCAAAGTACTTCTTGAGATTCAGTAATTTGTTATTCCTATAGTTAAAATACTTTTTAGCAATTTAAGTATGACATGATATTTGTTAAAGATAGCAAATTAAATCAATGCATATATATTTATATATCTGTAACCAATGTTTACTAACGCAATCTAAGCACCAAAACAGTTTGTCCACATTTAATATCATACATTCTGTCCTGAAAGGTAGTGTAGAAGCGGGAGTGGTGGTAAAATGTAAATCTTACATCGAACTCAATCCTAATTCCCTAGTGGAGACCACCTTTGAAGAAGTGAATTTAATTGACCACTACTGGATCTCTCACCCAGACAGTGTTTGTTTTATTATGGTAGCTCTCTCAGTAAACTCCTACAAGGTTATAATCTCCTCATGATACTGACCACTGTCCTTCTGGAGCCTTCGGATTGTATCAAGCAGATAAAGGAGTCAGACATAGAGCAGGACATGACATTGATAACATTGCACTTCTCCCACAGTAGTATGGGCTGGAAACCCCAGCTCCTTGGATTGTACAGATCCTTTTCTAATGTAGTTTGAAATTATCTCCCTAAGACGTCCTTGTAAACTCAATTTAGCCAAGCTAGGCAATTCCAGGCCCACCAGCAAATTCACTTTTGTAAATTTATTTCAAAAAGAGCAACTGCGGGATTCTATGAATTTTTCACTTATTTTTGCCTCTTTAGTCCTGTAGATGACAAAGAAGAGATATTTTCTCTAATTGTATAAGTACAAAGTACAGTAGCTGCAGTGTTACTCTGAAGAAACATTGCCTCTTTTTGATCAAGTTTCATTTATGAGGAATCTGTAAAAACATTTCTCAACTAACATTATCATAATTTCATTTGACAGCATTGCCTTTAATACTAGTCAAATATGTACATTTTTATCCCTTTGTGCTACTTCTACTTCTGCTCCTACTTCTAGTTCATTCTTTTTGTCAAAAGACAGTACTATTCATATTATTGTCAGGGTTTCAATACCATCACATCGTAAACTAAGATATCAAAGGGTAGGGTTCCGTTCTTCATGGTACAGGTGTCACCGTTCAAATTTGTGTCACATTTACTTGCCCAATGAGGGCCAACAGCTTGGATCGGGGGTGGTGTAGTACCTGTACAGACTTTGGTGCTCCCTGATCGGTCTCTAATTTGATAAACCTTACACATTAGCATAAAGCTGTAACATTTTCAATAAGAATGACAGACACAGGCTAAAGTTTAAAAGGTTTACTCAAAGAAAATACAAGGAAAATGCATAAGCTGTACCATCAATCAAGTTAGAATATAGGCATATAAATCATAGGTACAAAGAACTCAGTAAAGTTCAATAAGAAATCCAGAGTAGATTCACCTTCTAAAAGTGGGTAAAAATGAGCCCCGCAACAGTGAAAAAGCAGGTCCTTTTATGAGACTTTAGACAACGGATTTCATTCATTCACTACATAAGTACATGGTTCCCAGGATATGCACCAAAACTACAGAAAGCATCTAAAGATTCTCCCATAATACTATCACATTAGATTCAGAGGTTCTCAGAGTCTATTCAGGTGATATGACTTTATATATAGCATGTAACACAGTCTGGGACAGCCAGTTGCCCTTGATTAGGTACATCACGTTCAGTGTGACTTGGAAAGTCTCAGGCTTTCCAGTGCAAAGCTCACAATTCTTTATTGCAACAAGAAAGCAACAGCGGCAGTGATCACCTGGTAAATTACAATGTCAAATTCTAAAAGGAAGAAAGCATGAAATAGACTTAGGAAAGCTGAGCTTGATTTCACGTACATTAGACACTATAATTAAAGTAAACAGATTCCACAGAGGTGGAGTCTATAGATAACCGGTGCATTGCAGCAGGAGCATTAGGCTTTTTAGTGCCATCCGATGCAGCCACCGAGTCAAGGCCAGGACCTTATTACATATTTACATTACTCCACTCAGCTTAAATCTGAAACATCTTGGACTGGCGCAGCTGCTTCCTTCAATCACGGTCTCAGGGATTAATTGAACGATGAGCTTCCCATTTTCACAAATCGACCAACCAAGACAAATTCTTTGAATTTCCTGACCTTTGAAATTGATTATTGACGAAAAAGGAGTCTGAACAAAAGAGGGATAATTATAGACAGGATTCTTTCTCGTGACATTATTGTGACATTCGCACGTGAGGAAGATGAACCCATGCAAATTGGAGGTCTTAGAAAATCATGAAGGGCTGAAGTACTTGAGAGACCCGCACAAAAGGGTTGGAGCCTCAACTGTGGAATGGCGGGACATTTTGTTTGACATTGTCCTCAGCTGGAAGGAACACTGCCACTCAGTCTGAATATGCACACTGAGCTCGAGCACTCTTCCATGAGAAGCCTCTGCGCTCACGTTTATGTTACAAAGCACTAGAAGATACATCATTGGCCTAGGTAAGGGCCTCATTCAAAGGCAATGTTATGGGTAAGATTGCTGATGAGATGAAAGGGTACTTGTTATTCGTAGGTTTAGAATAGACTAGGTGCTCTCAGGATGCTCTTAGATATGATAATATTGTGGAACGGTTCATGCAAGCGGTGAAGTATGGCAAATCTGTGAGACAATCTACTAGAAGTGGCATACTAATGCATTCCAACAGACAACGGCTAGGAAGGGATGGTAAAGATAATCCTAGTGTTAAGTAAATTAAACAAACTATGGGAAGGAGTATTTTACTGTCAGTTGATAGCCCAGTGTTAATTCCAAACATTACTGCTGATTAACTCATGTGAAGCCTCCTTTTTCGACGGCTAGTACTCCCCTTTGCACATACATTTAAACAAATAAAGTCCACAATCGTTATTACTCAGGTAATTGTTTCATCTTTCAAAATATTTACATGTTCTTAAATTACATCTATGGCTTTCATTCATTCATTTATTTAGGTCAGATTATATTATCTTTACTGGAAAAGAAATAGTATTTTTGGCTCAGTACATTTGGTGGTGATGACACTTCCTCAGGAGCTATAGTTAAATGTTTATTTTAAAAAAGCAATCCATAAAATGAACGTGCCTCGAGAATAGATTCCAAACCAGTCTAAATGTTCAACTGGGCACTGTAATCAAATAACATACCATGTCCATGTCTCTTCCAAAGGCCGAGATTTCTCGTCTTCGAAATTCAGGATGACTAGCCCATAAGCCTTTTAATTCACAAGAATTTTATAGCCTGCCATATGTCTTCTGTCATATGTAGTTTCTAGGTATTATTCAGTGCAAAACAATAATTAAACGCTGCCGTTCTTTCATTAAAAACTTTGGAAACATAGAGTGAAACATTTTTTTTCGAGCATAATACTGGCTCTGTGGTGATGCATTCTTCATGCACTTCATTTCATTGGTGTAATGCTATTGCCTGTCCTTAAAAATGCCTTGCAAGGTGTGGTTTAATATTTCTCTGACTTGAATTATACTTTTTTGTGTTCATTGTATCATAGTTTCACTTTATGATTAGTCTTGACAACGTATAAAAGGGGATTTTGATGACCCGCGAACTTAGTCGAACAGTGTATGATATCGTATATCACAATATTGTGGCCATAACTTTGTTTCCTCGAATTTTATAGTAGTGGACATTACAGTTTTGAGGTTCACGGGTGTTATACATGCAAAGAATGTTATTTCCTTACAAAGGTCTTGTTTTACGGAATCGTTCTGAAACATTGTTCAGTGTTAATAATTTTTGATGTGATTTGATTCAATTGAATTTTTGAAGCAAATACATTTTGAATAGAATACATTTTTGTTTTGACCTTTAAAAGATAATTCCTTTTTACCTTTTTTTAGACCAGGCACATTGATTGCCAGCCTCATGAAATAAACACAAACTGAAATAAAATGTATTTCTTTTTGTTTTGCGTCATAGTTTTAATAGGGTGTATTAGGCTGCTCCTTAATTTATCTGTATTGTGCTGCATCAAGAGTGGACACTGTTTTAAAACCAAGCAGTCATCTTTGAATGGTACTGTGTGCTTTATCATTGTTTACTGGTCCCAAATGCACATATGGTTTAGAAGTAATGTGTCAGCGATCTATGACTGGCACAGTATGCATAATGCCATTCCAAGATGGTCATCCAGTGCTGTGCTTACCGATATCCATCTTGGAATGGTATTGTGCGTAATTAGTCATTGATTTATCATCCAAGGTGGCTGACACATAAGTCTAATCAGGGTGGTAGTGGGAATAAGGGGCAAAAAATGAGTTTTTAATGGGCTCGAAAATTTGACTAATATAAGGCAGTTTTTACTTGCTGCCGGTCTGGTCCCACTACCATGGAAAAAAGCTATGGTGAAACCTTTATTGAAAAAACCTAGCCTCGACCCTGATTGTCAGGCTAATTACCGGCCTATTTCACTTCTCCCAGGGGTTAGTAAAATTGCTGAGAAGCATGTCAACTCAGTACTATCCAGACACCTTGAGGTTTCAAATCTTTTACATCCCTCTCAAACAGGCTTCCGCCCAGGCCAAGGAACCGAAACAGCCCTACTAGCAGTCATCGAGGAATCTAGAAAAATTCTCGATGCAGGAGGCTCCCTGGCTGTGATCCTTTTGGACCTAAGCACAGCCTTTGATACGGTTAGCCACCGTATCCTGGTTGAACGACTTAGTAGCCTGGGTGTGTCAGGAATCGCTCTGACCTGGCTACAGTCGTTCCTGGAGGATAGAACTTTCCAAGTCTTCGAGAGGGGAGCCATTTCAGACCCTTGGCCTTTACACTGTGGGGCTCCTCAAGGGTCATCTTTGAGCCCCACTTTGTTTAATGCTTATATGGCCCCTCTTGCTAACATCGTCTCTCCCTTCGGGGTCCATATTATCCCATATGAAGACGATACTCAACTGGTGGTTGCACTGAACCATGCTGATAGGGCTTCTACCTGTCTCTGCCCCTGCCTTGAAGAGGTAATAAAATGGATGAAACATTCTCACCTCAAACTGAATGGGGAAAAGACTGAAATAATGCTTCTTGGCAACCCCTCCCTTTTTAAAGCAGACACTATGTGGCCAGTATGTATGGGCCCGCCACCCCTCCCTAAGCCAGAGATAAAGAGCTTAGGTGTTTGGCTGGACTCAGACCTCAGTTTTAAAACCCAAGCCAGAAAGGTTGTGGCTTCCTGCTTTGGTATGCTAAGAACTCTTCGCAAAGTACTTCCGCTGCTACCATTGCAATCCAGAAAAATCATGGTCCAGGCGTTAATTCTATCATGCTTGGACTACGGAAACGCCCTCTATTTGGGCGCCCCATGCTCAGTCCTGGCTAAACTCCAGAACGTGCAGAACTGTGCGGCAAGGATTCTTTTGGGAGTCCCGCGACAGCAATCGGCTAAACCAGCTCTGAAGTCGCTCCATTGGCTTCCTGTCCAGGAGAGAGTTTCTTTCAAGGCCTTGTGCATAGCCCATAAGCTGATTAGAGGAAAAGGACCAGCTATTATAGCCCCCCTGGTCCAGCCCTATCGAGCTAACAGGCGTCTGCGTTCAGATGAGCTTCACCTGGCCTTGGTTCCTAGAATCAAGAGGGCAAGAAGTGGGGGTCGGCTGTTTTCTTACAATGCCTCCAGGCTCTGGAATTCTCTCCCTCTTCAGTTACGAAAAGAATCTAACCACCTTGCCTTTCGTAAGGCTTTGAAAACCTGGCACTTCCCCAAATAACCTTGTAGGGACTTCATCTGCCTGCTTAGCGCTGGGATGCCTTCGGGTAGCCATGCGCTTTATAAGTGCTACTTCATTCATTCATTCATTTTTAGTCAACTGTGTTGTTATTGCCGGACTTGTTGCAGGCGACCTTGTCACACCTTCTCTGATGTTTGCCTTCTTCTCTGGTCATGCTACCCAAAAAAAACAAATATATCCTTCCTGAGACTTGTAAGCCTCTATCAAACAGTCTGTTTAGGCAATATTGGAGCTCAGCCACAGCTCACAAGATGGTGGCCTTTCTCTTATAGCCTTTTGATGGACTCTTACATTGTCCTTTGTTGCCAATATAAATGATGATGGATTTTGTCATGATAGATTTCCACAACTCCTAACTGAATCCATTTACAGAAATTTTCACAGGCTGGAAAAGATTCTCTCTCCCACTTGTTTTGGTGAAGTCTATACCCACATGTCTTTCAAGTTTGATGTTGATCATACTTTACCTGATGTTCTTGGGTACTAATACTTTGGCTGTCTTCATGAAAAATACTTTCACAATAGAGAATTCATCACGTGTGGAGTTTTACTATATACTCAGGGCAAAACTCTGTATTGGGAATGGTATCCTATTCAGCAAAAGTCATTTGCTTCACCTTTAGGAAAACATATTTCCACACGGATAAGCACATTCCCCTACAAACATGTTAAGTGTTGGGTTGTTCCATTTTCTTCCCCTTCCCAACCTGGGGGGTGTTAGTCTAGCCCTTTTCAGGAATAACTCCTTGACTGTTTCCAGGATGAAGTTGGAGAGAAGTTTGTGAATACCTCCAAACTCACAACTTTGTGGGCATTCACAAACTATCAAGGCGCACCATGCCTTGATCGTCCCACTTCCCAACACTTACCCATTGTTTACTACTGTATAATTGTACTCAGTCATGGTGGACAATTGTTCAGTTGTAACATCTGCAGGGTGCCCTTTTGTGGATACCTAACCGACATTGGCCATAATTGCAGGTTTACAGTTTCAGAAACCTTTGTGAATTGGACCCCAAAGCTCCTTCATTGGCTATACTTAATTCTTCGTTAGAGACACAAGACTGCAATCCATTTCAACACTAGTCACAGCACACCCTTCTACACTTTTTCAATGGGCAAGGATAGCTTTGAAAGGAAGTCTGCAATAATGTTTCAACCATGGAAACAATGTTACACTATGGGTGAATTCTTGCATTACAATGGAAATGCATACATTTCTGAAAGTAGCCTTAAACGCACCTCCAAACGTGAGAAAGACAATGAGGGAGTTATGTTTAGTTCTCCCGGTTATTAGTAAATATTTATTGTCTATATATTATGTACCTTCGCTTACCTCATCTACTGTAGAAATGTTCACATGCTTGCAATGTTTCAAATTAAATTGCAATGGGTGCAGTAGGAGAAGTTGGGCATGCAGAGATTGGTGTCAGTTGTTTGCCGGAGCTTCGAGGCCAAAGAAACAATACTAGACCCATTTTCCTTGTTGATCAATCAATCAGGGAGTGTTAAGCGCGCTACTCACCCGCGAGGATCTCAAGGGGGGGGAGCAGCTCCGGTCAGTCAAAGAGTCAGGTCTTGAGGGTCTTCCTGAAGGTGTGCAGGGTGGGTGCATGTCAGATGCTGATCGGCAGCTCGTTCCAGGTCTTGGCTGCGATGTAGGAGAAGGTTCTTTCACCTGTTCCTGCTCTGCGGATGCACGGCGGTTCGGCGAGGGCAAGGTCGGCAGATCGGAGGTTCCTCTTGGGTACGTGGAAGTAGATTCTGTCGTTGAGGTTTTGGGGTCCGGTGTTGTGGAGGCATTTTTAGGCATGGGTGAGTATCTTGAAAGTTACTCTTTTCTTGACGGGGAGCCAGTGGAGGTCGCGCAGATGCTGGGTGATGTGTTTGTGTCAAGGGATGCCGAGGACGAGTCTGGCTGCGGTGTTCTGTATGGTCTGGAGTTTGCGGAGCAGAGACTTGTTGATCCCGGCGTAGAGGGCGTTTCCGTAGTCCAGTCTGCTGGTTATGAGTGTGTGGGTGACGGTCTTCCTTGATTCGGGGGGGATCCATTTGAAGGTCTTTCGGAGGATGCAGAGGGTGTTGAAGCAGGTGGATGCAACGGCGTTGACCTGTCGGGTCACGGAGAGGGAGGAGTCGAGTACGATGCTGAGGTTTCGGACGTGGTCCGTGGGGGTAGGGGGGCTGCCGAGGGCGGTGGGCCACCAGGAGTTGTCCCATGAAGAGGGGGAGGGTCCGAGGACGAGGACCTCTGTCTTCCCGGAGTTGAGCTTCAAGCAGCTGACGCTCATCCAGCATAATAGAGCAGTGTGAGAATTTACCTAATTTTTGTTGTGGTCCTTCCATTTTGTCCAGTCTGATGTTGCTAGGTTCAAAACTGTGTGCACTTGGCCTTGGAGTGATTTTAATTATGTCAGAGTAATCAGAGTAATTTTGGTAATTCCGCATTACTCTTTGATGCAAAATTACCAACAATTCCGTAATTACTCCAGCTCGCAAAATTAAGAGTAATTTGGTGGGAAAATAATCACAGAAACAAAGAATTTAGAGAGTGTGAGATGCTGCCCGCACTCCTGTGTATGGTGTTTTGCATTTAGGTCTATTCTTAAAATGGACACAAGGATGCATTTTGTGTTCAGAAAATTGTGCAAAATGCCAGGAGTAAGTTGGAGGGTATTCATGTTGTGTTGCAATTAGTTCTTATTCTTAGCGCAAAATGCATCTTCAGGTCCATTTTGGATGCGAGGGAGCACTTTCTGTGCTAAAAATATAGTGCTAAATGCCAAATTTCTCTTCTTACGTAATTGCGTAAGAGTACTAGTAGCTGCAGGAGTGACCAGCAGTAACTTTTCCAGAACTAGGAAAAAGTTGTGGCATAGTAATTTTAACCACCTCCAGAGAACTGTGACAGGGTTCCAAGGCTTGCCCTGGATTGTTTCACCCATGGTGGACATGAAAACCAGGTTCACTCAATTCGGAGCTTTATGCCATGATGAAAACTGATTCAACAAGATCTTGTGGCAAAGGTATCCAGCCTCCTAGGCACCTGCCTAGCTATTGCTTCCCGCTTTGATCTACTGGAAGATTTTGATTTCCAAAAGAAAGAAAAAGTCTGAAAGTAAAAGTTTGGAGCAGGTTTGTCCCAATCTGACTGTTTGGCACCAAAACCAACAGGTTCAGGAGGAGCTCGATTGTGAGATATCTGACTTTGTGGGACTCTCACTGGCCACAGCCTTGGACCTTACCCTGCTGTAAGGTTTTGACTTCCATTTGAGTATCTCATGGCCTGATTTAGAGTTTCACCATAGGTTACTCCATCTCAAACGTGACAGGTATCTTCTACGCCTTATTACAAGTGCATTATATCCTATAGCACTTGTAATGGATGGAGTTGCTGTCCGCCACACTCTAAATCAGGCTCTTCACAAGGTGAAAAGTTTTACTGGGACAACCAGCTTTGTGCATCTGATCTCCACCCCATTGCGGTCATCCTGAAATAATGCTTAGGTCCCTGTAAACCACGAACTGTTCTTTTTCATTTGCACTTCAGTATTTCTTGGTGCTTTTTGCCCCAAAGCTTTAAAAAATCATATCTCCAGTTTTTCTTTACTTATTTTAATGATCTTGATGTCCTTTTACTCATTAAAATGTTATCTATGTTTCTACAGTGGTTGGAATCTAATTCCATTGTTTTCTTGACTGTGAAATTGTTGCTGCTTGAGTTTAACACACTCTTCCCTAGTGATTGCCCTAGCTATCAGGGGTTGAGCAGAGATTCTCTCAGAACTGTGTTTTGTCCTAACCAGAGTGGGTTTATTGAGTTGGTGGGAGTACCCAGTTCCCAAATAAATAACCCTATTGCTGACAAGGGTTTTGTTTTCCGAAACACAATATAACTACTTTACCCTCTCATGTCTTTAATCGTTTGCAATCCACACACACATATTCACCAAGCCTATATTTCCATTAGGTCCCACTTTTATTCACATTTCTTTCACTTAGGCATTTGTCAAAAGTTTCGAAGCTCTTGAGAGTCAGAGGCAGAAATACAGTTCTCCTCATAGCATCAAGTGCTGCTTACGATTTCATGTACGTTCATTTATCTTCCTCACCGATTTGAAAGGAAAGGTGTGATACATTTTCATAAAATATTGCTGGCCATGAGAACAGTTGCATGTCACACTATCAACTACAGAGATATTGTACTAAAATGATAGTGTAGCAAAATATTGACAACCAAAATGTTATAGAGTTATTATATATATTCGAGGTATGGATTATTATTCTTAATTCCACATCTATGTACTTTAATGAAATACATACATCAAGAACATATATATGGAATCTCCCATGATGTCAGTAACATTGGATTCTTCCCTACTAATACAGGTTTCATTGCAAGAAGTAACCATTGCCATATAACAGAGTAAGGGGCGAAAGCTCCAGGGCCAGATGGCGGTCTGATTTATTTAATCAAATGTAAGCTAGAACTATGGTCACCCCTGTTGACAAACATTATTAATAACTTAAGCTACCAGACCATACCTACTTCATGAGGGAGCTCAGTGATCTTTCCAATTTTTAAAAAAGGCGATCATTTTAATCCGTACTGTTACCATCCCATTTCATTGATAGATATTCCAGCCATAATTCTTGACAGAGTTCTGTACAACAGGATATTGGAATGCGTTCAGTATGTCAGTACGGGTTTCTAGTTATTGGAAAATACACGGTGGCCAAATAGTCTTCTATTTACCTCACCTTTATGGATTTGTCAATGGCCTTTGTCTGTGTCAGCTGGTCAAAGATACAGCAATTGCTTTTTGAGATGGGGCTGAATGCTAAATTAGTGCACTTACTGGTATCGCTACACACTTAGACCAACGCCAAGGTTCAGCTCGGTCAAAATGGTGAGGTATCAAATGAAATTAGCATTGGTTGCGGAGTCCGCCAAGAGTGAGTGCTTGCCCCATTGTTATTAATTCTTTACATTAAAATTTGCCCCAGAGCTAATCTTAAGCACTGCCAATGTCCCCAAAATAATCGGCGCTCCACTACCTGTTGCATTGTATGCGAATGATGCCCTACTTATCGCTTGCACTCCCAAAGCACTGCGTATGTTAGTGCAATCATTCGTACATTATATGGCTGATCTTGAATTTTCAACAAATTACACCAAATATTTAATCATGAACTGTGACCCTAAGTGCACTAAACGCACGAGTATTCAAGTAGGCAGCCATCACTTAACAAGTATTGGTACTTTTTCCTACCTAGGTATGTCTTTTAGCTCATCAGACTCCTGGGCTCCACATGTATCAATATGCAGAGCAAAATTGGGAAGAGCTGTAGGATCCCTTCTCAGTCTCCCCTGCCCATTTGGGGCAGGGCACTTGCCCCACTGTTGCAGAATTACACTGCTCAGTACATCCCAATAACATCATATGAGGTAAAAATGTGTGATTTAAAAGATCATGAAACTCTGCAGAGGGAAGAAAATTGCTTTCATAGAAAAATTCTGGCTGTCCCTCCTTCTACCCCTCACTATGTTGCACAAGGAATTGGGTGTAAACTTTCTGAGTGATTACATTTGCACTAACCCCCAGCCCCCATTCTGGCTTTCTGTCTGGAAGAAAGAGGAGGCAGCATTAACTAGGGATATAATAAACAACCATTTGGCATGTGACAATGGGCTCTCAAATTCATGGCTGGCGTATGTGAAAATTAATCATTTGATGAGATTGGCTCAGCTCAGATTTTTACTGACAGGGTATCCTGTGCTGTTAATGAGAGAAAGCAAGTACAAACGTTACTGCTAGCTCAGTTACAAGTGGAAAGGGAAAACGCTGAATGTTTGAAAACATCCATTGTAAATTATTTGCACCTAAATCTTGAACTTTCCAATGCTAGTTACTTATGGAATACTAGAGGATATTGAGTGCTTTCATTATTGTTCCGCTTCAGAGCCGACTTGAGTAAATATTTGCTTTGCTTTCCACTTGTATATCAACAAAAATTAGAAAGCAAAGTATGCCCATGTAATGATGCCTGGGCTGAGTTCGTGGAGTTCTGCAAAGTGCAAAGTGCAAAAAAAACTCTGCAGTAATTTTCAGTGCCGGGTGTTTGTCTGCACTGTGCAATCATCACGAACGGTATCATGCACAGCGCAAGCGGGCGCTGCTTTCTTTCTGCCAGTCGAGTACCCGAGCAGCAGCTTTCTCAACGCGAACGGACGGTATCTCAACGTGAGCGGTCACGAGCAAACGTGACCAGTCGCAATGAGAAATCCGACCGCCCGCGTTGAGAAATCTCACCGGGAGGTTGATTTTCCACGCTCGTGCTCGCCAACTTGACATTGACGATCACAAACGTGGCAAAATCTCGCCGTGAGGTGGATTTTCCTCGCTTGCACTCGCCAACTTGATGTTGATGAGCACGAGCGAGCTCTGCATAACGCGGAGTGCGGAAAACTCCGCGAGCGGAGTGGAGTTCACCGCCCAGGGTTACATATAATAATGCTTCTCGCCAATCAATGCTACACTTCCTTTTCTGAAACTTAGGAATTTTCAGTATTGTGTTCAGACCTACCATTATCTTCAACAACTTTCAGATGAAGAGACCAGTTCCTGTGTAAGCTTATTCCTCCGCTCAGCTGTGCGATCACGAGGCACTATGCACTTTGAGTAACTGAGTCATTCACGATGATTTTTACTATTTAGTATTGTGTGGGTGAAATATGTTTTATATAATTATTTGTGTACCTTCGAATGTATTTGGAAGCACTGTATCCCTGGCTTTTATGTATTCTAAGATTGTGTATTGTTGGCTTTTATGTATTTTTATGATTGTGTACGCTTTCATGGTTTATTTATAAATCAAATAAAGTTTATATTGATTGATTGATTGATATGGAATTTAGTATAGTAAACGTATAAATGTCTATGCTTACTTAATGCATACTTACCTTGAAAAAATTGGGTTGGGAATATTTTTGCTTCAATATGTTTGTAGCACAATAATTCAAACTCAATATTTTGTTTCCATACTCATTAAAAAATATCAGCTCATTCTTTGAAATGGAAATTGGAGCTTACCTAACAACTCTTACATCTGTGTCTCTGAGCCTGATGTCCTGTACTGTAATGTCATGCTCCAAAAGTGTTACAAATTGACCTCTAAATTTACATTTGGATTACTCCACTATGCAGACCAACTCAAATGGCATGTGTGTGTTCTGGAAAGCCTCAAGCAGAGAAATAAATTATGTCAGGACCATGAATCAGTTTATCAGGAATCTGGACATAGGCATTTCACACATCAATAGTTCTGAATATGTTGGCCTAGGTGGTTTATTTTATTCTGTATTTATTTATGCAGCTTCACATAGCGCAAAGTAAGCCCCAGGCATCAGAGCATTTTCTCAAAGCAAAAAGAAGTTTCCGGATATTAATAAATATGCACACTTAGTACATCAACCAGCAATGTTAACTAACAACAATGCAGCCAGAAACAATGATAACAATGCAGCTAAAATGCTATCAGCAAACTAGTGTCAGTTAGGTGAAGGTGGGGATTCAGGGTTCGCCTACACAAACAAATTGTCTTTAGAACTGGAGGCATTTAAATTCCTCTTTATAAGTTTCAGAAGAGGGCATAATATGAAGTGTTGGTGGAAGAGAATTCCACATTTTGGCGGCCCTGCCCAAGAAAGAGTAATTGTGCGACACTCTTTTTTTTAAATGAAAGTGACTGCAGGAGAAGGACTTCTGCGGCCCTTGTTGACCGCTAGAAATTTTCATTTTCTTAGCTACGTGGCTGGGAGTAGAAGTGTGGAGGGTTTTGTAGCTGATGCAGGCCATCTTGAATTGTGCTCATGCTCCAATAGGGAGCCATCGTACTATGATCAGGATGGTAGTGAGGAAGACAAATTTCTTGCATTGAGAAACAAAATGAGTGGTATCATGCAGCGCCACTCAGAGGGGGAAGTGAAGGCTTTTAGAAGGCCAGTGAGAAACAAATTCCCATAACTGAGGATAGAGAGGGCACAAGTTGTGCAAGGGACTTCAGGCCATGGCCTGGAATAAACTGCAGCATTCCCAAGGAACGTGTGAGTTGGAAACATTTGTTTTTGGGTGTAGAAAATATTCGGCCTTGTAGGTTTAGTCTGATGTCGTTTTGGCATTTGTCTACAATAGTCCGTTTACACCCAGAGGGGTGTAAGGATCAATATGGCATTGAACTCATAGGGGAGGTGAACACTCTGTTTTAGAAGGATTCAGTTGAAGTCAATAAGTGGATGACTGTTCAGAATCTTGGCAAGCAGAGAAATGTCGCTGGTTTGGGACCTTAGCCATGTCAACAGCATATTGATGGTATAATAACCTAGAATTTTTAAGGATGGCTCTAAGGGGTCATAAATAGAGATTGAATAATGTTGGTGAAAGAATGGACATTCAAGCAACCCCTTCTTCCAGACTAATGTTGCTAGATAGGGAATTCTCAGTTTTAAACCTTGAGTTTGGATTGATAGGAAGAAACCCAATTTAGCACATCTTCTTTGATATTGATATATTCATTTAAGATCTTAATCAGAGGGATCTGATGATTAGTGTTGAAGACAAGTAACGGATCTAAGAGGCAGAATTTACTCAAGTCTAAGAGGTGGAGTGCATTGTCAACAGTTTGTAAAAGGCTTTCTCTGTGCTGCAGTCCTGTTGGAAACCAGATTGAAGATTATGAAGAAATTGTTAGACTGTATGTAGTGAGAAAATTGGGAGGCTACATAGCTTTTAATTATCTTCTCAAGGAAGCGGAGTCCTGACACAGGATGGAAATTGTTGAGGTCATTAGAATCCGCAGAGGTTTTCTTTCACACCTAATGATTTCACTGAACTGAAACAAAGGATTCTGAATTTTGAGGTTCAATTCACAATCTGCTAGAAGGTCTAATGCAGGAGGAAGAGGGGGTTCAATGGACTTTACCTTACTAGTGAAGAACTGGACAGAATCCTTCCGCTTAGAATCTGGGACATTACCAGATGCTGCGTTGTTGAACTACCTCAAGCAAAAGTTTAGAATGATCTGCTTCTGCGCCGGGAAACCCTTTTTGGGTAGCTGTTGCGCACTATAAGTTTAATTAATAAATAATAAATAAAATTCTTGGAGCAATCAAAAAACATTTCTTGTGAGAAGACTTTGCTGAGAAAATGTGATCTTTGTAGCAAGCAGGGACTCTCAGCTCGATCAACTTGCAGAAAGAGGGAGATTGTCGCTATATATTCTCAAGTGTTCTCAGAGATTTTTCTTTCCTTGAATAAGTATCTGGAAAACAAAGGGACACAGGGCTTTGGTTCTTAAATTTCAATGGGACAAAGTCATTAAGCAGGTCTTTCATGCAATTGTTGTAAATAGATGTGGTGGCATTCATGTCATGTTGAGAACCAATGGTGGAAGATTCAGCCTATCTGTAATTGCTAGTACATTGATATTGATATTCGTAGTGTCCCGGAACCACATGGTCTCCTTTCTTTGTTGGCCAACAGTTTTACTATGAGATAGGAGTAAGGTGAATGGGATCTGATGGTAGGCAACTACTCAATGATATGAGAGTGTAGTCCCACATGTTTTTATGCAAATTGTGGAGGTCAGTGCATAAACGTATCTTCCATTTCCTCCTATACACCACTATCAAGGGTGTGCGCTAAACAGATTTCTCTTTTGCTTCCATGATTCATTTGATACAACTTTGTAAATAGCACCCTGTGCACCTTGGGAACAATTGCTGTATGTAGATTAATCTTTTATCTTTCTGGATACTTGGGAATATAATTCTACAAGCCTTGAGACACACCATCTCTATTAACAGCTGGTGTTTGCTTCTGTTCTTCTTTTCCTTTCCCCAGTATGAAAGTAGCTTTTTTGCTGCATTGAATCTCCTTCTAGCATCTCTGTCCTTGTAGACTTTTAATTCATCAGTACTTTCACAAGCGTTTAGAGATCTTGATGAAATAGTCCATGTTTGCTCTTTCATGCCTTCCTTCTTCTGTTGTCATCTTTGTGGTTCCATAAACTGAATCTACTCGAAATCGCTTTTGGAGATGATAAGGGATAGGGCAGGAGACACAGATGATCTCTACTTTTACTTGGCGGCCATTCATAGTTTTCCTAACGTCTGAAGTCTTTAAACACCTCTCTTGAGCCTGCAACAGATCGTTATCTTCCCCTCTTGTCGACGTCCAATTCACTCTTTTCATTGATTTCTTATGTATGAGCCAGCAAAGCATGCAATCCCACGAAACCTGCTGCATACATCCTTAATTGCAACTATGATGGGAGCTGCTTATGCACATATCACCCCTTGACTTTTTCTGGTCAAAATTTTCTTAAGAACAATGGGGCTGGGACTTACATAGCACTGCTACCCCCGTGTTTAGCTTCTCTCCCCTTTTTAGGTTTTGGCTACAGAAAGCTTTGCCTGTCCGCTAACCAGACTTTCCAATATATATAGAGAGGGCTTTGGTACAACCCCTTGCTCATTTTTAGATGGCCTCAGTTATCCCCTCTTGAATCAATGGATTTGTTCTCTATTCTGCGTAGGAGCATTTCAGACTCACAGTGTTCTGATTGGTTGATTTGTATTCTTTCAGTGCTGATATACCTTGGATTCATAGAACTACTTTTTTAAATTTTACTTTAAGCACTCCACAGGGAGGGCGTGTGGTTTCTTGATCTCTCCCCATGCACTGCTTCCCTCTTGACTTCCTCCGCTCTCTCTCTCCCATTGCTTTCCCCTCTCCCCTCAGCTCTTCTGTTGCTGTCCAGCCCACCCTGCTTGGTGTCCCACTTCCACCGCACGCTCAAGCCTTATTTAACATTTTTATACATTTTTTGGCACCTGTCGTGTTATCAAAAGGCGTCCATTTTAAAATGTGTTTTACCCTTTTCAAGATGACCACCCCCAAGTGCACATGAGCACGCATATGCAACGGGGCACTTAGAAATGGATATGTATTAGTTTAGCAAACCTAATTCAAAGATGACCATTAACACATGGGCTGGTTAAAATATTAAAATGCATTCAAACGATGCTCAATTAGACATGTTGCTTTCTCCTCCATAATCTTCCTTCACTGTGTCAGTTTTCCTAGCATTACAATACTGAACTACTGAAAAACTAAAACATGTGGCACAGTCATAAGTGCATGTAAATAAAATGGTGCCTTTTTTACATAATCACAAAGCCACATTGTCATAAAAGTAGACTGAAGCTGTTTGTTAAAGTGTCATAAAATAACCCTCCTAATTAAGACTTTTGTTGCAGGGGAGGACTCGGACATTGAGTACCTGGAATTATACAAGCCAGTGGCGTGGTTTTGGATTTTGGTGGGCCTTGCATACTTTGCTGCAGTCCTGAGCATGATTGGAGACTGGCTACGGGTCCTGTCAAAGAAAACTAAAGAAGAGGTAATGTTATAGGTTTTGAACACTTTCTGAATGTGAATTGTAGATTTCTGATACCGACTCTGGAAAATACTTATACTGTATACATAGGAATGCCTTAAACGATAAAGACTACTTTAATATAAAACTAACGCATGTATCTGTATGTTAATAGCATCTAGAGGCAGGAATGAAACCATCAATTACTAAACGCTCTATTGTTTGTCCAGTTATAGCTACAGTTTAAGCTCCATGCATATATTCATTTGATCAATTCATTTAGCATGGTATCCAGTGCTGAATTTGAGCAGGAGCTTGCAGGTAGGGTCCTCTGAAACTCATTTTTGGGGCACAACAGTTGTTTTTCATCAGAAAAAGTTGATCCAGAGCAAGAGTGAGAAAAATAAAAACTGGGGAAAGAAAGATGATGAAAAAGAAAGGGCTGAAGAGGTAGGGAGTGGCTGATGGTCGATTAAAGAGGCAGTAGCTGGATTCTAGACAATGCAACCCAACCTTCGATAGTGCCTGCCGCGGCCTTATGAGCACAACTTTGGACACCGGCAACCTTTTTTTTTACAAATGAAGCACTGGTCCATAGCTGCCAAGGTTTCAGATTGCTAATGTGTGGCATTTTCATAATTTCAGTGTAATTATGAGTGTCATTCAACGACTATGAGTGACACTTTCTCGCAAGCAAAATCAAGCAATGAAGACAAGGGAAACATATAAATATTAAAAATTACACCCATTTGAGCAGCGATAAACTCTGAGAAAATCTTAAAACTGCTGCATAGCATGAGAAATGGATGGGCACCTCAGTGCCCGCTCTGTCGGGCCATGAGATACTGCAGAACACAATGAGGCAAGCGTTTTCCCGGAAAATAACAACAGTAAGGTGCTGCCATCAGGATCCACATGAGGGCACTCCATAGTTGCCAAGTTCACAGATTGCTATGTGTGACATTTCCATATTTTCAGGGTAATTATCATTCTAAGGCCAAATGTGTGACACTTAGAGTGACACTTTCTCAGGAGTAAAACAAAGTATTGACGTTAATGTGAAGAAATATATCTCAGAAAGTACCCCCTACAAGCATTAAATAAGAAGCTCTAAAAAAATCTTAAATATGCAGAAAACCCCTGAAATGTCACTTGCTGCATTCCCACTGAGGTTTGTGTCATATCTCCCACACATTAATAAGCTTGTGTTTGTTCTAAGATGAGAAGTGTCAAATGACATAATGCCATGGACCTATCTGTGCCAAGTGCCTACTGAGTGCTGAGCAGGCTTCCAATTAGCCTAACTGCGGCCCCACTCACATCTTGGCGGTCCTTGCCGGCAGGTTCCCCCAAGATTATCATGATCCTCGAGACGAGTCATAAATAATAATGCCGCCACGCATTTTGATCGGCCATTACACAATTGAGAACAAAACTTCAAATCTAAAGACACAATGTGCCTAAAAAAAGAAATGACTCGAGTCATTCATGCAAGAGCCCACTGTCCAGGTATATAATTACCAAAATGCAAAAAGGAAACGACAGATTCAGGACACCTTGGGCCCATTACTCTGGGGCTTTTTTTATAACGAATTGAAAGTCTTCCGCGTAATGTTAAGCTATGCAGGAAAAACACATGCAGCATACAGGTACTTAGCAGTGACTTATGGGACCAATCTTCTGGACTTAAGGTGAGTATGAGGCAAGGTCCAAGGGAGCACCAACAGCTCACTTCGGGAGGCTCTGGGGCGGCCAGGTGCAGAGGTGCAGGTGCAGAGGTGCATTAGAGCATTGAGTGCACCCTTCACTTCAATGGAGGATCAGTCCAGTCACAAAGAGGCTGCTGGCATGGACTGGGGGACCAGTTAACCTGAACCAGCAAGGGGGCTCAACTCTTGAGATGTCCAGGGACGTGGGGGTTCCTTTGGTTCTCTTCTCCAGGGCCCCGGGGCGACGGGTGCAGAGGTATCCTTAGGTGTCACATCTTTGTCACCTGGAGGATCTCGGCTGAGGGGGCCTGCACAAAGAGGCTGCGGAAAGTCCGCAGTGGGCAAGTTCAATGCAGGTTTTGTCTCTGCTGGGTCGGGTGACCACGCTGGCACCATTGACCCACTTCATTCGGGCTTGGAGCAACGGGTGAAGTGGTGCTTTCCATTGTCGGGTTTTTGAGAGTCCAGAGGCCTCGCAGCAGTTCTTGGGTGCCTGCCGGATGCAGGGGAGCAGCACCGCTATTCCAAGGGAGACTCTTGGTTCTTTTTCAAAGGCAGGCAGTCCTCCCAGGCTTTTGGACCACAGCTGCAGGACAAGTCAACTTTGGTGCAGTTCTCGATGAGGGATGCAGACAGGCCGGCGGGGCTGAGACTAATTCAGCTGCTTCTTCTCTGCTTTCGTGGCACTTTGGTCCTTCTTCTTCTTAGGTCAGCAGGAATCTATTCCTCTGGTACAAGGGGCTTCCCTAAATACTGAATTTAGGGGCATTAGAGGGAGTGCCAGGTAGTAGCCAATGGGCTACTTACCTCTAGGGTGACTACACCCTCATATGACTACTTCTGTTGGAAAGTGGGCATAACCATGACTCTGGTTGGTTAATTCTCTCCAAGAGAATATGGAGGAATCTGACGAGAGGGGTCCATATTACCTGCCCCACCCTAGGGGTGGTGCTGGCTGAATGTGGGCACTCCTCCTAATCTAGTTAATTTTCTCACCTGTCCTCCTGCCAAAAGTTGAGCAGGACAAGGGGGTTGGCATCCTCTCCTATGTGAGAAACCAGAGTCTCATACCAAAGGCGGATGGGCTGCGTGAAGCGCCCTTGACTTGACCGGCTAATCGGCAAGTCATCTCGTGGGAGGGGTGGAAGACACCCCCTGCCAGAGCTGGCCTGGTTTCTGGCCTACTGAGAGCGAAGGCCCTCACCCTTGGAGGTCAGGAATTCATCTCTGGTGTTAGGCTGGCTAAAAACAGTCAGTCAGCCCACCAGCAGATGGTACGGTTTCAGGGGACACTTCTGAGGTGCCCTCTGGGTGCCCGTTTTGATAAATCCAACACTGAAATCAGTGTGGGATCATCAATACGAGATGTTTGATATCAAACATCCCTGTTTTAAGTGAAGCCATCATGTTGAGGGACAACTCGTTTTCATCAGTGGCCAGCACATGTTTTAAAATGGCTTCCCTCCTCACTTACATTAGCAGTAATCGAACTGGCGATCACAGGGACATATCTGCTTATGCAGGTATGCGCTCACATATAATATTAAGCACCCAGCCTTGGGGCTGTCAGGCCTGCTGTAGGGGTGGCTTACAAATATCATATGCAGTGGAAGGGGACATGGCACACAGGGATTTGTGACATGTCATGTTTTCACTTTTGTCTGCACCAAGACAAGCAGCCTGCCCTGGCAGTCGTGCATGTGCTTGGTGAGGGGTCCCCTAGGGTGAGACAATTTGTGCTACAGCTCTAAGGGACCCTCTTTAGCACCTCAGGCCCTAGGTACCAGGGTACCAGTTAATAGGTACTTACAGAGGGTGCTAAAGGTTTTACCAATTTGGGGAGGAACAATTGTACAGTTTTGGGAAAGTGCTCTGGCACTGGGGACCTGGTTAGCAGGAACCCAGTGTGCTTTCAGTCGAAATGTCCCAGACAAAAAAGGGGGTGACCATGTCAAAAAGACCACTTCACTACAAGCAGGCATTATTATTTATGACTCGTCTCGATGATCAGGATAATCTGAGGGGCACCTGCTGGCAAGGGCTGCCAAGATGTGAGACTGGGGCCTGGGGACGGTACAGAATCCCTCTGGATTGCTAGTTCTGTACCATGCCTAAAAAGAGCAGTAATGGTGTGCACCACGGTTAGGCTAACTGGAATACTGCTCAGCACTCAGTAAGCACTTGGCACAGATAGGTCCATGGCCTGATGTCATGTGACGCTTCTCATCTTAGAACAAACACAAGCTTATTAATGTGTGGGAGATAGGATACAAACATTTTCCAGGATGCAGTAAGTGACATTTCCGGAGGTTTTCTGCACATTTAAGATATTTTTAGAGCTTCCTATTCTATTGGTTGTAGGGGTACTTTCTGATATTTTTTTCTTCACACTAACTTCATTACTGTGTTTTACTCGTGTGAAAGTGTCACTCTAAGTGTCGCACATTTGGCTGTAGAATGACACTCATATGTACCCTGGAAACATGGAAATGTCACACATAGTAATTGGTGAACTTGGCAACTATGGAGTGCCCTCATGTGGATCCTGATGGCGGCATCTTACTGATGTTATTTTCTGTCAAAACGCTTGCCTCACTGTGTCCTACAGTATCTCATGGCCAGACATAGCGGGCACCGAGATGCCCTTCCATTTCTGGTGCTATGCAGCAGTTTTAAGATTCTCTCGTAGTTTCTCGTTGCTCAAATGGGTGTAATTTATTATATTTATATGTTTCCCTTGTCTTCATTGCTTGATTTTGCTCGCGAGAAAGTGTCACTCGTAGTCGTTGAATGTCACTCGTAACTACACTGAAAATGTCATACATAAGCAATCTGAAACCTTGGCAGCTACGCCTCCATGTTCACTACCTCAGCTGGGCTAATCATCTCCTGCGTCATTACTTGAAGGCTCAGGGTGCTAAAATTAAATAATATATTTACTAATTTTCTTCATATAAATTATCAACATGTCATTTATGAATAACACAGACCTGAGCGTTTTGCAGCATCACGCCGTAACTTAGGCAGTCTGAGTCAGATCTTTTGCAAACATGATCCGTGCCACTGCAGCAATGACTTGTGACCTCCGAGGTCTGGTCGGCATGATGAGGCACGACATGCACTAAACTGGTGGCACAGGCAGCGGTGTGGCAAAGAAACTTAACTGCCACCTCACTCACTCATTCCTTCCTTGTTGGCAAATGGAAACACTGTTGTGATTGTACTTATGTGATGCCATGTCACGTAATGCCCCCACAGCCGGCCCGGACTGAGTCAGTCTCAGCATCCAGCAGCTTTGAAAAGATCATGAGTGCAGCCAGCGCAGTTGAGCCAGGCGCGACCCACTGCCATGAGTGAACTTCAACTGTACCGGGGAGCTCTGCACTGTGTGCAGTCAGTGGAGTACACTCTGCCAGAGCAGCACGCTGTCCATGCTGTTTGTTTGAGTGCTTCTAAGGCCTATTCTCCCGTCTTGCTTTTGTCTTGCCTCAGTGCCACTGGTGCCAGGAGGCACTATAAATGCATGACTTATGCATTTTAGTGCAGTGATGTGGACCACCACACTAAAATGCGTTAGTCTAATGCCTGATGTGTGGTACTTGGCAGGGCTGCTGGTCATATAGACTTCAAGAAAATGAAATTCACAGTGAAATATTAAAACCACAGATATACAATTAAGTTTTAAGAGCCTGAAAGACTCTCTGCTCAGATACAATTCTTGTGAATGCTATTTGAATGAGTTAGCAGACACTGGTAAATGCAGTATTTGTGTGTGGGAATAATACCAACTGGTTTGTTCACACATAAAGCAGAGAGAAATGATGTAAGAGGAGGTAAATCCAAAGATGCATTATATCTGAAAAAAACAACAGTAGGCTGGAGGGATTATGTCATACTAGTTGAAATGTAATGTTTTTACATTAGAAAATCTATAAAAAAGAAAATGCATGGTTCTAACTTTATGTAGATTTAAAGGAAAATTACACACCTTCTGAATCAGTGGCATAACCCATTATTTAAATATGGTAAAGTGTTTTGAGATGGTTAAATAAAAATCAGTGTAAAAACCACCTGCACCTGGGGGAGGGAGTGAACACCACCCTGCTTAAGAGTAAGCCAGGACACACTAGTGGGAGAATCTGTTTTGAATACAGAAGAGAGTTTTGCTTGTGCTATCATCTTACAAGGACTAGACAGAGGGCTATTACTATAGCCAAAATTATTTACTCAGAGCCCAGCAGAGGTAAGTAAGCTCTTTAAGAAGGGTATGTGTGCATTGTGGGCTTATGCAGAGGGAAATACCATAACCCCTTACCTAGAGTTAGTTCCTGTATGGGAGAAACGTTCATGGTTCAGTTTACTGGAGGAGCAATCCAGGGAGTGAGATGTATCCCCAGTCCCTTTTGATAATAGGTAATTCTGAGAAGGGTTTGTGCCACTGCCCTTTTATATAGTGTGGAAACCTCATGTAGCTTCGTGTTCTCAGGATAGTGAGAGTCCAGAAAGGAAATTCTAATTGGATTCTCTCTGCACCCGCAAATAGAGTGAGGCTCAGGGAAGGGTCGACATCAAAACATATACAGTGGATTGTGACACTAGGGGAGGCTTTGGAAATTATCAAGTAAATAGCGATCCCAGGAGGGTAGTTTTAGACCCTGCACTTGCCAATAGAGTGAGACTCTGGGAGGAAGAGCTGTCAGAACATACACAGAGGAGAGTATCAACCGATAAGGAGAGGCTCTAGCAAATTATGCATCTTTATATGTGAAAGGCAAATATGGGAGAAGGACATCCTCCTCCAACGTGACTATTATGTTTTTGGATGTCCAATGAAAGTGTTTAACATGATTGTCATGAGTAGTAAGACCTGAAGTAATTGTACGTAAGTCTACATTCAACCCACATCACCTATGTATGTATAAATGTGAGGATTGTCCCTGATTTCTTAAGGGAAACAAATTTGGAAAAGTAATCTTGCAATTGCTCATCTACGTCTGGGGCAGTCCCACTGTGAGGGAAAACACCTTGGAATTCCTGGTGGAATGGAATACCAAAAGAAGAAGGCACTTGGTGCCTGAAATTGGAAGATTGTTCATTCCATACTTTTTAGCAATAGCTTTACACTTGTTAGAGGTGCCAGTAGTACCATTGGTAGTCAGGCAGAACCTAGAAATCTATCAAGTCCGGCAGGTTTAGAACAATGTCTCAGTATACATCTCTAAAATGGGCTAGCAAACATAAGGGAAGAAATTATAGTTATTCATATGCAACCTCAGATGTCCCACAAAGAGAACCTTGTGTGTAACTTGCATCAAGGCAGTACTTTGGCAGTGAGTGATTCCCGACCTTCAACTGGAACAGGTTCAACTGTGGTAGGTTCACTGTACACTAAAATACCTCAAAAAATGAATTTCATCACCCAGACATTTTCTTATCAGAAAAACCATGGATTTGAAGTACGGTTCCTATAGGGGTTGACAAAACTCTGGCTTGTTCATACATATATGCCTCAACTGAGCAATTCTTGCCATGGGGAGAAATCCATTATGCCAGACACTACATTCTCTGGTGAGGTTTTCCTCCATAAATATAGTAGGCATGTCTTCAAGATCACAAGATGGTACACTAGTGGTATGCCTACACTGAGGCTTTTGCAGAGCATCGGTCCCAGTGTTTTTACCCTTGGAATGCTTCAGGTGACTTTGTGGGAGCAAGTCAGTCCAACAACCATCATCTTCAGCTCAATCCACTCAAAATGTCACTCTCCAACTGACAATCAGTGGAGAAACTTCCACAATGTGACCTATAAAAACTTGATTCAGCCTTCAACATGTAAAGTCAGAAAGGGAACAGGGTATGAAACGTCCGTGTGGCCACTGGTGGTCTAAGTAAAAGCTTTCTACCAAATAAAACACTTTGTGGCATAGATAAACGTATGACTCACTATGGTCATACTGACTTTGGAAACTGTGCACCTTCTTATTCATTATTTGACTGAATAATGGGTTTGCAAGAACTGTTACTTGCTGCTGGGTGGCTGTGTCAAACATCAGAGGCAGCAGCCTGTGCATTGAGGGACATTCTGACCACCCCAATTAGTATTCCCACTGTCCCTCCTTTAGTGTTGAAGTGTAGAATGTTACTCCTGATGTTCAGAAACATTACTTAGCACTTGATGTTCCTCTTATGGCTTTGTATCTTTTAGTTGATGAGGTTAGCGGGCTGGAACAGTCAATGGGAGGTGGCTGGGGTTCGAAGTTGCTGTAGATCCTGGTGATTTTTTGTGGAAGAGGTTGGCGAGTTTGTTGCAGAATTCTTATGTAGGGTGATGGTTTGGGTTGCAGATGTTTGGTTGATGAATTCCTTGATGACGGCTTATGGTTCTGTGCAGTTGTTGGAGCTATATTCGATACTCAAGGTCAGGGCCTTTTCCTTTCTCTCTTTTACTTGAAGGTGATAGTGTCTAAGTGTGGCCTTGTAGGTATTTCTTGCAGTGGTTCCTCAGGTGGTTCTCCATTTCCTATCGAGCTGTTTCCAAACTCTGTTGGATTTTCTTAGGTCAGTGTTGTACCAGCTAGCTTGTTTGTTGGATCTTTTGGGTTTGTTTTGCAGGGGCTCCAGGGTATTGGTGCAGGTGGTGATCCATCTGTGGAAGTTGTTTGTGTTGTTGATGAAGTCGTTTGTGCGGTCTGGGTAGTTTAACTGGAGGATGTTGAGCAATTTAATTTTTGTTACTTTCTTCCAGCCGCGGCTTGGGGTGTTGCTAGAGTCCATAGGGCTGGTTGGTGGCCCTGTTATGTGGAAGTGGACAATGGAGTCGTCTATGCTTATGAGTTGAATGATGTGGCTGACTTCAACCTTGTCGCTGGATAAGAAGATGGAGTCCAAGGTGTGCGGCCATGTGGGTAGGACCTTGTACTAGCTAGGTGAGACCGATGTTGTATAGACCTTTGAGCAAGTCTGTGGCGTTGGAGTCCAAGGGGTCATCAAGATGAAAGGTGAGATCGCTTAGAAGTATGAAGTCTTTGGTGCCTATGGCTACGGGTGCAGTGAGGTCGCTGAGAAGCTCGCTGATGTAGGTGCGAGGTCCTTGGGGCTGGTAGGCAAGGGTGTCTTTTATTAGTGCGTTTACTGTCCATCTGAAGCTTGAAGTGAAGTTGTTCCATAAAAGTGGCTTCTGGGTCAGTGTAAGAGGTACACTTGACGGTGTCTCTGTGGGTGATTGGACGTCCTTCCCCTGGTTTATGGAGTCGGTCCTGATACATGATTTTGTTTCCAGTGGGAATGGCTGCGGTGATGTCCGGTGCCAATGTGGAGTTGAACCAGGTTTCGGTGAGGGAGAGAAGGTCCGGTGCATTGGAGTCAATGAAGTCCCAAATCTCGATGAAGTGCTTGCTGAGTGAGCATGGTGAGGAGCATGCAAGCAAGTGAGTGTTGTTGTGCAGGGTGGGTGTGTGGTGCTGTGTGAGTGTGGGTCTTGAGTTCTGACTTGGTAAGGGGTGAGGTGTGTGTGTGGGTGGTGGTAGTGGGTGTGTGGAGGCAGGTGAAGTGGCAATGAAAGCAGGCAAAGGGGCCCACTGTGGATTGAGGTGTGGTTTGGCAGCAGCGTTTGAGGTGGTGTCCAAGGTTGAGCAGGTGGAGTTCGTTGGCAGTGTAGCTGTGGTAGGAGTTTGGACGAGGGTTCCTGGCACTGAGCACGGTCCAGGCATGAATTCGCCATTAAGTAGAGAGTTGGGGGAGCATGGGGGTACAGGGTCCGTGCCCAGAAATAGGAGGAAGGTCCAGTGGGGAGAGCAGTAAAATCCTGCTGGAGCAGCAAGGCAGGAAAACACGATCAGCGGATCAAGTCGGGGAGAAAAAACTGACAGAAGAGACCAGTTAAGAGAAACAAAGCATGCAAAAATGAGCAGTTAAACAGAGACTGTGGGCAGATAGAACTGACGGCCCAAACAAGAAAGAGCAGTTACCAACACGGGGGCAGAATGAGCAGGTAACATGAAAAACATCAAGAGACAGACACCAACACTAGTTTGAAGGGTAAGGCTAGATCAAGGTAGCATTGAAGCAAAAGAGAGATGCCTGGGCGCTAGTGGTATTACATGTACCCAGGGTCTGTAGATTAAATGCTACTAGTGGGTTTGCAACACTGATTGTGCCACACACTTACGTAACCCTTTAAACATGCCTCAGCCTGCCATTGAAGCCTGTGTGTGCAGTTTTAAACTGCCATATCAACCTGGAAAAATCAACCTTTTGCCAGGTCTAAACCTTATTTTTTAATAGACATAAGGCACCCCTAGGGTAGGCCATAAATAGCCCAGAGGGCCGGGTGCAGTGTGTTTAAAAAGTTGCACATTTACTTTTCACTTTTACATGTCCTGTTAGTGAAAAACACTTAATTTAGGTTTTCACTACTGCCAGGCCTACCTCTCCCATAGGATAACATTGCGTTACCTTACCACATCTAATACGTTCTATCTTTCAATTGGGAGCAGGTAGGAATGTTGAGAATTATAATTTAACCCCCTCTTTAATGGTAAAGTGGAATTTTAAGTCACAATTCTAAAAATGGCACTTTTAGAAAGTTGGCATTTTCTTGTGCTGACCAATTGGTGCCTGTAGCCTGTATCCTGGGTGACATGACTAGGTGTAGCTCACAATTGATCTTTATGTATTGCTCCTAGGTAGTAAGACACAGGTGATAGGGGTTGGCAGGCTGGCCATCTCTGACTTGATAAGGGGGATGAACTGTCACCTACCACACTTGCACATCATGAAGGCTCTGCCTGAGGACACTTACAAAGGGTTTGACACTAGTCTTTTGTAATGACAGACAAGCTCGGGCCAGGGCAGGGAGGCAGGATATTTCATGTACCTCTGGTGGTGGAACTCTCTAGAACCTTCTCATACTTCAAAGTAGGCACCAGGTGTAAATATTGGACCCTCAGACACAACTCTTCAGTACACCAGTTGACCTGTGGAAGGCTCAGAAAGACTGCTGTGCTGCTCTGCAAGAAGCTCGGCTGTTCATTTGCCCTACTGCCCCACTGCCTGAGTGAGAAAGTCTGGACCTGCATCTTGAACCCAGGACCACAAGAACGACTCCAAGGGCTAGTGAGCTGGCCTTCTGATCAGAGATAGAAAAGGCTACAACCACTTTGAACAAAGCACCTGAACACTGTCTGCTGTGAGTCCAACCCCACATGTTGCCACCCCAGTCCTGGACCCTTGGAAGTGGCCCTGAAGATGCTCTGCCAGCCCAGCTTTTGGTCCTTTGGGTAGAAACAATGCAGCGTGACACATCTTTTGACAGCTCTGCTTCGTAGCTGCGGCAGCATGATGCATCCTTGATGCCAGCCCTCGCATGGCAGCCATCAGTTTCTTTGGAACCACCACAGTGAGATGCAGCCTTGAAGCAGGCCCTCCCATCGCAAGCTCCCTGTTGATGGTATCCTTGACAACGACACAGGACTTTGCATCTCAGCCCCGCAGCTTCCAAACTGCAGCTGCACGGCGCATCCTTGACACAGAACTTGGCATCAAAAGCCTCTCATCGATGGCATCCTTGACGGCGATGTAGGACTCCACATCACAGTCCCCCTGCTCCTTGGAACTGCCTTTGTGTGATGCATTCTTGATGCAGGATCTCGCAACGCTCTGCTAACCAGGTTTAAGGTACTTTGCAGGGGCAGCTGGTATTAATGATTGTAATGGGTGTTGACCTACTAGTCTGGGGGAAAGGAAAGAAAAAGAAATAAAACACAGAGCAGCTGGTAAGAAATGCGTGATTGCTGCTCGGAGTTAAAATGGACCAAATCTAGTTTTTTTCTTGGGGGTTGTGAGGGGTTTGAAGGTGGCTGGCTGCGCATGTGCTGGGCCGTGTGAGGTCTTCTTTATCATGAAGGCACAAGCCACCTTTGTTACGTCATAATGGAGAGCGCTTTATATTTTCACTGAGTCCATATGGTTGCATTTTGGGCATCTATGGAATGGCCCAGGGTGGAGTTAACTCAACTCAATTCATTTAAATTGCCAAGGGATGGAAAGGCCTTCAGAAGGGATGTAAGAGTGGGTGGCAACGACTTGCTCATGAGGAAGAGGGCAGTCTGAAGGAGGAGTCCAGCTGCTATTTTCCACATTAACTCCAGACCATGTAAGGCTCGTGTTATAAATGGGAGACAGCCTTTACCACGAAGCCGAAACCCCACATGTCTTTACCACACAGGCTTAACCACCTAGGCGATACTACCATGCAAGTCTTTACCACGCAGGATTTTACAACGAAAATGCCTTTATCATGCATGACATTACAACGAATTTCGTTGTAAAGGAATGAATGGTAAAGGCATATTCGTTGTAAAAGTTTTAAAGGTAAGTATATGTAAGTATTAATGGCTTTGAGTTTTTAGTGTTTCATGTGTTTTTTACATACAAATATGTGTATATATATCTATATATTTATATATAGATATATATATATATATTCACTTAAAAAAAATAAAGGTTATAGGGATGTTATAGTTAGGAAATAGAATTTGAAAACGTTAGAAATTCACTTAAAAAACCAAAGGCTACAGGGACATTTTAGTTAGGAAATATAATTTAAAATAAAACACAGAAATTCAATGAAAAAATCAAACAAAGGTTCCAGGGACGTTATAGTTGGACTCAGATTTTACTCATACAAAACCATTGAAATTCAGCAGTTATAATTACCTGAGCTAGCTATAACTAATGCCCCCGCAGTGCGCTGCTTATGACCTCACATATTACATCACTCATGACATGGTCAGTGACATCACTGATGACATCTCAAATGACATCATCCACATAACCACTCACATCCCCATACAACCTCTCACATGCCCACTCACCCACCCACCCGCAGAACCACTTACATGCCCATTCACAGACCCATACCAGTACTCTCACACACACACTCATTCCTTCATAGAGCCACTCACACGCCCACTCACTCGTTTAATGGTTTTGTATGAGTGAAATCTGAATCTTACTATAATGTCCCTGTAATTTCTGTTTTTTAAAGTAAATTTTTTTTAATGATTATTTTATTGATTTCAGCATTCCAGAAAAGAATACAACCATTGGTAGGCATACATTTCAATCGACTTATATCTGGTTCACACATCACAGCAGTACAAGATAAATCATACCATGAGTTCAGATAAGCGCCCGTTTTGTCTGGACATTTCCATCTCAACAGTTGGGGATATACACATATGTGCATTCCAACCGCCCCATTTCCTATCCCATTTTTTGGGACATCCTCGAGCTTGAAAGACTTCTTTTTCTGCGACCATACATTTGTCAAATTCAGCTGCCCAAGTTTTAGTTGTAGGTCTTTCCACTGTCCCCCATTTCATGGCGATTGCTCTCTTTACTAAGGTGTATCCCAGAGTGGCTAGTTGATGCTCCACTTCTGTGAGGTCAGTGGCCTCCCAAATATTGAGAAGCCCCAGCGGTGGTGTCAGCCCTATCTGTTTTCCTATTGCCTCTTGCATTTGTAGTGTCACCCGGTCCCATATGTGCCGTATGTGCGGGCATTCCCAAATGATATGATAGAAGGTCGCCACTTGCTGACAGCCGCGCAGACATAGTGTATCTTCCCTAATTCCCATCTTTGCTAAGGTGGGAATTAGGCAAGATACACTATGTCTGAGAGTCCGAAATGGATCTGGCAGTTTGTTACACAGTTTGCGATATGTTAGGGGGATAGCTTTGTCTGGGATTGGCTCGGATAATAGCCGGTCCTCCAAAGGTGAGGACTCCGGCAGTTTACTCATGTCGGGAAGCGCTGTTATGAGAGCGTGGCGGATTTGCATGTATAGAAAAAACTCTCCCTGAGTCAGTTCATAATGTTTCTGTAGGTCACTGAATGTGAGGAGTTTACCCTTTTGTATTAACTGGCCCACGGTGGAAATCCCGATTGTGTCCCATTTGTCAAATCCCGAGTGGTAACACAGGAGCCCCAGTTTTTGAGAGGCCCACAGGGGTGTGGCCTGGGTCAACACTCCTGTCCAGCCCAGACGTTTTGTGGCCTGATGCCATATTTCCACTGTTTGGGCCATTGGTCCCACATATCTCCCTTTCCGGGGTTTTGCGTACAGGGCTCCCATGTATCCCTCTTTTCCCACCTGGTATTTGTCAAGCATGTACGCCGGGTCCGCCGGGAGGCAGTACAACCAATGATTTGTTGCCACTAATTGCGAGGCCCAGTAGTAGAGACGTATGTCTGGGAGTGCAATCCCTCCATCGTACCATTATGTGGTTAGTTTGTTCAGTGCTATATGGGGCGCCCCTCCATTCCACAGTAGTGAGAGAACCTCGCTCTCAATATTATTGAAGTATGAGTCGGGTATCTTATAGGGGCAGTTCTGGAGGACATATAAAAACCTCGGGAGAGAAAGCATCTTAAATAGGGCGGCTCGGCCTAACAGCGGGAGCGGTAACGTTCTCCAGTGTTTGATATCAGTGCGGAGCCGGTCTAAGGGAACAGCTAGATTTTTCTCGTAGAAAAGTTGAGGGTCAGGAGTAATAAAGACTCCTAAGTAGCGAAATCCATCACAAGCTATCTCAATTTCACAGCCCGGTGGAAGCCTGGGAGTTGGGCCCCGAAGGACAAATCGCACCGATTTGGCCCAATTAATGGCATAACCGGCGTACTTGCCAAAATTTGTGAAAATGTTCAGAAGCCTATTTATTGAAGTGCTGGGGGACACTAAGTATATCAAGATATCGTCCGCGTATAGTGGTATTCTATCTTCTATTTCTGTCTCCCATTTTAACCCCCTGAGTACGATATCCCCCCTCACCCATGACGTTAGAGGCTCCAGCATTAAAGCAAAAAGCAGGGGAGATAAGGGACAGCCTTGCCTGGTGCCCCTACCCAGTGGAAAAATACGAGATGTGCGGTTGTTAACCTTTACTTGACCCCGCAACTCCGTATAGAGCAGCCCGATCCACCTTAGGAATCTAGGCCCGAACCCCAGGCGTCTCAGCACTTCGAAAAGATATGGCCACTCGATGGAGTCAAATGCCATGGAGGCATCGAGGGAAAGCACCACTGCATCTTTGGCTATGTATGGTTGACGCCCCAGGACATTATGAATACGGCGGATGTTAAGTGCTGTATTACGTCCCGGCATAAAGCCTGACTGATCCGCATGAACCAAGGATGGGAGCATGGTCACTAAACGGGAGGACAGGAGCTTCGCTAACACTTTAGCCTCAGCGTTGATTAGGGACATTGGTCGGTAAGAACCGCAACTCTCAGCGGGCTTTCCCTGTTTCCGAATAACTACTATAGACGCCAAGCGTTGGTCCTCAGGACCCCTCTATCCAGGCTTTCATTGTACATATTTCTGAGGTGGGGTGCGACCCGTGGGGCCATAGCTTTAAGGAATTCAATAGGGATTCCATTGGGGCCCATCGCCTTCCCAGATTGGATACTAAATATAGCTTTGCTGATTTCTTCCTCTGTAATGTCTGTTTCCAGGACATTCTTATCCTCCTCTGATAAAATCGGGAGGCGTATTTCTGCTAACAGTTGCCGAGAGTCCTCAGCCGTGTATGTCGTTGAGGAGGTATATACCTCCTCCAGATGGTCTGCGAATGCCTCCGCTATCTCCTGTGGATCTGAAATCTGTTTCCCCCCTTCTAGGGATAGTCCGGGTACCCATCGCTCTCCCTGTTCCTGCTTCTCCAACCACGCTAGCATTTTCCCCGCTCTGTCTCCTAGCTCATACATTTTATGTTGGGTGTGTAACAAGCGAGCCCGAGTCTTTTCCCTCGCCAGCATTTTATACTCCAGCTGCTTAATAGATAGTTGGTGCGCGGTGGCATCGCTGGGTGCGGAAGACTGCTGCGCTTCCAGTTGCTGGAGTTCCCCTTCTAATTGTGTCAGTTGTTCATTTTTCTTTTTGACATACCCTACTTTTAGCGCCAGAACATGCCCTTTCAGTACTACCTTATAGGCCTCCTACACCACCTGCACGGAGTTCACGGACCCAACGTTTTCGGTAAAATAGTAATCTGTTTATGTGGTCAAGGTCTCCCTTATATCCGGAACTTTAAGTAACCTAGGATTAAGGACAATGGTATTACGCTGTCGTTTGCTATGGTAAGTTAATTCAACCCACACTGGGGAGTGGTCCGAAATGCCTCTGGGTAGACCCCGCGGGTGTTGAAACCTTCCAACATCTGCTGTATGTGTAAGGAAATAATCTATTCGGGACATACTCTTATGCGCATTAGAGTAGTGAGTGTAATATGTTATGTTTGGTTGTAAAGCTCGCCACAGGTCAGTCAACGCCAGGCCCCTTGTAAACTCTTCCATTTGGGTGTTGGGGCGCGCTAGTGGTCGCTGTGGGTGCCTATCCCTTCGGTCATCCATGGTCATATTGAAATCCCCCCCTATAATTAGGGTACCGACCGGGAGATCAATCAGGACTTTTCCCAAGTCGTTGAGCGCCTCTCTACCCAGCGCAGGGGGGAGATACACTGAGACCACATTGATCGGCCTGCCCTCCCAGCTGGCTTCCAAAACTGCGAACCGCCCTTGTGGATATGCCCATGTACGGACTGGGCTGAGTGCAAGGTTTCGTCGAACCAGGATACCTGTGCCCCTCGAACCCGATGTAAACCCCGCGTGTATCATGAGCTTGTATCCCCAGCGGTTGAGTGCCTTGCATTTATTTCCCACCAAGTGAGTTTCTTGCATTAACACCAGATCTGGAGCCTGTCGCTTGAGATATTGGAGCACCACTCCTCTCTTTATTTTATCCCCCAACCCATTTACATTGCATATTAAAATGGACAATGATGTTTCTTTGGTATTCTCCATTAGAGGCTATGTTGAGGAAATATGCTAGGACCTGCAGGGACAATGAGATGTGGAGCTACTACCTCCCCCATCCCCGTTGGCAAACGTTTGGATCTGAAGCTACTTCTAGATATGTACTGCTGTAAGAACATCTGGTTTACAATTCCTACCTCTGGATACTGAGCTGAGCTAATCGAGTCTGATACTTGAATCTTTTGAACTTGAGAACTAACGAATGAAACTCCCTTTGCGATACTAATTCCCTCCCAAACTCCCCCCCTCCCTGCCCCCCTGCCAGTGGATTTCGAACTACCCACTCCCCAACAAGGCAGAGTGCCTGTCGCCCTCCCTATTATGTAAGAGGAACTTGGTTCACAGCTATGCCCCCTCCGCCATTGTTTAAGGATGATTCCATGGTATACTGGGTACCGGGGAGATATCCCTTCTCTGTCCTGTGGCCTTGCCACACAGTGTCATAGACAGTCATTCCCCCTTCTCTCATTAAACCAAGTTTCAGTTCCCCACTCTTGTTCGGCGTCAAACATCTCTGCACGTGTCACTTTTGTCACTGTCCTTCCTTAAGGTCCCCAGAGGTGGTTACAGGTATCTAATGTCGTGCTACCCCCATCGTATTCTCAGCTGCGTGAAGTGGATTCTGTCTCTCTTCGGTTGGGTTCGTTCCACTGTCAAGCATTGTTGTTGGCTCTCCCAGATCTGGGTCCTCCGTTGCGGTCTTTATTTGGTTTCTCCACTCGGCGCCAGCCCTCCACCCACTCCCATGCCTCCTCTGGGGAGGAGAAGAACCATGTCTTGCCGTCTGATTCAAGACGGAGTTTCGCTGGGAAGAGCATGGCGTATTTTTTTTCTTTGTCTCGTAGTGCTTGTTTAACCGCCATGAAGCTACGTCTTTGAGCTTGTACTTTGGTGGTGAAGTCTGGGAAAAAGGTTATCTGACTATCCTCCAATTTAAGCGGTGGGTTTGCACGTGCCGTTTGGAGAATAACATCGCGATCCCTGAAATTAAAGACTCGGGCTATAATCGGTCTCGAAGGGGCTCCTGGCCGGGGCCTGCCTCCGGGGACCCGATGGGCGCGCTCTATGGAAAAGTAACTTGATAGTCTTTTTGACTGTAGCTGTTTCAAAATTAATTCTTCCACAAATAAGTCTGCTGCCGGGCCTTCTGCCCGTTCTGGCACTCCTAGAATTCGTATGTTATTTCTACGCACCCTGCCTTCATATTCGTCCAGCAGTCCCTCCATTTTAGTCTGCCTTTCCTATAGCTGACTCACTTGCTTTTTTAACATGGCAGTGTCTGTGTTCAGGGCAGTTGTAGTTTCCTCTACTTCTTTCACTCTGGAGTCCATTTTCCTTAGGTCAGCTCTTATCAGGGATACTTCCACATTTACAGTGTCAATTCGTGTCTCTAGGGAGGTACGTACTCCTGTGATGGCCGCCATAATGTCCTGGAGTGTCAGATATTTTTGCGGTGTTAGTTGGTCCTGGCCTTCTGGAGACCACTGCACGTCTGCGCCCCCATCCTCCCCTGTCTTCGACCAGGCAAACTTAGCTAGCTTAGCTTGCGCTGGTGTTTTGCTTCCTTTTCCACTTGCCATCGTGGGCTGTTGCGTATGATGGTAGGCTGTGTTTCCAGTGGGTGCCGGCTCAGTACTCGCCGCCGCCTATTCAGGGGTTACTGTCCTCCCTGTCGGCCTGTTGCGTTTCCTGACCCAGCGACCCTTCTTTTCAGTCCCAGGGAGGGCCAGGAACCGCTGTATTCCCAGCAAGATGCCGTAGGGCGCTCCCGTTGCAATCTGCCGCACTTTCTGGCCCTTTTTTCCACCCCAATCGGGGGTAGCACCGCGCGTTCAGCAGGAGCGCACTTGTATTGTGCACGGGGTCCGTCTTCTGTCCCCCCAGAAGCCGGATCAGGCAAGGGTTCTCACTCGACCCCACGCGGGTGCGGGATCGCGCGTGTAACTCGGGGCGCTACTGCCCGTCTTCTTTTCTCCGCAGACTCTTACGGAGTGATTACTCCCAGGTTAGGCCCTCCGCCTGAATCTGGTGGGTTCGTCTGGTGAATACTGTGTAGGCTATTGCTCACGCATATCGACGACCCATCATTTCCTTCATCTAACGTTGGTTCGTCGGGGAGTCGTGTGAAGGCCCCCCGACCAAGGTGCGGCATACAGAGCGGAACCGTTGTGCACACAGCCTTTCGCGCCACTTCCCGAGGCTGTTACCGAATTGGGGCCTACCCCGCCTCCAGAAGCCGGGGCCTCGATTAGTCTCTCATCTGGCTCGCACTCAATTTCACACACCAGCCCCCGTTGTCGGTGGGCCTCTGCTGCGGCGCGACACTCACCACCGATACGTTCTGGGTCTCCACCGCTGTAGATGCAGAGGTCGGTGTCGTCTCAGAGCCGAACCGTCGTACACACAGCCCCTCGCGCCACTCCCCAAGGCTGGTACTGAGTTGGGGCCTACCGCGCCTCCAGAAGCCGGGGCCTCGATTAGTCTCTCATCTGGCTCGCGCTCTGCTTTACACACCAGCCCCCGTTGTCAGCGGGCCTCCGCTGCGGCGCGGCACTCACCGCCCATATGTTCTGGATCTCCGCCTCGATAGATGCAGAGGTCCGATTCGTCACTCACTGCCAGGGCCTCTGCTGTTATCCGCGCCTTGCTCACCCAGGGGTCTGCGCCCTCCGGTCCCCGGCACCTCGCTGATCACCCTCGGAGGTCCGTCTCAGCTCGCGCTCAGGTTGCTCTTTTGTCCCCGGTTTCTCTCTTGCGGCGGCTGGTATCGCTTGATCGCGCTCCGCTAGTCCCTCTGCGCGTCTCCCGGGTCACTTGCCGAGGCGAGGGAGCGGCGCCATCTTCGATTCAAATGCCGACAGCGCTCGGGGTTCATGGCTCTTTTTTCACCCCTATGAGCGGCTTTTCCCTTCCTGCTGGTGCCACGGGACTCCAGGCTGGGATTCTCCCCGTTTGGGAAGAAATTCAAGAGGATTGTAAGCGGATTAATGACAGGATAGGCGGTTGGGGCTTCGGAGCCGCGTTAACGTGCGGCCATTCTCTTCAGCTGCTAGCCACGCTCCCCCTTCAATGGTTTTTTAACTAGTAGTTGTGTTTCCATAGTGGTGGAGAAAGGGGGCGGGCCTTCGACTGGTTCCAGGAATCCCGCTGTGTCAGACTTAGTGGAGTTAACAGGAGGGCTTCTTGGCCCCCAAGGACCCTCAACATCTGAGAGGACTTCATCCCCCAACCAGTAGTGCACCAGGAGGTGCATTTACAGAGTGGGCCTTCAAGCAGATCTCAGTAATCGCGCTGTGTGGGACTTACTGTAGGTAACAGGAGGAGTTCTTGGCCCTCAAAGACCCTCAGCATCCAAGGGGACTTCATCCCCCAACCAGTAGTGCACCAGGAGACACGCTTTCTGGGCGATGGAGAAAGGGGGCTGGGCCTCCTACCAGCTCACAGCAATCCTGCTGTGTGGGACTTAATGGAGGTAGCAGGAGGGGTTCTTGGCCCCTGAGGGCCCTCAGCATCCAAGGGGACTTCATCCCCCAACCAGTAGTGCACCAGGAAGCGCATTTGCAGAGTGGTGGAGAAAGGGTGTGTGGCCTCCGAAGACCTCTCAGTAATTCCACTGTGTGGGGCTTACTGCATGTAACAGGAGGGCTTGTTTGGCCCCGAGGACCCTCAGCATCCAAGGGGACTTCATCCCTCAACATGTAGTGCACCAAGAGGTGCGTCTGCAGAGTGGTGGTGAAAAGGGGTGGCGCCTCGAGTGATTTGGCCGGTCCGGCTTTTTTTTTTTTTTTTGCTTGTTTTATTAGGAGAGGGGGAACGTGTAGCCCTCCTCCCCTCAGCGGATTTCGGTCCTGGGGACCCCATCCCCTGGGGCCAGGCCTTTTTGGCCCTAGATCCTTTCTGGCCCCAACAGGTCCAAACTAGAGGCACCCTTCACCTCAGACACCCGTTGCTGATGATGTGCGGACAAAAGTAGCCCAGACAGTGACCTTTTTAAAAGATGGGAAAGGGGTGAGATTATTAGATTAGTGGATACATCTGACTTTGAGGGACTGACGTGGTGGCTACTGGGGTGCGTCCAATGTGCAGTAAGTGGGAAGTCAGGAAAAGGAGTGGGAAATTTGATTGTCTGGTTGAGACTGGCAATGTCGTCAGTCTGACTGATGTGGCTTCAGTAGCACTTGTCCCCCTGTGCATTCATTGATTGGTTCTACTTGCACTGTGTTAAGGCAGGAAAGGGAGGAAGTGAGTAGAGTGGCTGGAGAAGCCTGTTGTCCAAATGGCTGCAATTAATTCCACAGGGCTCCTGTGCATAGAATGTGTCCCCTTTGATTCCTATATTTCCCCAAGGAGTGTTCTGCAAGAATTCATAATCATGTGACACTAAAACTCCTGCTTATATCCTGGGTGTGTGAGTGAGGTTCTTGAACCTTTCAGGTGCAATAGTTATTGCTAGTGGTGGGCCCTGAGGTTTCATTATGCAACTGCGACCAACTAACGACATTATCATGGTGAAAAGACATGCACGTATCAACCTGGCTCTAACAGTAAGTTAGTGATGTATGATGGAGAAAAAGGAAACAAGAAAGGTGAAGGAGAAGATACTAACTTAAGAACACGCACACTGGGATTTTTGGGGGTCCCATTTTTGTACCAGATCTGTCACTCTGGTAAGGTAGCTTTCTGTGAGCAGGATGACTAAGCAGCTGCACAGATAGGGAGAGTAAAAATGAGGATGTGTTTCTCCATCCACTCCTAAAGCTTAGATTGTGATTTTAAATTATAACTTTTTATTAGAAGCCTTATTTGAAGACATATTCTTATTTATAATATGCAATAACATTTACATTTAAAGAGTTTGAGGACATAGCTGTCAAAACCAAATGCATAGTGTAGAAATTAAATGACCAATGTTGCAGTTAAAGTCCTATTTCCTTTATAGCAGTTTGGGAATCTAAAATAAATTCTGTCTGAGCTTAGCTGAAGTGCCTCCCAAAGGAACACACGGTTTTCTCCTTGATCACACCTCATGCTCGCCTTTGTTGGTGTCTTCCTCTCTGCCCTTGCTTTAAAGCAATGGACTTATAACACTCTGGACAGGAGACAGAGGGGACAGGAAAAAGTGACATCTGTGCCTGAAAATATTTAAAAAGCATCTTTCCCAACCAGAAGGAACCCAGGAGACAGAGCAAATCAATTTTCTAATGGCGGCTTGGACCAAATGGTAGTTCGGGGGAGGGGATATGTTAAGTTCAGTGAGCTGAGATGGGAGGGCCAAGAGTAGAGGTGTGCTTACAGCTAAAACATGGTTTCATCGTTAAAGATTATAGTTGCATTGCACCCTGCAATAGTGTTGTCGCTACGAAACATAACCCCAAGACAGAAACTACATCACTTTGCTGCAGAACTGGGAGTAGGAATCATGGTTATTTTATTTGGATTGGACAAGCCTCGTCACACATTTCTGACTCTTTGATGCTTTTTAATACCTTACCTGGCACACTCTAATGAACATATCTTTATTGAAATAAAAATAGTAGATTTCTTTTTTTTTTTGTTTTTACCCATTAAGGTACATATAAAGGATAAATTACTTACATAGTGATTTCATAAGTACATAAATTACGTACTTCTTACAATATTACATAAATACATATATCTCTACATGGCTTCCTTAATCCACCAAGTTAATAAAAAGTGCCAAGTATAGGGGGTGGGGAAGCCTATGGAAGCATACGGCCAGTTAACAAGTGCGGTATCCTCAGGATCCCTCTCCCTCTGCTTAAAAACTTCCATATCCCACTAGCTGGATCACTGCATAACCATATTGGTTGGGACCTATCGTATCGCAGATTCAGGGCTATCTCATAGGCATAAGCACGTAGGATCAGAGCTGGGTCCCAGAGGCGGACCATATGCCCAGATCCTAGTTCCTCAGATATCCTGGCTTCGAGCTACCCCTTTTATCTTGTCCTATTGTTAAGCCATGTCATCAGGGATGCCCAGATCTTTCAGCCGCTATCCCTAGCCCGTAGGCCTTTGCATTAATACAATGTTGTTTCTTGCGCATAAATGATCAGTAGGCGATTAAACCAAGCCTGATACGAAGGGGGATCAGCATCTTTCCATGCAGTAGCAATTAATAAGTGGGCCACGGCAACTGATATAAATATAAAATTCCTTTGTGTCATATCTAAATTAACCTGGCCATCATATCCCAATAGCATCAGGAGTGGGCTAATAGGAATTGTCTTGTTAATTGTTTGTTGCCAGAAGTCCTCTATGCCAGTTCTTAAAGGCAGCAGTTTGCTACATGAGAAAAACATATGTATACTTTGAGCAGGCCCTGCTTGGCATCTAGGGCAGTTATCATTTTCCCTCTTCCCCCAATCACATAGCTTCGCAGGTGTATAGTATAGATTAAAAATTGTTTTGTAGTGCTGTGCTTTCAGGTTGGCTGATAAAAAGATCGTCATCCCCATTGTGATTGACATATCTAGGTCATCATCACCAATCCCTACTTTCCCTGCCCATTTTGCTTCAGTTTTTTCTAAGTAATCTGGAACAGTTTGAATTAAGATTTTGTAAATGCTCCTAATTCTACAATCCCCTCAGCTGATTATTTCCACAATTGGGATTTTGTCCAAATTGAAGGACCCAGTTAGCAGACGCATGAGAGATTCCTTAATCTGTATATACTTAAATTGTGTTCTATTATCTATCCCGTAGCATTGTACTAAGTCTACAAATGAAGAGATCTCTACGTTATTATACACGTCTGCTATCCTGTCAATCCCGGCTTGTTCCCAGTTTCTGCCCATTGCTTCATAATGTGCAGCCGGAAAGAGCGGCAAATGCCACAAAGTCGTATACCTATTGTATCTTGAGATTTTCAGCAATCTACCAATCCTCGTCCAGATCTTCCAAGCCTCCTTTATACACTTGAAGCGTGTCTTCTTATAGTAACTAGGTTCAAGTTGTCTGAGGAGAACTCTGTGTGCCTCTTTTCCAATAGCTAGGTGATAGATGGAGGGAAGATCTAAGTCACTAATAATCGAGCTATCAGCTGTAAGCAAGATACCCATCTGTTGTAGTGCAACAGCCCAATAATACAAAAGCATATTTGGGATGGCCCATCCACCCCTTTCCTGAGGGAGCGTCAGAGCTTTTAGCGCCTGACGGGTTTTCGGATAATTCCATATAAAATTTGTAAACATAACATTCAGCTTTTTTATGGTTATATCTGCTATCTCAAGGGGGATAGAGCAAAATAGATACAGCAGTTTAGGGAAGACTATAATTTTCAATACATTGGATGTCCCTATAATTGTTAAATGCAGCTTATCTAAGCGTCTTAATTCCATGCTTATGTTATCAAGTACTGGATCTAAATTAGTGGGCCAAATCACATCCATGGTACAGCTTACCCTGACCCCCAGTTAGATGGGCGTTTCAGCTTTTCGAGGGTCTTCGAATTTACAATTCCTAGAGCAGATTATCTGAGTCTTCCCTTTGTTCAGGAGTTATCCGGATTTGCTCCCAAATTCCCCTGCCATGCTTTTAACCTCTTTGATTGTCTTCTCGGATTCTACTGTAATAATAGCACTATCGTCCACATAAGCCAAGATCTTGGTATCATATCCGTTGGTTGTTACTGGTTTTATTTCTTTGTTTTGTAAGATCTGATTGATAAATGGGTCTATATACATAGCAAAGAAAATTGGGGAGCAAGGGCAATCCTGCCTCGTCCCTCCAGCCACCTTTATTTTTCCATATGCATTACCCATTATTTGTAGCCGAGCAAAGGGCTTATAATACATTGCACGGATAGCGGTGATAAGTCGGGGGCCAAGCCCTCTCTCTGTCAAAGCCCCCCAGAGATATTGCCATGAGACCCGGTCAAAGACTTTTTCGGCATCTAGGAGGATCACAGCCATCTCACCCCCGTAACTTCAGCTATTTCCAACAATGAGATAACTCGCCTGATACGGTCTGTGGTCCCCCTACCCGGTATAAAGCCATGCTGCCACGGTGAGACCAGTGTGGCTATAATCATCCCTAGCCGATTGGCTAAGACTTTTGAGTATAATTTAGCATCAAAATTAATCAAAGAGATAGGGCGGTATGAGGCAGGTAATTATGGTGGCTTCCCCTTTTTGAAAAATGTAATTATATCCATGCCCTGCCACGAGGAAGGTGGAATGCCATTATACTGTACATCGAGAAAAAGATTGTGTATTATTGGAGGTAGTTCATGTTGGAGTAGTTTATATAGTTCAAGGGGAATTTTATCTGGGCCGGCCGCCTTTCCCGAAGGCAAGGAGCCTAGAGCATCCGTAATCTCTTTTAATGCGAGCTCTTCCTCCATCTCTTGGTATAATGCTTTGTCAATGCCTTTTAGTTTCTGCCATCTCACATCCTCAGCCATTGTTCTAGAGCTAGGAGGCTCAGCCTGGTAGAGATTTTTATAAAATCGCTCAAAAACGTCCATAATCTCAGCAGGCCTAGTCTAATATTGACCCTCACTATTTTTAATATTTTAATTATATTATTTCTGACGGCTATCTGTCTTGTGCGTAGGGCCAGCAACCTTCCTGCTGACTCACTGTACTCGTATATCTCTTTTTATGCGCTTGAAAGGTTTGGGCCACTTTCGCCATAAAATAGCTTTTACTCTCAGCCTTTATTATAGCTAATTTCAGTGTGTACTCCCTTTGTTCATCCTCCCACCCCCCCTTACTGATCAAGTTCAGATGTTCTATCTCTAGATGTGCCAGCCTTTCTATCAGTAAATTAACCTCAGCCTTCTGCTGCTTCCGTCTCTGGCCCACATAGCTGATGACCTCCCCCCTTAATCCTGCTTTAAAAGCATCCCAAACTCCCTGCGTGAGGCACTGTATCGATTCACATAGTTACCCAGTGCTCAATATATGCAATAAACTCTTCAATGGTTAAAAGCTTTCTGTCAAAAGACCAGTTGCTCTGCCTCACATCTACTCCCTGCTCTTTTATTTCCAGGAGTAGTGGATTATGATCCGAGAATAGTTTGAGAACCTTTTCAATCTTGATCTTACTTAGCATGTTAATAGAGGCCCAGAAATAATCCAAGCGAGCATACTTTTTGTTGGGGTGGGAAAAATAAGTATAACCAGGATCGGAAAAGTTCTTAGTTACCCAGACATCAGCTAAGCCATGGCTATCCTTAAGGAAGGTCAGTGCTCTAAAAACGTGGGTTTTCCTCCCACTATACCTTTGGGATCCAGCGTTAGCGACTTCCAAATGTATATTTAAGTCCCCACAAATAGTCAGAGGGTCTGGCCAAGAGGCTAGCTCCAGCTCTAGATCTTCCCATATTTTGGGTCCCTATTGTCAGTCCGGTAGATAATGAGACTAGTGCCCAGCGCCCCCATTTATCCGCTAGTGTGCACTTTACTACTCCTGTATTATATTTCATATGTATAGCTACCCCTCTTATCATGGAAGTCTGAGTTGAACAAGTTGCCAACTCATATCCCCTAATCTGAAGGGAGTCCTTATTGCTCCATGGAATGTGAGTCTCTTGCTTGCAAATTATGTCTGGGTTAATAGCGTTTGATATCTCGTGTACCTTTGCTCTTTTGGTCTTGTCATTCAGCCCTCCCACATTCACCGAGCAGATCCTCATTTTAGCCATGGTTGTATAAGAGAGTCAGCCTCCTTAACCATGGCACTCTGACATTCCTTACTCGGGCATCTACTTTTACTTTTCCTTTCTGTTATTTTTTCCTTTTATTCTGCACCCCCATCCCGCCCCTCTGCCCCCGACACCCCTCATTTCCCCCCCAACCCTCCACCCTGGACTTCTCCTCCCCTCCCTGCATCTCCCCCCCACCCATGAAAGCTACCAGACCACTGGGTCTGTTTGAGAGATGAAGCAGCACTTCATCTAGACCAGTGAGACCCCATTCATGTAAACCCAATTTAAACTAAACCAATATCCCCCCCTTCAACGGGTCTGTTAGAAAAGAAAAAGAAAATCTACATATTGGTGAGCCCCTTCATTACCCTATCTCAAATAACAATTTAATTACTAATCCTTAAATCTTAGCCTGTTAGACTATTGCCCTATTCAGACTGCAGTTCCTCCTAACCCCTGAGTTCAAACAAAAATTCCTGTGCTTTAATCTCTGATGTAAAAAAACGAATCTGATCACCGGATATCACTTTCAGCTTTGCTGGGTTCATCAAAAAAGCCTGCGCCCCCTTTGCCTGGAATGGATTAATCATCTGACGTAGTCGCCAGCGTCTCTCGACTATTATGTGGCAAAAGTCGGGTCGAGCAAAAAATGTAATGTCATCCACAATTCGTTTGGCTTCCGGTCTTGCCTTCTCAAAAATGTTCTGCCTAAGAAGGTAGTCTTCAAAATAGACCAAAACAGCCCTAGGTTTCGTGTCAGGTCCAACTGACTGTTTTGAGATAAGAGGAACCCGATGGGCGCGCTGAATCTCCTGAGTCCAGTTCCATCCTTCCAAATCGGGAAATACCCTTCTCAGTAAGTCAACCATAAAGAGACGCATATCTGTGCCCTCCTTGTTCTCAGGAATGCCTAAAAAACGCAGGTTGTTCCGACGTTGGCGATTTTCCTGGTCTTCCAGTTTCCATTGAATGTCAACCAGTCTAGACTCGTGCGACTCTGTCTGGCCCTGCGCGCCCGCGAGAGCCACCTCCAGGGCTCCAATTCTGGTCTCCAGATCTGATAACCGCTCACTAATATCACTGCATACCTTGGCAACTTTGTACCTTGCGAATTGCTGATTGGGAGCGGCGGCTATCTTGCCTTCTTTCCTCGAGGTGTGACATAATGCACTGTAGGATAGTATCTAGAGTTGAAGTAGCACTGCCCTGAGGGTCTTGAGCTGTATCTCTGGCGATCCCAACAATCTGGCTAGATGGTGAGTAATCCCAGTTCAGGTCTTTTTCTTTAGTTTTACTTAATCGCCCTAACTTCCTATTTGCTTTGTGCAGGTTAGCAGCAGAGTCCAATCCTGCTGGTGTCAGGTAAGCTTTCGCTCTCACTTGTCTCAGACAGTGACACTGAATCATCCGCAGACCAAGTCTCAACAGATAACGAGAAACAGTAGTCCGTTGCCTCTATATCAATCTCATTCGTATCCTTCCCCATTTCCTTGATACGCATTGGTGCGTGCCACCGTGGTTTTCCCCCTTTCACAGGGGGGTTATTGGGTGCTTCTTGGAGATTTTTAAGCCCTTTCCCCAGCTCATCCTCACCTACTCTTGTGGTAGGGTTTTTTTTGGGGGGTCTCGGGTTGAGCATTGCCATCTTTGGCCCCACCTGTGGTAGCGTTACTTATTGCCCCTGCTCTACCCGCTTCCCTATTACTATCAGTCTGTGTAAGCTTAGACTTTGCCCGGTTTACTACTGTAGGGGGAGTGTTTACCTGTGCCTCAGCCCCTGAGCAGTTCATTAAACCAAGAGCTACCTTCTGAGCGTCTTTATCTTTATCCTCATCTTCATAGTCCTTTGCGGCAAGTTTATCGCTGGCTACACCTTCATTCCCTCCTGCAGCTTTGGGCTCTGCCGTGATCGCAGGTCCAGAAGACGGTTTAACCGCTCTGAGCAGCTCTGCTACTGTGGGACCGGGCAGGCGCTGCTGGGGCACTGCACCGCCCTTCCCCTTCCTCTTCGAGGCGTTCTCAACCCGGGTCACTGTCTGCAAACGGCGCCCAGGCTGAATCGGAGCAGCCTCTCCTCTGCTCTCTCTGCTAGAGAGCGGTTCGCCAATGGGGCTGCATCCACGGTACTGGTCCTGCTGGTGAGAGGAGCCACACTCGCCCTTCCTCTCGCTGTACCGGGAGCAGTCTTCAGTTTCATCGCTGCAGGTGAATGGAGCCCGGAGTGGCAGCAATCGAAGCGACCCAAGGTGTGGCAGAGTTTCCTGCAGGCAAGTAACAACTCCTGCTGTCCTCCCTTGCTGAGCATCATCTGTAGGGCAATTAATATGTCAGGCAACATCATCTATCGGTGCTGGGGGTTGTCAGGATCTCAGATGGTCATAGTGCTGCGAGCGATCGCCTTAGCCGACCGCCATCTTGCTTTCCTCAACAAACAAGATATTAGATTTCTTGCGCGCCTCACACAATAATTCCTCTATTACTGAGTAGTGATGAGCATTGTTGCCAAGTCAGTTTGAACTCCTGCTCCAGCAAGTCACTACCTGACTGCTATTGCCACTGCCCTGGTGACCCATGGAGTTAAGGGGTTTAGGCCGTCCTAGAGAAGCCTGCTTGCCTCCTCGTTCCTTCTTCCCTCTTGCTGGAAAGTGTGCAAATAGTTTCAAATACTTCCATTGATGCCCTTCTTATTTGTATCCAGTTTCTCATATTCCTTTTGTCCTTTCACCTAACTTGGAGTCTTCACATGGGCTTTAAGCTATAGAAACAAACAACTCAATTTCAGTTTAAGTACCACGTGATGTTCTTTAGAGTGCTTTTTTTCTGTATGGGCTGAATTGTTTCTTTTCCTCTATTGAATGGCTCTTCAGTCCTATATTTTCCTCTATGGGCTTGTTCTACAGTTTGTTTTGCCTTGCTTTAAGGCGTGGTTCTTTGGGGTGCCTTATTGTTAAGTCTGGCTAGAAACGGCTTTCATGGTCTGGTAAGATCTAATGTCTTTGGAACACACAACACAAAACACACATCATGTAATATACAGAATGGAGCTTTAGGTCAACACTTTTCAGTCATTTGCCTTTTGGTTATTCTGCTTCAGGAACTGGATCGATGGGTTGATTGGTTGTGCATCACATCTTGGATCAGCCTAAGGCAATAGCAAATGTGTACATATTCTGTGGTTCTTTCTAACTTAAATTGGTTGTGCGGTACAAGTAGTCATTGTATGGGTATTTTAATGTTTTCTCTGAGCAAAGAGTTGTTTTGTAGTACTTTCTGTGTGTGCTGCTTTTGGTGCTGGCAGCATGTCTTTGGAGGTGAAACAGTATTGTTATTGATCTTTGAAGCCGCAGACTTCAAATCTTCAAGTGCAAGGCATAGGAAAAAATTCTACTGCTCCTCATTGAACAGGCATGCAGTGCTCTTACTGGATTAAATGGGAAATCCTCTTCTAAAATGACCACCATGAGAATGCTATGATTGCAGCAATCTTAGTTGAGGATATATGCCTTCTAATAGAGTGAGCTGTGTTTCTTTTTTTTACATTCTTATAACCTAGCAACACCATTGGCAACGCTCCCCCCTCCAACCAATACTGCATGCTGATAATAAACACACAACACGTTACTTGTTTGGGTAAAATTGCTGCAGGTTTATTACATACACCGTTATGTAATAAGGTGGGTTATCTTACGGGCGATCCAAGGGCAGGCAACCATCTGGGCCGCCTGCCCGCCTGATGAGCCAAGCAGCACTGGACGAACCCCATCTGTGCTGCCACTTCTGGTGATCCTTCTCCCTGATCACCTGACACATGGTCCCTTCTTACTCACGCCCCTTTCAGGGCGGAGCGTAGCATAGCAAACCCCCAGTTGTTCAGGCCCACAACCGCCCGAAGGACTAACGGGGCGCCGACACGGTTTTCCAGTCACCTCCCATGAGGCTCTTAGGATTTGGCTCTAGCACCCCCTATGGTGCTGCACAGAGAGAGGTACCCTTCTGTCCCCCTTTGCTTCCAGATCGCCCTGTAACTCCGCCTGCAACGAAAAAGACAACATAACAACATTCTCTGCCTCCCGTCAGCCCGGAACCACGCCGGGTAAGCGGTAGGGTGGGAGACGGCGTGTCCGGCGCGAGAAGAGGAAGAAAAGTGGTGGGGGGGAGGCTATATACCCTCCCCCTATCCTCGCGCCCCCGGAAGTGACGCTGCCTCGCGCGTCACCACCGGGCTGGGGGACTCCTCCCCCGAGTCCCTGCCCACCCGAAAGGGGAGGGGTGCCCAGATGTTACTAGAGGGCTGCCCTCCTTAGTGGCCCCCTGCGGGGGCCTCGGACAGCGGCATAGCAACACCATTGGCAACGCTCCCCCCCCCTCCAACCAATACTGCATGCTGATAATAAACACACAACACGTTACTTGTTTGGGTAAAATTGCTGCAGGTTTATTACATACACCGTTATGTAATAAGGTGGGTTATCTTACGGGCGATCCAAGGGCAGGCAACCATCTGGGCCGCCTGCCCGCCTGATGAGCCAAGCAGCACTGGACGAACCCCATCTGTGCTGCCACTTCTGGTGATCCTTCTCCCTGATCACCTGACACATGGTCCCTTCTTACTCACGCCCCTTTCAGGGCGGAGCGTAGCATAGCAAACCCCCAGTTGTTCAGGCCCACAACCGCCCGAAGGACTAACGGGGCGCCGACACGGTTTTCCAGTCACCTCCCATGAGGCTCTTAGGATTTGGCTCTAGCACTCCCTATGGTGCTGCGCAGAGAGAGGTACCCTTCTGTCCCCCTTTGCTTCCAGATCGCCCTGTAACTCCGCCACAGCTCTGGAGGTGGCCCCCGTCACCGCCAGGGCCCCCACCCAGCAACTATGGTCCTACCTGCAACCTCTCATTTCCAAGGCCTCCCGCAAGTCTAACAGGAAAAGGTCCATCCCCACTGGCGATAGGTGAACCCCATCCGCCTCAAAGTATCCTTTCACCTTTTCTTGAATCATCTCATGTCTGATGAATCCCAGGCCCCTCTGGTCGGTGAACTTGCGCATTGCCCCGTTCACTCGCTTCCGGGAGTGCTCCACTGCCTCCCCAGACTTCGCCCCTTGCCATACTCTGCGTGGAATCATCTCTGACCAACAGACCTCACATTGCCCCATGCGTTTGACGATTTCACCCAAGTCACTTTTCATGCCCTTCAAGAGTAGCCTTCTCCCCATGGCAATGAGGTCATTTCCCCCCAGGTGTATCACCAATATTTTTGGCAGAGCCCCCTGGGCGGCTAGTCTCTGTTCCAGTCTGTTCCTGAGGGTGCTCCATCTCATTCCGGGGAAACCCATCCACTCAAACTGTGTCTTTGAAAATCCCCGCGTCCAATTCCGGCGCGCCGCCCACTGGGCCACCCTGGTGATGAATGAATGCCCGATCACCCATACCTGGAACCCTAGTAGAGTAAAGGACACCATTTACACACTCTGTACTTTTAATGTTCAATTTCACACAAGTATTATGACATGTAGTACACTCAAAATCACTGCACACTATGAATACAAACAAATTACTTCAAGGACGGACGTACCGTTTGTAGCATTCGGACTCCCAACGCCCCACCTTTTTCACCCCCTCTGGCTCCATTCCTGCTTTGAACGCAGCCGTGGCCGCCCCTATTCTGAAGGAATGGCTGGTGTATTTTTTGCCTGGCTGGGCAAGGCCCGCCCGAGTTAAGCTCGCCCTCATCAAGCGTTCCATCTGGTACTTCGTCAGGGGACCCTGATCTGCATGGATCAGCAGATAGCCGGGGGCGTTGGGACGGAGCGCCAAGTACTCCCTGACCTTGGCGACCGGGCAGTACCTGTGGTCCCCCAGCGGCCTTAACTCCACATCGACCCCCCGCCCTGCCTGGTCCGTTTTGGACCTCCTGAGGTGGATGGACAGGGTGCCCACCAGGGCGACATCCTTGATGCTTAAGGCATTGCCCGACCGGTCCGACTTGGACCTGGCCACCAATTCACTTATCCGAAATGCGCCAAAAAACGCTAGGCAGAAGGCGGCCGCAAAGAGCGACGCCTCGTACTGCGAGTAGGTGACCCCTTCTAACACGTCCAGCATGCCCTTGAGAGTGTCAAAATCTATGGGGGCCCTGTTGTCTGGAACTCTGGGCTCCTCTCTGGCCCAACCCTTGAGGGCCGCCCTGATGATGAAGGACTTGGTTGGGTCGCTCCCCCATGAGTTTGGCGTCGTGGCTCACTGCCGCCAAGTGGCCGCACACCCAGGAATGGCTCTTCCCCTGTTCCTTGGCCCACACTACGAATGCCTGCACTGTGCCCTCCCTCGGCAGCGGGGAAAGTCCCAGGGACTGTGACACTTTCTTGAAGGTGGCCAAGTGTGCCCTGTATCGTATCCTGGTACCTGGGGCCAGTGAGCATTCGCCCAGTGCTCTCAATCGTTGCTCCACTGCAAGATTCTCCAGAGGTGTGCCGGGAAGGGGGTCATCTCCGCTCTCGCTTGCGGCCAGGCCTCCCGGAAACGGAGCCACTGAAAACGAGAAAGAGCGTCAGCTGCCACATTCTTGACCCCTCGATATGCCTCGCCCTGAATTCAACATTGCAGCGCAGGCATGCCCTGACTAACTCTCTGAGAAGACAGAGGACCAACGGGCACTTAGCTGTTTGCCCATTGATGGCCTGCACCACCGCCATGTTGTCAGACCAGAATAGGACCTTTCTGTCTGAAAGCGACCCCGGCCACAGGTGTAGTGCAATGACGATTGGGAATAGCTCCAGGACCGAGATGTTGGCTGTGATGTTGCGCCTGCGCCAGGCGTTGGGCCACTCCTGGGCGCATCATTCAGCCCCCAAGATTGCCCCAAAGCCCTCCCTACCTGATGCGTCCGTGAAGAGGCAGAGCTCAGGACTGTCTGCCCAAGGTGCCCTCCAAATCACCGTCCCATTGAACTGCGTGAGGAACTCGCACCACATAGCAAGGTCTTTCTTCAAGCCCTTTGCCAGCCTAACCAGGTGGTGTTTCTTTTGACGTTAGCTGTTGCCCTAGCTAACCTCCTGGCGAAAACTCTCCCCGCAGGGATCACTTTAACTGCGAAATTGAGCTTTCCCAGGAGGCATTGTATGGCACCCAGGGGGCTTTGTCTTTCCCCAGCAATGCTTGAATGTCCTGACGCAGCGCCTGTACCTTGTCCGCAGGGAGCCTGGACTCGCCCTTAATCGTGTCCAGTTCGATGCCTAAAAAGTCAGGACTTGCGCCGGACCCTCAGTCTTGCCAGGTGCTAACGGGACCCCTAGGTGCCTGGCCATGTCCTGAAAGCACTGCAAGCCTCTGCTGCACTCCCGCGTGCCTGCCCCCCGATGAACAAGAAGTCATCCAGGTAGTGCGTCACCCCCTCAACCTTGAACATGTACGAGAGCACCCACTGCAGGAAAGAGCTAAAAGCCTCAAAGTAAGCACAGGACACGGAGCATCCCATGGGCATGCATTTATCAAAGAAGAATTCTCCCTGCCACTTAAACCCCAGGAGATGCTGGCTATCCGGGTGGACCGGCAGCAGGCGGAAAGCAGACTCTATGTCTGACTTTGCCAGCCAAGCTCCCTTGCCCGCCCTCCTGACCATGTCCACCGCCATGTCCAGGGAGCAGTAAGACACCGAGCACATCCCCTCTTCTAACCAGAAGTTCACTGAGTCACCTTCTGGGTAAGACAGGTGCTGGATCAACCTAAAGGCCCCTGGCTCTTTCTTGGGTACTACCCCCAGAGGGGAGACAACAAAGTTCGTGAGTGGTGGCTGATTGAAGGGGCCCGCCACCCTACCCAGGGACGCTTCCTTATTAATCTTCCCCTGCACAACTTCAGGTTGCTCCCTGGCCGATTTGAGGTTACCCGCGTCCCTGCTCGCTAGTGGGCCCCGGTAAGGTATTCTGAATCCTTCCATGAACCCCTCCGCCAGGAGCAGTCTATCCTTGGTGTTCGGATACTCGCGGATGAGGGGGAGGAGGTTTGAAATGATGATGGGGGACGGACCCTTGGCCATGTGTAGGTTGAAAGACCTGCCCCTAGAAGGCAAGCCGGGGACGTCGCTGCTGGGAGGGGGTGGGAGGGGCGGAAAGGGGGGGCTGGACAGTGGAACTTGTCTATTTATCTTGCCTTCCCGGCAGAGGTGAGGGGCCCTCCCGCTTGTTACAGGAAGAGGCAGGATGGGTGGCCCCACATTTGCTACAGGTATGGGAGAACCTGCATGCTTTGCCCCAGGAGCAGGACCCTGCGTTGTATAACCTGCAGGTTCCATTGTACACTGTTTTACCTCCATTCTTTCGGCCACCTCCTCGACCACCCCGAAAGGACTTGTTGGACTGACCCTTCGACTCCTGCTTCTGACCCTTCGGCTTGTCACCCCCACTGTAGTTTGTGGTAATCTTGTCTTTCCCTTCAACTGTGCGCTTTCCCATGTGCTTAACCCAGAGCCTCACCTCCATTTGGTCCCACTCCAGTTCGGGACACATGGCCATCTTTTTTCTGAATTCGCAGTCATAGTGGTACCATCCCATCCCCCCGCTTGTCCCAGCCTCGTTGGTGATAATGCTGGCATACTGAAACAACCCCGGCCCCTGTTCTGGGTATTTTTCCATTATCACTGCAGCCAGGGTGGCAAAAGCTTGTCCCCATGTTACAATGTTCTTCTCCGGCCAAGCTTGGAATCGTACCTTTTTGTCCTCCTCCTTACCCCCCATCTTTCTTGTGTCAACCCCCTCCGCACCGTGCATGAGCAGGGTAAATATATCGATAAACTCTCGCCTCCAAATCCCCTCTTTGGCCGCTGTGGGAACCTCCCACCCCAATGAGCACCGCCCCGAGACCATTGGCGCCATTGTGACTAGTGGCTTAGAAACCCCGGCTGCGTTGGGCAGTTCTGAGGAACGTGTGGGAGCGCTGGCTACCTGAGGTGCGGTGGGCGGGGTCACCACCGGGAGTGGTACCGAGCTGGCGGGGGCACTTGCTGGAGACGGAGTGGCCCCCACCACCGGATGCTGCCCAACTTGTTCTGCTGGGCTGCTAGTTGACGCCTTGTCGCTCTGGGGAAGAGCTGCGCTTGCCGTGCTGGCGCCCCCTCCCCAAACCTGCGTGATGGACGGGACCCCAAGCGCACCCCCCGGAGGAGCCGGCACCGCCCCTCCACCCCCACCGTTCGAGCTGGCCCCCGCAAGGCCTGCTCTGACCTCGGCCATGAAGCTCCTCAAAGAGTCTGTGAGCTTACCCAAGTCCTCAGTTGTTGCGTAGCTCGCAGGGAGCGGGTTGCTGGCCGGGGGAATGACTGGCCCAGGTGCCGGGGGCAGAGGAACGGGCAGCGGGATGGCAGGGATACGAGGGGTGGTCGTGGCCCGACTCCTGTTTGGCAGCGGGTCTGCCGGGAAGTCCTTTACTGTGGGCCTGCGTGTCCTCTTGGACCTAGTGGGGCCTGCCTCTTCAATGTGCTCCTGCTCTGTGGTCGGGGACGCACTGACGAATCCAGAGTCCTCCGGATTATTGGCCTTCAGAAGTTCTGTGGCCCAAGCCAATCCCTTGGTCTTGGCCATGGCGAGGAAGGCTGCGATCTGTGCTTCTTGTGAGGTGCCTGGCTGGGTTTCATCGACTTGGGACATCTGCGAGAATAGAGGGGGGGAACCCTGACTATCCATCCTGCCTCCTGCGACTGGCGGCTCAATCTGGAAGAAAATTAACATTTAAGCCACTCTGCCCAACTCTGGTTGCCAGGCCTGTCCTGCCTCTGTGCAGGTGCGCAGCCGCTGCGTCCCCCCCCTTAGTATCGTACTTACTTCAGCCCGGTAGGCTATCAATCTTTTGGTGGCGACGCTCGGATGGGTGCCGCACTGGACTCTGTGAGTGGAGATGAAGATAGAGGTAAGTAAATCTCCCCTATACCCCCCCGTGCCCCTGCACTCAGGGCCCCGGCACCCTCCCCAGCTCCATGGAGCGGGGAAGCACCCAATTCTCGCAGCCACTAGCCATGATCAAGGGTCCGCCGTCCTGCGGGAGAAAAGGGGGGGGGGGACAGAACTGTTCCCTCTCCCTGCAAGTTACGCTGTGGCTTGCTCCTCCTGGGTCCCCACATGCACCCATACCTGCTACGTGATCGTTTCCCCCTGGGCAATCGGTTCCTGGCTGCGCCGAACGTCCAATTCTGTCCTGCTTGTGGAGACAAAACATGGGTGAGGAGTGTTCTGTCGTACTGCTGACCTTCCCTATTGTCAGTTGACCAGTGCCAACTCCCTGACATAGGGCTCTTGAGGTACCCAATCCCTCAGACCCTCCTGTTGTGGACTCCCTCCCAAAACGCCACCTCGTGCCCCTGGTGGTCCAGATCTTTGTTACCTTTAGCCCACGTCGTCCAACTGCGCGGGCCGCGCTTGTCCCTTAATGTTTGGGCAGTGCCTCGGGGGGGGGCGAGGCGTACCGCTGAAAAACAAAGAGGCGCGGAGTGAGGCATGACAAAACAAACACTCCACAATGCTATGCGGGGGGGGGCCATCGGTGTTACAGCCGCAGGCCCCTGCACAGTTTGGTGCCCGAGGGAAGCTCCACCTAGGGCCACTTCTCCTGCCTTGCTGGCTCTCATCCCTCCCCTGTTGGCGCTTACATGCACACCAGTTTTGTCGGACGGCCCCCTACCTTTTCGGCTAGCGGCGGGCGTTGCGAGGCGATGTTGAGCCTCGCCGAGACTCGAACTGGGTTCTCCAGCTCCGAAGTCGGCAGCTCTACCCATTAGGCCAAGTCCTCTACGAATTAACGGGCACGCCACCACCGGACAACTCGCATGTGCTGGCTCCCACAGCGTGTCCCTAAATGCTGGCACGTGGCGTGACCGGTCGCGGCGCCGCTAGGTCCCGAGCGATGCGGGAAGGCCAAGACGCGGCAGCGCGGCGGGGTTATCGGGTCCCGATCGCTGCGTGTCCCCCGCTAAGCCCCTTTATGCAGGTGCAGGGAACGCCAACCGCGCTGTGGCCCTGGCATCTGCTGGAAGGCCCCGGAGGGGGCACAGGCCCCGCAACACGCGCCAGCCGGGGACACCGGGAGGAGCGGCGGAGCCACACGGGGACTCGCTGGGCCCCGCAACCTCCCCGCATGTCGGCTGAGGGCCTGCCTTGCCTCCCCGTTGTGGGAGAGAAGCCTGGCGTACGCTGCCCCTCCGCTCCCAGGAGCCTCCGTCGGCCAGCGAGGCCCCGGCCAGCGTGGCTCACCCTCCCCCCCCACGGTGAATCCCGCCCGTGGAAATGACTGTTTTGGAGTTGATCTCCCTGGGACACTTTAGCAGCACTGGCAGGATTCGAACCCATGTCCTGCAGGAACCTGTGCCATCCAAGGCACAGGACTTACCACTGAGCTACAGCTCCTGAGTAGGTGGCGGTGGAGGGCGGCGGGTGATGGGAGGCAGGCGAGGCCATGTGCAGGGCCGCAAGCGCCGAGAAAGTGAGGCACTGCTGGCATCGGACAGAGGGTCTCCGGCTGTCCCGTCTGGCGCTTAACATAAGCAGCAGCGCCTGCCCTACCCCACAGATACTCGCGGGGCAAGCACCGCCCAGGCCGCCAACTGTACTGACGCTCACCTGGGTGAAGCGCCGTGCCCGGGAACCCTCCTGCCACTGGTGGTGACTCACCCAACCGCCGATCGCACTGCTGACCCAGCCGCCTCCCCTCAGCGGAGCAGGCCGGGAATAACCCCCCGAGGGAGAGAGCGGCGTGGCGTGGGGCTCCCAACTCGCGGAGAGGGATCTCCCTGGAAACGCTGGGGCAGCAGGGCACCTTGGAAGCGAGCGCGTCCTCGTGCTGCGGCCGGAGACCCCTCCCCTGCCCTGGGGACGGCCCCCAGCAGGCCGCGTGCCACCTGCCTCGCCAATTGCCCCTCTGCGACCCCGATGAGCTGGGAGGGGGGAGGCGGTGCATCTCGGCGTGGCCCCGTGAGACCAACGCCCAGGAGACAAATGCCGGTGGTCGGCTGCCAGCAGGCCCGGTGGAACCCGGACCCCGTTCTCCGCGCTGGGCCCTGCGTGGCCAGCATGTCTGATGCCCCCTCCCGCCCCCCTTCCCCTGCGGTGAGCCCGGAGGGGGAGGGAAGGAGGCAACGGGAAGGAGGGTCCTCGACGCATCGCCCGGCCCGGAATCTGAAGCCACACGCCCGAACATGGACTTGAACCCTCATATTAGAAGTCCGATGCTCTACTGACTGAGCTATCCGGGCTTCAGGGGGAGATCTCCCGGCAAGTGGGCGGGTGGGGAAGGCCGTAACGACCCCGCCGATAATGGCTGGGCGAGGACCCCGGACCGAGCACGCTGCGTCGTGCCCAGGGACAGCCAGACCTTACAGCCCCAAGCGCCCCGTCATAGCCTGAGCCCTCGAGGAGCTGTCCTCCCCCCCCTAGAGCGGGTGCCGGAGCCGGGTATGGCCTGGCGCCCCTGCGTAGGGGGACTGGGGGGGAGGAGTAAACTCACCAGGGAGCACTCCGCGGCCGGCGACAGCAGGGCGACTGGACAGCGAGACGGGCAGCGGTCAGGAGAGACGGCGTGTCCGGCGCGAGAAGAGGAAGAAAAGTGGTGGGGGGGAGGCTATATACCCTCCCCCTATCCTCGCGCCCCCCGGAAGTGACGCTGCCTCGCGCGTCACCACCGGGCTGGGGGGACTCCTCCCCCGAGTCCCTGCCCACCCGAAAGGGGGGGGTGCCCAGATGTTACTAGAGGGCTGCCCTCCTTAGTGGCCCCCTGCGGGGGCCTCGGACAGCCGCATACTGGTCAGTGGCGCCTTCTCCGCTAAGGCGGAGGAGCGTTGTCCCACTGTTTTCAGAAGTTTAAGAAAAAAATAAAATGGTAATAACCCAGTTGTTATCATTTTGCTTTTCCTTTTTTGAGAACTGCAGCTAAGCTTTGCGAGGGAGGCGGGGCGGGGCTGACAGAGCAGCCGAGGAGTGGTTTGCTCCCACTCCTAAGTGCACATGACTGTTTGGCTGGGTTCTCTCAGGCCACCCAAAACAGTCATACACACTTTCCCTTTTCTCCACCCAGGCTGCATTACAACCTGGGTGGAGAACATGCCCATGCCCCCATGCCCCGCCTGAGCATCGAGCCACGGCACTCAGACCAATCACAACGCTGCATTGCAGCGTTGTGATTGGCTCAGGGGAGCCTGGGTGCTTCCAGGCTGCTTTCTGTTCCTGCTGGTGGGAGGAGGAGAGATGTGACCAGGAGGAGGAGCGGCAAGGAGGACGCGGCAAGCAGGTAAGTTTCATTATTTTTTTTATTTCTCCCCCTGCCCTCCACCCCCACCGCCCCTCCACCACCGATCGGTGCCAACTGCCGCTGCTACTGGTGTGCCTTTCACTCCTGGGCCAGCCTCTCCTTTCATCCAGAGCAGCCAGTGATTTCTTTGCTGCTCACCTAGTTGCTAATTAACATGCATAGGATCAGTTGTCTCTTTCAGCTGTAGCTGGGTTACCCAGCTCCTACGTCACTCCTTAGCCAGCCTGCCACTTCATTCTGAGCGCCTGAAGTCTTCTCTGCTACTCGGGGGGCTGCTCATTTAAAATGCAGAACACCCAGCATTCCTTGCAGCAGCTGTTCAATTCTTGGGCCAGCCTCTTCACGAGGCTGCCTGTTGGTTTACTCATTTAAAATGTAGATCACAAGGCATCGCTTGCAGCTACCATCAGGATGGTCAGTTTCTGCCTCACTTCGTGGGCAGCTTCGTCCCAGAACCAGACCCCCCTCCATTCAGAGCACCTGTTGTCTTCTGCACTGTGTCTTGGGATGTTCATTTTTACATGTATAGTGCTCAGCGTTTCTTGAATCTGCTGCCTGGACAATCAGTTCCCACCTTGCTACTGGGCAAGTCTCCATATGGTCTGTCTTCTACTTCAGTGGCGGCTGGTGAAATTTGAAAGTGGTGTGGTGTAAAACTTGGGTGTGATTTTTATGTAGCGACCGAGCTTGATGGACAAACATGGGGTTCGGGGACCCACCATCCCAAGGTTATTTTTTTTAAAGAACGTCAAATCGTGCATTTCAAAGAACATTTTAATAAAGAATTTAGTGAGAAAGCAAGAAGGTTTATACAGCAATTGTGAACATGTAGTCTAGAAATATTAAAACACATTGAAGACTTCCCCATATCTTACTGCATTGATATGTACAACAGTTACTGTAGTGTGTGCTTGCCCAGTGTCTTGCACTGCATGCGGCTTTGACTTTGGAAGACAATGCTCTAACCAAGCTTGGGGAAGCACCCACAGCTGCTGGCTGCAGTCAGTCATATGGACATATGTGCAAACAAGGCTATAAGTGGGATGAAACAGTGTGGGTCTCCTAATAGGGGCAAGGCTTACGCATGTAAACTACATTTCTGTGATTCCAATTGTGTGCCACCCGACTGGTATTTTGGTTTCTCTCTGAGCCTTCTGTTATTGCATCCAGATAAATAAAACAACGACTGACATGCACTTAAAACCTGCCAGGACTATTTGCTTTGTCAATGGTTGTTAGCTGTTTAAGTCAAATGAGTGACAACAATGACTTTGTTGTAAATAATTGATGTTATAAAATTTTCAAATCGGAAATTATGCAACTTAGAATTATATAATATTGAGATCTGTGGAAGGAGTATTGGTCTTCAGTTATGTGCACTTTCAGTTGGACCTGTATGTCTTTTTCTCTTCAAATCTCGTCCATCTGCATATCTTAAACCTCTGCTCTTTCCTCTTGGGCACCCTTTTCACTGTCTCCTGAATGCACTTCCTCCCATCTCCTTTACTTCACAGCTCCCAAACAAACACTGCACTCACTCACATGCAAGCATTTTATTTTATTTTATGTCCGCCTTGTCAATATTTTTATATTTGTGTATCCCCTTCACACACATTTACACAGAATTTTAATTGCAACTGGAATACGTGACCATTGCTCTGTGTGCTCTGCGGAGAGGCCATCCCACTGACAGGCACTGTGAAAAACTCGCAGTGCCCCCAGTCTCAACACCAGAGCTCTCAATCACAGAAAAGATGTGGGAATTTCAGAGCCCTAAAGCGGAGACTACCACTTCTCGCCTTCCATTCAGAGTGCCAGATGACTTCTCGGCTGCCCGCTGGGCACCTCACCCAGCATGCAGAGTGCTAAAGTCCTTTGCAGCAGCCGCTATGATGCTCTGTTCCCACTGGCGTGCTGCTACCCTGCACAGTGCTTTACTGCAGCAGGCATTGATTGGGAGGCAGCTGGAGCAGCAGAGCTTGAGTGATGCACACTTTCTCACTCATGACCTTGCTATCTCTTCCAGAACTCTGATGCCTCCGCCCCCCCCCCTCCCCCGATCAGCTGGCAACAAATGTGAAGTGTAGCACAAGTTAGGTGCCAAAAGGCATAAATCTATTCTAAGCATGACAGCAATAATTCAGCAGGCAGTGCAGCACCAGCTCCCACTCCACTTCAAACGCAGGCAAGTATGACTATACAGCTTCCAAGAGCTACAGTACCTTTTCCTGTGCATTGGTGGCTAGTGGAGCTCTCTGACTGCGATGGAACTGCAGACAATGGCACTCCCCTGAAGCTAGTGAGGAATAATGAGGCAGATCTGAACATTCACTCAGGATATTTGAGTGAAGGTGCAGATCTGATCGTACATTTGGAACTAATGAGTGATGCTTCACTTTTGAATATTATGCCCCAAGGATTTACTGAGTGAAGGGGGAAATCTGTGTGCACAGTCAAGATTTCTGAGTGATGGTGCAAATTACACATTGAGTTGTGACAGACAGAGGGAACCACAATAGCACAATCATCTATTTATTCATCCATCTGTTGATACATTCACCCATGCACACACTCACCTAGTCATAAAGCAGTTCACTCACTCAGTCTTCAAATCATTCATGCATGGATGCATATATTGATCCATCTGTGCTCTCACCCATTCATCCTGTGATCCCTTCACCTATTGACTCCTTCACACTTTCATCCATTCGCACAACCACAAACTTGTCAATGAATAAAGAAGCATATATGCTTGGTCTGTTGTCTACTGCCCCAAGAGTGTGTTATTTTTCTCTAAGAACAGGGTAAATGCAATGTTAGCCATCTACAGAAAACAACAGAAAACATTACAAATACATGCGGGGTCTTAGCAGAAGCAAACCGAATAATGTTGCATGTTTTGGTGCTTTTACTCCACAAACTGCAGTGGTATAAACATGAATTTCAGAGAGACCTTGGCAATATGGAAAATATTTTAAAGTTCCGTCAAATGCTGGATTAATCTTCATGATAACAGCACCCAAACCACTCTGCAGAGCTTTATCATTGTCAAGGCTACTAGGATTATGTTGCATGGAAGACCTTTATGCAGCAAGGTTGTCTAAATTATGTGGTAAAAATGCAAATGATGTGCCACATTCTCTGGCAGCATTTTAATCTGTTTGAGCAAGAAAACATTTTTGTGAAATCTGCAAATTATCTGCCAAATTATGTGGCAGTTGCAATAAATCCATAATTATTTGGCAAATGCTGGAGCCACAGAATCACATAAATCCACTGACCCTCACCATTGTTCACTGGTTTATTAAAAATAAATTAATAAAAGGTTAACAAACCTTAAATATACTAATTCAAGTCATTGCCGATTGTTAGCTGCCTTTAAAGAAACATCTCTTTCATGCTGCCTGCCTAAACATGTAATATAAAAAAAATACACAACAGGTTATATGTGTAATATGGTCCTATTTTGCCACTTCAGGGTCCTGGTGAAATTTAAAAACCACTCAGCCATCGACCGTGTGGTTTAAAATGCAGTAAAATAGGTCCCTATTAAACAGTTTCTCGTTATGTAGCTTTTATTTATTGGGAAAGAATAGACAAAACACAATCAAAAAACATTTAACCCAGATGTGGCTTTAATGATTTATTCTAAAAAAGAATTAATTACATTTCTGAGGAACCTGCAGTCGTGAACATTGTTCACGCTGAATCGAAGAGTAATTAAATGTAAAAAATGGGCTTTGGGATTGTGGGACATGTGTGAAAAAAAAACTGCGAATAAGAATGGCTTGGTTGACGTATAAGAAGCATGTTCTTGCAAGGTGCTGGAATAATTTAATCTCTCATTTTATGTAAAATACTTTTTCCAAGTTCACTTGATATCGAGGACATTCAGATCCTCGAAACGGCTGTTCTTATCACAAATGCAGACAAAGGGCTGCATTCCGCCTCAACAACGCATACACTTATTAAACTGTGTAGAAAAGCTGTGGAACAAAATGTTCGAACACTTAACAGTTACCCTCGTGGAAGTCGATTCACAGAAACGCCAATGGTAGCGGAGGTGACATCACATCACACACCCTTTGGCCCTTTCCTCCACGGACTGCTACTCCCTCAGAAGCAACGTATTTACTGCTGAGATGCTAATGGAAGGTTAATAAACAAGAGCTATGGATAGTAAACATGGTTTTAAGAGACATGTTTATCTTCTGTTCCTGCTGCTGCCTTCATTGCAAATCAGGACGAAAAACACAGGGCACTTTGTATTCCAATGGAACTAGGGTAATGAAAGTCATATATACAACAATGTTCCAAAGGGAATCAGCCAAAAACATTTAGGGGCATATTTACAAGCGCCTTGCGCCACTTTTGCGTCATTTTTAACATGGGAAAAGTGACGCAAAAGTGGCGCAAGGGGCTTGTAAATATGCCCCTTAATACTTTTGCAGGGATTATCCCATTGAATGACCTTGCTGTCATAATAACCATACTGCAGATCTTTACGCTTTTTACATGTATTTGTTCTGTACATTACATGAGTGGAAAGGCAATTCCAATACGTGGAAAGGTGCTACAGGTGAAGGCGCAGTAAGAGCGAAAATATGTGAACAATGTGTGAAAAAAACAACAACCATACAGGGCGCAGAATCAAGAAATACCGCAAACATCAGGCCATCAATTTCAAAGTAGAACCCCACGAAAAATACATTGGTTAGGTTTCTCAAAGTCCAGCAATCAATGTAAATATGATGAAAACTGAGAAGTGACGTTTTGACCCCTTAAAATAATTTATCAAGGTCCTCCTCAGGACAGAATTGTAGCAACCTCAATAGAGATATAGGAATTGTCAGAATATTAGAGAAAGGAGTAGTCAAGGTGAATGATACCAACATACTGCTCACCTTACTGAAAAAGGAACATGTGTCAATGCATTGTTTAGAACAAGCATTGGCATAGCCAATAGGTCTCGCCTTTGGGACCTTATAAGTGTTTAGCCATGCAACAGTTAATGTTGCAGTAAGGATATTGTGCTGCATAACTAAATACTTATAAGGTCCCAAAGGCGAGACCTATTGGCTTTGCCAAGAATACACTGGGAATACACTCGTGGTGTACTGTAGAACCGGCTGTTAGCGCCTTATAGACATTAAGATGTAATTATTTTTTATTTATTTATTTATTTATTTTGACAGTTTTGTATAGCGCGAACAAGACCCTTGCGGATATCAGAGCGCTTTACAGGGCAAATGCAGGTGATTGACATAGACATATAAATACGAAGAGTTATGCGAGTACATTACTGATAACTATTAGAGACTAGCGCATATCTACAAGAGTGTATAAGAGAGTTCAGGTGAATCTGGACAAGAAAATCGATTTAACTTCTTTTTTGAAAAAGCAGCGGATGGATTAAGTCTCGTTTCTGGGGGCAGTGCGTTCCAAATCCTGGGGGCCATTCCTGAGAAGGTACGATTGTATGTTTTTTTCTTGGAGAAGCGTTGTGGTTTGAGTAGAAGATTGTCAGAACTCCTAGTAGTTCTGTTACCACCCGATAGTATTAGTTTCTTCGCCAGGTATCTCGGGGTTTTGTGGTGCAATGCCTTATGTGTCATACAGGCGATTTTCAAATGGATTCTGGCCTCAAAAGGTAACCAGTTGAGGGCACGAAGGTCAGGGGAAATGTGGCAGTTTCTTTTGGAGCCTGTGATGAGTCTAGCGGCTGCATTGATTGAGGCTCTTAGCGGAGCGGTCGTTGATCTGGGAAGGCCACAGAGAGCGACACTCCCATAATCTATTCTGGGAGTTACTAGAGTTTGAACTGCCTGTTTAAAGTCATTCGCGGGTATGAAGGGTTTCAGTTTTCTCAGGATGTTCATCTGAAAATTGGCTCCTTTAGTTGCAGCGCTGATGTGTTTCTGCATATTTAGTTTATTGTCCAGAGTTATTCCTAGGGATTTAGCGGAATCAACGATGCGAGGATGACCATCGAGTGCAGTTAGGTGCTTTATCCACTCGTGGATCATGGCTGTTTGGTTGGGGGAGCAATAAGGAGGAATTCTGTTTTTAGTGTGTTAAGTTTTAAATGGTTGCTTGCCAACCAGGTCTGTGTTTTTGGAGCGTTGAGTTAAGGGACTTGATGTCTTCTAGAGAGTGGACCTTAATGTAGAGTTGTGTGTCGTCGGCATACATGTGATATTGGATGTTTGAGGAGTTGAGAAGCTCAGTGAGTGGTTCCATAAACAGATTGAAGAGTGTTGGGGAGAGGGAAGATCCCTGGGGTACTCCCAAGGTGACTGGGGTGGGGTTAGATAAAGATTGTTTGATCTTGAATCTTTGCGTTCTGTCTTGGAGGAAGGAAGTGAACCAGTTTAGCACTGTACCAGATAAGCCCATTCTATGTTTCAAGAGGTCTAGTAGGTTGCTGTGTTTGACTGTATCGAAGGCTGAAGATAAGTCAAGTAGGATTAACAAACAAGCTTTATTTTGATCCAGTATTTGTAGTGCGTCATCTATAATGTGGGTCATGGCTGATTCGGTACTATGTCCTGATCGAAAGCCAGACTGGAATTGATCGAGCAGGTTGAAGTGTTCAATGTGGAGAAGTGTGGCTCAATGGTTAGAGCGGCAGACCCTGATGCAGAGATCTGGTCCGGGACCAGGGTTCAATTCCCGCCTCGGCGGGTCTTGGGCTCAATTTCCTCGGACCTGATAATTCTCGCCTCGGTGCCTATTCTAATCATGGGTCCCACTCTGCAACTCTGGGCAATAGCTTGCTTAATCTCCACAACGGCCCCAACAGCGCTGGGATGCCTGGCTTCACCCTGGGGGTGCCCAGGAGTGGACATTTCACAGGGAAAAGCCAGGAAGGGTTCCACAGCGGTATGCGTACAGCGCCTGGACACCCCTTTGGGGGTATGGGTGCGCTTTACAAGTACAAATTTCATTTCATTTCAATGTGGTTACTAAGCTGCATGTGGACACATTTTTCGAGTAGTTTGGCCAGGGTCGAAATGTTGGATATTGGGCGATAGTTATTCAGGTCTGAAGGGTCTGCTGATACTTTCTTTAGGATAGGGGATACCTGACCCACTTTGAGGATGTCTGGGATGATTCCTTGCAAAAGAGAGGTATTTATAATCCTGGTCCATAGGGGCACTAGCGGTGGAATGAAGGTCTTTAAGTGGCTTGCTGGGAGCGGGTCTGTGAAATGATTGGAGGGATGCAAAGCTGTGAGCGTGTTTAAGATAGTTTCTTCGCTGTAGAGGTTGAAGGTGGTCCAGGAGGCGTTGTTCTTGAGGTTGAGCTTTGTAGCGCAGTTAAGTGGGGTCACTGGTGTGGTCAACGAGGTGTTAATGTGTGGGTGGGTATGGGATATTAGGTCGTTGAGTAGGTCTGTCTTTAAGTTTTCAGTCTTTGTTGTGAAAAAGGAGGCAAGTTCCTCGCAATTGGGGAGTGTTTCAGGATTGGCTTGGGGGAGTGGGAGACACCCTTAGATTGAGCTTTGATTATTTTGAATAGTTTTTTGGGCGATTCTTAGCTTGGTCTAATTGTTTACAAATGAAGTCAGCTTTTGAACGTCTAATCTTTCTGAAATAGGAGTTTCTAGTGCTTCTTAGTAGTTTGAGGTGGGCAGCAGATGGAGCGGATCTCCATTGTCTTTCAATTGCTCTCAGTGATCTTCGATCTTCATTTAGCCTACCATCATACCAGGGGTTTGAGTCTTTTGTGGTGGTCCTTTTCAATTGTAGGGGCGCTAGATTGTCAAGTACCCTGTTAATAGAGTGGAAGTAGTGATTGGTCAGGTCCTGTACATCCTCTAATCCATCCGGTGGGGGCGTGAGGATGTGGTTAGCGGTTGCGAGCGCAGTAGGATTAAGGTTTTCTAGGTTCCTCCTCCAGATTTGCGTTCTCTTAGGTTGGATAGAGAGTAATTTAACTACTTCCTTAATTTGGAAAGTGATAATGTGATGGTCGGACCAGTCGCAAGGAAGAATCGATTCCAGCTGGATAGAGTCTACTTTGGAAATTACTAGATCAAGGGTTGAGCCTTTTTCGTGGGTGGGGCTATCACAAATTTGGGACAATTCGAGGTCGGACAGGAAAGCTTTGAGGCTGTTGACCTCTGGGTCATCTAGATCGTTCCAGTGGAGGTTGAAGTCCCCAGGAAGATCTGGGTAGTCTGTTGACCGACATTTGTGGCTAGAATATCCATAAACTGTTCGATGAAGATAAGGTTGTTTCCAGGGGGATGGTAGAACGAATGAAGTGAGCATATTGGCTTGTTATTGCTCGTGATGTCTAGGCAGAGGTATTCACAGGAAGAGAAAACCGGGGAGTTGGAGCGGTTCACAGAGAGGTTGTTACTATGAATGCAGGCAATGCCACCCCCAAGCTTATCAAGTCTATCCAGTCTTGTGATGTAATAGTTTGGGGAACTAAAATGTCTAAGATGGGCATGGATGATTTGTTTAGCCAAGTTTCCGTTAAGATGATAAGGTCGGGTTTGTTGGTTATAATGAGGTCAGCTATATCAGCGGCATGTCGTGATGCTGATCTACAGTTTAGTAGGATACATTTTAGCTGGGCCTTGGTCAGAGTGGTATTCTGGTCATGGGAGATGGGAACTCTCTTGAGGTTATTTTCATCAATACCCCTGGGGGAATGTCTTGTAATTCTATATGCATTCGGATGGATGGGTTGGATTAAGGACAGTTTCTGTGTGTCGTCCGTGTGCGCGGGTTTAGAGGGTAGGGGAGGGAGTTCGTATGAATGAAGTAGGGAAGTGAGCTCACTCGTTGATAGGGTTCTCTTTTTCCTGATCGGGCGTTATATGTGCAGTAAACAATACAGGCTGCAGAGAATCCAAATGAAAAGACGAGTGCATGGTCATTGTTTAAGAGAGGCATTGTGGGTAATTCCCCACCCAAAGTATACAACAAGTAGATATAAAAACACACACCCTCATTGGCAAAGAGCACGTTCATGGCAATGTGTATTGCTACATTAACTAAATGTGTTCTCCAGGTCCATACGACTGAGCAATAAAGGATTTTCCTTGGTGCTTTAAATGGAAAAATAGAAGTGCAGGAAAAATAGAAGTGCTTATTTCTGAGAAGTGCCGCTACTCTCCAATTAAAAGTATTAAAGTGCAAATGGTCAGCACACAAGGCGTCATTCCCTGCGCTCCTGATGGAGAAAAGGTACCACAGGAAACAAGCGGCAGTAAGCGGCAGTGAAAGCGATCGCTTTTTCGTTGCTATGACAACGAAAGCATCGCAAGATGGTGTCGGGCTGAGGGGAGGGGCGAGTGGTCATCTATTGTGCCTAAAGTGCAAAAGCATGCAAGATGGCGTCGGGCTGAGGGGAGGGGCGATTGGTTATGTATTGTGCCTAAAGTGCAAATGGTCAGCACACAAGGCGTCATTCCCTGAGTTCCTGATGGAGAAGCGGCAGTGAAAGCGATCGCTTTTCGTTGCTATGACAACGAAAGCATCGCAAGATGGCGTCGGGCTGAGGGGAGGGTGAGTGGTTATCTATTGTGCCTAAAGTGCAAATGGTCAGCACACAAGGCGTCATTCCCTGCGCTCCTGAGAAACAAGCGGCAGTGAAAGCAATCGCTTTTGAAAGCATCTCATGACAACGAAAGCATCGCAAGATGGCGTCGGGCTGTCCACAGTCCGACAGACACGCGCATGCTGTCTGCTATGGACAGATGGCGAGAGCAGCCATGTTTGTCCATGCAGACGCATGCATGCGAGTGCTCCGCAGAATCGATTCCAAAAGGTACTCGCAATAGCGAGAGCAGCGCATGCGCTGCTTTCGCTAGGCGAGACCTAAAAAGGAACCGGACGACCGATGTCCTACAAATGACACAAATGACCTACAAAGAAAAGAGCTTAATTAAGAAAGCAAAATAGAACAGGAGACAGGCACTCAACTGGCAGAAGAATAGTCTGTACAAAATTCAAAGTGACCTGTTCATAATATGTTATGTGGAAGCCATAGTAATAAGCCACAAAAGCTACCTAAAGCTCGTGGAAAAACTTGGGGGTGACACAGTCACTGTGCAAAAGTACAACGTGCACCTCGAATAAACCTATACTGAAGAATATATATTCAAAAATTATTAAAGGGGTCCTCTTTTTTAGGGTCCACACCTATTCCAATTGATAACACTCTCTATCAGATGATTAAGAAGCTTGAAAAATGTAACAAAATACTAATTTGTACCCAGTTGCATAGTCATCTTATGATCCATCATTTACAGTCCTACACGATTCCTATGGGATTGCAGGTTAGGAATGAACTTCCAATTTTTACTGATGATCCAAAGTACCGCAAGGGTTTCAGTTTTATCAGCAATAATTGCTCATGTCACTGGATGGTTCTAGCCATTGATACCACCTTAGAACACTTGAAAGGACTGGTGAAAGAAATAGTGGATTTAGTGAAAGCATTCCTCGATGTCCAATCATTGATTAATGCTAAGGAAGCTTTGGCTGCACTAGAAATAAACTGTTTCCGGATTCAGAAAAACAAGCATTGGCATAGCCAATAGGTCTCGCTTTTGGGACCTTATAAGTATTTATTTATGCAGCACAATATCCTTGGTGCAACACCATCAACCGTTGCATGGCTAAACACTTATAAGGTCCCCAAGACGAGACCTATTGGCTATGCCCAAAAACAATCACCAACACACAAAAGGAAGCTAAAGGCATCCCGTGGAGGTGTGCCCGAGAATCAGAAAGCAATACACAAGCATGTTTAATGCGCGTGCAGTTATTTGGACGCTGGCTGGGCTAATAGAAATGGCAGTGATGGCTTTATAGGCCCATTTGTCCGCCCGAGTGTGGGGGAGGGGAGGAGAGGCCTGCAGTGGCTTCTGGTAGTCTCTATGACCCGCGCAGCATCAATTCGAATTTGCAGGACCGGGGGGTCAGGCAGCTGACCTAGGCTACCCCCTCTGATCCAGTACGCCGGATAATTTATCGCCGTTATCACTTCTAGGTCACACGGAGTTAAATGCTGCATGGGGGAGCAGGGACTGGGCACCGCTTCTTAACATTGGTCAACAAACTATGGAGGAAGCAACCACACTGGAGGATAGAAAGGGACAAAACATTCCGCCTGTCAATAGGGACGGTAACACTGTGGGGCATGAAGGGATATCAAGGGTTACAAGGCTTTGACCAAATTTTTTTTTTTTAAATCTGCATTTTCGGAATGGGAGCTGGCCAATTATTTTATTCAAGGGGAGCTCGGCATGAAAAGGTACAGACCCCTGGCTGACCAGGGTAGAAGAGGAAGCAAAGGAGTGGGAGGCGGCTCTACGGGCTTGAAGGGTGTCGGTTGTTTAATGGGCAGGGTTGTCCCTGTAGCAGGAACTCTGCTCTCATCCAGAGTTCAACCCTATGCTGGGAGAAATGGGAGCACACAAGTCCTTACTCCTGAAGTCGAAACTGCATATAAATCAATAACAAGTTCAAACGCATTTCGGGTCCGAGTACCCTGGCTTACTGCTGGGCCCCACAAAGACTACGAAAAATATGTTTCCAATAATATAATCTAACATTACGCGCACACTGCCACCCCAGAGGCCTCTGTGTCGAGATGGGGATATTCTGTGTCGACCGTTTACTAAAGAAATTCATGTCCTCTAAGGTACCTCGTTTTGCTCTTGTCATAACTTGAATACGGTGGGGGCTTTTCAAACGGCAAATAATGGAATGAAAATCATGGAAGGCCATTAAATGCAGAATGCACTTTAAAGAAATGATCTTCATTCCGATATTAAGTTACAACGTTACAGTGTGCAGCAGCAACAATGTTTTGCAGCCATTAATAAGGGGGATGCATGCTGCGGACACCCTGTGTGACTTGCTGTTGAAAAATTCACATCCCGGTAGGGGTAAATCTGCTATTCATCCTTCTCGGCTCGACAAATGCAGTGCCATTTAAATGGATAATAGCAATACCACATATGTCCAGTGCTCTGGAAGCCAGTGCGATATTAAGCTAGTATAAGTTTAATGCAGTATAAGCAGAAACCAGCGCGTTCGGGCACAGAAAAGCGGCAATGGAATGCGCGAGCCCTTCAGGAAATTACACGCGCCTTCTAATTAAAGCAGCAAGCGGCAAGGAAACCTGACACAAGACAGATGGCCCTGCGCGCCCTGCTGGCTCCCAGTGCCGCGGGTTTACAAAGTGGGAGGGTTGAGGGGAGTGCGACCGAGAATCATCAAAGCGTTTCCCTTGCGGGAGCGAGCCAGGGGCACCATGTGTTTGCAAGTTAATTACAAACATATGGTGTCAAAGCTCGCTCCCGCAAGGGAATCGCCAAACGTGCACGCGTTGCCATTGAAAGCAATGCAACGCGTGAACGTTTTTAGGGCGAAAAGTGAATCGATTCCAAAAGGTCTTTTTCCTATTCAGCGCATGCGCGCTGCGTAGGCGAGACCTGAAAACTATATAAATTAGCTAGGGACATCAGAAATTACAACAAAAACAAGACTTACCCACATATCTTTGACGAATATTACAGCTAGAACGAAAAAGGAAGATTTGTGAACAGAGGACACATTACCAAAAACATTTTTTCACATTTTTAGGCATTTCTAACTTGGAGGCTTTTGACTCTGAACCCAGCACCAGTACTACTCATTTGTCATCTAGAAATTCTACACCTCTGCACAGCCAATTTTTTAAGAAACAAGTCAGTGAGACCAATGGCCCCCTGGACAGAAGTTTCAAACCCCGAGAGGCAGAAGTCGTGGTTGAGGGAAAGGACGAGGCAGAGGCCAGAAATGTAAGCATTTGTGGTGCTGGGAACCTTACAGCTTGTAATCACCGGTACACAAGGACCTAAGCAAACAGAAGATCTGCAGATACCTGGTTTGTGGACAATGATACAAAGCAGAGGCGAATATATTGGCAAATAGATTTATTCTCTAGATGCCAGACAGCACAGCGACAATCCCCACCAACAGCTCCTGGAGACAGTCACCAACTGACTTCCATGGAATGCTGTAATAAGAACACCCCTTCCCACATTCCATTAATGACATTCCACCCCTTAGCATACTTATACCTATAAACACAACAACGTTGTCATCTATTGTCTGTGTGAACTGAAAGTCTAAATTCTTGTAACTGTGAACTGATGCTGACTGTTTTTGTGTACTTGTGCTGTGCAGGTGGGAGAGTTCAGAGCCCATGCCGCTGAGTGGACAGCCAACGTCTCAGCAGAATTCAAAGAAACCCGCAGGCGACTGAGTGTGGAAATTTACGACAAGTTTCAGCGGGCCACCTCTATCAAAAGGAAGCTCTCTGCAGAACTGGGCATGAGCCCAACTCAAGAACTCACGCAGGGCAAGCGGACCCTATCAGTGAACCACCTTACGAATGAAAAGGAGCTGCTACCAGCTCTCGCCAAGAGTGATAGTATTTACCTGAATGGCCTGACTCCACACTGTGCGAGCGAGGAGATTGCAATCATTGAAAACATGAAGTAGAGCTAATTTTTGGATCCCTGCTTCTTTGACACTAAGACTTTGACTGGCCAACTGTTTGATTTCTTTTCTCGTATAACCAGTGCTAGTTCCATTATGAATATGTGCATGAGCTCAATTAAAAGGAAACCACAAACCTTGGGACATGGAGTTAGCATCGAATTGATCAGTCACTTCAAGATATATTGGGCATGAGTTGTCGATGAATACGGAATTGCACAATATTCAATGACTTTATTGTGTCCAGAGTGTCTCTCTCTCCTAACGTGCCATAGGAACAACAAAGATATGCATTACCCTTGGCAATGCTGATGATATAACTTTGAGAGATCATTCCTTAATCTTTCAGGTACTAACTGAGCCTAGAAGATGGACCTCTACTGACTGAACCATTGTTGTAAATGGAAGAAACTCTGATGCAGCCTTTTGCCTAAGAAAAGTTTTCCAGTGCCTTATAGTCTGAAGACACACTGCATAGCCATCATATGTTTTTGTATGTTTTATTTTCGCATGAGAAATGTATTATCATGTTAATTTCACCTCATCCTTGAAATCATCTGCAAGGATGCATGCTTGACTTTGGATATCAGAGCCTACACTTACAGGCCCGAATAAAGAGACACGAAGACTACACGCATCCCTGCAGTCTGAATGGCAATGCAGTTGCGTGCGTTGCAAAAATGACTGAAATTGTATTTATTCCTTTTTATTTGGGTTCAAATAATTTAGTACATCTTAATGCTCACGCTCCACTGCGGTCATATTTCCGAAAACATAGAGTAAAAAACTCTTACAATATATAGCAGGACAGTGCTTGGAGAGATTGTAAAATGCAAATATTTATTATACTTGGAGCCTTATTTAGTAAACCCTCCTTAAGACGAGCGGTGTGGTGAATGGCTGAAGATTTTAAACCTCATTGCCTTTACCAATCAACCAGAACTGAGTAAATCATTTTCTATATGTCATGCTATCTTGCACAGTTTTCTCATTTCTCCCTCAACAGTCCAGTAAATCCCTAACCAGTAACCAACCTGCCACAAGTGACATAGAAAGAGCCACCAGGTATATACAAAAGATACACTGCTACAGAAGCATTTCTATGTATATGGCTATAATCATTTAGTTGAAAAATACAATGAAACACCTTAATTTACAAGACAGAATTTTGGCCAACCATTTGCTCAATTGTATCATATATAAGCAATCCCTTTTATCCCACGTACCTGATGAAATGTAAAGATCTGACACCAAGCTTGCTACAAAAGAACAGAACAAGCATTGCTAGTGCTAATAGATATGACTTCCATACAGTGCAAGCACTTGACATCTGTATGGTGCAAGCACTTCCAAGCCTAAAACAATCAGGCAAAATGTACACCATCCAACACACCTTCAGACACCTACTTTATCAAAGTTTAGCAGACATACAGGATCCCATGCACACAGATCGTCAGGCACCCATTTTTATAGGGTACAACAGAGATGCATATAGACCAACTAACAAATGGTTATCAATGAACATAAGCCAGAAGGCACACCAATTAATGTGCAGGAGGGCAGTACTCAGTGATGTACAAGCGTGGAACACAGGATGGTGTGCAGCAAAGGGTACACAGTGGTGTGGTTTACAGCATGCTGCACAATGAGATATGCATCTGCGAGCACACAGGTGACGTGACCTGGGAGCACTGGGCGTTACGCAAGCTTAAAAAACAAGATTGCCCATCATGGGCGGACTGGGTGCTGCACCTAATGGGAGGCCCTGCAGATATACAATGAGTGGAGCCCTGTGGGATATGCCTCATATAAGCCATGTGCTGTTCATCCACATAGCACTGGAAGTCGCCAAGGTGTCATGCAATACATCATATATACATAGAATAAGAGACTGATTAAAACCTCTTACCATCAGTCAATACATTGCCTGACTTAAATGATGCTAGTGAAGACTCAGGGCCTGATTACGAGTTTGGCGGACGAGTTACTCCATCACAAACTTGACGGATATCCCGTCCGCCGTATTACAAGTTCCATTATGTTCCATTGGATATAATGGAACTCGTAATACGGCTGACGGAATATCCGTCATGTTTGTGATAGAGTAACCCGTCCGCCAAACTCGTAATCAGACCCTCAGTGTATTTTTTAAAATGTGTCAATGACGATATCAGATGCATGGCTAAAGACCAAAGGTCATTTGCCGAAGCATGGCGCTTGCTTGAAAAACCAATCCCAAAGCCTGCAAGTTCAAATAGTGCGCTGGAGTTCCTTATTCTCATCGAGGAGCCAAATGATCTAACATAATGGTGTACGAACCATTTATAAAGCCACCCTCACACATCCTTGCCTCTTCCACTACTGTCACGGCTGACCGTACCACTTATTATTAAGCAGAAGCCATGCATATTACATGTATTCATAACCACTAATGAAGCACACGTTATACATGCAAAATGAATGCAATGCCATTTAAATTAAGCCCGTAATGTATATCTATGTGTCACTTACTAACCTAGACAAGCTCTTGTGCACATTTGTGACCATTCAAACACTCATAGCCCACGATCATCACACCCAAAATTGCACAAAAGGATGTGTTGAGTAAGAGACACATAGTGGAGCACATAATTACTTATGCCACATTCTGTTTTTTCAGCATGTTCAATGAAGAAGTATGGTGCAAAAAAGACAATACGACTTTTTTTTATTTAATCGCTAGAGCTGTATCTTCAGAGCAATACCATATAATTTTTTCCTGTTAGTTTTAAATATGTTTTGCTGAAATAAAACGCTTTCCAAATGTAGCACTGACTGAACCATGTTTCTCCAGTGTGTAATTCCTCTGATTTGGAAGCTGTTGTTGCTCAGCTCTCAATGCACTCATGTCAAGAGCAGCATCCGCTTAGCCATTCCAACTCTGTTGCAGTACCTGCGACACATAATAATGGCGGTGCATTTTCAGAGGTAGAATGCATGTACAGCTTACCATAAATACATGTTTGCTCTGTTAATGCTGAAATTCCAATTAGCACAGGTCTTGATTTTCTGGACCTCTATGGGACCACCAGATGCCTACATTGTGACTATAAATAATGTCCTATGTTTATCATAGACTGTTGCTCTGATATCATGCAATGTTTTGTCTGAAATTGAGTTATGATACGCTATCAAACACACAGAGCGGTAAGCTTATGGAAATGAATAAAATATTTTGAAGAAAGTAATCTTGACTTGAATGTATTAAGCTTTCAGCTGCAAGAAAATGAGACTCGTTTCTTTATTCATATCAGGTTTTATGATTATATAATTTCCATAATTGTGCACTCATTTATTGTCTTTGGATGCATGGTGTTATGTCAGTATCACTACCTTACTGGATGAAGTCATCAACAAATTGAGAATCAGGAACTGTCATTTTTCCACTTCATCGTTTATTGAAATTATTGAGAAAATAGAGCTATATGCATGACTGAAATAAAGAATGGTGATATGCGTGCACAAAAGTACAGTGATCTTTCACTCTTAGCTTTGACACAGTGGTCATTGCAAATGCCTTTTTTTGTTATGCTGATAACATTTACATCGTTTGATGAATCTTCATGAAACCTTCTAAAAAAGTGCTCTTTTTTGCCTAATTTACCAGTTTGTGCATGGAACGTTACGGGGTGATCCGTTAAGCAGGGGCCTAGGAAAAGGAGGTGTCCAAAAACGGAAAATCCCCATGCATTTTCCATATACTTTTTTAAGAAGCACTACCGCAAAAACTGCTGAACGGAATTTCACCAAATTTGGCAGGAAGCTAGATGTTGGTCCTCAGATTGTGGTTTGTGTGGTTTGGTGTAACCTGTTTAGCATTTTTGTTTATAAATTAACATTTAAAAAGAATTGTATCTGGATAGTTGGTGTTCAGATATGCTCTGATTGGTCCATTTGAAGGAGACTAGTCAATCCTGATTGATTGATGACAACCTGAACAATATGTTTTGGCAGCTATTACAAGACTCAAAGACTTGGTCTCTGTGTCTTAAAAATGAATACAAATAATATGTAAGGGGGCAGGGTGAGCACATCCAGACCCCAAATGGCATGTGGAGGGCTCCTAAAGGGACCCCCTTTATTGGCTGGCCACAACATGCTGTGGCAGCACTTACATGACTCTGGGACATGGTCCCTATTGAAATGCATTGTAGTGTATGGCTGGATTCGAGTGTCACAAAAAGAAGCACATATAAAGGTTGATAACAGATTTTAGTTACAATACAAATCATTTGTTGATGGTACGATATTAATTTTAGGATTTCTGGTCTGTTCTAAGGTGATTTTACTCTGTGAGAAATGCTGACCCTCTGCTGGGATTTCATGAATCTAGCCTGAGAGAAAACTGGTTTCCCCCTGAAGATTTTCTCATAGAGCTAATGGAAGGTGGTCAAGAAGCAAAAATGAGAGCACATTTTCTGTAAATTCTTTCTATTTTTCTCAGCCATGTGAGAGGAGTAAAGTCTGACATTCTCAGTAAAACATGTACTTCCAACAGCAGCAGCCTGTCATTTGATTCCCCTGTGTTCTACCTCAGCCTCCCAGAGTGTGCTAAAGAACAACTAGAGCACTAACAGTCTTGAAGCCATTTTGATTGAATCAAACTGGTAAAATGTAAAACATTTTATTTAGAAAGGAACAGCATGGGGGGTTCACTTTATCATAGAAATTATGCTTAGTGCTGTAGAAAGCAATATTAGGACACATTTTAAATGAGTTTTCAAATATTTTCTTCATCTATTTAATTAAAACACTCAGACATGCAGACTAAAACATTAACATTCAACACCAGCAGCAGACTGCCAGTTAACTCCCTGGTGCAGGTTTAACACAGAGATCTAATGAGCAACTAGAGTGCTAACATTATGAATTTATGGCAAAAGTGTGGCACATCTGAATGCCATTTTGACGGAATCGAAGTGGAAAACTGGAAGCATATCCTATTGTGGATACTGCAGTGAATGAGGAAATTAGGGAACTTTATAACAAAAAAGTCTCCCAAAATAACCACTAGAGAACAAAGGGCCCAAATGTAGCTCAAATACCGCCCAAACCCTAGCCCAGGTATAAACCAATGACAGAAATGTGCAAAACGCATAATTTTTTATTTTTAGTTTTTTGCAGTTGTATATAGTGTGAACATGACCCAAAGGTATGGGAGTGCTGTATATGAGAACACATTCAATTTGGTTTTAGGCATGAGGAAATTAAGTGATGTGCCCAGAATCACAGGATGTTGAGCTGATGCAGTTACAAAGTAAGAAGCTCTGGCTGTAACACCACATCCTTCTCTCCCAAGTGCAAGAAATAATCAAGTGATCAACTGAATAAAAAACATAAAGATAGCAAATAGCGAATAATTTAAAAGTGCTTAGTCGATATTTGAGAACTCAGAAAATGTGTCCTCTGTTTAGTTTTGAAGAGCAATAACCATAATTTCTATGGGAAAAGACACCCTCATTTTTATCATTTCTAAAGCAAATACTTTAGGTTTTACAGTTTTGATTCCATCAAGATGACTACAGGTGTGCCACTCTTTTGAATTAAATACAGAATGTTAGCGATCTTGTTGTTCATTAGAACACTATGTGCAGATCCCCATTGAGGAAGAGGACTGGGCTGACGTCTTATAAGCCCTGGGCAGAGGCGCCAGGGAAGCCCAGTTGAAATTCTGCCTACTTAAGATGCTCCACGAGTGGTACTGGACCCCGGCGAGGCTGCGAAGGGCCGGCCTCCTGCCCCACTTGAATTGTTGGAGATGTCCGGCTACCCACTGTGATCTCACTCACATTCTATGCGACTGTCCCTCAATCTGGCTCTTCTGGTCCCAGGATGGGAGCGTCCATGCCTCTTCAGCTGCCACTCACCCCCCCATCATCCTCTTGCATGATCTTAGAGACTCCCCGGACCTCTCCTGTCCGCAACTCCGCCTCCTACACACTGCGCTGTCCCTGTAAAGCTCTGCATCCTTCACAAGTGGCGATTGCCCATACCCCCCTCTCAGGAGGACTGGGCGGTGGCGGTGACCCAGACAGCGTACCATGAGTGCTTTATCTACTGTATGCAGGATCAGGCTGAGGTGTTCACACAGACATGGGCCCCATTCCTACATGATGCCCCCTAAAGTAGGCCTCGTCGCCACTGCCCCCTCCCTCTGCTATACATATAAGACGTCACGCCTAGGGGGCTGATGGCCACTAGCGCCTCATTTAGTGGCCCTAGACCCGGTTGCCCTGGTTGTGGCACCCACGTGCTGTTATGGCCCCCCCCAAGCAGTAACCAGGGTACCCCACACCCACCCATGTCTCTCTCCCCATTTTTGCCACACCACCTCACACTTTTCCTCCCCCTCTTCCCCCTCCCCTCCAACATCCCCCTTCCTAAACCTCTCGCCGATCCCACCCACCCTTCCTTGTGGTGCTCCACCTCCCTCCTAGTCCACAGCCCTCTCTCTCCCTCTCCTCTTCCCCACCGGACACATAGGCATGCGGACCTTACCTCCACATGGGGAGCCACCACCACGCACTCATGACCCATCGCACAACTCCCCACCCGGGACATCCCACATCATACATAACCAAGCCAGCGGGTCATGACCTCCCCCCGGTCCGACCTATGGGACCCCACCGCCCCACCTCGCTTCTCTACTAAATCATGGTACAGGTCTCGCGGCCTACCCCACCCCACCCCACAGCCTGGGCTATGGCCTCCTCCTGTTTTCCCCTCCCTCCGCATGGCGGTCTACACAGACTCTTAACCCCCCTCTCCCCCATTCAGAGAAGTCATGGCCCATGGGCCCTTCCATCACTGCTAACAGGATGATTGCTTGTTGTTCACAAACCAGTGCCCGCCGCCCGGGGCCCAGCGCCCAGCGTCGGGCGAATGGCTGGTAACACAGACCCTTCGGGCAATCTGTACCCCACCAATACTACCCCCTCCCCACCTCTCCCCATCTCCTTCCCAAGCCTCCCCTCCCCTCCCTACCTTCCCCCCCTCTATTACTGTAATGCTTTTTGTTGCTTACTACAGCTTTTGCTACATTGTTCCCATGTTGTAAAATCTTGTCTCAATAAAAAATGATGACACAAAAAATAGAACACTATGGGGAGACAGAGGTTAGAGGCATAAACTTGGACAACAGAGAGCAGGTAGAAGGGGCAGAGGCAGCAAGTTGACCACGCTGGGCAGGCAGGAGGGGCAGTGGCAGCACAACAGACCATTGAGGGCAGTGGAAAGGTGGGCAGTCATGGCAAACCAAACCATGCAGGACAGGCAAGAGAGGCTGTGGCAACACAATGGACCATTGAGGGCAGAAAGGAAAGGCAGTGGCCGTACAAGCATACATGCCATCTTACCTTATTCAGGCAGGAGACTCCCAATATTTTTAAGCCCAAAAGCGCTTCATTTTAGCTGTCTCCCACTTACAATCTCCTTTTTTTCAATGTAAGTCAATGGGGAAAATCAATTCCCACGATTTTCTTTTCAAAATCTCCCTCTCACCAAGTTCGAAATGTTGTCATGTATAAAACAATTGACCATGGAAGGTCAGGAGAAATGGGGTGGGGACATGGTTTGGGACATTAGAGGGCAGGAGGAAGATGGCAGTGGGAAACCTAACTCACTTTACAGGGCAAGCACCAGGGTTGTGACAGCACAATAAACCACACAGGGCAATCATGAGGGCAGTGGGGCACAATGGACTATGGAAAGCAATAGGGAGGGGAGAGGGCCATACATAAGGACAACAGAGGTTGGGGTAAAGAGGCAAGGGCTGCAAGCTGACCATACATGGATGGCAGGAGGGGTCGTTGCAGCATAATGGACCATGGAGGGCAGGAGGAAAGGGGCAGGGGCATGACAAGGGACAATGGAAGGCAGGAGGGAGAAGGTAGGGGCCTGCACATGGACAACAGAGGGCAGGAGGCAAGAGGGCATGAAGGGAGCAACAAGCTGACCTTGTAGGACAGGCAGGATGGGTACTGGAAGCACAACACACCATGGAGGACAACAGGGAGCCTTTAAGGGCATACATATGGACAACGGAGGGAAGGTGGGAGAGGTCAGGGGCATTAAGCTGACCAGACAGGGCAGTTGGGAGGAGCAGTGGCAGCACAGAAGACAATGCATGGCAGGCAGGAGCGTGGCACTACAGCCATGGTGGGCAAGAGGGAGGAGGCAGGGATATGCACAAAGAACCAAGGAGGGCAGACATGAGAGGTAGGGGCTGGACACAGACAGCAGAAAGCAGGGGAAGGGGCTTCATAACAAACAACACAGGGCGGGCAGGAAGAGCAGTTGCAACACAAGCGAGCATGGAGTGCAGAAATAAGTTGCAGCAAAATGGAACATGTAGGGCAGGAGATAGGAGCTTGGAACTCGGACAGTGGAAGACAGGGTGGAGGGGTGGAGGGAGCAGGGACAAGCAACAGCCATTTGACCATACTGGGCAGGTAGGAGGGGCAGGGACAGCTCAATTGAATTCTCAGAGAGGACTGGAGGGGCAGTTGCAGCTCCATGGTACATGGTGGCCAAAAGTGAGGGAGCAGGGGCATGCACACAGGCATTGGAGGGCAGGGAAAGCAGAGTAAGGGTAGCAGGCTAAGCTCAGAGGCTAAGCAGGAGGGCAGTGACAGCGCATAGACTCTGACAACAGAGGGTAGGAGGAGAGACAAGAACAGCAAGCTAACAGAAAGGCAGTGGCAGCACATCAAATGATGTAGGGCAGTGTGGTGGGGGCAGATGCATGGATTCGGAAACCAGAGTACAGGGAGGAGGTGAGTACGGCCAGTAAGCTAACCGTGCAGGGAAGGGCTGGAAGGGTAGTGGTAGAAAAACAGCCAAACAGGGCGGGACTTGGACAATGGAGGGCAAGGGGGGAACAGAGGCAGAAAGCTTTGATGGGGACAGCACAACGGATAATGTAAGACCAGGCCCTGAATCCCCCCCACACTGCATTGTGATAGGCATCTTACTTTTAGGCCTGGGCGGTGAACTCCGCGCCGCTCGTGGAGTTTTCCGCACTCCGCGTTACGCAAAGCTCGCAGAGTTTTTTTCCTCGCTCGCGTTCCCCAACATCAAGTTGGCGATCGAGGAAAATCAACCTCCCGGCGAGATTTTTCCTCGTTCGCGATCGTCAACATCAAGTTGGCGAGCGCGAGCGTGGAAAATCAACCTCCCGGTGAGATTTCTCAATGCGGGGGGTAAGGTTGCTCATTGCGAGTGGTCGCGTATGCTCGCGACCGCTCGCGTTGAGAAACTGCCCATTCGCGTTGCTGCCGCTCGAGTAAAAATCTACTCGAACGGCAGAAAAGGAAAGCCTGCGCTGTGCATGGTGCCATTCGCAATGATTGCACAGTGAGGACAAGCATCCGGCACTGTGCAATCACCGCGAACAGCATTTTTCTATTGAACTCCGCCGCTCGCGGAGCTCAGCGTAGTGCGGCGGAGTTTTTTTACCACTTCGCGGAGTTTCACGTAGCGCAACTCCGCGAACTCCGCCCAGGGTTACTTACTTTATGTTAAAAAAAACCTAGAAATTCACTCTAAAAAACCTAAAGTTTAAAGAAACATTATAGTTAAGAATTGTAAAAATATCTAGCTTTACATTTAAAAGAAACCCTAGAAATTCACTGAAAAAAACAAAGGTTAGAGGGATGTTATAGATAGATTAAAATATTATGTAAAACATACCATTTGAAACTAGCAAAACCACTTAAATTCACCAGTTATAGTTAACTCAAGTAACTATAACTTGTGCCCTTAGGTAACAATAACTTGCACCCCACTATGCACAGTATTGTCAACAATGATGGCATCTCAGGTGTGATTAGTGATGTTATAAATGTAGTCAATGAGTATGTCATGAGTGATTTAATAAGCGAGGGTAGAAGCAGGGGAATAGGGTCAAATAAGGGTCGGGGAGGGGGCCCCACACCGCCTCCCCTTAATATATATGTTTTGTCCCCAGATGATGGGGTCTCCGGGGCCCAAAGGCTAATAGCCTACCCTGCGCACACCCTAGGCCGTGCGCAGTGTGGGGCTGGCATTCTGCTGGGGGTTTGACCAGAGGGCCTGGTGGCAGTCCAAGCCCTATGGCCAACCCCGCTGTGCACTGCCAAAGGCTATGCACAGCATGGAGTTCGCTGCCTGGGGGGAGTTGGAAGCAGGAAATGGCTGCAAGACAGGCCCTGCGGCTCACCCCAAGCCACGCACGAACAGAGGCTGTGCATGGCATGGAGTTAGCCGCCTCCGGGTGGCTGCCTGCAGAAAACCCCATGCCCCGCACGATGACAGGCCTTATGCAGCCTGGGATTGGCTGTCTGTGGGGGGGGGGGTTTGGCTGCCTCCGAGTGAGTAGAGCCAGAGGGCCTGGCTTCAGGCCAGGCCCTGTTAACTCCCAGCTGTGCACAGCCGAAGGCCATGTGTAGAGTAGGATTGGCAGCCTGGGAGGGGTTTGACACAGGGCCTGTTCGCAGGCTAGGTCCTGCGGCCAACCCCTCACCACGCACAGCCGAAGGCCTTGGGCGGCTGGGGGTTGACTTTACCCATGCTTATAAAATATTACTTTACATTAAAAAAAAAAACTAGAAATTCACTGAAGAAAACAGAGGTTAAAGTAACGCTATGCTCTTCCCCCATCCGCTCTAAGAGTAAAATTGAACTTCTATGGGAATCAGATTTGCAGCGTACCCTTTCAATTCATACATGGAATTCCATTTGGGCACGGATTCACCACACCTCTTGTACTGCCAGTACCACCCAAACTCTTTATTATTTTTATCAGAGGTTGTATTTAACTCCAGTGTCTCTTTCCAAATACAGCTCTGACCTGTCCCAGGACTGCTGGTCTTGTAAAAATACCACTGGCACATTCCTACACTCCTTTTTCTCTGTCCTAATATCACCTCGTTTTGGACCAAGGTCTGTAAATCAATTTCCTCCATCTGTTCTGTCAATTTTCCCTTTGATATCTACTCCATTTTTCTGGGTAGCAATTCTGTAAATTGGTTTGGCGCTCACAAGATGGGCTTGTTTGTAGATTTGTTAATTGCTATTGCTTTTCAGGTAATCACCTCTAACTGGAAGGATGCCACTAAGGTATCTTTTTCTGCTTGGTGGAACCTTCTCTGCTACCATCACAGGTTGGATAGAGCCTCTGCCACCACATCTCAGCAACTCCTTCGAAAGGACGCCTTGTGGTCTCCACTCACTAACTATTTATCCTCCTCTGCATTGCGTAATAAGGATAGATCCTTTGTCTTCCAGTCGCCCTGAATATTTTTGCTTTATTTTTATTATTTAGGCCTTATAAGTCAATGTTTGGTTCTTATTCTGTATTACTAACTGTGTAGTGATTGTATTTAGATTTTCCAACATATGATATCTGGTAAAGACCTTGTTTTTCCTTTTGACCCCTTCTGCCTGACTTTTCTTTTCTCCTTCCTCCCCCCTCTCTCTCTCTCTTTCCTCCCACATTGAAAAATTTAAAATGCTATCTGTTAAGGTGCATAACTAAATATCATTGCTTTCATTCTTTGGTTCTAGTTTTAGGTATTGTTGCTGTCTTGAGTTCCCATTCTGCCTCGCTTATATACTTTGTTTGATACTTTTTGCAATTTTTCTACAATGTTAATGTAGTGTTGCACCTATGTTTGTATTTGCTTCAATAAAGCTCTTTTAAACTAAAAAAAGTAACACTATAGTTAGGTGTGATAGAAAGATCTGTTTTGTTTAAAAAAAAAAAGCCTTAAAAATTCATTGGAAAAAACAAAGGTTAAAGTAACATTGTAGATAGGTGAATATGTCAGTGACAACATTAAAGTTTTGAACTAAAAAAACACAGAAATTCACCAGTTATAATTAACAGAGCTAACTATAACTTGTGCACCTTCTCCAGGCACTGCTTATGACCTCACACATTACATCACTAATGACATGTTCTATGACATCATTTAGGACATCACAGTCACCCATTAAACCTTATGCACATTCATCCACTCGTTTCTTCTGGAAGAGAAAGTTGTACACTCTAGTTTGCTGCCAAAGCTTGCAGCCGCACTAAGTAAACTCACTTGGTTTTGGCAGCAAAGCCTCACAGCAGCTTGTGAACAAGGACTGGGAAGTCCGAAACGCGTGAGGCAAAGGATTTTATTTCAATGCAAGAACCAGATTTGTAGCGTTCATTAAAAAGTTTAACCTGGATGAGGAGCGCGTCTTTTGTCTTGGGACAATTTTGGAAGAGATAGTATGATGGCGGTCCTGCGGTCACGACTGCACCATCACAAGTATTTGAATGTGGGTCAGTTGTTGTGTTGAACTGTTTATAGCCACAAAATGGAATGTCAGGTTTGGAAATGGACTATGAAATTGAACAAATCTGGGCACGTCTTTGCAAGTCCCACTGGAGGGATGTGGATAATGCAAAATGATAATGTTTGGCAGCGCAAACCCACCGAAGGGGAAATACAATACTCCACAGAACCACAGATCCCAATATGCAATTCAATTGAAAAACGCACTTGGGAGGCCCAACGGAGGGCAGCAATGATTAATTAGCATATCAATTAAGGTTCTGGGAGAGCATTCTTGCAAAGCCTCACAGCAGCCTGTGAACAAGGACTGGGATGTCCGAAACGCGAAAGGCAGAGGATTAAATTTCAATGCAAATACCGTATTTGTAGCCTTAATTAAAAAGTTTAACCTGAATGAGGAGTGCGTCTTTTGTCTCGGGACAATTTTGGAAGATAGATATATATGTGTGTGTGTGTGTGTGTGTTTGCAAACTATAAGACTGCATTTATCTTTGTGCACTGAACTTACCTGAATGATGAAACAGTGCAGTATTTTACAAATCATTGGATCTAAAATGCTCCATTAAGATTGCATTTATTATTGATGCTCACTGCACATGCTCAAGGACAAATGATCAGAGGACTGCATTAATATTCAATTAAGTAGTCTTTAAAACTTGGGGTCATTTTGGAAGGAGCAGAGACTTTTAAATACCTGTGAAGAAGGCTCGTGAGTAGAGCTGAAATGTGTTGGGCACTGGCATTACTGCAGACTGCCAAATGATTGATGTGTCAAATAAAGCGCTTTGAGTCCCTGGAATCTGACTGGAATCTGACTGTGATGTTCTTCTTCAAGGAGGAGTGCTGTGCTCGGATATGACAGCGTGAGACTCCGATCCCACCACATCGAAGCTGCCCTGCCAGGTCTGGGGCCCCCTAAACGGAGCAAATGGTGGTTTGTTTGATATATATATATATATCGCTATCGGCAATCGTTTCTCCGTTGCCCAACGGAGCGCACATACGGGAACTTGATGATATTCAAAGTTTATTCAAAAACCACACAGCAGCACTGACAGACATGTTTTGGCACTACGCCTTTCTCAATGTCAGCGCATCCAGACACCGTTTCAAAAAGGAAGAGGATCAGAGCATACAGATCCAGCACCAATCGTTAGTTCGTATAGTAGCCTCTTAAGTATGCAGAACAAATCGGTGCACTAGGTCTGGGATGTGATCCACATACATCCCATAAGGCAATATAGATAACCACCATTAACAGAAAATACACAATTGACCCTGCACCCGAAACCTCTAGTAATCTATTAATCAATGTAATTGTACATCATGTGCAAAGGAACAGAGCAAAATAGAAGATAAAAGTAAAAATTGCTTCCCAAATGAAGAAATTGAACGATCTTGTTTTTGATAGTAGAAAAGCGTTGTCCTTTTATTCCAAAACCGTCAATCTTAAAATGCACGAACATTTGCTTTGCCTACGCGTTTCGTCCCACATGGGACTTCTTCAGGGCTGAAAAGCTTCTGTGACTGTTATATTTATTTAAATGTTGGAATATGCCATTGGATCGATGAATAAGCAATACAGTTTGTGTTATCTTATGTTCCTGATGCCAATTCTATTTCGTTATAGGTAAAAGGTATTCATACATCCTCTTATGATCAGTCACCACAGTACGGTCAATTGGGGATATGTATCTCCCTCCACATATAAGTGGGCATCCGATTCCATGAAATTCAAAATGTATTGCTTATTACTGAAGAAGTCCCATGTGGGACGAAACGCGTAGGCAAAGCAAATGTTCGTGCATTTTAAGATTGACGGTTTTGGAATAAAAGGACAACGCTTTTCTATAAAAAAAAAGATCGTTCAATTTCTTCATTTGGGAAGCAATTTTTACTTTTATCTTATATTTTGCTCTGTTCCTTTGCACATGATGTACAATTACATTGATTAATAGATTACTAGAGGTTTCGGGTGCAGGATCAATTGTGTATTTACCGTTTCAAAAAGGAATGCTTTTCAATTCCACCATTATCTCATAGGTGGCAGCCATCATAACACTTGCAAATAATGCATATACAAAGAATACTAATCTTATATGTGGTTTAATATAAGAATTTGTGGCAAAAAAGAAAAAAAAAGCAAATGCGGGCTCCCGCGGTTGATTTAAAATAACGCTGGGGCATATACTAATTATAGGAGGGGGCGCACGGGGCCCCCCTCCTACGGCTTATAAAATCCCCGGGGACCGCCACCTCCCAGGGGCACTTTTGATAATGAATGCACCTCCCCAGGGCTATTTCTAATTATGGGGGGCCCCCTTGCCGCGGTGTCCGCTATCTCCCTGGGGCTCATTAAATCAATATGGGGGGGCCTCATGGACCCCTCCTGCCCTGGGGACTGCCACCTCCCCAGAGCTAAATAAAATTATGCGGGGGGTCCTTGCAGACCCCCCAGCCCTGGGGACACCACCTCCCCGGGGCTAAATAAATTTATGTGGGGGGTCTCGCAGACCCCCCAGGCCCTGGGGACCACCACCTCCCCAGGGCAAATGTTATCAAAGGAGGAGGGGCACTGCAGTCCCCCTCCAGGAGCCCTAGATGGCCCTGGCAACTGCCACCCCCCAGGGCCAGCTCCTGCAAAGTCCTGGGGTGCCCACCCCCAGGACATTGCTGTTTGCTATGGTTTGACGGCAGCTTCACTGCTGCCACCAAACCATAGTAAACTGTGCTTGCTTTCAGCAAGCGAGAGCATACAGGGACTGCAGGGGCCGCAGGCTCCCCCCACAGCCGCTAGTGCAGAAAGTGGGTGCTCTGGGTGGCTCCATGGCACCCAGAAGGGAAGCCAGGCCCCAGGAGATGGGGTCCCCAGGGCCAAAAATGGCCTGAGAGGGGGGCACCCCTCGAGTTTAAAAAAAAAGGAAATGACTGGGCTTGGGGGATGGGGTCCCCAGGTCCAAAATCGGCTTGGGGAGGGGGGCCGCGTGGCCCCCCTCCCCTTAAAAAAAATATATTTATAAAGGCCTGGCATTGGGGGATGGGCACCCTGGGGCCGAAATCGACCTGGAAGGGTGGGTCGTGTAGCCCCCCTCCTGTTTTTTAATTTAAAAAATGAACAAAGGGGCAGGCCCCAGGGGATGGGGCCCCAAGGGCAGAAAATGGCCCAGGGAAGGGGGGGCCATGCAGGCCTTCTTCCTAAAAAAGAAAAAAAACTAAAGCCAGCAACTTCATCCCACTACTAGTAGTGCACCAGGAGGCGCGTTTGTAGAGTGGTGGAGAAAGGAGGCGTGGCCTGCTATCAGGTCTCAACAATCCTGCTGTATGGGACTTACTGGAGGTAAAGGGAGGGGTAGTTTACCCTCAATAGCCAAAGGGACTTCATCCCCCTACTAGTAGTGCACCAGGAGGCATGTTTGCAGAGTGGTGGAGAGAGGGGGTGTGGCCTGCTATCAGATCTCTGCTATCCTGTTGTATAGGACGTTCTGGAGGTAATAGGAGGGGTAGTTGGCCCCCAAGGAGGTCCTTGGGGGCTAACTACCTCTCCTGTTACCTCCAGTAAGTCCCACACAGCAGGATTGCTGAAAAGTTGTCAGGAGAATGCCCCCTTTCTCCACCACTCTGCAAACGTGCCTCCTGGCACAGTACTTGTTTGGGGATGATGTCCCCATGGCTTCAGAGGTACCTTGGTGGCCAAGAAGCCCTCCTGGTGCCTCCTGTAAGTCCTTCACAGCGGAATTCCTGAGAGCTGGCTGGTTGCTCCGCCCCCTTTCTCCACTACTCTGCAAACGTGACTACTACTTTAAAAACCATAGAAATTCACTGAAAAAAACAAAGGTTACAGGGACGTTATAGTTAGGAATTAGCATTTAAAAAACCTTAGAAAATTCACTGAAAAACCAAAGGTTACAGGGACGTTATAGTTAGGAAATAGAATTTAAAAAACCTTACATATTACATCACTCATGACATGGTCAGTGACATCACTTGTCAGCTTGTACCGAGTCACTGAAAAACATTTTTTTAAAAAGAATAAGGGGCAGGGTAGAAATACCCTGACCCCCTAGGCCTCTTGGGTGGGGGCGGGGGGTCCCACGGGGTCCCTACAGGGCCAAAAAAGCATTTTTTAAAGATTTTTGGCATGATCCACGGATCCCACTGAAATTCTTTTTTAAATCAAGCGTGGGCTCCAGTGCTTCATTAGTTATTGTCCCCTGGGTGAGCCTGGTCCCTGGGCATTCTGATAATAAGGGAGGGGGTGCATGGCGCCCCTCCTGGGGCTGCTTATTGCCCTGGGGACCACCACCTCCCCGGGGTCACATGCGAAACATAAATCGGGTGGCTTGAGTAGAAAAAAATGCGGAGGTTGCCTGCTCAGCAACCCCTCTGCCCTGGGGACTGCCACCTCCCCAGGGCAAAATCTGCAAATATTGTTGGGGGGTCTGCATGGTCCCCCTGCAGCCCCGGGGACCACCACCTCCCGTGGCTAAAATGAAATTAATGCTTGGGGTCTGTGGGGCAGCCCCATAGCCCTGGAGCAGCCACCTCACCAGGGCAACTCTTTACAATTAAAGTCGGTGGACCACACGGCCCCCCACAGCCCTGGGGACCACCACCTCCCCGGGGCTGTGTTGTGCAAAGGAGGGGGCCACACGGCGCCCACTGGAGCCACAGATGTCCCTGGGGACCACCGCCCCTCAAGACCAACTCCTGTTATGCCCCGAGGTGTCCACCCCGGGACATAGCTGTTTGCTATGGCTTGGCTGGAGCTTTACTGCTCCCGCCAAGCCATAGCAAACAGTGCTCTGCTTTCAGCAAACGAGAGCATCAAAAATGCTCTTGCTTGCTGAAAGCGGAGCACAATATCTTTTACAGAGAGGGAGTTGCATGTTAGCAGCTCCCTCTCTGTAAAAGCAATGCTGGCTCCTGTAGGAGGCGGGGAGCTGGTAGGGACCCCGGGGGCCTCGAAGCTATGCCTGCAGTCCCCAACAGAGTGGGTGCACTAGGTGGGATGAGGGCACCCACAATAGAGGCCAGGGCCCGGGGATGGGGTCTCTGGGGCCAAAATGGACCTGGGAGGGGGGCTGCACCATGCCCCCTTTCTCCAGCACTCTGCAAACATGCCTCCTGGCACACTACTAGTTGAGGAATGAAGTCTACTTGACTCTCGAGGGTCTTTGGGGGCCATCTACCCCTTCTGTTACCTCCAGTAAGCTCCACAAAGTGGGATTGCTGAGAGGTTGTCGGAGGCAACGCCACCACTCTGCAGACACACTTCCTGGTGCACTGCTGGTTGGGGGATGAGGTCCCCTTGGCTCGAAAGGGTCCTTGTGGGCCAACAAGCCCTTATGTTAACTCCAGTAAGTCCCACAGAGCAGGATTGCTGAGAGGACTTCGGAGGCCATGCCCCCTTTCTCCACCACTGTGCAAACGCGCCTCCTGGCACACTGCTGGCTGGGTGATGAAGTCTCCTTGGCTCTAGAGTGTCCTTGGGGGCCAACAAGCCCTCCTGTTACCTGCAGTAAGACCCACACAGTGAAATTGCTGAGAGGTCTTTGGAGGCCACACCCCCTTTCTCCACTACTCTACAAACGCACCTCCTGGCACACTGCTGGTTGGAACATGAAGTCTGCTTTGATGCTGAGAGTTCTTGGGGGCCAAGAAGCCCTCCTGTTACCTCCAGTAAGTCTGTTACAGCAGGATTCCTGAGAGCTGGCCAGAGGCCCCACCCCCTTTCTCCACCTCTCTGCAAATGCGACTGCTAGTTAAAAAACATAGAAATTCACTTAAACAAATCACAGGTTACAGGGACATTATAGTTAGGAAATAGAATTTGAAAAACCTTAGAAATTCACTTAAAAGAGCACAGGTTACAGGGGCGTTATAGTTAGGAAATAACATTTTAAAAACCAAAGGTTACAGGGATGTTATAGTTAGGCTCGGATTTCACTCATACAAAACCAGTGAAATTCAGCAGTTATAGTTACATGAGTTAATAATAACTTACGCCCCGCAATGCTTATGACCTCACATATTACATCACTCATGACATGGTCAGTGACATCACTGATGACATCTCAAATGACATCACTGATGACATAATCCACAGAACCACTCACACATCCGCTCACACTCCCATACAACCTCTTGTACGCCTACTCCCACACAACCACTCACGTGCCCTTTCACAGACCTATACCAGTACTCACACACCCACTTAGACCTCCATAAAGCCACTCACACAACCATTCACTCACCCATGCAGCCACTCATACAACCAGTCACTCACCCATACAGCCACTCACATAGCCACACATTCACCATACAGCTAACACACTCACTTATTTACCTACACATTCACTCACTCACACACCCACTCACTCACCCCGATACAGCATCTCAACACAGCCACTCACTCACCCATACAATAATTCACACTCTCATTCACACACCCACACAACCACAGACATACCCATTCACACATCCATAGAAGCACTCAAATATCTGCTCACTCACCCATACAGCCATTCACACAGACACTTCCCAATACAGCCACTCACACACCAACTCACTTAACCAAACACCCCCTCAAACAGCCACTCATTCACCGATACAGCCACTTACACAGAGTCACCCATACAGTGACTACACACCCACTTACCCACCCATAGAGCCACTCATACCGCCACTCACTCACCCATACAGCCACTGACATACCCACTCACTTACCAATACCGCCAGTCACACAGCATCTCACTCATCCACACAGCTACTCACACACCAACTTATATACCCATACAGCCACTTATACACCCATATACACAAGGATACATGCAGTCACACAGCCACTCACTTAATATATGTTAGAAGCAGTATCACTCATTAGTAGTGCACCTAGTATACTAATTTAACTTTTATAGTTGGTTAGTATATATGTTTAACACCCATAAACTCTTAAAAACACTTACACTCACTTGGTGATGTCATCAGTGATGGCATTAGTGATGTCATTTGAGATGTCATCAGGGATGTCGTCAATGATGTCATTGACCATGTCATTAGTGGTGTAATATGTGAGGTCATAAGCGGTGCATTGTGGGGGCGTAAGTTAAAGTTAACTCAGGTAACTAGAACTGCTGAAGGTTTCTTAATTCTACTTCCTAACTATGACGACCATGTAACCTTTGTTTTTTTAAGTGAATATATATATGTGTGTGTATATATATTACCTACTGGCAGTTGCCAGTAGGTAGTTATAGTTAGGACCTAGTTTCCATAGAAAAGCGTATTTTGACTAGGCTATATCTTTGGTGCCCTTTGACGAATCTTCACGAACTTTTGCAAAATAAGGGTACCAGTAAGTCCTGTTGTGCATGGAAGGTTTTGGGTTGATCCGTCAAGCAGGGGCTGAGAAAAAGGAGGGGGTCAAAAAAAGTATGATTCCCATGGTAATTCCTGCAGGGATTGTAGACATGACTAAAGCCTGAACCGCTGAATGGAATTGCACTAACTTTGGCAGAAAGGTAGCTGTTAATCAAGAAAGTGACATTTTTGTAAATTGGTACAATTCTGTTCAGTGGTTTGGAAGATATTAAAGAAAAACCAAATGTGGACATCTAGGGACACGAAAGCTCTGCAAACCCTCCTGATCTTGTGCTGAGATCTGATTGGCTACCAACACTTCAACCAGGAAGTGTTGGCAGTCATCTTGGGGTTCGGCTTCAGCTGAGTCCCACAAAAAAGATTTTTTAAAAAGAAACAGGGGCAGGGTAGGAATACTCTGACCCCCTAACTGTGGTCCTGTGGTCACCCTGTGACCCTGATAGGGCCAAAAAGCACTTTTTAAAAAACATTTTGATGCAGGAACGTGACAGAGCTGTGAATCAGTGGCAAAATAAAAAAAAAAGTACGGTCTCTTGGGTTGTTTACAATATAGTCCCGGGTGGGTCAGGTCCCAGGGGCATGCGGGCTTAATTATGCCCATTTTACCACCACCTACCCTGTGGAGTGGGTGGGCCGCACGAACCCCCCCATGCCCTGGGATCCACCACCTTCCCGGGGCTTTCTTTTTTTTTTAAAGAAGGAGGGGGCCATGCGCTCCCTCTCCAGGGCCGTTCTTGGCCCTGGGGACAACCACCTCCCCATGGCAACCCATGCAAACAGAAGAAGAAGAGCCACGTGGCCCCCCTCCGGCAGCCATACATGGCCGCAGGGACTTGCACCCCCAGGGCCAGCTCCTCCTATGTCCTAGGGTGCCCACCCCCAGGACATAGCTGTTTGCTTCAGCTTGGCGGGAGCTGTGAAAGCTCCCGCCAATCTAAAGCAAACATTCCAGTTCCATTGGGCGGGAGCTCTCTAGGTGCTCCCGCTCACTGGAAGCAGAAGTTTCATCTCTTTCACTGCCTGCAGACATGCGGGCAAGGAAGGAGATCAAATGATTGCTACTGCACAGAGAGAGCTGCCTTTCCAATAGCTCCCTCCATGAAGCAGCAATGCCGGCTCCTGCAGGAGGCTGAGAGCCAGCTAGGTCCGTGGGGTCCTTCAGCCTCATTTCACGTCCCCGGGGAAAAGAGCAGAAAGAGGCAAAATAAAGGTCAGAAACCTAGCAGAAAGGTACGAAATGAGCAGAAAGAGGCAGAATAAAGGTGAGAAACAAGCCAAAAGCGGCAGAATAAAGGTCAGCAACTAGCAGAATGGAGGCCAAATAAAAGTCAGCAATGAGCAGAAAGAGGCAAAATAAAGGTGAGAAACAAGCAAAAAGAGACAGAATAAGGTCAGCAACGACAGACAGAGACAAAATAAAGGTGAGAAACAAGCGGAAAGAGTTAGAATAAAGGTCAGAAAAGAGCAGAAAGAGGCAAAATAGAAGTCAGAAATGAGCAGCAAGAGGCAGAATAAAGGTCAGAAACAAGCAGAAAGAGGCAGAATAAAGATCAGAAACAAGCAGAAAAAGGCAGAATATAGGTCAGAAGAGAGCAGAAAGAGGCAGAATAGAGGTCAGAAGGGAGCAAAAAAAGGTAGAATAGAGGTGTGAGAAGTTGGCCTGGCATATGCTGTACACTAATTATAGTGGGCACCTTGCACCAGTCCAAACAACCCCTTATTGGAGATAGGTTAAAGACATCCTTTATTGAAAGCTATCCTAGTGGTAGCTATGGAGAGCAGCCTTCAGGCTAAGTCTTGAAGGAATGTAAAGCAGCTTGTTTTACCAGTCTATAATCTCTTGAGTGACCAAATGAAAGAGGACCACACCAGGTATATATTCAAAATATATGTATTTATTGCTAAACACACCCCTCTAGTCTCTTTATGAGGCTAGAGTTCGAAGTACATAAGTTATAAGTTAGTTATCAACAGTAATAGCACAAATACACGTTTGAGCCCTAGGGGCGTACCAAACCATATACCAATAAAGTGGTATAAGAACCACGACTGAGCTAGACACAAGGCCTAGAGCCTGTAGAAGTGCTTGGACCACAAGGAACCACCCAAGGTAGTGACACAGGGGACCCACGGGGGACGCGTGCATTGTGAGAACACAGCCGCGAATCGCCGTTGACTTCTGTGGGGAAAGTCTCGGTTGGAATTTTAAAGAAAAGGGACACTTAGAGGAGGACTTGGAGCAAACCCCTTTAGAACTGGGTTGTTCTAGAGTCTATACCCACGGGAGCACCGGAGTACTCGAGTTACCTCACCCAGGGAAGCCGGGTGCATAGGTGTCTTTCGGGGTCGGGTTTCGTCGTCATTTTGAATGGCGATCTGCTGCAAAGTGCTGCTGGCGGCCAAGTCGAAAGTGTTCGGGTGGATCCAAAGGTGGATCGAAGATCTGAAGAACCTGAAAGCAGAGGGGACAGAGTCTGGGTCACTAGTCAGTGACCAGGAAGGCGATGAGCAGATGCCCACCGATGTCGAGTGCTTCAGGTAGGTTGACAGTCGTCTTGACTCTTCAGCCACGAGGTCCAGGAGGCGTCGACGATGACCAGGAGCTGGATTCGAGCTGTCCCATGACGTCTGTCGATTGCAGGGGTGTTGGCAACCGGATTGAACCCAACAAGCCTTAGCAACGGCAAGTCTCGTGGAAATGGAAGAAGGACGATGGTGCAGACCAGCAAGGTCTGAGGGACTCACCCGGCAAGGGTAAGTCAGGGCACGCCTGGAGCAACCAGGGAGCCCAAGCAGAAGAAGATTGGCCTTCGGGAGGGCCTACTAGCCAATGGACTAGCGACCGCGAAGGAGCCTCGAGTGGACGCACTTGGAGCTGGCTCACAGGACACTCGTGGAGTGGAGGCCAGTGATCTTCGGTGCAGTCTGTGCTGGAGGCTGGGGCTACTCGGAGCCCAAAGCACAACTTTGTGGGAGACCCAGAAGAGGATGCACTTGCAAATGTGTGCGGTGTCCAGGGGTCATGGTTCCACGTTACCCACAATAGCCACGGGCCTCAGCTTTGCTGGGGACTCAGGGTAGCCTCGGGGAAGTCTGGAAATCCACCTCTGGTGATGCAAAGACTTCGGCGTCCAGCGGGAGCTTCAGCGATGCAGACCGGACAATTGCTTCATTGGTGCCTGCCAAGCAGGGGAGTCCCTCCTTGACCCCAAGGGAGATTCTTCAGTCCTCTAATCTTAAAGTAGAGCGTCGAAGGTCCAGGATTCTGTGTCAGAGTTTCGTCCAGGTAAATCTAAAGTCCTAAGGACTGGGGTCCCATACTTATACCACGTTAGGGGGTTGGACATACTCTGGGGACCCACCTATGGGAGGGTCAGGGCAGAGGGGTGGTTACACCCCTTTCCCTTTGTCCAGTTTCACGCCAGAGCAGGGGCTGGAAGCCCCTGAGCCGGTTTGAACTGGGGTATGCACAGGGACACCAAATGTGCCCCCAGTGCAGGACTTCAAAGCACCAGAGAGTGCTCCCGCCCAGCCCCAATACACACTATCCTGTCTGGGGAGGTGGTTACACCTCCCTGGGACAGGAAACCTATTGTCCAGGCCTCCCCTGCCGGAGTTTCGGTCAGCAGCAGGAGGCCAGACTCGTGTCTGTGGCAGCGGCATCCATTTTGTGATGCCAGGGCTTGGAAAGAAGTTACCGGGCAGGCCGGTGTGTACATGTCTCTCCCTCTAGAAGGGTGGAATGCTACCCCTGCCGCCAGAACTGGCGGGGGGGTAGTATTCCAAGATGTTTGACACCAAACACGACATGTTTCCGTGCAGCCATCCCAAAGTTAGCATTTAACGCGAGGTTATAATGCGCTTAAGAGTATATGGTCAGGCTGCACTACAAACAGCATCAGAGAAGGGACTCCGAACGCTGCAGAGGGGCTCTGCTCATGCAGGGGCACCCTCTCACATAGGAACCAAGCACTCTGCCTTCAGGATTGACAAGGCCTGCCATAAGAGTGACTTATAGGTTTATATGTGTGTATGTATGTAGTGATATAGGTAACCTATATCACTGTAAGGGGTGCATGCACCACCTTACCCAGGCTGCAGTAGTAGACCTGTGGTGTCCTTTTGGTTGGCCTTCCAGGGGTGGCACAATACATGCTTCAGCCCCTGGCAGGCCTCTGAGGTACCTATGCCCTGGGTACATAGTATACCATATACTAGGGACTTACAAGGGCACTCCAGATCCCAATCAGAGATGTGCCTAAGGCACATGGAAACCATTTTAGAGAGGAAGCAGCCAGGCTGGGGTTCTGATTAGCAGGGCCCCAGCCAGACTAAAGTCGAAAAACAGTGAAGCATCAGCAAAAAGTGGGGGTACCCATGTGAAGCAGATCCTACTCTCCTACAAGAGGTCAGAAACCAGCAGAAACCAGCAGAAAGAGGCAAAATAAAGGTCATTAGTGAGCAGAAAGAGGCAAAATAAAGGGCAGAATGAGCAGAAAGAGACAAAGAAGAGGGAAGGAGCAAGGAGAGAAGAGGCAGAAAAATGTGCAGAAAATGAGCAGAGGCAGCAGAGGGTAGCAGACTACAGGCAAGCTGGACAGAAGGACCATCACAGGGGGACACTCATGCACCCACTCACTCACCCACTCAGAGACTCCATCATCTACTCACAGACCTTCAAAAACACTCAAGCACCCACTCACAGACCTAGTCAGAGGCTCATGCACCGACTTACAGACCCACTCAGACACTCATGCACCCACTCACAGACCCACTCATGCATCCAGTCACACACCCACTCAGAGACTCATGCACTTACTCACAGACCCACTCAGAGACTCATGCACTCACTCACAGACTCACTCAGAGACTCATGTACTCACTCACAGACCCACTCAAACACCAACTCACAGACCCACTTAGACACTCACACACCCACTCACAGACCTACTCAGACATTCACAGGTCCACTGACAGGCCCACTCAGACAATTTAACACCCACTCACAGACTTATTGAGATATTTATGCACTCACTCACACACTCAATGTCAAAGGTTAGTGGTTACATTTAGGAAATAAAGTTAAACAAAAACGTAGAAATTCACTTTAAAAAATCCAAAGGTAAAAGGGACATTATAGTTAGGAAACAATATTAAAAAACCTTAGAAATTCACTGAAAAAAACAAAGGTTACAGGGACGTTATAGTTAGGGAATAGAATTAAATAAACCTTAGAAATTCACTGAAAAAGCAAAGGTTAAAGGGACGTTATAGTTAGGCTCAGATTTCACTCGTACAAAGCCAGTGAAATTGAGCAGTTATAGTTAGCTGAGCTAACCATAATGTATGCCCCAATGCACTGCTTATAACCTCACACATTACATCACTCATCACATGGTCAGTGATGGCTTGCTTCACTAGCTTAGTGTCATAAGAGCTTTGGGGGTTCAAAGTGGGGGTTATTTGATTTTTTTGGGACACTTCCTTGTATGTGTATGCATATATACCACAAAGTGTTATTATGCAAATAGGCAAAATAAAATTATCTGTTCAACTAGGCACATTAATCTTTTTTTTAAACACAAAAGATGAGAGAGGCATTGATATTTGGGCAAACATTCATAGGGTTTAAATCCCACAGCGAAAGGATGACTGTGATGACAGAAATAGTAGTTCTTTCACATTGATGGTGTTGTAAATTCTTTTTATTCAATATTTAAAACACAGCAGCCAACGTGTTTCACCCATGCGGGCTTCTTCAGGGCAAGGTATTGGAATACACTCGACGTGTGAGGTTCCTCTTGGATGGCCGCATGAAAAGGCTTGCGACTGAGCGCGTTACACTTGATATACACTGGTCCTTAAGGGGACAGCCATTACGGAGGCTCATAGAACGAATATGTTTTCAGGCTCTGCATAATTATTTAAACTAGTACGGACTGACCTGGGTCAACTCCCGGAGAAATCCCCCCCTCTCTGGACTGTGTGGACCATTTACCTTGCCCTGAAGAAGCTCGCATGGGTGAAACGCGTTGGCTGCTGTGTTTTAAATATTGAATAAAAAGAATTTACAACGCCATCAATGTGAAAGAACTACTGTTTCTGTCATCACAGTCATCCTTTCGCTGTGGGATTTAAACCCTATGAATGTTTGCCCATATATCAATGCCTCTCTCATCTTTTGTGTTTATGTATTGTATTTGAAACCAATTTTGGGTGGCTGGTTTCGGGAGGTGGGCATTGACTATTAGCAAACCATACGCAGCTTTTTGGAATTCATTATATCTTTATTTATTTAGTGATAAAACACTGGTAGTTGATGCAGCAAGATATACCCTGCCGCCGTGTCTGTATGCAGTAAATCTGTTTTTTTTATTAAACTTCTAAAAAACGAATGATTTCTTAGAGGAAGCACTTGCTGCCCTAGAACAGAAATTAAGGGTCACGAGCAGTTCCGCCAAATAGAGGCAATAAACTTAAACCAAAACAAATGTGGGTCCTGCCAAAACATGGAAGACCCTTTGACTTGTGCCCAATATCACTCATTAGCACCAAAGCTAAGGTTTTAGATAAAATACTTGTTATGGATTGGGCACAATAGTGACCATTCTTGTGTGCAGAGATTATGCAGCTTCATGCCAGGACACAGTACGTGCCACTGACTCTGATGTCTACACTTGGTGCTAGCACATGAACTATCATCCTCAAGTGCTCTCATCCTTTTGGAATTTGAAATGGCCTTTGATTCTGTTAGTTAGTCCTTTCTCCGCCAAGTTAAAAAAATATACATTTTTGGCCCCACTTCCTCATATACATTGATATGCTATACACATCTGCTTGGGCTCAACTATACAAAAAAGTATACAAAAAAGTAAACGATGGAATGCTTGAATTAATCTCAGCCACTGGTAATTACTCATGGTCACATCTCGGTCCATCGGTATTTTGAACACCATGCCACCTCAGTTTGGACCCAGCGATATACAAATCAGTCTTGACCCTGCTCCAATGGGAACAGTCTAGCCTGAACTGCCAGGTCAAACCCTCCCTGAACCGATGCACAAGCAACCTAGGACTGGTTTTGCCATAGTTAGGGCTCTTCATCCAGGTATATCTTGGTTCCAGTGACACAGTGTGCACGTTATCCACGCCTACCCATCCCATTTAGGGCAACACAATAAAGTATACAAAAAAGTGATGGATGGAATGCTTGAATTAATCTCAGCCACTTTTAATTACACAGGGCCGCGACTCAATTCAACTGGAATGTTGCCATTGGAGCTGGGTCAAGACTGATTTTCATATGGCTGGGTCCAAACTGAGGTGGCATGGTGTGCAAAATAATAATGGACTGGGATGTGGCCCAAGTAATTATCAGTGGCTGAGACTAATTCAAGCATTCCATCCATCACTGTTTTGTATACTTTAGCAAGGGCAAATTAATGGCACTCTGTCCATCTCTTTTCCTATGGAGTTGCACAACCGTCTTGGCTGCCTGGGCTTGTACCGTCTATATTGTTTGCTCTCATAATTCACCCACATGCAGAGTCGATTAGACAGGATGCTCGGGTGTGGAGCATCTGGTTGGAGGAAGGTACTGCAGACAGGCTCTCTCTATATGCAGGCTACATGTTCCTCTACATACAAAGGCACAATGTAATTGGGCCACATTTCATGCTTCAGAGCTGAAATAAAGGTGCCAATGAACTATTGAACATTATTGTAAAAGTTACAGTGCTTTTGGATTGCACGTGTGTGCAATGTGAATCATGAAGTTGTTTCCACAGCATTCTGTTTGTGTGAGACACTGCTCCATGAAGTCGACGAAGAGTACCAAATCTGTAATAACATTCGCTATTCCTTCATAATTTTCAATGCATTCATATCTGTTATTTGAAAACTACTGGATTGCAAGGCTTTTTTTTATTTTGTGTATTTTTTCAAACGTGCATGTAGAATTGCACATTTCTGTACATTTGTTCCTGCTCCATGGGTTGTCTTTTGAACAACAGTGAGCATAAGATAGGAGCTATAATGGAAGGCTGGAGCATTCAATGACTCACCAGATTTAAAAACATCCCTATATACAAAAACAGGTATATGTTTCCAAAATTAAAATCTGAAATCTCTAATATAAGATATTTTCCTCGACTCTTCGGGAGGGATACGCCTTTTGAAATCTAATGGCTGTTGTACAACACATGAATGCAGTATTAAGAAATACCACATAATAGGGACTCACACTTACAGAATTCACAAATATGAATAGGGGTTCACAGATTCTGAGTCGGGGTTCGCAAATTGTGAACCAGTATGCACATATTGTGATTATCACACAGGCAGTAACTGATGACCTTACACCCAGGAAACCAACCAGGGGCAGTGCTGCAGAGCCTGGGAAAGGAGCAGAGGTCCCAACCACAGCAGTGCAAAGTGAAATCCCACCTATAATGCCAAGACAGGAGCCACATGAGAAGATGCGGAGAAAAACAGAAAATGCAGTGACCAGGAATTTAAGATCCTGGGGCCATAGTGTATGGCAGATAATGACACATATTTAGGAAGGCCTCACTTACCATTCCCAAGGCCACTAAAGTCAGATTTGATGACAGATACAAGACTGTGTCAATGTTGCGGCAGTGACCAAAAGACGTGTGGAAGAAATAAGGATGCACTGATAAGACCTTAAGTCTAGGACAAAAATAAGTGGCAAACAATTGGCAGAAGACAGGTGCAACACATGAAGGACCCAGAAATAAGCCACCTCCAACATCAATGGAAGCATCAAACATAGACATGTGAACTTTTTAGGTTTTAAGGGAACCCTCCATTTCAGGTAAGCTCCCTCAAAACCCAAAACACTCATTTAACATATGTTGTGGGCCTATTGGCACAAGTGAAGCATAGGCATGGGGATGCAGAATCTGACTACCACTCAAAAGACCCCAGATCATTCCACAAACATAGCACATCAGCAATAGTCAAGGGTAGTGTAATGCATGCTGGGTGACAGGCACACCAAACACAATTCGGTTTGAGTAATGTCTTCCATGTCCTCTGTGCCTGACCCAGCATGCCCTACATTTTTCAAATATATTGATCCAAATGTTGATTAAAAATCCTTGATTTTAATGGTCAGAAGAGATGGCATCCGGGTATTGACTGTCACTTTTCTAACAATGCCACATGTCAAGTGGAGGCATAATGCATACTCTGTATTGAAAAGTGCACCCTCACATGAACAAATTCTGTGTCCCCTCACAGAGACACCTGCCTAGGGGCACAGGATCAGACTGAGACACATGCATTTGATATAGAAGGTCTACTCCCAGCAGTGAAAAGTGGATCAGAAACCGGTACAAGTGCTGAACACATCTCATCACAACAGCCAGTGCTGACACCTCACACCTTAGCAACAAGACCTACAACTACAGCTATGCTTGCTGCAACCCTTCATTTTGTTGAGCATACAGTGAGGGATGTGCTAATCAACTATCAGTGCTCAGACAGGGCAGGTCATATAGACAAGAGGCCAGTCGGTTGGTTTCAAGGGTAGCAGTATGCACCCAAACTGATCTCAACGTCATAACTTAGCAAATTTGGGGGTATATTTACAATGAAATGATGCAGCACGGCGTCACAAGCAAATCTGCTGTGCCGAGCTGCGTCATTTAAAAAATGCAGGGATTAGCCGTTTTAACAAGATTACAACGCATTCCTGTGCTCACTCCTGTGCTGGCGCTAAAAAGGCTGCCTAGTGCCAAATCAGGCGCCCTTGCGCCATGGTGCAAGGGTGCCTGTGTTGCAGTGATGATTGTTTATGTGCAGGAAGGGACACCTTCCTGCGCATAAACAATCGTTAATGACAATTTGCTCCTTCGATGTGTGCTGCAGGATGCTGCACTCATAGAAAGAGCAAAAAATGAGGAGAAATAAAATTATTTCTCCTCGTTACCCCACTCTAATGCCTACTTTTGAATGGTGTTCCCTCAGATTTACGCATCCTTGTAAATCTGAGTCAGAGTCAAAAAGCAATGGGTGTTGCGTAGGTACGCCCACAGCAACACCCATTGCACGCCCCTTTGATGAAGAAAACTGCCTGGAAGGGTACTATATTTACAATGCGGTATTAAGCCACGTAAAGTGGCTTAGCTCCGCATTGTAAATATGGAGCAGGGCATTGCACCACCAGAGAGTCATAAAAAGTGACTCTCCGGTGGCGCAATGCCCTTGTAAATATGCCCCTCTGTGTTATTGATACAACCTAAGCAGCATATTGCCATATGTGAGCTCAAAAGGAGGGTGAATGAGCACAGAAAATCCATGACTGAGGGACATGAGAGCATAATGTCTCACAGCCATGGAAATAACTGTGAACTTGTGGCTCTGCCATGTCCATGCATATGTTTCTACAAGGTGTTATGTTGCATTGATTAGCCAAGCAACCACCCATTTCCCTGGTGCCCTCTTGCTATACAGACATGTGTGCCCCAGAGGTCTCATGCTGCTATGTCTGTTATTACGTAGGTGACATTTCATACCACCTATATGTTAACCTCTTGACTGCTAAGCGGTTGACACTCTGATACTGAGCCTCTTTTTATGTTTGTAGAAGGTCCAGCTTAATCTTTCATAACTTTAGCCATCTTTGATTTACACATGCAAGGAATTCTAAAGGTATCCAGGGTTTGTGGCTTCCTAATGATGGAACAGAAAAAATTGCCAAAATGTGCCAAAAGATTTGTTTTTCAAAAAATGGGAAAGTGCTTGGAATCAACAACAAATGTTTTGCTGTGCAGAAATAGGCAAACCTGTTAAAAACACTATTTAACAGTTTTTGAATTTCCCAAAATTGGAGACCAATATTCCATATTTTTGCACTTGCAGTTTGTGGGGAAAAGGGGTCTTAAATGCATTGGTGAATGAGGAAAGTGCATGCATTTCTGAAAAGTAGACACACTTCTGAACTGTATAGATTGTATATGGGTTTCCCCAAAAACTGTTAGTTGAAATAAAAAATAGTGAAAGTAAGTAGGTAAAAATAAAAATAGGTGACAAAAGAAAGCTTTGCTTTTCACTATACCCTACAGTCACACTGACACATGCGGAAAACAAACATGGGGGAGAACCCTATTCGGTGTTCAGGAACGTTTTGTAACAATCCTATAGAACCCTACACTCTACATGAGACGTGTTTAAAGCTCCAATGAACTCTCTAGATTTGATCAGTTCTATTTTCTTTGCTCCTTACCAGTGGCGGTTCCTCTGCAATGGCAGAGGAGCATCGCCCCACTGCCTGGCACAGAGCCAGCAAACGAAAAGAGAATCGTTTTACTTTTCGTTTGCCGGCTCTGAGCCAGCTTGTGCATGGAGGTGCGGGGCATGGGAGGGGGGAGGAGGAGTGCTTGTGTACTCCCTAAGTACGCATTTGTGTTTGGCCGGCCGTCCCAGGCCGACCAAAACACACATGCGCTCTTAGGTTTCTCCAGCCCGGCTGCATTCAGCAGCCGGGCTGGAGAAACCCCACAAACTCCATGACCAGAGCGGTGCGTCTTTCCTGCCTGCTCAGGCCAATCCCCGCGGTGCTCTGCAGCATGGGGATTGGATGGGAGTCTGTCCCAGGGGCTGCTGGGACCAGAAAGAGGCCAGCAAGAGCGATGCGATGCGGGAGGCAGCCGGCAGCGTTAGGTAACTGTTTTATTATTTTTCCTATTAACCCACCCCCCCGCGCGCTTTCCCCCCGACTCACCCCACCACCCTTTGTTAGTGGCGGCCGCCACTGCTCCTTATCCTTTTTGGAACCTGATGCTATTATCCACGTGGCAATGTTTTCTTTATGTTATGGGAAAAGCTCTATTAATATGCTAATTAATATGCTAAATGTAGTGTAAAACAAAAATAATTGAACATATCTCTCAGTAGAAGCAGGGGTCAGGAGATAAGAACAAAAGAAATGCTGTAGATCACATTGTTTTCTAGAGCGAACGATCCATCTAAGGCTAAAGGCCTCATTTAGAGTTGGATGATAATGGGTCATCTTTGACGGCAGAAACGTAACCCTCTCTACCACCTGAGGCACTTCCATTCACAGATTTTTTAATTCCCGACTGCCATACTCATCATGGAGGCCCTGAGCATGAACATTACTGAAATTTCTCCACAAAAAACCTTCCCACCACACAGGACTGGCTGTTCATCTCGTTTTCTGACAAAAGTGCTTCTACCCTTTTTGCAGCAGCACTTTTGGAAAAAGCTCTAGATTGGGTGAGCTAGTCATTTCTGGGTTGGGGCACGTGGTGCCTTTGAGAACACAGACACTTAACTGAGGTCAGAACTACCAACATAGAGCTCTAGATGGATCCACTCTATGTGCCTCTTTGAACTGCTAAGGATGGGTTTCTTCTTGGCTGCGTGGGGCCTGGTGTCCTTCTGTGGTGTTTGCCACATTGACTGCCATAGAATGCATATTTGTGTGCTTAGGGACACTGCATTAGCTGTGTGAAGATCCAGCATCTCTCTGGAACACTCTGTAGATGTAAGAAAGTTGGTATTTTATTAAGGAGGGGTGACTCCTATCAACTTAAAAAACACAATCGGATTGGATTAAAGCACAGTTTCTAGAGACTCTCTGCTCTACCTCTAGTAGCTATGGCACACACAGCAGGCAACTCCCAGAGAAATGTGTGTAAAGTTCAAGCAGTACTACAACATTTAAAGTAAAAAAAAACAAAAAAGCAATTAAATTCCCAAGTTAATTTAGAAACAGTGAAAAATTCATGAGCAGAAAGAGACTAAAAACATTACAGTTGGTTAAAGGAAACTGGAGATATGAATTTTCAAAGTTTTAAGGCAAAAAGCAACTAGTAACATTAATGCACAGTTAAAAAACAAAATTTTGAGGTACTGCAATTTCAAGCTGACCATGATAGAGCAAAGGTCGGATACGCCAAGTGGATTGTCCTGGTAAGAGTTTTTACCTTAGGACTTAGTCCCTCAAAATCCTTGAGAGTGGCAAGGTCCACAGCTGAGACTGCGTGAGCCCCTCAAAGAGTGATATGTTGTTGATAAACCTTAATTGAAGCCATTTTTTTGACACCGAAAACTTCAAGTGAGACAAATATGGACTTCATAGCCACCAAGTCACATAGAAGCTGGGATTGATTTGTGGTGATGCCCTGGTCCAAAGCTTTACCTTCAAACGTGGTCAATTTTGGGCACTCAAAACTCTCTAGCGGGGCACGTCTAGACTCTGTAGCCAGGCAAGACTTTACAAGGCTGGGGACCTTTACCTCGAGATCCCACTGAGCCTGTTTTCAGTGCAGTAAAATGCGTTGAGTGTAACAAACAAGGTTCCTTTCCCACCTTGGTTGTGGCCTGCTTGGGTAAGCCTCAACACCTTCTCCTGCTCTTCAAGAAATGACTAAGTCCCACTTTTCTCCAATTGCTGGAAAATATCTTTCTGGTCAGGGCTCCTGCGGGCCTAATCCTCTATGGTCAGCTAGGGCCCCCTGGAGTCAGGAGTTCTCTTCTGTTAGTTCCCCTAAAGTGAGCAGGAGGCCAACCACTTAACTCTTGAAGAGCAGTTCCAGTCCCTGGGTGTCAGCATGAATCTGGAGGCCTTGCTTCTCTTCTTCTAGAAGTAGTCAGCAGACATATTTGTTCAGGCAGGGCATTCGTCTTCAGGTGTAATATTCCCAGGATCAGGAGCGTTCTGATGAGGTGGTGGTGAGTTGCCAGTCTTATCATATGCACTACCCACTGATTGGAGAATGTTACCTACCCAATCCTGCCTGCTCTTTCACCAAATATCTACCTTTTGCAATATTTTCTCCCTGCTTTACTGTAGAAATTCTCAGAAGCCCTAAGTTTAAGATGGCTGCACCATTTTTCCCTCATGAGGAGTTCCAGGCAGGCCACTAGCCAGATCCCTAGTTACATGAGCTCTCCTCCCCTTTCGTCAATCTCAGAACTGTTTTCCTCCTGCTGGGAGTAAAGCAAAGGGTCTAGAAGGGCACTGGTACCAAATGACAACAAATGAGAGCATATACTGTCAGCTCCATTTGAGTTTAGCAAGTCAGTATAAAAAGAGTTAAGGCTGCCTTTTGTTCTTCCAGCTGTCCTGTACCCCCCCGCCCCCCCCACAAGTTTAATCCCTGCAGAGTGGCTAGTTGTTGACAACACCTCTGTCTAGTTGGGCCCAGAGCGAATTCCTTTATCCTTTGGCAGGCAGTACTGTTAACTCCAAACAATAATATGGATTGTCCTCTGGAGGTATGATAAGTCTCAGAGCTGGTTTTAAGTCGGTTCTGGCTCAAGCAGTCCAATGTACATTAAAGTAACATTATCAAATATCTGATTTCACCATTCAATCAAACTTTGATAACTAAGCAGAAAATAAATTTGAATGTTTTCTCTAGCATTTTTCCAAGAGGAGAGGTATAATTAGATATTTTAATCACACTTAGCCCAGTTTATAGAAAATCTAGTTGAGCTCACATTCTGAACACGTTTTCCAGGCCTTCAATCACTGCAATGATACCTACAGTAAACATGCAATGTGCCACATTTATATGTATTTAGAACCCTACCTTATGTGCTCACAATACATACTTCAGGGGTTACTTATTGAAATAGAAACATAACAGGATTTCATACATGATCAAAGCACATTTTCTTGCCATTCGTTACTGCAGTGCCTATTAACCGCAGCCCAGCCGGAGCACAATGATGCTCCTGCAGCCTCTGTAGGTAGTTATTAACTCAAACAAAGGGTAACCCCACCAATAAATAGCTGTAATGTGTACACCATTGTCTATTTTCTTGATGAGTCAGAGTATACAGCCCATGAAAAAAATGAAAAATCACAAGCCAAAAAACAGCCAAAGAACTTCTTTCCTTTGGTCATCTTCCTCCCTGGATAAGTGTTCAACTTGCGTTACATACCATTGTTTAACCAGATGATGGCTAAATGCTTGAAACCATTGCTTAGCTAGTCGAGATTGGCGCCAGAAGTAATCAGATATATTCCCATCAGCCACTGTGAGGGCTAACAAATATAGGAGGTGGGATAATATTTGCCTCCTTTGTCTTTAATAAAAACAGGACTCTCCTTTAATATGATCTTAGAGAATTTGCAATTTTATTACAAGACAAGAAGCTCTATTACACAGCTTCAAAGCCTTCGCAATATTGTTAAATCCCTGTGCTCGATTCATCTGCAATAGAATGATTTATATGTAGATACTGTGATGAGATTTAAATAAAACAAAAATAAAATAGTTTAAATGAATGTGCAATGTTAACGTACAAGCTTTAATGAACTCAAAATGTGTTACAATTCGAAGATTCTGCACATAGTTACCACGTTTACACGCACTAGGCCTCAAATGGCTAAAATTACACTGCCTGACACTTTGCTTGCTTAGAATGCTTAAACACACATAAACATATAGCAAGAATTTTTGCATTCGCAAACGGGCTGATTCTCAGAATCAGCCCATTTGCGAATGCAAAAAATGCTCTTGCCATGTATCAAACCCTAATTTGCGATTCAGTAACCTGTTACTGAATCGCAAAATGAGTTTGCGATTCGGTATTTGGAAGGGGCGTGTTTAGGGCGTCCCTTCCAAATACCGAATCATAATGGTATGTATGAATGTTTTGTGACCGTGAATGCGGTCGCAAAACATTTCCATATTACCACCTACTTCAAGTAGGTGGTAACCCATTCACAAATGGGAAGGGGTCCCCAAGGGACCCCTTACCCTTTGTGAATGTTTGTAAAAGCAGTTTTTAAGAGCAGGTCTTAAAAAATTAAATGAAAGGAAAACTTTTCATTTTTCTTTTTGTAGAGCATCTCGTTTTCCTTTAAGGAAAACGGGCTGCTTTACAAAAAAAAGATCGCTTTATTTAAAAGCAATCATGGACATGGTGGTCTGCTGACCCCAGCAGGCCACCATCCCCGTGATTTTTGCGATTCCTAGGGGGTCCCAAATTGCAATCTACCTCATTAGTATTAATGAGGTAGAGCGATTTGCGACCCCCCTAGGAATCGCTATCTGAAACTCTTTCAGGCACATACATCAACCATTTTTGCGAGCGCAAACGGTGCGATTCGCAAAAATCAGCCGTTTGCGCCCGCAAAAAGGGCATTTGCGATGCATGAAGGGTCAAGGCACTCGCAATTTGAGAATTCGCAATTAATTGCGAGTTCTCAAATTATGATGCATTTAAGGAATCGCATTTTGCGATTCCTTAAATGTAATGCAAGAACCACTTTAGAATAGCGATTCTCGCTACTAGGGGCGCAAATTACCATGAAGTTGAACTTCATGGTAATTTGCAAAAACTTTGAAAAAAGCACTAAAGTGCATTTTTCAAAGTTGTAGGTAACACACACACATGTCCCTTGGACATGTGTGTGCGCAACATTTGTGCACAGATCAATTTCAGGGGTGCAACAGGGTGTCCTTTTGACACCCTTGCACTCTGAATTGCATGCGCAATTTGAGAGTACCAATTGGTACTCGCAAATTACGCATGTAATTTCCCATTCATTCCTATGGGCCTGTAGGCCCATAGGAATGAATGGGAAGCCATTCCTTATCTGCGACTCGCAGGGTTCATTTAGCCACTAGAAAATTACAGGGTGCTGCGCGCAAAATTAGCAAAGCCTGTACCGAGATTTCAGTACGCACCACAGCTTTGGAAGAACGCGTTGTGCAACTGGAGGGCGACGTTGAAACCTCCACCCGATTAACTGAATCTAATGATAGTAAGATGTCTGATGTTTTTGGAAGCTGGAAGATTTTGAAAATAGACAACGCCGTAACAACCTCCGTTTACTTGGGATTGCAGAGAAAGCAGAAGGCGATGACATCCGGGGGTTTGTATTGACGCTATTCAAGGAGGCCTTTCCTGACCTTGGTCATTGGAACTGGGAGTCTGAAATACAGCGGGTGCATCGATTTCCCTTGATGCTTAAAAAAAAGCCAGGGCAAGATGACAAACCACGAGCCATTCTTATTTTTTTCGGTAATTTCCTCCTTCGACAATCTATATTTGAAAAAGCAAGACCTGATGCTAGGAGGATAGTTGCGGGGCACTCCTTCTTTGTTCGGCCTGACTTTTGTCATGCTACGGTAGAGAGGCGCTGGAGACTGCGTCTGCTGATCTCCCCATTCCAGAAACTGGGCTGCGAAGTCTATCTTATGAATCCTGCCAGGCTCAAAGTCATTTGCAAGGGGGCGATTAGAGTTTTTTCTTCTGAGATCCAGGCACAGGAGTTTCTGCAAGAACTTACTAAAAATAAGACTTGACTCTAGAGCGGGGTAATTGGGTGCTTTGTCTTTTTTTTTCCTTTTTTTTTTTTTTTTCTCTCTTTAATGATTTTGTTTTTATTTGTAGGAGGCGGCTAGGGGCACACATCATGCAGGAGGCATCACAAGGGTCCTTGGACCTTTTTGCCTTTTTGATCAGGGTGGGGAGGGGGGATGGGTTGGAGCCTGTGGGTGAGGGGTGGTATCTTGGGCGGGTTTTTCTTTGGGCACTGGTATGAGTTGGAGACGGTTATCTCACTAATTGCATCTTTATCTGGTTTGGAACTATCTTATTTTTTTCAATTAGGAAGTTAAGAATAGCCTCTATTAATATATGCGGGTTGAATAATCCTGTTAAAAGAAGGAGAATCAGCTTGGAGGTTCAATTCCTAAAGGCAGACATTATTTGTCTTCAAGAGACTCATGTGGAAGCTTGTAACAAGGGGGCACTGGGGATGGTGGGCTATCAAATTGTAGCTTCCAGAACACAAACTACAAAGACAAGAGGGGTGGCAATTTTGGCAAGGAAAGGGTTGGGTCGTTTCCCGCGCTCTTCTGCTGATAAATTGGGGAGATGGGTAATAACACAATGCTGTCTGGACCATAAGATATTTACTCTTTGCTCAATTTATGGTTCCGTTTTGGATGACCCGGCTTTGTTCGAATGGCTAAATGTTGAATTAGTGGGTTGGCCTTTACCTTTGATTATATGTGGGGATATGAACATTAATATGAGCTGTCAGGTATCTAGGAATAGAGGGGTGATGTACCATGGTCGTAAACCAAAGGTTTTTAAATCCCTGATGCAACTAAGGTCACTGCATGGGTTAGCGGATGTATGGGCAGAACAGAAGGAGGATGACCCTGGCTTCACTTTTTTCTCCGCACCACATCAAGTGCATGCGAGATTAGATTATTTCTTTGTATCCCAGGAGATGTTATTAGGCTGTAAGATTAGTAAATTTCCAAAAGTTATGTCTGATCATAACCCCTGGTAATAGAAATTGATATCAGACTAGAATCCCCACAGACACGATGGACATTTAATAGGGCCTTATTAAGCGAGGAGGGGTATCAACAACACCTTAATGAATGGATCCCTAGGTTTATAGCAGAGAACTTAGGGAGTACAGACGTAGGTATAGTTTGGGATGCTTTGAAGGCTGGGATTAGAGGGGAAACATCGAAATATGGGTGGGAATCACAGAAGAAGGATAACATCTTGGTACATACCCTGTATGAGGATTGAGTAAAGAGGAGGCCGATCTAGTAAGGGTTCTGGCCGAAGGGGGAGGCGCGGGGACGGCTCAATCAAAAATTATAATTACTAGGTCTGCAATCTCCGAGATCTCCACCAAAAAAGCAGCTGGGAAATATACGGCATGGCGGAGCAGGGTATATGAGAACAATGAGAGAGTGGGCCATGTACTTGCTGTACGAACAAGGGAAAAAACGGTACAGTCTAGAATTAGCGAAATCAGGGATCCAGACATAGGTATGGTAAATAGCCCTGATGCAGTCCTCATGGCATTTCAAAAATTCTAGGAATCGCTATTTTTATAGCGATTCCTACATGCATAGGCTTTTGCGAGTCCTTAATTGCGATTCCTTAATAATCGCAATTAAGGACTCGCAAAATCCTACCTTGACGCATGTGCCTGTTTGAGTTTCATACATTGTAAATTGCGATTACCTAATTGCAATTCTCAGAAATTCACAATTAGGTATTCGCAATTTACAACTTTGATATATGTAGCCCAAAATGTTTATTTCTTGATCAAGAACACAATATGACTAATTAATGCAGATATCACAAAAATGTTTAACTCTTGACCTGTTCATGACAATGATATATAAAACGTTTCACTTATTTCTGCAGAATGTTTCTACTTAAACAAAGCTTGTTGTTAAATAAATGATTATTTTGTCATTTAATAGGGAAATTAAGAATTCACACATGTAGAATCAGCATTTAAACATGATCTTGACAATTTCTCAACTAAGTTGTATTTTTTCTTTCATTAAATGTTGCTGCAAAATGTTTTCTTATTCTTATAGTGATGTTTTAACTTTTACATAGACTATTGCTTAAACACTTGATATTAGAAGGATAGAAGTAGTTGCAACATATGGAAAAATAAACCTGAATGTGAAGCTGACTCATGTTAAGTCATAACTGCAATAATAAAGTTGAAAACTTAACAGCGTTGTCCAAGGTCTATTGTATTTTTCACTGAGAAGATATGGAGGGACCCTGTTCCCAGGACAGCATCGAACGCTGATTGGCTGACAGAAGATGGATTAAATAAAATGTAACTAAACTTTACAAAATGTGTTGCTTAAATGTGTGTTTTCCTAGCGTAGGAGAGTCTTTTTTTGCGTGAACATTCCAGCCTACAGACCCGTGCGATTTTTCCAATTACCCTGACCAACGCTCACATTACTTTGAGAATCAGATGAGTTTCTTCCACCTCTCTTCATGTGAAGTTCTGCTGCAATATGTTTTATGTATATGACATGACTCTGACGATGAAGCTTTATGCTTTTCTCTCACTTTCTCAAACTAGAACTCTTCATGGTTTGTAACTAACTTAGGGCCATATGTATCAAAGTTTGTGTTTGCGATTCTCAAATAGCGAATTTTTAAGAATCGCTATTTGAGAATCGCAAACGAGATGTATGTAGGATTCGCAAGAAAAATTGCGAATCCTACATATTCCTTAATTGCGATTCGCAAATTGCGAATCGCAGTTAAGAAACCCTCCCCATTCATTCCTATGGGCCTAGAGGCCCATAGAAATGAATGGGAGGACATTCTCAATTTGCGATTAGCAATTAGAGAATCGCAAATTGAGAATGCAATTTCAAGGTTGCAAGGGTGTCCAAAGGACACCCTGTTGCACCCCTGAAATGAGCATGGGTGCACATGTGGCGCACATACATGCCCTATTGGCATGTATGTGCGCCACATGCTACTTTAAAAAATGCAAAAAAATGCATTTCTCAAAGAAATCGCAAGTTACCACCAACCTGTAGTTGGTGGTAATTTGCGATTCCTTAAGCCATAATCGCACAACTTAGGTGCTTCATACATTTCATTTGAGGAATCGCAATTTGCAATTCCTTAAATGCATTAGCAAAATAGAGAATTGCAATTTTTGCGATTCTCTATTTTGCGAATGCCTTTTGGGATGATACATACCAAAAGGCTTGTTCCCGTTCGCAAACGGGCCGATTCTGAGAATCGGCCCGTTTGCGAACGGGAAATGGGCTTGATACATATGGCCCTTAGTTCTCCCATTATTCTTAGAATGGGGATTCTTTCCTTTATGGAACATGGTTAATGCATTTTTATTCAATTATTACTGTTTATTGCTTTAGTATCAAAGTATATTGCTGTAGTATCGATTCCTATTAAGATTCTAATGATTAACATGATTAACTTAATTTTGTGATCTAATAAAGATAATCGACTAAGGAATGAATGTTTTGATTAATAAAACCTTTTAACTCGAACCAAGCTTTCTTTTTTGATTGCAAATAGACTAATGATTGTATTGATACTCCTCTTCTCTAAAACAACGGCAAAGATCCATCTGCCTCAGAGACAACATAGAGTGGGAATTAGCCCATGTGATTGTAAACCGACAACTCCTAAATTAAGACCTGATTCCTGCTTCAGCAATACCCTTGACCAAATTTTCAGCTCTCAAAAAAGCCATTGCACCCCTTGTTGAGTGAGTCCCAAAACATTCAGTGTCAACCGCAGTAATGACCATTATATATTTAACCCACCAACTAAGGATAATAGAAGGCACAGGCTTAAATATCTTTCAAAAATATAACAAAAATTGTTGATGAGATGTCCTCAAACTCTCGGTTACATGCTTGTTCTGCTTGAGACATCTGACATCACACAACGTAGTTTGTAGAAAAAGGCAGATAACTTGATGGAAGTAGAGACATTTTTGGTAGGTCTTGATATTTTAAAATGAATTAGGGGTAGGCTGAATATTCTATTCAATTGGCGGAATATTGGCAACTCCACGTTACTCTTGTAATGCAGTGTTCCGGCCAAATTCCACCAATTGCCACACAGTAAGTTAGTGAGCTTGAGCAAGATTTGGCATCCCCTTGCGTGATTTCTGGTTGTTAGGAAGACATCCAGCGAGATTTTTCTAACGCAGGCGGTTGCGGGCAGTCGCAGGTGGGCACGACCATTTGCAGTCAGAAGGCTGCCTCTCAAATGGAAAATCGACACGAGTGGCAGCAAAATCAACTCAAGTAGCTTCACCCTCTGGTACACCGTGTGCTGCAGTTTGCACTGATTTTTTGGCACGAAATGCGCTACTGGCATTAAATCACAGCACAAGCAGCACAACATGCCTATTTCCGCCCGCTGGCGGAACTCTGCAGAATCTCTCAAAGTTTTTATGTGACTCCATAAAAATCCATGGAGTCAAATTACTCCATTTCAGCACAGCCCTAAAATTAACCCCATGGCAGAAATATCTAGCATTCTAATATCTGATAAACTTTGAAAAGAACCCAACCATAACTACATTACCAATTTTGTAGACTTGAGTATTAGAAGGGGTAAACTGTCCCGGGATTGGTCCGTCCTAGTTTAGCGGGTTCTATCAAATGAGACCCAGATGTCCAAAATGTGAAACCCCTAACCCAATGTAGCAAAGTACATGAGTATTATGAAGGACAGAGCTGGGTGGCTGGGTAGTCTTACTTATAATGTTTCCAATATGGAAAAATGAACTCAAAGTAATTTGAAGATTTTTTCAATATTTTTCAGCAGTCCAAAGTAGTTCTTCTAGAGCAAAACAAGGAAAACAGCCAACACATGTATTTCCCCCACTTTGCGCGCAGGCCTGGGGCTTTCTCAAGGCTGGTAATGTAAATTACAATTGTGAAACTGGATAGAAGAAGAGGAACCTGTAAATTATCATGTCATTGGCATAGAGGGCAAGGAAACAGGAAATGAAGAAGAGGAAAGGATCTCAAATTCAAGGTGGAATCCTGAGAGCACAACCCAAATGGAAAACAGCTATAGTTCAACAAAGAATTTCATTATCAGTTTGTTTGTAAATAGGCAAGTAGTCAATTTAAAATTCCATTAGTCATTCAGAAGATATCACAGTCCCCAAAATCAAATGAGAGAACAATCGATAATTTTGGTCGGCCAACATCATAGGATCATTTTCAAAAGTGGAGCTTATAGAACCATTATTGTATACACAATATCATAATATCATATTTTCATGTCCAAAGAAAGCGTTTGTGGTGAAGTAAAATACAAATCACAAATGATCCATGTTCATTAACATGAAGAGATTAATAATTATCACACAAAAATCACGATGATAAGATAGAAAGGCATTCATAGGTACAAAAATAATAAAAATTGTACATAAGGCGTTGGGGGTCCAAAAGGAATTCATAAAGGGCACCGCACCATTCACAGCAAAAGGGTAATGAAGATAGAAAGTAGATAAAAATATATTTTCCTAAGCTGGTTCGTACATCTAGGTCCTAGAAATTATAACACCATGTCATGTGTGAATGAATGTGAGGGTCAAGTATGTTAGAGAACGTATTGTAGAATTTTGAATAAACTTCTACAATGGTCCCTGTGGCACAAACATTATCTACTCGTATGTACGCTGCACTTTCAGTTAATTAAGGGAGCCTATTGGGTGAGAGTATATTCTATGATTCCAGGTCAGCGATCTAAAGACTGTAAACGTAGTGCCCCAAACTCATGCGTTCTGACATGGTGCCGATATCAACCACGTTATTCGTGAACTGATTAAGTCATATTGTGTGCCCAATCATGCTACAGGACCAGAGACGAGGAGTCAATCCAAGTCATCACTAGTCTTACCGTAGGGAACTTGTGACACAAGCATTGTAAGGCCCTTAGGTCAATACGTATTAAACCCCTGCAAGTCAAAATATATTTGAGGGCTGTTTAGCTTTCTGCCAGGGTGATACTATCCCTAAACAAGTGTGTAGCCCCATGATTGCCGGGAAACTACTTACTTGAAAACGGGACAGAGTGATCCTTTTAGACTGCGGGACCCTCTACGGCCCACCAGGAATCCAAGTCTGGTATGAAAGAAAAAAAGGTCTCAGTCAGGTGGATGCAGGAGAAGTGCCAAAGTAATGTGATGGCAAGTAAAAATTACTGGCAATACCTCTAGGTCGGTTGGAGTGGAGTCACTAGCAGTTCACAGGGTTGGTCACGATGAAACGTAACTGTGGTCATCCATGAGACGCCTTTGCGCCATCTCATTGAGATAGTCTGTATATTATCGGAAGTAACCTGCAGGGTCCAAAACCGGAAGTGATTCTACAGCATTGGTGTTGCCATCTTACAATGGGGAAACTATAGATATTAAAATTTGAAACAAAGCAAACTGAGATTAGCTTGTGGTCTACCGCATGCGTATTGCTATCTTCAAGTGGAGGAACTAGAAATATTTAGACTCAGTCAAAACAAGCTGAGGATGGCTAGTTGTGTAATGGTTTATTTTCGACAGATTCGTACTTGGGCAGCAAGTGATGATATGCTATGTAGATGATATTCATTAAAGGGGAAGCTCAGAAGTTTAATTGCGTTATTCGGTATCTGAGGATACCATTGAGCACATGGTGGGTGCCATGTTGCTGTTTCAGGGGTGATTGAAAGTTTGTGTTCATGTTAGGGTAAAATTGTATGCCAGGTATGGTCTGGGTGCGGGGGTAGAAGAGTAAAATATTGAATGGAGTTCGAATATCCCTTCCAGTTCCCGTAAGTGGCCAAGACCGTAGAGGGTGTATTCAGATTGATTAGTATTAATAAGAGCCAATCATGGACCGGTGAAGGGTGCAAGTTTTGCAGGGTCACGAAGGAACAGCTATTCATGTTGGTGTAAGCAGAATTCTGCCCTTTAAACTGAGACCCTGAGAAAGTCTTTATTTATTAAATTAAGTAAAAATCTCGTTTTTTTATCGAAAAGAATCCCTTAGGTGTAGAAAGATAATCTCTTTAATATTGCCTTCTAAGAAGGATTATTCGTGATCTATAGAGTGATTAGACAGACAGTAAAAAGACAATAAGAGATAACATTACATGATGCAGACAATTCCAAATTAATCCTCATGTCATCAAGGATGCATTTTGGCATCCTTGTTCAAACCATTTTTCACAGTGTGGTATCTAAGGATCAGTTCATTCTCTCTTCTGCGGAATTTAAGCTCACAGGCCCTCCCTTGGGTTTTTGTTTAAGATCTCTATTTCTGCATGGGGTGTACATTATGAAATTGATCCATCAATGAGTGCCCTTTTGCAAATGTGTTAATGTTCTTGAATTCTGGTTCGAAGGAGTCTGACCGTACTATCAATGTAAGGTTGGTTGCATGGGCAGCAAATCATGTAGATGGTAAATTTGCTGTTACAGTCAATCCAATTTGTGATTTTTACCTGTTGACCGGTCTGTACAGTGAGGTTATGTGTTTTGTTTAGTCCCAATTTGCAGATATTGCAGTTGTGAAATATGTGAAAACAGGGAGGTCTATCCAAAAAGGTAGATTTAGTGGTTCTCTTATCCACAAACTCTGATTTGCACAATAGGAGTTTTAGATGCTCTTCTGAACCCCTTTTCGGGGAAGGTCTTGATATAATCCAAAATGCTTGGGTTTTGAGCCAGTAAGTGCCAATGCCATCTCAGGATTTTTCTCACACGCTGATGACCATTGTGGTAATCTATAATGAAGCACAGCTCATCTTGATTTGTTTTTGGTGTCTCAATTATAGGTTGAAGAGTCTCAGTACATTTGATCTCAGCAATTTCTTGCATGTTTTGTAAGGTGATCGGAACGATAGCCCTGGTGTTCTAGTCTAGTTATCATTTCTGCTCCTTTTTTCAAAAAGACCTCAACCTCACTACAGTTATGTTTGATGCGTAATAATGCACCCTTCGGAATGTTCCGGACATTGTGTTTGGGATGACAGCTATCCACATGAAGTATAGAATTGACAGGTGTTTCTTTTCTGTATAGACTCATTTGGAGTTCATTATCATGGTAATAGATGGCAAGATCAAAAAATTCAGTTTCAGTTGTGGAGAACTTTGAGGTGGTTTTAATGTTCCAAATGTTGGCATCAAGTTGATTGAGAAAGGTTTTTAGCAGTTCTACATCTCTTTGCCAGATGAATAAAATATCATCTATATAACAACCCCAAAAGTTAATCTGTGATGTGTAGTCTGAGAATTAATTATCCCACAGCCAGAATTGGTCCACACTCCCCATGAGCATGCAGGCATACGATGGAGCAAATTCTGCACCCACGGCAGTCCCGCAAATTTGCAAATAGTATTGTTTGTTAAAAGCTGAATGCGTTGTTCGTAAGACAGAAGGTGAGCATGTCCAATATCATCTAATTTGAATCCATGTAGTTGGCTGGTTTTGTCCAAAGAGCTCACAGTGTTGTTTCTATGCCATCAGCATGTTTTATTGATGTATATCGACTGACAAGGTCAATAGTCTCAAGAATAAAATCTGGTTCCGATTTGATATTTTGCACTTTGATTAGTAGGTCCTTGGTATCTCGGATATTCGATGGAAGATCCTTCATGAGTGGTTGTAAATGTTTATCAATGTACTCTCCCATTTTCGAAAACAGTTAATCCCTGTAATTATTGGCCTACCAGGTGGTGGATGGCCTTTTTTATGGATCGCGGGTAACAGGTAGAATGTGGGCATGGTCGGGTGCGTGACAAAAAGATAATTCTTTACTTTATCATTCAGTAAATCCCACGTACACCAGCCCTCTAGTAGGCTTTTGGTCTGTGATTGCCTGTCAAAAGTTGGAACATAATCCCAAATTTGATAGCAATTGGTATCAGATAGCTGGCGTGTAGCCTCCAATATGTAGTCAGTATGTAATAAGACCACTTTTTCCCATTTATCCGCTTCTGTAATGATGACCTCCTTACGTTGTTGTAATGATCTTACTGTCCTGAGTTCTTGTGAGGAGAAATTGTGTGGCAACAATTTGGCTTTCTTAATGTATTTTTATTTTTTTGTTCCAGATTCCATGAGACTGCCAGCTGGAATGCAACTATACTGGTGCCAAGTGGTAGTTGGAGGCAGAATATGGATTTAGTTTTCAAGGATGTAGATTTTGTAACACCTGTATCTATACCAAATTCTATTGCTAGATCCATAAGGGATCCAGAGTTAGTTTCAGATTCAAAAACCACAAACAAGGAACCCACCTCCAAATCAAGCTCTAAATGTAGAGTCTACATTTCAATTTGACCACAAGAAACAAAACAAAAAGGAAATATCTAAGTATTTTTTACTTATATATCATATTTTTTTATATTTTATTTTGCATTCATGATTAATAAGTAAACAGACATAATTGTAATCATCCATATAGTTTAAGCAACTCCTACCCTTCCCACCATTCAGAATAAATATCACACTACCATTCAAGCTTCACACATACCACTACCACCATATCAATACACTCAACTAACAACACTATAATACATCCCATATATAGAGCCAACAAAAAAAAACATCCTTATCATTACTCCTTAATGTGACCATTAGGCATTACTATCTCGGTGTTATTTCCTAGTATCAATTTGCCACATAAATTCTTCAATACTTTCCTGAAGCATCATTTTATATTATTCACTGTCTTATATACTTCTTTTACATATGGGGTGAACCAATTATGAATAACAATCCTTTTTAGGTGTCCAAATGGCTCTAGCGCTGGTGCGCTAGTTTCAGATTCAGAAAGGTTCATCAATAAGTTTATATGTTCTAAGTCTTGTACTGGCATGGCTCTGAGATAGATCCTCGAATGTAGTGAGGGTCTCGGCGGTTTATCATGAAAGTAAGACTTGAGATTGCGAGTGACTTTAAATGAGTAAATTTGTGTTTTTGTGACATCTCAGATGGCTGTTGGTCAACAGTTAGGATAACCTGTCATTGTCCTTTCATGATAGAGAATGCCTTAGAACAAAATCATTAAACTTGGCCCTTTCTGCAGGGTCATCCCCAAACTTTTTGACTTCACCCTCCTGTTTTCTGAATCTGTTTTTGGTCTCTGCACACTTTACCACTGCTAACCATTGCTAACGTGCTAGTGATCTCTCCTCTAAGCATAGTAAAATTGGCTATACCAAATTGCCACATTTAATTTAATTGTAAGCCCCTAGTAAGGGCCTGAAAATTAAATGCTACCATACTATTTAAGTAGCCCTTTAAACATCTCAGGCCTGCCATTGCAGCCTGTGTGTGCTGTTTTAATCTGCCATTTTGACCTGGCAAAATAGACCTGCCTTTTTAATGCATATAAATCACCCCTTGGGTAGGCCCTGAACAGCCCAGAGGCCAGGGTGCTGTGTGTTTAAAAAGTACTTTTAAGTTTTACATGTGCTGGTAGTGAAAAGCTCCTAAATTTGTTTTTCACTACTGCAAGGCCTACCTCTCCCATAGGATAACATTGAGTTACCTTATTACATTTAATAAGTGATAACTTTCAATTTTTCAATTAAAAGCAGGTGAACAAGTCGGGTTTAATGTCTACAGAATTGTAATTTGAAGCCCCCCACTAATGGTAAAGTCAGCTTTTAAGTCACACTTCTGAAAATACCACTTTTAGAAAGTAGGCATTTTCTTGTTCCAACTATTTGGTGTCTACAGCCTGTTCCTGGGTCACATGACTAGGTGTAGCTGGCAGTTGGACTTTGTGTATTGCTCCCAGACAGTGAGACAAAGGGAAGCTAGGTGCTGGCTGGATAGGCCACTCTGACTTAATGAGGGGGAGGAGCTGTCACCTACCACACTTGCACATCACAAAGGCTCTTATCACTAGTTTTTTGTGTATCAAGACAAGTTGGGGCCAGAGCAGGGAGGAAGGGGATGCCTGAGTCTCAAGGGGGTAGAAGCCTTTAGAAATGTCTCCTACTTCAAAGTGGTCACCATGTATAAATATTGGACCTCAGATCCCAATTCTTCAGTACACATCTGGAACAGTGGAAGAGTCAGAAGAAGGATTGTTGTGTTGCTTTTCTGCAAGAAGAACTGTCACTCTGCTGCCCTGCTCCGCTGTCCTGCTGCCCTGCTGCCCTCCTGCCTGAGTGAGAAGGACTGGGCCCACATCTTGAACCCAGGACCACCAGAGTGACTCCAAGGGCTAGTTGGCAGACCTCCTGATCAGAAGGCTCAGAGTTGGAACAGGCTTCCTCCTCCTTCTTGAAACCAGCACCTGGACTCTGCGAGCTGTGAGTCCTGGCCCCCAAAAGTGGTGCCACCCCAGTACTGGACCCTTGAAAGTGGGCCTGAAGGTGCCTGCCAGCTCAACTGTGGTGCCAGCAGAACCAACACATTGCCTTCCAGAAACCTTGCATCGGAGCTGCTGCACGGTGCATCACCTCACCAAACCCCACATTGGGATCATTGAGGGAAGCATCCCTGGTGCAGGATTTTGAATCACCGCCCTCAGCCTCCCAGGAACCACTGCTGCGTGATGCATCCTTGACGCAGGCCTCTGCATTGCAAGCCCCTCATCGACGGCATCCTCAACGATGGCGCAGGTCTCTGCATTGCAAGCCCCCAGCTTCTTCAGAACCAGCCAGTGGATGATGCATCTTTGACAAAGGACTTTGCATTGCAAGCCCCTCATCGACGTCATCCTCAAGAATGATGCAGGACCTCACATCGCAGCCTCAGAGCTCATAGGAATCCCCACTGTGCGAGGCATTCTTGACCCCGTACTCCGCCTTGCTCCACAACCAGGATTTAAGGTACTTTCTTCAGCAGGCCTAACTGGGTCCCTGTAGCCGATCCATTGTCCATCACAGTCGACCTGAACTTATGACTTTGTACGGGTCTGGTACAACCAGATGACCACAGTTGGTGGTTTTTCCTTTTTGACGTTATTTTCACTTATACGTTTAAAATTGCATATCTCTAATTCTACTGATTGGATATTTGTCATTTTGGTCTTAAATTATTTATTACATTTTACTCTTTTTTCCTAAATTGATGTGGCATTTTTCTTCTGTTGTATTTCACTTTATTACTATTTGAAGTGCTGCCTAAATACTGTACACATTGCCTCTAAGCAAAGCCTGACTGCTTTTGTGCCCAGCTACCAGAGGGTTGAGCACAGGTTAATATGGGGGTTGCTCGTGACTTCACCCAGACAAGGATTGCAGTTTGCTGCTTGAGTAGGGATTCACCCACCCCCCCCCTCCAACTTCTAACCTAATTTCTCACAGATGCCCTGACCTGTGCCCCATTGCACATGAAATAAACTAAGGAATGTCTACAAGTCCCGGATTCTAAAACCTAGGCTAAAGCATTGACTTATTATTTTCACGTAGCACCAACAAACCAGTATTAGGCAGCTGAGCTGCCCTACATTGAACCTGTATAGAAGGAAACAAACCCTAAAAATTAGCAGCAGAGTAATTAGCAAAGTCAATATTCTAACTGCATCATAGAAGGTCTGTTACAACCTTATCATGCAGTCTCATTTATTGGAAACTGATTTATTTGCAATCATAGCTGAGGTACAAACTTTGCTATGTATACCCACATATACTAGTAAATATATGATATACAAAGTATGTTTTCATATTTAAATCATACATTCATGTCTACTAACTTGTCACTGAAAATCAGGGAATTTCTGAGGAGTTAAACATGCTTATATTTAGAAACAAAGCATGCCTTCAACATTCAACTATACCCTGGGATGTAGCTTCCAGGGGTGTTTGAGGTGTTACACCCCCCCAATAAATATGTGTTCTGTAGTAAATAGTTGGGTACAGGTGCTTTCAGTCTGGTATGGTGAAGAGTCTGTCGGATTTCACCCTGGATCTTTACATGGCCGCACTGACAAAAACACACACACACACGCGCACACACACACACGCACACACACACACACTCTCTCTCTCACTCTCTCTCACTCTCCTCTCTCTCTCTCTCTCTCTCTTGTCTCTGCCTTAAATCTTGGCTAGTTTGAAAACTATTGTTTTAAGTACACCTAACAATCCATACTCTTCTCTCTTTCCACTGCCTTGTAAGCCCCCTCATGTATTTCTCATCATAATGTATTTTAACAAGATACGCCAGCATGATTGTTGGGAAATCTGAAACTTACATCCCCCCAATCTTACTGGCTAAACTACTCCCCTGACTATAACTACAATGCAATTTAACACAAAAAGAGGAATTCAAATGCTGCTTTAAGAAGTTATGGGGTAATAATTTAGCCGATTTGATGGTCAGGCCTCATGTAATCTGTAAGCAAATCTAAATCGATATCGAATTCTGGCCAAGGTAGCAGCAGAATTTGATAATTAGAGGTGAATAGACAATAACTGAACCATAAACTCATACCATGTTGCATCCAGTATAGACAGCATATCTCCCTCTGGGTTACCATATACCTGAGTATTAATGTTAACTACTTTTTCATAAGAAAACCCTGTTTAATGCAGAACATTGGGTAAAAGCCATGGACACCTTCTCTTCATAAATTAGTGCATTAGCCAAGGTCCAGGCATGTCTCCTGATGGATGGCCCCACCCACTCTAAATTCTTAAGATAGCAAATACTCATGCTCAGAGCTGTAGATTTCAGTTTGTCAATATTATGATTCATAGCTTGGCCTTTTCAATTATCTTGTGGGATTCCTCATCCAAAAATATCTTGCAGAGCAGGAAATAGATGCAAGGAATTACACAGGGTTAAATAAGAGGTATATTAGTAATAGGTGTTACAGAAGTCATCACAGGTAGGTTTGCAGGCAGAGGAAGCGTCTTTGATTCCAGGGAGAGTGGTCTCTATAGGCTATTCAGTACTAGAAATTTGAGATCAAGCATAACCACAAACTCAAAACAGAGTGAACCTCATTAACCAACATGTAAGCCTCAATTAATCTGGTATCCCCTCCTACCTATGCAAGTTATTTTAGCACTATTTAGAAGGCACCCTAAGCGGGTGAATCACGGCTGTGAGAGTAACCATTGGGCAGAACGGTAATGTAATGATCCCGTGCTGGAATAAACCCCCTCTGCCACTGGTCCTGCTAGCAACAGGATATGTCACATCACAGTTCCTGATAGCACATAGGTGCACTTAGATCCTTTTTTATTGGGAACATCGTGCTCCCCACATACCAGAAATCACATGGAAATTACAAAATACAAACACAAAAATCACTGGTACAACTGATTGATTGGGTAATGGTTCTTTCCCTAGCATTCAATGGTAATTATAGTTAGGACCTTGTTTCTATTCAAAAAGCGTTTTTTCTTTTGCCAATATCGTTGGCGCCGTTTGACGAATCTTCACGAAGGTTTCAAAACTAATGGGGCGCTCAGGTCAGCTCCTGTCTGGAAAGTTTCGGGGTGATTCGTCAAGCGGGGGCCAAGAAAAAAGGGGGGTCCCAAAAAGCGTTTTCTCCATGTTAATTTCCATAGGAAATTTTGGAACAGGCTACAGCCCGAACTGCTGAATGGAATTACTCCAAATTTGGCAAAAAGGTAGCTCTTGGTTCAGAAAGCGCCCTTTTTTATTAAATGGTGTAAATCCATTCAATAGTTCCTGAGAAATTCCAAAAATAAAAATATCGATATCTGTGCACCGAGGAGGATTTGTGAATTCTCCCGAGCATGAGCTTAATTCTGATTGCCTGCTAACACTCCAAACCACAATGTGTTGGCAGCCATCTTGTGACTCGGTAACCGAGTCACAAGAAAACAGCAGAAATAAGATTAAAAAACAAGAAAAGGGGGCAGGGTAGAAACACCCTGACCCCCTAGGCCTGCTCAGGGGGTCCCACAAGGACCCCCAAAGCACAAAAAAGCATTTTTTTAAAAAAAAATCGGCCGAATTAGCGCTGGGTTCGCAAATCCGTCTGGAAAAAGAAAGAAAAACGAAGTGCGGACTCCAGCGCTTCGTTTGTTTTAAGCCCCCAGGTGGGCCAGGTCCCGGGGGCAATTTATAATTATGGTGTGGGGGCCCCCACAGCCCTGGGGACCGCCACCTCCCCGGGGCTTTGCTCATAATGTGCGGGGGGCACCTCCCCGGGGCTTTTTTAAAAAGAATGCGTGGGGGCTCCTGCCCCCCACGCTGCCCGGGGACCGCTCCCTCCCCGGGGCTTTGCTTTAATAGGGGCGGGGGGCCTCACGGGCCACCCAAGCCCCAGGGACCACCTGCTCCCCGGGGCTCCAATAAAATTAGAGGAGTGTGGGGGGGCTCCTGCCCCTCCCCACACTGCCCCGGGGACCACCACCTCCCCGGGGGCACAAATTATGCAAATACGGGGGTCCATTGCAGACCCCCGGCCCCGGGGACCACCACCTCCTCAAGGCTATGTTGAAGTTGGGAGGGGGGCCGTGCTACCCCCCTCCTGGAGCCCTCCATGGCCCTGGGGACCGCCAGCCCCCAGGGCCGGCTCCTGCAATGTCCTGGGGTGCCCACTCTGCAAACGTGCCTCTTGGCGCACTGCTGGTGGGGCGATGAGGTCCTCTTGTGTCCTGAGGACCTCAGGACACAAGTGGACTTCATCCCCGAGCAGCAGTGCACCAGGCGGCACGTTTGCAGAGTGGTGTAAAAAGGGGGCATGGCCTCGGACCACTCTCAGCAATCCAGCTGTGTGGGGCTTACTGGAGGTACCTGGTGGGCTAGTTGTCTCCCAGGGACCCTCAGGAGGCAAGGGGACTTCATCCGCCAACAAAGAGCACGCCAGGAGGCGCGTTTGCAGAGTGGTGGAGAAAGGGGGCATGGCCTGTGTCCACCTCTCAGCAATCCCACTGTGTGGGGCTTACTGGAGGTAAGAGGTAGGCTAGTTGGCCCAAAAGGACCCCCAGCAGCGAAGGTGAATTCAATCCCCATCCAAGAGCGTGCCAGGGAGCGCGTTTGCAGAGTGGTGGGCAAAGGGGGCATGGCCTGCTATGAGAACTTAGCAATCCTGCTGTGTGGGACTTACTGAAGGTAATAGGAGGGGTAATTGGCCCCCAAGGATGTCCTTGGGGGCCAACTACCCCTCTTGTTACCTCCAGTAAGTCCCACACAGTGGGATTGCTAAGATGTCTTCGGAGGCCACGCCCCCTTTCTCCACCACTCTGCAAATGCGCTTCCTGGCAGACTACGGGATGGGGATGAAGTCCACTTTACTCCTGAGGGACTTTGGGGGCCAAGAAGCCCTCCTGGTACATCCTATAAGTCCTACGCAGTGGAATTCCTGAGCGCTGGTCGGAGGCCCAGCACCCTTTCCCCACCACTCTGCAAACGCGACTACTAGTTAAAGAAGCATTTGCAATGTAATAGGTTTCGCATTTGCGAGAGTTAGAGCTATTGGCGTTGTAAATGTAAATGTTTTTTACTAATGTTTTTTGGTGTAGAGTGGATGTACGTTGTGTGTAGTGGAAATATGTGGTATGTTGTGCAGTGAAATTAAGTGAATAGAAAGTATGTGGTATTTAGTGTATAGGAATTATTTGGAGTAGTTTTGTGTTTGGAGAGTAATTATGTGGTATTGTAGTCTGTGTTGTGGAGTGGTAACCTCAGGTTTAGTCGTCCTCATTTCCATAGAAGCTAAACTATAAACTCAATGCGACAGAAAAAAAGAAGGAACCACTGAGGAGAACTTCTGGACCTAGTCAGGGGTATGAGCAGGGCCACTGGAATTATGTGACTGTTCGGCTGCACCAATTTTCACATAATTAAAAATTTTCCGCATTTGCCAAATATTCCATCATCTGCTGCCTAATCAGCATATTTGAACAAAAAAAAGCCTTGTTTCTAGCTCAAACAGCTCAAATGTTCCCAAAATTGCAGCGTTACGTGTTACCGCATGGTGGAAGGCCCTTCGCAAAGCTGGAATGGTTATGTGTTACTTATTGCAAAATGTGGGTGTTAAACTGGTACTAATGGTGCACAAACCTCTCTTCTTTCTGTGCCTCTCTTGCCTCTTTCTGCATTTCTCTTGCTTCTTTCTGCACTTTTCTTCTTCTTTCTGCACTTCACTTGCCCCTTTCTGTACCTCACTTGCCTCTTTCTGCACTTCTCTTGCTTCTTTCTACACCTCTCTTGCCTCTTTCTGCTCCTCTCTTGCCGCTTTGTGCATTTCTCTTGCCTGTTTCTGAAGTTCCCTTGCCTCTTTCTGTACCTCTCTTGCCTCTTTCTGCACCTCACTTGCCTCTTTCTGCACCTCACTCTCTTCCTTCTGCACCTCTCTTGCCTCTTTCTGTACCTCTCTTGCCTCTTTCTGCACCTCAAGTGCCTCTTTCTGCACTTCTCTTGCATCTTTCTACACTTATCTTGCCTCTTTCTATACCTCTCTTGCCTCTTTCTGCACCTCACTTGCCACTTTCTGCTCTTCTCTTGCCTCTTTCTGAACCTCACTCTCTTCTCTCTGCACCTCTCTTGCCTCTTTCTGCACCTCACTTGCTTCTTTGTGCATCTCTCTTGCCTCTTTCTGCACTTCTCTTGCCTCTTTCTGCACCCTTCCTGTCTCTTTCAGCACTTCTGTTGCTTCTTTCTGAACTACTCTTTCTTCTTTCTGCACCCCTCTTGCCTCTTTCTGTATACCTCTTGCCTTTTTGTGCACCTCTCCTACCTCTTTTTGAACCCCTCTTGCCTCTTTCTGCACCTCTGTTGGTTCTTTCTGCACTGCTCTTGCTATTTTCTGCACCTCTTTTGCAAATTTCTGCCTCCCTCTTGCCTCTTTCTGTACCCCTCTTCCCTCTTTCTGCACCTCTCTTGCCTCTCTCTGCACACCTGTTCCCTCTTTATGCACCCCTTTTGCCTGTTTCTGTAACTCTCTTGCCTCTTTCTGCACTTCTATTGCCTCTTTCTGCACCCCTCTTACTTCTTTCTGCACCCTTGTTGTCTCTTTCTGCACCCCTGTTGTCTCTTTCTGCACTCGTCTTCCCTCTTTCTGTACCTCTCTTGCTTCTTTCTGCACTTCTCTTGCTTCTTTCTGTACCTCTCTTGCTTCTTTCTGCACCCTTCTTCCTTTTTTTGCATCCCTCTTGCCTCTTTCTGCTGTTCTCTTGCCATTGTCTGTACCTCCCTTGACTCTTTCTGTACCTCACTTGCCTCTTGCTGCACTTCTGTTGCTTCTTTCCACACCTCTTTCAGCAATTCTCTTGCTTCTTTCTGCACTTCTCTTGCTTGTTTCTGCACCTCTCTTGCGTCTTTCTGCACCTCTGTTTGCCTCTTTCTGCACCTCACTTGCTTCTTTTTGCACCCCTCTAGCCTCTTTTTGCACCCCTTTTTTCTCTTTCTGTACCTCTCTTGCGTCTTTCTGCACCCCTGTTCCCTCTTTCTGCACCTTTCCTGCCTGTTTCTACACCTCTCTTGCCTCTTTCTATACCTCTCTTGCCTCTTTCTATACCTCTGTTGCTTCTTTCTGAACTTCTCTTGCTCTTTCTGCACCCTTCGCGCCTCTTTCAGCACCTCTTTTGCTTCTTTCTGCACTCCTCTTTCAGTACTTGTCTTGCCTCTTTGTGCACCTCTCCTACTTTTTCTGCACCCCTCTTGCCTCTTTTTGCACCACTGTTGATTCTTTCTGCACTGCTCTACCTTCTTTCTGTACCTTACTTGCCTCTTTCTGCACTTCTCTTGCTTCTTTCTATACCTCTGTTGCTTCTTTCAGCAATTCTCTTGCCTCTTTCTGCACTTCTCTTCATTCTTTCTGTACCCCTCCTACCTCTTTCGGTACCTTTCTTGCCTCTTTGTGCACCTCTCCTACCTCTTTCTGCACCCCTCTTGCCTCTTTTTGCACCTCTGTTGGTTCTTTCTGCACTGCTCTTGCTTCTTTCTGCACCTCACTTGCCTCTTTCTGCACTTCTCTTGCTTCTTTCTACACCTCTGTTGCCTCTTTCTGCACTTCTCTTGCTTGTTTCTGCACTTGTCTTGCGTCTTTCTGCACCTCTGTTGCCTCTTTCTGCACCTCACTTGCTTCTTTCTGCACCCCTCTTGCCTCTTTCTGCACCTCTCTTGCCTCTTTTTGCACTCTTGTTCTCTCTTTCTGCACATTTCCTGCCTGTTTCTGCACCTCTATTGCCTCTTTCTGTACCTCTGTTGCTTCTTTCTATACTTCTCTTGCTCTTTCTGCAACCTTCACGCCTCTTTCAGCACCTCTGTTGCTTCTTTCTGCACTTCTCTTCCTTCTTTTTGTACCCCTCTTGCCTCTTTCTGTACTTGTCTTGCCTCTTTGTGCACCTCTCCTACTTTTTTTCTGCACCCCTCTTGCCTCTTTTTGCACCTCTGTTGGTTCTTTCGGCACTGCTCTTGCTTCTTTCTGCACCTCTTTTGCAAATTTCTGCATCCCTCTTCCCTCTTTCTGCAACTCTCTTGCCTCTTTCTGCAGTTCTCTTGCCTCCCTCTGCACCTCACTTACCTCTGTCTGCACTTCTATTGTCTCTTTCTGCACCTCTCTTGCTTCTTTCTGCACCCCTGTTGTCTCTTTCTGCACCCCTATTGTCGCTTTCTGCACTCGTCTTCCCTCTTTCTGCACCTCACTTTGCTTCTTTCTGCACATCTCTTGCTTCTTTCTATACCTCGCTTGCTTCTTTCTGCACCCTTCTCCCTTTTTTGCATCCCTCTTGCCTCTTTCTGCTGTTCTCTTGCCATTTTCTGCACCTCACCTGCCTCTTTCTGCACTTCTCTTGCTTCTTTCTACACCTCTGTTGCTTCTTTCAGCAATTCCCTTGCCTCTTTCTGCACTTCTCTTGCTTGTTTCTGCACTTCTCTTGTGTCTTTCTGTGCCTCTGTTCCCTCTTTCTGCACTTCTCTTCCGTCTTTCTGCACCCCTCCTGCCTCTTTCTGTACCTCTCTTGCCAATTTGTGCATCTCTCCTACCTCTTTCTGTACCCCTCTTGCCTCTTTCTGCATTTCTCCTTCTTTCTGCACTGCTCTTGCTTCTTTCTGCACCTCTCTTGCAAATTTCTGTATCCCTCTTACCTCTTTCTGCACCCCTGTTCCTTCTTTCTGTACCTTTCTTGCCTGTTTCTGCACCTCTCTTGCCTCTTTTGGCACCTCTGTTGCTTCTTTCTGCACTTCTCTTGCCTCTTTCGGCATGCCTTTTGCCTCTTTAAGCACCTCTGTCGCTTCTTTCTGCACTTCTCTTGCTTCTTTCTGCACCCCTCCTGCCTCTTTCTGTACCTCTCTTGCCGTTTTCTGCAGTTCTCTTGCCTCTTCCTGCACCTCTCTTGCCGTTTTCTGCAGTTTTCTTGCCTCTTTCCGCACCTCTTTTGCTTCTTTCTGTACTTTTCTTGCCTCTTTCTGTACCCCTCATGCCTCTTTCTGCACCTCTGTTGGTTCTTTCTGCACTGCCCTTGCTTCTTTCTGCACCTCTGACTTAGAGGTAGTTTTAATCCCCCTGCCCTATTATGTACTAGGGCCTTACAGGGGAGGTCATGCCAATCACAGGGGTACCCCAACCCATAGTATACCCTAGTGTATGTAGGTGTTTTCACTGTATTCTAAGTGTCTTTTAGCATAGCACTGGCTCAGGGCCTGGTTAGTCAGAGTCAGTTACCACCAGTACCAGTCAGCAAAACGTTGGGGGCACAGGGTGACTTTGCAACAAGGCCTCTTTGTGCACCTCTGTTGGTTCTTTCTGCATATCTCTTGCTTCTTTCTTTGTCTTTCTGGACTTCTGTTGCCTCTTTCTGCATTTCTCTTGCTTCTTTCTGTGCCTTTCTTCCTCTTTCTGCATATGTCCTAACTATGTAGCCATAGTTAGAAATTAGCATTTAAAAAGCCTTAGAAATTCACAGAAAAAACTATAGGTTTAAGGGATGTTATAGTTAGAAATTAGCATTTAAAAAATCTCAGAAATTCACTGAAAAAAACTTTGGGTTTCAGGGACGTTATAGTTAGAAATTAGCATTTCAAAAAACCTTTGAAATTCACTGAAAAAACCATAGGTTTCAGGGACGTTATAGTTAGAAATTAGCATTTAAAAAACCTTTAAAATTCACTGAAAAAACCATAGGTTTCAGGGACGTTATAGTTAGAAATTAGCATTTAAAAAACCTTTAAAATTCACTGAAAAAAACATAGGTTTCAGGGACGTTATAGTTAGTAATTAGCATTTAAAAAATCTTCGAAATTCACTGAAAAAACCACAGGTTTCAGGGACGTTATAGTTAGAAATTAGCATTTAAAAAACCTTAGAAATTCACTGAAAAAACCACAGGTTTCAGGGACATTATAGTTAGTTGGACATTTTAGTCATACAAAACCAGAGAAATTCGGCCGTTTTAGTTAGTTGAGGTAACTATAACTCGCGCCCCCGCAATGCACTGCTGATGACATCACATATTACATCACTCATGACATGGTCAGTGGCATCACTGATGACATCTCAAATGACATCACTGATGACATCACTGATTACATCATCCAGTGACTGTATGTTTCTGTAAAGTTTAAATATGTTTTATATATATATAGGCCAAGATGTATTGAAGAATGAGTGCGTGTATGAATGTCTGAATGGATGATTTAGTAGGTGCGTGACTGACTGTATAAGTGAGTGATTAAACGTGTCTTACTGAATGCATGGGTTAGTGACTAAACTGTGTGAATGTCTGTATCAGTCTGTCAGTTGGTGTGTAAGCAGCTGCATGGGTTGGTGAGTAGCTACATGAGTGTCTATATGGGTTATTGATTGCTTGTCTGAGTATCTGTATGGGTGCCTGAGTGTCTGTGTGGGTGGGTGGGGGGTGTGACTTTGTGCATAGATGTGTGAGTGGGTGATTCACTGGGTGTATGGGTTCAAGAGTGCGTCTGTGAAGGGCTGTATGGGTGGGTGAGTGTGTGTATTGGTGTGTTGGTGAGTGTTTAGATGTTTCAGCGGTACATGTGTGAGTAAAAACATATGTGAAAGGCAGTATATGTGAGTGTTGGACTATATAAATGACTATATGTGAGAGTGAGTGATTGTGAGAGTGGCTGTATGGATGAGTGTGTGCTTGTGTGAGTGATTGTATAAGAGAGTAAGTATGTGTTAGTATCTGTATGAATAAGTGAGGTGGTGTGTGTATAATTGTGTAGGCGAGTAAATGCGAGTGTGATTGATTCTTTGCATGACTGACTATGTGTGTGACTAACTGTGGGAGAGTGACAGTGTGTGACTGTCTGTATAGGTGTATGAGTGCATATGATAGTGCTGTATTGATGAGTGACCGCATGTATGAGTGACTGTATGGGTGAATGAGTAGATGTGTGTGTAGACCTAGGAATCAGTGAGTGGGTATGTGGTAACTGATATTGGTGTGTCTTTGGTTTCGAAAATGGTAGTCTGTATTTTAGAGTGGGTGTATCAAAGATTATATTAGGGTGTGAGGAGGTGCATCAGATTATCACGTGGATGATGTCATCAGTGATGTCATCAGTGATGTCATTTGAGATGTCATCAGTGATGTCATCAGTGATGTCTCTGACCATGTCATGAGTGATGTAATATGTGATGTCATCAGCAGTGCATTGCGGGGGCGTGAGTTATAGTTACCTCAACTAACTATAACGGCCGAATTTCTCTGGTTTTGTACGAGTGAAATGTCAGACTAACTATAACATCCCTGAAACCTGTGGTTTTTTCAGTGAGTATCTGAGTTTTTTAAATGCTAATTTCTAACTATAACGTCCCTGAAACCTGTGGTTTTTTCAGTGAATTTCTAAGGTTGTTTAAATGGTAATTTTTATCTATAACGTCCCTGAAACCTGTGTTTTATTTCAGTGAATTTTTAAGGTTTTTTAAATGCTAATTTCTAACTATAACGTCCCGTAAACCTGTGTTTTTTTCAGTAAAATTCTAAGGTTTTTTAAATGCTAATTTCTAACTACTCCTAGATAGGTAAGACATGAGCAGATAGAGAAAGAAAGGCACAGAAAGAAACAAGAGAAGTGAAGAAAGAAGCAAGAGAAGTGCAGAAAGAGGCAAGAAAAGTGCAAAAAGAAGCAAGATAGGTGCAAAAAGAGGATGAAAGGTGCAGAAAGAAGCAGGAGAAGTGATGAAAGAGGCAAGAGAGTTGCAGAAAGAAGCCATAGAAGTGCGGAAAGAAGCAAGAGAGGTGCACAAAGAAGCAAGAGAGTTGCAAAAAGAAGAGAGTGAGGTGCAGAAAGAGGAAGAAAGGCGCAGAAAGAGACAAGTGAGGTGCAGAAAGAGGCAAGAGAGGTGCAGAAAGAGTCAAGAGAGGTGCAGAAAGAGGCAAGAGGGGTGCACAAAGAGGCAAGAGAGGTGCACAAAGAGGCAAGAGAGGTGCAGAAAGAGGCAAGAGAGGTGCAGAAAGAGCTAAGAGAGGTGTAGAAAGAGGCAAGAGAGGTAAAGAAAGAGGAAGAAAGGCGCAGAAAGAGGCAAGTGAGGTGCATAAAGAGGCAAGAGGAGTGCAGAAAGAGGTAAGAGAGGTACAGAAAGAGGCAAGAGAGGTGCAGAAAGAGGCAAGAGAGGTGTAGAAAGATTCAAGAGAGGTGCAGAAAGAGACAAGAAAGGTGCAGAAAGAGGCAAAAGAGGTGCAGAAAGAGGTAAGAGAGGTGCAGAAAGAAGAGAGTGAGCTGCAGAAAGAGGCAAGAGAGGTATAAATACGTATATATTCAATCTCCTCTCACTCTTACAAGGAAGGAGTCAGCACTCAGGTTGTAGTTTGGAAGTATTTAATCTGCAATGGATGTGATCCAGTGTTTTGGCTCATCCGAACCTTGATCACGATACAAGACGTCATTGTAGCTTCCTTATTTAAATGTACAAATACCTCCAGTTGCCAACATTAACAAAGGACCACATATTACATTAAACTGACCTTGGGCGAAGTTTGCGTAGTCGCGCTGCGCAGAATTTTGCAAAGTCGCAAAAAAACTCCGCGTGCTTCGTGAAGTTCCGCGAGCGCGCGGAGTTGCTTCTTCTGCCTGTTCGCGATGCGTTTTTCCTGTTTGGGAACACGTATTGCGTGTTCGGGGACGCTTTTTGCGTGCTCGGGGGAAATATCGCGCGAACTTACCCATACGGTCGCCAATGGGTGCAGCCATCTTGTTTTTCACTTTTTGCTGTGGTTCTGGGGCCTGGTTTTCTATCCTCCCTGTATCTTTTCAATCCTTTCTTTCTAGAAACTTTTTTTTGATCTATTTTATTTATTATCTATCCCTCTCTATTCCTGATTCTATATTTTGCATTTTTTCCTACTTTTGTGTGTTTTTTACTGCGTTTTTCACTCTTTTTTTATTACTTGCTTTTTTCATTTCTTTTACTTACTTTCTTAGCTCCTACCTTTTCTTTTCCCCCCTGCCTGTCCCAGAACCATGCTAAAGAGTAAGGGCAAGACCCGGAGTCTGAGCCGCGGCGCCCACAAGGGGTGCAGCCTCGGCGCCTATTCAGTGAGGTGGAGGTGGCCGCACTGGGGTTTTTTGTACAGCGCCACCTCCCCTTAACCCTGGAAGCAGGCGGCATTCCTGGGTCTGGGTACATGCTCCAGGAGCGTCACCGGTGGTGGGGAAGGGTGAGCCGGGCAGTGTTTTGCTGCTCTGGGGTCTGGCGCACCCATAACCAATTGACGCACCAGTGGTCCGATATCATGGACCGGGAGCAGGACCTGCTGGACCTGCTAGGTATTGAGGTCCCAGGGCTTGGTGAGTAGCTATACAATATAACTACTTTGTGTTCTTCTGTTCTGTGTTATATTGCGAATATTATTTTTTCCGCAAATAGCTAACATGCTTCTACTGCTGCTTACATGCAGGTAACCTATGTTTAAAAATCTTATATTATGTGATTGTTACTTCCAGACAGGTGTTCGGCGCTACTAACTCTTCGTACTTGTTTGCAACTTTGCGCTCACTTGGGCTGGTTAGGTTAGAGAATTTAAGTTAGGTAGGTAATCCAGATAGGGAAGACTCCAGTCCTTTCTTTTGCCCTGTCAGGCTGTCCTGTCTCCTCCTGTCACTAAGATAGTGGTAGTAGTTAGTTAGTATTATTTGGTAATTTAGCGCCGAGCGGCCTGCGTGACGGGTCCTCTCACATGACTTCAGTCCTAGTACAACCTTTTGTAGTTCTTAAAGTGAGTGAATAGCAACCAACCAATTTGGTGTATGCAATATGCATGCGTCCATCTATGCATTAATAAGAAGAATAAATGAAGACTAATTGACCCGTCAAAGGGGGTTGTTGGAGTTGAGACGGAGAGATGATTGGGAATGAGATTGGAACTTAGAAGCAAATATAATTTTTTTGCAATTCATTCCAAAGTCTGGAATAGACGGGCTAGGTATGTTTAGGATTCAGGAATCGGAATTGAAATGTGGAATAATAATGATCGGATGGTACTCAACTGCGACTCGATCATTTTTTGTCTCTTTCTTTACATGATGATCAGCATCCAGGGGCAAGAAGAAGACTGGGGGAGCTGGCAGTGCAGCGGGTGCGGGAGCTGGAGGGGCCTCCCAGGAGCAGCAGGAAGCAGCCTCAGGCGCCAATGGCTCTGCTGCTGGCCCCAGTAAGTCCTCCTGGTGTTGTTATATTATATTTATTTCCCTAACTTTTACCGCTCTATTATTTCCATTTCCTAATTTTAATTTTTCCAAAATCCTCTTCAATCTATCTGTTTCTAAATTCTTGTTTTTGCTCCATTACCTACTACTAAGTACTAGTACTACTACTAACATTGTTTCTTCTAGTGTCTGTGTCTTTTTTACATTAAATCAAACTGCATCTGACTAATCTCTGCTCTGACTCTGTATTAGTCTGTCTGTAGCTTGCTTTCATCATGGTTTCACTCAGCTTTCCCTCTCCCCTTATATGTGGATTGCCTAGTAGTGGTACTGAAAGACTCAGAGAACCCATTGGTCCTAGGCTACTACTAGTACTAGTAAGGACTCCTTACTACTACTTAGCACTAATGTGCTGTGCAGATTGCACGCCCAGGTAAGGTATTATAAATATCCGCAGGTTTGTGAATTGTGAGATGAATGAGAAGGCTTTAGTTTCTTTTACTGTCTCATCATGCTCAATCAGTAATGGTGGTCACAGGACACCCCAAAGTGGTGTATTTTACTTTTTGTAATCCAGGCCTAGTACTTTTTTTAGTAGCAGCAATTGATTGTGAACAGTAAGACTGAACAACTGTTACAGTGCACCATGGCTGGAAGGAAGTATGAGGAGTAGGAGGACGGCACCATTATTTTCCAACTAAGAGAGACCTCATGTCCGCCCAGTTGGCCACTCTTTCTTCTTTTCAAAAAATGAGATGCACCAATAGCTCTAGTCACTGAGTCCAGTCCTTTGGGTTGTCCTCTTCTTGAGAGGCTTTTCAAAAATTGCCACCAACAAAATGCCCAGCCAGATATTAGTTAGTTATTTTGATAGGACATACTGTCTACTGTACTCTAGTATCCGAATTGTAGATAGTGATGTGCGTGGTGTATTTATGTATTATTAATTATGTATTTTCTATCTTGCTAATAAGAAAAATAAATAGGGGAGGCCTATATTAGATGCCATATATACGCCTCCCCTATTTATTTTTCTTATTAGCAAGATTGAAAATTTGCTTTTTTTCCCAGGCGTACCGACTACCAATGCCGGGGCGAACGGCGAGGGCCAGGCCACTCCGGAGGGAGTGGATGCGGCAGCCACAGGGGGTGAGCCAGCAGCAGTGGCGGGCGGTGGTAAGTCATATATCCTTAATTATTGAGAATGATGAATACACTCGCTGCAAGGGTGTACAGCACTCAGTCAGTACTAGTACACTGAACTTCAGCTGAGGCTAAGTTGTTGTTTTGAACACTGAACAGTTGAAGAAGACACCCTTTACTTAAACATTAGCATTAGCGGCGGGGGTTGAGTAACTAATGGCATATTCTATCTTCAACTCAGCAAAGACAGTTTTATGACAAAGACAAACAGTCAGACGACATGTATGACTCCAGAGAAGGATGCATGGGTGAAGGAAGGGGCCTCAGGATGCATAGGTGGCGGATAGAGATATAGGAAAAGGATGCATGGGAAGGATGGGTGAAAGGTGAAAGAGAAAGCAGAAAGGATGCCTGTCTGGGTGAGTGAACTGTATGGGTGAAAGGAATCCTCCGGGGGGGGTTTGAGGGGTCAAACTCTAAGGCAAGCAAGGACACATGGCATGGGTGGTGGTTGGTATTTTATTATATCTATGACAAATGTATGTTGTTTGTGTCGGTGAAAGCCGGTTTATGATAGCCATGTTTGGATGGATGGATGCCTGGATGGTATCATAGTAGGTGAAAGCAGAGTCAGACTGGATGAAGAGAATGTAAAAGAAAATTAAACCGTGCCAGAGTACCAAAGCCAAGGGTGAAGAAGATTAAGAATAAAATAATAATAATGCTAGAAGAGCAAAGCACTGAATGTAAATGCACTTTATGTAAATGAAAAAACAAGCCCTGGGAAGAACAAGGACTGTTTTTTTGCAAGGTTTTTTATTCAAAGGTTTGAGGTTGTACTTGTATTTCAGAATGGAATACTCCCTTAACTCACAGTTGTTTGCAGCTAAGCACAACATAATATTGTGCATGACTATACCCTACCCATAATCGCCTCCCTCCGACTCCGAGGCCCACTTCCGCTCCAGTCCCCTCCCTGTGTCAGCCATGGGTGGCCTATCGGCTGCATGGTAAGTAACTAGTACATACAAATCACTCAGTATGTCATCATTCATCATCACGTGATTGACATGATGTTGTGCCCCCGTTTCTCCACATCCATAAGCATGTCATCATTAACCATCATCATGTGCCTTATATTATTGCAGTAGTGTGACATTTTCTGAGCATTTGCCATTGATCTAACAGAGTATGGCCGTACTGGAAATATATAATTGTGTAGGTCAGCTGCCCCACATGCAGAGTAGTAAAGTACATGAGTCTGCGACACGAGTATGTCTGTAGGGCACAAGCTGGCTGAGCTGGCATGCATTGCCTACAAGATTAATTGTGCTAAACAAGAGAGAGAAAAAGAATACTTCTACTCTACTCCATAGTGCCTGAAAGTATTATCATCACATCCAAATCTTAGGGGCAGAGGAAGTGAAGTGAGGAGGAGAGGATATCACAACTGCTAGTGCTACTACTGTGCCACTATAATTTTTATGTGTGTAATTTAATTTTGTGTTATGGTTTTGCTAAGAGTATTGGTTACAATTTTCTTTTTTTTTTCTTTCTTGATATAGCTACTCCTTCCCAATCCCAACCCACTAGGCAGGAGTTGGCTGCCAGGGCCCGGCAAAGGAAGCTGGAGGCCATCCGTGACGAATATCGCCGGCTGGTTGTCCTGGCGGAGGAGGAGGAGGCGGCAGCTGCAGCTTCTTCCTCCAATGCCCCGGGGCCCAGCCAGCCCCCCGTGCCTCCGGTGGTACGGCGCCGTGCTCTGGCAGCCGCCCACCGCCCATCCACATCTACTGCTGCACACCCCTGTTGTACCTGCAGGAACTTTCAGCGCCGCATGGTCCTCAGGGTCGCGCCTGGAGGCCAAGCTGGAGGAGGTCCTGGCAAGGACTAGCTGGCACCCCCGCCGCTAATCATCACCTCAGTTGGACTCTTGTCTTGCCCCTTTTTTAATCTTTTTTTTGGTGGGTGGGATTTTGGGACTAGTTGGGGAACCTTGGGGTTGACTTTTTCTTGGACTTCTTTCACCATGGACATTTATTTAATTTACTACTGGACATTGGTTTTGGTTAGGGAGGAGGGGTGGGTGAGGTGTTGTGGGTTTTTCTTAGACTATAATTGTTAGGGTAATAAATTTATAGTTTTTCAATACATATGATGCCAATCTTTTCTGGGGGGGTTAATCTTTTGCGTCACCTTGTTTGTTTCCCCCTTTTGCTGCAGGGCCGCAGCCAGTTTTTGAAATCTGCCAATAGTGTAACACACCGACAGATAGATGCAGTAGTATCCTCACTTACTACTGTCAGTCTCTCCTCCTAGTCTATGCATTGTGCAACTAAAACCCCTTTGTAGTATGTACTCGGAAGGATGTGGGACGGGTGTGTGAATTAATCAATTTCCATAGTATATACATTATTGACTCCCCCACAATTCTTCTCTTACCTGCGATTGATGTTTAGGCAAATCAATGGCTGCATGGTGATGGTTTGCTTTCCTAAGGTGCCATGGTGGGTGGTGGTAGCAGTAGTAGACAGTTGCATTTGCAAAAAAAGAAAATGAGACAAGTCAGTCACCTGAGGGAGACTAGGGAACGAGTAGTAGAAGTACAGTAAGTAGTAAGTACACAAGAAGAAGACTGCCAAACAGGAAGAAAGTGATGATGAATGATATTGATATTAAGCAATGATAAAGTAAAATAAAACATAATGGTGGCAGGGAATGATAGCCTAGTACAATTTACAACAACAAACTGAAGTAGTTGACTCGACCTATGAAGTGGACAAGCGTAACCTTTACTTTAGTGCAGGATGATAAATCCATGACGGCAATTAATAATTAGTTAATATGTTCCTCTGGGAAAAAAGAGAATAGCGAATACTACTGAGCATTGGTGGGCTCTGGGCAATCTAATCTGTTGCCAGTGTGGCTGATATATATATATATATATATATATATATATATATATACACTTAGAGCAGAAGAAGATCCTCGCCCTGCCTTGAGTTAGTGTTGCTTTCACCACATCCGCCCCAGCAAGTGTGTGATCAATTATTGGTGTATATTTAATTTAGTCACACCTCAATAAATAAATCACACAGCCCGGGGGAAGAGGGTTAGGGTTTGATGAATGGTTGGGAAGGGGTATTTGAGGGAAAGGTTTGACAAAGACAAACAACAACACACAATCTTGGCAGACGACCATCATATTTATAAATCTGTTAAGGGAGAAAAAGGAAATGCATGCATGATGATGACTTGATGGTTAATGATAAGTAGTACTAGACTAGTAGACAGTACAGGGCAGCAGTATATTATTAATTATTATTATTATGCAATTGCCTTGCCTGTCTGCCCTCAGAGAGACCAAAATTACATACAGTTTATGTTCTGTTGTACCGGGCTTCCTTTTAAAGAAAATGAAAAAATAGCTGTAGGGAATCAGGATCAATTATAAGCAAAGAGCAAACATAATATAAACAACAACACACAGTCGTAATGATTGAAGAGAAAAAATGAATCAAATTAATTTAAAGATGATGAATGATACTGTCTAGGTTACTGTATGTTATCCTGGTCAAATTGGGGAGTTGCATCTCGGCATTCCTCTTGGTCCTCCCTTCCATGGACGCTCTGTCCACCAATCTTGGGTGCCACTGCCTGCCAGGCGGATGCGGATTGGTAAGGTAAGTGTGAGTTGTTTTTCCCAGTATAGCACAGGGTAAAGGCTGGCCTGTAAGTGTAGATGGAAAAACAAAAGGGATGTTGAAAAATCAAGGAGAAAAAAAATGCATGAATTATGGAGGAGTGCAACGCAAGAACACTTTCAGAGGCGGCATGGCTAAATCATGTCTACTCTGTTTCCAGCATTAACCTACAACAACAGGAAGAGCAGGCCCGTGGCCCCACCCAACCTCCACTTTGCTTAGATTTTATTTGACTGAGCCAGACAGAGCACACATATACAGCAACTTAGCATTTTCCAAATTAAGTAACTAAATCATTCAAAGCACCGCTGTCAGTCATGTTAACCACTTGACTACACTCGACTCGACTGAGTCGACTCCACCACTACACAGAGATGTAGGTCTGCTGTGGTTGTTGTTGACTTGTTTACCTTTTATGCCACTTCATGAAACGCGGCCCCGAGTTATGCCATCAATCATCTCCGATCCTACTGACTGACTGCGAAGAGTACTGGTCATCAGCATCATGGTGTATTGTACCGAGTGAGTCCATCCAGATTCCAGATTCAAAAATGCAATGGATCGGCCTGCAGTAGAAGTACAATTTTGTTATTAAACAACAAGAAGGGAAACATTGACTTGAGTCACTTTTAGTGTGTAGATTAAATACTAGTACACTTCGACTTCATGCACAACAACAACACAAACACCAATCACTCAGAGTCAGCATCCAATGCATGCCATCATTACCTGTTCCTTCTCATCTTAAGTTAAGGGGCAGTCCCTCTCGGCTCGGAAAGGAGGATAGCTATAGTCATCATGTCCCACTTCTTTTGGAGGAACTCGACGAGGCAACATTTCTTGTACTATTCTCCATCCAATGTCTGGCTTGAGGGAAATGGATTTAGGGCGAGTCAGGAGGATGGAGCAGGACTTGGAGGAGTGGACTTAAATGCACACAGCTGCAACTCCAATATGCCAATAAAAAGAGAAGACGGTGGTGATGGATTTGTTGTGATTCGAACCAGAAAGACAGAGACACACACAAATAATAAAAGTAAATAAGTAAGAAAGAAAGTAACAAGATGAAAGCCTAGTTGTCAGGGAAGTATAGCTCGTCCTCAAACTCTGGTGGTTGAACCAGAAGTAGGTAATCATCTAACACACTACTTCCGTCACCTAAGTCGCTGTCCTCACCTTCCTGCTGTGATTCATGTATTTTGTAATTCTCTGGTATAAAGTGCTGATTTATTTTGGTCATGGTTAACCTCTCCACGTTTTTGGGCGAGAGACGGGCCCTTTTCACTGTTACAATGGCACCAGCAGCACTGAAAACACGCTCAGAAGAGACACTTGCGATAGGGCAAGCCAGATAGTTTATCGCCAGCCTGCTGAGCACTGGCCAGTGGCGCCTTTTCCCATACCAATACACCAATGGGTTTTGATCAATGTAGACCTCTGTTGGGTCATCCAGATAGGCCTGGACCATCCGCTCAATGCTCAGGGGTGCTCCGCCTTGCTGGGCCTCTTTTGCCTTTGCATCACCACTGGACCTAACAAGCCCTTGCTGTAGATACCAATCTTGTGCCGATTTTACTGGGGCTGATGATCCTGTTCTTGCTGTTGTTGATAGTGTTGGTGACTGCTGTGAGCCAAACGCACTGCCCTCAGGCTCTGAAGTTGAACTTGACGCCGGATGCCCTGCTGCAGTACTTGTTGTGGGTTGGAGTAGCAGGCATTTAATTACCAGCCGTTCCTTTTCCAAGTCACTGGCTGCCTCAGCTATCCAAGTTTTGTACTGGGAAACATCCACTTCTGAAAAAGGAATTAATGTCTTAGTGTTCAGTGCTGATTTGTACTGTGGATCCAGAATTGTGGCACAAATGTAATGTTTGTCTGACACAATGTTAGTTTGCACCCTTATATTTTCAGCTAAGTGAAGGGCTAAGCTCTCCACCAAGTCATATGCTTCTTTTTTTCCTCCACACCTGCGTACGTTTCAGACACCGCCTTCAGCTGTTGCTCTAGCATGTCCAACAATTGGATAGCTTGGCCCATAGTACAGTCCTCTTTGCTGACTTCACGTGTGAAGAGCTCGAAAGGAAGTAGCATCTCTGTCAGGCATTTAACTAGGCCCCATTGGTCCATCTCAACGGTCATGCCTTTCACAGTAGCATCCCCTAGTCTTTGCATGACATAGTCATTGATTGGTCTGTACTGATCAAACAGACGATCGAGCATGTAATAAGTTGAGTTCCAACGTGTTGGCACCTCCTGGATGAGTGCTTTGACTGGCATTCTATGCTCACGTTGAATGATCCTCAGCTGCTTCCGGGCTTTAAAAGAATGGCTGAAATGTGTGCATATTCTTCTGCAGGTGGTCAGTAAGTTGCTGACTCGGTCTTCTTTTTTCAGAAAGTCTTGAACAATGATGTTAATGCAGTGCGCCAAACACAGGACCCTGAAATAGCCACCAGTGCGCATGGCCCTAACTATATTACTGCCATTGTCCATGGCAACAAAACCAATGTTAAGCCCTCTTGGGTGCAGCCATTCAAAGACCTTGCAGTTAAACTCTTCCAAAATGTTTGATGTTTGCAGCAGTATGAGATTTCTCCATGGCGAACATGGCTACAGTTGCATGTTTACGAGTGGCATTAAAAATCTCAGCAGTGTCAACAACACCTGCTGCAGATATCTTTTCTCTAACCCCCACAAAAGAGATCCAGTGTGCAGTGATGCACATGTAATCAGTGGCTTGGCAACTGGTCCACATGTCTGTTGTGAGGTGGATATTGTGAACAGCACTCTGCTGAAAAGCTTGTCCAAGCAATTCCAGCGCGTCGTGATGTAGTGCTGGAACAGCAACTCTGGCGAAATAGGACCGGCTGGGAACCTTCCATTTTGGGCAGATGGCTGTCACAAATTCCAGAAAACCCACCCCTTCCACAAAAGAAAAAGGGAGAAGGTCCAGCGCTAACCTTTTCGCCAGCTTCGCATTGTACAAACGTGCCGTTGGGTGGTTGCGTTCGTACTGCCCCTCCGACCTAAGCATGCTGACAATGGTAGGCTGGATTTTTTTCCTTTCTGGTGCGGCTGATGCAGGTGACTTCTTGAACCCAGATGTTGTTGTTAGGCTCAACGACGAACCTTTTTTCATTGCGGTACTCTGTTGCCTTGGTGTCTCAGCCTGACTCTTAGTACGGTGCCACTGAGATGTTGCTGAGGATGATGACGAGGTGGGTGGTAATGGTACCACTGCACTGCTGGGGACAGGGATACTTTGTGTACCAGAGAAAATGTCTCCCTCTTGTTCACCTTCCACCACGATCATATCTTCTTCTTCTGCTTCTTCATCCCCACCAACAGCAAAGGGTGCAGTTTTACTTTTTGGGCCGCTAAGGAGCGCCTCCCACTGGATCATGTGGTGTTTTTTCAGATGGGTTGTTTGGCCTCCGGTACCATAGTTTGTACCAAGCTTACCCCGACTAACACTTTGTCGACAAATTGAGCATATAGCAACGTTCTCCTCCTTACTGCTAACCGAAAAGAAGTCCCAAACTGGGGAGGTGAACTTTCTTGCGCTGCTGGAGGTGCCACTTGCAATGCCGGATGAACTGGAGGGTGTGCCTGGAATTTGACTCTGTGCAGTACCACTACCTACTGAGGTGGTGGTTGTGCTGGATGTAGGTCCCTGCCGGGCCTTTGCAAATGCAAATATGGAAGCTGGAGGTGGTGGTGTTGGTGTTATCTGTGTTGGTGGTATCCGTGCCACATCCCTCACAGCAATTTGGGATGGGGTAATAATGTCGGTCTCCATCTCCACTGGGGAGGGAGTGATGTTCATGATGACTGGCTCGTCATCATCCTCCTCTTCCACATCTACCTCCATAACTCAAAGGCTTTCTGGAACCTTCCTTTTCCCTAGCTTTGTCTCATGGCGTGCCTCACTCTCAGACTGAGCTGGTGACTTCCAAGTGGCATCTAGATCATCAGAAGGGGGGCTTGAAGAAGAAGTTGATGGACTAACCCTCCTTTTCCTTGCTGGGGATCTGGAAGACAATATATCTTCTGAAAGAGTGGCTTGCTCTTCTTCTTCCTCTGCAGGAAGCTCGATTTCCTTAACTGCCCCTACTTCGGGAGGAACAACTACTATTGTGGGCGGTAGTTGCGGCTGTTGTTGCGGGTGTTGTTGCAGTTGTTGTTGCCCACTTATCTGCTGAGTTTCCTCCTGCGCTGATTGGGTACTACTTTGCGATAACGATAAGTCAATTTCAACATCACTGCTCGTTGGCGTTTTCGCAATTAGACTGGCTGCCTCTGCGACACTCATGGGCTTGGGCCTAGGTTGGTGGGGTGGGCCCACTGATGCGGAGGTGCTGCTCCCAGCTTGCTCCCCGGACACCGCTGCTGCAGGATTACTTTTTTGTTTCCCAAAAAACATCCTGGGCGGCACACCAGTCTTGGTAAGTGCCACTTCTTCCTTCTTCTGTTCCTTCTTCTCACTGGCAACTTTCTTGGTACTGGAGGACCTGGTACCTTTCTTTGGGGCCATCTTCTTCAGATGTCAGCAGGACGCAGTTGCACAAGTTGCAGAGATGTCTGTGGTCACACGTCACGTGACGTTGTGCGCAGCAGGACTTCTGTCTGGCAGTACAACGGGTGATGATGACACCTCCTCCTCAGTCTTTTGTGCACCTAAAAGCAAAGCTTGCTAAACAACACAGCTTTTTTTTTTTTTAACATTTGTTTATTGATCAGCTTGCATAAAACACTGCAGGTCCTCACGCAGGAGGCCAATGTGGACATCAAGAATCAATAATAGTACAGGCGTTTGTTTATGCCCGTAGAACAAGGTAACAACCCCCAAAACTCCCCACCACCCTCCAACCCGTTATCCCCAAGGCACTGAGAAGAGAAAAATCATGACCCCAACGGAGCATCTCATCACATACAACAGTATTACAGCAAAGGGCAGTCCCAAGAATTGACACAGCGAGAGCATCAGATTACATCATCTATTGTACAACAGGTTTTGTAAGAAGATACACAGAGAGCGGAGGCCAAAAGTCTTTGGGGCGGGAAGTTTCGGGCAATTCCTCAGCATGGGTCTCAAGTTGCTCTTTGCAGTACAGCAAGTCCCGGACCCACTTATTCAGAGTTGGGGTGAGTCTAGAGCCCCAGCACTGTGCCACCGCTCTTTTAGCTAATAAGGTCGAGACCGCTACCAGTCTACGATTACAGGGCTTTAGATTCTTTACCCACCCTAGCAGGCAAACCTCAGGGGTACATTGCACAGTTTCCGACACCACCTTCGTAAGCAGGCTTGTAACCTTACCCCAAAAACTGTATATACCTTTGCAGTTCCATGCGAGATGCAAGAAGTCTGCATCCATCTGTCCACAACGAACACAGCAGGAGCTCTCCCGCAGACCAAACCGCATCAATTGCATCGGGTATAGTATAGCTGGTGCAGGTATTTAAAATGGATGATGCGGAGGTTGCAATTTGCTGTTAGCCGGCCAGTGAGAACACAGCATAACCTCAACATCTCCGGTAACAATGAGGTCCCCAGTAGTGCCACCCATTTGTTATAGGGGAGTCTAGCTGTTCTCTTTCCCTGAGAGACGCCGTATACAATTTCGAGATCAGGCCTGTGCGATCCGCACCTGCTAACACCGCCTGCAGTGCTAACAATGGCTGGGGTTCTGCTGGGTAATCGGGGTAAATGGAACGTATAGCCTGCCTCACACGCACGTATGTGAACCCGAGCATAAACCCTCGGTCCCTATCACCCTGTATATTAGAGAGCGATCTGAACTGGCCTTGTTTATAAAGGTCCCCCAATAGAGTTATTCCCACCGCGCTCAACGCTTTAAGGGCAGCCGGCTCTTTTGCAGCAGAGATTTCTGGGTGCGCAGAAAGCGGTAACCTTGGGGCGTAGAGATACTGCAATTGTGCACGCGTCGCCAGCGTCTTCCACGCCCATGCCGTACAAAGTGCAGGGTTTATTTCAGTTCTTGGTCCACCACCCCCACCAGACAAGGCGGTCGCAGCCAGAGCCATCGGGTGGACTGCGTCAGCTTCAATAGCTACATGCGGCTGGAATCGTTGTGGGAAGAACCAGTAATGTGCAAACAGGGCCTGTGCACAAAGATAGTAGAGGCGCATGTCAGGGGCTTCAAAGCCTCCCCTCTCAAACGGCAATACCAACAACTCCCTGCTGCATCGGGCCTTCTTGCCGCCCCACACGAAGGAGAGTAGTGCTGACTGGAGTGAGTTGAACAACGCAAGATTAAGGCGGATGGGGATATTAATGAACAAGTAAAGAAGTTTGGGCAAAATTGTCATTTTGACTACTGCGATGCGATCCGCTAAAGAGAGCGGGAGTTTGGCCCATTGCATCGCTCGTTCCGTGATTTGGACCAGGGCCCGGCCATAATTTTCCGAGACAACTACCTCAGGGTCCCTGTGAAGCCATACCCCTAGATACTTTACTGGGTCAGTTGACCATGTTAGTGGAAAGTCTAGCTCAATGCATCGCGTACCAGCCGTGAGGGGGAACACCGTCGATTTTGCCCAGTTGATGCCGAGCCCTGAGAAGCGTTCGAATTTTATATATTCGCGAAGCAGTTCTTGGAGAAATGTCGCAGGTTCCCGGACATACAGAAGCATATCATCGGCGTACAATGGGCGCTGTCTAAATCTTAGTGCTGCTGGTGTGTGATTTGGCAGAGCTTGCAAGCCAGTGGCTCCAGAGCCAGCGCGAAAAGCATCGGTGATAGGGGGCAGCCCTGCCGGGTGCCACACCGAATAGGGAACGCAGTAGATACCCAGCCATTGACCTGGACACGCGCAGCCGGCGCCTCATATAAGAGGTGTATCCACTTCAAGAAAAAGGGAGGTAGCCCCATTCTGAGTAGGACAGTGAACATAAACTCCCACTGCAGGGAATCAAATGCTTTTGCTGCGTCGAGTAACACAGCAACCACTTGAAAATCGGCCTCAAAGTAATGTAGGGTGGAGAAGACTGTGCGCAAATTGTGCGCCGTAGAGCGTGCAGGGACAAATCCCGACTGATCCGGGAGGACCAGGTTAGGGATGAGGGGTTGAAGCTGACTGGCAATCATTTTTGGCAAAATTTTGGCATCAATATTTATGATGGAGAGTGGGCGGTAGGAATCGCCATAATAACGCGCAGTAAAGCGCCGTGACCTATGCGCTAGCTCCTGATCTGCTGTGTCATTATATTCTGTTACCAACTCACGTATGGTAGCTAGTATAGGTGAGGCTGGGTTTTGGGCATATTCGCGCTCTAAAGCGGAAATATTGTCAGCCAGTGTATGCATCCGACGTCGTAGGTCTTTTAGAACCCCCGCCTGCGCTCCCATGCAGATACCCCTGATAGTTACTTTAAATGCCTCCCACAGGGTCCCAGGGCTGTCCACTGAACCTGCATTTTCTTTAAAAAAATCACTAATGGCCGCGCCCACTGTGCACCTGAACACCTGGTCCGTAAGTGAGGAGGGCTGCAATCTCCATTGAAATGGGGGCGCTCACAAGTGGGAGCACGCATCTCTAAGAGCACGGGGGAGTGGTCCGATAATGTTTTGGCCAAGTGGCGAACATCTACAACCCATGTGCATGCTATCTCTGAAAGGAGCCAATAGTCCAAACGGAACCATGTGCCATGCACCGTAGATATGAATGTGCTTTCGCGGATTCCCGGGTGCCGAATGCGCCAAATATCTTGTATAGCCCCTGCATCTAAAAAACCCAGTAGCGCCTCAGACGCCTGGCTATGTCGCGGCGCACCACTTCCCTGTCTGTCGAGTTGTCCGTCTAAGCAGACATTGAAGTCGCCGCCCCAGAGCAATTCAGCCGAAGGAAATTTTGAGATGCGGCGCCAAACATCTGTGAAAAAGGAGGGGTCGTCAACATTTGGGCCGTAGACATTCACTAAAAGGACCCCCACCCCCCCAAGATGACCATGGACCAACGCCACCCTGCCCTGTGTATCCGTTTCCGTGTGGAGCACAATGAAAGGGACCCCTCTTTTCACCAAGATCATCACTCCCCAAGCGTAAGAGGAGTAAGAAGAGGCAACCCTCAGCCCAGCCCAGCGAGCGCCAACATTCTTCTCCGATTGCTGTGTAAGATGCGTCTCTTGCAAGAACACCACCTGAACATCTAGTCTGTCTAACTGCACTAGCACTGACCGTATCTTCTTAGGACTATTCAAGCCGCGCACATTCCAGGTAAGGAACGTTATGTTACTGCCCATGGACTTGCAGAGTCAGATGTATTTAGTAGTGTGAGAGATAGTGTTGGAATCAGACCGAGGAGGTACAATAAAATTACAATAAAAAGTGCCCACTAACCCCCCTAATCCACCCTCCACAACCCCCCACCCACTTCAGCGACCCAAACTTGCTAAAGCCATCCCACCCCGGCATTAACAATCCCCAACATGGAGAACAACAGATGCAGAACTGTTTTTGGGGAGCACCCATGGGGGGAACACCAGAGTGCTACGAACCTCCTACGTGGCAGGAGGTGGCTGATCAGGTAAAGGAAATGTGCAATGATTTACAAGCAAACGTCAATAAGCATTGCATCAACATGTGCAATCCGAAGTGGTGCTGTCTCTACAAGGCAGCTGGACTAGGTGAATGAGTATTGCAATGTATGCGGTTAGCGTGATTATCCCCAGGGGGTGAAACAGTGAGAATTACTGAACCCAGCCCCATAAGTGGCCATCACTGGAGCTCGGGTAATCAGGAAGGCGCAGGAAAGCGGGACCAACCGTCCACCCGCCCCAAGGTTCGTAGTACCAGATCAGGAGGGAGAGAAACATGACGCTATTCGGGAATTTGGGACATAACCCTCTAATGGACCAGAATCTGGGGCGGAACCCACATCCCCGTCGGAATCGGGTCCTGCAACAGAGAAGAGTGAGCTTGCAGCATACAAACAGTACATGAAAAAGTGACAGGAAATAATCAGCAAGGTATGACCAGGCAACAATGCGAGTGGAGAGATCAAGCGTGACGAGTCCAGACACGTCATGGATGCCAGACAGTATCACAGCTATAGAGCAGACCTAGGTACACCATCACTGTTCCTCATCGTCGTGAGCCTCCGCAGTCTCAGATTGTCTACGTTTCAGCTTCTTGATGTGATCCATTGCCGCCTTAGGAGATGTGAAGATTTTACAATCCCCTTCCTGGCCCACCTGTAAGCGGGCAGGGTACAGCATAGCGTAAGGAATGCCTTCAGACTGCAAGAATTTTTTTACTGTACCAAACTCTCGCCTTGCTGCCTGGACGGCCACCGTAAAGTCCGGGAAGAAAGACAGAGCGTTCCCTTGGTGGTTAATTGCGCCCTTGTCTCTAGCGAGCCTCAAGATGACATCCCGGTCACGATAGTTCAATAGGCATTCTATTATAGGACGCGGTGGGGCACCTGGCACCGGTCTCGCCGCCAGAGAACGGTGGGCCCACTCCACTATGAGCATAGGAGATAGGTTGTCAGGGCCGAATATGTCCTTGATCAGGGATTCAATGAAAGTCTCCATTCTGCCAGTATTAGTGGACTCCGGTAGGCCCGTGATGCGAATGATGTTGCGGCGGGACCTGGCCTCCAAATCTTCATTCTTCACTTGAATAAGCGCTAACACCTTCTCCATGTGGAGGGCCTTGTCCGCTACCTCGCTCAGGCCATCCTCGTTTGTGGAGACGCGCTGTTCAATTTCACCCATCCTCACATTTTGTTTCTCAAGTTGGGAGGACATATGGTCAAGTCTGTGATTCACTGCCGCCATAGCCCCTTCGATGGATTGGAGACTCTGCTGCATGGCAAGCAAAGTTGATTCCAGCTTGGAGGGGCCCTCCCCAGGGACATCCGCCTCGGAGTCCGAGGCCGCTCGTTGCTGTGGCTTGGCGGATTTACGCGCCTCAAACGTGAGGCGAGGCTGCGTTTTGTCTGTGCGCCCCATGGTGGCAGAGAACAAGGCCAAGGTGGGCTAGTCTCCTCCACCGTCCGAACCCCGAGGTGCCCCAACAGCAGCCAGTAGATCCAGGAAGCAGCAGCCCACCACGCCGAGTTGGGCCTGCCAACTCTCGACCACCCTCTGGGGATTACAAATGAAGCAGGGGAACAGCAGTACACTAGGCCTCAGTAAATGCACACAGGCAGCTGTCACTGAAGTTCTGAGGCAATACGGGTTGACAACCCCGACCAATGCTGTCAGAATAATGTTGAAATTAAGTGAAATGAACAGGCCTCAAGAGCCACTTAACCTTGGACCGGTTGCAACTGGAGTGTGATCGAAATCCGTGGCCCTCGCAAATTGCCCCGGGGATATGCAGCAGGTCGTCACTGGCAGCGCAGGTGGGGCCTGGACGCTCAAAGTTGAGGGGGAAAACAGAAGTCAGAAGGAATGCGCCAGGGTGCACCAGGTCCCAACTCAGCCACTACGCAGGATCTCACTAGATCTCGCCGACTCAGAGCGCCCCACACCACACACACAGGCCGCAGCTTGCAGAGCGCGGCCTAACTCTCCGGCCCTCACCCACCACCGCAGCTAAAGGCCAAGAGCCCGGCCGCACCCCACTCACTGCCGCCTGCTGTCGGTGCTGTCCGTCCCACACAGCGTAGGGCTTATGGCAGCTGAAGACCGTCTCGCTCCCAGCCTGGGCACCCGGCAAAGTCTGCACCGATATGTGCAGTGAAAGCAGGCCGTGATTCCGCAGGCCCCCAAGAGTGCAGCGGCCCCAAGCCGGGACCCGACGCCCACTCTGGCAGTCAAGGGCAGGGCGCGCAGTCTCAGCCCCGAGCTCCGTCAGAATCCTCAGTTACGGGGCGGATGGTGGTGCGCCTCGCGGCCGGCCCCGGCTGTTGGAACTGGCATGATGAGAGGTCGCCCCCACCCCCACTCACAGGGCGACACCAGGGATCGGTCGCTGCTCCCCCCTCACGGCAGGATCCTCACCAGTAGGGCTCGCCTACCTGCCAGCGGAGCTCCGCATGGCGAGGCGAGGCAGCGGGGACAACTGCAATCAGGACGCGGCGGCCGCCATGTTTCTGCACTCCAGTTGCTTCTCGGGTCGCAATTTACAGCACGCGTGATGGCTTCAGAGCAACGCATCTCACTTCACCCGCTGCAGGATGTGCTCGCGTTGTAGGGCAGTCAGCGGCAAGCTCCGATGCAATTATTTTGGGCGGATAATGGACGGATTAGGACTCAGCCGGGCGGAGCAGCACTAAAGTGCGGCCATCTTGCCTGGCGCCCTCTAGCGCCCCGAAAAAAACCCAACACAGCTTTAATGCAAAAATGCAAAAACGAAAATCCACAGGGCTAAAAAAGGTTGGAAAGTTACACAACACAAGTACAACCACACCACACACACATCCAACAAAGGCATTTATTTAACACACATCAAAAAAGGGAAATACCCCCAAAAAAACACATTTTGCAATTCAATCCAATGCCATCTGTGCCCTAAATGATGTTTAAATTCAACAGACACCACAGAAACAGTTGGTTCATGCACCCATGAGTAGCTCTGGGCCTACTGGCTGAAAAGCCTATCGGCAGACTAGGCCACAAGCTTGCAGGCCTATGGCAAAAGCACACTGGCTGGCTCCACAAAATGGCTGCCAGCCACATGGCCAGGCCACCCACAACAACAAGAAAGGGAAGACAGACATTGCAGGCCTATGGCAAAGGCACTCTGCCTGGCTTCACAAAATGGCCACATGCCACATGGCCAGGCTACAACAACAAGAAGCATAAGCCAAGAGGAACAAAGGAAAGACATGCAGGCCTATATGGCAAAAGCCGCACACTACTAAACTACCACCACAAAATGGCCACCAGCCACATGGTCACTCACAGTCACAACAAGCAGGAGGCATGGAAAACAATGAACTCAAGCAGGCCTGTATTATATGGCCAGACAAAGGAAGCATGCTTGCTAAACAACACAGCTTTAATGCAAAAATGCAAAAACGAAAATCCACAGGGCTAAAAAAGGTTGGAAAGTTACACAACACTAGTACAACCACACCACACACACATCCAACAAAATTTATTTAACACACATCAAAAAGTGAAATACCCCCAAAAAACACATTTTGCAATTCAATCCAATGCCATCCATGCCCTAAATGATGTTTAAATTCAACAGACACCACAGAAACAGTTGTTTCATGCACCCATGAGTAGCTCTGGGCCTACTGGCTGAAAGGCCTATTGGCAGACTAGGCCACAAGCTTGCAGGCCTATGGCAAAAAGCACTCTGGCTGGCTCCACAAAATGGCCGCCAGCCACATGGCCAGGCCACCCACAACAACAAGAAAGGGAAGACAGACAATGCAGGCCTATGGCAAAAGCACACTGCCTGGCTTCACAAAATGGCCGCAAGCCACATGGCCAGGCCACAACAACAAAAAGCATAAGCCAAGAGGAACAAAGGAAAGACATGCAGGCCTATATGGCAAAAGCAGCATACTACTAAACTACCACCACAAAATGGCCACCAGCCACATGGTCACTCACAGTCACAACAAGCAGGAGGCCTGTAAAACAATGAACTCAAGCAGGCCTATATATGGCCAGACAAAGGAGGCATGCTAAACAACCCAGCTTTAATGCAAAATTGCAAAAACGAAAATCCACAGGGCTAAAAAAAGTTTGCAAGTTACACAACAACCACACCACACACACACATCCAACAAAGGCATTTATTTAACACACCAAAAAAGTGAAATACCCCCAAAAAAGACTGTTTGCAATTCAATCCAATGCCATCCATGCCCTAAATGATGTTTAAATTCAACAGACACCACAGAAAGAGTTGTTTCATGCACCCATGAGTAGCTCTGGGCCTACTGGCTGAAAGGCCTATTTATTGGGCCAGACTACTGGACTAGTGAATTAAATAAATATTGCAAATTGATTGCAAAAGTTGGAGAAAATGTAGTGAACTTTACAACATGTTTCATTTATAAAACAAAACTAGTAGAAAAATTACATACAAAGAAAAACTAGGCCCCTACTGAAACTACAGACGACCACCCACAACAATACATTCTAAAAAAACGATGAAAAGTACCAAAAAATGTAGGTGCAATGCCCCTATCAAACAAACAACACCAATTCTCCAACTTACTTGTAAAATCTCAAATCCAAAAGTCCTCAATTCCAATGATATATGATGCAGCAGGCACAAATAGTGATCCTTCCAGCTCCAAATCCAAATGAAAAGTGAACAGGACATGGACAAAGCACTGGGAGGAGCCTGCTGGACAGGAACAGGAAGTTGGAGACTCTGGGGCACTTCCTTCCCCTTAAAAAAAAGTAAAAAAAGAAAAAGGACTCCTTGCACAAAAAAGTACAGCCAAATGTCAATCTGAGGAGTTTTTTCATCCAAATCATCATTTTCGGGAAAGTTTTATGCTGCTCGAGAGATATTCTTCTCCAGATTGCAAATTCTGCGTGTTCGGCATCGCGATCTTCACGAAACTTCCGCCGGATGTCTGATGGCACGTCCGAATGACGTGTTCGCGATCGCACACTCTCGTGGGATCGCGCGGCCGGCTACCAAAATCTCGTGGCGCACGCGAATGGATAGGAAATCTCGTTGGCGAACGCTGGAATTCCAGTAAGTTGCTACCGCGTGCGTGAAAACGCATTTTGAAAGCGCGAACAAGAAAAAAACTATGCTACGCCGCAGATCGCAGAGTTTTCGGTAACTCCGGGTTCTACGCGGAACGCGGAGTTGCCGAAAATCCGCAAACTCCACAAGCGGAGCGGATTTTAACGCCCATGGTTACATTAAACCAAAAACCTGTCGGCCATATTGGCCTGGTCACGATGCGAAAATTCAGGAATTCATACAATAAAGAAACGAAAACAAGTGTTAATATGCACACAATGTCATTTCAGCATATCTTGCCCGTGACCGCCGTACCTGTATGTTCGTCAACGTAACTTGTTCATAATAAACATACTTACGATTACAAACATCAACATAAACAATGGACTACACATTACTTTAAAGTGAAAGGCTATCGGCCATATTGATCTGGGCACGTTGCGTATTATAGTGGTTCTTACACGAAAGAAAAGAAAAAAAAAGGGATGTTAATATACACACCCTATCCCTAAATAAAGTTCTAGCGATTAAAGTTCCATTCCATTCACAGCTCATTTGAGATGTCATGAGTGATGTCATGAGTGATGTCACTGACCATGTCATGAATGATGTAATGTATGAGGTCATAAGGGGTGCATTGCGGGGGCGTAAGTTTTAGTTAGCTCCGGTAACTATAACTGCTGAATTTCACTGGTTTTGTACGAGTGAAATCTGAGTCTAACTATAACGTCCCTGTAATCTTTGTTTTTTTCAGCGAATATCTAGTTTTTTTTAACGTTAAGTAAGATGCCTATCACAATGGGTGGTGGGGGGTTGGAAGCAGGGTCTGGCCTGGCATTTTGCTGCCCCACCCAAGCTTGCTGCTCCTGCCTCCCCTCCTCCTTGCCATCCATTGTCCATGTCCACGCCCTTGCTCCTTCATTATAGCCCTGTGGGGCCGTTGTTCTGCCACTGGCCTTCCCGCCTTCTCTGAACAGTTAGCTTGCTGCCCCATCCACTTCCTCCCTATCCTCTCCTCTGTTGTCTGAATCCATGCACTAGCCTCCTCCCTCCTGCCATGCATGGTCTGACGTGCTGCCACTGCCCTCCATTTAGCATGATGTCCCAGTCCACTCCTCCTGCACTCCATTGCCCAATTCTATGCAACATCATTTCCCTCCTGCTTAGCCTCTGTGCTTAGCTTGCTGCCCCTAATCTCCTTCCCCCTACCCTTCGATGTCTGTGTGCATGCCCCTGATCCATCCTTTTTGCCCACCATGTTCCATAGACCTGCCCCTCCTATTTACTCTGAGTGTTCTGTTGAGCTGCCACTCCCCTCCCACCTGCGTAGCATTGTCAGATGACTGACCTCTCCCTGCCACCACCACCCTGCCTGTCCACTTTCCATGCCCCTATCCCCTTCCTCCTGTCCTCCATGGTCCATTTTACTGCCACACCCTTCTGCCCTCCCTGGTCTGTTGTGCTGCAACTGCTCCTCCTGCCCCCGCATGGTCTGTTGTGAGGCCCCTTCTCCTGAACTCTCTTGTCTGTGCCCAGCTCCTACCCCTTCCTTCTATCTTCCATGGTCCTTTGTGCATGCCCCTGCCCCCTCCTTCTTGCCCAACATGGCCATTGTGCTGTCTCTAACCCTCCTGCTTGCCATGCATGGTCTTCTGTGCTGCCACGTCCCCTCCCACCTTCCCTGTGTGGTCAGCTAGCTGCCCCTGATCCCCTCCCACCTTCCCTCCATGGTCTGTGTGTGCCATTATAGTCTAACTGTTGCCCTCCATGGTGTGTTGTGCTTCTAGTGCCCATCCTGCCTGACCTCCATGGTCAGCTTGCTGCTCCTGCCCTGCCCCCTTGCCCCCTGCCCTCCGTTTTCCATGCGCAGACCCCTATTCCCTCCCGCCTGGCTTGTCTGTTCCATTGTCATGCCCCTGATCCCTCCCTCCTGCCCTTTATGGTACGTTATGCTGCAGCTTTCTCTCCTGTCTGTCCAGTATGGTCAGCTTGCTGCCATTGCCTCTTTTCCCTCTGTTCTCTGTTGTCCATGTGCATGTTCCTGTCCCCTCTCTATTGCTTTCCATGGTTTGTGTTGCTACACTGCCGTCCCGCATGCCCTGTGTGGTGTATTGTGCTGCTGCAAACCCTGATGCCTGCCCTGTAAGGTCAGTTTGGTGTACCTGTCCATGTCCCTCCTGTCCTCTGTTGTCCCTACCCCAATTCCTCCTGCCTTCCATGATCCAATGTACCATACTTTCTAACATTGTGAACTTGGTAAGAGGAAGATTTTGAAAAAACACTTGGGAATTCATTTTCCCCATTGACTTACATTGAAAAAGAGGAGATTGTAGACAAGAGACAGATAAAATAAAGCCCCTTTGGGCTTAAAAACATTGGGCATTTCCTGCCTGAATCGGCTCTGTTGGCATGTATGGTTGTACTACCACTGCCTCTTCCTTCTGCCCTCAATGGTCTATTATATTGCCACAGCCTCTCTTGCCTGTCCTGCATTGTTGGTTTGTGCCCGTGCCCCCCTTTCCACTGCCCTCCATGTTGTGCTGCCACTGCCTTTCCTGCCTGCCCAGTGTGGGCAAATTGTTGCCTCTGCACCCTCCTACCTACCTTTAATTTTCCGAGTCCGTGCCCCTGACCTCTGCCTCCCAACAGTATCCTAATGAGCAACTAGATTGCTAACATTCTATATTTATTACAAAAGTGTGGCACGCCTGACGTCATCTTGATGTAATCAAAACTGTAATACCTAAAGCATTTCCTTTAGAAATTATAGAAATGAGAGGGTCTTATTTGCATAGAAATGATGGTTAGTGCTCTAAAAAACTAAACTGAGGACATATTTTCTGAGTTCTCAAATAGCGACAGAGCACTTTTTAATTGTTTGTTATCTTTATGTCTTTTTATCCAGTTGACCACTTGATTAAATGTTATGCTTAGGGGAGAGGATGTGGTGTTACTTCCAGAGCTGCAGACTTTGCGACTGGTGAACCAGGTTAGAGTTTCTGCTTCAGCTCGACATTCTGTGATTCTGGTCAAATCACTTAATCTCCCCATGCCTACAGCCAAAATGAATTTGTCCTTGTATGATGTAACCAATGCTCATGTAAAGCACTCCAATACCTGACCAGTCTGCACTATATAAAACTGCAAAAAAACGAAGACTAAAAAGTGTTTTTCACACTTCTGTCATTGGGCTATGCGTGGGCTACATCTGGGTGATATTTGTGCTACATTTGGGCTCCTTTTTCTCTGGTGGCCATCTTGGGAGACTTCAATTCAATTCAATAAACTTTATTTGATCCAATTTAGAAACATAGATCATAAAAGTGTACATAAAAACAGTAAATCCTCTTTCTTAATACAATACAATGAGAATTAATTAAAACCAGTCAGTAAAAATGGGTGTTACAAAGCTCGGCTCAGAGCAACTTCAGGTTAGCAGAATAGTAAAGTTCAATGTTTCTCAAGATCAATCTCAAGTACTTCGTGCAAAGTACGCAATGAGGGGTCCAAGTAAGATGCAACGCTCCAATACCTGACCACTCTGCACTATATAAAACTGCAAAAAATAAAAAGTGTTTTGCACACATCTGGGTGATATTTGTGCTACATTTGGGCTCTTTTCTCTCTGGTGGCCATCTTGGGAGACTTATTTGTTATGAAGTTTCCTAATTTCCTCATTTACGGCAGTCTCCTTAGTAGGAAATGCTTTTAGTTTTTTACTTTGATTCCATCAAGAAGGCATTCAGATGTGTCACACATTTGCCATAAATTCAGAATGTTAGCACTCTAGTTGCTCGTTAGATCACTATAGTAAAGCTACTGCTCACCAGGGAGTTAACTGGAAGTCTGCTGCAGGTTTTGAAAGTGCATGTTTCAGTCTGCATGTCAGAATTTTTTTATGAAATAGAAGAGGATTTGAGAAGTCACTCAAAATGTGCCCTAATTTCATGCCAAGACCGGAGGCTCCTATTATGCTTTTCTAATCTTGCTTTATTCAATAGCAGCCAAGATAAACAATAAAAACTACACTTCCCAGAAGGCCAAGCAACAGGTTGACCAATGGGGGAACATGGAATCCAGAACAAGAACCAATGGGTAGACAGTCCCATGCATAACGCTTACTCTGACTGCGAACAGCCCTCTTTTCTTGCTGCTCGCAGTCAAGATAAGTACATGTGCTCCTTATTTTTCTTCATGTTTGCCATATTTGTTTAATTCATGTTTGCTGGTAATTTTAATTTTATTTAGGTTACAGTGCCTTTTCCGTTTGCGCTTAGCGCTCTCCTTCTGCCGCCCGCGCTTAGTGCTCTTTCCCTGCCGCTCGCGCGCGTTGACTGTTTCCCTCAACCCGACGCAAGGCGGCCATTTTATACTGATTCTCACCTCAGCTGCAGTGTTGTCGGCATATCCTCTCGGATGCTCTTCAGTCCCGTTGTGGTACACTGCGCCTGAGCTTGGGTTTTTCCTTCGTTCCCTTTCGCTCTCTCTCCAGTTTGCGACCTGCCACTCTGGGTGTGGTTTCTCTTTGTGGTCCCGGTTTCCAACATTGCTCTCATGCCCAGGGGCGGGGCCAAGCTCCAGAGTTTCTGTTAACTCTTGTTGCAGGGATTCTGCACATGTACAGAACTATGCGCAGGAAAACAGGACCTCAGTGAATAGGGGTGTACCAACCTATCACATTAGTACCCAAAATACCAAACCGACTAGCTATAGTGTCTCATTTGTTCTCCGACTAACAGCGAAGCTACCAATGATTAGACACCCAGAACATGTCACTCCCGACTCTCTCAGGAATCGCGGGAGCCAGACAACTCTTTCGCTCACTCACTCATACTTGTCCACAATGCGAGTAATCAGAGTCACGGTATAGTTTAAAATGCTTATTTTAACTAACGCGCTCTATGGTACAGTACACGTGCCATTACTAGCAGGAAAATGCATAAACACAATATAGTCAGCATTGTCACAATTCCATAGAATATAAACGGGGATATCATTTTATAAAGACAGTGGAAAAGGGCTACAATACCTAACCACCCTCCCCGTTGTAAGAAATAGTTTATTATAAAAAAGAAGACCTCTGGGCTTTGTCAGCAGACCCCATACCTCAAGGCCTAGATGAAAGGTTTACATCTCAGGACAAGCACAGTTCTTCTCTCTGGAAAAGATTCTCTCCAAGTGCCTGCACCACATGTTTAGCTTGCAATATTAAAGCATACGATTTTCAGTAGTGCAGCTGTGTGTCATGTTATGTCTAGGTTCGAGGGACTGACCAGAACAGAATAACAAGGGGCATTGTTGATCAACCTTGTACATCGTGTGCAGGCTAAACCTCAGAGCATGGCAGAGAACGCGAAAAGCAGACAGTTCTCATGTGTAAGGGCACAAACAGAGTCTTGCGAAATCTATGCATGCAGTGTCGTGCGCAAAAGCAGCCTCATGGCAACGAAGCTCATGCTAACTTAGCAGATGTCAACAATGGACCCATAATCCATACTACACCCTCCCCCTGGTAAGGCCATCGTATATAGACATAGATTGAAAACAGAGTTCAAAAAGTGCGAGCAGAGTTCAAAAACGTCTATGGGTTTTAAAAGTGAAAAGAGAAAAAAACCTAGTAGGAAAAAAGTAATTTTGTATAAAGGCATCCGTAATCCAAGAACCGGTGAATTTAATCCATCAGAGTGTAGGAGCAAAAAAACACAACACCCTCCAGAAGGACATCATTGTCGTTGGTAGAAAAAAGGGAAGCCATCCAGTTAATCAAATCGAATGAACAAGTGTGATCCTCATATGCGGGTGCCCCCATTAGCATCTCCGTACAACTTGCGTGATATTCGATGTAACTTTGAAGTAGGAGATTCTGAACAGCCTCACAGACATCCCATTGAGCCAAGATTCCAAGTGCAGCCTCATCCGCCATGAAGCCAATCCCAGAACAGTCCCGCTCATGGGCCACTAAGGGACCCACTAGCTGGTCGAAATCCGGGTCCGGACATGACGAATTGGAGAGGCACAAATCCAATGCTCATGTAAACGGACATTTTAGACATGAAAAGACGGGCTGCACGCAAGTGAAGTACGCAAAGCGGAAGGACAACCCATAAGACACACTTAAAGCTGCTAGTGGTAGTGTACCGAAGCACTCATGCATGCGGTCACGAAGCAATTGCAGCCGGTCTTGTCTGTGTAACACCAAAAGCGGAGCATCCATTGCGCAGCAGACACAGGAGAAGCAGGATTCCAGCAGCTAACGCCAGCACTAAAGGGAATCCACCAAAGACGCTGGAAAAGATAGAATGAATGAATGCAGGTATAACACCAAATATTGTCTGAAAAGAAGTCAGAAGGCCAGAGCCAACAGCTTTAAAAAATGAGCAAGTCCACTCGTATCAGACGCATTAAATATGCGGTGTATTAACTCCCCAAAATGCAGTGGGAGGTTAGTGGTTAAAAGTGTTTGAATTTCGCTAGCAGTGCTAGCCACCTGCAGGTTGAAGGTTTCTCAGGCGGAAGTCAGGGCGACTTCTTGTTGGGTTAAAAGCGCCTTTAATCAGCTCAACTTATTGAAATCTGCTTTCAAAGTTGGTATGGAAGGCCAAATTGAGCTATCGAACTGCCCACGCGGAGGAGGAAAAAGCACATTTTTACAACAAATTACGCGCTGTGAAACCGTTACTATGTATGGTATGCCAGCCAGCAAGCCGCAGCAGTCTTGATTATTTAGAATAAAATAACTACCGTTAGTAAGCAGAGTGAACGTGGGAATTATTGCGGGAACCGGATTACCTTTCAAAACACATGCAAGGTTCGGGGCTGACATATTACATTCACCGTGTAACTTTATATTTTTGCAAACAAGGGAATAACCCACTGTAGAATCACAGTCCTCCCCCGTAAGATATACTTCAGTTTCCTCCCGCAAACATCGGTAGGTGAAAGGTAAAGACCACAGTTCATGCAGAAAAGCGCTACCTAGGGGTTCAAAGCGGCCTAGCGGGTAATGTTTCATACAGGAGCTGAAGTGGAACAGAGAGAAAGGCAAAGAAATAACCCCATGAATTACAGAAAAGGGTAAAGGGTCTATTTTTTCAATGTGTAGAAGAGTGTAAAGTGCATCCTTCATGGACAGGAACTGCTGTTTGTCTGTCAAATTAAATGGTAAAAACAAAGCAGTCGCATTCAAATAATCCCATGGAACTTTTCCCATTTTTAGAGTTTGCAAAGTCCATGCGAATTGCATTACAGAACGCAATTGATTTTGACCATGATATAACAAAGACACAACTTCTTGCACAATATCAATAACAGAAGAAACAATATTATCCAATGTGTAAATGCGGGAAGATAGTGTGTTAATACTATTATCGACAACAGCTAGAACCTTTTCTAAGTTCGCTTGTTCAATTTCCCGCAGACGTGACGCAGCTTCAATCTGTGAAAGTTTCCATATTTCATTGTAAGCTGCGTAATAGAATCTCTTTGTTCGTGGAACCCTGGGTCCCAAGACAAAGTCAGCCAAATTAATGTTGTTGGACAACAACGATAAATGTTGTTTAACGTACGATAGTGTAGAGTGCTGCAACCACTGTTGACATAATTTTCCAACCGAATAGGTTGTTACCGAATGTGTATCTGGAAATCTTGGGTCGGGTCTGTCTTGCATGTAACCCGAATTAGTGTTATGAAAACGGAGTTGGCAAGCATTCAAATTCGTCGGCCAAACCAGCCAACCTAAAGGATCCATTACAGATACATTAAGCGTGTTATTTTGGAACAAAGATTGTAAGGCCTCAATGGTATAATTCGTGTAAAGGCGCCAATTATTATACTCAGCTAAAGAGGGAATGGCAGGGGCATTCAACTTTTTTGCAGTTGCCAAACCAAAGCACGTTGTCTGGTAAATTGTTTCATTTAAAAACAAAATTTGTGTTGGGATGAGGCAGGCACCATGTAAGGCTTCAGTGCCCTGCACCTGCCAGGTTTTAGAACCCCAGATCGATTTCAAATCAATGGTGGCCTTCCAGTGATCATAACCCCTGACTGACAGATCCTGTCTGAAAGAATTTGAATAAATTAATTTCGTATGGGTCAACATTACCTTGGGAGATGAGGAAAAATTTAATTTAAAATAATAAGACTCGGGTGTTGACCTGTCGAAATCTGTAAAATATGTAAATTTATTTCTAAGTGTTCGTGAACTACCTTTGATTGGTGTAGGGCAATGTTCCCACTGTGTGTAATTAACAACAGGGCGTAATGTATTAGTCTTATGCAGGAAATGATGCCCATAATGTGGATAACAGAATAAATCGGCATAATTGGCAGAATTTAAATATAAATCTTCAGCATTAAAACTAGCATAATACTTTAAATCGGAAAACAACAATTGTATTGCATGCACATCTCAGTCGTCTGAGCGTATGTCCTTTGTTACCACATCACCCATGGAGACGCGAAATACATATGGAACATTAATTATTTCCGTCGGCCCATGGACCTGATAATCCACTTTATCCCAGATTATGCTATCCGCAACTGGAAACGCTGAAATGTTTACAAGAGAATGGTCACGCTTCATGATGTGGGAAGATGAGTGAGGGGCCAAAATACCATCAACCAAGTTCAAAGCAGAGCGTTCTGGTAAATAGTGACCATTGATGAGTAAGAAAAACACAGTCACAAAACCAATGGACATGAAAAGAAAAATCGTGATCATTATCAACCAGATGTAGTCCAGCAACTCCTCGGCACCAGCACCTTCCGGCTTCGTCGGAGCTACCTCACAGGCTTATCCGCCTCCCGGCACTCTTCATCCTCATGGAGCGCCGTTATTCTCCTCCTTGCTCCCCTACTTCCGCCGCTACCTGGCTTTAGAATCCTATCCTCCCGCAGTTTCTGGACTTGATTGCTTCGATTTTGCTCTGACACATCAACCTACGTTCCAGTACTCCCGCCTGCCATACTCCGCTAATTACCTCTTCCTCTGCATAACTGCCCTCACCGCCCACAGGCTTCCCTGCTACTCCCGTGGCACGCACTCCGTGCCTGGCCTCTTCGTGGAGCACCGTCTCCTCCGTTACATACGATCACTCCGCACACCCCCGGCCGGGTTGGAATTATCACCGGCTCAACGGGTTCTGCTCTTTCTATCCTCACTCTTGCTACACAGCCCTGAAGAGTCACCGGATTACTCTGAGTGACGAAACACGTGTCGGCTGGTTGTTTGTTGTAATTCAGTCGTTGTTTCATTAAATAACTTTTCAACTCTAACAGGTGTCGACCACTACAACTGTCATCCGAACAATACTGTCACAATATCGTTATACCCTCACCACGTGTGCCCAGGACTGTGCTCACTTATCAACCAGATGTACGTCCATGGGTGGACCAAATAAGTCTGTTTAAACCAGGAAACAAAAATAGACAATTTGGTAGGGCCAATCGAAGTGGTGGAAGATGAGTCAAAAGAAAAGCTGCCATGGGGTAAATGACTATCGGGCAAGCCATGCCAAGACTCACTTGTGGGATAAGTATACTCAACTTCCTCGTTGCAGGAGGGAGCAGCAGGGACAGACAAATGGTCAACAACAGGGTCCATCTCGATGACAGTGTCAGTTGGTGAGCTGTAAGATGCGCTAACCCCAGGATTGCTCGAAAATGTGGGGCACGAAACGGCAGGTGTCACACTATTCAGAATCGGCCAGATGTTGTAGCTTGACATTGTCAATGGAGATGTATCTGTTGTCCTTGCGACCAGGAAGCGGTGGTAAAATGACTGTACGAGTACCCTTCAAGCCAAGCACTGGAACCGGTGCACGATAAGAGGGACCTAATTCTTTTTTTGTTCTCCAACTTCTCTCGGACCAGATCACCAAATTTTGGAAGCCATCCGGCCACCGGAATCAGCAGTGCAGCATCTGTTGCCGAAGGCAAATGTTCAGTAGCAAGACGGGCACGGGTCTCTTGTAGGTCCTGTAACATAGTAGAATGATTATCTATGTCAAAGGTCGCGGCTGCCACCGCAACGTCTAGACCATCAAGGTCTGGCACAAACATTTTGATGCCAACGAGCATCTCGTATGGGGTCCGCCCACCCAGAGGTCTTCTAGGGAGATTATTAAGTGCATGTTGAACCCCATACAAGTGGGCTAGCCAGTTCCTGCCAGTACCTAAGACTCTAGCTGTCAAGGATTGCTTTAAGTCACGGTTCATTCGCTCCACAATGGAATTGCCCTCAGGCCTGTATGGAGACAAAAACTGCACCAGCACCCCCAAAGACTTCATCGCGTCCTTGTACGCCTTAGAGGCGAACGCTGGACCTTGGTATGAATGAAAGGTGCCTCAGGCAAAGATCCCTACAAAGACACGCAAATCCCTGATGACATTTCGAGCGTCAGCACTGCGTTGTGGCCAAACCCAAAGGAATCTAGTGCACGAATCAACTGCAACCAAAATGTATTTATATGCAGTATCAGAAGTAAATGGACCGCAGTGATCAAGATACACACAAGCAAAGGGGTGATCTGCAATGCAAAGCTGTGTTTGCGGTGGACGTGTTACCGTAGAAGGCTTGATTTGTTGACAAATGTCACAAGAAAGCACATAAGTACGGGTCTGTTTACATAAACCACGCCACCAATAACGTTGCTGCAAGATAGAAACAGTCGCGGACACTCCAGCATGGGCCGAAGCCATTCCTTCGTGTGCGGTTTTGATTAAAATGTGTCTGCGGTCTGCATTAGGTATCAGCCGATCCCCAACGTCAGGTATTCTAGCAAAAGGAACATTTTCAGGAGTTAACTGATAAGAATACTTTGAAGGGAAACCCCGTGGATAATTAGAGCCCTCCGCGGTTGCAACAATTGCTGCCAAAATGTCATTATCAATCTTAGTCATGGACCTTGTAACGGCTGCTACGGAACACGTGGCTACTGCAGATTTGGCTGCTTCATCAGCCAAACAATTCCCAAGAGCGTGTGCTCGCACACACTGATGGCCAAGAGTATGTATAACATGTGTGAGTGGCAGACGTTGTTTAAGATCCGCCACTCGAACCCAAAGCGTTTTATGCTTAATTGTGCTGCCCTTAGAATCTCGATAATCATTTTGAGACCAAAAAAATAAGTTGTCATTAAAAGACTGAACACAGTAATAGGAATCGCACACAATGAGTGTAGGAACACTCGGATCAGCAAACTCGAGAGCAAGAACCAGAGCGCGCAGCTCGGCCAATTGGACGGTACAGTCCCCTAGCGCCTGTGTATGCACTATATTAGACTTGAATTCTCCATTCACCATTGTACCAGCCACAATAGCGCAAGCTGCCGAATAAGCATGTTTAGAACCAGTGGCCGGTTGCGCCGAGCAATCGGTGTAGATGATACATGTGTACTCCTCTAAGGGAAGCAAAGACAGAGGAGGAGGATGAACGTGTTCATACTGCAAGAACTCCTGCATCTGAAGAGAGGGGTCAAAGATAAACGTGACATCCGGAGACTTCAAAGAAGTAGCCCATTGTATCCAACGGGGATGCAATGCTTTAGAGTTTGGCACACTCGCCTTAGTTACTGCTTCCAAAGCAGGGAAAGGTGTAACCACTAAAATGCGTTTCCCCTGTGCCAGTGCGCGTTCCTTCAGGACCGCAATCTGCACAGCTGTCAAAACCTTTTCGACAGTGGAAAACCGCATTTCGGCTGAAATTTACAAGTGCGATTTGTATGCAATAGGTACTGTGTTGCCTTCATTGTATGTCAAGTAAGTGAAACCCAATGCGCCTGGCACGATTCGTATCACCAGGTTTGTGTGGTTATCACGTGTCAACAAGTACTTAGATTCAAGCAAGTCAGATTGCAAAGAATGCAAAATAGCAGAATGTTCCGGGAGCCAGCTGGCTTTTGAAAAGGTAGGTTGTATCAAAGCATAAAGAGGCTTGATATGCTGGGCATACTCAGGAATGTAATTTAAAAATCCCAGCAAAGACTGAAGTTTTTTCAGGGTAGTTGGAGATTGCAAGCGTGCACATTTCTCCAGAAAGTGGGGTGCCAAGCCCCGACCTTCATTATTGAGCTCATAGCCCAAAAAAAGCATCGCATAGCAAGTGATGTGAGATTTAGCAAAATTAAATTTGTATCCGTATTGCGCAAATTCAAGGATGATGCGGTCAACACGGCATAGATGCGGCCATAGTTCGTCGTCTGTGAGATAAATGTCATCAACATACGAGTATGCATCTGGGTCTATGCTGTCCAACAAAGAGACAACACGAGCGGCGAAAACCCCAGGGCTATTCTTATACCCCATGGGTAAACACCGAAATTGTTTCTGTTTACCACCTGCCGTGAATGCGGTCCATTGACTACATTCAGGGGACAGGTTATATTTTTTACGAACAATACTGTCCACAAGAGCAGAACTATGGGTATTCTGTACCGCAAAAGTACGACAATGAGAGTTCAAATGCCGGTAATCTAAAACTATGCGATAAGACCCATCGGGTTTGGACACAGTAAAAAGAGGATTATTCATCGGTGACACACATGTCTCAATCACTCCTTGATACTCCAACTCAGTTAGAACATCAGAAATGGGACCTTTGGCTTCCCGCTGGATGGGATATTGGGGTTGAGGTTGAGGCATAGACCGCAATGGAATCTCATGTGGCGGAGAATCTTTATCCCAGCCCACTTGATTACGGTACACTGCCGGTGCCAGGGCCAAAGCCCACTCAGCTGCAAAAGCCTCTGCATGCTCCTTGGGGACATAACGCGAAAAACTCGGAAGTATCATGTCCTCCCCCCTTGATGCGGCCAGTACAAAAGGTGGGGGCCAATCTGCCTCTGCTAACAAAATGTCATAGGAAGCGGTCAGATTCTCCTAAAAAATCCCTGTGAATACACGTTCAATGTCACCTTCAATTCGAAAAACTATGTTATACAGCCTATCCGGGGGGGCAACCCGGGTGTCAGCTGTCTCTACTGTAATGAAAGTTTCAGTTTCTGTCGCCTCCAGACAAGGACGCAGTGCCTCCCACACTATGGTAACTTCCGCTGCGCTGTTGAGCAGAGTCACCGCCCAAGTCAAATCCAGCAGTCGGGTTCTCACCGTCTGAGGCATATGTCGCTGTCAAAGCGGCAACCTTTTTTTTTTAAACGGGGCACGGAAGCGTGGTTGCTCGTCTTGTTTTCCCTTTACGTCAAACTGACAGGGTTGATCACATCCTTGTGGCGCAGGATGACTCTTGCCACGATCTTGTCGTTCCCCTCCTCCGACTTGAGAGCCCGATGTGTCCTGTGAAGAACGAGGAGAAAGTGGATCAGGGACTTGAAATCTATCAGGAGACTTAATTTTTGCGCGATCGCGCAAGTCATAAGTACGTTCAGAAGACTCAGGTGTCGGTGAACCAGCACGCAAACCTTGCTTCTGTTGTTGCTGCCCCTGTTTTTTATTTTTCCAGTTCTTTTTAGGAAAGACCGGACGCCCATCTTTATCAGTCTTGGCTTTTTGTTGAGTTTGTGATTGTGTTTGCGTCTGAGTAAAAGGCATAACTCCCAAACTATTGCAGCCTATTGTTTTATAAGCCTTTGCAATAATCTTCGGTAATTCGCGTGGTTTGTCAGCATCAGGCACAGCCTCCAAGCCGTTAGCGACTTGAAAGCTTACTGCATCGCACTTGACGTTGGCAAGGATCATATCAGCAACCACGTCGAACACCCCCACCAGTCTCATCCCCAGTTCAACAGCCGCTTCAGCACCGTGTTCATCTTGAACACGCTTAATCACAGAAGGGAGTACGGTCATGGAAGGGGTGCCGAAGCACTTCGAATATACTGCTGCAAACACCTTGCCCCAGGTGTTACAATCAGCTAACTCGGGAAGTAAGTCTTTAGGCAAACTAATAGTCAAAATCCTGTGTTTTTCCACAGGAGAGGTGTTTGGAAAAACTGCCTCTAATTGTCCGAATTTCTGAGCAAGCCAATAAGGTAACTCATCCTTATTCTGTGGACGCTTGCCCATCACCGAATTAACCATAAGGGGACTGATGGACACACTACCAGGTCCCGCAGGATGTTCAGCAACGCCAGTTGGTTCCACCTGGACTTTGCGCGTGATGTACTGTATAACAGCCCTATGTACGCGTATCAAAGAAGTATGCAATACGCGGAGGTCTGCAATCGGAACAGTCAAATAACGTGGGTGCGGGGTATACCCAGCCAAAACGGGCCAAGTGGCCCCATCTATTGATAAAGGGCCTAAAGGGACCGGCATTACTGGATGAGGAAGGGCGCCATTAAACCAAATTTGGTGTTGCCAAGCCGTAAGCGGAACTTCAAGAGCCCTATAAGGCAGATAAGTGTGAGGAAGGGCCGTGGCAGTGTACTCATGAAACATATCATCTGTTCCATCCACCGCCGGAAAAGTGACCCAAGAATAAAACACCTCAAAGTGGTAAGCCGGATTCGCTTCCACTACAAAGATAAGCTCGACACCCGCATTAGGCACTCCATATGTAGCCAAATATGCCTTGAGCGCGGCGCAGCTATGAGCCAGAATAGCAGTTGCCATTACGATAGTTAAGGAACAACAGCCGAAAGTGCGGCAGCACAATAATGGGTTAATAATTAAAGAGAGAAACCTTTTAAAATTTCAAGCTTGAAAGAACCTATAAAAACATCAAAATAGGAGGTTACACCATCACAGCTGTCTCCGGAGACAAAAGCGAGGGTATTGTGGACAAGCACAAGCACTACTCAAGCGTCTCGCAGATAAGAACCAGACCAAACGTTGGCGGCGTCATGTTGCAGGGATTCTGCACATGTACAGAACTATGCGCAGGAAAACAGGACCTCAGTGAATGGGGTGTTCCAACCTATCACATTAGTACCCAAAATCCCAAACCGACTAGATATAGTGTCTCATTTGTTCTCCGACTAACAGCGAAGCTACCAATGATTAGACAACCCAGAACATGTCACTCCCAACTCTCTCAGGAATCGCGGGAGCCAGACAACTCTTTCGCTCACTCACTCATACTTGTCCACAATGCGAGTAATCAGAGTCACGGTATAGTTTAAAATGTTTATTTTAACTAACGCGCTCTTAGGTACAGTACACGTGCCATTACTAGCAGCAAAATGCATAAACGCAATATAGTCAGCATTGTCACAATTCCATAGAATATAAACGGGGATATCATTTTATAAAGACAGTGGAAAAGGGCTACAATACCTAACCACCCTCCCCATTGTAAGAAATAGTTTATTATAAAAAAGAAGACCTTCGGGCTTTGTCAGCAGACCCCATACCTCAAGGCCTAGATGAAAGGTTTACATCTCAGGACAAGCACAGCTCTTCTCTCTGGAAAAGATTCTCTCCAAGTGCCTGCACCACATGTTTAGCTTGCAATATTAAAGCATACGATTTTCAGTAGTGCAGCTGTGTGTCATGTTATGTCTAGGTTCGAGGGACTGACCAGAACAGAATAACAAGGGGCATTGTTGATCGACCTTGTACATCGTGTGCAGACTAAACCTCAGAGCATGGCAGAGGACGCGAAAAGCAGACAGTTCTCATGTGTAAGGGCACAAACAGAGTCTTGCGAAATCTATGCATGCAGTGTCCTGCGCAAAAGCAGCCTCATGGCAGCGAAGCTCATGCTAACTTAGCAGATGTCAACAATGGACCCATAATCCATACTACACTCTTCACTACCTTGTATTTTGCCTGACTGCAATTTTTTGCTATGGAGATTGATAGTTCTCCAGGTTCCGACATGCAGAATGAAGAAGGAGAGGCATTTAAAAATTATTTGAATGTTTTTATTAATTCTTCAGTGGAACATGCTGTTGAGGCTTCTATGAAAAGATTTTCAAAAGATATGGAAAATTCTATGTTATCTTTAATGTCCAAAGCTTTGGCCCATTCTGCGGGGGATAGCAGAAAGAAAATTGGCACCTTCCAGCACTAAACATAATGTTTCAGACAATGATGCATCACAAATGTTAAGTGAGGTTTCCTCACATAAGGTTGAGGACAATGCGCCTCCCAGGCCTCCTTCTAAGTAGGGCAGGCATGGGCGTAGTTCACGGAGTTTTGCTACGCAGAACTCCGCGAAGTTACAAAAAAAACTCTGCGAAGTTCCGCGAGTGGCGGAGTGCAGTGCGAACTGCAGTTTGTGCTGTTATTCCTGCCGCTCGGGTAGAAATTCTACCCGAGCGGCAGCTCGCGCTCGTGAACTTACCGTTCGCGATCGCGAACTTACGGTTCCTGATCGCGAGCGGGGAAAACACTCTGCTGCACATCGCGAAGTGGAGTTTTCTGCACTCCGCGAGCTCCGTGGATTGCGGAGTGCAGAAAACTCCGCAAACTCCACGAACGGAGCGAAGTTCACCGCCCAGGCCTAAGGGGTTTTCTATTTCTGCTGGTAAATGTAAATCTAAGCTAAAAAATCCTGAGGTACCTAAAAAAACTGGTGATTTCTCAGATTTTGGACACAGATGATGATTTAGGTGACGCAGATGATGTGTTTGACTTATCGGATGCCAATGACCCTTCTTTTTCCCCTCCGTCTAAGAAGTCAAAAACTGATTCTTTTTGCTCCAGGTCTCTTCTGGATTCGGAGGGTTCCCCTACGTTTGATCCTTCTTCTATTCACCATCCTAATTCCACGGAATGGTTCCCTGTTTCTCATGTTGGCGACTATATCTCGGCTAGACTTCGTCTGCCTTTTGACAAATCCACCAGGTCTAAACTCAAGTCGGAATGTCCTAAACTTTCCCTTTCTTCCAATATTCCTGTAACGCCGGCTATCGACCAACCTTTGTTAACTTTCTTTTCCAAATTTGGTAAGGACCCCCGTAAAGGGGTGGATAAGACTTGGTCTACTTGTCAGGACAAGTTATTGGATGTTGTAGGGCCTCTGGCTCGCATTTTTGACATGGTGGAATCTGCTCGTTTGGACAGCACGGACTTGGATCCACAGGACATTTCTTTATGGGTTCAAAGAGCTTTTTGTCTTCTTGGCAATGCCAACTCGGCGATTATCCATGAACGCCGTAAAGGTCTCCTTATAAAACTGGATCCCAAGTTGGCTAACTTGGCTGCCCTTGAGCCTGGCATTAAGGCCGATGGACTTTTGTTTGGTGACTCTTTTGTAAAGGACTTAAGCAAGTTTGTCACCACCTTTGCTTCCATTGATAAAGCCCAACAATCTTTAAAGAAAGTTTTCTCTCAACGGGTTTTTGGATGGGCCGGTAGAGGCAGGAGTCGCTTTGGCGGCCGTTGATACCACATCCAAGGCTCCAGAGGATCTTTTAATTCCAACTATCAAGATTCCAAACCCCAGTTCTACCCCCAAAGAGGTCGAGGTTTCAGAGGTCATGGACAAAAGAACTTCAGGAATAATTCCCAACAAGGTAAGTCCCTCAGATCCTCCCTCCGTAGAGGGTCATTTAAGTCTGTTCCTTCCAAAATGGTGAACCCTGACTGCAGATCCTTGGGTTCTAAACTCTATCCAAGGCTATCTTATAGAATTTTATGCTCCACTTTTCCAAACTGTTTTTCCTCCTCCCCTCGTCTTCTCAACTGACATGTCAAATCTCATTTCAATAGAAGTTCAATCCCTTCTTCAAAAACAAGCGATTCAAATTGCCCCTCTAGATCCTTCAGGTTTTCTCAGTTCTATCTTTCTGGTTCACAAGAAAAACAAGAAAATGCGTCCTGTCATAAATCTGAAGTGGTTCAACCAATTCGTGGTTTATCGCCACTTCAAAATGGAAACCATTATTCATCTCAGGGACTCTCTTCGTTTACACGATTGGATGGTCAGAATAGTGCTCACAGAAAATTTCTCCAATTTCTCCAATTTCATTGGCTAGGAGTAACTTATCAGTTTTTCTCCCTCCCCTTCGGTCTGTAGTCAGCACCTTGGTGCTTTACAAAGATAATGAAACCGGTTGTGACATATCTGAGGTCTCTCGGGGTCAGATTAATTATCTACCTCAACGACATTTTGATAATTAATTTTGACAAACAAACTGTGTTGTCACATTTGCACATCACTCGATCACTCCTTTCAGAACTGGGTTTCCTTTTAAATCCCGAAAAGTCCATGCTCATTCCTTCTCAGCAAATCAAGTTCTTAGGTTTTCTCGTAGATTCTTCCACCGCTTCTCTTCACCTACCTCAGTCAAAGGTCTCAGCAATAAAATCAGAAATCTCTCAAGTGCTACGAAACTCCTTGATTTCCCTCAGGTCTCTCGCAAGAATCGTAGGTCTGCTGTCCGCCTCCATTCAGGCAATCTTTCCAGGGCCTCTTCACTACCGAGCCCTTCAATGCCTAAAAATACGCCATCTGCATCAAGGCTTGGCTTATTCAGACCTGAGTTCTTTAGATCCGGAATCTCGTCTAGAGCTCCAATGGTGGTTAGACCATTTAGATGCGTGGAACGGCAGAACAATCTTCGCCTCAGTCCCAGATCTTGTATTAGAATCAGATGCAAGTCTGACGGGCTGGGGCGTCCGTTGTGGTACAATCTCGACTGGCGGTACATGGTCATTCGAGAAGTCGAGATTGCATATAAACTGTTTAGAGATGCTGGCACGTTCCTTTGCAATCAAGAGTCTCGCAAATGACAGAGTTCGCTGTTCTATCCTCCTTCGCATGGACAATGTTTCTGCGGTTTGTTACATAAACCATCTAGGTGGCACCAAATCTAAACCCCTTGCGCAGTTAGCAAAGAGCCTCTGGGAATTTTGCCTTCTCAACAAGATCTCTGTCAGAGCAGAATACCTCCTGGGCAATCTCAACTCCATCGCAGACTGACACTCTCGTTATCTACGAGACTCCAGCGATTGGAAGCTTCTTTCATCCGTCTTTCAATCTCTGTTTAAAAAATGGGGCCCTTTGCACATTGATCTCTTTGCCTCTCGCCTCAATACCCAACTTCCACAATTCTTTAGTTGGTGTCCGGATCCTTTGGCTTTGGCGACAGATGCTTTCCTCCAAGATTGGTCTCCTCATCTCAGTTACGCCTTCCCTCCTTTTATCATGATCAACAGGGTCCTTACCCAAACCAGACGCCAACTAGCCTCTCTGGTGTTATTGGTCCCCTTCTGGCAGTCGCAGATTTGGTTCCCATCTCTGTTAGAGATGGCTGTGGATTTTCCGGTTCTGCTTCCTTCTTGCGACAATCTTCTTTTGGATCCCTTGGGTCATCCGCACAATCTCATTCTGGACAACTCTTTGATTCTGTCCACTTGGAAAATATCGGGTCGAACCACTCTGACCTCCTCATTTCGCAGGAAGCTTCTCTCTTCATTAGCAGAGCCTGGGCTCCAGGAACAACTAAAGCTTACAAATCAGCTTGGGCTTTATGGTCAAGCTAGTGTTTGGGAAAACATATCGATCCCTTTTCAGCACATTTAAATTACATTGTCAATTTTCTGGCTTCTGAAGCCAGCTCAGGTAAGTCTTACAGAACGGTTAACCTGTACAGATCTGCGATTTCCTTTAACCACAATACCTTTGAAGGCAAGCCAGTTGGTGAACACCCTCTAATTTGTCGTCTCCTAAGAGGTGTAAACTTCTCTGAACCTTCTTTATCAAAGTACTCTAAGTTATGGGACGGGAATTTGGTACTCAAACTTTTTTCTGATTGGCCAGATAATGCAGTTCTTTCCTTAAAAATGCTCTCGGCCAAACTTACTATGCTTTTGTGCTTGGTTTCTATCAAACATGTTTCTGATGTCAAAGCTATGGATGTTTCTTCTCGTCAATTTACTCCTTCTGGTATAATGTTTCATATTAATAAGCGTACAAAAACTAATTTGAATTCTGTTTTTTATCAGTATTTTCCTTCTCAGCCTAAATTATGTGTAGGACAATATCTCAAGGTGTAAGAACAACGGACCTTTGATCTCAGAACTTCCTCCCATTCCCAACTTCTCATTTCTTTCCGTAAACTTCATAAACCTGTTTCTTCTGCCACTTTAGCCCATTGGGTTCGCTGGGTTATGTCCCTTGCCGGCATTGATGTTTCTGTTTTTGGGGCCCATTCCACCAGGGGAGCCATGGCTTCCAAAGCCTTTTGGGCAGGCTCCAGATTGGAGGACATTCTGAGATCGGCTGATTGGTCCAAGGACAATGTGTTTCGAATGTTTTATTGCAAACCTGTTATTACTGCTGCTTCTTTGGTTGTTGATATGCTTTGAACAAGCATAATAGGAGCCTCCGGTCTTGACATAAAATTTAGATTTTCCTAGTAATTTATGAAGGAAAGTCTTAATTTTATTAAAGACACGGACGCGATATTATCCCACCGCAACACCTTTTTAATATGTGTTCTTCTCCCTCCCGACAGCGACTCCAGCTTCTTCCTGATCGGGGCCATCGTCCTCAAAAGGATTCTGTTCTTCTATGTCCTTCTTCATCATTCAACAATGGACCTTCTATCTTCGTTCCTGCTTCAAGAATGACTCTTTTGGATCTTTGTCAAGAGATTTCTGTTTGGACCCAACCTTTTGTATTGTTCTCTCTGTTTTCCCTTTGTGTACTGACAACATCTAATCTGCTCGCCGAAGAAAAGAGGGCTGTTCGCAGTCAGAGTAAGCGTTATACATGGGACTGTGTACTCATTGGTTCTTGTTCTGGATTCCATGTTCCCCCATTGGTCAACCTGTTGCTTGGCATTCTGGGAAGTGTAGTTTTTATTGTTTATCTTGGCTGCTATTGAATAAAGTAAGATTAGAAAAGCATAATACTCGCCTCCGTGTCTTTAATAAATTTAAGACTTTCCTTAATAAATAACTAGGAAAATCTACATTTTTCTTTCTACAGCACTAATCATAATTTCTGTGGCAAAATGAACCCCCTCATTTTGTTCCTTTTTAAATTAAATGTTTTAAGTGTTACCAGTTTATTCCAATCAAGATGGTTTCAGGTGTGCCATACTTTTGTCATAAGAAAGACTGTTAGCGCTTTAGTTGTTCTTTAGAACACTCTGGGAAGCTGCAGTAGAACACAAAGGAATTAACTGACAGTCTCTGTCCTTGTTGGATGTACATGTTTTACTGAGAATGTCAGACTTCATTCTCAAATGACTGAGAAAGATAATGTGAATTTACAGAAAATATGCTCTCATTTTAGCTTCTGGAGCACCTTCCAAACCTCTGTGGGAAAAGCATGAGAAAATAGTTTTCTCTCAAACATGATTCATGATATCCCAGCAGAAGGCTTTTTCACAGGGTAAAATCAGTATGCCTGGGCGGTAAATTCCGTACCGCTCGCGGAATTTGAGGAATTTGGGTAATTTTGCGTTCTGCGGGGAACGCGAAATTGCCAAAAATTCCGCGATCCGCGGCTTCGCAGAGTTTTTTGCTTGTTCGCGCTTTCAAAATGCGTGTTCGCAAGATATTTCTCCCCGAGCACGCAAACAGTGTTCGCGAACAGGAAAAAAGCATCGCGAACGGGCGGAACAAGCAATTCTGCGTGTTCGCGGAACTTTTGCGTGCTCGCAGGGATTTTGTACCGTTTCACGCAGCTTTGCGTAGCGCGACTACGCAAATTCCGCCCACCCCTAAAAATCACCTTAGAACACACCACAATTCCTAAAATTATAGTGTAACTAAAGTCTGTTATCACCCTTCATACGTTATCCTTTTGGTGACCCTCAAAAGCTTCCAATCACTACAATGCATTTTAATGGGGTGCTATCATGTAAATTGGTCCCAAGATGGCTGCCAGCACTTCCTAGATGAAGTGCAGAAAGCCAATCAGATCTCACGATAAGATTTGTGGTTAGGCTCCGCCCAGATATTGACATTTCTTTTTCCTTTAATATTTCAAAAACTACTGAATGGATTTACACCATTTAAAGCAAAGACTACACTCTGGACCAAGAGCTACCTTTCTGCCAACTTTGGTGTAATTCTGATCAGCAGTTCAGGCTGTAGCTGCGACAAAAGTTTCCTATGGAAATTAACATGGAGAAAACACGTTTTGGGACCCCCCTTTTTTCTCAGCCTCTGCCTGATGAATCACTCCAAAACTTTCAAGACAGGAGCTGAGTGGAGCGGGCCATTAGTTTTTAAAATTCCACGAAGATTCGTCAAACGGCGCCAAAGATATTGGCAAAAGAAAAAACGCTTTTTGAATAGAAACAAGGTCCTAACTATAACTACCTACTGGTGACCGCCAGTAGGTAAGATATATATATATATATATATATATATATATATATATATATATATATATATATATATATATATATATATATATTTCCTCACAATCCTTCAGCCAGAAGGAAAAGGGACGCACTCCGTAGTTCGGTGCAACAATGATTTTTATTCCTTTAGTTGTTCATTCATCGGGATAGCAAGAACGATCTACGCGTTTCGGTTTCGGTTTTACAAAAACCTTGTTCACGCGTAGATCGTTCTTGCTATCCCGATGAATGAACAACTAAAGGAATAAAAATCATTGTTGCACCGAACTACGGGAGTGCGTCCCCTTTTTCCTTCTGGCTGAAGGATTGTGAGGAAGTATTGAGCGGCGTGGTTCTACCGCAGGGAGCCGCACCCGTGATGAGCGCTGCACTTCCCGGTGTAAGGGAACCGTTTTGGAGGAATATATATATATATATTATCTACTGGCGGTCGCCAGTAGATAGTTATAGTTAAAACCTATTATCCATAGGAAATCCGCGACATTCTATTTGAAATAACGTTGGCGCCGGTTGACGAATCTTCACGAAAGTTTCCAACTTGTTGGGGCGCTCCGGTCCGCTCCTATCCTGAAAGTCTCGGGGTGATACGTCAAGCGGGGGCCGAGAAAAAGGGGGTCCCAAAACGCGTTTTCCCCATTCATTTTTCCATAGGAACCTTTAGTCGCAGCTACAGCCCGAACTGCTGAACGGAATTACACCAAATTTGGCAAAGAGGTAGCCCTTGGTTCAGTGTCGTGCCTTTTGCTTAAATGGTGTAAATCCGTTCAGTAGTTCCTGAGAAAATCAAAAGTAAAGTCACATATATATCTGGGCGGAGCCTAACCACACATGTCATCGTGAGATCTGATTGGCTGTCAGCACTTCATCCTGGAATTGCTGGCAGCCATCTTGGGACCAATATAAATGATAGTACCTCATTGAAATGCATTGTAGTGAATAGAAGATTTTGAGGGTCACCAAAAGGAGAACTATAAAGGGTGATAACAGGCTTTAGTTACATTAGAATTTATTTGTTGATGGTACCATACTAATTTTAGGAATTGTGGTGTATTCTAAGGTGATTTTACCATGTGAAAAACCTTCTGCTGGGATATCATGAATCATGTTTGAGAGAACACTATTTTCTCATGCTTGTCCCATGGAGGTTTGGAAGGTGCTCCAGAAGCTAAAATGAGAGCATATTTTCTGTAAATTCACATTATCTTTCTCACTCATGTGAGAATGAAGTCTGACATTCTCAGTAAAACATGTACATCCAACAAGGGCAGAGACTGTCAGTTGATTCCTTTGTGTTCTACTGCAGCTTCCCAGAGTGTTCTAAAGAACAACTAGAGTGCTAACAGCCTTACTTATGACAAAAGTATGGCACACCTGAAGCCATCTTGATTGGAATAAACTGGTAACACTTAAACAATTTAATTTAAAAAGGAACAAAATGATGGGGTTCATTTTGTCATAGAAATTATGGTTAGTGCTGTAGAAAGAAAAATTAGGACATGTTTCAAGTGTGATCTCAAATATCTTCCTGTTATATTTCCACAGGAGCAGCCTGCCAGTTGATGCCTTTGTGTTCTACTGCAGCTTCCCAGAGTGTTCTAAAGAACAACTAGAGCGCTAACAGCCTTACTTATGACAAAAGTATGGCACACCTGAAGCCATCTTGATTGGAATAAACTGGTAACACTTAAAACATTTAATTTAAAAAGGGACAAAATGATGGGGTTCATTTTGTCATAGAAATTATGGTTAGTGCTGTAGAAAGAAATATTAGGACATATTTCAAGTGTGATCTCAAATATCTTCCTGTTATATTTCAACAGGAGCAGCCTGCCAGTTGATGCCTTTGTGTTCTACTGCAGCTTCCCAGAGTGTTCTAAAGAACAACTAGAGCGCTAACAGCCTTACTTATGACAAAAGTATGTCACACCTGAAGCCATCTTGATTGGAATAAACCAGTAACACTTAAAACATTTAATTTAAAAAGGAACAAAATGAGGGGTTCTTTTTGAAATAGAAATTATGGTTAGTGCTGCAGAAAGAAAAATGAGGGCATGTTTTAAGTGAGATCTCAAATCCTCTTCTATTTCATTAGAAAATTCTGACATGCAGACTGAAACAATCACTTTCAATACCAGCAGCAGACTACCAGTTAACTCCCTGGTGAGCAGTAGCTTTACTCCAGTGATCTAATGAGCAACTAGAGTGCTAACATTCTGAATTTATGGCAGATGTGAGACATCTGAATGCCTTCTTGATGGAATCAAAGTAAAAAACTGAAAGCATTTCCTACTGAGGAGACTGCAGTAAATGAAGAAATTAGGAAACTTCATAACAAAGAAGTCTTCCAAGATGGCCACCAATGAAAAAAGAGCCCAAATGTAGCACAAAAATTACCCAGATGTAGCCCACATATAGCCCAATGACAAAAGTGTGCAAAACACTTTTTATTTTTAGTTTTTTGCAGTTTTATGTAGTGCAGACTGGTCAGGTATTGGAGCATTGCATCTTAAAACATGACCCCCTACACTACAAAAACACCACTGCACTATCCTAAACCCTAAAACACTACCCCCAGCACGACCCCCTACACTACCCAAACACCACTGCACTAACCTAAATCCTAAAACACTACCACCAGCACGACCCCTACACTACCCAAACACCACTGCACTACCCTAAAACACGAGCCTCTACACTACCCAAACACCACTGCACTACCCTAAACCCTAAAACACTACCCCCAGCACGACCCCCTACACTACAAAAACACCACTGCACTACCCTAAACCCTAAAACACTACCCCCAGCACGACCCCCTACACTGCCTGAACACCACTGCACTGCCCTAAACCCTGAAACACTACCCCTAGCACGACCCCCTACACTGCCCGAACACCACTGCACTGCCCTAAACCCTGAAACACCACCCCCTTCACGACCCCCTACACTGCCCAAACACCACTGCACTGCCCTAAACCCTGAAACACCACCCCAGCATGACCCCCTACACTGCCCGAACACCACTGCACTGCCCTAAACCCTGAAACACTACCCCCAGCAAGACCCCCTACACTGCCCGAACACCACTGCACTGCCCTAAACCCTGAAACATCACCCCCAGCAAGACCCCCTACACTGCCCGAACACCACTGACCTAAACCCTGAAACACCACCCCAGCACGACCCCCTACAGTGCCCGAACACCACTGTACTGCCCTAAACCCTGAAACACTACCCCCAGCATGACCCCCTACACTGCCCGAAAACCACTGCTCTGCCCAAAACCCTGAAACACCAGCCCCAGCACGACCCCCTACACTGCCCGAACACCACTGCACTGCCCTAAACCTTGAAACACCAGCCCCTGCACGACCCCCTACACTGCCCGAACACCACTGCACTACCCTAAACCCTGAAACATCACCCCCAGCACGACCCCCTACACTGCCCGAGCACCACTGCACTGCCCTAAACCCTGAAACACCAGCCCCAGCATGACCCCCTACACTGCCCGAACACCACTGCACTGCCCTAAACCCTGAAACACCAGCCCCATCACGACCGCCTACACTGCCCGAACACCACTGCACTGCCCTAAACCCTGAAACACCAGCCCCAGCACGACCCCCTACACTGCCCGAACACCACTGCACTGCCCTAAACCGTGAAACACCAGCCTCAGCACGACCCCCTACACTGCCTGAACACCACTGCACTGCCCTGAACCCTGAAACACCAGCCCCAGCACAACACCCTACACTGCCCGAACACCACTGCACTGCCCTAAACCCTGAAACACCACCCCGTGCATGACCCCTACACTGCCCGAACACCACTGCACTGCCCTAATCCCTGAAACACCACCCCCAGCGTGACCCCCTACACTGCCCGAACACCACTGCACTAAACCCTGAAACACCACCCCCTGCACAACCCCCTACACTGCTCAAACACTACTGCACTGCCCTAAACCCAGAAACACCATCCCCAGCACGACCCCCTATACTGCACGAACACCACTGCACTGCCCTAAACCCTGAAACACTACCCCCAGCAAGACCCCCTACACTGCCCGAACACCACTGCACTGCCCTAAACCCTGAAACATCACCCCGAGCAAGACCCCCTACACTGCCCAAACACCACTGCCCTAAACCCTGAAACACCACCCCCAGCAAGACCCCCTACACTGCCCGAACACCACTGCACTGCCCTAAACCCTGAAACACCAGCCCCAGCACGACCCCCTACACTGCCCGAACACCACTGCACTGCCCTAAATCCTGAAACACCACCCCCTGCACGACCCCCTACACTGCCCGAACACCACTGTACTGCCCTAAACCCTGAAACCCCACCCCCAGCATGACCCCCTACACTGCCAGAACACCACTGCACTGCCCTAAACCCTGAAACACCACCCCCTGCATGACCCCCTACACTGCCCGAACACTACTGCACTGCCCTAAACCCTGAAACACCACCCCCAGCACGACCCCCTACACTGCACGAACACCACTGCACCGGCCTAAACCCTGAAACACTACCCCCAGCAAGACCCCCTACACTGCCCGAACACCACTGCACTGCCCTAAACCCTGAAACATCACCCCCAGCGAGACCCCCTACACTGCCCGAACACCACTGCCCTAAACCCTGAAACACCACCCCCAGCAAGACCCCCTACACTGCCCGAACACCACTGCACTGCCCTAAACCCTGAAACACCACCCCCAGCAAGACCCCTACACTGCCCGAACACCACTGCACTGCCCTAAACCCTGAAACACCACCCCCAGCACGACCCCCTACACTGCCCGAACACCACTGCTCTGCCCAAAACCCTGAAACACCAGCCCCAGCACGACCCCCTACACTGCCCGAACATCACTGCACTGCCCTAAACCCTGAAACACCAGCCCCAGCACGACCCCCTACACTGCCTGAACACCACTGCACTGCCCTAAACCCTGAAACACCACCCTCAGCATGACCCCCTACACTGCCCGAACACCACTGCACTGCCCTAAACCCTGAAACACCAGCCCCAGCACAACCCCGTACACTGCCCGCACACCACTGCACTGCCCTAAACCCTGAAACACCAGCCCCAGCACAACCCCGTACACTGCCCGAACACCACTGCACTGCCCTAAACCCTGAAACACCAGCCCCAGCACGACCGCCTACACTGCCCGAAAACTACTGCACTGCCCTAAACCCTGAAACACCACCCCCAGCAAGACTACCTACACTGGCCGAACACCACTGCACTGCCCTAAACCCTGAAACACCACCCCCTGCACGACCCCCTACACTGCCCAAACACTACTGCACTGCCCTAAACCCTGAAACACCACCCCTCAGCACGACACCCTACACTGCCCAAACACCACTGCACTGCCCTAAACCCTGAAACCACCCCAGCACGACCCCCTACACTGCCCGAACACCACTGCACTAAACCCTGAAACACCACCCCCTGCACGACCCCCTACACTGCCGGAACACCACTGCACTGCCCTAAACCCTGAAACAACACCCCCAGCACGACCCCCTACACTGCCCGAACACCACTGCACTGCCCTAAACCCTGAAACATCACCCCCAGCACAACCCCCTACACTGCCTGAGCACCATTGCTCTGCCCTAAACCCTGAAACACTAGCCCCAGCACGACCCCTTACACTGCCCGAACACCACTGCACTTCCCTAAACCCTGAAACACCACCCCCAGCACGAACCCCTACACTGCCCGAACACCACTGCACTGCCCTAAACCCTGAAACACCAGCCCCAGCAAGACCACCTACACTGCCCGAACACCACTGCATTGCCCTAGACTCTGAAACACCAGCCCCAGCAAGACCCCCTACACTGCCCGAACACCACTGCACTAAACCCTGAAACACCAGCCCCAGCATGACCCTCTACACTGCCCGAACACCACTGCCCTGCCCTAAACCCTGAAACACCAGCCCCAGCACGACCCCCTACACTGCCCGAACACCACTGCACTGCCCTAAACCCTGAAACACCAGCCCCAGCACGACCCCTACACTGCCCGAACACCACTGCACTGCCCTAAACCCTGAAACACCAGCCCCAGCACCACCCCCTACAATGCCCGAACACCACTGTACTGCCCTAAACCCTGAAACACCACCCCCTGCACCGCCCCCTACACTGCCCGAACACCACTGCACTGCCCTAAACCCTGAAACACCACCCCCTGCACGACCCCCTACACTGCCCGAACACCACTGCACTGCCCTAAACCCTGAAACACCACCCCCTACACTGCCCGAACACCACTGCACTGCCCTAAACCCTGAAACACCACCCCCTGCACCGCCCCCTACACTGCCCGAACACCACTGCACTGCCCTAAACCCTGAAACACCACCCCCAGCATGACCCCTTTACTGCTCGAACACCACTGCACTGCCCCAAACCCTGAAACACCACCCCCAGCATGACCCCCTACACTGCCCGAACACCACTGCCCTAAACCCTGAAACACCACCCCTGCACGACCCCCTACAGTGCCCGAACACCACTGCACTGCCCTAAACCCTGAAACACCACCCCCTGCACGACCCCCTACACTGCCCGAACATCACTGCACTGCCCTAAACCCTGAAACACCACCCCCAGCACGACCCCCTACACTGCCCGAACACCACTGCACTGCCCTAAACCCTAGAACACTACCCCCAGCATGACCCCCTACACTACCCGAACACCACTGCACTACCCTAAACCCTAAAATACTCCCCCAGCACGACCCCCTACACTACCCGAACACGACTGCACTGCCCTAAACCCTAAAACACTCCCCCAGCACGACCCCCTACACTACCCGAACACCACTGCACTGCCCTAAACCCTAAAACACTCCCCCCAGCACGACCCCCTACACTACCTAAACACCACTGCACTGCCCTAAACCCTAAAACACTACCCCCCGCATGACCCCCTACACTACCCAAAGACCACTGCACTACCCTAAACTCTAAAACAATACCCCCCGCACGACTCCCTACACTACCCAAAGACCACTGCACTACCCTAAACCCTAAAACACGACCTCCTACACTACACAAACACCACTGCACTACCCTAAACCATAAAACACTACCCCCAGCAGTACCCCCTATACTACCCAAACACCACTGCACTACCCTAAACCCTAAAACACTACCCCCAGCAGTACCCCTACACTACCCAAACACCATTGCACTACCCTAAACCCTAAAACACTACCCCCAGCAGTATCCCCTACACTACCCAAACACCACTGCACTACCCTAAACCCTAAAACCCTAAAACACTAACCCCAGCACGACCCCCTACACTACCCAAACACCACTGTACTACCCTAAACCCTAAAACACTCCCCCAGCACGACTCCCTACACTACCCAGACACCACTGCACTACCCTAAACCCTATATCTACCCCCAGCATGACCCCCTACACTACACAAACACCACTGCACTACCCTAAACCCTAAAACACTACCACCAGCACGACCCTCTTCACTACCTAAACACAACTGCACAATTTGTTACAGGCATTGCAACGCAGGCCTGTGGTGCTTACTGGAAGTACCTGGTGGGCTGGTTGGGCCCCAGGGACTCTCAGGATTCAAGGTGACCTAATCCCCCAACTTAAAACGCGCCACGGGGCGCGTTTGCACAGTGGTGAAGGGAGGGAGCGGGGCCTCAGGTGACATGTGCGCAAACACGCCCTGTGGTGCGTTTTAAGTTGGGGAGTTAATTCCCTTTGAATCCTGGGGGCCAACTAGCCCACCAGGTACCTTCAGTAAGCACAACAGAGGTGCGTTGCAGAGAGGTGAAAAAGGTGCGTGGCCTCGGAACGCCTCTCTGCAACTCAGCTCTGTGGTCCTAACTGTAGGTACCTGGGGGGCTAGTTGGGCCCCAGGGACCCTCAGGATTCAAGGGGACTTAATCCCGCAACTTAAAACGCGCCACGGGGCGCGTTTGCACACATGTCACCTCAGGCCCCCTCCCTTCACCACTGTGCAAACGTGCACTGGCTCTGGTTAGTCAGAGTCAGTTACCACCAGTACCCGTCTGAAAAAGTTGTGGGCACAGGATGATTTTGCAACAAGGCCTCTTTCTGCTCCTCTGTTGGTTCTTTCTGCACATCTTTTGCTTCTTTCTGTGCGTTTTTTCTTCTTTCTTCACATGTCCTACCTCTGTTGGCATAGTTAGAAACTAGCATTTAAAAAACCTTTGAAATTCACTTAAAAAATCATAGTTTTCAGGCACGTTATAGTTAGAAATTAGCATTTAAAAAACCTATGAAATTCACTGAAAAAACCATAGGTTTCAGACACGTTATAGTTAGAAATTAGCATTTAAAAAACCTTTGAAATTCACTGAAAAAACCATAGGTTTTATGGACAGTTATAGTTAGTTGGACATTGCACTCGTACAAAACCCGTGAAATTCCCCTGTTATAGTTAGTTCAGCTAACTATAACTCGCGCCCGCAATGCACTGCTGATGACGTCACATATTACATCACTCATGACATGGTCAGTGACATCACTGATGACATCACTGATGACATCTCAAATGACATCACTGATGACATCATCCATGTGATAATTTCATGCATCTTCTCACACCCTAATATAACTTTTGATTCACCCACTCTAAATTACAGACTGCCATTCTCAAAACCATAGACACTCCAACACCAAAAACTACATACCCACTCACTGATTCTTAGGTCTACACACACATCCACTCACTCACCTGTACAGTCACTCATACTTACAGTCACTCAGTACAGGACTATCATATGCACTCATACACCTATATAAACACTCACACACCGCCACTCATCCATAGAGGTACTCACACACCTAGTCAGTCATGCAAAACATTAATCACACACCCATTTACTCACCTATACAGTTATACACACACCAGCTCACTTACTCATACAAATACTAGCACATTCTTACGCTCTTATACAATAACTGATACAAGCACACACGCATCCATACAGCCACTCTCACAATAACACACTCTCACTTATAGCCATTTAAATACTCTAACACACATATATACTGCCTTTTACATATGTAGTTACTCGCACATGTACCACTGAGATATACATTCACTCACTAACACACCCATACACACACTCACCCACCCAAGCAGTCCATCACAGATGCACTCTTGAAATCATGCACCCAGTGAATCACCCACTCACACATCTATGTATAGAGTCACACACACCCCACCCACACAAACACTCAGGCAGCCATACAGATACTCAGAGAACCAATCAATAACCCATATAGACACTCATGTAGCTATTCGCAAATCCATGCATCCACTTACACACCAACAAACAGACGGATACAGACATTCACACAGTTTAGTCACTAACCCATGCATTCAGTAAGATACATTTAATCACTCACTTGTAGAGTCAGTCACTCACGTACTAAATCATCCATTCAGACACTTATACACCCACTCATTCTTCAATACGCCTTTCCCTATATATATTAAACATATTTAAACTTTACAGAAACACACAGTCACTGGATGATGTCATCAGTGATGTCATCAGTGATGTCATTTGAGATGTCATCAGTGATGTCATCAGTGATGTCACTGACCATGTCATGAGTGATGTAATATGTGACGTCATCAGCAGTGCATTGCGGGGCGCGAGTTATAGTTAGCTGAACTAACTATAACAGGGGAATTTCACGGGTTTTGTACGAGTGCAATGTCCAACTAACTATAACTGTCCCTAAAACCTATGGTTTTTTCAGTGAATATATATATATATATATATATATATATATGTATATATATATATATATAGCAGCAACTCCTCTCGTACTGCGGTTAAAACAGATGATTATTGGAAGACAAACAGACAAATCCCACAAATATAGAACATCAGACAGGAAATAGGGATATTAAGTCTACAGGTATGTTTAGAATTATTGTGGAGTATAGCCAGCAACAAAAACAGATACAGTCAATCATTAGCCGTAACTGGCCATTGGTACTTAATGACCCGGTCATTGGACATACATTACCTTTGAGACCATCCATCACGTACAGTAAAGGCCCATCCATGCGGGATGGATTGGTCAAGACAAGTCCAGAAATTTTAGAGGGTACAAGCTGGCTACAGACTCATAAAGGATTCTATAAATGTAAATCCTGTAAAGCATGCCAGCATGGGACTAACATGACTGTATATCAAACCCCTTTTAGTCCTAGACAACACAAAATATCCAAATTACTGACATGTAAGACAGAATATGCGGTTTATGTATTGTCCTGCCCCTGCAATTTGCAGTATGTTGGGAGCACCAAGTTACAGGTTCATAAAAGGGTGCTCCAACATATAAGAGCTATTAATAATCAGGACAATACGTACCCAGTAGCGCGCCATTTCAAACAGAAACATAATTCAAACAGTCAAGACCTCCGATATTTTGTGATTGATTCAGTGGCCCCAAGTAGAAGAGGGGGTAACAGGGAGGCCAGTTTGAGGCAGTTAGAAACTCGTTATATCCTAGAACTGGATTCCAAACACCCGAGTGGCCTGAACATATCGGAGGATCTTTATACATGTCTTTAAAAATTCGACAGCTTTGTTTTTACCAGCTTTTTATATGATATTAATTATTTAATGTTTTACATGAATACGTTTACATATATATATTTATATATTTTATGGTTTTATTGACTTATATCTATGGGTTTATTTATGTGGACGTGTTGTGTGTTTTACATTGAGTATTAATAAGTATAGCATATATTAATTAGAGAGAACGCTGAGACTATTGCATATAATGGATCATTTAGATATTGAGATATATATATTCAACAACACGACATTGGTAATTCCACCTATGCTATGATCTTGAAGTGACCAACAAGAGTGGTATTTGAACCAAAATGGATCGGCCATACACAAAATCTAAAAAATCCAAAAATTAATACATTTGATAAAAAACTAAGTTTATAAAAAATATCTAAAAATCGGTACATATCTATGTAAAGAAAACAGACCTTAGGCTTGGGGCTCCAAGCCAAGGCATATGTACCCATATTTTACCTTTACCTTTACATGTGTCTATTATATAAAGCCTTATACTAAGAAAAATAAAATAAAAAAATATTTTTTTAAAACAAATATGTAATAGCTGCAGACATGGCACTTAATCAAATTTTAATTTTGCACAATTGTTGGTGTTTTTTAAATCACTTTGATTCACGTTTTATGTATTACACTAGGACATTTTTTGGCAAATGGCAATTAAGACTATGGAAACTGCAATACAAGATGGTATGATCTTGTTTGAATACATGTGTTGAACAATGTAATTTTGATAGGAATTGGTTGGAATTTGGATGTACACTAGTACAAAAGACAGTGTCATAAACAAATTGGAGATAGGGTCACTGTGGCCTGAATAAATTCCAATAGACACTGCAGTTGAATATGTGAAACATTTAAAGTCAGTGATGATTATGTATTATACATTTATTGAAAAATACGTCACATTAGATACTTTGTGCATTTTAAATTCTAAATGTTATATTTTACATTTTTTATGCTGAGAATGTTTCAATATATTTAAATCCGTTTTTATCCAATTGCAATTGCAACAGATACATTTTTATACATTTTTAAACATATTTATATGGTTTGATTTGTAAAAGTCTTCTATGTCTATTGCGCTATTTGCACACGTGGTTGTTATCACCCAGCACCTTGTCACTTTAAATACCGGAGTAAAACGCGGAGCCCATGTGATGTGATCAAGGCTCGAAGAGAGTTGAAACGCGTTATGGCTGTGCACCAATAAAATTCTGAAGCATGTATTGTGGTCCGTTTCCGTTCTTGTGGAGATTGAAGGTGAAACGGAATATACTGGATATATATATATATATATTCACTGAAAAAACCATAGGTTTCAGACACGTTATAGTTAGAAATTAGCATTTAAAAAACCTTTGAAATTCACTGAAAAAACCATAGGTTTTAGGGACAGTTATAGTTAGTTGGACATTTCACTCGTACAAAACCATAGAAATTCCCCCGTTATAGTTAGTTCAGCTAACTATAACTCGCGCCCACAATGCACTGCTGATGACGTCACATATTACATCACTCATGACATGGTCAGTGACATCACTGATGACATCACTGATGACATCTCAAATGACATCACTGATGACATCACTGATGACATCATCCAGTGACTGTGTGTTTCTGTAAAGTTTAAATATGTTTAATATATATAGGGAAAGGCGTATTGAAGAATGAGTGGGTGTATAAGTGTCTGAATGGATGATTTAGTACGTGAGTGACTGACTCTACAAGTGAGTGATTAAATGTATCTTACTGAATGCATGGGTTAGTGACTAAACTGTGTGAATGTCTGTATCCGTCTGTCTGTTGGTTTGTAAGCGGCTGCATGGCTTTCTGAATAGCTACATGAGTGTCTACATGGGTTATTGATTGATTGTCTGAGTATCTGTATGGGTGCCTGAGTTTGTGTGGGTGGGGTGTGTGTGACTCTGTGCATAGATGTGTGAGTTGGTGATTCACTGGGTGCATGGTTTCAAGAGTGCATCTGTGATGGACTGTATTGGTGGGTGAGTGTGTGTATGGGTGTGTTAGTGATTGAATGTATATCTCAGTGGTACATGTGTGAGTAACTACATATGTGAAAGGCAGTATATATGTGTGTTGGAGTATGTAAATGGCTATAAGTGAGAGTGTGTGATTGTGAGAGTGGCTGTATGGATGAGTGTGTACTTGTATCAGTGATTGTATAAGAGCGTAAGAATGTGCTAGTATTTGTATGAGTAAGTGAGCTGGTGTGTGTATAACTGTATAGGTGAGTAAATGGGTGTGTGATTAAGTTTTTTGCATGACTGACTAGGTGTGTGAGTACCTCTATGGATGAGTGGCGGTGTGTGAGTGTTTATATAGGTGTATGAGTGCATATGATAGTCCTGTACTGAGTGACTAAGTATGAGTGACTGTACGGGTGAGTGAGTGGATGTGTGTGTAGACCTAAGAATCAGTGAGTGGGTATGTAGTTTTTGGTGTTGGAGTGTCTATGGTTTTGAGAATGGCAGACTGTAATTTAGAGTGGGTGTATCAAAAGTTATATTAGGGTGTGAGAAGATGCATGAAATTATCACATGGATGATGTCATCAGTGATGTCATTTGAGATGTCATCAGTGATGTCATCAGTGATGTCACTGACCATGTCATGAGTGATGTAATATGTGACGTCATCAGCAGTGCATTGCGGGCGCGAGTTATAGTTAGCTGAACTAACTATAACGGGGGAATTTCTATGGTTTTGTACGAGTGAAATGTCCAACTAACTATAACTGTCCCTAAAACCTATGGTTTTTTCAGTGAATTTCAAAGGTTTTTTAAATGCTAATTTCTAACTATAACGTGTCTGAAACCTATGGTTTTTTCAGTGAATTTCAAAGGTTTTTTAAATGCTAGTTTCTAACTATGCCTACAGAGGTAGGACATGTGAAGAAAGAAGAAAAAACGCACAGAAAGAAGCAAAAGATGTGCAGAAAGAACCAACAGAGGAGCAGAAAGAGGCCTTGTTGCAAAATCATCCTGTGCCCACAACTTTTTCAGACGGGTACTGGTGGTAACTGACTCTGACTAACCAGAGCCATTGCTATGCTAAAAGACACTTAGAATACAGTGAAAACACCTACATACACTAGGGAACACTATGCGTTGGGGTACCCCTGTGATTAGCATGACCTCCTCTGCAAGTCCCTAGTACATAATAGGGCAGGGGGATTAAAACTACCTCTTAAAACGCGCTACAGGGCGCGCTTGCACAGTGGTGAAGGGAGGGGGGGCCTGAGGTGACATGTGTCGCGTGGCGCGTTTTAAGTTGCGGGATTAAGTCCCCTTGAATTCTGAGGGTCCCTGGGGCCCAACTAGCCCCCCAGGTACCTACAGTTAGGACAACAGAGCTGAGTTGCAGAGAGGCGTTCCGAAGCCACGCACCTTTTTTCACCTCTCTGCAACGCAACTCTGTTGTGCTTACTGAAGGTACCTGGTGGGCTAGTTGGCCCCCAGGGTCCCTCAGGATTCAAAGGGAATTAATTCCCCAACTTAAAAAGCACCACAGGGCGTGTTTGCGCACATGTCACCTGAGGCCCCGCCCCTCCCTTCACCACTGTGCAAACGCGCCCCGTGGTGCGTTTTAAGTTGGGGGATTAGGTCACCTTGAATCCTGAGGGTCCCTGGGGCCCAACTAGCCCACTAGGTACTTCCAGTAAGCACCACAGGCCTGCGTTGCAACGCCTGTAACAAATTGTGCAGTTGTGTTTAGGTAGTGAAGAGGGTCGTGCTGGGGGTAGTGTTTTAGGGTTTAGGGTAGTGCAGTGGTGTTTGTGTAGTGTAGGGGGTCATGCTGGGGGTAGATTTAGGGTTTAGGGTAGTGCAGTGGTGTTTGGGTAGTGTAGGGAGTCGTGCTGGGGAGTGTTTTAGGGTTTAGGGTAGTGCAGTGGTGTTTGGGTAGTGTAGGGGGTCGTGCTGGGGGTAGTGTTTTAGGGTTTAGGGTAGCGCAGTGGTGTTTGGGTAGTGTAGGGGGTCGTGCTGGGGGTAGGGATTTAGGGTAGTGCAGTGGTGTTTGGGTAGTGTAGGGGGTACTGCTGGGGGTAGTGTTTTAGGGTTTAGGTTAGTGCAGTGGTGTTTGGGTAGTGTAGGGGTACTGCTGGGGGTAGTGTTTTAGGGTTTAGGGTAGTGCAGTGGTGTTTGTGTAGTGTAGGGGGTAGTGTTTTAGGGTTTAGGGTAGTGCAGTGGTCTTTGGGTAGTGTAGGGAGTCGTGCGGGGGTAGTGTTTTAGGGTTTAGGGTAGTGTAGGGGGTCATGCGGGGGGTAGTGTTTTAAGGATTAGGGTAGTGCATTGGTGTTTGGGTAGTGTAGGGGGTCATGCGGGGGTAGAGTTTTAGGGTTTAGGGCAGTGCAGTGGTGTTTGGGTAGTGTAGGGGGTCGTGCTGGGGGAGTGTTTTAGGGTTTAGGGCAGTGCAGTGGTGTTCGGGTAGTGTAGGGGGTCGTGCTGGGGGAGTGTTTTAGGGTTTAGGGCAGTGCAGTGGTGTTCGGGTAGTGTAGGGGGTCGTGCTGGGGGAGTGTTTGAGGGTTTAGGGCAGTGCAGTCGTGTTCGGGTAGTGTAGGGGGTTGTGCTGGGGTAGTATTTTAGGGTTTAGGGTAGTGCAGTGGTGTTCGGGTAGTGTAGGGGGTCGTGCTGGGGGTAGTGTTCTAGGGTTTAGGGCAGTGCAGTGGTGTTTGGGCAGTGTAGGGGGTAATGCTGGGGGTGGTGTTTTAGGGTTTAGGGCAGTGCAGTGGTGTTCGGGCAGTGTAGGGGGTCATGCTGGGGGTGGTGTTTCAGGGTTTAGGGCAGTGCAGTGGTGTTTGGGCAGTGTAGGGGGTGGTGTTTCAGGGTTTAGGGCAGTGCAGTGGTGTTCGGGCAGTGTAGGGGGTCGTGCAGGGGGTGGTGTTTCAGGGTTTAGGGCAGTGGTGTTCGGGCAGTGTAGGGGGTCGTGCTGGGGGTGGTGTTTCAGGGTTTGGGGCAGTGCAGTGGTGTTCGAGCAGTAAAGGGGGTCGTGCTGGGGTGGTGTTTCAGGGTTTAGGGCAGTGCAGTGGTGTTCGGGCAGTGTAGGGGGCGGTGCAGGGGTGGTGTTTCAGGGTTTAGGGCAGTGCAGTGGTGTTCGGGCAGTGTAGGGGGTGCTGCAGGGGTGGTGTTTCAGGGTTTAGGGCAGTGCAGTGGTGTTCGGGCAGTGTAGGGGGTCGTGCTGGGGGTGGTGTTTCAGGGTTTAGGGCAGTGCAGTGGTGTTCGGGCAGTGTAGGGGGTCGTGCTGGGGCTGGTGTTTCAGGGTTTAGGGCAGTGCAGTGGTGTTCGGGCAGTGTAGGGGGTCGTGCTGGGGCTAGTGTTTCAGGGTTTAGGGCAGTGCAGTGGTGTTCGGGCAGTGTAGGGGTTGTGCTGGGGCTGGTGTTTCAGGGTTTAGGGCAGTGCAGTGGTGTTCGGGCAGTGTAGGTGGTCGCGCTGGGGCTGGTGTTTCAGGGTTTAGGGCAGTGCAGTGGTGTTCGGGCAGTGTAGGGGGTCATGCTGGGGCTGGTGTTTCAGGGTTTAGGGCAGTGCAGTGGTGTTCGGGCAGTGTAGGGGGTCATGCTGGGGGTGGTGTTTCAGGGTTTAGGGCAGTGCAGTGGTGTTTGGGCAGTGTAGGGGTGGTGTTTCAGGGTTTAGGGCAGTGCAGTGGTGTTCGGGCAGTGTAGGGGGTCGTGCAGGGGTGGTGTTTCAGGGTTTAGGGCAGTGGTGTTCGGGCAGTGTAGGGGGTCGTGCTGGGGTGGTGTTTCAGGGTTTGGGGCAGTGCAGTGGTGTTCGAGCAGTAAAGGGGGTCGTGCTGGGGGTGGTGTTTCAGGGTTTAGGGCAGTGCAGTGGTGTTCGGGCAGTGTAGGGGCGGTGCAGGGGGTGGTGTTTCAGGGTTTAGGGCAGTGCAGTGGTGTTCGGGCAGTGTAGGGGGTGCTGCAGGGGTGGTGTTTCAGGGTTTAGGGCAGTGCAGTGGTGTTCGGGCAGTGTAGGGGTTGTGCTGGGGGTGGTGTTTCAGGGTTTAGGGCAGTGCAGTGGTGTTCGGGCAGTGTAGGGGGTCGTGCTGGGGCTGGTGTTTCAGGGTTTAGGGCAGTGCAGTGGTGTTCGGGCAGTGTAGGGGGTCGTGCTGGGGCTAGTGTTTCAGGGTTTAGGGCAGTGCAGTGGTGTTCGGGCAGTGTAGGGGGTTGTGCTGGGGCTGGTGTTTCAGGGTTTAGGGCAGTGCAGTGGTGTTCGGGCAGTGTAGGTGGTCGCGCTGGGGCTGGTGTTTCAGGGTTTAGGGCAGTGCAGTGGTGTTCGGGCAGTGTAGGGGGTCATGCTGGGGCTGGTGTTTCAGGGTTTAGGGCAGTGCAGTGGTGTTCGGGCAGTGTAGGGGGACTTGCTGGGGCTGGTGTTTCAGGGTTTAGGGCAGTGCAGTGGTGTTTGGGCAGTGTAGGGGGTCATGCTGGGGCTGGCGTTTCAGGGTTTAGGGCAGTGCAGTGGTGTTCGGGCAGTGTAGGGGGTCATGCTGGGGGTGGTGTTTCAGGGTTTAGGGCAGTGCAGTGGTGTTTGGGCAGTGTAGGGGGTGGTGTTTCAGGGTTTAGGGCAGTGCAGTGGTGTTCGGGCAGTGTAGGGGGTCGTGCAGGGGGTGGTGTTTCAGGGTTTAGGGCAGTGGTGTTCGGGCAGTGTAGGGGGTCGTGCTGGGGGTGGTGTTTCAGGGTTTGGGGCAGTGCAGTGGTGTTCGAGCAGTAAAGGGGGTCGTGCTGGGGGTGGTGTTTCAGGGTTTAGGGCAGTGCAGTGGTGTTCGGGCAGTGTAGGGGGCGGTGCAGGGGGTGGTGTTTCAGGGTTTAGGGCAGTGCAGTGGTGTTCGGGCAGTGTAGGGGGTGCTGCAGGGGGTGGTGTTTCAGGGTTTAGGGCAGTGCAGTGGTGTTCGGGCAGTGTAGGGGGTTGTGCTGGGGGTGGTGTTTCAGGGTTTAGGGCAGTGCAGTGGTGTTCGGGCAGTGTAGGGGGTCGTGCTGGGGCTGGTGTTTCAGGGTTTAGGGCAGTGCAGTGGTGTTCGGGCAGTGTAGGGGGTCGTGCTGGGGCTAGTGTTTCAGGGTTTAGGGCAGTGCAGTGGTGTTCGGGCAGTGTAGGGGGTTGTGCTGGGGCTGGTGTTTCAGGGTTTAGGGCAGTGCAGTGGTGTTCGGGCAGTGTAGGTGGTCGCACTGGGGCTGGTGTTTCAGGGTTTAGGGCAGTGCAGTGGTGTTCGGGCAGTGTAGGGGGTCATGCTGGGGCTGGTGTTTCAGGGTTTAGGGCAGTGCAGTGGTGTTCGGGCAGTGTAGGGGGACTTGCTGGGGCTGGTGTTTCAGGGTTTAGGGCAGTGCAGTGGTGTTTGGGCAGTGTAGGGGGTCATGCTGGGGCTAGTGTTTCAGGATTTAGGGCAGAGCAATGGTGTTCAGGCAGTGTAGGGGGTTTTGCTGGAGGTGGTGTTTCAGGGTTTAGGGCAGTGCAGTGGTGTTCGTGCAGTGTAGGGGTGGTGTTTCAGGGTTTAGGGCAGTGGTGTTCAGGCAGTGTAGGGGGTCTTGCTGGGGTTGATGTTTCAGGGTTTAGGGCAGTGCAGTGGTGTTCGGGCAGTGTAGGGGGTCGTGCTGGGGTGGTGTTTCAGGGTTTAGGGCAGTGCAGTGGTGTTCCGGCAGTGTAGGAGGTCATGCAGGGGGTGGTGTTTCAGGGTTTAGGGCAGTGCAGTGGTTTTCGGGCAGTGTAGGGGGTCGTGCTGGGGGTGGTGTTTCAGGGTTTAGGGCAGTGCAGTGGTGTTCGGGCAGTGTAGGGGGTCGTGCAGGGGGTGGTGTTTCAGGGTTTAGTGCAGTGGTGTTCGGGCAGTGTAGGGGGTCTTGCTGGGGGTGGTGTTTCAGGGTTTAGGGCAGTGCAGTGGTGTTCGGGCAGTGTAGGGGGTCTTGCTGGGGCTGGTGTTTCAGGGTTTAGGGCAGTGCAGTGGTGTTCCTGCAGTGTAGGGGGTCGTGCTGGGGCTGGTGTTTCATGGTTTAGGGCAGTGCAGTGGTGTTCGGGCAGTGTAGGGGGTCGTGCTGGGGGTGGTGTTTCAGGGTTTAGGGCAGTGCAGTGGTGTACGGGCAGTGTAGGGGGTCTTCCTGGGGGTGGTGTTTCAGGGTTTAGGGCAGTGGTGTTCGGGCAGTGTAGGGGGTCTTGCTGGGGCTAGTGTTTCGGGGTTTAGGGCAGTGCAGTGGTGTTCGTGCAGTGTAGGGGGTCGTGCTGGGGGTGGTGTTTCAGGGTTTAGGGCAGTGCAGTAGTGTTCGGGCAGTGTAGGGGATCGGTCAGGGGGTGGTGTTTCAGGGTTTAGGGCAGTGCAGTGGTGTTCGGGCAGTGTAGGGGGTCGTGCTGGGGGTGGTGTTTCAGGGTTTAGGGCAGTGCAGTGGTGTTCGGGCAGTGTAGGGAGTCGTGCAGGGGGTGGTGTTTCAGGGTTTAGGGCAGTGCAGTGGTGTTCGGGCAGTGTAGGGGTCGTGCTGGGGCTGGTGTTTCAGGGTTTAGGGCAGTGCAGTGGTGTTCGGGCAGTGTAGGGGGTCTTGCTGGGGGTGGTGTTTCAGGATTTAGGGCAGTGGTGTTCGGGCAGTGTAGGGGGTCATGCTGGGGGTGGTGTTTCAGGGTTTAGGGCAGTGCAGTGGTGTTCGGGCAGTGTAGGGGTCTTGCTGGGGGTAGTGTTTCAGGGTTTAGGGCAGTGCAGTGGTGTTCGTGCAGTGTAGGGGGTCGTGCTGGGGATGGTGTTTCAGAGTTTAGGGCAGTGCAGTAGTGTTCGGGCAGTGTAGGGGGTCGTGCAGGGGGTGGTGTTTCAGAGTTTAGGGCAGTGCAGTGGTGTTCGGGCAGCGTAGGGGGTCGTGCTGGTGGTGGTGTTTCAGGGTTTAGGGCAGTGCAGTGGTGTTCGGGCAGTGTAGGAGGTCTTGCTGGGGGTAGTGTTTCAGGGTTTAGGGCAGTGCAGTGGTGTTCGGACAGTGTAGGGGTCATGCTGGGGGTGGTGTTTCAGGGTTTAGGGCAGTGCAGTGGTGTTCGGGCAGTGTAGGGGGTCGTGAAGGGGGTGGTTGTTTAGGGCAGTGCAGTGGTGTTCGGGCAGTGTAGGGGGTCGTGCTAGGGTATGTGTTTCAGGGTTTAGGGCAGTGCAGTGGTGTTCGGGCAGTATAGGGGGTCGTGCAGGGGCTGGTGTTTCAGGGTTTAGGGTAGTGCAGTGGTGCTTGTGTAGTGTAGGGGGTCATGCTGGGGGTAGTGTTTTAGGGTTTAGGGTATTGCAGTGGTGTTTGTGTAGTGTAGGGGGTCATGTTTTAGGGTAGTGCAGTGGTGTTTGGGTAGTGTAGGGGGTCATGCTGGGGGTAGTGTTTTAGGATTTAGGTTAGTGCAGTGGTGTTTGGGTAGTGTAGGGGTCGTGCTGGGGGTAGTGTTTTAGGGTTTAAGGTAGTGCAGTGGTGTTTGTGTAGTGTAGGGGGTCGTGCTGGGGGTAGTGTTTTAGGTTTTAGGGTAGTGCAGTGGTGCTTGTGTAGTGTAGGGGGTCGTGCTGGGGGTAGTGTTTTAGGGTTTAGGGTAGTGCAGTGGTGTTTGTGTAGTGTAGGGGGTCATGTTTTAGGGTAGTGCAGTGGTGTTTGGGTAGTGTAGGGGGTCGTGCTGGGGGTAGTGTTTTAGGATTTAGGTTAGTGCAGTGGTGTTGGGGTAGTGTTTTTGGGTTTAGGGTAGTGCAGTGGTGTTTGTGGAGTGTAGGGGTTCATGCTGGGGGTAGTGTTTTAGGGTTTAGGATAGTGCAGTGGTGCTTGTGTAGTGTAGGGGGTCGTGCTGGGGTAGTGTTTTAGGGTTTAGGGTAGTGCAGTGGTGTTTTTGTAGTGTAGGGGGTCATGTTTTAAGATGCAACGCTCCAATACCTGACCAGTCTGCACTACATAAAACTGCAAAAAACTAAAAATAAAAAGTGTTTTGCACACTTTTGTCATTGGGCTATATGTGGGCTACATCTGGGTAATATTTGTGCTACATTTGGGCTCTTTTTTCACTGGTGGCCATCTTGGAAGACTTCTTTGTTATGAAGTTTCCTAATTTCCTCATTTACTGCAGTCTCCTCAGTAGGAAATGCTTTCAGTTTTTACTTTGATTCCATCAAGAAGGCATTCAGATGTGTCACACATTTGCCATAAATTCAGAATGTTATTACTCTAGTTGTTCATTAGATCACTGTAGTAAAGCTACTGCTCACCAAGGATTTAACTGGAAGTCTACTGCTGGTATTGAAAGTGATTGTTTCAGTCTGCATGTCAGAATTTTCTAATGAAATAGAAGAGGATTTGAGATCTCACTTAAAACATGCACTAAATTTTCTTTTGCAGCACTAACCATAATTTCTATGGCAAAATGAACCCCCTCATTTTGTTCCTTTTTAAATTAAATGTTTTAAGTGTTACCAGTTTATTCCAATCAAGATGGCTTCAGGTGTGCCATACTTTTGTCATAAGTAAGGCTGTTAGCACTCTAGTTGTTCTTTAGAACACTCTGGGAAGCTGCAGTAGAACACAAAGGCATCAACTGACAGGCTGCTCCTGTTGAAATATAACAGGAAGATATTTGAGATCTCACTTAAAACATGTCCTAATTTTTCTTTCTACAGCACTAACCATAATTTCTATGGCAAAATGAACCCCCTCATTTTGTTCCTTTTTAAATTAAATGTTTTAAGTGTTACCAGTTTATTCCAATCAAGATGGCTTCAGGTGTGCCATACTTTTGTCATAAGTAAGGCTGTTAGCACTCTAGTTGTTCTTTAGAACACTCTGGGAAGCTGCAGTAAAACTCAAAGGCATCAACTGGCAGGCTGCTCCTGTTGAAATATAACAGGAAGATATTTGAGATCACACTTGAAACATGTCCTAATTTTTCTTTCTACAGCACTAACCATAATTTCTATGACAAGATGAACCCCATCATTTTGTTCCTTTTTAAATTAAATGTTTTAAGTGTTACCAGTTTATTCCAATCAAGATGGCTTCAGGTGTGCCATACTTTTGTCATAAGTAAGGCTGTTAGCACTCTAGTTGTTCTTTAGAACACTCTGGGAAGCTGCAGTAGAACACAAAGGAATCAACTGACAGTCTCTGCCCTTGTTGGATGTACATGTTTTACTGAGAATGTCAGACTTCATTCTCACATGACTGAGAAAGATAATGTGAATTTACAGAAAATATGCTCTCATTTTAGCTTCTGGGGCACCTTCCAAAACTGTATGGGACAAGCATGTGAAAATAGTTTTCTCTCAAACATGATTCATGATATCCCAGCAGAAGGTTTTTCACAGGGTAAAATCACCTTAGAACACACCACAATTCCTGAAATTAGTATGGTACCATCAACAAATGAATTCTAATGTAACTAAAGTCTGTTATCACCCTTTATAGTTCTCCTTTTGGTAACCCTCAAAATCTTCGATTCACTACAATGCATTTCAATGGGGTACTATCATTTATATTGGTCCCAAGATGGCTGCCAGCAATTCCAGGATGAAGTGCTGACAGCCAATCAGATCTCACGATGACATGTGTGGTTAGGCTCCGCCCAGATATATATGTGTTTTTACTTTTGATTTTCTCAGCAACTACTGATCGGATTTACACCATTTAACAAAAAGGGTTCTTTTTGAACCAAGAACTACCTCTTTGCCAAATTTGGTGTAATTCCGTTCAGCAGTTCGGGCTGTAGCCTTGCATAAAGTTTCCTATGGGAAATTGATTTTTTGACTCTTATTTTTTAATTTCTCCGCAACTACTGAACGGATTTACACCATTTAACAAAAAGGGTTCTTTCTGAACCAAGAACTACCTCTTTGCCAAATTTGGTGTAATTCCGTTCAGCAGTTCAGGCTGTAGCTGTGTCTAAAGTTTCCTATGGGAAAATGAATGGGGAAAACACGTTTTGGGACCCCCCTTTTTTCTCGGCCCCCGCTTGATGAATCACCCTGAGACTTTCAGGGTAGGAGCGGACCGGAGCGGGCCATAAAGTTTGAAAATTTCGCGAAGATTCGTTAACCGACGCAAGAGTTATTTCAAATAGAATGTCGCGGATTTCCTATGGAAAATAGGTCCTAACTATAACTATCTACTGGCGACCGCCAGTAGATAATATATACATATATATATATCTATATAGATATTTATATATAGATATATATATATAGATACTGACCTATTGGCAAATCTACAATCGTTAGCAGCGGAAAGTTCAGTCATAGGCACTAATGTGGGAAGTCCGAGTGGCAATGTGTATGACACAGTTAGAACTCATTTCAAACCGAAATCCACTTTCCAACCTATAACAACTAAAGACTCCTTGGATATCTTTGGAGAACTTTTAACTACGGAAATCAAAAGCCTCAATTTGACAACTGCCAGGACACTAAAAAAATACAGATACCAGCGGAATGAGTACAACAAGTTGATGGCAAAACTACAAAAAAATGAACAAATAATTGTCCGTAATTCTGACAAGGGAGGCAATATCGTTATTTGGTCTCGACAAGATTATATGAATGAAGCATTATCACAACTGGACGATATTAACTGTTATAAGAGATGTGATATGCAGACAGTTAGATTGTCTTGGAAAGATTTTTATTCTAAACTCAATGTATGGCGCAGTGCGGGATTGTTAAGCATGCAGGAACTAAAATTTTTGAAAAATGAGTATCCGATAATGCCTGTTATCTACTTGATCCCCAAACTGCACAAAAATATGTCAACGCCACCCGGTAGACCTATAATTTCTGCAAGAGGGGTCTTCTAGAAAATACTTCCAAATATATAGACTTTTTCTTGCAAGAGTATGTTAAAAAATTGCCTTCTTTTGTACAGGATTCAGGAGATTTTTGAGAATATTGAATACATTTGCTTGGGACTCAAGTTATCTCCTAATATGTTTAGATGTAACATCATTGTACACATGCATTCACCACAAGGATGGAATCAGAGCCATAGAACATTATCTCAGTTCGAGATCACTACAGCTGTGTCACCACAACAAAATGTTGATTACAATGCTGACATATTGTCTCAATAACAACTATTTTTTGTTTTCAAATCATGTCTTCCAACAGATACGAGGAGTAGCTATGGGGGCTTGTTTTCCCCCAGCTACTCCTGCCTTCTAATGGGTTGGTGGGAGGAAATGATTTTGAATAGACAACATAAGGAAACTGTAGATTGCCATGTGAAATTATGGCTACGTTACATCGACGATTTATTTGTGGTGTGGCATGGTACAGAGCAGTCAGCCCAGGAATTTGTAAATATGATCAACCAGAATAATATCAACCTTCACTTCACTGCTAATATTAGCAATACTAATGTATACTTCTTGGATGTTGAGGTGTACATTAAAAATCAAAAAACTGAGACGAAATTGTACCGCAAACCAACTGCTGGCAACAGCTTGCTGCATGCAACTAGTCACCATCCTCAGCATCTTATCCAAAGTATTCCTTATGGAGAGATGCTGAGGATACGTCGCGCATGCAGCAATCCAAGTGACCTTGCTGAGGCCCAGTATTTGAGTAAAATAAGATTTCTGGAACGTGGTTACAATGTAAAGACAATTGATATAGCTATAAAAAAAGCCAATGGTTTGGACAGAAATAACCTGTTAGAAAGCTACTCGAGGAAACCCAAAATTATTGACACTACTGAAGCTGAGACTAGGCTTATCCTTACCTATAGTCGTCAACATAACTCTTTGCGCAAGATTGTTAACAGAAATTGGCCAATTGTCAAAAGTGACCCAGTATTGGGCAAACTACTGCCTAAACATCCCTGCATAACATTTAGAAAATCCAAATCCATGCGGGATTCATTAGTTAAAAGTAGTCCAGAGTTATTAACATCAACAAACTGGCTTACTGGCCGCAAAGGATTTGTCAAATGTAACAATTGTCGGGCATGCAAATATGCAGTGAATAAAACTACATATAAAACGCCATTTTCTGAGGAAATTTTTAAGATCACCAAATTCCTCACTTGTCGCACAGAGTTTGTTGTTTATGTGCTGGGTTGCTCTTGTGGGTTGCAGTATGTCGGCAGTACCAAGTTACAGGCCCACAAACGCATACTGCAACACATGAGAGCAATTACCAACAACGACCCAACATATCCAGTAGCTCGCCATTTTAAAGATATACATAATAGTGACCTTAAACACCTGACATATTATTTGATTGATTCTATTCCAGCATCTAGACGGGGGGGCAATAGAGAGGTAAAATTACGACGTCTAGAAACACAATATATTGTCGAATTAGACACTAAGGGGCCCATTACGATGGCGGGCGGAAGCACAACCGCCGTGCTGGCGGATGCAAAAACCACCAGTTACCGCCGGCACGCAGCAGTCCACACGCCCGCCCAATTACGATGCGAAAAGCAGGCCAAACACCGCCGGCAAGCCAGCAACACCGTCCGCCATCAAAGTGCGCCCGCACACGTAGCGGCGCAGCACAACTGACACACACCGTCCGACGAAACACGTCCCGCCCGGCGCATAAATTACGATGCCGCAAACAAACGGCTCCCACGGCAAAGAGACACCGCACGTGAAAGAGAGGCGGAAACACGGACGCAGAGCACGGACAACGAAGAAGCGGCACCCCGGGCATGAATCCAGCACTGCAGGCCCTTCCCATGCTTCTGCTGATGCACCACCAAGGACGCAACGTACCGTGGAGACGCAGGTAGGCACACACACAACAAGTGCACGCAAACAGCGCACACAGTGCAAGGGCGGAAAAAGCGGACAACCCCCCACCAGCGCGTGCACACTACACATCCACCATTGCATCCACATATGACACACAGGCCAAATCCTAACATCGCGGAACACATGTGTACACACCACCTGGGACTAGGAACCAACCACCCCGTCACGGCCCCAAAGCGCCGATGACGCCGCCACACATGCGCACAACGCAGAGGCCAACCGCAGCGCCATGCATGCGTCGCACACAGACACAGGGACACAACCAAGCAGCACACACATCAGCCCCACCCCGAACGCACATGACACGTGACAGGCCGGCCACAGACATGTCCCCAACGCCCAATTCACGGACAACACCCAACGCCACACAACCGACGCACACATGTCAGTGAAGACACGCAACTGCAGGACACACCCCAGTGTAACAAACATGGCGTAGCACACAGCGGCGGCAACACCAACTAGGAGAAGCAGGGCCCCTTCGGGAAGAGGAACGCCAGTACCACACTGAAAAACCCATACCACCCTGCACATATGAACAAGACATATGAAACGGAACACCAAAGAGCCCGGGGACCGACAACAGGTGGCCCAAGAATAACATCCACACACAAGGCCCAACGCAGAGCGGAAAGGCAGCCTGCCGCCCACACAAGGGAGAGCAGACAGCACTGAATGACCTTCCATTCCAACTCCGAAACCACAGCCCTACGACAGAAGCCGGTGAATACAGCCATTGTCCAAGAATAGACCAACACAGGCATGCCGAGGAGACCGACCACAGGGCATATAGCGCATATCACAGAAGCACACAACGGACGGGGAAGAAAGAAGAAAACACTCCCCCATGTCGGCCACATGCAAGTTAATTGGAAGGAGTCACACAGCACTGACCTTGAACTGTCTGAGAAGCATGTGGGAAGAGGGCCCGTGTCCTCCAAACAAGCCAACAGAACACAAGTCCTGTCTCCCTACGACTACACAGAGCTCACAGCAACCCCGGAGCGTGCACATTGCAGACTGCACACACAGCCGGAGCACGCCATCTCAACGAACCGCTGCGAAATGGCAACCGCAACACACCTACCCAACTACGCCGAACAGCTCAAGCTGTACAAAACCAACACGATACATACATTGGGATGCGATCTCCTGTCCCTGCTGAACGTAAGTTACCGACTGACTTACCGCATCACATTGTTCAGCTGCGTCATGCCCGTCTTCTACTGTCGGAGGTGTCCCTACCAGCATCCCGTCGAGATATGCCTCTCCAACCCGGCATGTCTGAAGGCGGACCTGCTACCACTACTCCTCCCTCTGGACGCACACGACAGGGCCTGCTCTGCCTTTGGGGGCATGGCGTATGTGGCCAACATCGCACCCGCACTGAAATGGAACCACTGTGCCTCCACACGACGGATCATCGAGAACAGCTACATCGAATGTCACCCAGCATGCCCCATCATGGTCCTCCAAGGGACAACCTACGAACAACACCTTGACAGCCACCATCCGCTTCATTGGCTGGCAAACATGTACACCACCAATGACATGGAAGCCCTGCTGGGCGGCATCGCATACCTGACAACCTGTAAATACGTCGGACCACAACGCAGGTTCCCCGAGTGACCTATGAAGTCCAACCCCGCACCCATGCTCAGCTTCCGCACGGACTGGCCAGTCACCACCACAACAGCCATACCAAATGACCGGCAACTGTAACCACACCATCAACGACATCGCCATGACATCGGATATGACCGGGACATGCACACTGTTCCCCATCACATCCAGGAACACCGCATGCATCGTGGGAGGCAGTGGCATGGGCTCTGTGTCTCGCACCCACATGGACGGAACTGCACGAACAACCAGGACACGACATGGATCCAGCGCACATGGACACACACACCGCTCAGTGGACATGAATAGGTCGCCTGGAGTCTGTGGGTGCTGCACCCCTCCCACCCCCGCCCCGGGAATCCCATACCAGGACCTTTGCATGGACGACAAGTGCATACAACAACAACACGACCCCAGTGACTGTGACATGTCCAGTAACCACCACAGTGCAACAACAAGTGGCACGCCGCTGCATGCACGCAAGCACATGCCCTGATGTCATCTCACATGCACGCGTGCATGAGGAACAACCGCAGCAAACCTGTCACATGGAACTGAGATGGACTGTGCCCATGATGCCGAGCGGTCTGGTAGGCTACATGTATACCGTCTGTGTCAAAGTCCGCAGCTCCGCAGCTATACGTAAATGTACATTAGCACAGCCTTGGCCAAGCAGATGTAACTCTGAAGCCCACATCCCACATGCAACAGCTAATCACATGTAACCCTACACCCTATCCCATTTGTAATCATGCTCAGTATATCCTCAACATGTATCCCGCTGCCAGTAGTGTCCACTATACTGCATCACAGAGGACAGAAGACTCAATATAATGTTTGAAACCAAAACTGTCTCCGCTGACTCATTTCACAAGTACGAATGAGAGAGGATGAGAGTATGTGAAGTACACGGCAGTCATGACATGACCATGTAGTCCACTGGTATTGGATGTCAACGCAAATGAGTAGCACTACTGTGGAAGACACACATGTGTCGTGTGAAGTCGTATGGACGCAGTGCTCAGGTGGGTGGGTGCGACGGGTAGATGCGCACATGCCAAGTTGGAGCACGCCGTGTTGGGAGGGGTCATGAACAGTACACCACCGCTTCCCTGGGCATTGTGAGAGGACACCTGTCGGGGGGAGTGAACACGTGTGTGCACAGCAGCCGGGCACACGTACAAAGCGGTACCAGGCGCACCTCAGCCCACCCTCTGTGGACAAGCTGGATCCTGTTGTGCGCCCGCCATGCCCCTTGACAAGGCACACACAGCCCCAGTCGACCAGGTGTAACCCCAACATAGTCAATCCGCACAGGCGATACAGGGCACGGGATGGCAGTGGAGCATGGTGTGTGTGAGGTCTCCTCGCGCTCCTCCTGGTCATATCACGCAGGCAATAGAACCTCAACGTCTAGCATGGCACAAGTCAGATGGAAGTGTAGGGGGACGCACCACAGCACGAGCAGCACTGACGTCACGGGAGGTGGCTCGCACCATCCCATCCATTGCCCATCATACCAACCACGACACATGCCATTGCGACTAAGTGCAAGCGCGTGCGCCACCACCCCCGAGCCCTCCCCAGAGAGGCCAAAGAGTGAATGTGTGGGCCAACAGCCACAGACGGACGCGGCCTGGCCGCAAGGGCAGCCACAGCCACTGGGTGTCGCAGGTGGCGGATCCGGAAGGCGAAGACTGTGATGCATAGTCCATGCAGGCCGGGTCTCCATTTGGGGCACCACGCAGGTGGACGGCGTCCCGCCACACATCATACCCTGAGACAGCCCACTCGTGCAACTGGACCCACACATACACTCCTTGCCCTCTCTGGTGCGAGCTTGGGGCTGCCTGTGCAAGCGCTAGCCTCGCAGGTGAGCATGCATATTGGGGGGCGAGGGGAGGACATGAGGGCTGGGGCGAAGATGACTGTATCACTGTCAGTTAGTACAAGGGATGACCCAGATGTGGAAAGGAAGAGACGTGTCCCGTGTGTACTGCAACTAGTCGCCAATCCAACTACCCCCCATGTCCGGAATGTAAGCCCGCACCTAGGCCCGCCCATCCGCCACATCGAACATACCACCAGCACGACAACCTTCCCATTCAAAACACTGACTGGGGGTGGCGACCAGTGAACAATCATGTGTAGCCTACCCACGCGTACATGTGGGCCCTCCATGATCCATGTCACCTGCGGCAAAGACATGACATGCGCAATGAGGGAAGTGAGGAGAGCTGTCCGCCCCACGCGCAGAAGGTGCATCAGCTCCACAGACCCAGCAGCGAGTCCAGCAGGGGTCACATGTGCAGGGGCAGCTGTGCCTGGTGTGAAGGCACATGCATATAGACAGCACATCGACCAATGTGTAGTCTGCTCACATCCACAGTCCATCATCATGCGGACATAGGAATTGAACACAGGGCAACACATCTTAGTTGGTGCACCCACCGTGACCAACAATGCGCAATCATCGACGTACCCGCCCTGTGCATGGCCCCCCACCCAACGGAGGCACATCCAGTGCCACCATCCCACACACACAAGCCTTCCACGGAACATGCTGTGTCCAATGGTCAGTACAGAGTCAGCGCCCATCTGGTGGATCCTGAACAGGAGACACATGCACACACATGCCAGCTCCCACTATGTACGTCTGCCACCTGGCATGTGCAATGTAACCTCTCACCTGTGACGTGTGACTGCAAGCACACAGCCGTCTTGGCATGGGGCTGTCAATGTGGACACCAGTCAATGTTTCGGGAGCTGTGATCCGTACAGTGCTGTACATAGGGTGCAGTGCTGACACCTACTACTGTCTCATATCCCCTCGTGCCACAGGTCCCACTTGTATTGGCCGCTCAGCCCATGCCCACATCGTCGTCGTCGTGTGCCATACTCATCCAGCCTCGGAAGCAGTTCCATGCTCAGCAGACACTCATGTTGCCGTGGCGTTGCCGCTTGACGAATATGCAGTCAGTCCCCATCAGCACGCCCCGCAAGTCATTGGGGCCTAGATCCCCATGTGCATGCACATGGCAGTGGTATGTCTCACTTGCCATTGCCATTGTTGGGAGACCTGTGTAAGTGTATTGTGGCCGTGCCGTCCCAGCTTGACAGCTGGGCTGTGGCTCATGTGCTTGCTCAGTCATGTCAGTGATGTGTATGCGAAATTGCTATGTGCCGTGTTGCTTTGACATGTGTCCTCTGCCATTTAACCCAGGCGGAGACCGAACATTGACCGCCCATACCAATTGCTGGCGGACATGGACGATACAGAGGTAATCAGGAAGTTTCGGCTGGACAGGCCAACTCTGCATCGACTGTGTGCCATGTTAGAGCCCCATCTCCGTCCCCGCAGGGTGTATCCGACTGCTGTCACCCCCACGGCTAAGGTGATGGCCGCCATGCATTTCTTCGCCACTGGGTCATTCCAGCACACAGTGGGCAGTGGAGGAGGGATGTCCCAGCCCATGTTCAGCAAGGTGCTGAGGGATGTACTGGCAGCCATGATGCTGTACCGAAACAGGTACATCAGATTCCCCAGGGCTCGTGAATTGGCGGCAGTGAAGGGTGCATTCTATGCCCTTGGCAGAATCCCACACGTCGTGGGAGCCATTGACTGCACACATGTTGGCCTTGTTCCACCACAGGCCACTGAGCACCTGTACCGCAACAGGAAGCACACGCACTCCCTGAATGTGCAAGTGGTGTGCCTTGCGGACATGGTGATCACCCACGTGTGTGCCAAGTTTCCAGGCTCGGCACATGACGCACACATAATGCGCAACAGCATCTTGCCACGACTGATGGCCAATCTGCAACAGGATCGTGGCTGTATTGTCGGTGAGTATGTGGAGTGGTGTAGCATGCTGGTTGTGCGATGCTGTCCCCTGTCCAGTTGGAATAGCAACGGTTCTCTGTGTCCCTCACACCCAGGTGACTCTGCGTATCCGAATGGGGCATGGCTGCTCAGTCCATTGAGGAATCCTCGCACCCCAGCAGACGATCGATACAATGAGGCACATGGGAGGACCAGACGTGTGGTCGAGCGTACCTTTGGCCTCCTCAAGTCCAGGTTCAGGTGCCTGGACCGCACCGAGGGTGCACTGGCGTACTCCCCACAGAAGGTGTGCCAGATAGTGGTGGCGTGCTGCATGCTGCACAATCTGGCCATTCGGAAGCAGATCCCCCTCATTGTGGATGACGGAGATCAACCAGGGCCCCAGCCCGCAGACCAGGACAGCTCGAGTGAGGTGGACAGCGGAGAGGAGGAAGCTGGGAATGTGCGCCAGCAGCTCATCGCCCGCTACTTCACTTGACGGTGAGTGTCCATGTACGACGGATGATGTGTCTGTATCTGTGCAGGTGTGTGTGTGCTGTGTCAGGGTGGCCGTATGTTCACTGCTTGCAGTGTGTCAACGCTCCATGGCCAGGGTAGTATGCCACTGTTGGTGACTGTGGCATTGTGCCCTATTGCTCTGTGCGATGTGTGTATATTGCTTGTAGTTGTTGACATGTACTGTGTGATGGGTGTGTGACACACTCATTGAATGTGCTCCTGTTCTGTCTCCCACCCCTAGGTCCCTACAGGCCCTCCGGATTCCATTGCCATGCCACGCATCAGGTGCCTTTCCGCCCAAGGTGGCCGTTGTATTCCGTACAAATAAAACACAGGGCACAAACAGCAGTTAGTGAAAAAGGTGCATTTATTACAAACTGTGACATGTGATTGTGTGTAAGGTGATGACAAAAGTGGTGCGTGCAGTGACAATGAGCTGTCGGTCATGGCTGCGTGATGATCAGGGTGTACCCACTGGTTCTATTTCCATAGTCCAACACACACATGCCATCCAGCTGGCTGTGTGGAGTGGGATCGTAGAGCAAGTCAATGCAGTGGCTGGTCAAGGAAGGCTGGCGGAAGGCTGGCTGGCTGCCTCACTTGCGACTGGAGCGTGCGAAGTCCTCCCGGGAGATCTGTTTCCTCTTCGGACGGCCCCTTCCACGTTTGGGAGGGGGGGTGTGGTGGCGACCTGCTGGTGGTGGGTGAGGTGTGCTCACTGGCTGTGGACGCAGGGGAAGTGGACACTGCTGCCCGACCCTGCGCCCTAGCAGGTGGTGGCGGAGGTGGTGTTGCTGGCCTTGCCTGTGACCCCACCGCCACCACCAGCTGGCCCATGAGGTCCACGAGTTGGTCCATACGGGACACGAATTGGCCCATATGGGCGTCCATGGACCTCAGCACCCCCAGCACCTCCCGCGTGTCAGTAGCAGACCTGGCCCATTGTCCTTGGGCCTCTTCATAGGCCCCAAGGACTCTGGCCATTTGAGGCAGGGCATGGCTCCCAGGGGAGGCTGGCGTTTCCCTGACCCTGCTCCTCCTACCAGTCCTGCTGCCACCGGCCTGCCCACTAGCCACATTGCACACCACGGTCCTCGCTGTGGCTCCCAGGGTGGATCCAGTCGGCCGGGCCACCACCTGCGCTGGGGCTGGTGCCAGCGAAGACGTGGTGGTGGTGGAGGCGGTGGTGGTCGGTGCGGCGATGGTGGCGGTTGCGGCAGTGGTAGTGGCCGCAATGACCGTGGGTGTGGCCGCAACGACAGTGGCAGCAGGGGACTGGGACTGTTCAGCATCCCTGGATGATGGGTTGGTGGGTAGGAGGGGTCCTGGGGAGCGGCTGGGCCCTGCCACGCCAGATGGGCCAGCTTGGTGGTCCGTGTCCGAAGAGGAGGACAGATCCTCCAGATCCGTGTGTCCTCGTTGGGGGCTTGTGGGCTGGCTGTGCTGGCTGCTGTCTCCATCCCCAGCATCCGGCAGTTCGTCACCTGTGGAGAGAATGAGATTTGTTATTGTGTTGCACCTGGCGAAGTATGTATTAGTCGTCTGACATTGGCAGTTCGTGCAATCTCGTACATGGGTTTCCCGGAGGCGAGTGTGTGGCTGTGGCATCTGTAGTTGTGTGTGCTAGGCAATGGGACTGTGTGCTGTGCACATGTGGCATGGGACGGATTGGCCATGCCGATGGGTGTGTTGCTGTGCCCCTACTCATTGTGACTCTGGTGTATGCGGGCTCCTGGCCCATCCTGGGTCTGGTTTGTACTTTGCTTTTGGAGTTCATATGGAACGCTTAGGAACGCATATGGCAACATGGGGGCCATGCCCCAGATTCGCATTTGGGAGGGGATATGCTTTTGGGGTTCAAATGGAACGCTTAGGAACGCATATGGCAACATGGGGGCCATGCCCCAGATTCGCATTTGGGAGGGATATGCTTTTGGGGTTCAAATGAAACGCTTAGGAACGCATATGGCAACATGGGGGCCATGCCCCAGATTCGCATTTGGGAGGGGATATGCTTTTGGGGTTCAAATGGAACGCTTAGGAACGCATATGGCTACATGGGGGCCATGCCCCGGATTCGCATTTGGGAGGGGATATGCTTTTGGGGTACATGCTGTGAGCCATGGGTGCCGAACGTGACATGTGTTGTGGCAGCATGACAGTGCATGGTCTGAGGTGTGTGCATGCCTGACATGCCCTGCATATTTGCTGTCTGTTGTGATTACTGGACATGGCATTGGACGCATCGTTATGAGTGAGTGATAGTTGTGTGCCAGCCAACGTATTGCAGTTGTCCCATCTCCTTGGTGTGCGTGCTGCCCTGTGCCATGTGCATCACTGCAGTGCTCGGGGGGTGTGGCCCATGTTGTGTGTTGTTGCTCACAGTGTGTCGTGCGCTTAATTGACTTCTGGCACATGGTTGGTCATGGGCATGTGTCTTAGCGTGACTGCTGTATGTGTGGCAGCTGTGCGGATGACATGCCTTTCATGAGACTGGGGCTGACGGATGGGATGGATGGTATGTTGTATGTGCATGGTGTGTCTGTGAGTTTGATGGGTTCAGTGGTGTTCGTGTGCATTTATGTTGTTCCGCTCTGTTGCGTCTAGTGTTGTTTGTCTTACATAGGCGTAGTTGTGGGGTGTGGGGTTGACAGGCAGTGGGGGCTACATGGACAGGACTTCAATGGTGTTTCGGTTGTGTGTGATGAGTTGCACAGTGGCTGCCGTGTGGGACTATATTCAGTGTGGCTTGTGCATGCAGACGTGGCTCCTTGGGTGTTGCTATGTCTGTGATGGGTCATGTGGGGTGTGAGTCTGTTGTTCATGTCCGTGTGCACATTGTTCACTTGTTCGTGACGGTGGGCGGTGCTGCGTGTTCGTCTGCTACGTGACATGTCCCATGTGTTGGTGGTGTTATGGTCCTCATGCCTCCAGTAATCCAGCCCTGTCCAGTTTCCCACCTGCAAGTTGTTCGTGCGTGCACTGTACTGGATGCCACATGGCTCTAAGCGGGGGTGCTCCATGTTGCAGGTCTGTGGGGGTGGGGGGGTGTTGTGGGTCGTGGGGGTGGCTGTACACCCACTGACACCGATTGCTGTGGACCGTGATTTCTGCCTTTCGGCTGTCGTTGTGCACTGCGGTGGCTGACACGTGGCTGTGGGGTGTGGGGGATGCTCCTCCTTGCTGTGCTGTGGGACTGGGGCCTGGTGTGTGTTGTACTTGGGCTGTCCACCGTCCCACCCACTGCACTTTGTGTTCCTGCCACTTACCTGTTACTTGTCGGTTAGTGCAGCTGTGGCGGACACATGGGTGTGGTGGGTGCTCGTTGTGGCGCTTCTGGCATATTTGGGGACCTGTTGGTGGTTACGTGGCTGGCTTAGTGTACACATGTCCCCACGCATCTTACAGTTGTTCGGTTTGGGCTGTGTGTGGTAGTGTCTGTTGCATGTGTGTGTGATGTGTTGTGTATTGTGTGCTGGACATGGGGGTGTTTGTCCCTGGGAGCTGTGGCATGGTAGTTGCGCATGTGAGTACATAGCGGTGTGCTGGTATACATTAGTTTGTACTTACCAGCCTCCACTCCCCCTGCTAATCCGGCGAGGATCTCCGGATGGATTACGACTCGCACCTTCTCCTCCCACGCTTTGAAGGTCTTAAAGAGCGCGGGATTCCCTCCGCCAGTGACGGCAGCCAGCTCTCTGTTTTTGCCCTCCTTCTTCTTGACCAGGCTCTTTACGTCATTCCAACGTTTGTTAATCTCGACTCTGTTTCTGGGCAGGGTCCCGACTGCATTGACCTGGTCTACGATCCGGTTCCACATTCTGTTTCTGGTGGCTAGTGGTGTGTGCTGGACCATGTTCCCATAGATTTGTGGGTACACCTTGATGATCTCGTCAACCATGACCGTCAGCTCCATGGGCGTGAACTTGGGCATCCTTTGTGGTGCCATGGTGTTTGTGGTGCTGGTGCGGTGTGTGTTGTGTAATGTGCAGGGGTTTGTGGTGCCGGGGTGTGGTGGTGGTGGTGGTGGTGGTGGTGGTGGTGGTGGTGGTGTTTGGTGGTGGTGGTGGTGGTGGTGGTGGTGGTAGTGATGTGTGCGTTTCTGTGGTGTGCTGCTGTCCTTGCTGTGTCACTGTGTCCTCTCCTCTCCTCTCTGGTTTGCAATGTAGCAAGGGGTTGTAGTCTGTGGGAGTGCTGCTTTTGTACTCACCTATGTGGGTGTGTCCTCATGGTCTGTTGTTTTCAGGTGTGTTGTGTCTGGGGTTCTGGCCTTTGTATTTTTTGTTTGTCCGGGGGGTGTTTTCGGGATGTGTACTGTGCTTGTGTATTTGTGCGTGCCTTGCTGTGTGGACTTGTTGGCCATGTTGTGTGCTATTGGTTTTGTGTGCGGATGGTTTCTGTGCAGGTACGTTGGCGCCATGGCTTCTGCCGTGTCGATTCTCATCGGCGTTGTTTGCGCTGGCGGGCGGTATATTTGTGGTTTTCCGCGCTCATGGCGGTGCGATCGTAATTTCACGTGCGGTGTGTCGGCCGTGTGGGCGGGCGGTTTTGTGTTGTCGTGCGTGTTTCCGTCCGTGGCGGGCGGTTTGACTCCGACTCGGACGATGGCGGGCGGTATTTTGTGTGATTTTTCCGCCGATGGCGGTTTTCGGTTTGTGTAATCATAATGGCGTGGTCGGTGTTCAGGCGGTGTGTGCGGGCGGATTTTTGCCGCTTCCATGCCTGGCGGATTTATTTACGCCGGGTATCGTAATGGGCCCCTAAGACCCCGAATGGGCACAATTCAAGTGAGGATTTGCATACATGGCTATGAGATTTACATAAGGTTAATTCTAATATTCTCAGTTGGCTAATGGTGCAATTAAGGTCATGTATCAATCATTAATTTTTCCTGGATGAATAATTCTTTTTTCATACACTTGTAGAGACAAATATTAATTCTATTCAGCTTGCTGCTTACAAGTATTTTAGCTTGTTTTTAACAACATAATATATAAAAAACATTTTTTTAATTTTTGAATATAGAGTTTTAGGTAATAATAATCTTTTTAAACTCTGATTTCTAGTTTTTGTGAAATTATTGTCATTGACTCATAGGAACAGGGACCTGTTCCTAGGTAGCACTTCTTTTTTAACACGTTAATTAGTACTGCATTTTGACATGGAATAGTGGTTATATCTTAAGTGATTTACATGTAGTATTAAGACAGTTGGGTCAAATATGTGTGATTGCCACAAATATGTTAAACTTGAATTTAGCGATACATAGATGTATTATACAGAGATCAAATTATCAGCTTTTTCCTTGTTCGCTTTTTTGAACAACATATGAATTTTACATCAATATGTGGTTAAACATTATGGCTTTCACAGTCGCAATTACTGTCATTCTGTTCTTTTTAACATATGAATTTCATATCAATATGTTTTTAAGCACTATGAATTTTAATAGATGCATTTTTACATATGCGCACATGACTTTTTATGTATTTTATATGGAAAAGTTTTTAGGTATTTTTTGGCATTTATCAACAATTGGGATTTAACCCAATACTATGTCCTAATTTATATATATTTTTACAAAAATATAATGTGCTATTTATAATGTAAGTATTTATGGCAGTTTTTGCACATACCGAAAGGCATTTATTGCACGACAAATTGATCAATGATATTAACAAATGTGTCTTTTTTCCATGTCTATGTATTTTGTTATCACGTGATTGGCACTTTGCACTTTAAATGTAGACTCAGGGCTTTCGTAACGCGTCATGTGATCAAGGCCGTGTCAGGCCGAAACGCGTCAGGGCGGTAGTGGTGTTGAGAGCATAATAAAGATTTCATGCACCAAATTGGGTTTGTGTTCCGTCCTTTCCCAGAGAAGGGAATCCACAAAGAACGGCGTCTGCTATATATATGTATATATATATATATATATAGCAGCAACTCCTCTCGTACTGCGGTTAAAACAGATGAAGAACAGGAGCCCGGACCACAGTTTTGTGCGAAGCAATGAGTTGTTTATTGCAGCTCAATCAAACCTCAGCCATTATATATATATATATATGTGTATATATATGTGTGTATATATATATATATATATATATATATATATACATATATATATATATATATATTCACTGAAATACATAGAAATTCAGCAGTTATAATAATAGTTCTCTCAAGTAACTATAACCCGCGCCCCCGCTATGCACAATTTTGTCATCAATAATTTCACCTCAAATGTTGCAGTGATGTTATCAATGATGTCATGGAAGATGTCATGAGTGATGCAATATGTGGGGTAATTAGCAGTGCAAGGCGAGGGCGTGAGTTATAGTTACCTTAGGGCAAGAGTTATAGTTACTTGAGATAACTGTAACTATAAGTGCTGAATTTCTATGGTTTTGTGTGTGCAAAATCTTAACCTAAGTATAACGTCCCTGTAACCTCTGATTTTTTCAGTTAATTTCTAAGGTTTTTTACATTTTATTTCTTAACTATAATGTCCGTGTAACCTTTGTTTTTTCCAGTGAATTTCTATGATTTTTAATGCTTTTTCCGAACTATAACGTCTTGCAACCTGGGTGTGTGAGGGGGTATGTGAGTGGGTATGTGAATGGTTGTGTGGGTGTGTAAGTGGGTGTGCGAGCATGTGGTGGGTTGTGAGTGTGGGTGTGACTGGCTAGTGGGTGTGGGGGTGGCTGTGTGAATGTGTGAGTATGCCTGTGAGAAAGTCATACTTTTTTCCTTGATCACCCCCATCTTTCACTTGGTACTGGTGGTAACAGACCCATGGCCAGTGCTCTGCTGTAAAGGTATATGGTCTAATTACAATTGGCACTGACAGACCCTATAAGTCCCTAGTATGTAATAGGGCAGGGAAGTTTAGAGGCCCAGGCATTGCAGTGCTCACCTGACCCGTGGCATCGGACCGCTGATGTAATCAGGCCCTTATTGAATTTAATTTCTAAAGGAAGTACAGTATGAATACAGAAAGCAAAAGGTTAAGTACAAATGGTAAACCAGCAATTTCTACATTTCATAAGATCATTCAAAGTGATTACAAAGATTTTAAACCTCATGCTCTGGTGCAAGTTAATTCAATTACAAAATGTTGACAATATGTACACGGAAAACAAACAAGTAAAAATGTGGGCTTATTACAACTGGCTACATTGCTTATTGGGCGAATTGTCCATGATGAACTAAGAAATATAACGACAGAAAACTAAAAGCAAGAGCAAACATTTAAAACATAAACTGACCACATCCGTAATTCGTCTAAAATTAATTAATCTAAATATGGGGTACAACTACCGCTTTCTTGGACTGGTTGGTAGTAATTGAGAATAATAAAATACATAAAAGAGCAAGGAAGACTTACCATTACATAACCAAATACATGATTACCGATGGGTCAAGATTTGGCCAGTCAGTTATTGGTGCAGCAATTTTAGAAGCGAGTTTTCTCGAGTTGCGGGGTTCTTAACAGGAGTCCAGTTTGATATGGTACAGAATTTAAACGTTTTGAAATTACTACTTGTGCTCCTTTTCATGTGCGCTCAGTTGAACGCTGGTGATCATTACTGCCTGAGGACTCAAAAGTTGCTTCTGCATAAGACTATTCTTTACTCCATCATGAAGGAATTAATCATTTAGCCACATAGTCTTAGAAAGCTGCATAAAACTGAGGCGCCGTCCAGAGGCTTTACCGTGGAGGTTATTTTCATGTTCTTTGATATACAATCTCCTGTATTTAAAGAGTCTGTGATAATTGAACTCTTATGAATGTTACTTCCAACATATCTTATTTTGAAATGTAAATCATTAGGAAGCATGAAAAATAGGTCCCTCATAGTGATTGGACCAAGGAGTTTTTACCTCCCAGGACGTCTAGGCTGATGGTTTATTTTCAAGTGTCTTTATTTGTTATGCATCAGTAAAAGGTGGAAGTGAAACCTGCAGAGGAAACACTTATGATTGTACGGTCTGTGGATTTGTGCTGAGCTCTGTATGTCCATTAGATGAAATTCTTCCGAGGGGCTACTAGGATGTGTAGTTTTTCTTGCTCCTTTGTAATAAAGTGCGAGCACAGAGCCATAACTCTGGCCTACCGTGTCTTTAATAAAATCGAGACTTTCCTGACACTACCAGCTTGGAAAATCCACATTATCTATTATTCCTAGAATTGTCAGTCCTCAATTACCTGCGCCCACGTGTGTATATATTACTAACCTTTGTATTAGCTCATATAGTAAGATACAAAACTAAAACCCATTCAATTACATTTCTTCATTTCAATATTTAAAGTGCTAAAATCATTCCAAATGATAGCTTAATGAATTGTCCAACTCAGTGTGTTCTAATGTTTCCCCAGACAGAATATTTTTGTTTTAAAAGTCTTGTTACAAAAACATTTAAAATAAATACTTGACTCGTCTACCTCTTAATGTTCTATCACGCGGATCTATTATTAAGTTATGATCTGGCCATTCAAACCCAAACAGCTGCCAAAAGAAGACGGAAGGGATGCATTTTACAATGGAAACTCTGACTGTCTTCCTTTCATCTTGTTTTGAATTCCCTTTTCTGTCCTAACAGCCGAAAATGTTCATGGCACTCAGGAGTTTATGAGCACACTCGCATTCGTGTTAGCTCGTCGGTGTGTATACATAACACCTGCAGTGCGTTACAGCGCAGGGAAGTATTTTCAAATAATAACTAGGGGTGTGACATTGAAGCTTTCTGTTATGCTTAGACATTCAAAGTGCAGTTCTCATAATAGTGCTGTTCCCACAAAAAAAAATAGAGGCGAGATCAGGGAATGTTAAGCCCTACCATCTTCTTTGTAAAAAGGGCCATTTTTAATGCTTGCCTACAGACAGCTGTCGGAGAACTCATGTTACCAATACGCTACTGCATAAATGCAACATACAGGTACAATACAGAGAAAGGGGGCTCTTTTGGTCAACCCGCTTTCAGCCATTGACTGTTGGCATTTGTAAGAGTTGCCAGTAGTTATGTATGAAGTCTTTAAAGCCTACGCGTTGTGTGAAAAGTTACAAAACCTTGCCATTACCTTTTGCATTGGTTATTAAGTTAGGGTGTTAATTTAAGTAGTCCTACGTAGTAAGCCCTTCTCTGATTTTTGTGCTCCCCCCCCCTCCAGCTGCCACTTTACCTCCTTGTGCAAGACATTGCCCAGCCAGGAGCCAGGAGCCACTCTCTCTCTGTTACCTGCTAGCCGTGGTGGCGCCCAACGCTTTGCCAATGTTTGAATTATGTCACAAGCACAGGCTAAGTGAATGTCTCCACCTGGTCATCGGTAATGTAAAAAGAAACATTCCAAGATGGCCACCAATTTTGCGCTCATATGTACAGCAGTCAGCTGGCAATGGATGCTTTAATAAAAAACATTACATGAAAAAGAACATGCAAAGCCAATAGGTTATGCCCAGCAGCAAAGGTGAGACTTATTTGATTTGGCAATGCTGGTTATTTTTGCAATGCTGTTTTTTTTTAATTAAACAGCTACTCTGACATCCATTGCTTTCAAACTTTCACTGCCTTTTCTTAAAAATGCTTTTACAAACATTCACAAAGGGGAAGGGGTCCATTTGGCAACCATTCCCATTTGAGAATGGGTTACCAACAATTTGAATTTGGCAGTATACTGCGAATGTTTTGTGACCGCATTTCGGTCTTAAAACATTCACACATACCACAGCGATTCAGTATTAGGAAGGGACGCTCTATGCATGCCCCTTCCGAATACTGAATTGCAAACCCAATTTGTGATTCGGTAATAGGTTACGGAATCGCAAATAGGGATTTCTACATCCCAAAAATCCTGCGAATCAGGCCATTTGCGACCGGCAAAAACGTTTGTACATGTGGTCCTAATTTTGGTAAACCATTTAAATATGTTCCGTGAGCAGACTAGAGAATATCGTGAGTGGTTGGGTTCCCTACGAATTCTTGAACTGTAGCCAATCAGAACTGCTGAAAAAGAAGATTGTTTGAGCAATTCTGACTGCTTGCCTTTCTTCCAGTGAGAATTGGTTTTTGTGTTTCGATAATGTCCCAGGCCCGTGTCCTGGCTGAACCAGCTTTTTGTCCTTTGTGGGATATCACTCCTTTTTGCTCCACGTTGGCTCTCTTTTCTGTCTCTGGGTGTGAGAGCATTTTCCAAGCTATGTAATTTCGAGGAGTGAACAATATTAGAGTAATTTTGAATACTAAAAGTCTCTTACTTCTGATTACAAATATGGTTCTTATTTCAAAGAAGTTTTAAAAGTTGTAAAGAACAATTAATTTCTGCATAAACATAACGTGTAATAAGGAAAGGCTAGGTGATGAATTTGGGTGTTAGCAGAAAATCACAGCAAAGTTTACAGTTGCCACGCAGCGAGCAAACAAATTTCTGACATCTATCCATTATTTCACTTCACTGCCTGTGTCATTACTTGTGTTCAACGGAACACTAGCCTTAAGAGATGTGACTTTAGAAGTGCCTCGTTTTGCTCAGACCAGATTGTGTCTGAGAATGAGCATTGGGTAGACAGTAGGCAGAGTAGGACTAAGCAGGCAGTAAGTGAGTGAGGGATATTGGACAGTGAGGGGGTAGAAGGACTGGGCAGACAGTGAGTAAGGAGGGTAGCACTGTATATATAATGGGGAGAACAACTCTCTAAATAACGAGTGGGATGTGGGGGAAAATGGCACAGTGCTGACATGGGTGAAGAAGCATATTACAGTGAATGGGTGTGAAGTATTGGGCAGGAAATTAATGATGAAGATGTACTGAGTAGATAATGAGAGGGTAGAAGCTCTCACTAGAGAATGAGTGATGGTGAAGCATTGCCGGCTGAGTAGGAGAGGAGTACTTTGTATATAATGTGTGAGAACAACACTGTGCATACAGTGAGTAAAGAGTTTTACAATCAGTGGAGGATAAGCGCTAGTTAAATACTGAGTGAATGCGACATACTTCTTAGATAGTGATTGGGGTGAAGCAGCGTGTCACCAATGACTAAGGAAAATCTTTGCTTAGTGAGCTAATGTTATTTTGTTGACATAAAGCACTAAGCAGTGCATGATAAAGGTGAACTGGATAGGCATTGGATGAGGGTAAGCACTATTAATGCAGTGAGTATGATCCAGTGACAGTGAACTGATATGCAAAAAGGAAGTGAGAGAAAAGCACTGTGCTTGGGAAATAAACAGTGAGCAGGGGAAAGTCCCTTTGAAGACAGTGGGATAGTGGTAGACAGTAAGTAAGTGCAAAGGTCTGTGCAGTGAAATAGGCTGATCTGCCATGAGACAATGGACTTGTTAGAAGTGAGAGTGGTAGCGTACAGGCAGTGAGTTGAAAAGGACAGTGCAAACAGTGAGTTTGGGAAAAATCACTGTGCCGTAAGCGAGTCGAGGTGAATTGAGTGAACAGTGCTGATAAAACAGTGTTAGGGGGTTGCTCTATGAAGAAAGTATATGTGAACACCAATGCTTGTGGAGTGGTTACCCAATACTGGATAGCCAGTAAGTGAGGTGAGTGGAAAAGTTTCAGCTTCACAACAGAATGCAGTAAATGAATTAAATCCACTGAGACATTGAGTGGTACTGGGTATAGAAAAAGATCTGTGGGGTTATTGAAGGACAGGTACTGTGCATACAGTGAGTGGATGTGAAACACTGAAATGGTTCTAAGACAAGGATCTATTCTGGCACCAGTTCTGCTGTCCTTCTGTATTGTGGACTTGGTGGAACCACTAAATCACAGCAATGATGATCCTCCATAAATGGTGCAGACACATATCGCTAACCTATCTTTTGCAGATGACTTGGTGCATCTCTCTTCAGCATAAGCATAGAACCACAATCCATGTCAGGGTGAACCACAAAAGTAATTAAATTAACCTGTGCTTAACCCTCTGGTAGCTTGGCACAAAAGCAGTAAGGCTTAACTTAAAGCCACTGTGTTAAGTATTTATGCAACACTCAAACAGTAACAAAGTGAAAACACAATGCAGAAATATCCCATTTTAGAAAAATAGATTACATTTTAATAAATAAAAATGATACCAGAATGGCAAAAATGCAATCAGTAGAACCAGAGATATGCAATTTAAAAAAAAACTTCAGGTAAGTATAGCGCATAAAAACCCAAAATGCCACTTGTGGTCATCTGGGTATGCTAAATCGGGGCAAAGTCAAAAGTTCAGGCTGACCACGATGGAGTGCAGACTGGACATAGGGACCAGGTTAGTCCGGCTGAAAAAGTTAACATCTCAAAGTACAGAGTGAAGAGTCCAGTTTGAGGCTGTGAAGAGCAGGGAGAGTGCCATGGGTGGTTGTCACTGTAGCGTGACGAGCAGACTTGGAGTTGCAAATAGTCATCACTATAGCGCAAAGTGCAGATCTCGCATTGCTACCAGTTGCTGTAATGTAAAGAGGTGGGTTCACTAAAGCTTCACATCGGTCATCGAGTGTGGCAGAGTCTTAACGGGAACGAGCCCGTTCGCAGTTGAAAAGAGCCAAAAACGTAAGGATTTCTCCCTTCTTTACAGGGAAGTGCACTCTGAGGATCAGGTACTCCCTCTAGCAGAGGCCAGCAGGACTCAGGAAGGTCCAGTTGCATGTCCAGGCATGTCCAGTTGCAGCAGGTGCAGATGGGCAGTTGAACGGATCCCACTGGAGTTTCTTGTGTCCGTGTAGTTCAGAACAGGAGGTAAGCCAACTGACCCTTGAAGTCACTTGGGTAAGCCTGGGATGAAGGGAGCAGGTCCAGTCTTCCTTCTCAGAAAATATGGGCAGGCCTTACTCAGAAGGTAGTCCTTGGGGGAACAAGGCAGTTCTTCTTCTGTGGTCCACAGGTCCAGGAGTGTACTGATGAGTGGCTCAGGAGGTCCAATATGTATACCAGGTGCCTTTGCAGTGGGGGGACTCCCTATACTACACCCACATCTGGTTCTGGAAAACTCTTCTCTTCCCCTGCCAAGGCTTCAAGTAGTCTGGGGTTACAAAAGACTGGTATCAGATACCTTTGTGGGCCCGAGGCAGACCTTTGAAATATAAGTGGTGCAGGAAACAGCTCTGCCCCAACCATCCTGGCAGGATGGCTCATCCTGCCAAAAACCTGTCCCTTTTCTGTCTCACTGAAATCTAAATCTTAAAAATGCTCTTTTTTTATGTGATCCTATGTCCAGACAAAAAATAATTGCCCTTTCGGTGTATAACTGTCTTGCAAATTAGTTATTATAAGTTAATAAGCTGTCAAAATTATTTATAAATATAGCAACCCAATATAGTTTTCTTTATTAGGAGCTTGTGCAGAGCTTTTTCATCACTATTGGACTTGGCCCTCTCTGCTGGTCACCCCCATACCTTTTTCTTTCACCCCTCCTATTTTTGCTGAATTTGTTTTTGTTGGCCTGTGGTGTGTTTCCTGCATGGTCCATTATAGTTTTCCCCATGTTAGCCTAACTGTGCACGTTGTAGGCCTCATTTTTCCTTTGCACACGTTACTAGAGAAACACGTTTGCTTTTGTGCCACATTGCACTTTCACACGGAACCTGCATATGTTTTCGCGCTCTGTTCTTTTGTTGGGATTTAGTCTGAACAAAATAGACAAGGTCAAACAACAATGTCTCTTGTTATTCTTTCAGGCCTGGCACTAGCACCTAGACCGAACACAGAAATGCAGCTGCTGTTTATGTGCACACATGTCCTATCATATAGATGAGCACATGAGCCAAAAACACACACATGGAATGAGATTTCTGAGACAAGAGCACTGTGTCTGCTGAGATGTAGAGCATCCATCTGTGTATGCTAAGGTATGGGGTCTGCCAGTAATCCCAGAGATCTTTCATATAATTATTTAGCTTCATTAGCAAGGGAGGGGGGGGTTTATTTTATCCTGTCCTATAAAATAACAGGGCTTTTCACAATATATGGATTATTAACCATGCTAACAGTATTTTTAGTATTCATTTGTTTTCAAATTGTGGCACGTATACTGCATTTCAGAGCACAATAGTTTAAATAAATATTCTAAACGTCCTTTGTGTCTCATGGTTAACTTATTAGGGACGAGTAGGAGTGAGAAAGCGAAATGGTGCGTCCTGTTACCACGATCCCTGATAGGGTCGAGAGTGTTGTGTTCTGTAGTGCCAATTCACTTGGTACTCTGGTAAGGTTAGGAGGGCAAGTGAGTGCACTATATCTCGTCAGACTCTGACTCCTTGATACTGAGGTGGTATGGTGACTCAGTCCCTTAATATTGATGTTCTATGGTTCCAAGCATAGTTCTGTTCCCGAGCAGAATCCCTGCAACAGGCCCTAGGACTCTGTGCACCTTACCACTGCTAGCCAATATTATGCTGCTTGTGCTCTCTCCCCAAAACACGGTCAAATTTGCTTACACCTAATTAGAATATGAAACTTACCTATAAGTCCCTATTAAATGGTATACCATATTACCAAGGGCATGCAAATAATTGCTACTACTGGGCCTGCAGCACTTATTGTGCCACCCACTTAAATAGCCCCTTAAAATATGTCCCAGGTCACCATTGCAGACTAAATGCAGTTTTAAACTGCCAAGTCAACTTGACAGACTAGCCCCTTGCCAAGTCTTAAACTCCCCTTTTAATACATTTAAGTTATCTCTAAGGTAGGCCCTATGTAGCCCATAGGGTGGGGTGCATTGTAATTACAAGTTTGGGCATGTACTTTTGAGTTCACATGTCCTGGTAGTGAAAAACACATAAATTAGTTTTTCACTAATCTCTCATAGGATAATATTAGGTTGCCTTATTGGATTTAATAAGTGCTAACTTTTGATTAGTAGCAAGTAGGGAGTTCATGTTTGGTGTCTGAGAAATTGAAATTTTTGATCCTCTTTAATGGTAAAGTCGGATTTTAAGTTACAATTTTGAAAATGCCACTTTTAGAAAGTTGCACTTTTTCTACCCTGTTTGGTGACTGCGGCCTGTTCCTGGGTCACTTGACTGGGTGTAGTTGGCAGTTGAACTTTGTTTATTCCTCCCAGGCAGTCACACAATAGAGGGATTAGGTGTGCCTGGATGGGTCATCACTGACAAGATGGGGACTGAGCTGGGCAGAGACCCACCGCAAATCGATAGGTTGTGTCCTGCCTTCACACGAAGGTCTTGTCACCACTTCATTGTTCATTCAACCAGCTTGGAGCCAGCATAGATGAGACAGGAAACTCCAAGCACTTTAAAGGGAATTCTCTAGAAACTTCTACTTCAAAGAAGGCAGCAGGTATTAAAAAAGGACTCTTAGACCCACTCTTCAGTTCACTTTCTGGACCTGTGGAAGAACTTTTAGAGGGCTGCCTGCTGCTGTGGCCTGTTGTTTACTTCAGGAGGCTGCTTTGCTGCACCTGGAAGCCCTGTTTTGCTGCCTGAAACCTGTCTTGAACCCTCAGAGGCCTGACCTGTTGCTTGAGCCCAGTTCCACTTCCAGAACCAAAGACTCCAGAATGACTCCAAGAGCTTGGGGAGAGGATGTGGGCTAACGGCTAGGGCAGTTGATCTCAAATCTGGGGAACCATTTTGGGTCTCGGCAATGACCCTGAACATCCTGTGATTCTGGGCAAATCATTTAATCTCCCTGTGCCTAACAAAAATGAATGTGTCCTTGAGTAACGCAACTGGTGCTCATGTAAAGCGCTCTGATACCTGATACCTTCAGGTCAGGTTTGTGCTATATAAAACTCGTGAAAAAAGGGTTAGTTGGCTGGCCTCCTGATCAGAGCCTCAGGGACAGAAAAGGCTTCAGCCATCTTGAAACCGCACATGGGCCCAACCTGAGTGAGTCCCTACCCTCCAGGTGGTGCCTTCCCACTACTGGATCCTTGTGAGTGATGTTAAAGATGCCCAGATAGCCAAAATCCAAAAATTGGAACTTGTCGTCCTTCAGATTAGGGGTATTCGGCCTCATATTCGACCGTATTCGGCCTCGTGGAGCCCTCGTTGGCTACAGCCTCCAACCCTATCCCGCTGAAGATTTTCAACTTCCAAAAAAGAGACAACGGGCCGATTACGATGCCGTAGTAAACAGCTCCGACCCTCGTTCAGAGCCGTTCCTACAGCATTGTAATCAGCTGTTCGGATTCATTTCCGACCGACCCATTTGGAGGGAGTCAGTCAGAAAAGAATGGCTTCTGACGGGCTCTGAGAGCCCGTCTGCCATTCGGAAATCCTCCAGTAATCCCAAGGGCGGCTCTTTCCGCCCGAGGGATTACAATGTCGGATTCCAACAGCCTTTCTGTGCTGGCCTTTCCGACACAGAAATGCTGTCGAAAGTTAAATTTGGGGGCCCCCAGCAGGGCCCCCATGGGTGCACGGACTCCGGTTGGAGGCTGTGCCCCTCTGTTGATCCCTGCACCCCGTGGCAGGCACCTTGAGGTGCCTGCCATGGGGTGCAGGGTTGAACTGCAGCTCTTCTCTTTACAATGAGAGCATGCATGCTCCCATTGTAAAGAATAGGAGTGCGACCGAACAGTGTTTGGTCGCATCCTAATTGCTGGGTTGGGACCGCCGACAGGAGGTCGGTTGGTGCCAGTACCTAATCAATGTCGGACAGACTCAGGTTCATCTGACATCGAAATCGGGCCCTAAGTCTGAACGTGAAAATCATCACCGCAACTTCATCCAGCAGCTCCAAAATGATAGTGCCTCCACCTTGGACACCGCCTTTAGCCTTGCCCCACTGAACTTCTACTTCCCCAAGAGACTTTTTGCTGAAATTTCTTCTAAGTCCGAAGATCAGCGCCGACAGGACCCAGTCAACTTTGTGTATCTTACTCGTGCTCCATCAACAGTCACTCATAGTTTTCAACTTTGACCTGGTCCACGAGACTAGGTGTTTGTGGTTGGCGCTTTGATCTTTTTATTCGCTTGTTTTTACCTTAAACGTTTAAAATTAATAATTCAGTTTCTACTGAATGGATTTTTGTCATTCTGGTGTTGAATAATTAATTAAAATGTACTCTATTTTCGCTGGGTGTGCACTCCATAAATACTTCACACATTTCCCCTAAGTTAAGCCTGACTGCTTTTGTGCCAAGCTACCAAATGATTCAGCACAGGTTAATTTAGTAACTTAAACGGTCCCCTCTGACAGGGACTGTGGTTGCTTCATGAGCACAGTTTCTACCACCCTAACCAAACAAACCAATTCATCTAAGTGTCTGTGAAACGTTGTGCAGATAATGAGCTGAAGGGGATTGCTATGTACACAGTAAGTGGTGGGGACAATGGTCCATGTCGTTCCAGCTCTTTCCACAGAAGTAGCAAGTGTATCATGGACCAGAATGTAAGCAAAGGAAATGGGCCCCCCAGGCCCCTCTTATGGTAATAAAAATCAACCATAACTGTAGTAAAACATAATTCTTACACCACTGGTTTCCAGTACCACATCGTCAGCTTGTCAGCTGCTTACTTAAATCTTTAAACCCGTTCCTACCCCTCGACATAACATCAATCACAATAATATTGTGTTACAATCATATTGTTATAAAAATATTGAGAATCAAAATATCGACTTTACATAATATAATGAAAAGTGCAAAAATATTGACTACCCAAATATCATGCTCCACCACAACAACATTATTTGTAAGAATATGTAATTAGTAATAATAAGCATTAATGTAATTTGAAATAAAATTTACATTCTTTTTTAATTAATATGTTTTAAAAGATCTAACAGAAAATAACATATAACCATTAGTTATTAACTTTTTAAAAAACTATGGGACTGATTCACTAAACATAAAAACATACTTAAGAGTGTCTTAAGTGGGAAAAAGTTATGTTTTTTACAAGGTTTGTTTTTCACAAAGGCTTTTAAGTGTCTTCTCAAAGTTTTGTGAATAGTCGTGTGAAAATGTGTAATGTATGCATTATAGCATAACTCACTCAATCTTTAAATTGGTAAAATAAATTAAAAATAAGTTGATATATAAAAAAAATCTTTAATATCATACATGATATATTTATGTCGCAATGTATTTGTAGCATAATCTTTTAGCTAAATTTTCATGTATAACAGTTGTCTCCGACACCTGTTATGGGACAGGATGTGGCGCAGTGGCCAGAGCAGCCTACTTGGGAGCTCGGGATCTGGGTCCGAGTCTCATCTTTGGCTCAACAACCCATGATTCTGGGAAAATCACTTAATCTCCCCGTGCCCATGGGCAGCCCCTGGATAACCTCATGAGTGATAAGCCACGCTATATAAATCTACAAATATAACATAAAAATATATAACCAGTAGCTTGGGAGCTACTGGTAGCTCATTAGCTACCAGGATGTGACTTGTGCGAGGGACCCAGCCAGAGGATATAGACTCATTGAAGGAGGAGGTGATGCTCATTTGTAGACAATTGGAGTTGTAGGCAGCCAAACCAATGGCACATATCCACACTAACACATACATACTATGACAACTCGAGGCAGTGGGACAGCCTGCATCATGATCATCTTTATCCGCTCACAGTTTAGCAGAGTTGCATAGAGATTGGTCATGTTGCAAGTCCGCTCTATCAATCACACGGTGTGAATGAACACTCCCCATGAAAGCCTGGCAGAAGGAGCAGTAGAGTCACTTGAGTGCCAGACTGCAGGGGGTGGTCATTATCAATAATCCAATCTGGGGAGGTCAGATTTGATATCCTGTTGGAGATGGTCATATTGTATCCGTGACAGTATTCTCTAAAAACGCATGATATTCATTGATCAGAAGTAGCTCTCAACATAGAAAAGGATCCTTGACGTGTAATAATGTTATCTCGGCACAGTTTATATTTTTATATTTATGTAACAGCCCATATGTAATGTGAAGGCAGTATGGATGATATAACCAACATTGTAGTTAATTTATTTAAAATACATTTTCTAATACTTTTTTTAAATTTTATTAAATGGTGTTGATATCATTGACACTGTAGTATTTAAAGCCATGATATAATTGATTATGGAACATTTTGCTCACTCATGCATATCTTACGGACTAATAAGCACATATAATATATTATGCATGAAAGAGTAAGCTAAGCAGGTGAGTAAGTTATGCATAAATAAGACACGTCATGGAAGTTACTCATGCATGCATAAATTATACCCAAACACTTTATTGACATCTTGAAATTGTAGAAAAATTAGGCATTACAAGGGTTGTCCAAACAAAACACCCAATATTCATGAGTGATACTGGGCAGAAAAATACAGAAAAGGGAATGCATATTTTAGGTAACATTCCATCTTGCCTAAAGTTGATCAGATTCACAAAAATACTTGAGCTCATTCCTTCTTGCTTAGTCAGTTGGTGTGCAAAATGATGGAGTAACTGCGGTAGACCATATGTGAAGGAATTCTAATGACCACAAATTTCATAGGGTAGATGGAGTAAAAATAGAAGTGATTACGGAAAAATGTGACATTTGATTGTTTTTTTTTCCATTGAGGATTAAAAACAATCCTATTTATTAGTTATTCAGATTCACCAATTTAGGAGCATGTGAGTTCCCAAAATTCGGGAAACACTTGCACACCCACAAATACAAAATAAAGATTTTTTACATAGCCATTAACACCAGAGATAGGGATATATAAGAAGATATTAGGGTCATATATAAAGGTCCGGAAGAAATGCCCCTTGACCCAGCTAGGCAGCAAGGCTTGAAACATGTCGATCACAAAAAGGGCTAAAGAAGAACTGATGTTCATTCGATCCACACTAGTTTTAGACTTGCCATAGATTACCTTCAGAGAATAGAAACAGTAGATACTGGCTATCTATTGCCAATTATAGTTTTCTCACTACACTCACTGCTCACTATCACCACCCAATAACCTAGTGGGACAAGGGCCAGAAAATATCTCCACGAAAGAGCCATCTTGTTTGAGGGGCCCACTGGACATTGCACCATCCACCCAGCGAGGAGCAGAACTGATAATCAAGCATGCTACCTAGATCCTTAAGGGTCTGTGTATACTGTACAGGATGCTCCTGGTGATATGTGTAAAACTAAAATAAATAGGAATTCTTTTCCTCTTGTCTTTTTTTATCCTCAATGGAAAAAAGCCAATGGAATGTCCCATTTTTTCTGTAAGCAGTTAACTTTAGAGATAATATATGGTGGGCCACTAACACCCTCCCATTCACCCTTCTGTTTTTGATGTAAACATAGACGAGTCGGAAAAATATTTTTGTTTGATAGAAAAAAGTATATATATTTTTTTAATCATAAAATACAATATTTAAAAGTCGCGGCCGGCATGACTCGCGGGTGGAGGGGTTTGCGCGGGGAGGGGGGGTTAATTTAAAAAAAAAAAAAACTTACCTTCGTCTCCGGTCCTGCGTCGCGTCTCCTCTCTCTGCGCCTAACGGGAAGCAGGCAGCCTCCCTCTCCTCCCCTAAGCCAATCACAACGCTGCAATGGCAGCGTTGTGATTGGCTAGGAAGCCGACCCCACAGGCGTCTATGGGGAGGCCATTTTTTCTATGTAGGCTGCATGCAGCCTACACAGAGAAAATGCAGAGTGTACATGACTGGTTTGGTCGGCCCTGGGGCTGACCAAACAGTCAGCGCCCACAACAGTGGGCAAGCCACTCTCCCCTGCCTGGAGCAGGAACGCCCACCCGCCCGCCCCCAACCAAACCCTGCCTTCTGCTTTCTCGCAGTGCGAGAAGCAGAAACAAAATGGTATTTAAAATACCATTTTATGTTTCTGCTTCTCGCATTGCGAGAAAGCAGTGGGGTGACACTCCTCCGCCCATGTGGAGGAGCCGTCCCTGATATTTAATCAGCTCAACTAAATTACGCCACTGCCATAAGTTATGCTGCTTGCTACTTTGGCCCATTAACAAAAGTTACTCATTTTTGTGAATTGCATGAGGATAAGAGCAAATCTTAAGATTACTTTCAAGTACTTAACCATTTTTGTGAATTGCAATATCAGTTTTAAGCTAAGAATGCCCTTAAACGTTTCTTAAGTTAAGAGAATTTATTAACTTGGCCTCCATACTCTTAAAAATCCCTATAACTGTAAATAATTGTATCAATTAATTAAAAATGCAGTTATCTATAAATAAAATTCATTTATTAATTATATAAAATAACTTTCAAATTAAAACATTTAATATTAATTTATATAAAATAGTAAAACACAATATAAACATAAATAATTACCAATGGTTAAAAAATGTATAAAACATATGCTAAGAGTATTAAGATAATAAGGGGCCGATTCCAATGTCCTTCGGAAACTGTTCCGAACGTATCGGTCTCGGAATCGTTTCCGAATGAATCGGGTCCTGCGAGTCTGAACGACTGATTTCGATGCTGCCCAACATCATTCGGTCGGACTCCCATTGACTTCAATGAGAGCCTATGTTCCGAACGAGAACACAGGCTCCCATTGAAAAAAGGGGTGGTCGGGGAAAACCTTGCACCCTGTGGCAGGCACCCCATGGTGCCTGCCACACTGTGCATGGTTGTGAAGAGAGGTCCCATGGGTACCCCCACAGGACCGATTCGGAAGGCCCCGGGTGAAGGGGGGCCTGCTACGGGCCCACAAAGTCACATTCCGACAGCCGTTTCGTGTCGGGCAAATCGAATCGGAACGGCTGTCCGAATCGGTCATCGTAATCGCTTGTTCAGAAACCATGTCCACAGAGCTGTACGATTCGGCTCCGAAAGACTCAGCCTGTCCGAATGTCTTTTGGAACCGAATCGGACATCCCGAATGGTTTCCGGGCATCGTAATCGGTTGTTGGGAAATGTGTACGATTCGGTCAGAAACAAGGGTTCTGAATCAGATTCTGAGATACCGAATCCCATTCGGAGCCTTTCCGAACGACATCGGAATCGGCCTCTAAATGTTTTATTGGAAATTTATACCAAAATTAATATTTCTTGCATACTAAAAACTTGAGAATTATAAATTCATTTTATGAAACAGAAAACAGTAGAAAAATAAAATATAAAGTAAACTATACACTTTAAATATGTGCAAAATAGCTAATTACAGTCCTACAAACATTTTGGAAAATGCCTACATTTTGAAGTCACATGTAATATTCTAACTGCAGCCTAACACACATGGAGGAAAATCTCTACATTGCAGAGGAAAGTTTGCTATTCTAACTGCAGTCCAACAATTTTTGGGAAACTGCATATATTGAAGGAGGGAAAATTTACTATTTTCTAACTCCAAGCTGACAAATAATGTGGAAACTGCATATTTTTTGAAGGGTGGGGGCAAATCTACTTTTCAAATTCCAGTCAAATATCAGAGAAAGTGCATATATTGGAGGGGTCAGATTTAGTATTCTAACTCCAATTAATAAAGATTAAAATATATTTTTATTAGACAACTATTCACTAATCCCAACAAACCCATCTCCCCAAAAAATGAAGTGCTGCAAAAAAATTACAACATGCAAACAAATAAATTACAATATCAAACAATATACATTTAAAATACCGAACAATTTAAAAATAGTTAATCTATACTTTAAAATTATAACATACCACTCAAACTCAATACACTCCACAACAATTATCTATAAGAAAATATGCAGAAATATTATTTAAAAATAAGCATATGAAAATAATTCCGAGTTAAAAATATACATCATTTAGACATTAATCAATTAATATCAATGTACATAGATTTTATTAAAAACACTACCCACCAAATCCTCCAAAAACCTAGAACCCACATTTTTAATTAATGATGTAAATACATATTTATTAGATTATAAAAAATGATTAAATATATGAACAAATAACAATGATAACATTCAATAATAAATATTAATCAGTTCAAATTAATATATCATTTGAAAATATATCATTTAAAAAACCAACAATCCAAAAGAAAATGTTGCTATATTATTTTTAAAAATATTCAAAATACAATAAAAAATATAATACAAACATAATACAATACAACAAATAACACAATAAAAAGCAATATTCTAGTAAATGTTATTTAAAAGTTTGATTTTATTATAAAAAATAAAAAACATATATACTTTCCTTCTACATTTTGATCTACAACATTTTTTAAGTCACCCTATTTTGACCGTGATGTTATGGCGATCTCTTGGAGTTGATAGTTGATGCAGTACCAACAATAATAAGAGTTCCAGAATGTCTCTGTTGGAAGACTGCTGTTTGAGCTGTAAAATCTATTGTAAAAGAACAGATGATGAACAGAATGCTGAATTAATCAAACATTCACCCCCAGTCACAGATCTGGGTTAAATTCATATTTTTGCATGCCACACCATTCCAGTTTAGACCCAGCCATATGCCTGGCTGATGAGGGGTGAAGCCCCGAAACTGGTGCCAGGATGCTTGTATCCGGTCCAGGGAGGACCTGGCTTGGCAGTTCGGCCTGGACTGTTCCCATGAGGAATCGGATCAAGACTGATTTGCATATGGCTGGGTCTAAACTGGGGTGGCATGGTGAGCAAAAGAACTGTGGATTTAACCCAGATCTCTTGACTGGGGGTGAATGTTTTGATTTGTTCTGCATTCCTTCCAACATTTGTGTGTCTTTTGCTTTCTCACCCTAAGTGCGCCAGGTATGCCCAGACATGGGTTTTGGGGTCACTGTGCCACTGGATTAAAGCTAGACTGGCTGATGAGGGGTGAAGCCCCGAAACCGGTCCCAGGATGTTTGTTTCTGGTTCAGGGAGGACCTGGCTTGGCAGTTTGGTCTGGACTGTTCCCATGAGGAATCGGATCAAGACTGATTTGCATATGGCTGGGTCTAAACTGGGGTGGCATGGTGAGCAAAAGAACAATGGATTTAACCGAGATCCTTAGACTGGGGGTGAATGTTTTGATTTGCTCTGCATTCCGTCCATCATTTGTGTGTCTTTTGTAAAATCTATTGTGACATCATTCATCAAATAGCCCCTTTAATGGAAGGTTTTCTATTGTGGTGTTCCAGGGCAATACCAGAAACTATGTGAGTTGAGGACTCCGTTAGGTGGTGCCTACTGTAAGAAATCAGGCTTTTGATTGAGAGAGTGAAAATCCTGCTCAAGCAACAACCACAATCCTTTCCCAAGTGAACCAACAAAGCCACTAATTAAACCTGTACTTAACCCTCTGGTAGCTTGGCACAAAGCCAGTCACGGTTAACTTAGAGACACTGTGCTAAGTATTTATGCAGCACTCAAGCAGTATTATAGTAAAAAAACAACACAAGAAAAATTCCACATCTATTTAGTAAAAATAGAGTACATTTTAAGAAATAAAATGAGACCAGAAAGACACAAAACATCAATCAGTAAAACCAGAGATATTCCATTTTAGGTAGGTGTAGCACCTAGAACCACAAAGAGCCACTCATGGTCATCTGGTCATGCTAGACAGGGGGAAAATCACAAGTTCAGACCAATCACGATGAAGTGCTGTCTGGATACAGGGACCAAGTTCATCCCTCTGAAAAAATTACCTGCTCAAAGTTTGGTGCAAAAAGTTCAAAACTACAGAATTTCACAGGAGCAGTTCAACTAAAGTCAGCCAAGGTTCAAGGACTTGGAGAGAAACCAATTGGGGATTAGGAACTCACTCCAGGAGAGGCCCTCAAGGCTCAAGCAGTTCCAGGTCTGGTAGGTCCAGTTGCAGGTCCAGTCAGGGCCAACTGCAGCAGACCAGTAGGGCAATTGCAGGGAGGCCTCTGGATTTGTTGTGACCCTTTAACTTAGGCCAGCTAACTGAAAGCTGGAGTAACTCATGTAGCCTGGGATAAAGGGAGCAGGTCCGGTTTTCCTTCGCAGACAGCAGGACTGGCCTCCAGTCAGCAGGGTAGTCCTCTGAGGAACAAGGTAAGCCTCAATCAGCTGGCCAGTTATCTGAAAAAAAGGCAGGCTTCAAGCAGCAGGGCAGTTCTTTGGAGACAAAAGCAGGCCTCAAGCAGCAGGGTAGTCCTCTGAGGGACAAGGCAAGCCTCATGAAGCAGGGCAGTCCTCTGGGGAACAAGGCAGTCCTTCTTCTGCAATGTCTGCTGATCTAGATGTGTACTGAAGAGTGGCCAATATGTATACCCAGTGACAGCCTTTGAAGTGGGAGAATTTTCTAGACTACCCCCACATCTGGCTCCATAAAGTTCTTTCCTTTCCCAGCCAAGGCAACAAGAAGTCTGGGATGGGTGACAAAAGACTAGTGTCTGGTTTCTTTGTATGTGCTGCAGGAAAGCCCTTTGAAGTGTAATTGGGGCAGGGTACAGCTCTGCCCTTAATTATTCTGGCAGGATGGCCCAGTCTGCCCACATCTAGTCTCCTATTGTTCACTATCTAGGCCCAATATGCATTCTTAATGGGTGAGCCATTAACAGGCCCAGGCTGCTGGAAACTCCTAGAAGGCATTAGAAGCATTTGAGCAGGAAAATGCCAACTTTCTAAAAGTGGCATTTTCAAAATGTTAATCTAAAATCTGACCTTAGCATTAAAGAGGATTTTAAATTACAATTCATTTGAGTCCAAACTTGACATCCCTATCCACTCCCAATGAAAATGTTAGCACTAATTAAATGTAATAAGGCAACCCAATGTTATCTAATGGGACAGATAGGCGCTACGGTAGTGAAAGTGAGAAACAAATTTAGGGTATTTTCAGTACCAAGACATGTAAAACTTAAGTACATATGTCCTACTTTTTAAATACAATGCACTCTGACGTACGGGCTGTTTGGAGCCTACCTTAGGGATGACTTACATGTATTAATAAAGAAGGTTTAAGCCTGGCAGGAGGTACAATTTGCCAGGTCGAAATGGCAGTTTAAAACTGCACACACAGTCTTCAGAGGCAGACTCGAGACACGTTTTTAAAGGCTATTTTAGTGGGTGGCACAATGAGTGCTGCAGGCCCACTGGTAGCATTAAATTTACGGGCCCTGGATACATGTAGTACCATTTACTAGGGACTATTAGGTAAATTAAATGTGCCAATGAGATGTAAGTCACTTTTACAATGTTTTAGGAGGTGAGCGCAAGCACTTTAGCACTGGTTAGCACTGGTAAAGTGCACAGAGTTCCAATGCCAACAAAAAGGAATTCAGCAAACAGGAGGAGTGAAGGCAACATTTTTGGGGGTAATTTTTTTCAATGTTTGGGTCCGCGGCAACCTGAATCTCAAGCAGTTGCAGCCTAATGTAAAGTATGGGTATTGTGCTTGGAAAGGTGGAGGATTAGAACATAAAAAGGAACTGCTTTATCACAGGGCAGACATCTCACACAGTGATTCCATCGGCGTGAACCCTCAGATGGGTAAGAGGCAACTTTGCTGCATGTATTTTCAGCGCAAGGGGACACATTTCCAGGCTCAGAGCAGTAAGGCCTTGTCTGAGGCCACTGGCCACCCTTTCCCGATGGAACCATAATTCACAGTGCCCGAGGCGCCATGATCTCGTTATCGGGACTTCATTTCCATGACATGTGATTTCATCTAACGCTACTGGCGGGGCAACAGTACTATGATGTCATTTACTGTGATGTCACGTTAATGGTTTTGAAACCTGACACCCTACTTTTTAGCAAAAATGAAGAGATCTTGGTGTGCCCTCGAAAAATTGGTGCAGTCCGTCTTCTAAACAGCATTTCATGTATAATTATTGGTGTATCAATCTGCGTAACACATTGCAGTTATACCATTTCTAAATGTAGAATCATTCATATGTGACACCGTTTTATGCCCTTTCTGAATGTAGAATCATCCGTGTGACACCTGACTGACTCCTGTCTTTGTTTACAACTGCGTGTTGCGTTGTTCTTTCACTTTTTCCATTGTTAGGTAGGAGAAAAAACTCCCAGCATGTGAAGTGTTGTTGGCGCACAAGCCAAATGAGGCTGCCTGAATGTGTCAAACGTGACATCGGGCCACTTAAGAGACTGTAGTTTGCATAACTTCTTAGTGTAATTGGGGGCAGAACTAAGACCAGCGCTTACAGAGCCAAGATAACACGAGAGAAGGACAATTGGGTGCCTCTGTTGGTTTGCATGCACGACCTGACCGTGTTCTCGAAAATTCGGTCCAGTCGTTTCTATGATAACAGCTGCATTTTACTGGCTTAAGAAGAGAAGACCGCTGCTCCACGGCTACTATTGTATATAAAGTACACCTCAGCCTTCTATATAAAAATAGAAAGGTAATTTAACCCTGACAACTGGAACTGCTCTCCTCTGCACAAGATGGAATTGGCACACAATTTTAAATATAATTATATACCATCGTAATACAATTTGAGCAGTATTTCTTACGAGAGATTCTATTAGGGTAACGAATGTCAATTCTAATAAATTATTTAATTGACCAAAGTTGTGTTAGAAATGACCTATGTGGTGCTTGTATCATTTAAATGTGGCCATTTAAGATGCAGTATATACAGTTTTCTCATACAAAAAAAGGACTGCACAGATTTTATTGGGATCATACTATTATTTCACTGGAAGAGAATAATTTTATAAACTGTACCAACCAGTAACTAAATGTATTATGCATGTGCTCTGTGCCCCTGGGGCACTGTTGTATTACAGAAGGAGCCACAAAAACTTGTCCTGCATCTTCTGTAATACTAATAGCCTCAGCACACATGTAGCGCCGGCTCTATCTTAAAAGGGCGCCCCCTCATTTATAAGGGGGCAAAGCCCCATGGAAATGAGGGAAACACTTTGCTTCTACACCTGCATCCTACTATGGATGCAGGCACCTAGGCAAAGAGGCCATCTGGAGGTGCACTGACTGCTCCACAAGGAGGTGACGCACAGTCAGTGCACCCCCAAGGTCACCCCTGTGGAGGGGTGAAGGGGGTCCTAATTACCACCCCAGACATGCCCCCGTAGGCAAAGGCAGTCACTCATTGCACCCGCCTGCAAGGAGCTATCTGTCCCCTTTGAAAACGCAAGCTGCCTTTGACGAATGCACTGCCCCTAGGCCAGGCACGCATTCACAGCTGCCCCGGGGCCGCACATTATCAATAATAGCGTACACTGTCCTTGTTTGTACCCGGTGCACATGGCACAAGCAGACGCAGACAGGGACAGTGTGCCCTTACAGCAATAATGCCCAGTAATACTACTTTCCATTTTCACAAATTCTTTTGTAAATTAGCCACAAATCTCAGCAATTTTTTTGATGGCAAATTGATTTCATTCATTTCAGAGCTCCTTCCTCATCACACTGTTATGTAAAATGCTTGATATCAGTCAGATATGAGGTCATTGGATCTGTGCTCAATTGAAAGAGGGTATTTCATTGTGTATTGAACTCTACAGGCACCTTCATGGATAGTCCGGAGCCAGAATGACTCAAGCAAACATTGAAATGTTTGAATTTTGGGGAAACAGTTGGTTTGCTGAAATGTTTTTTTCTTTATTTTGAATGTCTGGATTTTGGCCTGTACTGTGGCCAGCTAAACATGCTTTGGCCAAATAGACTGTGTTAAACTTTGGTCCCTTCTTTTTCCAGTGCAATCTTTTGTGGAAAAAGGAATGGGTAGAATCCTTGAATTCATATTCCTACTAGTAAATACTTTTGGTTGCCCTTCTGTCAATCATTTGTTTGCTCACTGTGCCACGACAGGCTGAATCAGCCATGGTCCCCTATAAAAAAAATCCAGCCTGTACTATGAGGCTATGAAGAAACTGAATTGGAACACAAGCAGTTTGCACCATTGTTGGAGCATTTCAGTGAGATGCAACTACTTTTGGAAGTGTAGCTCCACTTCATGACAAGGCCCCAGTCCAACAGTGGAGAATGCCAAAATAACAATGACCCCATTATAAGAAAAGATAGAGAAACAAGCCATCATGCTTTGCGTCTTGGATGTGAATGGATATTGACCATCACTGTTGAAACCTATATGTACCCTATTTATGGATGTATGCAGTGATTAAATAGTGTCGATATAAGCAAATGGCAGCGGATCACCTTAACAAATCTGCCCTGACCACTGACAGCTCTGCTTCAGATCCCACAATTTAATGCAATTGGATTTAGAGTTTTGAGGTTGTGCTCATTATAAAATATAACTCTATAGATAACTTGGTCTGTAAAGTTTAACTCTGCAGTCATATGTTAGTTACTTATTTTACTTTTATCTGTCATGGCTTTGTCTGACAATGGCTAGTTCTGAGTATCATATGTTTCACACGCAATACCAGCTCCAGCATGGGTGAGTCGAGTGGAGCCCCTCTTGTACTTTATTATTTACTCCTGTTTTATTATTCTTCGCCCTCAATCATAATTTTCTTTAAATTGCACATAATTTGTCAAATATTCATTAAACACTGGTGCAACCTCCCATTCTGGGATTTTTTGAAAGCGTATCCTTTTTTTTGGAGCTTATTTTTTGTGGACTGGACCAATAGGAACAGGCAACTTGATCCTGCAAGAGAACCCCACAGCGCCTCGAGACCCTCATGTTTAAAGTAACCACGCTATACAAATCCTGACTGATTGATTGATTGGACTAGTACTGGTCTAGCCTGTATTCTTATTGGTTGATATGGGAGCAAACCCACTATAGAGTTAGCAAAAAAGTATTCCTCCTTTCGCCTTAAAACCTTAAAACTGTGTATTGATTCAATATTCTAGTCAAGAAAATTACCATTGATAAACTGCATAATAGGACAATATAATTAAGAAAAGTAATCTATATCATCCAACAAATCATCCGATGAGACGCACACATCCATTTTCAATTGCATCTTTGCTTAATCCAACTATTCCCACATTTATTTCCAAATTTAAAGTTATTGGGTGAGCAAGTTCACACAAAAGAGAGAATAAGACCAACCACGGAAAATGTAAATGAAAATGCTGAAATGCTGACAATTATGATCCTATTGAAAAATGTAAGCAGGAAGACAGCCTCAGATCAATGCCAGAGTTAAAAGTCAAAACAAGCATGGACATGGACACTCTAGGGAAGAAGTGGAAAGAGTTAAATCAGATGACAACTGATCAAATGGATTCCACACTTCTGGATATTGATATAGCCCAAATGAAAGCACTAAGTAGATCAGGTCCCAGAAAAACACCAATGGACCTTTTTCAATAGTACACCAGGTTCCTCAGATGATATCCCTGATTTGGGGTCAAATTATCTATAACCACAGTTTTTAATGTACAGAATTCTTTTAATGCAACAAGGGAATATGTTCAGTTGTGCACTGCATTTACAGATTTAAAAAGAATACTCAATGAAATATTGTCTTTAATGGAGAAATCAATTCTACAATTGAATCATACTCTGGAGATGCTGACAGCATTCTACTTAGCTTATCAACTAATGGCAAGAGAACCAATAAAAGCCTCAACAAATCAATTTACATTAAGCCGGCAATAAATCCTGGGTACCTCAAAACTCTGCATGACTTGACAAAAGCGCACAAACTCACTTGTCAGTAAAAAAAAGTTGAAAAAAGTCAGTAAGAGCAACACCTTTAAGCCCAAATTAGCAGAGTTCAGGGTTACTTATTGGCACTCCAGTTCAGGGAAGATTTATATGCAACAGCTACCCCTTAGAGGAAAATTCAAAAAATCATCCTCTTCATTCAATCTTCCTTAAGAGGATTTAAACTCAATTCTCTAAAGGAAAATGTGGCTGCCAGTGGAGAACAAAGTAGCTGAAAATAAATCACCTAAAAACAGAAGAAAAGGTCTAACATGCAATTGTCAATTCAACAAATTGACCAGTTAGTAAAGACAAGTAAAGGCCTGGGTAAGAAGAAGGGTACAATTTGCAGACACAAGAAAAAACATCCAAGATGAAAGTCCAATGTGACTTACCATCAGCAAGGAGGTGGGCCCAGCAATCTGCGATCAATGTCCAAGAATCAAATTTAAGTCCCCTGGCAGAAGGGTTTCTAATAGAGCCCAAAAGTGACAGAGAATTACATCAAATAAGGGCTCAGATATGAAGGGACTCACTGAAAGAATTACAATTTGGAATGGAAGAGGTTCAAATAAATGAGTTTTGTGGCCCTTTTGGTTGAAGTGATGAGTATTAAAATCGGTGTAGAATTTAACTTTACTGAACTCCTTTCCACAGCCACAGAAGATACAATCAGGAGATATTAAGTTGGTTAGAAATAAGAACAATTCTGAACTTCCCATATGACAAGTAACATTTCACTCTGATTTTATCCCTTCAATGATTTTGCTAGCAGGTGACTTTTTCCACTGAATGGTATTGACATCTAGCTGAAGCATGCAACACCCTAGATTCAACAAAAAACTATGCCTGAGAGTTCGTTTAATTTTGAAAACAAGTTTAAGGTTGTATCTGGGATCCCACATTTCATTGGATCATTTTCTCTGTCAAAGGAATCAATGATACATCTGATAATCACCAGTAGTCAGAATAAACGAACGTTTTGTACACCAAAGGTAACCTTCCAACTTGATTCACAGGGGAAGGGGAAATGATTCAGTATAGGTGGCAAGGACAATTAAGTTCAGGAATCATTTACCTACCAACCAACAGAAATTTAGTCCTTATCTATATATTTGGTCCTGGAACATGGCAGGCCTTTTCACTAACCCTGAAACAGCAGTTACTGTGCAATTCCAATGTGAATGGACGTAATTTGCCTCCAAGACACATGGATTAAAGAGGAAAGGGCAGTAGTAGATAATTATTATTTGATTTCCAACCCTGCCTCATCTAATTCCAAGGGGCATGCAAATGGTGGACTGTCAATCTTGCTCTTCCAAAAATACATGTGGAATTATCAAACCATTTCACTTTGTGACAAAAACATTCAGGGCTTAAATTTCACCTTTATAAATCCGTGGCTAGCTAAATCAACCTTGGGTCTGATTCACAAAGGTAAACATACACATATGTATAAGTTTACTCTTTTTCAGAATTTACAAAACTGCAATTTAATAGTAAATTTACGAATGTGAAGACCCGCAGTCAGGCAGGAAATTTCTGCAGATAAAAAGATAGGACATCCCTTTTATCTGCGGGTGTTCTCCACCCCAACTGAAGACTTTCCACATTCGTAAATTTATAATTAAATTGCAGTTTTGAGAATACTGAAAAAGAGTAAACTTACGCAAAGCTTCGTGAATCAGGCCCCATGTGTTAAATTTAAAATGTACATTCACTCTGGACATACAAATGATGCGAATTACAGGCAGCTTCTTCAATCTATTTTATTTCTTTCACTCGTGGATACCCCCCCACCAGAATTGATAATAATAATAGGAGATTTTAGAGTAGAACATTCTAATTTCCTTATTGATTTAATCCAGGAGAAGGAAATAGAGGAATCCCGGGCTATTCCACTGAATATTTGGCCAACGCGAGGGAAGGCGGACAATAGAGGATCTACCTTTATGTCCAAACTGGGTAGCTGGGTTCGAGTCTCGGCAGGGACGCTCAACATCCTGTGATTCTGGGCAAATCACTTAATCTCCCCGTGCTTACCAAAATTGAATGTTTCTGTCTGTAACGTAACTGGTGCTCATGTAAAGCCTTCTGATACCTTCCGGGGGAGTTCGTGCTATATAAAACTTTCCCAAAAAAAGCTAAGGAACTATGGGGCATATTACCAAGGGCAGTATCGCCACTTTAGCGGCACTTTTTGCCGATAAAGCGGCGATATTTTTATCGCCCTATTAGCAAGCTGTCGCTAACAGCTGTTAGCGACAGCTTAACGGCGATAGCGGCCGTTTTGTTGCCGCTTTGCATGTCAGCGATAATTATCGCTAATGGCATGCAAAGTAGGCGTTCCCAACTAAAAGCGACTGCAAACAGTCGCAAACACAACTTCCCCCTATTAGCAATGCCCGCGAAGCGATAAAAAAAGTCGCGCTAACTGCGATTATCGCTGGAATTTAACACCTGATAAAAACTTGACTTAACCATCTTGTCAATGGGAGGTGGATTGTAAGGTTAAGTCCTCACCTGCCTATTAGCAAGCTTTTCATTAGCGCAGTGAATTTATCGCTGGATTTCTCGCGCTATTGCTGGGTTTCACCGCTATCCCTGGATTTTTTATCGCCTTGGAGATAAGCGTTGATAATAACGCGTTTATCTCCGCGATGAAATCCAGCGATAGCCGGCGATAAAAAAAACAGCGCTATACACGCTTTGCGATAATTATCGCAAATCCTTGGTAATATGCCCCCATGTTGCATATTTATTAATGCAAAACCAAAGGGGATGATGGACGGAGTGTTGAACATTGCAAGCACTCACCCCCAGTCAACTGATCTGGGTTTAATCCATCATCATTCTTTAGCTCACTCCGCCACCCCAGTTCAGACATGGCCATATGCAAATCAGTCTCACCCTGTGCCTCATGGGAACAGTCCAGCCTGAACTGCCAAGCCATGTCTTCCCACGACCGGAAACAAGCATCCTGAGACCGGTTTCGGGCTCACAGCCCTCATCAGCCAGGCTATCTTGAATCCAGTGGCAAAGTGAGCAAGGGACCCATGTCTGGGCATACCCTGCCAACTTAGGGCGAACAATGCAAAACCAAAGGGGATGATGGATGGAGTGTTGAACATTGCAAGCACTCACCCCCAGTCAACTGATCTGGGTTTAATCCATCATCATTCTTTAGCTCACTCCGCCACCCCAGTTCAGACATGGCCATATGCAAATCAGTCTGACCCTGTGCCTCATGGGAACAGTTCAGCCCGAACTGCCAAGCCATGACTTCCCTGGACCGGAAACAAGCATCCTGGGACCGGTTTCGGGCTCACAGCCCTCATCAGCCAGGCTATCTTGAATCCAGTGGCAAAGTGAGCAAGGGACCCACGTCTGGGCATACCCTGCCAACTTAGGGCGAACAATGCAAAACCAAAGGGGATGATGGACGGAGTGTTGAACATTGCAAGCACTCACCCCCAGTCAAATGATCTGGGTTTAATCCATCATCATTCTTTAGCTCACGCCGCCACCCCAGTTCAGACATGGCCATATGCAAATCAGTCTGACACTGTGCCTCATGGGAACAGTCCAGCCCGAACTACCAAACCATGTCTTCCCTGGACCGGAAACAAGCATCCTGGGACCAGTTTCGGGCTCACAGCCCTCATCAGCCAGGGTATCTTGAATCCAGTGGCAAAGTGAGCAAGGGACCCACGTCTGGGCATACCCTGCCAACTTAGGGCGAACAATGCAAAACCAAAGGGGATGATGGACGGAGTGTTGAACATTGCAAGCACTCACCCCCAGTCAACTGATCTGGTTTTAATCCATCATCATTCTTTAGCTCACTCCGCCACCCCAGTTCAGACATGGCAATATGCTAATCAGTCTGACCCTGTGCCTCATGGGAACAGTCCAGCCCGAACTGCCAAGCCATGACTTCCCTGGACTGGAAACAAGCATCCTGGGACCGGTTTCTGGCTCAGAGCCCTCATCAGCCAGGCTATCTTGAATCCAGTGGCAAAGTGAGCAAGGGACCCACGTCTGGGCATACCCTGCCAACTTAGGGCGAACAATGCAAAACCAAAGGGGATGATGGACGGAGTGTTGAACATTGCAAGCACTCACCCCCAGTTAACTGATCTGGGTTTAATCCATCATCATTCTTTAGCTCACTCCGCCACCCCAGTTCAGACATTGCCATATGCAAATCAGTCTGACCCTGTGCCTCATGGGAACAGTCCAGCCCGAACTGCCAAGCCATGTCTTCCCTGGACCGGAAACAAGCATCCTGGGACCGGTTCCGGGCTCACAGCCCTCATCAGCCAGGCTATCTTGAATCCAGTGGCAAAGTGAGCAAGGGACCCACGTCTGGGCATCTCCTGCCAACTTAGGGCGAACAATGCAAAACCAAAGGGGATGATGGACGGAGTGTTGAACATTGCAAGCACTCACCCCCAGTCAACTGATCTGGGTTTAATCCATCATCATTCTTTAGCTCACTCCGCCACCCCAGTTCAGACATGGCCAAATGCAAATCAGTCTGACCCTGTGCCTCATGTGAACAGTCCAGCCCGAACTGCCAAGCCATGTCTTCCCTGGACCGGAAACCAGCCTCCTGGGACCGGTTTCGGGCTCACAGCCCTCATCAGCCAGGCTATCTTGAATCCAGTGGCAAAGTGAGCAAGGGACCCTCGTCTGGGCATACCCTGCCAACTTAGGGCGAACAATGCAAAACCAAAGCGGATGATGGACGGAGTGTTGAACATTGCAAGCACTCACCCCCAGTCAACTGATCTGGGTTTAATCCATCAACATTCTTTAGCTCACTCCGCCACCCCAGTTCAGACATGGCCATATGCAAATCAGTATGACCCTGTGCCTCATGGGAACAGTCCAGCCCGAACTGCCAAGCCATGTCTTCCCTGGACCGGAAACAAGCATCCTGGGACCGGTTTCGGGCTCACAGCCCTCATCAGCCAGGCTATCTTGAATCCAGTGGCAAAGTGAGCAAGGGACCCACGACTGGGCATACCCTGCCAACTTAGGGCGAACAATGCAAAACCAAAGGGGATGATGGACGGAGTGTTGAACATTGCAAGCACTCACCCCCAGTCAACTGATCTGGTTTTAATCCATCATCATTCTTTAGCTCACTCCGCCACCCCAGTTCAGACATGGCAATATGCTAATCAGTCTGACCCTGTGCCTCATGGGAACAGTCCAGCCCGAACTGCCAAGCCATGACTTCCCTGGACCGGAAACAAGCATCCTGGGACCGGTTTTGGGCACACAGCCCTCATCAGCCAGGCTATCTTGAATCCAGTGGCAAAGTGAGCAAGGGACCCACGTCTGGGCATACCCTGCCAACTTAGGGCGAACAATGCAAAACCAAAGGGGATGATGGACGGAGTGTTGAACATTGCAAGCACTCACCCCCAGTCAACTGATCTGGGTTTAATCCATCATCATTCTTTAGCTCACTCCGCCACCCCAGTTCAGACATGGCCATATGCAAATCAGTATGACCCTGTGCCTCATGGGAACAGTCCAGCCCGAACTGCCAAGCCATGTCCTCCCTGGACCGGAAACAAGCATCCTGGTACCGGTTTCGGGCTCACAGCCCTCATCAGCCAGGCTATCTTGAATCCAGTGGCAAAGTGAGCAAGGGACCCACGTCTGGGCATACCCTGCCAACTTAGGGCGAACAATGCAAAACCAAAGGGGATGATGGACGGAGTGTTGAACATTGCAAGCACTCACCCCCAGTCAACTGATCTGGTTTTAATCCATCATCATTCTTTAGCTCACTCCGCCACCCCAGTTCAGACATGGCAATAGGCTAATCAGTCTGACCCTGTGCCTCATGGGAACAGTCCAGCCCGAACTGCCAAGCCTTGACTTCCCTGGACCGGAAACAAGCATCCTGGGACCGGTTTCGGGCTCACAGCCCTCATCAGCCAGGCTATCTTGAATCCAGTGGCAAAGTGAGCAAGGGACCCACGTCTGGGCATACCCTGCCAACTTAGGGCGAACAATGCAAAACCAAAGGGGATGATGGACGGAGTGTTGAACATTGCAAGCACTCACACCCAGCTAACTGATCTGGGTTTAATCCATCATCATTCTTTAGCTCACTCTGCCACCCCAGTTCTGACATTGCCATATGCAAATCAGTCTGACCCTGTGCCTCATGGGAACAGTCCAGCCCGAACTGCGAAAGCCATGTCTTCCCTGGACCGGAAACAAGCATCCTGGGACCGGTTTCGGGCTCACAGCCCTCATCAGCCAGGCTATCTTGAATCCAGTGGCAAAGTGAGCAAGGGACCCACGTCTGGGCATCTCCTGCCAACTTAGGGCGAACAATGCAAAACCAAAGGGGATGATGGACGGAGTGTTGAACATTGCAAGCACTCATCCCCAGTCAACTGATCTGGGTTTAATCCATCATCATTCTTTAGCTCACTCCGCCACCCCAGTTCAGACATGGCCATATGCAAATCAGTCTGACCCTGTGCCTCATGGGAACAGTCCAGCCCGAATTGCCAAGCCATGTCTTCCCTGGACCGGAAACCAGCATCCTGGGACCGGTTTCGGGCTCAAAGCCCTCATCAGCCAGGCTATCTTGAATCCAGTGGCAAAGTGAGCAAGGGACCCTCGTCTGGGCATACCCTGCCAACTTAGGGCGAACAATGCAAAACCAAAGGGGACGATGGACGGAGTGTTGAACATTGCAAGCACTCACCCCCAGTCAACTGATCTGGGTTTAATCCATCATCATTCTTTAGCTCACTCCGCCACCCTAGTTCAGACATGGCCATATGCAAATCAGTCTAACCCTGTGCGTCATGGGAACAGTCCAGCCCGAACTGCCAAGCCATAACTTCCCCGGACCGGAAACAAGCATCCTGGGACCGGTTTCGGGCTCACAGCCCTCATCAGCCAGGCTATCTTGAATCCAGTGGCAAAGTGAGCAAGGGACCCACGTCTGGGCATACCCTGCCAACTTAGGGCGAACAATGCAAAACCAAAGGGGATGATGGACGGAGTGTTGAACATTGCAAGCACTCACCCCAGTCAACTGATCTGAGTTTAATCCATCATCATTCTTTAGCTCACTCCGCCACCCCAGCTCAGACATGGCCATATGCAAATCAGTCTGACCCTGTGCCTCATGGGAACAGTCCAGCCCGAACTGCCAAGCCATGTCTTCCCTGGACCGGAAACAAGCATCCTGGGACCGGTTTCGGGCTCACAGCCCTCATCAGCCAGGCTATCTTGAATCCAGTGGCAAAGTGAGCAAGGGACCCACGTCTGGGCATACCCTGCCAACTTAGGGCGAACAATGCAAAACCAAAGGGGATGATGGACGGAGTGTTGAACATTGCAAGCACTCACCACCAGTCAACTGATCTGGGTTTAATCCATCATCATTCTTTAGCTCACTCCGCCACCCCAGTTCAGACATGGCCATATGCAAATCAGTCTGACCCTGTGCCTCATGGGAACAGTCCAGCCTGAACTGCCAAGCCATGTCTTCCCTGGACCGGAAACAAGCATCCTGGGACTGGTTTCGGGCTCACAGCCCTCATCAGCCAGGCTATCTTGAATCCAGTGGCAAAGTGAGCAAGGGACCCACGTCTGGGCATACCCTGCCAACTTAGGGCGAACAATGCAAAACCAAAGGGGATGATGGACGGAGTGTTGAACATTGCAAGCACTGACCCCCAGTCAACTGATCTGGGTTTAATCCATCATCATTCTTTAGCTCACTCCGCCACCCTTAATGGCCATTGAGGAGAAGCTTTTACAGCAAAACAAACCAGATATGGTCCAACTTGTTCTTCAATAATTGATTATATAGTCTGTAACTATGCCCTGTTCAATTTACTTTCAGACGGTAAGGTAATCCAAAATACATTAGGCGATTATGCCATACTCACAGCGAAGTAGCATTGGCCTTCATTAAAGAATAACATCTGAAATCTTGATGGCAGTTTGGTGGAAGTGAAAAATATCAGACAGTTATTTTGGAACGTCAATGCCATTACAAACGCTGCAAATTATCTTTCCAGCTTTTGTACTGAGATGGCACTATCAACGGACAATACCATGATTGAAACCTTCGAGTGTTGGATGCAAATGATAAGTTTGGCTGCGTCCGGCTAAGAAAATCGAATTATGCTGCTTGGCCAAAAAAGGTCCAGGATACTCTAGAAGATGGAATTTCTATGTAGTCAATTCAATGACATTTTGGGAAAAGTATAGCAAATCAGTGCCAAATGAAATCAAACCCCTCAGTTATTTCTATCCTTCAAGAAGGCTGGATGCAGTAACTCTGTAAAATACAGAAGGACAACTCTTCACACTGGAAATTTTCAATTAATTTATAGTCAACAGGTGATTCGTCCCCATTCTTTCCTTCAGAATTTGATCCCTATGCATCTCAGATTGAGAAGTACATCTCTTCTGCATGGTATTCTGGAGCGAAGGTCCTGATTTTAAATTCCCATATCTGTAATGAAATCTAATGTGAGTGATTGGGTAAACATGCTAGAACCATTATTTACCTATTGCTATTGCTCAGGTAATATTCCTGCATCATGGACTAGGATGCTCTGGGTAAGTTTTTGCCAAAAGCATCCATGAACATCTTGCCGAATGGACAGAAGAGAACTGTCTGCCATGTGAACAATTAGGCTTTAAAAATAATCGCTCTACACTGGGCAACATAACGATTCTTCAAACAATTTTATATAAATACGTAAAATTGAAAAACCAGCCAATTTATGTCACTTTTATTTACTTCTACACGGCCTTTAATTTGGCCGTTCGTCTGGTTTTTTGAAAAACAAAACTAGCACAAATGAGTTTTCCTGGTACACTTAAAATCAATAGTTGCTTTGCACTCATCTACCTGGTGTAAAGTGCTGTTGGGGAGAGACAAGGTGTTTTCTGAACCAATTTAAACTGAAAAAAAGCACATATAAGGGTTGCATTTTAGCTCCCTTAGTGTTTTTCTTTGTATTTAGGTGCCTTTCCAAACCTTTTCTGCTCCATTACTAATTTCTCTCCTAAGTTAGGAAATTTTAGACGCCATTCACTTTTGTGTGCTGATGATTTAATTATATTAGATTTGACCACCATTGGTTTACAAAGAAACTTTACTTCACAAACATTCGGAGAAACAATGATGCACATAGAAGTAAAGTTATCTTTTTCTGTGAAAGAAAGAAATCACTAGAGTCTCTTTTGAAATGAGGAGTAAACTGCATGTCTCGTGTGTAAATCTATCCATATCTTGGCAGAATTACATCACAGAATCTAGATATGACATTATATTGCTCATAGTGGTTCGAAAGTCCTCGCACATAGTGGAGTCATAAATGATATGTTTTATAAATCAGTTGGTAAAGGCATTTCAGACATCTGATAAATATTTCCACGACCAAAATACATGCAATTCTGTCCTATGGAGTAGAATACATTCCTCATAATTATTGGCACTTAGTAGAGAAAATGGAGGAAAAAAGTTTTCTCTCATTTTTAGGTCTTGCCTAGCGGTGCAGCGCATGCGCTGCTCGCTTTGCAAGGCATGCAGTATACACTATAGGTGAGGGAAGCCCCGCCCATTCCCTCGCCCACTTTTTCATTGGCTTGTGGCTTTTTTCTTTCTAAGTGCTGCCTTCTAATTGGTTTAGAGGCTGCTAGTCCTGCCTTATGACGGCCATGTCTCCTTCCACGGCTATTGGCCCCTTTACTGCATGTTTCCTGAGCACTACTTTGTTCCCGTGCCACCCCTCCCGCTGTCCCAGCCTTCTCTCCCGCCCCCGCCATTTCCGTTGTTCGTGCCTTATTAACGCCCGCCCACCCGCACTCCCGTTTGCAATACAATAGGTGTCCCGTAAATGCAAGTCCTTTTGCATTGGAAATGCTTGTTTTTTTGGGGAGGGTATATATTTTGATGGATATCTTCTTCGGCCTCCCTGAGCTCGTGCTCGCCTAGGTGCCTCCTCTTACTCTCGCAAGCAAGCTCCTCTCAAGTCGGCAAACAGTAGCTGACAATGGCGAAGGAGCGCGAGCCCGCGGTACAACGCTGAAGCGTGCGTTCTAGCCTGTCAGCGGCAGAGAGAAAAGCGAACTCCTCCTGCCATTGGCTGCTCTCGCGGCACGTGACCTTGAGTTCGAAAACCTCAGAGGGAGCCAGCGGTGGGTTGTATTGACGCCATTTTGGATGCCGGGGAACGAGGTTTGCGAGAGTACGTAGTCTGTAGAAGTGGTAGTCCGTTGTGGAGAGTCAGCGACGTCTGTTCCTTTTACCGCCCTTGAGCTACGAGCAACTGAGCGGGCAATTCTTTTATTTTAAACGTAGTATGGCGCAACTCATCTGTGAGGTCCTCAACGTTACCATGAGTGCGGGGAATACCTGGGGCTCTACTAGTTTTAAGGGCATTTAGTAATCCTGTCCCGCTGTAGCTGCGGTGCTGCAGGGGCCATGTTTGCGGAGGGACCTCCCTTGAAAGGAATGCACATCAGCGCTGCTGGGGCAGTGATTGCCAGGCACTGGGTTTCTAAGGGCTGCTGCGCTCCTTTTTCAATTGTTTATAATTTGGAAAATATTGGAACTTTACTAATGGTATGTTTATGTGGCGCTGCAGGGGCTCTTGTTTTTTTAAGGCTATGTGGGTTCACTATTTTCTAAAGTTCGTAGCTCGTGTTTTTGTATTGCTGACTTTTTTTTTTTAAATAAAAGGGCATTTAGTGAACGTGTCCAGCTGTAGGGGCGTGTTTGTGGAGGCACTGGGCTTCAAAGGGCCGGCATCCGTGCTGCAGTGGCCATGTTTGCCGAGGCACCGGCCTTCTAAGGGCCATGCTCTTTTCTCAATTGTTTAGTTTATGAACCTTTTGGAACTTGTATCTGTGGTGCGGCAGCGGTTTATATGTATTCTTCCTCATTGTTCCTATATTTATGCATCTATATTTATGTGTTGGCTCACTAACTTCTAAATTTCGGGGCTCGTGTTTTTGGATTGCTGTTCTCTCCTTTTTTTTTTTCTTTCTTTTTTAAAGACATTTAGTAATTTCGTTCACCTGTAGCTGCGGTTCTGCAGGGGCCATGTTTGGGGAGGGACCTGGCTTTAAAGGGCCGCGCTCCTATGTTGGTTATTTTGGACTGTCTTTTATTAAAAATTAATAATCACGTCCAGCTGCAGCTGCGGCGCTGTAGATGCCCTGTAAGCAGAGCCACCGTCCATTAAACATCTGCGCTTTCTTCGCTGTATCCTTTTGGCGTTACATCGCCATCCCTCACTTCTCCCCACAAGTTACTTTGTAGCGGCCCAAGTTATTTTCGTACGTACTATAAACAAGTTGAAGGGGACATGACACATTTATATGACACTGCCAATTTTACAGTTTAACTTGTTTTTTTTGGTTTACAGTAAGATATTTCTAAAACATTCTTTAAACACGTGCAGCTGTAGATGCATCGCAGCAGGGTCCCTGTATGCGGAGGCACTGGGCTTAAAATGTCCACGTACCGGTGTCTACCAGATCACATTTAAAATCAAGGGTCCCTAGAGCTGCAAACCAACTGGCTTGAACCTCGTACAGCTGTAGCACTGCAGTGGTCCTGCATACGGAGGCACCGGGTTTCAAAGGCTCACGTTTCAAAAGCTGTACTGTAGGCGAATACATTATTGCCTACCTCTATAAAAAACATTTGTGGACAATTTACAGAAGGTCTTGATGGTGTCAGCAAAGGGTCTTCCATTACAAAGGGGTTATATTGTGTTATGGGGATGTATTTCTTATGGTTGGCCGCATTGACCCCTTTCTTATCAGCACAGACAAAGCAATACATTACATACAGATACTGCTTAAACAGATTGCCGATGTGATATACAGGGCCATGGATTTCGCTCACACACTCTGTTTAGCAACAGGGATTTTTATTACGTTGTTACTAAGCTGCAAGTTTTTTTATTCAATTCTTTTTGGAACAGTTTAATATAGTGTCAAATCCATCAAAAGGTATTTGTGCGGTTTACATTAGCACCAGTTAGGTTGCACAAGCATACATTCATGCTATAGCGCCGGGACACTCCCAGGAGCATCTGTGCGCTTTATAAACCTGTCTTCATCATCATATCAGCGTTCCAGTATTCTTCGACCCCGCGGTTCCACCTGACCCCTCCACTGCCCCATCATCTCCTGGCTTGTTCATCAGCACTCCGGCTCCCCTCACCCTCACCTCTCTCCCCACCTCCGGTTTCCGCCCTGCTTCTTGGTGTCCCTCCATCCTGAAGGACCCTCACCTCCCCCCACCCCCATGCATCTCACCCAACATTCCACCCAGTACTCCAGGTGCCCTTGGGGGCCCTCTGCCTGAGCACCCTTCATACCCCTCACTCCCCCAGTGTCCCTGACTTTCCACTGTCCCTCACCCACCCAATATCACTCACCCTTCCCCCATCCCTCGGCCCTAATACCCTCATCCCTCTATGGCTTCACTTTCTTCAGTATCCTTCCTGTTTCCAGAATTTCTCACCCTCCACTTTCATTCACCCCTCCTGTGTCCCTCACTCCTTCCTAACCCCGCCCCCACCCCCACCCTCACCCTCACCCTCACTCTGCCGGTGGCCCCTGGGGCATTGGATGGCCTCCGGATGTCCGCAGAGGCTACTGAATTTGCAAGGATACAACCAGAGTGTTCCCTCCATATGCGCACCCACTACCAGGTTGAGTTAATTTGTGCGGGGAGACAAGTGTGTGTGTGTTGCGGGGGGGTGGGTTCACCTGCTAAAGTGGCATTCACAAAGGCTTGTTTTTGCTCCCATTCCTTGTTTTCTAAATGTACCTGCCTGAAGCAATTGCACGGCGCGCTTTTCAGATAGAGCGTACGCCACGTTGCGACAAGCATACCCAGAGGTCAGCGGCAAGAAGGGAGGGAGCACAGTGGAATGGCAGTATTTAATCGCAATGAGTTAAGTTTGTTTAATGAAAAGGGGGCAGAGAGTCCACGCACACGGTGTGATATTGCAGGGAGCTGAGTGATGTCTTGTAGCTAAATCCAGTCTTACCAGAATCACTTTAGCATTCTCTAGATTCCAGACCATAGAAATTGTCTTCCACGAGCACCCGTAAACAATAATATTTTTTTCAAATCTTGTATTTTCAGTGATATGACCACCAAAGGCCCTGATATTATATTAAAAACAGAGCTTTGGACTATTCCATTTCCTGCTGAAAGGCAATATTTCTCTCAATGTGTTCCCATACCTGGCGTGTCATGCAGTTTGGTGCTTACTTTCCCTCCATGTTAAAGAACAGTAGATGTTTCAGCATCCAGGCTAATGTGCTGCATAGCTAAATACATATAAGGTCCCAAAGGCGAGACCGATTGCATTGCAAATGCTTGTTTAATGTTGCATCCAATACACCAGTTCGAGTGTTGAGGTTAGAACATGGGATTCTGAGGGGCAGATTTACAATTCCTGGCGCATCCCTGCAAATCAGCAGGGATGCGCCAGGAAACTTACGACACGCATCACCATCCTTGCGCCACCACTGATGCGCCGCATTTACAATGCGGCGCATCATGGCGCAAGGAAATGCAGATGCGTGTCGCATCTGCCGTCGTAACGTTGGCGCAGTGCTGGAGTTGTGTCGCGGGCGCAACGCAACTCCAGCACTGTGCCGACCCGGCCTATCTTGCACATGGTGCGTCACACCTTACGCCTGCTTCATGCAGGCGCAAGGTTTAGACGCACCGGGGTCGGAAAAGTGACTGAGTGAAATCTAGTAGATTTCACTCAGCCACTTTTGCGAGGCGTTCCTGCGCCGGAACACCCCCTCTGCTTCGGAACGCCCACATGAAACCTGACGCAGGTTTCATGTGGCGCAGGGCTTTACAACGTGACGCATCTCCCTAGATGCGTCACGTTGTAAATACCCCGCAGCATGGCGCTGGCTTTACGCCGCCGCTGCGTCACAGAAGTGACGCAACGGCGGCACTAAAGTGGCGCAAGGGGCTTGTAAATCTGCCCCTGAGTATTTATGTCTTGTTTTCTGCTGCAATAGTTCAGTGGGGGTTTGACAATTCGCATTTTAGAGCAGGTCCCCTAAGATGGATTTTAAAGGATAAATTGTTTGGGGATATTATGTAATTGTTTTAAAGATAACAATGTAATTGTTTTAAAGATAATTTGATGAAGCACTATCCACTTTGTAAATTTCACTTGATTATTTCAAAAGTTAGAAATATAGCCAGTTGAAGCTAGAGCAAAAAAGACTACTTTCCACTATTAGTTGTAATTTGGACAAATTACATTCACTACTTTCAAAAGATGTAACAATATTTTAGCTAAGGCCATAATGGGGAAGGTTCAACCATGTGTATTGATGGCCTATTCGGATTAAAAGAATTATGTATTTATTGAGAGCAGACAGATTTCCAATTTTGGCAATAGTATGAGCTTGAAGCGGAATGCCCAATGTAATAACAGAATACACATTTTGAATCATATTCCTTTTACGTGTACTTATCCTGGACAGTATTGTGCCAAATATTTAGATCGTTGATTCTGAATTGTAATGTGTCCAAAACCAGTACCAATACTGGGAGTGACATTCCATCCTTGGTTCTAACTCTCATAAATGAAAGATTGTGTTACAGTATATGTAAATTTTCTAAAAGATTTTTTAAGTTCGAATTTTATTGAACCGTCACGCTTTTCCATATTTGCACAATAACTTGTTTTATTGGATTTATGTTATATCAATGTACTGTTGCCTCCTGAAGGGGACTAAATCAATAAAGTTGACTTGACTTGAATTGACAAGACTTGCTATGCAGCAGACTCTCTAATTTTGGGAATCACCTCATTTTGATCAGAACCAATTTAACCTGCCCAGTTTTGTCCCAAACACACAGAAAGTTTGCATTAGCTCTTTAACTCTTCCTGATTACTTTGTATGTTCTCTATGAACCTTTGTGTATAAATATCTTCCAGAAATATTATGAATAGTGAAGAGGTAAACTGCTTCTCTGAGTAAAAGGTGAAATAGGTATCACAGCCCCTCAACCCAATTGTGCATTTCAGGAGACCATTGTTGGGTGGTTAGTTATGCAATATCCTCTGTGTTAGTTTCATTTTCGAAAGCTCACACTTAAATAAATGGCAAAGTAACATTTTGTTGAAAGGGGACATGAGGTTTTCAGCAAAAACTGTCCCCTCTTCAGTGCAGAGTGTAAGCAATTGACAGAGAAGGGTGGGAATGGCATCTTCTTCTTCATTTTGTTCTTCACTGGGCCAACTCCATCAGGTTGGTCAGCTCTACCTTTGACAGGTCTTGGTGACAGGTTTGTACCCGGACAGTGTCAAGGGAACCCCCCACAGTGGCAGAAGCTGCATTATGGAGATAAAGACATACTGAATATACAGAGCGCATGAGGCTGGGACCAGTTTATAAGCTCCCAGAACACAGCAGGGGCATTAAATCTCTGAGTTTCAAATTATGACAAACACAGGAACTCACATTTTTCTCATACACCTCAGCATTTCTCCCAGTTATTTCATACTACTAGCCTAGGTGGCATTCTGGAATAGAGAAGTAGTTTCTTAAACACTTGAGATTGCACACAAAATATAAAATGTCTGAAATGTACCCAGACCAGCTTTTATTCTTCACCTGTCTATCCGCTTATCTGTTTATCTATCTAGCTCTCTTCACATCTTTATGAGGTGTACCCGATTCAAACAACGTATTGATTTCTCATTTTTTGAAGTGTATATAAGTATCGCATGCAAATATTTTATTCTCATTTATTTCAAAGGATTGACTTTTCATTAATTCCATAAGACAATCAACAAGTACAGGTTACGAACATCAAATTTAGTAAGCGGTATCATTTATTTTGGCCATTTCTCAATAAGACTGTGTCTGAAGTTCTCTGTGGTATCCTCCACCGTTTAGTTACTCTATGTATAAAGTGTCACAGGGAGACACAGTTACCTATTTGATAATAGTAATCTGTGATTTTTTAAAGACTAGCTTAGGCTAATGCTGATATATTTGATTTTGATAGGATACAATGTGGATAGTCGCCTTGCCTGTATATCTAACTCTAAATGTTCTTGTCTAACTATCTATCTCGTTAGCCTATATCTATTCTTTGATATATATCTCTCTCTCGCCAGCTGTCAGCCTGTTTGATCTATCTATCTATCTATCTATCTATCTATCTATCTATCTATCTATCTATCTATCTATCTATCTATCTGTCTCATTGTTTTTTTACAATACTGACAGGAGAGAGAGTGTGTTTGATTGTGTTTGACTGCCTTTATCAACAGCAGTACCTCTTAGCAGATGTGTGTGTTATTTGTCTACCTATCTGTTATTGTACTTGGATATGTTTTTATTACCTATCTATGTATATTTTTTGTCCAAATCCATGCATCCATCTATCTGCATAGTTGTGCCTATATTTCCTTAAGCCTGAATTTCTGCCTTCCTCTTAACTTGGCCCTTCTTTCTGTGTAAAAGTCTAACAGGGGAGAGGCCTATACATGTGACATGCGGAAAATAATTGACTATTTCTCACTGGATAGTAGCAAATAATTTTAGCTAATTCAGAATTGTTGCAAAGTCATCCTTGTGCCCTGGGCAGCCCCCATTTTTTTGCTTCCAAGTACTGGCGGTAACTGACTCTGACTGTCCCTGGGCTCTGCCTAACTAGGCCCCGGGTCAGTGCTATGCGGAAAACACACTTAGAATGCAGTGAAGACACCTACATACACTAGGGTACCCCTATCATTGGCATGACCTTCCCTATAAGGCCCTAGTACATAATAGGGCAGGGGGACTAAAACTACCTTTATGACCCTAGCATATAATAGGGCATGGCAGTTTAAAGGCCAGGAGTTTTTCTGCACTTGCTTGTGTGCTCTGCTGAGGCCTGAGGGCAGTTTAAAAGCAGCCCTGTGTTGCAGGACTTCTTTTAAAATGCAAATTGTGCCCAAACTCGACTTTGGTGTCTGGGGCACTTAACAATTAATAAACTACAATGTTTGGGCATATTAGGTACCCGTAGGGTCTCCCCTAGGCGTCCCTGGGGTGAGGGGGTCAGGTACTTATAAGGAGGACCGTTATAAAATGAGTTTTATATGCCCTGGGTTTAGTGAAATTGCACATTTCACTCCCCACATTGTAGTAAAGTGTTTCCCAAAATCAACTTTTGTGCTAGAAGCACTGTGGAGTGAGGATCTGCAATATTTGTACATATTCAGAACCCCTAAAGTCTCCCCAAGGTGTTCTAGGGGTGGGGGCCCTGTAGATATAGGCAGGGGTGTTTTATAAGCCCTGGTGGTGGAGAAATTGCCCAGTTTATTTTCCCCATTGCAGATCCCCAGCCGCATAGGTTAACATGGTAAGAAGTTATCAATATTAATGACTAAAGATAGGGGTGGCACAAAAATATAATTCAAGGACTCAGTAGAATGGTATTGATAAATCCAACAATATGCTATTGTTGAATTTATCCTAAAATGTATAGACAAGGCGTTATAAGACTTTCTTGTCTGTAAGCCAAAATTCAGCCTTCTAGTGCTCTGACCTGATTGGCCAGAGTTAAGTGGATTAGCCATGCTGCTTTGAAGAAGTGATAAATGACCCCTGGGGTTAGGGAGCCCTTCTGGGAGGAGAAGGTGCTAGACATAGCAATGCCAGTGCCGGGTGTGGGGAGAGGGGGGTAGTAAATAATGTTCTTCAAAGGAAGAAGAAAACAGGCTGGAGAAACCAGTTTCACTTACATCTCTACCCTCTGCCTCCAGCCAGATGGCAGGCTTAAAGAAGGAATTTGCAGATGCAAAAGAGAGGGAGACTATGTAGATGTGTCATCCTGTAGATAGGCTTGTTTAGTTAGCTCTTCTCTCTCTGCTGGAAAATCAGCCATATTGAATTTTGGAGACATGGTGCTCTCTGGGAGAATATAGTGTCACACTTTGGAGGATGTGGCCATACCCTGGGGTGTTGTCCTGCACCTCATTGGACAGGAGTGCTCTCCTGGTTGACCCAGAGAACTTGGAATTAATATCTGAGAGGGGTTAAGCCTCTCAGATCTGCTGCTTGAAACTTAAGGAAGAAAAGGGGTCCATGCTGGAAGTTTGATTTGAACCAGCCAGGCCCTGCATTATGATTGACTGCACCTGCTGCACAATCTGGAACTACAGCCCTGTGGATCAAACCTGCTTCAAAAGGACTAAAGTGTGAACTCCCTGTAAGCTACAGGTTAACAGAGCTCACCTGGACCATCACCACCAAGAATCCCCATCTTGGAGTACTACCAGTGGATTTGTAAGGGCTTTGTCCAAGTGGATTGTGGGAATTGAAGTCCCAAACGTTCAAAGACCATCTTGGAGCTTCCAGTCCCTTCGAGTATGTTTTGGACACTTTGGGACACTCAAAGGAACTTCGGGAAGAAGTTCCAGAAGTTTGAAGTTTTGTGCAACTTTGAAAAAAAGCAGCATAAGTGGACTGACTCAACCTGGCCAGCCAAGCCGGCGACCCTCAACCGCAAGCTGGCCTGCCATCCAGGTTCATGCCACTGAAAAGCTCCGGAGGTCCGACTTCCAGAGTTTGACCAGGAATTGGCTGAAACCCAAGCCGACGAACGCTCACCTAATCCGGCCTAGTGAAGAGCATCGAGGGACCGCACAAGAAAAAGCTCTGCAAATGTTTCTAAGTCCAAACGTAGAAAAGGTGACCGGGACCAACTGTGAGAGTCAAGCCGCCCACCATCAACCGCAAGCCTGCCTGGATCTCTGGTTCGTCTCGCTAGAAAGCACCAGGAGCTCGTCGCAAGGCAAGCAGAATCTGGACTGGCTGATAGCTTCGGGGGACCCCGGGAAGAGAAGTTCCAGAAAAGTTTCTAAGTCAGAAGGTAAAAACTTTGACCGAGACCTACCACGAGGAGTAGCCACACTGGGCTCCATCGCAGTCGGCCTGGAACTTTGACTTTTTCCCGGTGTAGCATGACCAGATGTCCCACTAGGTGATATAGGTGCTATATTGTGCTAAATCTTTAACAAATCATATCTCCGGTTCCCTACATTGGATTTTTTTTTCGTTTTGGTGCCATTTTAAAGATAAAAAATATTTTTCCATTTGTATAAATTGGTGTTGGTTTTTTATTGTGTGTTCTGTCTTAATTATTTACTGAATTGGTGTTTTTAAATGCTTTACATACCTTTCTTTGAAGTTAAGCCTGCCTTGCAGCCAAGCTACCAAGGGTTGAGCATGGGAATACTTTTCTAAGACCCTATATTGTGTTAGTGGTCTTATTGCCAGTGGTAAACAAATATTTCCCATTACTAATAACCCACTTTCCAACAACAATGCAGCTAAGCAGTTTGTGCTTGATTCCATACAGGGACTGACGAAAGTTCTTGGCCGCTGCCAGCTGCCATTCTTTAACAACAGAAAAATACAGAAAAAAACTAAAAAATATATATCCTGCAGCAACATATCATTTCTGTTTCTCTTCACTAACTTCCAGATACATTCGTCTTGCTTGGTTTTATGGCTAAGCTTCTCTAATTGCACAAATGATATTATAAAATACACACGCTGATTTATTTTAAACTTTGTTAAAAAAAAATGTTATTCTGACACATGGAAAGCATTATTGAACTACTTGTTTGATTTGCCAGATGGCTGGTTCGTCTTATCTGTTTTAACATGCACACAGGGCGCTTCTCTCCTGCTCAAAGAGCTCCGTCGATTCAGTTGCTGGGGAGAAAAGCATGAACCGAAACAACACTGCACAGACGTCGACCAGTGAGTAGTATTCTGGGAGAAGCCCCTGCACTTTCGTTCTTAGAAAAAGATGCTGACAGAAATTCAACACTAATGAGGCAGGCAGGTTGCTGACACCTCAGACCACACAACTCTTGATTAACTACACAGAACAGCAATGCCAGAGTTTCAAGAGCTAAGCAGTTTTTCTACTAAACAGCTACTGTGGCATCGGCATTTTCCTGGTAATGACTTTCTCTCTGTAGTCGTGCGTGCAACCACACAATGTTTGCTGTACATTTAAGTGAAAACTGGTATTTTTTTTATAGAAAAATACACCGAGTACAAATAATGTTACTTATTTGGACACCAGGTTATGCCGCGCTAGGCAAATCTTTCGCTGAGAAAACTAATGAACCCAGAGTTGATTGCCAACGGTGTTCATCCAGCAAAATTAGCCATTTTAAATGCATTTTTAAAACGTGCTACTTTCCATTGATTTCGCGCTGAAGTATGATCCTTCAAAGCTCTGTGCTAAGCCATTGCTCTGTATGTTTATTTCAACATTTCTGTGCTTTTTTATCTTCTCTGCTTCCTGGGTTTTATCAGCTTGTTACTTCCCTGTCATGATCCATATCTAAGACACATGAATGTTATTTTATGAAATCCAAACTGATTGGCTTGAGCAAAAGAAGAGCTTTAGTTTTGTATCTGATAGCAACGTGCTGAATTCCAAGGAAAAACATGCATCCAGGGATACCCATTTTTAGGTATGGCGTAAAAGGGCAACTGGGAGCAGACATTGTTTAAAATAGATACCGACTAGACTTTGGGGCATATTTACTAGAGAAGTGGCGGAGCATGGTGTTAGCCTCCTTGGGTTAACCCCACACTCACCACTTCTGAAACATAGGGCTGCACCATATTTACAACAAAATGGTGCAGCCCTGAGTTTCCCCCTGCGCTGGCGCTAAATTTAGCAGCCTAGCGCCAACGCAGGCACACTTGCACCATAGTGCAAGCGTGTTTGAGTTGAGGGGAAGATTGTTCATGTGCAGTAAGGTCTTCCATCCTGCACATAAACAAGCTTTAAATCACGTTTTGTCACTTCTATGTGTGCTGCTTGATGCAGTACACATAGAAGTTACAAAATGTCATTCTTTTTTAAAGATTGTTTATGTGCAGGAAGGGACACCTTCCTTTACAAAAACAATCAATGGTCTTTTTCTGTTTCTATGTGTGCTGCACACCGCAGCACACATGGAAACAGTAATAATGAGGAGAAATAAAGCATTTCTCCTCGTTTCGCCTGTTTAAGACCAGGTTTTCCCTGATCTTAATTTTGCCGCTGCATCCTATTTATGCTGCCCTTGTAAATAGGGGGCAGCGTCAAAATCAATGGGTGTTGCGGTGAATCGCCCACCGACGCACCCATTGCCCTCCCCTTTCACGCTAAGTATTGTGTGAAAGGGTGCCTTATTTACAAGGCGGCATTAGGCCACGCTAAGAGTGACGTTCCTGTGGCGATAGGGGCTTGTAAATATGCCCCTTTGTGTCAGCCTCCTTCAACCAGTGGCATGATTTAGGGTCAGCCCTCTTCAGCAATTAGTTTGAGGCAGTGTCAATCACATATTTATTTTGCCATCCAGCCATTGAGTGTTTAGTGGATAATTTCACCTGTTAGGAAGTGCTATAATTGCCATGCATGAGGGACTGTTTTACATGTGAAAAATACACTCAAACATCACATTTTCTATCACCTGAAAAACTGTATCTCTTATATCCATTATATACAGAAGGCTCGGCTTTATCAATTATTCACTTCAGCTGGCTTTTCTTTTTTTTACATATCTTTTTATTGTTTTTGGTTATCATAACAAACACAGAGTCATTGCAACATCAACAACAGTCGCATGGACAACAGCTACAGAGTACATTGTTATATAGGCAGCAGTGATTCCATATTAGACAGGCAGTACAAATAAGGAGAAACATCGCATCACATCTCAATACACCAACAAAGCAACATTGACAGTGAGTTATATTCATGCTAGTTGACCCCCATGCCCAAAGGATGTGTCAGGGCCGGTATCCGCAACAGGGTGAGGCTCAGGCCATCCTCCAACAGGTCAAACCCATAATAACTCATCCAACTATCCCAGACCTCGCGAATGTTCAGTGGCAGCCCCTACTGTCTCAGGCCTGCCACTGCATTGCCTTTGTGTGCTGTTAATTGCCACTTCGATGTGGCATTTAAAACTACTTGCCAAGCCTTAGACTCCCCTTTTATTACAGATAAGTCACCCCTAAGGTAGGCCCTAAGTGACCCTAAGGGCAGGGTGCTATGTAAGCAAAAGGTAGGACATGTACTTTTCTTTTATGTTTTACACATCCTGGTAGTGACAAACAGCCTATTTTGTTTTTCACTACTGTGAGGCCTACCCCTCTCATAGCAAAGCGCTGGGAATCCCTTAATACACTTTTAAGCTGTAATCCCTGATCAGAAAGGAGTATTTTTGTCATGTTTCATATCTTTGAAATGGTAATGATAAATCCTCCTTACTGGTGAAGTTGGATTTAACATTACTGTTTTAGAAATGCCACTTTAGAAATTGGACATTTCTCATGTCTGGGGTGGGTGACAGCAACACTTTGTGCATTCCCTGTAGACAACCACAAACACAGTAAGATGAGGCTCATCTGTATTCTGAGCACTCACCTGCATTCATGTGCATTCTGATGGGCCTTCCTGGGCAGGGAGGAATGGGAGAGGCTGACACTTACACTTCAATAGGTAGTGTCCTGTCCACACAAAAAGCACTGATTTACCCCACAAAATAGCCTGCCAGACAGGACTGGGTTGAAAGGGATTCTTCTGTACTTTGGAGAGCTCCTTTGAAGTCACCCCCTACATCAAAGGCACTTTTGGGTATAAGTAATAGGTCTCTGACTCCCTAAAATCAGACATTTCTGGATCTTGAATGGAACCTCTGTCAGAAGGACTGTTGTGCAACTGAAAGAACACACTTTTCCGGACGGACTGCTTTTTTGCTAGTTACCCTGCTGCCTGCTGCTCCCTGACTCTGCTGACGGAAAGCTGGACTCTGTCTTCCCTCCACGTGATCTCCAAGGGCTTGCTGGCTTGCCTCCTGTTTTCTGAAGTTTCAGGGACACAAAACACTTTTTGCAATTCTGCTGGTGCTTCTGGACTCTGCCATCTGTGAGTCCTACCCTTGCCTGAGGTGCCCTCTCCAGTTCTGGACCTCAGATGGGGGTTCTGTAGCTGTTCTGCTACAAAACTAGCACATCGTCACCACTGCACCGATCAGAACCGACACAGTGCACTTCGACGCAGTGCAGATCTGGAGACAGCCCTGAGCAGCTCGACGATGATGCGGGACCTGATTGTGAGGTTCACCGATGACCCAGTGACGATCCAACCATGACGCTCAACTTAAATGCATCGACCAGACTTCGTGAATCGGAACCAATGCATTGCCTTCTATGCATGGAGAAGATGGACGCATTTCATTGCTTGCGACCAGGAAAGGTACCTTGTTCATCGAGGCCTTTGTGGGTCCAGTAGCCAGTTGCGCTTCCACGTGGTCGGCCTGAACTTTGACTTTGCCCTGGTACAGTGCGACATAAAGTAACTTTTTTAGCGCTACTTGCTTCTAAGCGCTTTACTGCATGTATTCCTTTAAAATGCAATATCTCAACTTCTATACACTGGTATTTTGTTATTTTGGTCTTGTTGTGTTTATCATATAATAATCTATTTTTAAAAAGCTGTGTGGAATCTTTTTGTGGTGTATTCATTGTGTTACTGTGTGTGTATATGTGTGTGTTGCACAAATACTTTACACATTGTTTCTTTAGGTAAGCCTGGCTGCTCTGTGCCAAGCTACCAGAGGGTGAGCACAGATTATCTCTTAGTGTGTATCTTGCTTACCCTCACTAGAGTGGTGGTTCCTGCCAGGCCTGGGTTTATACCTCATCCAACCGGGAATCCATTTCTAACAACTATTTAGGATCTAGATTTATTGAACCCTTCTTTAGGATCTGTAGAAGATATAATGAGCTCTAAAGAACATAGTAATCAAAACCTGGACTTTGTGCCATGAAGGGGATCCTGCCACCATCATAAAGAGACATATCTACTAACCTCCTGTACAGTGAGCCTAAGGCATCTGGGCATGGAACATTCAGGACCCTGGTGGTCCCCCAATGCTACAGGGCCTTCCTATTGGATCTGGCTCATGAGATTCACTTGGCAGGACACCTAGGCCAATACAAGACCGTTGCAAGGCGTGTCCCCCACTTCTATTGGCCTAGAATCAAGAATTTCTCAAATGCATTCTATAGGACTTGTGTGACCTGCAGGCCAGTGTGCAGACATGGCAAGGGCTTAAAGCCCCCCTTAATAGCTTGCCTGTCATTAGCACCCCCTTTAAGAGGATGGGCATCAACATTTTAGGGCCTATGGATCCCCATACTGCATCAGGCAACAGGTGTATCCAGGTTGTGGTGGATCATCCCACAAAGTACGCAGATGCAATCCCTCCAAGGACTACTACTGCACCTGCAGTAGCAAAGGCCCTGATGGGGATTTTTACTCGAGTGAGTTTCCCCAAGGAAGTTGTGTCTGACAGGGGCACAAACTTCACTTATGGTTATATGCACTCAATGTGGAAGGAGTGTGAGAGTATGTACAGGTTCTCCACCCCTTACCATCCCCAAACCAATGACTTGTTGACAGGTTCAACAAGACCCGGAGAGGAATTATCAGAGGCCTCCCTGAGGCAAAAGTGGGATATTCTCTTACCATTTATGTTGTTCACTTACAGAGAGGTGCCACAGAGAGGAGTGGGTTTTGATCCCCTTTAAACTGCTGTCGTAGGCACCCAGTCGGAGGACCTCTCTGGTCTGGTGAAAGAAGGATGGGAAGAAGCTCCCAGGAAGGTACCCCTGGATGTAGTCAGCTACATGCTCACCTTCAGAAGCCAGAATGCTAGGTTATGAAAGCAAGCTTCCAGTAACCTTGAAGCAAGCCAGGAAGTCATGAAGGAGTGCTATGAAAAAATTCTACCATTGTGGAGTTTCAACCTGGTCAGAAAGTATGGGTGATGGATCTGGTAGAGCCCAAAGCCCTCCAGGACCTCTGGAATGGATCATATGAGGTGAATGAAAGAAAGAGTGAGGCCACATACCCGGTGGACCTCAAGACCCCAAGGCAACCTCACATGGAGCTGCATGTAATTCATCGCAAATCACACTTTGAGTGGTCTGAGCTTACCATGCTGTTGATGACTGATGGAGAAGAGGAAGAGGAGACTGAACCTCTCCCTGATATATTGGACTCCAAGGAGAAGGATGGGTCTGTGGAAGGAGTAATCCTCTCCCCCACTCTAACTCCTGAACAACAAAGAGACTGCCACCAAGTGTTGGAACAAAATTCTTCTCTGTTATCCCTTATCCCTAGGACTACCCACCTGTGTACCCATGATGTGGTCTCAGGGGATTACCTCCCTGTTAAAAATTAAGTCTTGCAGGTTGTCTAATAAGGTGCGGTCCAGGATTAAGGCCAAAGTGTCCAAAATGCTACAGTTGGGGGTGATAGAACCCTCCAGTAGCCCCTGGTCCAGCCCTGTGGTTATGGTACCAAAAGCTGACCCACCGGGCATCACACCTGAACTGAGCCTCTGTGTGGATTGCAGAGGGCTAAATTCAGTAACCAAGACAGATGCTCACCCCATCCCCAAGGCTGATGAACTGATCGACAGGTCAGGGGTTGCCCACTATTTCAGTACCTTTGATCGTACATCAGGGTACTGGCAGATCGCCCTGCCACCTCCCAGAGGTTGGCAAACCAGGCTCTTACTGGTATGGTGGCCTTCTCTGCTGCTTATCTGGATGAAATAGCTGTCCTCAGTAGCAGCTGGAAGAATCACAAAGTCCACATCCAGGAAGCGCTTCAGGCTCTGCAACAGGCAAGCCTGACTATCAAAGCAAGTAAGTGCCAAATAAGGCAAGGTTCTGTGGTATACTTGGGACACCTGGTGGGTAGGGGAAAGGTGCAATCCCTTTAGGCCAAGATAGAAACCATCATGGCCTGCCTACCCCACAAAATCCATGCTGAGGTCAGAGCATTCTAAGGCCCCACTGGGTACTATAGGAGGTTTATCAAAGGACATGGCACCATTGTTGCCGCCTTTACTGAACTGACTTCCAAGAAGTATCCAAGAAATGTGATTTGGACAGAGGCATGCCAAACTGCATTTGACTCCCTGAAGCAGGCAATGTGCACAGCTCAGCTGCTCAAGGCCCCTGACTTCTCCAAGAAGTTTATCATTCAGACAGACGTGTTAGAGCATTGCATAGGATCAATACTATCCCAACTTAATGAGGAGGGCCTAGACTAACCTGTAGCCTTGATCTCCAGGAGGTTACTTCCCAGAGAACAGAAGTGGAGTGCTACTGAGAGAGAAGCTTTTGCTGTGGTATCAGCACTGAAGAAGTTGAGGCCATACCTGTTTGGCACTCACTTCCTGATTCAGACTGACCACAGGCCCCTCAGGTGGCTCATGCAAATGAGGGGTGAAAATCCAAAACTGTTGAGGTGATCCATTTCCCTACAGAGTATGGACTTCAGGGTGGAACAAAGTTCCGGGGAAGACCACGCCAATGCTGATGGTCTATCTGGTTTTTCCGTCATTGTGATAAGAACTCCCAATAGGTTAGATAGATCTCCCCACTTTCAGCTGGGGGGTGGGGTGACACATGTTACGCCTGGCATCCTGATGGTGTTTTTCCCCTAGAGTTTTTGCCTCCACGTCCTGCTGATTCTTTTTTTTTTACCTTAGGACTCTGAGCTCTTTACCACTGCTAACCAGTGCTAAAGTTGCATGTGCTTCTCCCCTTAACATGATGACATTGGTGTATACCTGATTGGCATATTTGTTATACTGGTAAGTCCCTTGTAAAGTGGTATATCATATAACCAGGGCATTTGCTTAAAATGCTACTTGCAGGCTTCAGCACTGGCTGTGCCACCCATAGAAGTAGCCTTTCAAACCTGCCTCAGGACCGCCACTGCAGTGCCTGTGTGTGCAGTATACTGCCACTTCGACTTGGCATTTAAAACTATTTGCCAAGCCTTAGACTCGCCTTTTATTACATATAAGTCACCCATAATGTAGGCCTTAAGTAACCCTAAGGACAGGGTGCTATGTAAGTAAAAGATAGAGCATGTACTTTTATGTTTTACATGTCCTGGTAGTGACAAACAGTCAATTTCATTTTTCACTACTGTGAGGCCTACCCATCTCATAGGACAGCATTGGTAATTTCTTAATAGACTTTTAAGCTGTAATTCCTGATCAGAGATCAGTAGCTTTTTCATGTGTCATAACTTTGGGATGGTAATGATAAATCCTCCATGCTGGTGAAGTTAAATTTAACATGCCACTTTTAGAAAATGGACAATTCTCTGCACTTACTGCTCTATGTGCCTGACAGCCTATCTCCAATACATGTCTGGGGTGGGTGACAACTACACTTTGTGCATTCTCTGTAGACAGCCACAAATACAGGAAGGTGAGACTCATCTGCATTCTAAGCACCCACCTGCACTCATTTGCATTCTGATGGGCCTTCCTGGGCAGGGAGAAATGGGAGCGGCTGACACTTATACTTCAATAGGTAGTGTCATGTTCACACACAAAGCACTGATTTACCCCACACAAATAGCCTGGCAGACAGGACTGGATTGAAAGGGATCCTTGTGTACTTCGGAGAGCTCCTTTGAAGTCACCCCCTACATCAAAGGCACTTTTGGGTATAAGTACTTGGTCTCTGACTTCCTAAAATCAGACATTTCTGGATCTTGAACAGAACCTATGTCAGAAGGACTGCTGTGCTGCTTAAAGGACTCAACTGGACTGCTTTTCTGGAAGGACTGCTTTTTTGCTTGTTACCCTGCTGCCTGCTGCTCCCTGACTCTACTGGCGGAAACCTAGACTCTGTCTTCCCTCCACGTGATCTCCAAGGGTTTGCTGGCTTGCCTCCTGTTTTCTGAAGTCTCAGGGACACAAAAGACTTCTTGAAATTCTGATGGTGCTGCTGGACTCTGCCATCTGTGAATCCTACCCTTGCCTGAGGTGCCCTCTCCAGTTCTGGACCTCAGAAGTGGGTTCTGCAGCTGTTTTGCTTCAAACTCAACATATTGTCACCACTGAGCTGATCGGAACTGATGCAGTGCCCTTCAATGCCGATGTAGTATCGATCCAGAGACTGCCCTACACAACTTGATGCATGAACTGACTGTAAGGTTTGATGGTGATGCAGTGCCGATCTGAGGTCCTGACCACGAGGTTCAACGACAATGCAGCACTGATCCAAGGTCCAGACCGTGACTCTCGACTTTGACGCATCGACTTGACTGTGTGAATTGGAGCCTACGCATTGACTTCACTGCGTGGAGAAGATGGACACATTTCATTGTTTGCAACCAGGAAAGGCACCTTGTTCACCGGAGCCTGCATGGGTCCTGTAGCGGGACTGAACTTCATCGAGGTCAGCCCGAACTTTGACTTTGTCCCGGTACAGCGTGACCTAAAGTAACCTTTTTAACCATACTTGCGTCTAATCGCTTTACTGCATTTATTCCTTCAAAATTCAATATCGCAACTTCTATACATTGGATTTTTGTTGCTTTGGTCTTGTTTTGTTTATAATATAATAATCTATTTTTATAAAACTGTGTGGAGCCTTTTTATGGTTCATTCATTGTATTACTGTGTGTGTTGCACAAACACTTTACACATTATCTCTTTAGATAAGCCTGACTGCTCTTTGCCACACTACCAGAGGGTGAGCACAGGTTATCTTTTAGTGTGTTTCTAGCTTACACTCAATAGGGTGGTGGTTCCTGCCCGGCCTGGGTTAATACCTCATCCAACTAGAAAACCATTTCTAACTATTTAGGATCTAGATTCATTGAACCCTTCTTTAGGATCTGTAGAAGATATAATGAGCTCTAAAGTACATAGTAATCAAAACCTGGACTTTGTGCCATGAAGGGGATCCTGCCACCGTCATAAAGAGACATATCTACAAGGCCTCAGAGAAATTTAAATAAAGCTGCATAATGTATGTGTTTTATGCTTGTTATACGAATTACATGAAATAATACCATTATGCTACATTTTATGATTATGCACCATTCCTGGTGAAAAGTTAATAAAAACATGCCATTTGCAGTTAAAATTTACCGGAAATGCAGGGAAACACAAAATGTGAGCAGCTATTGTTTGCAGTGCTTTTTGTTTTTTGTTTTTGCACATTTTTTTATCACAAAATGTGTTCTCGCATCAAAAAAAACCAAGGACACATTTTGTGCTAAAATGAACCACCCAATGATGGATTTAAATATCATGTGCTTACCTGTAATTTCACATAACTGTGTTGAAATTTGTTTTACGCAAAAGCAGATTTTAAGAATTTTGTACACCCCTAATATCTACTGAGCCAAAAAGGCAATCCTTGCAAATGGTATGAATACTATTGATAAATACTATTACAGGCTGGAACTGTCATGGACCGAATCAGCCTCTCAACAGCTAATGTATAAACATGCATTCAAAAATGCCTCTTGGTTTGATGAGAAACAGTGGTTATGTAATATACACCTTTGTAATCTACCACAGATGATATGACATAGCAACTTTAACCAAGGCAATCAGGCATCTGATAATTAAAGACCTATTTAAAACAATATTGCTACAATGGAAGCTACAGGAGAATCTACAAAAGTTCCAAACTCACTGGCGGTCAGAGAATTGTTATTAAGTTGGAAACAATAAGCCCTACTACCAACTTAAGAAACACAATCTTATGATGTCAAAATACAGGTCTGAGAAAATCTCTACCTACTCCTGATAGCTATGGCACAAGCAGCAGGAAATCCACAGGAAAATGCATGTTAGTTTAAGCCGTACAAACAATCTGAAGTCAAGAAAACACAATTAAATTCCAAAGACAATTTAGAAAGACAGGGAAAAATGTGAGTATCAAAAAGACACCACAATCACCAAAATTGGATAAGAGGAACATGAGATGTGAATTGTATAGTTGTCAGGCAAAAGTGCTTTGAAAAAGTAAAGTGGCAATCAAAAACAAGAGTTCTCAGTTGACCGGGACCTAGGCAGAGATCTCCTTTTGGGAAAGTATAGGAAATGTATTAAAGTTTATTATTGTTCAAAAAATATTAACCATACTTAAATGTGAAATATAAATTAAATATACATATTTAATTTTAACTTACAACTAATTAAATCAAATATTACAGCACATTACATATATAAAATGTATTTCACGTTACGTTTTTGACCTGAGCAGATGGTTTGGGAAATTATTTACTGTGAAATACATCTTTTGGTTCTTAATTTCTGTGTTTACTGAGGAAGTGCCTTAGAGAGTGAGGCCACCATACCTACAGTATCAAATTCATCTTCCTGTACTGAAGAATCCTCCTTTTGCTTTGGTCATTTGGATTTAGATTTTGGAGGGCATCACCCTTCTTTTGACTCATGCTGCATTGCTTTACTTTGCATTGGGTAGGCGTCACATGGGTGGAGAATGGGCATTCCCATGCATCCACCCTTGTATTTTGTTGCAAACCCAGATTTACAAAGACTTGTAAACTGGGTTTGCACCAAAATGGTGTGTCTACCCAACAGAGGTGTAAAGAGGAGAAATATCTTTATTTTTGCTGGTTACTTCTTCCTTCCATGTGTGCTGCATTCTGCAGCACACACAAGACGAGAAAAACGCCTCTAAGGATTGTTTTTGTACTGGAAGGTGTCCCTTCCTGCACAAAAACAATCCTGCCTTTAGTGCAGGCCCCCTTGCACCATGGTGCAAGGGTGCCTGTGCTAGAGCTAGGCAGCACACAATGCACCAGCGAACGGAGAGAGCGGAAATGCTTCACATCTATGTAAATACGCAGCATTTCTACGCTCTCCTTTTCACGCAACCCGGCACTGCTAAATCTCTTGCTGCGCCGCGTTGCTTGAAAAAATAGTAAACGTGCCTCTTTGTGTGTAGCCACTGTCTTTTCCTGAAAGATCAGCTTTGATTTTACTAGACTTCTGTCTCTGAGTGTGTTGGAATACAGGGACTGCCTAAAAGTGAATTTTAGGGTTAGGCGTGGGAGGGCACCAGGATTACAATAGTACACTCCCCACACTCACACCAAGCCCTCAAAGCCCATGTTTAAGGTGACTAAAACCTTTGGCTATCTCGATGATTCCAATAGTTAGCAGGGTTAGTCCCAGGAACCTTTACCCAAATGGCTAAAATGCACTCCGGGGTCATTCTGACCCACCAGCTTGTACCAGGCATAAAAGTGGCACCTTCAGGCTCTCACTTCAGAACACTCCTGAAACTGTAGAAGATCAGAAAAGGACTTACCCAGCTGCCTGCAACCTGAAAAGAAATCTGGAGGACTGGGCCTGCTCTCTCTTGTACCAAGGATGAAGAAGTGGACTCTAAGGGCCAAATTACAAGAATTTGGCATAGCGGTGGTGTGGCAGTGCAAACCCCCTCGCAACCACTCCACCAAAGCTCACGCTGCCCGTCTGCCAGATTACAAATTATTCGTAGTCTGGCGGGCGGGCGGCATGGCGGTTCCCATTGTGTTGCCATTTAAAACACGGTGGTGCCTTTTAAAAAGGCACCGCAATGGGAACACCTCACAAGGTTCCTGCACAGCATGGACTTGTAAGTCTATGCTGTGCAGGAACCTATGTGCGTGCACATAGGGGGGCAAATGTAAATGTATGTTATGTCGTATGCTGTATGTAAGTTGTTTTGATGATAATTGATAATTGTACTTGGCAATGTATAGATGATGACTAATGCTATTTATCCTTCTAAGTTGTTTAAGAATCAGATTTTTACCCTACTAAGCCTTGGAATGGTTTCTTTTGCATTTTACCTCTCTACTCTGTTGTGTTGAATGTTTGCTAAATTTTATGTATACTTCTTAATTTTTCTTCCATTTCATGACATCATTTTACCTGCTACTTAAAAGTAGTTTTGTGTGTAATGTCGACTGTTTTTGTAATTTATTACAATACTACTGAAAGAGTATAGTCATTATATGAATTCACTTTTTCTTTGTAAGTAGCTTCATTTTTAGCTTCTAAATCATTTGATGTATAATCCAGATTGTCTACATCTTTGTTATTGTTATTTATGATAGGTCCATCACCCAGAGTATGTGGCCAACCATCTGCCACTGCTACTGAGGATATCTCCACTCCAGACCAGGAACATGCCTTCAGTGAGGTACCCACTCCTGCAAGTCTAGATGATGAGGAGCAGGCTAGTCCATCTGGTTTGCCTGGGCAGGCAGCAACAGTGAATCTCACTCGGCCCACACCTACGCCTCCCACCCCAGTTGTTACCACAACTTAGCCTCTGGGTACCTCCACTTCCTGTGCCCAAAGGACCATTACCCCAATCTTGTGCCCCCCAGTCCTGGCTTCTGTTGATCCAACACCACCACAACTACTTCTAGTTCAGCCAGGAACCAGTGGGATGGGCCTAAACTCAAATTTGGGCTCCCTGACAGGGGTGCTGAAGGATTTTCTGACCCATATGTGCAGGGCTTTTCCAGCAACATCTTCGCCTTTCTGTGGTCCAATAACATCTGGGTCTACTACATCTGCCTTGGCCACAGAAAGTGAGGTCCTGCCACAAGAGAAAACACCTGCACCCACCTCAGTCCCTGCAACTTTAGATCTAGCAGTCCCTCTCAGGAGGGAACTTTTATCTCGACCACCAGTAGGGGATGGCAAGACCTCCACTACCACCAGCAAAAGACGCAGAACCGAATTTCTTCCAGTGTGTGACTACCATTCTCTCTGTGGAATATTTTCTGGACATATTTAACTTTTTGACACCAATTGTATTTTGGATATGAGATTTCAAACAAATTTGGCTCTTCAATATTAGTTCTATTCACCATGATTGACTCATCATGTTTTTTGTTTGGTTTGGTGTTTACATCCTGTTTAAGATTATTTGGTTTTGTTGAATAAATAAACACTGGTGTATGTATTTTCTCAATATGTTCACTTTTTATAGTTTCATCATACATTTAAAAAAGTTAAAATAAAAAAAATTGTTGATTCATAAATATATTCCATGTAGGTAATGTTTTCACATTTTTTAAAAGATGGCAAAAAGAACAAAAAACACAAATCAAAAACTATTTAATTGGAATAAAAAAAAGTGTCTCATATTTCCCTAATACATTATAACCCATGCATATTCAAAACAATTCATTCAATATTTACATTAACAGTTCCAGACTTTGCTACCATGGAAGAATGGGACATAATCAAAAAATTCCAATTAAATAGGAAAACTCTTATTGATGGATGTCATCACCAGCTGGAGCCAGATCTTCTGCCTAACAATAGGAAACCCACATCAACAACATCAATAGTGAAAATAATTTAGTATTCCCTTTGTGGCCACATGATTATTCCAGTACACTGTTGCAATATCTGGTCACAACCAACTTTAAGTGGTGTGCTACAAGACGTTCTTCCTTGAATGTTGAAACACATCAACAGCTACATACAGTTAATAGAAAATGTGAATTTTGCCTACGTGAAGGGAGATTTGTAGGCTTTCGGTGGCCTACCACATGTGGTTAGAACAATTTAAACAGCACATATTGCATTGGTGGCAACAATCAACAGAAAGCAAATATAATGCAATCTTAATAAATACAATTCAGTCAATGTGCAAGTTGTCATTGTACAAGATCTGAACATCCAAAATGTGTATGTTTTTCACAGGATCAAACCATGTTCCCTTTGTACTCCGCAACAGCAGCATATAACTGCAAATGTCACAACGTTGAAATGTCCAAATGAAGATGACATTGTGAAGGAACCTAAAACAGATAGATTTAAACAAAAAAACATATTTGTATGACATTACAAAATAGACACATTACAAATGACAAATTTTGAGGACACATGTTCTAAAAACAATCAAAGATAAACAATGTAAATAACCATAGTAGTCAATGTGTCAAAACTTAGATGAGCAAATATCTTTGCCCTGGATTTACCTTAACTTTTCAGACACTCACCCCCAGTCACTATTAGATCTGGGTTAAATCCAACATTGCTCTTTTGCTCACATCACCACCCCAGTTCAGACCCAGGCATATGCAAATTATTCTTGACCCTGCTCCTCATGGGAACAGTCCATGTCTGAAAAGTTTCAGCACTTCATCCATCATCTTATTGTGTTTGCTTTGTTCACCCTAAGTTGGCAGGTTATGACTGGATTCAAGATAGCCTGGCTGATGAGGGGTGTTACCCCGAAACCGGTCCGAGGATGCTTGTTTCCAGTCCAGGGAGGACCAGGCTTGGTAGTTCGAGCTGGACTGTTCCCATGAGGAATCAAGTAAATGTAAGTAAATACATAGGGCGTGAAACATTAATGAGCAAATTAAGTACTAAATCCATAAAATTATTTTTAACATTTGATAAATACTTAGGTTGCCTGAAGTACGTTTTACCATTGTGAAATGCCCAAACAAAAAAAAACAGGCTTTCAGTTTATTAAAATATTGGTACAACATTGCAGTAAATATTAACACACATTGATTCACAGTTTTATTTTACAAAATAAAAATAAATGAGATTTTTTGCCTTGTACACACAATGTCCCTGGGGATTTTTGCTTTATATTAATTTTTGTGGCATAAGTTCACTATTCAAAGCAACAAATCAGAACCATTCAGTGGAGTTAAACAGTTCCTGGAGAGAATTGAAAATGGTTAAGAGAAATGATTAAAAGTAATATATGAGCAATAATGGGAAATAACAAAACTGTGACCCAATGGTTTCTGAAGAAGTTCCCTACATGCAGGAGATAATGATAAAAACAAAGCAAAGTTTAAAAGCCTTGAAGCAGGTGAAATCTGAAAATTTGAAAAACGTTTTGAGATTTTAATTCAACATCAGTTATATTTACACAGATACACACTGTGTTTCGGGTGGTGAAACATCTGACACCGATGAACACAGTGGCATGGAGGGTGAGGGGCCTGGAATGGAGGCCATCAGCACATCATCATCTTTGCAGGCCTCTATAGGTGACCAGTCCCTAGTGGTTGTGGACCCTACAGGAACTGTACCAACTTCATCCTTGGCTACCACACAGAGACCCATCTCAACACCCTTCTTGCTCCCCCACAGTTGGCCAAACCCAGCCCCCTAAAATGGCTGGGTCTTCTTGACACAGGCACCTCACCCCCTGCCCCTGTCACCGAGGCTGCACTGATTGAGGAGGATATTGACTTTTTATGCAGCATCTTTGTAGGCCAGACTGTGATAGTGAAAGGCATCCAGGGCCTTAGCTGCCAAATGCAACAAATGGTTGCATTTCTGGATGTCATTCACATTTCAATGTCTGGCATGCAGAGATCGCTTGCAAAAGTAGCCTCCTTACTCACCCCACCCTCACAAGCAGCCCAACATTGTGCCCCAACTCAGGTCCCTTTCTCAACCCAAATCCCAACTCCCACCCCAAGTCCAAGCACACTCACCTTTTTGCAGGCACCCGCTCTAAGAGACACAGATAAACACAAACACACAAAGAAACACACACAACATACACACACTATTGACACTACACCCAAAACTATCACAACCACCACCACACCTACAACCACTACCACACACACAAGCACCACAACCACCACCACACCTACAACTACCATAACATCTACCAGACCACAACCAACACCAATCCCACAACCACCACCAAACCCACTAGTACCACAACCATCAGCACACCCACAAGCACTACCACACCTACAACCACCACCACACCCATAAGCACCGCCACCACACCCATAAGCACCACCACAACCACACCAACCACACACAAAAGCACACCTACACTCAAAAAACACCAACCAACCCCAAATGCACACACTCGCCCGAATATCAAACAACACCCAAAAATCACACATCCAAACATACACAACATATGCCAGACCCACATGCAACTGCCAAACATACAGACACACGCACATCACATACTCCAGCTCCCTCTACCTCCAAAATCTAATCCTCTCCTACCCCTCCTACCCTTTCTCAACCTCCCAAATTCACGTCTTACCTGTCCTTAATCCCAGTCAAACCCAAACCCACCCCTCCCTAGAAAGATCCTTGAGATGCCTGCTCTGTGCCCAATAGATGCCCCTTCCTGAGGAGGTTACCTTTTGGCAGTATGTTTAGGTTTAGGAGGCAAGTTATGGGCTATAAAACCACAGCCTGTTGGACTTGAAAACCCTTTAGTTCTCCTTTTATGTTATTTTTATTAATAAAACTTTTAGAGAAATATCTCATTTATGATGGAAAGACTTTAATTTTACTAAGTTTGTCCTAACATTATTATTCATTTATTAGTCATTGATTATTTTGAAATGTTAATGATGAAAATGTAAAATACATAATCTTACTTTCATTTAAACAGACAGTGCAAAAGAGCTTTTTAAATTACATATTTGTACAGTCCAAATATTAGTGATAAAATGTCTGTAATGGACATTAACATTTTGGTGCAAGCATTCATCATGTTCATGGACACTTACACCAAATAAACCAATATGTTTCAATTTTATTTTAAGTGTTAATGCAGGTGAAACGATTTAAGTTTAGAAATAACATTGATTTTCCATTTATTTTAAAAACAAAACATTTGACCTTGTCTAATGCAATTCCTACATTATATTCAATTTAAATTATTCCATTAATGTGTTATGCATGTGATATTAATTTGATAGTTTAGGAAAAAGAATTGAGCGCAACTGTATGGACACATTTTAATTTTTTGATCAATGTAAACTTTTGTAAGTGTCCATTATCATGAAGGCAGCTTGCACCAAATTTGAAATTAAAATACAATTATACAGGTGTGTTTCTTTAAATTTATTAAACAGCAACATTACACACATATGCATTACACATTAGTGAAATATTACTTATAAGAGAGATTTCAAAATGCATGAGTCCAGAGCAAATGCAAACAGAAACCAGTAAAAAAGAACCTTATCTTCAATTCTGGCGACGACTGGGTTGATTAGCTTTGTGGTCAAGCAGCAGCAGGAGAGAAAGGACTTGGATGACCAGGTTCATGTCAGAAACGGAAGTGTAAAAAGAAAAAAAGATATGTTTCTACCTTATATACCTTTGAGAATGTCAACTCAGGTGTGGAGGTTTGCCCGCCATACTTACGCAAGTGGGAAGGTACATCGCGTGATTGGCCCAGCTGAAATCTTGGCCGGACTCCCTCCAACAGCCACTTTTGCCTATGGCGCATTCAACACGGGTGGAAAAATCTAACAGAGAGGACAGCACTCAGATGGACTATTGTCCATAGACCTTAAGTTTCTCTGAGTGTCCATCAAAAGAAGGGGATGAATAGGCCGAAGGCTATGCAAAATCATGTGGGAGGCTAATACAACTGTAGAGACTTGGGAGTTAAATTTTAAGTTGACATCAACTTAAACCCTAAGATTTTTGAACACCAGCTTGGAGTCAAGGTGTGCCCCAAGGTTGAATGCCAGGGAACTGACATTGCTCACTACTAGCACCTAAGTCTTATCCAGGTTGTTCTTGAGTTGACTAGAAAACATCCACCTCCTGATATTGCTGATACATTCAGGTGAAGAAAAGAGATTGCTTAGGTTTAGATATCTGAAAGGTAAGATGATTCTTATCAGCATAGGAATACAATGAACACCCGGAGCACCCAAAAAATAAACAAAAGAGGTCTGATATAAATGTGAAAAAGCAGTGGGGAAAGCGAGAAACCCTGAGGAACACCAATGTTCACAGTAGTCGGTGCTGAGGGCCACTTCCCCTTGGGGAGGGCTATCGGAGATTTCTTCATAAGTAAAGGTCTAAACCATTCGAAAGCAACTTTATTGATACCACATTCAGTTAAGCAGTAAAAGAGAAAGTTATGGTCCACTGTGTGAAAGGCAACTGACAGGTCATGCAAAATTAAAACATTTGAGCAATTCCCATCAACAGCCCTTTATAGGGCATACAGCACTCTGTGAAGAGTTGACTCTGTATAATGGCAGTGCCTGCATCCAACCAAGACCTCATCTACAAAGTGGCTTGATTTCAAATAGTAAGCCAGTTTAGCAAATGTTTTTTTAAACCTTGGCAGCTATTTGGAGAAGAGTGATCAGATGATAATTAGCTGGAGCTCCTGCACCAAGATTTTTTTTTTAATAAGGGTCTTACAATAACAATTCCTTCTATAAGTTCCTTCAGAAGAATTATGGTGCTCTGAGTGGCTGTATTGGTGTGTGAGTGCATGTATGAGTGGCTGTATAGCTGAGTGAGTGGGTTTCTGACTAGCACTGTGGGTGTGTGAGTGGTTGAATGGGTGTGTGAGTAGGTGTTTCAGTAGTTGTATGGGTGTGTGAGTAGTTTTATGGGTTTGTGATTGGCTGTAGGGATTTGTGAGTGGGATTGTGAGTAGCTGTATAGGTTTATAAGTTGGTGTGTGAGTAGCTGTGTGGGTGAGCGAGTAGCTGTGTGAGTGGCTGTATGGGTGTGTCAGAGTTCTATGGGTGAGTGAGTGGCTGTATGGGTGATTGAGTGGGTGTGTGAATGACTGTATTAGTGAGTGACTGGGTTTATAAGTGGGTGTATGGGTAAGTGAGTAGCTGTTTGAATGGCTGGTTAAGTGAATTAGTGTGTGAGTGGCTGTATTGGAGAGTAAGTGTCTGTGTGAATGGCTGTATGGGTGAGTGTGTGGATATGGGAGTGTTTCTATGGATGTGTGAATGTGTATGTAAGTGGTTGTGTGGGTATGTGAGTGAGAGTGTGAGAGCTTGTATGGTTGAGTGAGTGGCTATGTTGAGAGGCTATATGGGTGAGGGAGTGGGTGTGAGAGTAGCTGTATAGGTGAATAAGTCTCTGTGTGAGTAGATGTATGGGTGAATGTGTGGCTGTGTGAGTGGCTGTATGGGTGAGTGACTGGTTATATAAGTGGCTGTATGAGTGAGTGAATGGGTGTGTGAGTGACTCTATGGATGAGTGAGCCATTGTGTGAGTACATGTATGGGTCTGTGAATGGGTATGTGAGTAGTTGTGTGGGTGTTTGAGTGGATCTATGAGAGGTCATATAGGGGTGTGAGTGGGTGTGTGAGTGGTTCTGTGGATGATGTCGTCAGTGATATGATCTGGGATTCCAATTGAGATGTCATCAGTGATGTCATAAGTGATGTCACTGACCATGTCATGAGTCATGACACGACTACTAGTTAAAAAATCATAGAAATCCTCTTAAAAAACCAAATGTTACAGGTACGTTATAGTTAGGAAATAGAATTTGAAAAACCTTAGAAATTCACTTGAAAAACCAAAGGTTACAGGGATGTTATAGTTAGGAATGAGAATTAAAAAAAAACATAGAAATTCACTAAAAAATACAAAGGTTACAGGGACATTATAGTAAGACTCAGATTTCACTCGTACAAAACCATTGAACTAGTGGGTGTGTGAGTGGGTGTGTGAGTGTCTAAGTGTGTCTGGGAATACCTGCATAAGTGTATCACTGGGTATGTGAGTGGGTGCGTGAGTCTGGGTCTGTGCACTCACTCACACACTCATTTTCAAAGGTTACAGGTTACAGTTAGGAAATGGTACGGCCACCTGTAAGCTATTTATTTGAAGCTCGGGAAGTGCTGGTCCCTGGGGCTTGGCGGGGTCCACATGGCCCCCCATATAATTTTTAATTCATAGCCCCAGGGAGGTGGTGGTCGCCGAGGTCCAGGTGGTCCACGAGGCCCCCCGCTTACTATTAAAATTAGCCCCAGTGACGTGGTTGTCCCCAGGGCATTTTTAAGTTCTTGGAGGGGGGTCCCATACACCCTCTCCATTTTTTATTAAACCCTGCATGCCCCCAGGACCTGGCTCACCCGAGAGCTACAATTAGAACAAGTGCAGGTGTCCACGCTTGTTTTTTTCTTAATTCACGGCAATATTTGCACATATTTCACAAAAACCACTGTGGGTAAAAAAATGAACTTTTATGCTATGGCGGGGTCTCAGGGAGACCCCAAGACCAAGGCTTGGGGGTAGGGGAATTCCTACCCTGCCCCTTTGCTTTTTTTAAAAAAAAATCCAATTTGTTTGTGGGACTTGGCTGAAGCCGAGCCCCAAAATGGCTGCCAACACTTCTCTGTTGAAGTGTTGGGAGCCAATCAGAGCTCTGCATTTCCCTGCACAAGCTTGTCATTATGCACGAATTAGCCATGATCACAGATAAACACATTTGGATTTCCATAAATTTGATAACAACTCCTGAACAGATTTACACCGGATAACAGAAAGCGTGATCTGCCAACAAAATTTACCTTTCAGCGAAATTCTGTGTAATTCCGTCCAGCAGTCGTGTCTAAAGCTCCTATGGAATTAATATGGGTACCACACTTTTGTATGCACACTTGCACTTTGCTTGTGAAGGCTTCGTATGGAGAGGCTTACTGTTATATGCAAATAAAGCACTTTGAAGTCAGTTCCTGTAAGTGCCGTGCTTCATTTCTGCCCTGGAAAGTGTGTGGAAAGCTGAGCCCGAGTGGAGGGCAACCATTTGGAGCATATGTGTAATATATATATATATATATATATATATATATATATATATACACATATATAGATATATAGATATATAGATATTGTTCCAATGTGCCTTGCGCAATAGGAGGTCACTCGACATTGCTTGAGTTTAAAATGCAGCCTGCTGTCTTGTCTCACATTCATTTTTCAGGCCGACGCGTTTCAGGATCTCACATCCCTTCTTCTTGGGCCGCAAACAGGTAATGAAACCACTCGCATACTTGCATTTTCACTTCGATTTAATCATTGGTATGCCCGCCCCCAGTGGGCGTGTATTCAATTGCTTCCTGGGACATTGAGTCCTGTAATGCGAGATAGATTAATTAATTCCTTTAGTAAGGTCATAACATTGTTTGCAATTAAAAGTCATTTTTAGCCTTAGTAGGTAGCGAAGACTTGATCACAGACTAGATTTGCATAAGCTCTGTACTGTTAAGCTCCGGAAGTCCAAAGCTTCAGTCTCGCAGGCTGGTTTGCGTTTCTCTTCCAGCCTGCGATAGTGCCCCTCCTCACGGCCGGTTGCCGTGTATAATTTTGTTCCAATGTGCCTTGCGCAATAGGAGGTCACTCGACATTGCTTGAGTTTAAAATGCAGCCTGCTGTCTTGTCTCACATTCATTTTTCAGGCCGACGCGTTTCAGGATCTCACATCCCTTCTTCTTGAGCCGCAAACAGGTAATGAAACCACTTGCATCCTTGCATTTTCACTTCGATTTAATCATTGGTTTGCCGGCCCCCAGTGGGCGTGTATTCAATTGCTTCCTGGGACATTGAGTCCTGTAATGCGAGATAGATTAATTAATTCCTTTAGTAAGGTCATAACATTGTTTGCAATTAAAAGTCATTTTTAACCTTAGTAGGTAGCGAAGACTTGATCACAGACTAGATTTGCATAAGCTCTGTAGTGTTAAGCTCCGGAAGTCCAAAGCTTCAGTCTCGCAGGCTGGTTTGCGTTTCTCTTCCAGCCTGCGATGGTGCCCCTCCTCACGGCTGGCTGCCGTGTATAATTTTGTTCCAATGTGCCTTGCGCAATAGGAGGTCACTCGACATTGCTTGAGTTTAAAATGCAGCCTGCTGTCTTGTCTCACATTCATTTTTCAGGCCGACGCGTTTCAGGATCTCACATCCCTTCTTCTTGGGCCGCAAACAGGTAATGAAACCACTCGCATCCTTGCATTTTCACTTCGATTTAATCATTGGTATGCCCGCCCCCAGTGGGTGTGTATTCAATTGCTTCCTGGGACATTGAGTCCTGTAATGCGAGATAGATTAATTAATTCCTTTAGTAAGGTCATAACATTGTTTGCAATTAAAAGTCATTTTTAACCTTAGTAGGTAGCGAAGACTTGATCACAGACTAGATTTGCATAAGCTCTGTACTGTTAAGCTCCGGAAGTCCAAAGCTTCAGTCTCGCAGGCTGGTTTGCGTTTCTCTTCCAGCCTGCGATGGTGCCCCTCCTCACGGCCGGTTGCCGTGTATAATTTTGTTCCAATGTGCCTTGCGCAATAGGAGGTCACTCGACATTGCTTGAGTTTAAAATGCAGCCTGCTGTCTTGTCTCACATTCATTTTTCAGGCCGACGCGTTTCAGGATCTCACATCCCTTCTTCTTGTGCCGCAAACAGGTAATGAAACCACTCGCATCCTTGCATTTTCACTTCGATTTAATCATTGGTATGCCCGCCCCCAGTGGGCGTGTATTCAATTGCTTCCTGGGACATTGAGTCCTGTAATGCGAGATAGATTAATTAATTCCTTTAGTAAGGTCATAACATTGTTTGCAATTAAAAGTCATTTTTAACCTTAGTAGGTAGCGAAGACTTGATCACAGACTAGATTTGCATAAGCTCTGTACTGTTAAGCTCCGGAAGTCCAAAGCTTCAGTCTCGCAGGCTGGTTTGTGTTTCTCTTCCAGCCTACGATGGTGCCCCTCCTCACGGACGGCTGCCGTGTATAATTTTGTTCCAATGTGCCTTGCGCAATAGGAGGTCACTCGACATTGCTTGAGTTTAAAATGCAGCCTGCTGTCTTGTCTCACATTCATTTTTCAGGCCGACGCGTTTCAGGATCTCACATCCCTTCTTCTTGGGCCGCAAACAGGTAATGAAACCACTCGCATCCTTGCATTTTCACTTCGATTTAATCATTGGTATGCCCGCCCCCAGTGGGCGTGTATTCAATTGCTTCCTGGGACATTGAGTCCTGTAATGCGAGATAGATTAATTAATTCCTTTAGTAAGGTCATAACATTGTTTGCAATTAAAAGTCATTTTTAGCCTTAGTAGGTAGCGAAGACTTGATCACAGACTAGATTTGCATAAGCTCTGTACTGTTAAGCTCCGGAAGTCCAAAGCTTCAGTCTCGCAGGCTGGTTTGCGTTTCTCTTCCAGCCTGCGATAGTGCCCCTCCTCACGGCCGGTTGCCGTGTATAATTTTGTTCCAATGTGCCTTGCGCAATAGGAGGTCACTCGACATTGCTTGAGTTTAAAATGCAGCCTGCTGTCTTGTCTCACATTCATTTTTCAGGCCGACGCGTTTCAGGATCTCACATCCCTTCTTCTTGAGCCGCAAACAGGTAATGAAACCACTTGCATCCTTGCATTTTCACTTCGATTTAATCATTGGTTTGCCGGCCCCCAGTGGGCGTGTATTCAATTGCTTCCTGGGACATTGAGTCCTGTAATGCGAGATAGATTAATTAATTCCTTTAGTAAGGTCATAACATTGTTTGCAATTAAAAGTCATTTTTAACCTTAGTAGGTAGCGAAGACTTGATCACAGACTAGATTTGCATAAGCTCTGTAGTGTTAAGCTCCGGAAGTCCAAAGCTTCAGTCTCGCAGGCTGGTTTGCGTTTCTCTTCCAGCCTGCGATGGTGCCCCTCCTCACGGCTGGCTGCCGTGTATAATTTTGTTCCAATGTGCCTTGCGCAATAGGAGGTCACTCGACATTGCTTGAGTTTAAAATGCAGCCTGCTGTCTTGTCTCACATTCATTTTTCAGGCCGACGCGTTTCAGGATCTCACATCCCTTCTTCTTGGGCCGCAAACAGGTAATGAAACCACTCGCATCCTTGCATTTTCACTTCGATTTAATCATTGGTATGCCCGCCCCCAGTGGGTGTGTATTCAATTGCTTCCTGGGACATTGAGTCCTGTAATGCGAGATAGATTAATTAATTCCTTTAGTAAGGTCATAACATTGTTTGCAATTAAAAGTCATTTTTAACCTTAGTAGGTAGCGAAGACTTGATCACAGACTAGATTTGCATAAGCTCTGTACTGTTAAGCTCCGGAAGTCCAAAGCTTCAGTCTCGCAGGCTGGTTTGCGTTTCTCTTCCAGCCTGCGATGGTGCTCCTCCTCACGGCCGGTTGCCGTGTATAATTTTGTTCCAATGTGCCTTGCGCAATAGGAGGTCACTCGACATTGCTTGAGTTTAAAATGCAGCCTGCTGTCTTGTCTCACATTCATTTTTCAGGCCGACGCGTTTCAGGATCTCACATCCCTTCTTCTTGTGCCGCAAACAGGTAATGAAACCACTCGCATCCTTGCATTTTCACTTCGATTTAATCATTGGTATGCCCGCCCCCAGTGGGCGTGTATTCAATTGCTTCCTGGGACATTGAGTCCTGTAATGCGAGATAGATTAATTAATTCCTTTAGTAAGGTCATAACATTGTTTGCAATTAAAAGTCATTTTTAACCTTAGTAGGTAGCGAAGACTTGATCACAGACTAGATTTGCATAAGCTCTGTACTGTTAAGCTCCGGAAGTCCAAAGCTTCAGTCTCGCAGGCTGGTTTGTGTTTCTCTTCCAGCCTACGATGGTGCCCCCTCCTCACGGACGGCTGCCGTGTATAATTTTGTTCCAATGTGCCTTGCGCAATAGGAGGTCACTCGACATTGCTTGAGTTTAAAATGCAGCCTGCTGTCTTGTCTCACATTCATTTTTCAGGCCGACGCGTTTCAGGATCTCACATCCCTTCTTCTTGGGCCGCAAACAGGTAATGAAACCACTCGCATCCTTGCATTTTCACTTCGATTTAATCATTGGGATGCCCGCCCGCAGTGGGCGTGTATTCAATTGCTTCCTGGGACATTGAGTCCTGTAATGCGAGATAGATTAATGAATTCCTTTAGTAAGGTCATAACATTGTTTGCAATTAAAAGTCATTTTTAACCTTAGTAGGTAGCGAAGACTTGATCACAGATAGATATGTATATATATATATATATATATATATATATATATATATATATATATATCTGCATCATGGCATCTGTGAGTGAAAAGTGCAAATATATATATACATATATATATATATAAATATACAAACAACAGTCCTTCCAATGTCTGCCGAACTCACGACGGGTGCATCTGTGACGTGAGGAAAGGAATCATGTTATACAAAAAACCCCAAAGATCCAGAGCACTCACGAGGTATCACTGCAAATCTTATTCAAGGCAGGCGCGTTTCGGGGAAGTGCTTTCTTCAATGCCATTTTTGAATAAAGCGGCATACAGTTCACAGTTCATTAAAATGCATATACCTCTCATTCATTGCCCAGTTCTCACTCGTGATCAAAACCACTAGGACTGCGGTTATTCCGTATCATTTTGGCTGCCATATTGGTGTGGACTCAAGTTGGTATCCATTCTCAACACAATGCTTGATATACTCAATGTCCAAAATCTCACATAGATAGTCCGGGTGCCAAACATGATTTCCTCTTTGATGCCAACAATAGAGTATATTTGCAGTCCTCCCATATTTGTTACATGATTTTTAAACAAACTTCAATACCATACGTCCATACCTCTCATCTGCAGCTGGATGTTATAACCGACGTAATGCCCCAGTTAGTGAACAGACAAATGGCTTGACATCCATAAATTTGAATGATTTACAATCTGTGGTCGACCGGAAGATCTGACAGCGGCGGTTCAGGCAATTTGGCGATTAAACAAACAAACAACATGCCTGCCGAACTGACGAAGGGTGCATCTGTGACTTGAGGAAAGGAATCACGTTACACAAAAAACTCCAAAGATACAGAGCACTCACAAAGTATCAATGCAAATCTTTATTCAAGGCAGACGCGTTTCAGCGAAGTGCCTTCTTCAATGCCATTTTTTAATAAAGCGGTGTACAGTTCACAGTTCATTAAAAGGCATATATATATATATACATATATGCGTATTAATTGTATTGGCAGCCAAGTAAAATGTAAAACTCAGGATTGGTAAGATGAAACTTATGCCGATGTGTAAAACAGAACTTGTAGTGTAATGTACAAATAATTTCATTAAGAATGTGTTCTTGCACGTCAAAATGTGGAATGTGATGTAGTGTTGAGGATATATGGACATGTGAAATGTAATTAATACTATTGTTGGCAGTCTAGTGGTTTTGTCTTTCAAACCTTGAAAGTAGGTGGGGCTTAGGATCTCTTTTTAATTCACTTTGCACTTGTTGAGCTCTATGGCCTGTTGAAGGCTCCGGCCAAAATGCGTCGCCATATTTCTGCTTTGTCACCACTTGCACTTATTTTGCTGAGAATTTAAAAATAAAAAGGACATGAGAATTGGCAAATTGTACCTGGTCGTGCTGCCTTTTTCTTCATGGGGTCGCGGATTGTAAGGAGTTGGTTAAAGGACGCGACTTGTAAGGAAGCTGTTTTTAAAAAAAATTATATTTATTTATATATATATATGGAGGTCGCCTGTACGTACTTTCAGGTAAGACCATGCTTCCATAAGAAAAGCTTTTTTTTTACTTTGCTTTATCTTTGGTGTTGTTTGAGAAATCTTTGCAAAAGGTTGCCAAAGAAGTATGCCAATGATTCTTGTTATGCATGGCAAGTTTAGGGGTGAACCGTGAAGTGGTTCACTGACAGAATATCGACAACTAAAATATCCCCAAACCAAAATATCAAGTTATAAACATAGAAGTCAAAAATATCGACATCTTATATTTATAATGGTAAGTACAAAAATATCGGAAAAAAATATTGATGTCATAAATATAGTTGTACAAAATAATGTTTTTTATATATATAAAATACATTAATAAATATTAAATATATTAAAGAATAAAATTAAACTAAAAAAATTGATTTAACATACATTTTAACAAATATAACAAATAAACTTAATTTAAAAAGTTAAACACATATATAATAATATATATATTTACTTTAAAACAAATATTAAACTAATAATTTTAATGTATTTTATACTTATCAAATTAAATTAAAGTTTAACAAATAAATATATATATATACATATAACAATAACATCAAATCTATAAAAAACATTCTGTTATAAATTAAAACATTAATCTATTTAAAAATGTTTGAACTTACATTTCCCACTCCACTCAGTGCAACAGTAGGGAAAGTATTGGAAAGCGGAGGAGTAAAAATGACTATCCCCACTCCAATGAGTGCAACAGTAGGGAAAGTGTTGGATAGCAGAGGGGTAAAAATTACTATTCCCCCTCCAATCGTGCAACAGTAGGGAAAGTGTTGGATAGCGGAGGGGTAAAAATGACTAACTATTCCCAGTCCAGTCCATGCAACAGCAGGGAAAGTGTTGGATAGCAGAGGTGTAAACATTGCTACTCCCACTCCACTGAGTGCAACAGTGGGGAAAGTGTTGGTCAGCACAGGAGTAAAAATTACTATTCCCACTCCAGTGAGTGCAACAGTAGGGAAAGTGTTGGATAGCGGAGGGGTAATAATTACTATTCCCACTCCAGTGAGTGCAACAGTAGGGAAAGTGTTGGATAGCGGAGGGATAACATGTATAGTTCCCACTCCAGTCAGTGCAACAGTAGGGAAAGTGTTGAGTAGCGGAGGGGTAAAAATTACTATTCCCACTCCAGTGAGTGCAACAGTAGAGAAAGTGTTGGATAGCAGAGGGGTCAAAATTACTATTCCCACTCCAGTGAGTGCAACAGTAGGGAAAGTGTTTGATAGTGGAGGGATAACATGTATTGTTCCCACTCCAGTCAGTGCAACAGTAGGGAAAGTGTTGGATAGCGGAGGGGTAATAATTACTGTTCCCACTCCAGTGAGTGCAACAGTAGGGAAAGTGTTGGATAGCGGAGGGATAACATGTATTGTTCCCACTCCAGTCAGTGCAACAGTAGGGAAAGTGTTGAGTAGCGGAGGGGTAAAAATTACTATTCTCACTCCAGTGAGTGCAACAGTAGAGAAAGTGTTGGATAGCAGAGAGGTAAAAGTTACTATTTCCACTCCAATGAGTGCAACAGTAGGGAAAGTGTTAGATAGCGGAGGGGTAAAAATTACTATTCCCACTGCAGTGATTGTAACAGTAAGGAAAGTTTTGGATAGCAGAGGGATAACATTTACTATTTCCACTCCAGTGAGTGCAACAGTAGGGAAAGTGTTGGATTGCGGAGGGGTAAAATTTACTATTCTCACTCCAGTCAGTTCAAAATTAAAAACATACAAAATATGATCAACAAAATAAAAATATTTTTAAAAAAAGTAAATACAAAAAAATATAAATATGTTAAAAATAAACAAATAAAAATATAATGTTAAATACATATCACAAATACCTACAAATATATAAATAAAATAAAAAATAATTTTCAAAGAAATAAATATTTATATTTAGAAATTATTTATTAACAAAAACATTAATTATTACATAAATTTAGTCTATTTACTTCTTACCCTATAACACCACACAACTCACAACCCACATCATAATTTAAAAAAATTGTATTTGCATAATTAAGATAATTATTTTTCACTTATACAAATATTATTAATTTAAAAACAAATTAAAACACACAAATTTTTAATTAACTTCACAGCCTTTACACCTATAACTCCCCAACCTACACCTAAAATTAAACTGTAAAAAAATTTAATTACACAATTAAAAGAAATTCAAGTAAATAACTAATACTATTTTGCAACTAATTATAAAGTAAGGAAAATTAATGTACCCCCCACCCTTCACCCCTATAAACCCAAAACCCAAACACAAAAAAAATAATTAAACAATTACCCTAATTAATGATCAATTAATTAATAATAATTCTCAACTAATTATTAATTAATTAAAAATAATTTACTTCCCACCCTTTACCCCTAAAAACCCCACAACCCGCAACTAAAATTAATTATTCTATTTCCATATTTAATTGTAAATTAATTAATTAATATTATTGCCAACTAATTATTAATTAATAAAAAATAAATTACTTCCCACCCTTCACTGCTATAAACTGCACAACCCTCACCTAAGATTATTTACACAATTACCATAATTAATTGTCAATTAAAATAATTAATATTAATTAACAACTAATTATTAATTAATTAAAAATATATTACTTCCCACCCTTTACCCCTATAAACCCCACAACCCACAACGATAATTTACCCCAAAAAATTAAAACCACAATTAACATTATAAAATCTCAATTAAATAAATATTAATAAATTAAAAATATTAATGAATTTATTATAGTTAAATTACTTCTCACTCTATTCCCCTATAAACCCACAACCTGCTGCGGAACTAAAAAACACAAAATGTAATTAAAATAGCATTTATAACTACTAAAAATGTAACACATATATTAAAAGATATAAACAATACTTATACAAAAAGATACATCACATGCACTTAAAATATATGCTAAAATACATAAAACTAATTAAAAAATCAATATTTCTTACCTTAAAGTCATTCTTCACCACGATATTATTGCTGTCAATATTTCTCCGTCACGATATTTGAAACTCGATATTAGAGAAAGGCGACATTTCTAACTCGAAAATTTGACTGAATACCCCGTGAAGAGGGGGACGAGAAAAAGTGGGGTAAAAAAAGTGTGTTTCCCATGTTAATTCCCATAGGACTTTTGAAAATGACTAGAGCCCAAACTGCTGGATGGATTTTGTTACGGAGATCGCACTTTCTGTTATTTGGGGTAAATCCGTTCAATAGTTTTGGAGATATTAAAGGAAATCCAAATTTGGATATCTAGAGGCAGGGATTCTTCATGAATAATGACAAACTCATGCAGAGATCTGAAGAGCTCTGATTGGCTGTCAACACTTCAAGCAGGAAGTGTTGGCAGCCATCTTGGGACTCAGCTTCAGCCGAGTCCCAAACAAAATGCAAAAAAGTAGCAGGGTAAAAATCCCCTAGCCTTGGTCCTGGGGGTCATGAAATAATAAGAGCTGTCTCCCGTGCTTGTTATAATTGTAGCTCCCGGGGGCCAGGTCCCGGGGCCATACAGAGTTAATTTAAACAAATGGAGGGGGCACATGGGGCCTCTCTCCAAGGGCTTCATAATGCCCCAGGGACAACCACCTCCATGGGGCTATAAACTAAAAAATATATAGGGGGGCTGTGTGGACCTCCGCAGGCCCCGGGGACCGCCACCTCCCCGGGTCTAAAGTAAACATTAATGAGGGGGTCTGCGCAGATCCACGGCCTCTTGGACCGCCACCTCCCCGGGTATAAAGTAAACATTAAAGAGGGGGTCTGCGCGGATCCACGGCCCCTTGGACCACCACCTCCCCAGGGTCAAATATCTTTTTCAAATGAAGTAAGTTCCTGGAGTGACTGGCACCCCCCAGGGCCGGCTCCTGCGATCTCCCGAGGATGCAACCCCAGGAGGTAGCTGTTTGCTTTTGCTTGGCGGGAGCTGTGACTTTTCATGCCTGGCAAAAGCAAACACTGTGCTTCCAGTGACCGGGAGCTGTCAAACCGCTCCCACTTGCCGGAAGCAGAGTTTTCATCTCTTTCTCTGACTGCAGACATGCAGGAATGGAATGAATTGAAAGTACTGCTCTTGCACGCAGGGAGTTGCATATCCAGCAGCTCCCTGTGTGTGAGCGCAAAGCAGGTTCTCACTGGAGGTGGGGAGCTGGCAGGGACCGTGGGGGCATTCAGGTTTCCCCCGCGGTCACCAGTGCCTTGGGTGGGCTCCAGGACACCCAGAATAACAAGGCCAGGCCTGGGGGATGGGTTCCCCGGAGCCAAAATTGGCCTGGGTAAGGGGGCCACGTAGCTCCCCTCTAGCATTCAGTATGGCCAGGACCCATGGGATGGGGTCCCCAGGGCCAAATGTGGCCCAAGGATGGGGCCACCTGGCTCTCCTCCCCCATTTAATTTCAGCCAGGCCCCAGGGTATAGGGTCCCTGCGGCCAAAATCGGCCTGGGGAGGGGGCCGCCAGCCCCACTCCCAGTTTTACTTAATTATAGGCAAAGGTCTTCCCGCCTTTTCCCACATTGATTAACAGGTTAATAAAAGGCCCTCAAGCATGTTTCCAGGTGATTTTGGTGAGGCTTTATTGATGCAGAGTAATACGAGGATATCTCCACCAAGCAAAGAAGCACTTACTTCATTTAGTTAAGAGGAAGCACCCCTGTTTGCCTCTTTGCAATCTCATAGTTTTCGCTTGATGAGGATTCACGTTAACACAGATTTGTGAAAGAAGACGCTGCAAGAACAATCACATTACCAAAATTACATGCACACAAGGTCACTGGAAACATTAGCTCATGGTCCTTTACGCAGCTGTAATGCAGAATATGTACAAGACATTTACCCAAAGAGGTTGCACTTACTAATTAACCAGATGAAAGTTCTCCAGTTAGGTAAATGTTTTCAGCAAAAGTGGGGACTCTTCTTGGAAAAAATTAGATTTGATTCTGGCCCTGGTGCTAATTTCACAGAAATTTAACCTAACGCGTAGCACTTATAAATAAAAACACAGCAGGTGCCCGAGTTGAAGCTCCATTTCAGTAAAGCACAAACCTACATAACTTCTTGGGTTTGACAAAGGCAAATCAAATATATTTACACTCTTATTCCACGTTGAAAAACAATCGGAAATCCTTAATGGAAGTAAATGCATCGTTGATCTAATCAAGTGCAATCTGATCTGTAGAGACTGTGACAAGTGTTTTGTTCTTGTTGTCTCCTGGTGAGAGCAGAGCCATGGTTCTCCCTTTTAAATACCCTAAGTATGCAAATGCCCAAAATCCGTAGCTTCACTCACACACCTACTGACAGACACACACAGGCACTCACACACCCACTCATAGGCTCACAAAGCTACTCCCACACCTACTCACCGACCCATAGCACCACTCACAAACCCAGTCACGGACCCACACAGGCACTCATATACCACTCAAAGACCCACACAGGCACTCACACACTCACTCACATACCCACACAGGCACTGACACACCCACTAATAGACCTAAAGCAACACTCACACACCCACTCACAGACCCACACAGGCACTCACACACCCACTCACAGACCCTCACAGCCACTTACACACACACTCACAGACCCATAGCCCCACTCACAGACCCAGTCCAGACCACACAGCCACTCATATACCCACTGAAAGAACCACACAGGTACTCATATACTCACTCACAGAGCCATAGCACTACTCACACACCCACTCACAGACATACACAGTCACTCAAAGACCAACACAGGCACTCACACACCCACTCACAGACCAATACAGCCACTCACCATCTACTCACAGACTAATACAGCCACCCACAAACCCACTCACAGACCCACACGGTCACTGACACACCCATTCACAGACCCACAGTGCCACTCACAGACCCAGTCACAGTCCCACACAGGCACTCACACACCCACTCACAGACACACACAGGCACACACACACCCACCCAGTCACTCACTCATACAGTGATTCAGACACCCACTCACTCACCCATGCAGTCACTACACACCCATAGAGCACTCACACCACCACTCACTCACCCACACAGCCACTGACACACCCACTTACTCACCAATATACCTATTCATACAGCATCTCACTCACCCACACAGCTTCTTACACACCCACTTATACACCCATACAGCCACTCACATACCCATGCGCACAAGGATACATACAGTCACACAGCAACTCACATAATATATATTAGAAGTAGTGTCACTCATTAGTAGTTCACCTAGTATACTAATTTAACTTTCATAGCACCTTAGTATAAATATTTAACAATCATAAACTCTTACAAAATACTTACACTCACTAGATGATGTCATCAGTGATGCCATTTGAGATGTCATGAGTGATGTCACTGACTATGTCCTGAGTGTAATATGTGAGGTCATAAGCAGTGCATTGCAGGGGTGTAAGTTATACTTAGCTCAGGTAACTATAACTGATGAATTTCACTTGTTTTGTATGAGTGAAATGTGAGCCTAACTATAACGTCCCTGTAACCTTTGTTTTTTTTCAGTGAATATCTAAGGTTTTTCAAATTCTATTTCCTAACTATAACATCCCTGTAACCTTTGGTTTTTAAAGTGCGTTTCTATGATTTTTTAAATAGAAGTCAGGTTTACAAAGTGGTGGAGAAAGTGAGCAGGGCCTCCAACCAGCTCCCAGGAATCCTGCTCTGTAGGACTTACTGGAGGTAACAGGAGGGCTTCTTGGCTCCCAAGAACTAACCCTGGGCGGAGCTGGCGGAGTTGCTCTATGTGGAGTTCCACGGAGTTGGGCAAAAACTACGTTCTGGTAGGACTGCACGCGCATACGCAGTCCTACCACGATGTAGGTATGACGTAGGGGTTTGCAGAGACCACAGTGAGGAGGAGGAGGGCAGCCCGGAGACGCCGCGTATAAGGTAAGTGTATTTATTTATATCTTATTTATTGTAAAAAAAGATATATTTAATTAGGTGGGTGGAGGCAGGGAGCTAAAGGTGGGGGCCCAGGGCTCAGAACTCCGCTCCGCTGCGGAGTAGGAGTTTTGCCTACACTCCGCGTTCTCCGCGGAACGCGGAGTAGGTAAAAATCCGCAGGCTCCGCCAGCGGAGCAGTTCTCTGCCCACCCCTACCAAGAACCCTCAGCATCCAGGAGGTGGATTTGCAGAGTGATGGAGATAGGGGGTGGGCCTCCAACCACCTCTCAGTAATCGTGCTCTGTGAGACTTCCTGGAGGTAACAAGAAGGCTTGTTGGCCCCCAATGACCCTCTGGAGCCAAGGGGACTTCATCCCTCAACCAGCACTTTTTCAGGAGGTGTGTTTGCAAAGTTGTGGAGAAAGGGGGCATGGCCTCGGAAGACCTCTCAGCAATCCCACGGTGTGGGACTTACTGGAGGTAACAGGAGAGGTAGTTGGCCCCCAAGTTGCTTCAGCATCCAAAGGGATTTCATCCCCCAACCAGCAGAGCACCAGGAGGTGCGTTTGGAGAGTGGTGGAGAAAGGGGGCATGGCATCTGAAGCCCTTTATCAATCCTGCTGTGTGGGACTTACTGGAGGTAACAGAAGGGCTTCTTGGCCCCCAAGGACCCTCTGCACCAAGGGGACTTCATTCCCCAACCAGTTGTTGGCACGTTTGCAGAGTGGTGGTGAAAGGGGGCAGGTTTTTAAAAATATTAGATTCATCCTTGGCGGGGGCTGTGTGACCCCCCTCCCGGGCAAATTTTGGCCCCGGGGACCCCATCATCCGGGGCCCAGCCTCTAGTGTAGGTGGCCTGGTCCCACCCAGGGCACCCACTTTGTAGCGCTGGGGACCACAGGGAAGCCTCAAGGCCCCCTCGGTCCCTGCCAGCTCCCCACCTCCTGTGGGAGCCAGCATTGCTTTGACAGAGAGGGAGCTGCTAATATGCAACTCCGTCTCTGTCAAAGCAATTGTGCTCCACTTTGAGCAGGTGAGAGCAAAATGCTCTTGCTTGCTTAGAGCAGAGCACAGTTTATTTATTTATTTATTTATTTATTTGAGAGTTTTATATAGCGCGAACCAGACCCTTGCGGGTATCAGAGCACTTTACAAGGTAAGTGTCTTAGTTGCATATGTACAAGGTAGATAAAATAAAGTTCAGTGATAGTATAAACATCCTTTTGTAGATACATGGGTATATGATACATAGCAAACATTCCCTATAAATCAGGCATAATCTAGATACAATATAGGCTGGCCCTTAGGCAGTAAAAGTTCCATGTAGAAGATACATTGGGTCGTGTAATAGCAATGGACCAAACTCAAGTGAAATTTTACCATGAGAAGCGATTACACTTCTTTGAAAGATGCAGTAGAAGGATTAGGACTAGTTTCTGGGGATGATAGCAGTGGACCATATTCAAGTGAATTTAGCCATGAGAAGCGATTTCACTTCTTTTTGAAAGAAACAGTAGAAGTATTTAGTCTAGTTTCTGGGGTAGTGCATTCCAGATTCTGGGCGCCATCCCTGAAAATATTCGGTTATATGTTTTCTTCTTGTTGAATCTTTGCGGTTTCAATAGAAGGTTTTTAGCACTTCTCGTAGATCTGTCCCCACCGGAGGGCGTCAGTTTCCGTGCCAAATAGTAGGGAGCGTTATGATGGATGGCTTTGTGTGTCATACATGCTATTTTCAAATGAATTCTGGCTTCAAAAGGTAGCCAATTAAGGGATTTTAGGTCAGGGGATATGTGCGAGCTTCTTTTGGAGCCAGTGATAAGTCTCGCTGCAGCGTTGATTGTGGCTCTTAGAGGGGCCGTTGCAGCTCTGGGCAGTCCGCAGAGAGGACACTCCCGTAATCCACTCTTGGGATGACTAGAGCTTGTACTGCCAGTTTGAAGTCCTTTTCCGGCAGGAACGGTTTCAGTTTTCTCAAAGTATTTATCTGAAAGTTTGCTCCTTTTGTTGCGTTGCTGATGTGTTTTTGCATATTGAGGTTTGTGTCCAGTGTTATTCCCAGCGATTTGGCTGCGTCAACGATGAGAGGTTGGCAGTTTAGTGCAGTAAGGTGTTTGATCCAGTCTTGCATTATAGGTACTTGGGCTGGAGGAGCGATTAGGAGGAATTCGGTTTTGAAGGCATTCAGTTTTAGATGGTTTTCTGCCAGCCAGGTCTGAGTTTTTCCGAGAGTAGTGTTGAGCGATTTGATGTCTTCTATGGTGTGAATCTTAAGGTATAGTTGTGTGTCGTCAGCGTACATGTGGTATTGCACGTTAGACGCGTGGAGAATCTCAGTGAGTGGTTCCATGAATAGATTGAACAGTGTCGGAGATAGTGAAGATCCTTGTGGGACCCCTAAAGAGACTGGGACGGGTTTGGACAAGGAGTGGTTGACCTTGAATCGTTGTGATCTGTTTTGGAGGAACGAAGTAAACCAATTTAGAACTGGTCCAGATAACCCCATCCTGTGTTTCAGAAGGTCTATCAGGTTATCGTGTTTGACGGTATCAAAGGCCGAGGAAAGGTCTAGCAAGATGAGTAAGCAGGCTCCGTTCTGATCTAGGATTTGTAGAGCGTCGTCAATTATATGGGTCATGGCTGATGTTTGCTATGGCTTGGCGGAACATAGCAGGAAACAAGCAGCTGGGCAACCTGGGACAAGCAGAAGTCAGCTGTGGGGGGTGGCTGTCTCCAGGGCCTTGTATGCTCCAGGGGGGGCCATGAGGCCCTGTTCCTTTCTCGTAATTTGCCCCAAGGAGGTGGGGGCCACATGGCCCTCTATCCCTGAACTTATTATGGCCCTGGGGGCCCAATACCCCATGGCCATATATATTTTAAAGAGGAGGGGGCCATGTGACCCCCCCCACAAGCCTCTTTAGGCACTGTGGACCCTATCCCCCACAGCATTTGTTTTTTTAAAGGGGTGGGGGCCACTGGGCCCTCCTCCCTGAGCCATAATAGGCCCAGGGAAGCCCATCCCACAGGGCCTTTTTTATTGAATGGGAGGTAGCCTTTAAAAGGCCTACGGACCCCATCCCTCAGGGCCACTACTTAAGTTTAGATGGAGGGGGGTTGCCTGACCCCCTCTCCCTGAGCCTTCATCCCCAGGCCCACTACATAAGTTTAAAGGGAGGGGGCCTGTGGCCTGGGATACCATTCCCCAGGGCAATACCAATAAAAAAGGGGATCCATGAGCCTCATTAGGCCAAGGGGACCCCATTCCCAAGGTCATTATATATTTTAAATAGGAGGGGGGCCATGTGTCCCCGAGCCTTTTAAAGTCTTGGGGACCCCATTATCCAGGGCTGGATTTCTTTTTTTTAAAGGAAATGGGTGTCACGTGTCCCTCTCCCTGTGCCTTAAAATAGCCCTGTGGACCCCAACCCCCAGGGTCGTGTTTTATTTAAAAGGGAGGGGTGCTGTGCTTTCCCCTCCCCAAGCTCATTAGGCCCTGGAGACCCCAGCCTTTGCTTTTTTGAAGGGGAAGGGGCCATGGGAGCCTCATCTCCAAGCCATTAAAGGCCCGGGGAGCCTATCCCGGGCTGAAACATACAAATAAGGGGAGAGGCCCCCCTTCCCGAGTCTCTTTAGGCCCTGGAGACGCCATCCCCCAGGGCCTTTTTTTATTAGAGGGGAGAGAGCCAGATTGCTCCCTTCCCGATCCTTATTAGGCCCTGGGGAGCCCATTCCCAGGTCCTTTTTTTATTCAAGGGGAGGGAGGCCGCATGCCAGCCCCTCCCCGAGCCTCTAAAAGGCCCTGGGAACCCTATCCCCAGGGCCACTACTTAAGCTTACAGGGAGGGGAGCCACACAGCTCCCCCTCCCTGAGCACAAAAAAAGGCCCTGGGGACCCCATCACCCAGGACTGTGTTTTTTTTTAAAGGGAATGGGGCCCCCTCCTTGAGCCTCTTCCAGCCTTGGGGACCCCATCCCCTGAGGCTGGCATTATTAAAGGTGAGTTTCCTGATGCCCACCCAGGGCACCCACCATAAAGCACTCCCCCCACTGCTCCCCGCTTGCAGCGGAAGTCGGCATTGCTCCCGCCCGCAGGGAGCAGCTATTTATGCGGCTCTCTCTGGGCAGCAGCAATCTCTTGATCTATTTCCCTGCCCACAGATCAACAGTCTGCTCCATCTGGCAGGAGCATTTTCAAGGCTCCCACTAGCTGAGAGCAGTCTTTGTATTTGCTCCTGCATGGCAGGTGATTAAAAAATGCTCCCGGCAGGCGGGAGCAAACACAGGTTTCCCTGCGTGCATCGGTGTTGGCAGAAAAGCCATTGTGTCCCGGGGAGGGCTCCCCAGGACACAGCTATTGAGCCCAGGGGCCTGAAGGCTCAGGTAGGGGGGCTGTGTGGTCCCCATCCCTTTTAAACAGCTAATCAGCCCTGTGGGATGGCGTCCCCAAGGCTTTTAGAGCCTCAGGAGGGCTGGTGGCCCTCCTCTCCTTTTTGAGAAATTTCAGCCTTGAGAGTGGGCTCCCCAGCACCTGTGATGGCTCAGGAAGGGGGTCGGTGTGGCCCTCTTCCCCTTTTTTTGTTAATTTCAGCCCCAGTGGTGGGCTCCCCAGGGCCTATGATGGCGCGCCTCTCCCTATTGAATAATTTCTGCCCCCAGGGGGTGAACTCAAGGGCCTGTATGGCTCGGGGAGGGGGCCTCACACACCCTACCCTTATTGAATATGTCCCAGGGGGGCCTATAGTTGAACAATGCCACCACGGACCCTCATTTTGGGTTTTGCTCTGATCCCATTGAGTCCTGGGAGACTGCGGCAAAAACTGCCATTTTTTAAATTTATTTTTGCCCCTGGGGGTCTCTCTGGGTCCCACCAGGTGGCCTAAGAGGAGACAGGGTTCTCCATTTTTAAATTGGCACACCCGCAAGTGTCTCTCGAGCCTCTCACAGACCCAACTATTCAAATGTCTATTTTTTTTAACCTTAATTTCTCAAAAACTACTGAACAGATTTATATCAAATCTCAAAAAGCACAATCTGCGGGCCAAGATCTAGCTTCCTGCTTAATTTGGTGTAATTCGGTTCAGCAGATTTTTGCTGTAGTCCTTCTTAAAGAAGTTTAGCCCACAAGGCAGGGTACATTGTATTTAAAAGTAGGATGCAGAAATGTAATGTTAACATGTCCTTCTAGTGACTAGCCCCCAAAAACTATTTTCCACTGTAGGTGGCCTAACTGTCCTATGTTGAAAGCCAGAGTACAGATTAAAACCCTAACACTGTAACTTGGGAAGGGGAGTAGAAAAAAAATAATAATGAAACACCTACTTAAGTGGTTATTAAAAATACAATTCATTGGTGTAGTTGTTATTTGTTAATAAACATTAAGGAAAAGTAACCTTTAAAAAGTTACCTTTACCTTGCCTGAAGTTCATGAAGGCTAATGTACATTTGGTCTCAACATCTTCCAGCCATGTATTAGCATTTGAATAGGTGTGGTAAAGGTGTAAAACGCCTCCCAGGATAAAAAAACTAGGCTAACATGAATGGGAAGATGTGACTCCCTGAAACTCACATAACATGAAGCAAGGGGACTGTGAGCATCCTCTTTGACAAAACTATATCAAATCCTGCCTGCCAGGCTTTCTGGGTTTACATATAATACTTTGAAGTGCACTTGAATGGCAGAGAACAGGATGTCAAGACAATTTGTGTGTATTCACTGGCCAGTTGCAAAAGGATCTTGCTTTGCCTTACCAGACCTCTGACTCTGGGTATTACATATAAAACTGGAGGCGTACTTTGAAGAAGGGAAAAAAGATTTCAAGACAACTCTTATCTATTGTCTGGTTTCTGGAAAACCATACTTTTGTTTTTCAAGACTTTGTCTCTGGCTTTATTATGGGTAAAGTTTCTGCCTCAAACTGAATTTTAGTGGTGTATGTGGTAGGACATAGGATTACTGTAGTAGACTCCCCAGATACAGCCCCAGCCATCAGAGCCCAAGTTTAGTGTGTCCAAAGACTTTCACCATCTTGAAAATGACCAAAGTGGGTGGGGTTGGTCCCGGTAACTTTTATCCCATTAGTTAGAGCAATCCCCAAGAGTCATTCCTACCCACTAGCTAGTACTAGCATAAATGTGACATCTCCAAGCACCCATTCAGAACACGTTCTGCACCTGCTCCCTCTTGTACCAAGGACAAAGGCGTGGACTCCAAAGGTCATAAGGCTGACCTCTTGTTCAAGCTGCATGGATACAACAAGCTACAAAAGGCCTTTCCTGTAACTGTCCAGTTGACAGGTGGCGACTGGACGCTGGCTAGACCCTGTTGTTGGCCTCTGCATGACTGACCATGAGACGTTAAGTGCCTCCCCTTTGCTCCTTGGAGGTTTAAAATTATACTCCTGTGGTGGGTTTGAACTTAAAATACTAAAGGCCTGATTTAGAGTTCAGGGGATAAGTTACTGTGTCACAACTGTGACGGATATCCCGTTGGTGGTATTACAAGTGCCATTTAATATAATGCACTTGTATTACAGCATATGGAATACCCATAATGTTTGTGATTGAGTAACCCATAAGCCAAACTCTAAATCAGGCCCTAAGTCAGTAGGTAAATTCTTTCACTAGGATGAACCTAGTTGGTGTATCTGACCGATTCTCCATCGCAGTCAGCATCAAATAGTGGCTAGGTCCCAGTCTTCAGTGACCATTGACTAACATTGGCACTTTATGCTTCTCAGTGCTTTTCCTGATTAAAACTTTAAAAATTCATATCTTTGGTTCCCCTTATTCAATTTTTGTCATTTTGGTGTGTTGGACTTGGCTCTCTCTGCAGGTTCAATCACATTTGCCTTCACCCGTCCTGTTTTCTGAACCCGTCTTTGTTGGCTTTTAGGACTTTGTGCACTTTGCCTCTGCTAACCAGTGCTAAAGTGCTTGTGCCCTATTCTTTAAACATGGTAAAATTGACTTACACAAAATTGGCACATTTAATGTACTTGTAAGTGCCTAGTACAGTGGTATTACTTCTACACAGGGCCTGTAAATTAAATGCTACAAGTGGGCCTGCAGCACTGATTGTGCCACCCACTTACATAGCCTTTTAAAACATCACAGGCCTGTCATTGAAGCCTGTGTGTGCAGTTTTAAACTGCTATTTCAACCTGGCAAAATAAACCCTTTGCAAGGGCAAACCTTCCTTTTTAAAACATATAAATCACCCCTAGGGTAGGCCCGAAACAGCCCATGAGGCAGGGTGCAGTGTATTTAAAAAGTTAGGCATGTATTTTTAACTTTTACATGTCCTTGAAGTGAAAAACCTTTCATTGGTTTTTTACTACTGCAAGCTTGCCTCTCGCACAGGATAACATTGGGTTACCGTCTTATATTTAATGTGTGATAACTTTCAATTGGGACCAGGTAGGAAGGTCAAGTTTGGTCTCTAAAGAATTTTAATTTAAAACACTCTTCAATGATAAAGTTCGATTTTAAGTCACAATTCTGAAAATGCCACTTTTAGAAAATTCAATAAAAAATAAATGGGCACCCCAATCTACCCTTGTGGGCTTGAGTAATAATGTTAGAACTGTCAATTTGCCTACAAGGGACTAATTTAGAAGATATAGTTTTGAGTAGCTTTATCTTATATATAAAGTGACATCTAATGACACTTATGGGAATAACTCAAATCAACTTCAACAAATTTTGAAAGTAAATTAATTACAGCCGGGTGAATCAAAAAAGAAAATTAGATATTTCAAAAAATATAAACGTAAGGGTACAGAAACATCCAGAAAAGATTCACACATACATTGACAAGAAAGAACATATAAATTAGACATATAAAAATATCCTGATTGTCAGTGTATATCAGCCCATCTTCATTAAATAATGTAGTGAGTCTGTCCTCAACATAGTATTCAGAACTCAAAATAAGTTAATTAAGAACGACTAAAGAAGAAGGATGGGGTAAGCGTTGACGTTTCGTTCTCTGTTGCGTCAAGTCAATGAGACTATCTTCAGGACAATGGTAATTTCTTGACCCTCTAAAACAACAGTAACATAGCTTACTTTTATATACTACATTAATAGCAACAAACTATTAAATCACCCGGAGTGATGGACTAAATCCATTTAAAAAAATTTGAAAAAGTATAGACAAAATCTCAGTTATTGAATAGAGATTTAGATTATTAAGGAAACGATAGATGAGTGAGTTTCTGAATTAATCAAGTAGAAACCACCACATAATCCCAGTGTCAAAGGATTTGAGGATAACTCACTGGTTAAAGGATTGAGAGGGAACTTTCAAGGTAAATTTCTTCAAATAGCAAATGTGGGCCTATATCGAATGAATTTGGATTACTGTAAATAGGAAAAACAAATTCAGGGAGCAAAAAACAGCAAAAAATATTACTTTCAAAAGATATGTAATACTTACAAGTATACTAAATCAATTGGCCTCTTGCGATGAAAAGGAAATAAATTCCATGAGAAGAATATATGGAAGAAAATTAATTTGTCTCTAAAGAGATTATCTAATACTCATATATGGCATATCTAAACTTAAACGTTTTACTGACAAACACATATTTTATTGAAGTGTGTCACATTCATTTTGCAAATTTTGATTTCGTTGTCAGTCGATTAGTTTAGGGCTCCTGAAGGAAGTCCATCTATTTATGTTGATCTATAACAGATATGTCAGTGCTCATCAAAACACAGCACATTTTATACTGGTATCATAATGGGCAAGATGCTATGTGTAGTGATGTAGCCTCAGTGCTAGCAATCCATCTATTATTGGTGTTAAACAAAACACAATCTATATTAAGAAATATACAATACCAAGGCTCAAAGTGATTTCAGACTTGTATTCGAGTCGTTTAAACAAATACACTTTCACAAAGAGAGTCTTTTTAAGCAAATCCCTCATGCAATTGAATGTCAGAGACGCAAAAAATTAAATCTAAATCAGAATGAGCATGTTGCTATTTACAGACGCCAAAGCTCTTTGTTTTTAGATTAAAATTACGTGACGATATTTCAAGGAACCAACAAAAGTTAGAAATTAAGCCATTAAAGCTCATTTAAAAAACTTACTCGTTTAGAGGTGCCTTAGCGTATTAAACAAAAAGAGTATTTTTAGACAAATCACTCATGTAATCGAATGTCAGAGACGCGGAAAATTAAATCTAAATCAGAATGAGCGTGTTGACATTTACAAACGCAAAAGCTGTTCGTTTTTACATTAAAATTAAGTGATAATATTTCAAGGAGCCAACAAAAGTTAAAAATGATGTCAATAAAGTTCATTTCAATGACTTACTCCTTTAGAGGTGCTGTATCGTTTGTTTTACAAACATGAAGTAGGATTCACACAAAGTTAAAAACCATTTGCGGAATCATCATCCAGTAAATTTAAATGACTCAAAAGCAAGAATAAGGATCCGCCATACTGGAGTGTGGGAAGAAGATTGAGAATTATTTTCACAGAGAGCATCTTAGGAGTATGATGTTCAAGAGTTCCAGATCTTATTGACTCATTTATAAGCAATAACGATAATGGGTAAGAAGTCTCATTGTTCAAATGCACATATTGTTAATCTTTTTTTCTTCAGTTTTTTAGTTTTTTTTTGTAAAATCATTTATATTGGCATTTCTTAATGTGTACAGTACAGAATTTATAATTGCTTCGGAGAAAAACATACCATTTGTACATCGTATCATTGTTCAGGGCCGGACATTAGATCATGACCTTTACAACATTTCCTTAAGCATTACCGCCGACTTGCGGAGGCGTATGGGTATGGGTATGAAGCGTGTGTCTATAGCATGTACTGTGGGCGAAGCATGAGCTCCCAACGCTGGCCCTATGATTCTTTGTTTTCTAAGTTGAAGATAACGATATGAACTCTGCAAACTGGGGAAAGAGAACTGGGGTACACTGTGTCGGAGTGGGTGTCGCGTGGTATAAACCGGCGGGCTAATACAGCTGAACTGGGCTGTGGACTGTGTGTGCGCTGGGGGGAAGACAGGGATGCTGTGTCGGGGGTGGTACATGTATTGTAGATCTTCGGCATCGAGCCCCGCCCCACTGTGTATCTACTCCGCTGGGGGACTGCAGAGGGTAGCCTCGTGGTGCGCAGCTGCTGCGGGGGAGTGAATACTCTGTGCCAATGGCTCCTCCACAATTTCGTGCTTGAAGGAGTGGAGTAGGATAGCCCATGGCATGGATATGGGGTGTTTACGGATACCCTTAACCTCTTCAGTTCAGAGCACCTCTTCCTCTGCAGCGCCCCATTTGCTGACCGCCCCCGCCCAAGCCGCTAGTGGGGGTCCCCCGGGCACCCTCCTGTGCATTGCTATGCATCTTTTAGCCAAAAGGAGCGCCAAAGACGCAAAACGTGTTTCCACTTTTTGATTCTTAAAAATTCTAGCGCGCAGGCCTCCGATGTGTGAATGTCCGCAAGCTCCGTGACTGTGAGAAGGGTGGCGTGAATTCTGGTCCAGTGAGCACGGAGCGTTGGGCAGTCCCAGAACATGTGTAGAAAGGATGCATTAGGTTCGGGGCATCTGGGACACGTGAAGGACGAGTCCGGATAGTAGTGTTGGAGTTTCTCAGAAGTCAGGTAGGCGCGGTGCAAGATATGGAGTTGTATGTTCTTAAAGCGATAGTTGCGGGACACTTTTTTAGGAAACTCTAAGGCGCGTTCCCACTCTTTGTCATGGAGTGGTTGCTGGAACTCAGCCTCCCACTTCTCCCGAAGGGGCGCAAGGGTGATTCGGTGTAGTGCCCGCACCGCTTTATATATCCATGTGACGAGATGGCGCCCTGGGCCCATCTGCAGTAGTGTGTGTATCACTGGGTGTGTGGGGGGCTCAGTGTCTATTGTATGCCACATTCTACGGCAGTCTTCCAGCAGTTGCCGATGCAGAAGGAATTGCCCCCTGGGGAGTTCCATGTCGGCCGCCAGTGACTCAAACGTCTGCAGTTGCCCGTTCATGTATAAGGAGCCTGCCTCCGTGAACGAGTGCTCAGTCCACTCTCGCAGCCCTCGCTCCGTGTAGTGTGTGCGACCCCTGGGGAACCCCACCAGCGGCAAGACGGGGGAATACATGGGTGCTTCGCGGTGCATTCTGTGCACACGGGTTAGGCAAGCGCGCGCCACCGTTACCTGGAGGGGACACTCCCGTATAGGTGCCGCCCCTGGCAACAGCATGCGGATTATGGTAGAGATCGGAATGAACCCAGTAGCTGTGGTTGTTTCCCCTAATGCACGGCCTGCTGTCCATCTCGACACCCATTGAAGCTGGGCCGCGAGGAAATATGTCTCAAAGGAAGGGGCACCTAGCCCTCCCCGATCCATGGGTAGCTGCAGCTTAGCAAGGGCAATGCGCCGACGTCCCGAGCCCCAGATAAGGGTGCCGAGGAGGGTGTCCAGCTCCCGGAAGAAGGAGCGTGGGGGAACCACCGGGAGGTTTGCAAAATAGTATAGTAACCTTGGAACTAATATCATCTTGGCAACTGCGATTTTGCCAATGACAGCCAGGGGGAGATCCTTCCAGAAGTGCACATAAGACCGGATACCAGCCATAGCCCTACGATAATTCCACTCATATAGATCCTGCGGCGTGTGGTACAAGCGGACTCCCAGGTACCTCACTGCTTGTGGGATCCATGATATACCTATGATGCCCAGTTGTAGTGGACAAGGGGGGAGATCGCTGGCGAGAGGGTAGACTGTTGACTTGGACCAATTCACTCTGAGTCCTGCCACCGCCTCCAATTCTCGCAGCGTGTGCAATATGGGGGTCAGATCCGACGCGACATCGCGGCCGTATATGAGCACGTCGTCCGCGTACAGCAAGACGGCATGAGTAGTGTCTGCAAGTGGGATGCCCCAGCTCTCGCCCTCTTTGCGGAGACGGATCGCCAATGGCTCCATCGCCATGGCGAAGAGCAGAGGAGAGAGCGGGCAGCCCTGGCGTGTACCCCTGAGTATGGAAACGATCGCGACATATGGGGCCCAAGTCTTACCCTAGTTGTTGGTGTGGAGTATATGAGCTTGGTGTATGCGAGTAAGCGAGGTCCCGCTCCCATCCGGCGTATGACCTGAAATAAGTAGCAAAAGACACACAATTGATGGACGGAATGCAGAACAAATCAAAACATTCACCCCCAGTCAAGAGATCTGGGTTAAATCCATCATTCTTTTGCTCACCATGCCACCCCAGTTTAGACCTGGCCAAACGAAAATCAGTCTTGACCCTGTGCCTCATGGGAACAGTCCAGCCCGAACTGCCAAGCCAGGTCCTCCCTGGACCGGAAACAAGCATCCTAGGACCGGTTTCGGGGTTTCACCCCTCTTCAGCCAGGATAGCTTGATTCCAGTGGCTCAGTGAGCCAAGGACCCACGTCTGGGCGTACCTGGCGCACTTAGGGCGAGAAAGCAAAAGACACACAATTGATGGACGGAATGCAGAACAAATCAAAACATTCACCCCCAGTCAAGAGATCTGGGTTAAATCCATCATTCTTTTGCTCACCATGCCACCCCAGTTTAGACCTGGCCATATGCAAATCAGTCTTGACCCTGTGCCTCATGGCAACAGTCCAGCCCGAACTGCCAAGCCAGGTCCTCCCTGGACAGGAAACAAGCATCCTAGGACCGGTTTCGGGGTTTCACCCCTCTTCAGCCAGGATAGCTTGATTCCAGTGGCACAGTGAGCCCAGGACCCACGTCTGGGCATACCTGGCGCACTTAGGGCGAGAAAGCAAAAGACACACAATTGATGGACGGAATGCAGAACAAATCAAAACATTCACCCCCAGTCAAGAGATCTGGGTTAAATCCATCATTCTTTTGCTCACCATGCCACCCCAGTTTAGACCTGGCCATATGCAAATCAGTCTTGACCCTGTGCCTCATGGGAACAGTCCAGCCCGAACTGCCAAGCCAGGTCCTCCCTGGACCGGAAACAAGCATCCTAGGACCGGTTTCGGGGTTTCGGGGTTTCACCCCTCTTCAGCCAGGATAGCTTGATTCCAGTGGCACAGTGAGCCCAGGACCCACGCCTGGGCATACCTGGCGCACTTAGGGCGAGAAAGGAAAAGACACACAATTGATGGACGGAATGCAGAACAAATCAAAACATTCACCCCCAGTCAAGAGATCTGGGTTAATTCCATCATTCTTTTGCTCACCATGCCACACCAGTTTAGACCTGGCCATATGCAAATCAGTCTTGACCCTGTGCCTCATGGGAACAGTCCAGCCCGAACTGCCAAGCAAGGTCCTCCCTGGACCGGAAACAAGCATCCTAGGACCGGTTTCGGGGTTTCACCCCTCTTCAGCCAGGATAGCTTGATTCCAGTGGCACAGTGAGCCCAGGACCCACGTCTGGGCAGACCTGGCGCACTTAGGGCGAGAAAGCAAAAGACACACAATTGATGGACGGCTTGCAGAACAAATCAAAACATTCACCCCCAGTCAAGAGATCTGGGTTAAATCCATCATTCTTTTGCTCACCATGCCAGACCCAGTTTAGACCTGGCCATATGCAAATCAGTCTTGACCCTGTGCCTCATGGGAACAGTCCAGCCCGAACTGCCAAGCCAGGTCCTCCCTGGACCGGAAACAAGCATCCTAGGACCGGTTTCGGGGTTTCACCCCTCTTCAGCCAGTATAGCTTGATTCCAGTGGCACAGTGAGCCCAGGACCCACGTCTGGGCATACCTGCCGCACTTAGGGCGAGAAAGCAAAAGACACACAATTGATGGACAGAATGCAGAACAAATCAAAACATTCACCCCCAGTCAAGAGATCTGGGTTAAATCCATCATTCTTTTGCTCACCATGCCACCCCAGTTTAGACCTGGCCATATGCAAATCAGTCTTGACCCTGTGCCTCATGTGAACAGTCCAGCCCGAACTGCCAAGCCAGGTCCTCCCTGGACCGGAAACAAGCATCCTAGGACCGGTTTCGGGGTTTCACCCCTCTTCAGCCAGGATAGCTTGATTCCAGTGGCACGTCTGGGCATACCTGGCGCACTTAGAGCAAGAAAGCAAAAGACACACAATTGATGGACGGAATGCAGAACAAATCAAAACATTCACCCCCAGTGAAGAGATCTGGGTTAAATCCATCATTCTTTTGCTCACCATGCCACCCTAGTTTAGACCTGGCCATATGCAAATCAGTCTTGACCCTGTGCCTCATGGGAACAGTCCAGCCCGAACTGCCAAGCCAGGTCCTCCCTGGACCGGAAACAAGCATCCTAGGACCGGTTTTGGGGTTTCACCCCTCTTCAGCCAGGATACCTTGATTCCAGTGGCACAGTGAGCCCAGGACCCACGTCTGGGCATACCTGGCGCACTTAGGGTGAGAAAGCAAAAGACACACAATTGATGAACAAAATGCAGAACAAATCAAAACATTCACCCCCAGTCAAGAGATCTGGGTTAAATCCATCATTCTTTTGCTCACCATGAAACCCCAGTTTAGACCGGGCCATATGCAAATCAGTCTTGACCCAGTGCCTCATGGGAACAGTCCAGCCCGAACTGCCAAGCCAGGTCCTCCCTGGACCGGAAACAAGCATCCTAGGACCGGTTTCGGGGTTTCACCCCTCTTCAGCCACAATAGCTTGATTCCAGTGGCACAGGGTCAAGACTGATTTGCATATGGCTGGGTCCAAACTGGGGTGGCGTAGTGGGCAAAAGAACGATGGATTTAACCCAGATCTTTTGACTGGGGGAGAATGTTTGCATTGTCAGCATTCCGTCCATCATTTGTTTGCTGTAACACTTTTCACCCTAAGTGGGATGGGTATGCCCAGATGTGGGTCCCTTGCTCACTGTGCCACTAGATTCAAGCTAGCCTGGCTGAAGAAGGGTGACATACCCTGAAACCGGTCCCAGGATGCTTGTTTCCGGTCCAGGGAGGACCTGGCCTGGCAGTTCGGTCTGGACTGTTCCCATGGGGCACAGGGTCAAGACTGATTTGCATTTGGCTGGGTCCAAACTGGGGTGGCGTAGTGGGCAAAAGAACGATGGATTTAACCCGGATCTTTTGACTGGGGAGAATGTTTTCATTGTCAGCATTCCGTCCATCATTTGTTTGCTGTAACACTTTTCGCCCTAAGTGGGATGGGTATGCCCAGACGTGGGTCCCTTGCTCACTGTGCCACTGGATTCAAGCTAGCCTGGCTGAAGAAGGGTGACATACCCTGAAACCGGTCCCAGGATGCTTGTTTCTGGTCCAGGGAGGACCTGGCCTGGCAGTTCGGTCTGGACTGTTCCCCTGGGGCACAGGGTCAAGACTGATGTGCATATGGCTGGGTCCAAACTGGGGTGGCGTAGTGAGCAAAAGAACGATGGATTTAACCCAGATCTTTTGACTGGGGGAGAATGTTTGCATTGTCAGCATTCCGTCCATCATTTGTTTGCTGTAACACTTTTCACCCTAAGTGGGATGGGTATGCCCAGACGTGGGTCCCTTGCTCACTGTGCCACTGGATTCAAGCTAGCCTGGCTGAAGAAGGGTGACATACCCTGAAACCGGTCCCAGGATGCTTGTTTCCGGTCCAGGGAGGACCTGGCCTGGCAGTTCGGTCTGGACTGTTCCCATGGGGCACAGGGTCAAGACTGATTTGCATATGGCTGGGTCCAAACTGGGGTGGCGTAGTGGGCAACAGAACGATGGATTTAACCCAGATCTTTTGACTGGGGGAGAATGTTTGCATTGTCAGCATACCGTCCATCATTTGTTTGCTGTAACACTTTTCGCCCTAAGTGGGATGGGTATGCCCAGACGTGGGTCCCTTGCTCACTGTGCCACTGGATTCAAGCTAGCCTGGCTGAAGAAGGGTGACATACCCTGAAACCGGTACCAGGATGCTTGTGGCAGTTCAGTCTGGACTGTTCCCATGGGGCACAGGGTCAAGACTGATTTGCATATAACTGGGTCGAAACTGGGGTGGCGTAGTGGGCAAAAGAACGATGGATTTAACCCTGATCTTTTGACTGGGGGAGAATGTTTGCACTGTCAGCATTCCGTCCATCATTTGTTTGCTGTAACACTTTTCGCCCTAAGTGGGATGGGTATGCACAGACGTGGGTCCCTTGCTCACTGTGCCACTGTATTCAAGCTAGCCTGGCTGAAGAAGGGTGACATACCCTGAAACCGGTCCCAGGATGCTTGTTTCCGGTCCAGGGAGGACCTGGCCTGGCAGTTCGGTCTGGACTGTTCCCATGGGGCACAGGGTCAAGACTGATTTGCATATGGCTGGGTCCAAACTGGGGGTGGCGTAGTGGGCAAAGGAACGATGGATTTAACCCAGATCTTTTGACTGGGGAGAATGTTTGCATTGTCCGCATTCCGTCCATCATTTGTTTGCTGTAACACTTTTCGCCCTAAGTGGGATGGGTATGCCCAGACGTGGGTCCCTTGCTCACTGTGCCACTGGATTCAAGCTAGCCTGGCTGAAGAAGGGTGACATACCCTGAAACCGGTCCCAGGATACTTGTTTCTGGTCCAGGGAGGACCTGGCCTGGCAGTTCGGTCTGGACTGTTCCCATGGGGCACAGGGTCAAGACTGATGTGCATATGGCTGGGTCCAAACTGGGGTGGCGTAGTGAGCAAAAGAACGATGGATTTAACCCAGATCTTTTGACTGGGGGAGAATGTTTGCATTGTCAGCATTCCGTCCATCATTTGTTTGCTGTAACACTTTTCACCCTAAGTGTGATGGGTATGCCCAGACGTGGGTCCCTTGCTCACTGTGCCACTGGATTCAAGCTAGCCTGGCTGAAGAAGGGTGACATACCCTGAAACCGGTCCCAGGATGCTTGTTTCCGGTCCAGGGAGGACCTGGCCTGGCAGTTCGGTCTGGACTGTTCCCATGGGGCACAGGGTCAAGACTGATTTGCATATGGCTGGGTCCAAACTGGGGTGGCGTAGTGGGCAACAGAACGATGGATTTAACCCAGATCTTTTGACTGGGGAGAATGTTTGCATTGTCAGCATTCCGTCCATCATTTGTTTGCTGTAACACTTTTCGCCCTAAGTGGGATGGGTATGCCCAGACGTGGGTCCCTTGCTCACTGTGCCACTGGATTCAAGCTAGCCTGGCTGAAGAAGGGTGACATACCCTGAAACCGGTACCAGGATGCTTGTGGCAGTTCAGTCTGGACTGTTCCCATGGGGCACAGGGTCAAGACTGATTTGCATATAACTGGGTCGAAACTGGGGTGGCGTAGTGGGCAAAAGAACGATGGATTTAACCCTGATCTTTTGACTGGGGGAGAATGTTTGCACTGTCAGCATTCCGTCCATCATTTGTTTGCTGTAACACTTTTCACCCTAAGTGGGATGGGTATGCACAGACATGGGTCCCTTGCTCACTGTGCCACTGTATTCAAGCTAGCCTGGCTGAAGAAGGGTGACATACCCTGAAACCGGTCCCAGGATGCTTGTTTCTGGTCCAGGGAGGACCTGGCCTGGCAGTTCGGTCTGGACTGTTCCCATGGGGCACAGGGTCAAGACTGATTTGCATATGGCTGGGTCCAAACTGGGGTGGCGTAGTGGGCAAAAGAACGATGGATTTAACCCAGATCTTTTGACTGGGGGAGAATGTTTGCATTGTCCGCATTCCGTCCATCATTTGTTTGCTGTAACACTTTTCGCCCTAAGTGGGATGGGTATGCCCAGACGTGGGTCCCTTGCTCACTGTGCCACTGGATTCAAGCTAGCCTGGCTGAAGAAGGGTGACATACCCTGAAACCGGTCCCAGGATGCTTGTTTCCGGTCCAGGGAGGACCTGGCCTGGCAGTTCGGTCTGGACTGTTCCCATGGGGCACAGGGTCAAGAGTGATTTGAATATGGCTGGGTCCAAACTGGGGTGGCGTAGTGGGCAAAAGAACGATGGATTTAACCCAGATCTTTTGACTGGGGGAGAATGTTTGTATTGTCAGCATTCCGTCCATCATTTGTTTGCTGTAACACTGAAATAAGTAGGGCCATAGGAGAGTATCAAAGGCCTTCTCGAGGTCCAGGACCAGACATGCCGCACGAGGAAAGCGGTCACAGATCTGGTCCTGAACGTGAAACAGGCGCCGTGTGTTGTAGGAAGTATTTCTGCCCGGCAAGAACCCACACTGATCTGGGTGGATCAGCTTTGGTAGGACTGTGGCATACCTGTCCGCTAGTATTTTCCCATATATTTTATAGTCGGCCGGTAACAAGGCTATTGGCCAGTATGAGCCCATATGCTGTGGATCCCTATCGGGTTTGAGGGGCGAGACTATAACTGACTCGCACATGGAGTGTGGCAACCCACCCTCGTCCAAAGCTGCCTGGAGCTGCTTTACTAGCTGGGGGACCAATTGTGTGACAAAGGTGAAAAAAAAATTCTAGCGGGAGGCTATCCAACCCTGGGACTTTACATGTGGCCAATGCCTGTAGCACCTCCTTGACCTCGGTTGAGGTTATGGGCTTGTCAAGGTCTCGTCTGTCGCTGCGCACTATGCGAGGCAGGGGATATCTGCTCAGAAACCGGGTGAGTCTCTTTGTGTCCACTGGGGCTGGGGCCGCGTAGAGCTGTGTGTAATGGCGGTGAAATGCGTCGAGGGTGGCAGCCTGCGAGTGCACCAGAGTGCCCTGTTTGGTGCATATCACCGTGATCGGCGGGAAAGTTGTGTCTTGCTTCACCAACCACGCTAAAAGCGCGCCCGCTCTGTCCCCCTCCCTGTGCACCCGAGCCGCGTATGCCCTAAAGTTATATCTGCGGAGGTCCGCTAGTGCCTCTACGTACGCGGTTTTGGCATCTGCTACTTGGGCTGGTGTGGCCTCATTCCTGTCAGCTGCGCGTGTAAGTGTGGCCAGTGCATGCTCTGTTTCTTGGATGCTGCGCTCAAGGGTTTTGCGGACACCTGTGATATGTTGGATACATGTGCCCCTGATAACAACCTTGAATAAGTTCCATTCCGCAGCTCGGGTGGTGGCCGTGCCTGTGTTCTCCCGGGAATAGTTTTGTATGTGCTCCGCTTGTGTTTGTTGAAAGATCGGGTCTTCCAAGCAGTCTTTGGGCAGACGCCATGTGGGGACCAGTGGCCTGGGTGCACGCCATGCGAGAGTGATAGTATGGGCGTCATGATCTGAAATGACCCTGTCCAGGTAGTCAGACTCCTGAATGGTGGGCAGAATGGAAGGGGAGCAGAGAAAGCCGTCTAATTGGACCTTGAGGTCATGTGGGATTGAGTGAAATGAGTATAGCCGTGTATGCGGATGTTTAGATCTCCAGGCATCCATCAGAGACCAGTGAGCCGCCCACACTGCAAAGCGTTTATCTTACAGTTGGAGAGGCCGGGTGGGGGGGGATATGATCTGTCTAGAGACGTGTTTTGAACACAATTGTAATCCCCTCCCAGGATCCATGGTGCTTGGGTATGCAAGCTTAGCGGGAAGGAAAGCGTGTCCCAGAATTTGCACTGATCTGCATTAGGTGCATAAATGCCTCCTACAACTACCGGTTGGCCATCCAGGAGGCCTTGCATAAGGACATAACGCCCCTCTGGATCGATTGTCCGAGACAGTTCTTGGAAGGGGATCCCTGGACGTACCCAGATAAGGGCCCCCGAGCATAGGCCGAATATGTGGTAGTGCAAAAAATGCCGCGCCATCGCTTGCGTAGTTTTGCAATTCCCCTGTGGTGAGGTGGGCCTCTTGTAACAGCGCGATCTGCGTGTTCTGGCACTTTATGTAGGTGTATATTGAGTATCGCTTGCACGCTGTGTGCATGCCTCGCACATTAAGCGTGATCATAGTGATGGTACCTGTGTGTGCCATTGGGAGTCGGGGGGTGTTGAGGGGAGGGGCACAATGGAGCCCAGCACCGAGGTGTGACCCGCCTTACCCCTCCCAAGTGCCTATGTTGGCCCGGTGTAGTTGCAGCCCGCTGGTGGTGCAGACTTGTTGACACAGTGTAATGTGATATGGAAACACGGGAGGAATAACTGGGGTAAGGGAACAGCCCCAATGCTGGGGACCTATCGCTACAAGCGATACGTTCAAACTAACTCTCATATAAGAAGAGAGCATGAACATAATGTGGGGGTGGCGTCACTTGCCTGCAAGGTGGTTCGCGCCAGCTGGCCTGTGGTAAAGATGTGTGAATGCTGTGCTGGTGGTGCGTGAATACTCATACCGTGAATTGCATCATAGTTCTGCAGGCCTGGAAACCCCGCCTACATGGTCTGCTGAGGTCCAGTTCAAATCAAGGTGTCGGCAGTCTGTGGTGTGACCAGTGGCGGAGTCACTGAGTCCACTCTAAAGTGCGTATCCTCGCTGTCGTCTTCGCCATCAGATGAGAAGAGGTGTGGACCACAGTCTATGTCCATTGCAGGGGAGGAGGGTCGGAGCTCCGCTTCAGCTTGCAGGGCTTTGCGACGTTCTCATATGATTTGTTCCAGGTCCGGTGATCCCAAGGAGCGGGACAGCGCCGCTGTGCCTCCCTTTCTGTTTTGCTGCCGTGAGCGATGTCTGTTGGAGCGCGGTGTCTTCGGGCATCAAACGTGTGTGGCCTCTGCTCTAGGGCGCTGTTTGCACTGTAGCTCCGCCCAATCATGGGCCTCCTCCGCAACCGTGAAGAAGATGGCGGAGCTTTCGTGCATGATTTTGAGGCGCGCCGAGAACAGCAAGGAATATTGTATGTTCTCTGCCCGCAGGCGGTGCTTCACCTCCAGGAACGACGATCTCTGTCGTTGTACGGCCCAGGAGTAGTCCGGAAATAACATGATCTGTTTGTTCTCGACGCGGATGTGGCCAGACTGCCGGGCTGCTCTGAGTACTGCATCTCGATCACGAAAGTGCAGAAATTTGGCTAACATTGGTCGGGGCAGGGCGCCGGGCGGGAGCCTACGTGCTGGACCCGATGGGCTCTTTCAATGGAGAAGAATGCAGTATGGTCTGTACTCGGAATGAAGGACTTAGTCCATGTTTCCATATACTCCACAGGGTTAGCACCTTCAATGCCCGCCCGGAGCCCCAGCATGAGGATGTTGCAGCGCCTCGAGCGGCCTTCCAGGTCATCTATGTGCTCCTCCATGGTGGTCATACAGCCTAGGAGGGTTTGTATTGTCTCTTGATGTGCACTGACTGAGGGCTGCACAGTGGCCATCAATTTCTCCCCGTCTGACACTTTGTCAGCCAGTTTACGGTGGTCATCCCTGAGTAGGCTGATGTCTGTTTTCAGGGTACCCAGCCTTTCTTCCATGGACACCCTGGAGTGTTCGATGGCTGCCAGCACTTTGTCCAGTTTGTCCGATAGGGATTGATCCGACGAGGCTGTAGCTTTTTTAGATGATGATGATCCGGCACTCGTGGGGTTGTCTAGTGCGTTCCCCGGCACTGCCGTACTCGTCGTGGCCCTCTGTTTCCCCATTATGCTGGCTGTGGGAATGCGCGGTACTCGGGGCGTTGTTTGTGCTATTAGTGGGCGTAGCTGAACCGCCGACTGGTGCGGCACGCCATCGGTGGCCCAGGCGGTCCCCCGGAGGTTGCCGCCGTCTGTGGCAGGGAGATGCATTGGAGGGGGAGGCAAGGAGGTGCTGCCAGTAGGGTGCAGCAAAGGCCCACTCAAGCCGCCTCAGTTACGATCTGCCAGTCCGCGGCCCAACCTCCTTTCCAGAGTGAAGCGGTGCGTATGGAGAGGGGGGAGCAAGCGGCCAGGAGCCGGGCACACTGGTGACCCGCAAGCCACACCCAACCTAGTTGGGCCGCTTCCGCGGAATCACCGGGCACACTCTCGGCGGCCGCCGCTAATGGCGGCCACGTCACTGCGCTCGCGCTCACCTCCCACTGTTGTGTCCACCGCACGACAACTGCAGCTTCTATAGGTTCCCGCTGAGGGTCTCCAGGAGGAATTTTCCTGGCCCGTGCTGGATGAGCAGAGTTTGCGGAAACAGGCTGGGATGGAGCAGCGGGGCCGTTAGCTGTCCGTTTCTGTGGGGTAAGTTTTGAGAGGAAGGGGATCCTCGGTGCCTGAGACCGCTGGATCGCAATGTTCGTGGCCCTCCCGGGGGCCGGTGCTAGGACACGCCGATTTCAGCGCAGGGTATCTGGGTATTTTCTGTCCTCTCCTGTCTTCAGAATTGTACTGGTGGAGCTTTCTGTGGCTGGCGGCTAGGCGATCAGCTGCCCCCGTTGTCGCATCTCTCGCTCCGTGACTGCCGTGGTGTACTACCAATACTGGGGTTGCGCCTGCGTCGTTATTACCGTGATTCAGGTCCCTGTTATGCACCTCACAATATGTCTAGCTCCTCGCCCTGTCTGTTCCACGTTACCATAGGCTCTAGGGTACCCGCGAGGAAGTCCTGCTACGTGTTTGCCGCTGTGCTCTCTCGGCGCTGAGGTGGTGTAAGGGAAGCACCGGCCGCCATTTTGGAACCAGGCGGTCCTTGCCTCGTGGCGCTGTATGACTCCCGTTGGGCCTCCTCCGGGTATTACTGGCTTTCAGGGTGCACGGCGTGGATCCACCCTCCGCGTCAGTCTACTCATCAATACAGATCCGCCGGGGGTCGTAGATCGTAAATTGTGAAGCCGCGAGTGGGGGAGAGAAGGATCACCCGTCCGGTGCAGCGGACCAGTGCTCCCTGCCCACATCGACTCGGCTGTGATGTGCCTGCACTATTCCAGCCCTTTCTTCACCTGGTGTTATGGGGACTGGCGCTGGGTCTCGGTGCTCTCTCCCTCCTGAATTAGCCCCGGGCGGCGGCCGGCGCCATTTTGAGGTCAGGCATTTGCGGTGGTGCCGCACCTCCGTGATCACGCCAATGTCTTTGGAGAGGGCCCCGCTCACCTCTGTCGTATGGGTGCTGGGTCTCTTCTCGCCGTGTATGCCTCAGCTGGCGGGGATTAAACCTGCCGCCTGCTTCCGTCGTTATTTTGGCTGGAAGGGAGGTGGCCAGGCCGCCAACCCGACCTGCACTCGTGCCTTGCTTGGGGGGTTGTTACCGCCGCTGCTCGGGTATTATCAGCCCCACCTCTACTCCTAGGTGAACATTAGGCCCTGCGGTCACAGTTTCGGGAGCCCAACAGTCAGTCGGGGGCTCAACCGGTCAGGAGCGGGCTCCGGGCATCGGAAGCCGCCATTTTGTCATCGGCGTCTCTCTCAATACGGGCATCGTTCCTCTGGAGATCGTCCCGGGAGCACGGTTAGACAGTAGCCGCTAGGTTCTCTCAACTATTAGACATCCTTATGTCTGTTTTTTGGCTGATTTGGCGCAGTATTAATGGCGAGTTTCATGCCCGTGTGCGGAGCCTCAGCACGACACTTCCGCCATCGTAGCCTGCTTGGCCACGCCCCCGCACATATTGTTAATCTTAGTACCTAAAAGCGCTTCATATCAGTATAAACCAGTATTTTAGTCAAAATGGAGTCCACCATCTTGGAAGGTTTAACAAGATATATAAGTCGTCATGAACAAACCACTGTAGGTTAAAAAGTCCAAGGTGATATTGATCATTAAAGGTAGTTATTATTAAAAATTATTGATAATGAAACTAATATGATGTGGAATCCATCAGATTGATTAATATTGATCTGGATCACATTTTCAAAAGAGTACTTTTGATCATCTTACATTACCCAAAACTGTTAAGGGAGCGGTTCCATTTTGCAATACCCCAGTTGAAAGGTGAATACTTCTAAATCATCAAACTATTAAATGATTATATAGGTTGTTCATCGAAAATAACCTTGAATATCAAATAAATTAAATACGTTGATAATTTTGCAGAGCTAGCTACATTCTGTGATTGGATTATATTGAGGATCATTCCAGTTTATCGTTCAAAAATTGGGATCCAGTCTTCCTGTCATTTTATAATGTAAAAGGAAATATGCAAAGATATTTGAAGAAATACTTGAATAGGTATCATGAATATAGAAATTGGACAGAAGTATTTCCAAAGAGGAAGTGATATGGTTAATAATGAGGAGTATGAGTATCAAGAATATTCTAGCATACATGCTTTTGAGGACAAACCATACTATATATACAGCAACATATATTTTAAGATCATGAAAAAAACATCTAAGATCTATTGGCAACACAGATTAGTCAGATTCAAGACTAGGGAACTGAAAATCATAATTCTCAGACCATAGTTGTTATACAGGGGAGACATAAACAATTCAAGAGCTAATGATCAGTACAGTATTTAACGCATATGTACAAGTGTTAGCCATTCAACCGCCACATTTAACCCCCTTTGTACACTATCTGTATTACAAATCCAAAGGTTTTCTTTGATAGTCAGTAAACGGTCAATGTTAGATGATCTTATTGACGGCGTCACCACATTTATCACCCACCATAACATTTCTTTTTCAGAATGACATTTTTGTTTGTAATGGTCAACATGGAGCATGTTCTGTTTTACAATGAATTCTTCATTGATGTTGAGTATCTGTTTTCGTATTGGTTGAGTTGTCTTACCAATATAAGGTAATCCACATGGGCACTTGATGCAGAAAATAACATTGCTTGTGTTGCAGTTGAAAAGGTTTTGGTCTGGAAATGTCTATTGTTGATCTCAGAACTTTTTATTGTTCCAGTTGTGCTACATGCAACACAGTTATTACAATTATAATGACCCACCACTGGGGTCAATTGGAGCATTTGTTGGATCGTAGATATTTTAGGTTTTTCATACGCTCTAACTAGCCTATTTTTCAAGTTAGAGCTTCTTTAGAAGACAAACAGTGGTCTTTCTTTGAATTCTGCAGTATTCCGTAAAAGACTCCATTGCTTGCAAACCGTTTTCTTGATTTTATTAAAAAGAGGACCAAATGTCGTGGCACAGACTAAACGTGAATCAGTGGGTTTGTCTCTGATCTCAAGTAAGGCTGCTCTACATATATGTCTAACCTATATGTTCTCTGTTGTCAATGTATGTTTGAATCTTTTGCTGTTGTTTCTGTACCCTTACTTTTATATTTTTTGAAATATAAATCTATTTTTCTTTTTTTATACACCCGGCTGTTATTAATTTACTTTCTAACTTTGTTGAAGTTGATTTGAGTTATTCCATAAGTGTCATTAGATGTCACTTTATATATAAGATAAAGATACTCAAAACTATATCTTCTAAATGAATCCCTTGTAGGGACTTTGACCTTTCTAACTTTTAGAAAGTTAGCATGTTCTTGTCCCAACTAATTGGTGCCTGCAGCCTGTATTCTGGGTCACATGACTAGATGTAGCTGGCAGTTGGTCTTTGTGTATTACTCCGAGACAGTGAGACAAAGGGTGAATAGGTGTTGGAAGGATAGGCCGTCTCTGACTTGATAGAGGGGAGAATCTGTCACCTAGCACACTTACACATCAGAAAGGCTCTGCCTCAGCAAACTCACACAGGGTTTCACAATAGTCTTTTGTGTCCCCAGACAATATGGGGTCAGGGCACCGCCTTTGGAGATGGAGACCCCCAGAACCTTCTATTACTTCAAAGCTGGCACCCAGTATAAATATTGGACCCTCAGATCCAGCTCTTTAGTACACCTTTTAACTTGTGGAAGACTCAGAAGGACTGCTGCGCTGCTGTGCTGCAAGAAAGAATACTGCTCGGCTGCCCTGGTACTCTGCTGCCCTGCTGCCTGAGTGAGAAGGACTGGACTGGTATCTCAAACCCAGAATCACCAGAGTGACTCCAAGGGCTAGTTGGCTAGCCTCCTGATCAGAACCTGAGGGATAGAAAAGGCTTCACTCACCTTGAGCCTAGCACCTGGACTCTGTCTGCTGTGAGTCTTGCCCCCCCAAGTGGTGGCACTCCAGTTGAGAACCTTTGGAAGTGGACCTGACAGTGCTCTGCCAATCGAACTGTGGTCCAACTAGAACTGAAACAGCGCGATGCATCACCTTGTAGTCTCACATCGGAATTGCCACTGTGCAATGCAGGACCTTGCAGCTCCTCTGAACCACTGCCGCATGACACATCCTCGATCCAGGACTTCACATCACAGCCCCGCAGCTCCTTGGAGCCTCCACTGCTTGATGCATCTTTAATGAAGGACCTCGAATTAGAGCCCTGCAGCTCCTCAGAACAGCCACTGCGTGACACATCCTTGACACAGAACTATGCATCACAACTCTGCAGCTCCTTGAAACTGCCGCTGTGTGACACATTCTTGATGCAGGACCTTGCATTGCAGCCCTGCAGATCCTTGGAACCGCCACTGCACAACACATCCTCGATGCAGGACCTCGCATCACAGACCTGAATCACTGTTGCACGACGCATTCTTGATGTAGGACCTCACAGCATAGCCCTGCAGCACCTCGGTACCGCCGCTGCATGACCCATTCTTGATGCAGAACCTCGCATTGTAGCCCTGCAGCTCTTCGGAACTACCTCTGTGAGAAGCATCTTCAATGCAAGACCTTGCATCACAGACCCAAATCACTGCTGAGCGATCTATCCTTTATGCAAGACATTGCAACACTTTGCAACCAGGACTTAAGTGGTCAGCAGGCCTAACTAGGTCCCTGTCCCCAGCCCACATGGTTGGCCTGAACTTGTGACTTTGTTCCGGTTCAACACAGTCAGATAACCACAGTTGGCGCTTTGTGCTTTTAAGCACTATTCTGATTAAAATCATTAAAATTTGGTCTACAGTTCCACGGTTTGGACTTTTGACATTTTGGTGTCAATTTATTAAATCTGTTTTTCTAAATTGGTGTGGGATTTTTCTTGTGTTGTGTTTTCAAGTTATTACTGTTTGAACTGCTGCATAAATGCTGTATACCTTGCCTCTTAGCTGAGCCAGACTGCTTTGTGCCAATCTACTAGTTTGCCTGTGTTTCACCCTGAAAGGAATTCGCTTTGCAGCTTGAGTAGAGTTTAACCCCCATCAACCAGTAACCCAATTGCCTACATTGGTGTTTGGCAGTGAGATTCAGTACTTGTGTTGGTGCAGTGCCATGCAGTGATTTTGTGTAACACTAAAATCCCAGATCAATAATTTGATACCATTTCAAGTTTCTTTTAAATTCTCCTTGATTGGCTCTTTTCCTTTTTTTTTATATTCACCCTCATTATACCTGATTGTCAGTGACCATGCTGGCAGAAATGGAATTTGAACTCATCAACCTAGAGAGCTACAATGGCTGAGCTCAAGGAGTTCTGTAAAGAAAAGGGGACTTCTAGCCAAAAAGTGCACCAAGAAGTTGGAGCTTCAGAAATATCTGAGGGCCTAGGTGGAAGCTCACCATTGCTGCAGAAGACCTGGATGAGGAAGATGTTATGCAGCAGCAAGAGGGGGACCTGGGTGCAGGTCCTGAGATGCAGCATGCAGGGAAGGGGGATAACTTGTCTCCTGAATTGTAAATCCCTCCCAGTGCAGAAAGCAGTGTGTACACATAAGGTCTATCCCCAGAGGAGCAGGTGGGATTGAAGTCTGAAAGGGAGTTTAGGCTGTAGAAGTCCAAACTCAAGATGGAGGAAAATAAACTGGCCATGGAGTAGAAACTGGTCTTAGAGCAACTGGCTCATGAAAGGAGCCTCACAGAGCTGGATATCAGAGTCAGGCAGGCAGAGCCCAGCAGCAATGGTGGCAGCATAACCGCAGTGTCTGAGGGGAACAGGAAATTCCACATACCTAAAGATCTGGTGCCCAGCTATGTGGTATAGGATGATATTGACAAACTCTCAAGATGCACAGGGTCCCAGATGAATATTGGGGGGCATCACTCTGTAAAAACATGTCTACAATGGGGAGGGATAACTTAGCTTACAATGGAGGTGGGGAACCAGATGAAGTATCCTACCATGAAAACCATCCTTGTTATCAAGTTCGGGCTCACCCCAGAGAAGTACCACATGAGGTTCAGGCATAGCCAACAGTTGCAGAACCAGTCTTGGGTGAATTTCCTTGATTACACCAGCAAAGATACTAAATTGTTTGGTGCTGGGCAGCAAAGTGAATGATTTTACAGAGTTGTACAATCTTGTTTTGAGAGAGCACATGCTTAGTACATTTTTATGGAGCTGCACCAACACCTGGTTGACAACACGTTCGCTGACCCAAGAGAGCTTGCAAAGGAGGCAGACCTCTTGATTAGTACCAGATTGTCTAAAGAGGTACCAGGGAGTGACCCCAAGAAGTGTGATTCAGGTTCCTGGTGAGGAGAGTTCTGTTTCTGGCAGAGCAGAGCGGCATAGAGCAAGGTCGCTTGCGGGGCTGGCTGTGCGTCCGCTGAGCCCATGGAGACCGAGACTGAAGAGGCTGCCGAGGCTGCAGTGTGTGCTCTCCCGCTCTACCTAACTCGACCGGTCGGGCACCACCTCAGCCAACAGGGGACAGTGGTAAGCAGAGGGGAGAGGAGACACAGAGTTTGGCGCTGCTCGTGGCAGATTGAGGGCGTGGCATTGAGGGAGTAAAGCAGTGAGGCAGTAGCCGCTGCAGATCCGAGTTCGCACCTGCCCAAGGATTTCGAGGCTGGACTTGCCCGCTAATAGTGGGCCCCCTTGCTACGCGGTCCAGCCCGGGGAAGGTGCAGCGCCACCTTTACCATCGTGGTGCAGCGTGGGAAGTGAGGATCGGCAAGCGCAGCCATCATTAGTTGATGGCCGCGGAGTGTGAGCCCTTGGAATCGCGGAGGCGGCCCAGCTAGGTTGGGTGCAGCCTGAGGTCCTGCCCTGTGTGCCCCGCTTGTCCCTGTGCCCCAAGATCAATGTTAGGGGTGACCATGAATATTACAGCAGCAGGCAGAGAGGGACAAAGAAGTTCACTGGCTGTGTTCTAGCCTGAGATTTTTGCTGCTACACCCCTGGAGCGCCTGAATGGGACTCGGGATCAAGCCAATTTGCACATCTGAGGAAATATTTGTCCTGCACCTCCTCGTCAAGTGTACATGATTTTTGCATTACGCTCACTGGAGGTCCCCCTAAAGAATATGAAATCCAACATGAGGAGGTAATATTTATAGATGTTTTGCTGCATTGACCATTTTTGCCTTATATACTGAAAGGTTAAAACCTTGAGTTATAAAGTTTGTTTTTCATAGGTTTTCGCGACATAAAGCCTTTCCATCATTAGGATAATTTAGCCTTTATTACCTTAATACCTTCGGTTCACTGCAGCTCTTGTAGTCAGCTGCTCCAAAGCACGTGCCGTGCTCTCCGGCAGGTGCGACCCGGGTGAGGCCTGCGGGGGTAGGTTGATGCACCCACTCGAGCCTTGCAGATTGTAAAACCTGTGGCTGAGCGCAAGGCACGGCAGCGATAAGATTCGGCTGCAACAGTGGCACAAATAGAATAGGAAAGTCACTGCAATGTGCCTCCCCGGGTCCTCCCTGGATTGAGTTTCAAGGAGGGAGGAGAATATCCCAAGGTACAGACCCGGAGGCTATAAAGGGAAATGCTGCCAAAAGGGAAAACACGAGGGGCTAACAAGGGACAGAAAGATGCCTGACAAAGAAAGTGCAAAAAGGACCAGCACTGTAAGTTAGTAGAAAGTATCACTACTGACCCCCTAGAAGAGAATTCAACTCCCAGTATGATAGATAACCTGGTACAGCCTGTGGAAGAAGCAAGTGGAACACCCCTGGGACAATATATAAAAGAATTTGTGGGTAAATATTTGAAAAGGAAACCTGACGTTCGCGAATGCTCTTCTTTACCGGGAAGTCTTCAAGGTAATGACCAGAAAGAGGGTGAAAAGAATGTAATGAGTGTAACTAGTGAATCTATTATTCTTGAAATACTACCAGATTCGGACCAACTACTGGGGGATGAAGGGGGTACCAATGGAGGGGGGTTGTTTCTATCTGAACCTAGGCTATGATCGTCAACCTGCCTTTCCCTTAGTGGAGCTGATAGCTCCACGGAAGAGAGAGAAGTGCGGCAACAAGCAGAGGCTAGGCAAGGAAGGGAATGGCCACTCCCCAGCAAGGCCTTTACCCCCCCCCCCCCGATATCCCTCAGTCGTCCTTGGCACTAGATATGACAGCAACCTCGGCCTCGTCATTACTAGAGGTGATGTTTTTAATGCAAAAAACCCTTCAGGCATTATTAGAAGCCCTAGTTGAGAATAATGGCCAGGGGAAAACCCATAAAATTCTACTACAGAAGATCGTGGAGGAGCTAAAACAAATTAATAATTGTATGCCTACTCTAGTACGTCCAGTAATAGAGAAGAGAGATCAGGAGATATACCCTTCACCCCTTATTGATGAGGGATAACATGCACAGCTTGAAAATCCCCGTAGGGTATATATTTCAAAGTGTCCAATACTAGTAATAAAGAGGGGGCAGCACTGGAGAGCAATGAGGTATACACCCCATTATAAGATAAGAGGGGAAATACAGAAAATGTGGAAAAAGAAAGGGGGTATAAAACAATGTTGGAGGAAAAGGCAGTGTTGGTGGCCCCAGAACTTAAGAGTCGTCAGATAAATGGTACAGGGAATAAAAAGGGATCCAGGGGGAATTCGATGATAATAGGTGTAATAAGCCATGAGGAGAACAACACCCTGCTTAGAAGTACGCACCCCTGAAGACCCATAGAAGAGAGGAAAAAGGAGAGAGCGGGCCACAAAAAAAAAGGTAGGAGAGTGAATGGTGGGCTGCCTGGTATAATACAAAGGGGAGAGACCTCGCCAGATCAACCTAGGAAAAGAGAATGCCTAAGGTCGAATAAAGTACCTACAGATGGGAGGAGTAAAGGGAAGTATATTAACATAGATAGTCTATGGTTATTTATGGAACCATGGGGGAGAAGGATAGGGAGAAAACATCTGAGGAAGCTAAAAGCTCTGAACCGCTCATACCTGTTGCAAATACTGGTTAAATGCCCTACCCTGGGGGAGGTCACATCTGGCGATATAAGGCAAATAGACTTTACATCAAATTTGGAAGGGAAGGAGGTGACAAAGGTCCTCTTCTATTATGAATGTACAAAACAGATGGTGATAAGGGCATAGGAAGTACTGGAAAAGGAGGGGATAAGACTTGTGCAAGTTGACGAATTGGGTACAGAGGAGAGCAATCCTGGGAACATTGGGGTACTTACCTACCATGCAGGATTACACCCAGAGTAACTAAAGTATGGCATACCAGGTGATCAGCATAGAAGAATATACACTGAAAGAAGAGCGGGAGGTCTACAAGTAACCACAGCAAATGCTGTAAAAGGCCCATCATTGACCAACCGATTAGAATCCCTATCTGGCACAATAGTAAGTCATAATCGGAGGGTTGAGTGATCTGGATTAAGAAATGGTGTACTCGCACAGCCTACAGATATTGACATAGAATGTAGGGGGATATCAGAGACAGCTAACTCAAGATACCTTCAGAGAGATTTTGGGAAACTATGGAATTATGTTCTACCAGAAGCCTTGGCTGTGCAAGTCACCTGAACCAATAGATGGCTTTTTTATGCTCACTAAAGAGGCAGTGCACATGAACCCAGGATGCCCTTCAGGGGGGTTGATTGCTTTAGTATCATCAAAAATAGCCAACAAAGTAACCAGATTAAAAGTGAAAAGTAGGTGGCTATTAGCTAACCAGATAGAGCCCTATGGTGCTCCCTAGGCAAGAAGGTAAATAACTGTGATCAATATATACATTCAACCAGGGGCTACAACTGATTATGAAGTGCAGTTGGGACTGTTAGAGGAAGATCTGGAGCTCATCTGTACAGCAAATGTGTCACAGTTGTTAATGACCCTAGGGGATTTTAATCATAAATTGAATCCCTCTTTTATTGCTAAATTGTTTAAAGACCTATTAACCATGGCACGGATGCCCCTGAATCTCTTTAAAGGAGCAGTTGGTTCTGCATCAGATAAATCTTTAGTAAAGATCCTGGAATCTATAGGGTTATTCTGTGCCAATGGACGTGTAGATACCGACCGCCCAGCGAGAAAGACTTTTCGCATAGGTAATCAGAACTGCCCAATTGACTATGCCTTCATAAATGCCTTCATAAATGCTTGGCACTTTACTGAAGTAGAAGGGTTTGAAGTGCAAAGACCATTGGCCCTTACGATTATTACTCAGCATATAACAAGGATCGGAAAGAGATAGAGCGGTCCCTTTGAGATAGAACACCCTTGACGCTTAACTACCCATATGACCGAGTATAGTTTAAAATTGGTTAACGAGCTGATGATTGACTATACGTTTCTCGGTTAATCAGAGGAAAGAGAGAATGTTCTAACACTGTATGAACAGGTGATTAAGCAGGTGGTAAACAGTTTAAGGGTACTCTTAAAGGTCATGAGAAGGGGGGAAAATGAATGGTTGGTTTAATAAAGAGTGTAGGAGACTAAAATTGAGGGTACGGAAATAGAAATGACTGCTTAGAAAAAGACAGGATAAGGTAACAATGGAGTATCTCCGCTTGGCAAAACTTGAGTATAAAAATATGTTGAAGGAAAAGAAATTGGAATATATATAATTAAAAATTGACAACAATCAGTGATAGGCACAAATAATATAAGATTATTCTGGCAATTGGTACAAGAGGGAAATGTGCAAGGGGAAATGTGGTGCTTAGTGGGAGAAGATGATTGGGTTAATCATTTGAGCAATCTGTATGATAGCAAGAGGTTAGACGAGAATCTGGAAAAAACGATTAAGGCTGGGGAAGAACTAGAGTTGTATTTCTCTTTCCAAAACATAAAGGAAACCATCCAATCCCTAAAATTAACTAAAGCAGGAGGGCCAGATAACTTAACAGCAATCATATTAAAAAATAATGTGGATTCGTGGGCTAGTCTTTTAATGGTCACCTTTCGAAATGCCTTAACTTCTGCGATTTTCTCAGATAGTTGTAAAGGGGCAATAGTTAGACCAATATATAAAAACGGAGGATGCCACACAGACCCAGAATTATCGCCTTATCATCTTGCTGGATGTGGGGCAGAAAGTATGCTCTAAGATATTGCTAGGCGTAATGAAGGCCTTGGTAGAGCAGAATAACTTGATCCCGATAGAGCAAGGTGGCTTTAAAGAGGGCCACTCAACAATCGAGCATTGTCTTAGCTTATAGGCAATGGCAAAAAAGGCAATCGAATTACGAGGCAGATTGTTCTGCTGTTTTATTGATTTCCGAGCTGCCTTTGATTTGGTTGATCGCAAGATATTGTGGAATATGTTGGGGCAGCTTGGAATCAATAAAGCGATACTCTAACTAATACAGGAAATGCACTCGCAGAACTGAGCCAGGGTAATCCTAGACACCCTTGGGACGCTAGCAAAGAAAATACAGATAAAGAATGGATTACGCCAGGGCTGTTTTCTGGCCCCACTACTATTCTCTTTGTTCCTGTCTGACCTACCGATTATTTTACATAATGCTGGTGGGTTAAGCCCTAAGTTGGGTGGGACCTACATACCATGTCTGCTATACACTAATGATTTAGTGATAGTGGACATGACAGAATTGGTGTTGCAAAAAAAACCTGGACATTTTTTATGATTACTGTTAAAAGAAATGCCTCACAATCAATTTAGAAAAGACTAAAATAATGGAGCTGGGATCATTTAACTGGAAATTGGGAGAGGTCAAAGTTGAGGTGGTGGACAAATATAAATATTTGGGCATGTGGTTCGATACCAAACTAAATTGGAGGGACCATATAGATTTACTTAAAGCAAAGGCTCTCTCTTCAGTATGGGGCCTAAAACAGTTCAAGCTGAAAAACGGAGGCCCATCTCTGCGACCAATTCTATCAGCTTTCAATGCAATGGTCCGCCCACAATTTCAACACGGAGTGGAGGTTCTAGCTCTAGGCTGTAAATTGGATTGGAATCTTGAGGAGGGTAAATGTGTGAAACAGCTCCTTGCTCTCCCAGCATCAACTATGATCCAGGCTGTGAGAGCAGAATATCAATTTACAGCCTGGAATTATCAGGGATTGAAAGCTATATTGCATTTTTAGCAGAGACTGAGTAAAGAAGGGACCCCCAAAATATCACACCTTTGTAAAAGAGGAATAGAGGAAAGTGAACTGAACTAGGCATCCCAAGTTAGACATACACTAGGTAAGATTTGCATTAAACTATCATTAGAACCAGTACAATGGAAACTAGAGCAGCAGATCCCTAAACAGGAGCTACGTGCTATTATAGCCAAAAAGGCATGAGAAGAATATCTATTTCATCTGGGGAGCAAATCGTCCACTCAGTTCCTGGTAAAAGGATGGAGCAATGATCATATGTTCCCCTACATTGAGTCCTTGCCCAGTCCTAAGCTTAGAAATGTGATATTGAAATTTAGAGTTGGCCTAAACCCATGAAATGTAGACAGGAAGATGAAAACTGTGATGAGAAATGAACTGGGCTTGTGTACATGTGGGCTTAATGTAAAATGCAGTGGCCACACATCTTGCTGGACTGTTCGTGGTTCCTAGAAGAACGGACGAAGCTTTTAAAACCTCTTCTTTTACATATAACATTATTAATAAGGATCAAGCTCTTAGTCTGTTGATAAATATGAGATTTATAAATGTTGTGTGTGCAATAGGAAGATTTTTTATTGCAATACAGGAGTCTATAATTTAAAATGGGCGAGGGGGTACAAACGAGACTCTCCGCACTCGCTGAGGACATTCTGGAGTTCCCTCGGTATATAGAAATATACATTTTATCTATATGTAATTCTTTGCATAATTGGTCATGAATTAAGAACTGTTTGCTATAGAGTGGCACTACTCCTACTGTAAGTTTTATTAGGCTATTACCGTGTTTTGTATGGTTTTATAGTTGCACTTTTTGTTTTATCTGTATTTATAATTGCATGTTTTACTGAGGCACCTTTTTTTGCTATATTTGCCGAATAAAGTATGATGATGAGGATGATGATGAAGTTCACTGACCCCAGAGAGCTTGCAAAGGAGGCAGACCTCTTGATTAGTAGACTAAAGAGGTACCAGGGAGTGACCCCAAGAAGGGTGATTCAGGTTCCCCCAGCAGAGTGAAGGGGAGGTCAAATGTTACGCAGTCAAGTTCCAGAGAAAAATGGGGGAAAGGGTTCCCAAGCCCCTCCTGAAAAACAGGGTGATGTTCTGATGGTCGGTGGTCCAGGACACCCCATTTCCAACTCTGCTGCTTTAAGTATTCCTAGTTAGAACACAAGCAAGGGGACTCTGTCTGTCCTAAGAACCCCCCCCTCCAACTGGTGGGAATTCTACAGGAGTGGCCAATCTGGCCTTAGGGGGAAGGGGCCCCCAGGGCAGGCCATAGACCATCCCATGGTCCCCCTTAGCTAGGAGATAGACTCAGAAGGTGAACTTGTGATACCTGATTACAGGAGAGATGGAAGGGACGGCCTGACAGTTCAGTTTTCTTAGGGTACCACTCATTAGCAGAGGGTATGGAAGCCCAGGAAGGACTCACCTCTGCCCCTGTTGAGTCTCAGGGTACCATCCTGGGACTGGTGGGAAGTAGTGTGCAAGTAAGGTGCCTAATACCCAGGGATTTTGCCCCCCCCCCATTCTGAGAAACCTCAGAGGTCAAAGAACCCTCAGGAGCCCAAAGAGATCTCATTCTCGGCACCAGGGCTGGAAGAGAGGCCTACCTAATGTCCCCGGTTGGAGTTTCCATCTAGCAGTGGATGGTCTGGGGACTGGCTCCTGACACTGACAGCTGTCCCCTTGGGTTGGGGACAGAAGTCTGATCCGAGGGGCGGAATGGGCCACATCACCTTGTTGGCCATGGTGGTACTGCCTGCCTACTGGGATGTATCTGTGAGCAAGTTAAGGCTATGAGCTGCACAGATGTGGTCCACGGATGAGGGGAAGGGTTATCCATGGGTCAGTCCAATGGCTCAGGAGAGTGTAGACAGAGGGATTCAACGGAGTTCAAAGGAGCATTGAACTGACAGGTGCCACTGCAGAAGAGGCCCATTGACCACAATCTAGCACTTAAGCAGGGAAGCCCATCATGGCATTGATTAGTCTACCCTGGAATTTGGCTAGAGGGGGGTCATGTTGAACTGGCATCTTGAACCCAGGACACCGGAGTGACTCCAAAGGCTAGTTGGTTGACCTCCTGATCAGAGCTTCAGTACAGAAAAGGCTCCAACCACCTTGAACCCAGCACTTGGACTATGTCTGCTCTATCTGCTATGAGACTTGCCCCCCAAATGGTGCCACTCCAGTCCTGGATCTTTGGAAGTGGGCCTGAAGATGCTCTGCCAGCCCAGCTGTGGTCCAAGCAGAACCGCTGCAGACCAATGCATCACCTTTCAGCTCCCATCAGAACCACCGCTGGGTGCTGCATCCCGATGCAGGACCTTGCAGCTCCTCAGATTTGCTGCTGTGCAACGCATCCTTGACGGAGGACCTCACATCACAGCCCCTCGTATTTCCAGGACTGCTGCTGTGCGATGCATCCTCGGTGCTGGGCCCTGCACCACAGCTCTTTGGAACTGCTGCTGCGAGATGCATCCTTGATGCAGGACCTCACAACGCAGCCCTGAATTTAGGCTGTGCAACGCAGCCTCAACGTGGGACCTTGCAATGCTCCGCAACCAGGATTTAAGGTAGTTTGTTTAGTTGGTCTAACTTGGTCCCTGTACCTGGTCCACGCTCCTATGCAGTTGTGCTGAACTTGTGACTTTGTCCCAGTCCGGTGCGATCAGATAACCACAGTTGTCTCTTTGTGCTTTTAAGCACTATTTTATCTAAATCTTTAAAATTGCATATCTCAGGTTTTACTCATTTGATGTTTGTCATTTTAGTATCAAACAATGTATTACATTGTACTCTATTCTTCTAAATTGGTGTGGGATTTTTCTTGTGTCGTTAGATCATTCTTAGGATCTATGGTAAGATAATATGTAAGAATGTGTGGATGATTGCCATTGGTGTTTATGTACAGGAGATTTTGAGACACATTGGTCTGGTTAGATGCTTTTCTTAATTTCCTTCCTTCTCCTCTTTGTTTACCTTTTTTGTGCATTTTTGATTTTCTTCATCTTTATCTTTTCATATTTCCATTCTAGACAGGCTCTGAACTGCATTTATTAGCCTCTGCTTAGTAAATTCAATGTCCCCAGAAACACACTCTGTCCTATTTATCAAAAGCGGTTTCTTTTGTTATTGTAAACATTAATATATACCAACTTGTATTGAATATTGTTATGTTTGGGCTGTTATTGTATCTATTTAGATCATCTTGGGGATTTGAGTGCAAGACATCAATATTGGGATATGAGTTTCATTTAATACTTGTATATCATTTCTGTCTACGTTTTTTTCTTTTGTCAACTTGTTGGATACTCAGGTGGTAGTTATCATGAGACTTATATGTGATAGCGGGTTTACATGTTTACAGTGTCTAGTGAACCCTGATTCTTGGGTTTCGCTATACATTCTATGATTTTTGCTTATATTTTTAATGTATTTCTGTTGGTTGTGTAACAATTTTTGCTAAAGATCAATTTTTTTTATGTTTGTCAGTTTGTTACTGCATTTTGCAGCTTTTTTAAGGGACTTTAAAGAAGTTGTTGTATTTTTATATGTTGCAACCCTAATGAAGCTCTATTTTGGCTGAAACGTGTTGGCTGCACTCTTCTTCACATATGAAGATTAATAAAGAATCTAAACAATAAGAAATCTCTTGATCAACGTAAATCTGATAACTTGTGTACATTACTGTGTGTGTTGCCTCTCTAATGTATAAAAATTGCCTTAATGTTGGGGTATTTGGTAGCTAACCTCTAGAGGTGGGCAGCAAATGAGCATACTTAGCAGTCAATTACGAGTCTGGTGGTCCACGGACCTCAGGACTTGCGGGGGCGCGGCAGTGGAGGTCTCCCGACCGCCTGATTACAACCCGGGCAGTCGGACCACCATGGAACCCACAGCCAGGGAACCACAGTACCCTGGAGGTGGTGTGGCAGTCCAGAGGCCGCAATATGCTTGGCGGGACCGCCGTGGTATCGCCAAGCATATTACGAGTTTTCTCTCCGCCAGGGTTTTCATGGCAGTTCCAAACCGATGGGACTCTCATCCAAATGAGGACTGCACACAAAACATATTTCGGATCCACACCCCTTATTTACCCAGCAATGCTAAAAGATCTCAAAGCACACAGCTACGACACAACAACAGTCCGATGCCCAACCTCCAATCTATAGGAAAGCTCAGGAGTCCATGGTAAGTGCACATTCATGAGAGCGCTGCTAGTCTCTAGGCCTGGCAGATGTCCTCTACGGAATGGTGGTAACAATCTTGCTCCTGTGGCCTGGACACAAGCCTTTGAGCACTGCCATAGGAGACTGGTAAGATTTCACAGCAATGCATTCATCATAACGTATAACATAACCATTTCATCTGTTGCGAGTCTAGTTTGCAAGTTGGAACCTACAACCTTTTCCTCTAAAACTGTGGATTGCCAGTGAGACATTGATCCAGCACTTCCCCCCAACTTCAGTGATTTCTAACCCCTCTAAATAACTTCTCATAATCAAAAAATGAATTGTGAGCAGTCACTGAACTGGATGTTGTCTGGCTGTCCACAATTATGGGTCATCATAAATGGAACTGTTACACATATCGAAATGAACAAGGTTACTGATGTCTTGCTGGGTTTACACTCTGTTTCCATCTCACGTGTGTGGCTATTGTCTGACATTGTTTCTGGCCTTGCAAAGGTGAAAAGCAGGTTAACCTCAGGATAGCCTAACACCGTCATTAGCCGCTGCAAAAGTGCCTCCTCTACTGTGTTGCATTTATCAATGTACGTGTTGGGAAATCGTACACCGCTGCTGCCCATGATATGTGTGCGAGGAACGTTGGCATTGAAGGCTATGCCTTGGCTTTTAAATCTCTGAATGGTTACTTGAGGTAGTTACTGAACATTTATGGCTCTGGGTGGCTCTGCCTCTCCCTTTGGAGCGGTATATTGACACTCAATTGAAGCTGTGTCTGGGTGTTTGACACTGTACCTTGGCATCTGGAGCTGCTCCTGTTCTTGGGTCCCCGTTCCTGGACATTTGGAGCACCGCATGAGCATTCATTCTTGTAACTGGGCACTTCACATTTAGTTAAGCTCATACAGACTGTATCTAATAAATCATGGCTGTGCTTTTGTTACATTATAGTTACTTCCCTGGCATTTCATAGCAGTGCCACAGGCATATCATATTAGCACGATAATTAATAAATGGATTTAAGGTGAATTTTTATGCAACATCTTTTCTGTGATTTCATAGGCTCAGAGTTAAGTAACTGTTATGTCATCTGGGGGGTGGGTCAAAGGGCATGTGATGTCACTCCGGCCAACCGGAGTGCTTTGGCGGACTGACATCGCAGATCCTACTTAATACTAATACATACGTTTATCAGATGCAAAGCTAACAGGCATGTAGTGATGCATGTGTTGACAGGGCCTTGTACAACGAGAAACAAAGCCCATGGAGGACAATTAGCATGTCATGTGTTCCTAAGTACAGAGAATCGTCTTCTGAAGTGTACTTTTAGTAAAAACAGTTAGCAAATTGTACAGTCCATTATTCCTGTCTGATAAAAAAACGCTCATATTACTGGTACATTTTGAGTTTATATGTGAAATTCCACCTGGGCGAATGGATGGCTCATACCGAAATAAGCACAGGAGACAACAGTGCATACCTTGGTCCTCAGTGGAGACGTTAATGGAGACGAGTAGGAGCAAAATATTTAGGGTTAACAAAGAGTACTTACAAGTTTGGCTATGGGGATTACTTCATGGCTTAGGGGCTGGAGCACGGTCACCTGGTAACGGACAGTTTCTTCCACTCCCTAATCCCTTAGCTTCTGGAGCCCTGGCCCTTTGAAGACACAGCTACTTCCCGGCATTGGGTAAAGACAGCTGATGGATGGGATGTGGCAGCGTGGACGGCATGGGGCATCCCTATGATTGCAGGGCTTATCAAATATATCTTCTTTTCTTTTTTATTGTACGTGGACTTGATGAGGCTTCAGCATCTCAGGATACAACCAGTTTATTTTTGACACTTGTCATCATTCTAGGATCAAGTCGGTGCAAGTCTCAAGGACATTTGATGTTCTAGAGAAACCCTGTTCTCTTCTCATTCTAGCACTAAGAGAACAACAATGTTACTGTGCTAGACAAACATTTCTAACCACTCATTCAACTTTCCAACCAACCATTAAACTTTCATTAGAAGTGGAATGAGCATTCCCCCAATGCTTGCTGCAGGCACCGAACTAAAACAAGCGTTGGTAAATGTATTAGGTTTTGACCTATGCGATGAAAAACAAGCCGTTTTTTTGTTGTAAGTAGTAGCTTGCTGAGTAGTTGTACAATATAAGTTACAGAAAGCCTGTTAAAGTATTATGACTTGTTTATATACAAAAAGGCAATATATTGTGCTGTTACTAGTGGTATTGTGCGGGTAAGTAATAGCAAAATTTTGAAAAATGAAATGAAAGAGTTCTGGCAACTGTTGGGCCCAGTGCTAGTGCACCTGCTGCACCCTGCAAATCATGACCCTATTACCTGTAAGGTAACTGCACTTGTGGCTGCCTGTTTAGTAGTAAAATATTGCAATATTTGGTGTTTCGAGGTGTTCCTAGAGCTTTGGACCCCAGTGTCACTGCACCTGCTGCACCATTGAAATCATGACCCTAATTCCTGCAAGGTAACTACTCTTGTGACTGTTTATTTAGTAGTTATATATAGCAATATTTGGTGTTTAGAGGATTTCTGACAACTTTTGGCCCCAATGCCACTGCACCTGCAGCACCATTGAAATCTTGGCCCTAGTGCCTGCTAGATAACTGCACTTGTGACTGCCTGTTTAGTATTAAAATTTAGCAATATTCAGCGTCTAGTGGGGTCCCTAGAGCTTATGGCCCCAATGCCACTGCACCTGCTGCACCATTCAAATCAAGCCCCTTTTAACTGCAAGATAACTGCAATTGTGTCTGCCTGTATAGTAGTCACATATAGCAATATTAGGTGGCTCGAGGAGGTCATGAGAAATTTTGGGACTGGTGAGCACTGCACCTGCTGCACCATTCAAATCATGACCTTATTGTCTGCACGGTAACTGCACTGGTGACTGCCTGTTTAGTGGTAAAAATATAGCAATACTAGGTGTTTAGTGGGATGCCTATAGCTCTTGGTTCTGTTGCTACTGCACCTGCTGCACCATTCAAATCATGACTCTATTGCCTGCTAGATAAATGCACTTGTGACTGTCTTGTTTAGTAGTAAACGTTTGCAATAATCTGGGTTTAGTGGGGTCCCTAGAGCTTTTGGCCCCAGTGCCACTGCACCTGTTGCACCATTCAAATCACGTCCCTTTTAACTGCAAGGTAACTGTAATTGTGACTGCCTGTTTAGTAGCCAAATATAGCAATATTATGTGTTTAGAGAAGTTCTGACAAGTTTTGGGCCTGGTGCTACTGCACCTGCTGCACCATTCAAATCATGACCCTGTTGTCTGCAAGGTAACTGCACTTGTTGTTGCCTGATAGGAATAAAATATAGCAATATTAGGTGTTTAGTGGGGTGCCTGGTGCTTTTGTTCCCGGTGCCACTGCACCAGCTGCACTATTGAAATCATGACCCTAGTGCTTGCTAGATAACTGCACTTATGACTGTCTGTTTAGTTATAAAATATAGCAATATTAGGTGTTGATAGGAGTTTTAATAAGTTTTGGGCCCGGTGCCACTGCATTTGCTGCATCATTCATATAATGACCCTGTTGTCATCAAGAGAACTGCACTTGTGACTGCCTGTTTAGTTGTACATTTTTGCAATAATCTGTGTTTAGTGTGGTCCCTAGAGCCTTTGGCCCCGGTGCTACTGCACCTGCTGCACCATTAAAATCAAGTCCATTTTAACTGCAAGGTAACTGCAATTGTGACTGCTTGTTTAGTAGTTAAATATAGCAATAGTATGTTTTAGGAGGAGTTCTGACAACTTTTGGGTCCGGTGCTGCTGCACCATTCAAATCATAACCCTACTGTCTGCAAGGTAACTGCACTTGTGACTGCCTGTTTAGTTTAAAGTTTTAGTAATAATCTGGGTTTAGTGTGGTCCCTAAAGCTTTTGGCCCCGGTGCTACTGCTCCTGCTGCACCTGCTACACCATTCAAATCATGACCCTGCTGTCTGCAAGGTAACTACACTTGTGGCTGCCTGTTTAGTAGTAATATATAGTATAACTTTATTTTTTAACATGCAATGCTTATTACAACATTTAGAATTTGATCATAATGATCAAATAGATTAAGGTGAAAAAATCAATCTGATAATGCCTACAAAGTGCAAAGAAAGGTACTGAGGCATGTATAGAAAATGCCACAAAAATTCTAAGGCTAAAGCATCTGCTTTACACAACTAGGTAATAAAAAGCAAGCATTTCAGCATACTGTTAGAAACTGTCTGCCTTTTCTGTGGGAAGAAATCCTATCATGACAGTGAATGGGGCTTAAACAGTGCGAACAGCTTTAGTAGAAGTATTGTAAATGTGTGCAGCCAGAGGAAGTTAACAACAAAAAAGGTTCCACACAAAAGCGAATGAACACAGTAATCGGGCGATGGGAACTGATAAGAGCCCCGTTTTAAGATATATTAAATACAAGAGATTTTACCAGGCGAAACCTAAAAAGACGTGGTTGGCATTAATCATTCTATGTACATATGAGATGTGCTCCTCTAATGGAGATTGGTTAATGTTTCCGGCTGGGATATTGATTAACCGCAGCCACTAGGGCTTCTGTGACATTTTACTTTTTTTTTTTTTTTTTTTATTAAGCATTTCCAGAAAAAATACATATATACGAAACAACAATCAATGATAAAACCAATTTATACATAAAATAAATTAATTAGATTGATTAAAAGGCAGTTGGTAAAAAAAAAAAGGAAAAGCAGTCTTAAGATTTTACATTTCATCAGAAATTAAAACAGCTCGATCTTATGAACAAACAGCTAATCTCTCTTACACGGTTTTTGAAAAAATATCTACAAGCGAGTCAGTTCATTAAAGCCTATCTCTGATAGCACTAAAGGCCTCCTCTGTAAGTCCCTACCTATACCACCCTTACATCTCTACTCCAGCTGGCGATGTGTGCCCAAACCTTCTGCCCCCGAATTCTAGCCCGTCTACCCCTGCTAGCGTAGATAGCCCTCTCTTGATTATAAATTCCGAGAAGCCTAGCGAGCCACATGTAGAAGGTAGGTGGTTCAGCATCTTTCCATCTAGTTGCTAATAAAATCCTATATACCGCTGTCCCCAAAAAAGACAGTATTCCTCCTCTACACTAAATTCCCTTGAGCCATCATAACCAAGAATCAACAGAGTAGGGGATAGTTCTAATCTACGGCCAAATATTTCCTCCCAGTACCCTGATAAACCTTTTTTTAACAAAGTTAGTTTATCACAATCATAGAACATATGAATCAGGGTGGCAGGTCCCGACCCACATCTAGGGCACTTATCATCTGTCCTTTTCCCCCATGTGTACAATTTAGCTGGTGTAAAATATAATTTAAAAATAGTTTTGTACAATTGAGCTTTTAGGTTCGAGGATAAAAATATTTTGGCTGTTAAAGAAAGGCTCTTATAGATATCCACATCGGGGTTTCCCAACTGCGATGCCCAAGATAATTCCGTTTTTTCTAAATCGTCTGGGATCCTATCAAGAAGTAAACCATAAAGGTTCCTAATTTTGGTGGACTTCCTAGTTATAATATCTAAAAGTGGAATTTTATCAAGCGTGATCTTAGGGGTATTTAAAACAAGGATATTTTTAATCTGAACAAATTTAAAATAATGGTTGCTCGGTATGTCAAAAACCTTCTGAAGCACAGGAAATTGAAAATCTTGCTCCCCACCGCTAAAATCCCCAACTGTTTTTACCCCTAACCTTTCCCATTTCTTCCCCATATCATCATTAACTTGGAACGATAATAGTGATGAGCGCCACAGGGGAGTATATCTATTAGCTTTTGGGATTACCATAAATTTGGAAACTTGCTTCCATACATTCCATGCGCTGCGAATCACTTTAAACCTTACTTTCTTATAATAACTTGGTTCCACTTGTCTCAGTAGAAGCCCAGGAGCTTTCTTCCCAATAGAGAGTTCATAGATAGTAGGTATTTTTGAGCCGTGCTCTGTTCCAGTGTCGTTATCTATGATAAGTAGAGTAGCCATTTGATGGAGAAGAGCCGCCCAATAATATAGGGTGATATTAGGAATTGCGAGGCCACCCCTGTCTTGTGGTAGAGCTAAATATTTCATTGCTCTCCTAACTTTCCCATATTGCCAAATAAACTTGGTAAACATTGATTCCAATGACTTCAATAATTTATCTTCTACAGCCAATGGTATAGCCCGAAACAAATATAATAACTTTGGTAACATAGTCATTTTAAAAAAAATTCCCCTCCCAATAATAGACAAGTGTAAACCATTGATTCTCCTTAGATCATTCCCTATGGTTTTAATCAGAGGTTCAAAATTACATTTATTAATTTCATCTATTTTTGCGCTTATACAAACCCCCAGATAAACCGCAGTATTTGATTTCCTTGGGTCATTAAAATCAATGTTATCTGTACATAGCACTATAGTTTTCCCCTTATTCAAAGCATATCCAGAGAGAAGCCCATAACTCTCAGTGATTTTATTAATTTCTATAATTGCCTCAGCTGGGTTCGGGGTTAATACCGCAACATCATCGGCATAAGCCAGTACTTTAGTCTCATAACCACCTGTAACTATTGGTTTAATATTCCGGCTTTGTAAAAGTTTAACCACTAAGGGCTTAATATATAAAGCGAATAAAATCGGGGAGCAAGGACATCCCTGCCTTGTCCCTCTTGATATATTAATATTGTTAGACTCCTTTCCCATAAGTTGCAGTCGGGCCCTTGGTTGACAGTACATGGCTTTAATTGCTTTTATAAATTGGGGCCCAAAACCATTTAGCTCCAGTACCCCCATAAAAACTTCCAAGAAACCCGATCAAAAGCTTTTTCAGCGTCAAGAAGGATCATGGCCATCTGGCCCCCTGTCCCAGACATGATATCAAAAAGGGAAATAACTCTGCGGGTATGGTCAGTTGTTCCTTTGCCCGGGATAAAACCATGTTGCCAGGGAGAGACCAGGTGCTCTATGACCCTCCCAAGCCGATTAGCCAAGATTTTAGAATATAATTTAGAGTCTGAGTTAATCAAGGAGATTGGTCGGTATGACGATGGATTGTCAACCGGCTTGCCTTTCTTAGCAAATATTATTATATCTGTCTCTTTCCAAGACTCAGGGGGGCTCCACTATATTGCACTCCCTTAAACAAATCCAAAAGAAAAGGTGTTATCACTGTTCCTAAGATTTTATAAATCTCTAGTGGGATTTTATCGGGTCCTGCGGCTTTCCCCGAGGCCATTTCTAGCAGAGCCAAATGAACTTCCTCTAGAGTAATCTCTTCTTCTAGTTCATCTCTTCTTAACCTATCCAGGCCTCCTCCAAATTCAGTATCTACGGTCAGTTCAGCTAGAGCTTTATTAACTTCTGCTGTAGTTTTCATGATATCATCTTGATACAAGATTTGATAATACCGTTGAAACCCTTTAATAATGTCTTCTGAATCAGTATATACTTGTCCTTCTATATTAATAGCGGGAATTGCATTAAAAGAAATCTTCTGCCTAGTGCGAAGGGCTAGCCTCTTACCTACCTGCTCACCGTTCTCATATATACTATTCCGATGTGATTGATATGCTTCTGCTGATCTCTGCGTTAACCAGCTATTTAATTCCGCCTTTAAAGCAATTATTCGATGTTGAATATGGACCCCATCTTGTCCCTGTATTATTGTCAAGACATGTTCCTCTTCAGCTCTAGCCAACTCCTGTGATATTTGTTGATTCTTGTTTTCCCGCTCCTTCTTAACTCTGGCCACAAAACTAATAGTCTCCCCTCTTAGAGTAGCCTTAAAAGAATCCCAAACAACCCCCCTGCCTGCGCTAAAGCGATTCATATCAAAATATTCTTGTGCCCAACCCTTAATAAATTCAATATACTCATTATTCACTAACAATTTTCTATCGAACGTCCATTTACTCCGTGGCCTTTTAAAATTAGTTAGTTCAATTTCTAAGATCAGAGGATTATGATCAGATATTAATTTTGGGATTTTCTTGATCTCAGCTCGTATTAGTAAATCCCTTGTTGCAAAAAAATAATCGATCCTAACATATTTATTATGTGGGCAGGAGAAGTATGTGTACCCGGGCTTAGTCGGGTTTTTAAATCCCAAATATCCACCAGACCATGACTATTCTTAAGACAATTTAAGGCCCTGTAAACTCTAGGCTTCCGGCCAGAATATCCACCTTGCCTCTGTTTCCCAGCTCCTATATCTAAAGAAATATTTAAATCTCAACAGAAAATTAGGGAGTTTGGCCATGTGGCAAGCTCTATTTCTAGGGCTTCAAATATTTGAGGGTCATCCTGATTAGACCCGTAAACCGAGCAAACCGTAACTCCTGTTAAAAGCTCTACTATAGCCCACCTCCCCAGAGCATCCGCTGCCGTGCGTTTGGGTAATCCTAATGATGTTTTAGCTAGAATGGCCACCCCACGAATATTAGAGGTCTGAGTTGTGCAAACTAGAATATTATACCCGCCAACCCTTAGTAGTTCTCTTTTCTCCCAGGGAATATGTGTCTCCTGCAGGCAAACTACATCCATAGAGTTTAACCTAATAATTTCAGCACACCGAATCCTCTTTACCCTATCGTTCAGCCCTGCCACATTCCATGAACATATATTCAACTTCCCCATTGAAATTTGATTCCAAGTTCCAGGGTTCCTTCTATTAGTAATCTGTTGTCCACATACTCTCCCACATTATAACTCCACTTCTGCCTTCCTTTAATCTCTTTCAACTGTCTCTTTATTTCATTACTGATTCCGGAAATGCTTTTTTTATTTTGCTTTAAAACCACCACCTTTCCCTTACCCCCTACACCCTCTCTGTCGTTCCCCCGACCCCTCCCTCCACCCCCTCCACAGCACCCCCACCTCCCCACATGAGGCGTACAGACTCAATCTAGAGTCTGTTTCATGATGAGTGTGCAACACAGAGCCTGAACCTGAGCCTTAATACTAGGATTTTTACTAGTAATTAAAAGATGCTGCTCATAGACCCCCAGCTCACACAGTTAGTTTTTTTTTTTTCCCCTACTCTTTTTCTTCTGTTTCTCTCTTCCTTTCTTCTCTTTCCTCTTCTTTCCCTTCTCCTCCTCTTCCTCTCCCTCTGCCTTCTCTTCTCTTCTTTCCCTTTTCCTTTTCCTTTTTTCCTTTCCTCCCCCTCCCCTTCCTCTTTTTTTCTTTTTTCTCTTACCCTCTCTCTCCTACTTCCCCCTTTCTATATAAAAAAGAAAAAAACCCCATGCACTTGATTTCATGTATATATTTATTATTTTTTTCCCCCCCTTTTTTCTTCCCTTCTTCCCTTCCCTTCCACTTCAAATATATCAATATATCCCAAAGAACAGCAACAACACTAAAAAAAAAAAAAAAAAAGGGAGAGAAAAGAAGAAAGGAACAAGATTATAGTGCTACCTTTGTCCCTTCTATTTTATTTTTGGTTTGATTTCCCCTTGTGATGGTTATAGACTATGGCTTACTTGGCATTTTACAGCTGTCTAAATCTAGCCAGACAAACTATCCAAATATTCTTTAGCCTTTATTTCGGACAAAAAGAACTTGGTTTGTCCCCCCAGATCACTTTAAGCCGAGCCGGATTATTTAAATAAACTTGCGCTTTTTTATCTTGAAATGGCTTAATAAGCTGACGCAACCTCCACCGCCTTTCGACGGTGGAGTGACAGAAGTCTGGGCGAACAAAGTAGGAGATCTCATTCCTAGTTCTTTTTGCTTCTGGTCTTGCTTTTTCAAAGACCGCTTGGCGTAATAAGAAATTGCCGAAGTAGACCAGAATGGCGCGGGGGAAAGCCCCTGCCTTTGCTGGCTGTTTCTGAACAAAAGGGACACAGTGGGCGCGTTGGACTTCCAGAGCCCAGTTCCATTCAGTAAGTTCTGGCAAAGAGTCTCGTAGCAGGTCCACCACGTATGATCGAACATCCCCTGCCTCAACACCTTCGGGAACCCCCAGTACCCGTAGATTATTCCTCCGCTGACGATTCTCAAATTCCTCAAGCTTCCATTTGACGTCGACTAGCTGTGCCTCATGAGAATCCACTTGCGTTTGATTTGAAACCAAATCGGATTCAGTGGAAACAATTCTCGACTCCAAATCCGTCAGCCTCTCTCCAAATACATTGCACGTCTTAGTTAGCTTTCGGACAACCCCTTGCATTTTGCGCATGGCAGCCTGGGTTTTGCGCCCGTCCTGGCGCGTCTCTTCCTGGTGTATTGAAATGGCCTGAACGATGGTCTCTAGCGTTGGAGTGGCTAATCCGGAATGATCTAATCTGGGTGGATCAGGAGGTGTAGGACTCATGATTTGATTTGTGGGGGTATAGTCCCAAGCAAGATCCTTTCCCTGTCTCTTTTTCTTTTTTTTCAGAATAGTTTTTAATTTACAACCCTCGTCGTCTACCTGGTCGCTACAGGTCTCATCTGTAGTATATGGCAAGTCATCAGACCATTCATCCCCGTCAGATAAAGAAAAAAAGTCACTAGGTTCTTTATCAAAATCTGTATCATCAATGTTGGTTTTACTGGCTACTAGAGGTGCTAAGTCTTGCCCCCCCAGTAGCTCCAATCATATCAGCAGGGTCATGAATACTGGTGGAGCTCTCCAGAGTTATATTCTCATTCTGGCAGGCTAGTATCGGACCCTCTGATCCATCAGCAATCACAGTCATAAGTGAAGGAAGAGGGCTAAGCATACCTTCATTATTAGCAGGTCCCCCATCTTGATCATATGGGTCCAGATTAGAAGGTTGCGCTGTCTCGCTTAACGCTCCTGGTGTAACCTGCTCTGAACTCTGGATTACATTCAAACCCTCGCAGGCATCTGTATCCGCGGTACTCACGGCTTTCGCGTTCGGCTTAGAACATGCTGAACTCTGAGTCTTCCTCTCCTGACCCGGATCTGTTTTCCCGGCCGACCCTCTCAATAGATCAGCCACAGTGGGGCCGGCCGGGCGTGCTTGCTGAGCAGCCCCGCCTCTTCCACGTCTCGGGGTCTGTGTGAGTGATCCCAGCGTCGCTGGAACCACCGCCTTCACCGTTCCTGTATCTCCTGACTCCAGCGTTCCCCGCAGCGCCAGTCTGGCCGTTCTCGTCTTCGCAGCCGCAGCCACCTTCGGTCCCATCTCAGCCGACACCGCTATTTCCACACGCTCGGTTTCTTCCTTGATCTCGGTCGACAGGTAAGATTTCTTGTGATGGATTGCGTCGGCTGTGGTTTACAGTATTATTTTATCTAGGTGCCGTAGTACGGCTAGCCCAATAGCAGTTCCCAATAAGTGCAGGTAGCTCCTGACGGGCTTGAGTTCAGTACCACAGATCTCTGCATTCATCCCACCGAATTTTCAGAGCAGCATCAATGGTTCTTTCTGGCTCTCACAGCTCCGTGCACACTGCGATCTCAAGCGATCGCCATCTTGCCTCCGAAAAAAAAAACGCTTCTGTGACATTTTACAATGTATCCCTCATTGACAAATGTATTTTAGGTCATTTTTAATTTTTTTCCCAAGGAGGAATACATTCAATATTCTCTTTTTATGGGGAGGTATGAAATCTTTTGTTGGTCCTCATTTCACTTTGGAATGCTTAGGTTATTTTTAATATCGGTTTATATGCATGTGAAAATAATACATATACGCAAAAAGATATGAATAATGAAAATAATCTAAACTTTGGCTAAGTAAAATAAGGGGCTTAGATACAAGCACATATCTCTAAACATACAGAATATTTATTGTATCCCTCTGTGAAAATGTAAATAGAAATATATGTACCCACTTCCCTGCATCAGTACTGTGGTTGCCTTCTTATAATCTTCTTTACTAAGAGATTAGAGGGTATGGTAAATAACATCTGTCGAAATACTTGTGTACTCATACCATAACCCCATAAATGACATGTTGCTGCTTCCGTTAATTCTTATGAGGCCAGTCACCAAAGTTACTGGGTCCATGGGAATTGTGGGGTGAGTAAGGAGTCCATTATTGTTTTATTTTTCAAAAACAAATTCCCACTTGGCATCATGGCTGCTGGTATTGTCCGTCAAACTTTTCCTGCATTGACAGGAGCTACCATTGTCAGGAGGGTCAGTGCACGAGCCTAAATGTGGCAGATAGGGGTCCCTCAGGATGGAGGAGGTGTTATTCTTCACCATTCTGATAGAGGTTACTCCTTCTGTCAATCTCTAAATCTTACCATTGGTCTCTTGCTGGTATGTGCCCAGTACCATCTGCTGGATTTCTGTGTCTGTTTGCACTACATTTAAACATGAAACATTTCCTTGCTGTATCTACCTGACTCCTAAAACTGGTAAGCATAGAGTTTATGGCCAGTGAGAGTCTTTGTTATTTCTAGCTCTCTATAGATTTTTGCTAGGGATAATGACGGTGTGATATGCACATGAGGGCATATCTTAATAATGCCTCATATCTAGACTGAGCTGTCAGTGAGGAAAAGGATTGCAAATATTTGGATTACAGTTTTACTTTCTTGTCTCTAATTTTGCTGTGTTGTACTGTGGATGTTGTCCTGCATTCTGTTTTGAGTATTGTTTCTGCACTGGGCTATTTTTTTCTTCATTGAGTTATGTTATGTTATGTTTTGTTGATTAATTTAGGTATGTCAACGAACGCTGCTACTTCCAGCCAAAATCAGCCCAAAACTATGGTCGAGACTCAATGTGGGATTTTCAGTGCTTACTTTATTTGATACGACTCCGCATCTGCTTGTAAATATCGCTATTTCGGGAGGACCGCTGCCTTGCTGTTTTGTTACCTTTCTAATAGCTTCATTCGCAACTTTTGGATTCTTTTATCGGGGCATTGACCTCCTGCCATGTGCCCTTTCTACCCAAGAACTGAGTTTCAAAGTCAGTAGGGCAACGAGGCCGCTCTCAGCAGCTGTGCGAACGGGACCAGCAGGCATGGCAGTCTCCTGCTGTGAAGTTTCTTTGTGGCTTCTTAAGGTCAGATGGCAATGACTCAGTGGCGGTTTGTTGTCAGTAGTCCGAGTTGAAATGTTTCTAAAGGTCTGGCCCGCGGCAGCATCATTTCCACAAAATGGACCATGGCGGCAGTATAGAACAAGCATTGGCAATGCCAATAGGTCTCGCCGTATAGTGGAGTCTCAGTTTAGTGTGTAGATAGTAAAGAGCAGTGTTAGGATAGCGTGCTGTTGTATAGAGTATAGTGGTGTGCAGTATAGATTTGTAATAATAGACAAGATTATATTTTTGTTTTCTTTTTATTTGTTTTCGCATATGTGAAAGGTAGAGCTGTTGGCGTTGTAAATTTTATTATTGTTTACTAGAGGAGTCTAGAGGACTAAGAATGAAGAAATTAACGATGAGACCAGAAAAGCAGCTGCAGCACTGCCTAGAGTACTAACAATGAGGAATTACCACTGGTAACAGAGACACAGCTGCAGCACTGCCTAGAGGACTAAGAATGAGGAACTACCAATGGGAACAGAGACACAGCTGCAGCACTGCCTAGAGGACTAAGAATGAGGAACGACCACTGGGAACAGAGACACAGCTGCAGCACTGCCTAGAGGACTAAGAATGAGGAACTACCAATGGGAACAGAGACACAGCTGCAGCACTGCCTAGAGGACTAAGAATGGAGAATGACCACTGGGAACAGAGACACAGCTGCAGCACTGCCTAGAGGACTAAGAATGAGGAACTACCAATGGGAACAGAGACACAGCTGCAGCACTGCCTAGAGGACTAAGAATGGAGAATGACCACTGGGAACAGAGACACAGCTGCAGCACTGCCTAGAGGACTAACAATGAGGAATTACCACTGGTAACAGAGACACAGCTGCAGCACTGCCTAGAGGACTAAGAATGAGGAAGGAACTACCAATGGGAACAGAGACACAGCTGCAGCACTGCCTAGAGGACTAAGAATAGAGAATGACCACTGGGAACAGAGACACAGCTGCAGCACTGCCTAGAGGACTAAGAATGAGGAACTACCAATGGGAACAGAGACACAGCTGCAGCACTGCCTAGAGGACTAAGAATGAGGAACTGCCAATGGGAGCAGAGACACAGCTGCAGCACTGCCTTGAGGACTAAGAATGAGGAACTACCAATGGGAACAGAGAAACAGCTGCAGCACTGCCTAGAGGACTAAGAATGAGGAATGACCACTGGGAACAGAGACACAGCTGCAGCACTGCCTAGAGGACTAAGAATGAGGAAGTGCCAATGGGAACAGAGACACAGCTGCAGCACTGCCTAGAGGACTAAGAATGAGGAACTACCAATGGGAACAGAGACACAGCTGCAGCACTGCCTAGAGGACTAATAATGAGGAATGACCACTGGGACCAGAGACCCAGCTGCAGAACTGCCTAGAGGACTAAGAATGAGGAATGACCACTGTGACCAGAGATACAGCTGCAGCACTGCCTAGAGGACTAAGAATGAGGAATGACCACTGGGACCAGAGACCCAGCTGCAGCACTGCCTAGAGGACTAAGAATGAGGAATGACCACTGGGACCAGAGAAGGACCATGCCTCGCAGAGCAATGCATGCGCACTGCTAGGCTCAACCTGAAAAGAACCCACAGGAGTGTAATAAAGGGGCAGAGAGTGCCTGATACTGGAAGAATGATGCACAGACTACGCATCCTTGGTATCTAGCAATCCTGACATTCGTGGGTGCCATCTGCTGGCTTTGAGAAAAACTTTGGGCACCAGCACGTATTAGCTTATAAATTGACATCTGTGCGCAAATAGACAAACACATTCACACACAAAACAGAAACATGCTGAAAACAGGATAAAACTTCTCAAACGTGGTATATTGAAAACAGCGCTTGTGTTTTACTTCACAAGGTATGCAATGTGATTCAGCAAAACAAAGACCATTGTTAATCAGATGCACCCTAATAAAAATAAAAGCCATTCCCCGATCTCAGGCATGATGCTGTATGAAAAGATAAACTGTGCCAGATTCTTGAGCAAATCCTGTGCTGGTGGGTATTCTAGTATGGTAATATTTAAAAATGCACTGGATTTGACGCATCCTATTACAAAGTTACTGCGGAACTGATGCTCGTCTTGTAATGAACTAAATCCCCTGTTCCAAAATGGCCACAACTCTAGTCTGTTATTGTCATGCAGGCCCATATCCCTTTGTCATCGCATTTAAGAGCTCTGAAAATACATCAGCTCAGGATGTGCACTGTTCAAAATCCCCCCTTGGCAATGATTTGACTCCATCTATAATATATTACAAACATAGGCCACATCTAGGGTGCTCATGACAGCTGATTTGTTTCTTGCTTCACTAAAGGCATTGTGTTAGAGTGGTAGAGAAGGTGCATCTGTGGTCAACCGTAGGTGTTCATTATATTGGATGCTGTGTGCTAGTATGTTGTTGCTTGCGTATTGGTTTCTGGTCAATTTTCTTCGAAGTAGCTGCAGTCAGTGTTTATCCCTGACAAAGTAGCCAGGCCAAATCAGCATAATTATTTTGGGGGGTCTTATATAGCTACCGCACACTTTTAACCATGCACACAACAGTGTAGCATCAGCCAAGCTGGGATACACAGCACTTTGGAAATTGTGCATAGAGGTTAACAGGCAGTCCTCTTTTTATGCCCAGCTGCTGGTTGAGAGAGCCCTGCCCACCTGCCCAGTTTCTGGAGATGCACATTTTAAAGGTAATGGTGAATGGAACAGCTCCTGTGGCCACCCCATAGCGTCCCTAGCTTTGCTCATATACCACCTTTCACCCTAGCTCCCTCCTCCCGTCCTAGTTCAGGAGCAGTTCATAGGGCAAGGGGCTTCCCTACTGCCCCCCAACCGCACAAGGACCGCCACAAACAAGACCATAAACAAGCAGGAGACCCTGGGCCCTGAGGAAGAAGCACATTGGGTAAGAAGCGTGGATGCTCCAGCACAGGCAGGCCTGGCACCATCTGTCTGCGTAGCTACAGTTCACAGCCTGCCTGGGGAAATGAGGGGCGCCTCACAGTTAGATTATGTGGGCCTTATTTTGTGATATGTGATATTTAAAAAGCACTTTCTCTGCCATAGAAGCCCTCCCCACCTTAAGTGCTCTCCCAAGAGCAAGAATGTAAGATTAATATTTTCTCACTCTCCATTTTTTCTCAGGCTCCCTGAAATTCTCGAAGCTCTTTTAGAAAGTAAAAAGGCTTTCCCGTGTTCTCTTTTTCTTGTACTGGTCACGCAAAACTGTGTTCCAAACCTAACTCCTCATTAAGACAAACTCACTAAAAAGTATATTGATATAAAAGAGAAGCGCGCAGAACTAGTGCCAATAAAGGGGAAGTGCATCATTCATTCTAACAGGAGGAGCAAAGTACAGAGGCAATGCTTTTGTGATTACAAGGCATGCACAGTAAATCAAGAACTATTACTGCTGGAAGGAATGCCAACACCAGCCCCCATTGCATAATTGAAGAAGTGGACTGCACCTGTAGAAAGGACCATATATGGGAAGTGGTGCTGTTGCTACACATTCTGTCCAGCAAGCGAGTATAAGACTCTATGCACCAATGTGGCAAAAAGCACACAACCTCAACACCGGGACATCCTGCAAGCTACAATCCCTGGAGAGCACAGTGAAAACATGGATTTGTGCGTATGCCTTCTGGGTATCAGAAAGCTGCCTACTGTCTAATATAATGTGTATACTTCAAAAACAGTTCAAATAAGTTATGTCACAATGTTGAAGCACTGTATATATGTATGTTGCGAGAACGTGAGCAAATGCACACCTAGTGCAGGTGCATGCATGGGCCTGCGCGGGGGGGGAGGGGGGTGAGGGGGAGGTCAGTCATGTTTATAACATCAGACATGATGATGTATGGGTCAGTTCAATGGAGGAGGAACAACATGACCAAATTGTGCACACGAGGTTCACGTCACTTCCTGCACACAAACAATCCAGCACTGTGGAAGTTATTTATTCAGGGGCACAAGGCAGATTTTGTTTCAAGCAAAGAAAAGGCTCAGACAGACACTGCCAGGAACATAAACCGTGCTTTTAGTGGGAAGGAAAACGGCTTATCACCTGCTTCGCGCCGTGCTTCTGCAGCAGCTTCTGAGGCAGACAGGAAGTGCATCACTGAGGGACTCAACATGTCACGTGTAAGCATTTAAACACTCCCTGGACACTGTTCCAACAAAGAAAAAGAGCAGCCGGGTCATAGAAGACTGCACAACCTGGACTAGTCACAAAGTATAGTGATACTGCCCACCTCAAATGATCAGCTGCCCCTTGATCATAAACATAAATACATATACTGATTGGATGAGAGGCAATATACTTGAGAGACAATTTTCACAATTGAGCACAAAAAGAAAGGTCGTCAGCATGGAGTATTTTTCGTTGTTTTATTCTCAAATGTGCTTAGTTTGTAATCAATTGGATCAGCCAACGCGTTTCGCCCAAACATGGGCTTCGTCAGGGCAAAGAGAGATAAAGGTTCTATTGTGTCCTCGGTACACAAAGCCAAATGAATGACAGTATAAGAACCTGTGCGGTTCGTTGATTATATTCAATTCAGAGAAAGAACCACACTCAGTAGTGAAGACGCCAGGACGCTTTCCGGACACGGCTCCGTTTCGCACACACGGTGCACACCGCTTGAAGTATACCTCACTACTGAGGGACAATTGAGGGGCATGGACCAATAGAAAGCCATCATTTCGGAATGACATAAGAAAGAACCAATAGCAATTGGTTGGTCTGACAAAAGCCCACAGAAGAGATACACCAGGTGTTGCAGACAGCGCATGCGCTGTCGAGGCTCAACCTAAAAACGTAGTGCATAGTTTTTTGTTTTTTTGTGTTTCTTAAGCTCACAATTTTATGCTTATCTTTTATGACAACTTGTTAATTTCTTGGTATATTATTTCATAAGTTATTCTTTTTTCCACAATTTTGTGTTTGTTGTCATTCTGGAGCTTTCATCGATTTTCAATAAGGGTTTCATAAAGTATTGGAGAACCGAATCTGCTATGGGTCACAAAACTATACTTTTCATTTGATCTTTTGACTTCAATGTAATGTCTCCCTTGTTCTTAATATTTCTAACATATCACAATACATCAGATTGCAGTTCAAGCTTTCATTGTTAAAGGATTTTAGCCCCTCAAATATAAAGGCATTTTACTGTCAGAAAACCCTGTAATTCAAAAAGCACACTGGATCTGCGACCACAAAATTCCTTTTAACAATGTGCAAAAGTCTTTTTCATGTCACAGTCCTTCCAAATTGGAAAAGGACTTTTGAAACCCTTCTGAAATGCAAGTAGGAGGGAGCACGAAAGAGGCAGCCCCTCCAATTTGCAAGTGGTAATGGTATGTATGTATTGCTTGAGACCGCAATTTCAAACCATTCATCAGTTATTGAAACCTGAATTGGGTGGAAGATGGTACACAAATAGGAAGATGTCCCTGTGCAACAAATTACCCCTTGCACATACATTATGTATAGCAGTCTCTGCCGGAGCAGACAGCCATCCAAGGGACCACCACATCCCCCCAGTATGTCTTTCTGTATTGTGAATATTTGTTTTGTAAAAACACCCCTCCCTTTAAAGGAAGTAGATTGCTGAAAAAAACAAGCTCCACAACCAGGGAATGTGAAGGGAAGCAGATGGAGTTCTGTTGTTCTTCACATGCCTGCATCTTTGTGTTTGCAGCTGTTCCTAGAGGGTCACCTACTGTGTCCTAAATCAGTAATATTATTGAAGCAGGAGATTTTGCAGCCTCCTATGAATATTGTGAGTATATGGACTATTAGTTGAGGAGGATGTGAGGACTCACCATGTAAAAAAGTCACAATTCCATGCCAGGTCCAGTTACATCTCGATAATTTAAACCACAGAGCAACCTTTGGCAGCTGTAGCACAGAGCAGATAGGCTTAACTAAGGAGAAATGTGTGAAGCATTTATAAGTTAAAATGTAGAAAGCACAACGAAATAAAAATCCCATTCCAATTTATAAAAAACAGTAATTTATTAAAAAAAACAGTAATCTTTAGTGAACAAATGTCCCCAAAATGACAAAAAATGGATATAGGGAACTGGAGATATGATTTTTAGATTGCGCCTAAAAATGCAAAGCGCTGCTCAAGGTTATCTGATCGCTACTATCGGTTGGATACAGGGACCAGGTTGAAAGTTTACCTTCTGACTGACTTAGAAGATTTTCTGGAGCAAAGTCTTCGTCGACAGGCAGTCGGTGGGTCGGGTTGCAGGCAGGATCAAAAGGAGGGCTCAACAACGCCAGCCTGATGAAGTGCAGGTCCTCAGTGAGAGCCTCGTGGGAAACTTGGTGTGGACGTCGTCGATGGTAGGAAAGCTCTGAATGGGTGTGAGATGCCACATTTATGCCTGGCACTAGCTTGTGGTTGGGGAAACTCCCTGACCAATGGGGAAGGAGTTCCCAGAAGTTACCCTATCCACTTTTTACTTCACTTCCTGGGAGTATGGCCCGAATCAATCCCACAGTACATTGATCTGCCCAAATCCAACACAGCAGAACCTTTCATCTCCTGGACAGAGCTGAGGGCACCCCCTCCCCCCAGTTGTGTCTAGGAAAATGAGAAACCTCTTCTGCAAACCAGTTCTAAAACAGGTTTTCCTCCCACTGAGATTGGTGCCATCCGGGCTACCTGAACAATGGGTAGGGCAGGCCTAGGTTTGAGTTACATCTGCCGGTGAGGGAATGCCCCATTGAAACTTGTGCAGTTGGTGGGCACATACCCCAGGCCTTCCTGTCAGGAAGAGTTCATACCTCCTTCCATCCAAGGTCATTTTATTCTCTTTCCTAGCAGCCATTAATACCTTTTTGCACTGGTCTGACAGGTGACAGTTAGGAATTAACTCTAAAAAGGCTACTAGAGGCTTTAGACAGAAAAAGCTTTGTCTTTCTAAAGTCAATATTTCTGCAATAGTTAGACAAAATTCAACTTTAGCATTAAGTTGGTTTTTGTTTAACTATGAAAATGAGTGTTTGAAGTATTTTTCTAGCTAGTGACAATCTGATGTTAGCTCATTAAGTGTAATAAAGTAACTCAGTGTTTTATATGGCACAGCCAGCCTTGCTACAGTGAAAAGCGTGTTTGGGGCCTTCTTTATTGTAAGGTCGTGTAAAAACAATAGATACACATGTCCCACTTTTATGTAATATGCACCCTTCCTTAGGGCTTGTAAGGCCTACTTTAGGGGTGACTTACTACTATTTTAAAGGAAGATTTAGGCCTGTAAAAGGGTGATTTTAACATACCTAAATGGTGGTTTTAAAACTTTCTATCTAGGCTGCTGTGGCAGTTAGAGTCAGGTTTTACATGGTTACTTTAAGGGTGGCACAATAAGTGCTGCAATTCACAAGTTACATTTAACTTACAGGCCGTGGGTGCATAGGATACCATACACTAGAGACTTATATGTAAAGTAAAATGTGGCAATTAGTATTTTAATCAATTCAACAAGTTTTAGGGGCAGAACACATGCACTAAGGCATGGGTAGGGTCCCACTGCACAGAGTCCAAAATCTACCAGCATCAGTCCAAAAAATGGGTGTCATCATGCAAGAAGAGGCATTTGCTTACAAATATCAGTTTTGAGATGCAACATATTAGTTCTTAAGAAGCATCACAAATTCTGGCCAGCTCTCAATATGTTGTAGCTAAAGTTACTAAGGTTAGCCCTGGGCCAAAGACATACAAAGTGATGCATAATCCTTGCAAGTGTATTTACTTTCCACCACAAAGCTATTTTGCACTCAATAGGTGCAATTTTCTCAGCAAAAATAGCACTTTGTGTTGCTTTGTACCACGGTGCATCAAGGGGGACATTACTTGTGTGTAAATTGTGTGAATCATCGCAAGTACCCATAGTTTTTAATACAAAGCGCAAGCTCTTAAAATAGCCAGACAGAGCAATGTGTAAAAAAATAATTCCTCCTTTTTAGCAGTTACTAACAAGGAGAAATGTGTTAATTTCTCCAAACACTGAACACATTGCCCGTGTGTTGCACTGTACGCCACATAATAGTGGCATGTTTAAGAATTTGTCTGTTAGACAAAGCAACTCAGTCAGTAATGGATGCCTCTTAAAGGTTGTGTTGTGTTAAAATGTAAGTGTAATAAACATTTGTTTGAACAATGCACATAAGCACTTGGATCAAGTCTGTGTGCTCATCTTCTTATAATTAAAAGACATTCATAACCAACTGGGATATTTTTATCTAATGTTCATTTAGGACCGCAACCCCTCAACCACAGAGGTTTTAAATAGGCCACATCCCTGATTTCTTGACATAAGAAATTGTCTAGGCATAGGATATTTGAATGGAAGTGTATGCTTCCAGTACAAATTCTATACCAGACATCACTGTAAGAAAATGGGTATTAGTTGGGGAGGATGCGAGTGAGTCGTAACCAAGTGCTACGTTCAACAAATAAACCTGGGCTTAGCACCTGGTAGCGGTGGCACAGAGCAGCCAGGCCTACACTTAAGGAAAGTGTATAAAGTTTTTAGCAGTACCAAAAACAATTAAAAATTCAAAACACAACACAATAAAAATCCCACAACCAATGTCTAAAACTAGAGTAACATGCAATAAGGAAAATGACACTAAAATGACTAAAACCCTATAAGGGAAGCCAGTGATATAATTTCCTAAGGTTTTAGGACAAAAGGCGCCAAAAAAGTAAAGCACCAATCAGAACTCACGGCTCATGGTTTAAAGGGGCCTAGGCAGGATTTGAAGCAGACCACGATGGAGTGGAAGTTGAATGCACCAAGAGCATCATACCAGTCAACATTTTTACCTTCTGACCAGTCTTTTTTTGGAAGTTGAAATACTTCAGCTTAGCAAGGTTGAAGGCTGTATCTGGCCAAGTCCTCTTGAAGTTGGATAGCCATTGAACAAGGTCCCACTGAAGCTGATAGTTTGGGGGTAATAGAAATTTCACTCCTGCCAAAGTCCACTTATTGAGCAAATACTTTTCAGCGCTTTTCCTGGTAAAGATTTGTACCTTCGGAAGCAGTCATTTGTTTTGTAGCTCAAATTTGTCTAGCATCACAAGCCTAGAAGCTGTAACTGATGTAGACCTATTCAAGTCAGATACATTTTCTGCTAGGTCTAGCTGAAGCTACGGAGGTATTAGAAGTTCAAAAATATTTTAAGTCCAAACGTTTCGGATCTTATGGAGCAGCTCTTCTTGGTCACTTCTAAGGCTTCCAGTACCTCAGGGACAGCACTTAGGATTCATGACTCACTCCTGCAGAGGCCACAAGCAGGGCCCAGTCCATGTCAAGTTGGTACTGGTCAGCTGACCACTCCAGGGAATGGGCCTCTTGCAGTTTGTTGTGTCCATGTAGCTCCTCAGGAGTTCACCCAAATGGCCCTTGGGAACATGAGGACGCCCAGATATAAAAATATTCCTGTAGTCCAGGCTGGACATGAAGGCTGCTTGGACTACCATTTTCTAAGTGGAAAAGGGCAAAGTCCAAAGAAACTTTCTGAGGCATCGCAACAGCCAAAACAACAACCAGCCACTTTGTTGATCTGAGCTTCCATGGTCAGATCTGCATCCATCCTCACTCCAAGATTTTTTAGCATTTGCTTGGCTTGAGTGTTAGACATGACGGGGCAGATTTACAAGCCCTTGCGTCATTTTTGCACCGCCGTTGCATCACTTTTTGTGACGCAGCGACAGTGTAAAAATGCGGCCCATTTACAACAAGACGCATCTCGGGAGATGCGTCACATTGTAAAGCCCTGCGTCACATTATACCTGCGTCAGGTATAATGTATGCAGGATGGGCGTTTCCACTTAAAAATGCCTCGTAGAAGTGACGCAGTGAAATCTACAAGATTTCACTGCGCCACTTCTAGGACGCCACTGTGTCAAAACCTTACGCCTGCTTGAAGCAGGCGTAAGGAGTGACGCAGCACAATGATGACAGGCCTCCCCATGCATAGCTGGAGTTGTGTCGTGCTTGCGACACGACTCCAGCAATGCATGACTTTTGAGTTAACAGATGCGTCAGAATTTCTGACGCATCTGTCAATCCTTGCGCCATGGTGCGCCGTATTGTAAATACGGCGCATCCATGATGGCGCAAGGGTTTCTCAGGGTGGCGCAGAGAAAGTGACGCATCTCTACAGATGCGTCACTTTCTTGTAAATCTGCCCCGACATCCTTGACGTGCTTTTCCCCCAAACGTTTTGCCTTCACTCCTGTTTTGGTGAATTTGTTAATGTTGGCTTTAAGACTCTGTGCTAACCAGTGCTAAAGTGCTTGTGCTTTCTCCCTAAAACATGGTAAAATTGGCCTACACCTAATTGGCACAATTAATTTACTTGTAAGTCTTTATTAAATATATCCAGGACCTGTAAATTATATGATTCTAGCTATCCTGCGGCACTCATTGTGCCACCCATTAAAGCAGCCTTCTAAAACATGACTTAGGCCTGCCATTGCAGCCTGTAGTGTAGTTTAAAACTGCCATTTCGACCTAGCAAAATAAAACTTTTGCCAGGCCTAAACCTTCCTTTTTAATGCTTCTGGACACCACTAAGGTAGACTCTAACCACCCAGAGGACAGGGTGCATAGTTTTTAAAAAGTATGACATGTGGGGTTAAGTTTTACATATCCTGGCAGTGAAAAACTCCTAAAGTTGTTTTTTGCTGTTGTAAGGCCTGTCTCTACCATTGACTACTCTGGGTTACCTTATTATAAGTGATAACTTTGGATTGGGAGCAGATAGAGGTATGCTGTTTACACTCAAATGAATTGTAATTTAAAATCCTTTTTACTGGTAAGGTTGGATTTTAAGTCGCAATTCTGAAAATGCCACTTTTAGAAACTGCACATTTTCTAGTCCTGACCATTTATGCCTTCTGCCAGTGTTCTGGGTCACATGACTGTGAACGGCTCTGCTGTTGGGGTTTTGTATTGCTTCCAGACAGTAACACAAAGGGGGCTTAAATATAGATAGGATGGGCCACCCTGGCAGGATGACTGGAAGGGGCTGTACCCAGCCCCACCTACATTTCAAAGGGATTTGCCTCCTGCCCACACAAAAGAATCTGAAACCAGGCCTGCCTTGTCTTTTGTCACCCCAGACAGTTTGAAGTCTTGATAGTTGAAGGTGAATAACTTTCCAGATCCAGATGTGGGACTATGTATAAATATTGGACCTCCAGAGCTACTCAGAACAGTCCTGGACCTGTGGGAGTAACAGAAAAAGGACTGCCCTGCTGCTAGAGGACTGTCTTGCAGCTTGAGGACTGTCTTGCTGTCTGAGAAGGAAGACTGGACCTGCATACCTTCATCCCAGGCTAACCCTGAGTGACTACAAGGGTCAGTTGGCTGACCTACTGTGTGAGCTACAGAGCTGCAACAAGCTCTAAAGGCCTCTCTGCAACTTACCAGCTGATCTGCTGCAACTAGACCTGCCTGGACTCCTAACTGGGCCTGCCTGAGCCCTGCTAGCCTCTGCTGGATTGAGTCCCTGATCCCCAAGAGGTGCCTCCACAGGACTCCTGGCTGGCATCAGAGTGTACTCCTCTGGTCTATGTGCTACAGGGACCGCCAGTGATGAACGGCAACACAAGAGTTGCCATTCATGCTACCTCCAGCATAAAGCTACAGCAATGACAGTCTGTGACACATGACCAGATCATCGCACTACAGCTACAACCATCTGTGATGCTCTTACCTGCTCCTCATAGCCCCCTTACCTGGACTCAGAAGGCAACTGTTCAGCAGGACCTGTGCCCCATCGCAGTTGGCCTGAACGTGTAACTTTTCACCGGTCTAGCGTGACCAGATGACCATGAGTGGCAATTTGTGCTTTTAGGCGATATTTTCACTAAAAACATTGAAACTGCATATCTCCGGTTCTAGTAATTGCATTTTTGTTGTTCTAGTATCTATTTAATGAATTACAATGTACTTTATTTTTCTGAATTGGTGTGGGATTTGTCTTGTGTTGTGATTTCACTTTATTACTGTTTGTGTGTTACATAAATACTTTACAGTTTGCCTCTAAGTTAAGCCTGACCACTTTATGCCAAGCTGAGGATTAAGCATAGGTTAATTTAGTGACTTTGTGGTTCACCTTGACAAGGATTGGGGTTGCTGGCTTCATGGGGCTTCCACCTCCCTCAACTAATAACCCAATTATTTACACTGAGGAAAATGGCCAAGATCCTCAGCAGAGGCCTGAGAAAAACAGTTTCTTATAGTATCAGCTACAGCCATTTACATTGAAAATAGCCTTTGAGAGATAGTCATTATAGGAACATGCCAATATAAAATATTCTGCTTTTAAATACTAGACACTTATCTCATGGGCTGCAATGGCCTACTTAGGGGTGATCTATTTATTAGGTATAAGTACAGCTCATTCCTGGCATAAAAAGGCTTATTTGGATTGGTTTGCCTGTGGGTTTAAAAGTTGCAGTAGTCAGGCTACACGTGTAAGTCCGAAGCCATGTTTTTCCTTGCTAGACTAATTGTTGGCGCAATAGGTGTTGATGTCCACAGGTGACATATAACTTTCCATTCCATCGTTGTATTTAGGGGTCAGAGCACATACACCACGGACTGGATACCGCCGCGGCCCGTGCAGGTAAGAGCGGAGGGGTGGTGGGGCTGGGTGGGGGAGGATTTCGACAGACGAAGACAAGGGAAAATTATTTATTTATTTATTTTTCCTTGTGGTCGTCTGTAGAATCCCCCCCAACTTAGCCCCACTGCCCCACCGCTCTTACCTGCACGGGCCACTCCTGACTGGACAGCAGAACCCCAGTTTGCAAAGCTCAAAAACCACTCAGCAAAAAATAGGGGTGATCATGTACAAAAAAGGGATTTTTTCACCATTACACACACAACTCTGCACTATGGTTGCGTGGCAGCCTTTTTGTCTGCCACTGCAGGGGTGGTGAGCAGCAGCAGGTCATCTTTTAATAAATATGGCTCTGCGCTGCCCCCTCACCATTGCACAAGCTGGTGCAGCAACTATGGGTTGCTGAGCTGCTTTACACTAAAAAACAACAAATGTGCCCCTTGGTATGTGATTTTTACCCACTGTGTAAATGCCCTGTAGAGTAGTGTATTAGACCTTCAGAGTCTAGAATTCAGACAAAAACATGTTGTGAAGTTTTTTAATTGTACTTTGGCAGACTTTTAGAAGCCAAGATAAAAATAGACATGCTGAAGACAATGTTAGATACTCAATAAACATTAAACCAACCGCTTGTACCTTCACTGGAAAATGTTTATATTTAGCGTGTTCATCTTTTTAGAATGCAGGAACAGATGTTTGTACCTTCAGCTTTTAAAGTGACCTTTTCCTGTAATGATGTGGAAGAAACAGGGCCACTGTGTTCATCTTCGTACTGGCAAATGTAATCACTTGGAAATTGATTTTTCTCCTCCAATGTTTGTGCATTCGACAGGGTATTACAGGCCTCTCTTGCACCCACAAAGAGCTTCAGTCTGCACAATTAAGGAAATGATCTTGCCAAGAAGAAAGACTAGCAAATCTTGCACAGGTTCCAGTTCATTGCAAACATCCATTGGCAAGCGCGCACAAGCATCCACTGACAAAATGTCATTTTGATTAAACATTAATTTCACATCAGCAAATCTAGCAATTAAACTTCAGTGCTGTCTAAACATAGCAGGCAGTTTTTGGTAAAGTTAACGAAAGGGTGCTTTTACTGTGGCAGAATCTGAAATGTGCTGTTTTTTCAAATGCAGACTATGGTGAGCCCCTTAATTATTTATATATTTATATTTTTTTAGACACTGGTAATAGGTGAGGATTGATTGCGCGTATAATAGATATTTTCTTAACTATATTCTTAGGGGCAAACATCTCGTGTGTGTTGAATGCTGTCCAGCTGCTGAGAATTAACAGAGAACGTTTGATTGCCCTGAAAAAGTAGACACTTTTTCACGTTTTCTAAATAGTAATCAGCACAGAGGAAGGCTTTCCTCTAGTGTGAGGGCATAGCATTTTTTTCAAAAGGAAATGTGGTGAACATCAGCAAATTCATCCATCCATTTTTAGAAGCTATGGCCATTCTGAAGAGATTGCGTGCTTTCCATCAGAAGCATGAATGTTTGAAAAGGTACAACATATATTAATCCAGTCCATGTGGTCACATTTGTGCAGAAACGTTGAAAGGTGTGAGATGGAAGGAAAAAAAAAAAGAAATCTCCATAAGACGTATTCTGCACCTATGAAAAGTTAAAGGCATTTAAAGGAAGTTTTCAGAAAGAACAACTAAATGATTTTACCAATTTATCTTAACTCTGCTCCTTCTGTCAGAAATTAGCATCAACCCAATTCTGAGGACTGTATAGATGGTAGAGCAAGGGTCTCCAACGTTTTTTGTAAAAAGAGCCACGTATGTTCTAATAAAATCATTGCAAGCTACTATTATTAGTGTTGTAAAATATGACCACATCAGACAAGATTATATAATTTGCCACCATATGCAAGATTACCAGCAGAGATCACCTCAGTGGGGGGGCGTGGCTTGCGCGCCAAACAAGATGGCTGCATAGCTGAAGAGCTCTGTCTTGCCGTTCCCATAAGGATCTTCATTCAGGAGCAAAGTCCTTATTTCACCCGAAATGGGCGCCGAATTCCATACCTACATATCGCGGTGAGCTTATAAACAGCTTTTTATGCCGTTTACAACGTTTCCACAATATTTTTGAAGGCGCGATTCGGCCCGCGATTTGACGGCCGCCATTTTGTCTATCCCCTAACAAGCGTACCGTGCCTCACAATGTTTCCCTCTGCCTTGGCTCCTGCTCCTTAAGTTATCCTCGGAGCTTTTTCATTTCTGTGTGCACAAGGACTTGTTTTGGAGGCGATGTTGCTGTTCCTTTGGCTTTCCTGACTTGTATTCAAGCCGTTTTTTTCATTTTTTTTAGCACAGCCGCCATTTTATAACCTTCTTGTTTTTCTCTATGAGGTGAATACCTAACTTTCATCTTACTGTTTTATCTGACTTCTGCTCTCATATCACCTACCCTTGAAGGAGATTTTCTAACTTTTGAAGGTTGCAGCTAGTGTTAAATCTCATTCTGTTTGTCATCTTTGGATTTGATATTTTTGGTCTCAGGAGTTTAGTGTCAATCACTGAATTCCACAGTACTTTTTTATGGGAAGGCTGAAGAATCTTAAGCTTACTGCCTCTACTAAAATTACTGCGTGTTCAGCTTCAGACTCTATTTCTAACTGTACTGAAATGGAAGACCTCCCCTCTCAGAAACCTGATAACTCTTCAGGCACCATACCAAAAACGCAGTTCTTAAGTAAAGTACCCGCAATCTCTACCAAAAGACCTAAAAAGGACCCTCCTTCTCCAGGAAAATCCACCCCGTCAGCCATGGATATTGTTCTTGACGAGATCCGAGCTCTGAAACCCTTCATAGAGGAAACTAATTAAACTCTACAATTTTTGAATGATAAATGGTCTTCTTTGGACTCATGAGTGCTCATTGTGGAGCAGCGAACGGAGTCTCTCCAATCTTTTTGCTCTCGCATTTCATCCTTGGAGTCTGAAGTATCTCTCCTCAAAAAACAGGCGGAGGATTTGGAAAACAGAAATCGCAGGAACAATCTTAGACTCTATGGGCTTCCCGAAAATATTGAAGGCTCCAATCCAACCACAAGACTGGCCCAGCCTACCTCAACAGACGACTCCTCTTCTACGTCCCCAACCGCCAACTCCGCTCCGCCGACCTCTCCCTCGCCACCATCCCTCGCATTCGAAGAACTACCACCGGCGGCAGATCCTTCTCCCACCTCGCCGCCAAGACCTGGAACACCCTTCCACTAAGCCTACGACAGACCCAAGACCTGCTGACCTTCAGGAGGCTACTCAAGACCTGGTTGTTCGACCAGTAGCAGCAACCCCCCCCCTTTTTTTCTCCCCAGCGCCTTGAGACCCTCGCGGGTAAGTAGCGCGCTTTACAAATTCTGTGATTGATTGATTGATTGAACCACCTTTTTTCAATCTTTCTTGCCAAAACTCCTGGACTTCCCTGCTACTCCGTCTCTCAACATCCAAAGAGCTCACAGACTTGGACCGAAAATTTCTGTGAAACCTCGTGGCGTCATCATACTTTTTCTACAATACACTGACATTCTTCAAGTCCTATCAGCTGTCAAGACCAAAAAACAAATTTTTTGGGAAGGTCATCGTCTGTTCTTTTCTCAAGATGAAGCTAAAATTACAGCAGACCGTCGGAAAAAGTTTCGTCCTCAACTACGTATAATCAACGCCAAATTTGGACTTCTTCATCCTTGTCTCTTCAAGGTTACATATAAAGACAAGACTACAACATTTGATGATCCTGCGGCGCTACAAGAGTTCCTTCGTCTTCATGGAGCTGATACCATGGATACTTCGAAACCTGCATGATTGTCATTTATGCCTCGTGTCATGTAATTGTTTTCTTGCCCAAGTACTCAGTGAATGTTGTTGTGCTTATATCTTCGTAATGCCTACGTAATGTTGTCTCTCTTTTTTTAATTCCATATACCTTTCTTTATTTCTCTCTTTATGGTCACTTCTTCTTACTTCTCCTACTATTTTCCTTTATTTCACTTACAGGTGTTTTACTTCTACAATTTTGTTATCTTATGAACCTCCTGTTACGTTGAAGTCTTTGATTGTGGTCCTTCGGGATTCGGTGGAGCTTTGATGCTGTCGTCGTCATCTTTTGGTGTATTCATTCCCCATTCGTTTGTATTTGTAGGTATGTTTTTCACTCGTCTTTGTTTGACTTGTACTGTCTCTTTGTTCTTTATCTTCTCCCTTCTCCCTTTTTGTTTTTTTCTACTCACCTTCCTTGATTTTCTTTCTTTCTCTTTTTACTTTTCTTATGTATCTTTTTCATCTCCCATTTTTTTTCTCTAAAATAAGTGCCCTTTCTTTTTTTGTATCTTTCATACTTGTAAATCTTCTTTGCTAATGCAACTGCTTTTCTTCCTTCATTTTGTCTTCTTCTACATATTCCAAGTAAATTTAGCTTTGTTTCCTGTAAGCATACTGTTTGTTCATACTTTTCTTATTAAAATAAATTTCGGGTTACTACCTGGAATATTAAAGGATTAAATAATCCTATTAAAAGGCAATGGGTGTTATCTCACCTGGCAAAGTTAAAAACTGACATTGCTTTACTTCAAGAATCTCACATTTCTGAAAATGAAGTTTCCAAGCTGAAAAGATGCTGGGTGGGACATGTGTTTCATGTTCCTGCCCTAGGTAAGAAAAATGGTGTTTTGGTTTTATGTCACAAGAAATTAAATGTTTCTGTTGTTCACCAGGAAGCTGATGTTGAAGGTCGTTGGGTTATTGTTAAGCTGCTTATAGATAAGATTCCTTTAGTTATTTTTAATGTATATGGACCTACTTCAACTGATAAAATCTTTTGGAATAATATATCTGATAAATTACTTACATATGATGATGATTACATTATATTTGGTGGTGATTTCAATCAAATTCTCGATCCCATCCTCGATAGACATTCCAATGTTAAGTTCACCCCTTCTAAAATGCAAGTTCAATTTGCCTCCACAGTGCAGCGTAAAGCGTTAGTTGATATTTGGAGACTTTGCCATCCCGAACTCAGAGAGTATATTTTCTATTCGGCTGCCCATCACTCTCAATCCCGTATTGATTACCTTTTCTTAAGCAAATCCCTGTCCCAACATGTCATTCAATCTGAAATCGGTTCAATCCTCATATCAGACCACGCTCCCGTTTTTGTCGATATTGACCTGATCCCCTTTTCCCCCCACCCTGGAAGATGGCGTTTTAACAACTCCCTATTACTTGACCCTAACTTTTGCAAGAAGTTTAACTCCTTTGCCTCTGAATTTTTCTCCATTAACAATACTCCTGATTCTCCTTTTGTGATGGTATGGGATTCCTTTAAAGCAGCTGCCAGAGGTTTTATTATAAATTTTGTATCACAAAAGAAAAAATCTTTAGAAGCCCAGTCCTCTCAGTTACTTAATAAAATTAAGCAATTGGAATACACTTATTATCATTCTAATAATGAGTCTGCTTTGAAAAATCTCCTGGACGCTAAAATTACGTTTAATAAATTATCCACTGATGCAGCTTCCAACTATCTACTGAAAAGCAGTTCTCGCTATTACAGTGGCCCAAAAAAAATGGGTAAACTATTGGCTAACTATTTAAAAGTGAAAAAAGAAAGAACAAAAATAGAATCTTTGCTAGGCTCTGCTGGCTCTCCTATTTATAAAGATAAAGATATCTTAAATGAATTTGTTTCCTTCTACAAAAATCTTTATACTCCTGAATCTCTACCAGACAAGTCCGACCTTCTTTCCTATTTTCGATCCATTCCCTCTCCTTCATCTAACCACATTGATTTCGAACCTTTGGGAGCCGATATTTCCTTGGCAGATATATCTCAAACTGTTTCAGTATTACAACGTGGAAAGGCGCCTGGTCCAGATGGCTTCACCATTGAATTCTACTCTCACTTTGCAAACATTCTTTTCCCTAATCTTTTACTTTTGTTCCAATCCTTCGGAGATAATGACTCTTCTAGTGGTACGTTTCAAGAAGCACTGATCTGCTTAATTCCCAAAGATGATAAAGATCACTCTCTCTGCAAGAACTATCGGCCTATATCATCAGTTAACACAGATTATAAGATTTTTGCGAAGATTTTGGTGCTCCGTATTGATCCTATTTTGCCTGATCTCATTGGTCCTGAACCAGCAGGGTTTGTTAAAGGACGACTCGCATCTGACAATTCTCGAGTCTTCTTTAATATTTTAAGCAAAGCCTCTTCCCTGGACCATCCTATTGCAGCGATTACCCTGGATGCCGAAAAAGCATTTGATAGGATTGGTTGGGACTTTATGTTTCAAGCTCTGAAATGGGCTGGTTTTCCTTCTAAACTAATAGCTTTAATTTCTTTATTATACTCAGATCCCCGGGCTTCTATATTTGCTAACGGTACGACTTCCAATTACTTTTCACTACGTAGGGGGGTGAGGCAAGGATGCCCTTTATCTCCATTATTATTTGTCATAGCCCTAGAACCTTTTTTCTAACAAACAGAGGGGCATATTAGCAAGAACCTCGTTAAAATTATCGCCTTTTTAGCGGCAGGAAACTGCCGCTAAAACGGCGATAATGGGCTTGCTAATATGCGTTATAGAATTCCAATAGAAGCCCAGGTTAGATGTCCTGCACATCTAACCTGGGCTTCTATTGGAATTCTATAACGCATAATAGCAAGTCCATTATCGCCGTTTTAGCGGCAGTTTCCTGCCGCTAAAACGGCGATAATTTTAACGAGGTTCTTGCTAATATGCCCCAGAGTCTCGGTGGCAGGGTATACACTGCCGCACCACTACTGGTATTATCTGACAAATTATAATAATAGGGGAACCCTATTGAGGTTTCCTATACAGTCTCTCACAAATTGCCCACCTCTTAAGACCAGCCACTGTTAATGGTCTTGAATACAACATATATAAACAAAAATAAGAGAGGCACATGTACAGAGACAATTACACAACAATCCTTGGATTTAGTCCACAACACACAGAAGAGTGACGATAACAGGAACAAGTTTTGACTTGATGTGATAGATCTTTTATTCGTGATTATGTGCAACACAGCCACATCTTGTGATAATACATATTTACAACATATAAAAAAACAAGAAAAATATACACATCTGATTAAAACATATTTATCTCAAATCAAAACAAGACAAATAGTATCTCCAAACATATAAAAGATATCTTATATACAATATATTAAGACTTTTCATTTATGGACACATTGATGCTACACCATCTTAAATCAAGAAATGGCAAGAGAAAAGGCCTGAAAAAACAGGCAACAGCCATTAGTCCTAGGGAGAAAGAAACACAACGAACACAAAAAAGGAAAAAGGAAGAGGATGAAAGACAAAGGAAGTAGAAGGGCAAGAAGAGAAAATGAAGAAATAAACGAGATAAAGTAAGAGCATAGCAATCACAGGAGAACAGAACTCGACAATGCGTCAAAAATGAAAACATAAAAACATGATAATAATGGGCAAGTACTACTGACATTGTAGAAGGGCAGGAACTATAATATAAGGCAATGACTCTACCGTACTCGTGCTCTATTTAACCCACTCAGCTCATCTATTCATAATGAGCTAGAGTACCAGCAAAACAAAGGAAATACATACAGTTCCATAGTATGTCGCAAAAAAAAGGCCACACCTAGGTTGACTGCAAAAGAACCCATTCAGGGAAATAAGGAAATCCAATCTACTAGCACTTAATACCCACCAAAAAGTGATCCAAACGAGCAAGGATATTGCGCAATGTACGCCCAGGTTGGTAGATGAAACTTTGTGCAGGGTCCTAGCATAAATCTACAAAATTTAAACAGCAAAAAACAGAACTGTTATGATCCTGCCATACGAAAGTTGGAAAACGTGTACCACTTTTTGCACCCGTGCACCGAATTCAAAAATAAAAACAAACAAGAATGAAAGAGTTATAGCGAGGGTTAAACACCAGAAAGAAACCGATCAACACACGGAAGTGTAGACGAATAGACATAGGACCAAATGAATGCAACACTTACAGCACTGCTTGGATCCAATAGAGCGATCCAGGCACATGAGCTTCATATAGCGCATCCCGTCCAAAACTGACAAGACATGCCATAATGCAAACCCATTGGTGCAATAAAAAAGAGGAAGAAAACTCACCCTTGCGAGCAAGGTGGAAACCCCATTCAAGGCCGTGTACTGCAAACAAAAACACACCCAATGTGCAAAATAAAAAAAACGACAAACCCAGCATACCTTGAATGTGTATACAGTGCTGACCACGCCAGCAATCACAACTAAAGAAATATTTCATAGCTAACAGTAGAGGTTCACGAGTGTTAGCATCGCGAACCAAAGCGCATGTGTCGCGCTATCCCGCCAAACTGAAAATTGAAACACATACGTGAACAGTATTAAGGCATCGGTCTATGTAGTAAATGAAACGTAATACCCGCAGGCCCAGCAGTACACTCACTTGTCTACGGCCGACGAGCGTACTCCTTCCACATCTGTTTCCAAAAGACCCGCCATTTCATTTGAATGCAAAAGACACACAATTCATTTGAATGAGCATTAAGTAACCAACCCGACGTGACGTAAGCAAAAAGTCAAACGTATCATCAGGTGCAGTATTCAAAGCAATCCTGACTTGAACCAGAGCGCAAACCGAGACCTCCATCTTTGTAGTAGAATCATGGTCATTTCGCGCATCCAATAAAGGACGTCGAAAACGCGTATCGCACAAGATCACAGCCATAAATAGCAGAGACGTCAGTAAAGAAAAAGCAAAGTAAAATTAGAACAACCCGAAAAATAATGTATTATTTAAATTACAAAATTGTAACCAGCTTACAAAAACGAAAGTTATATAGATGGAGTCTCGAACCGCTTATGTCCATATTCAAACCGCGGTTTTCTAGTAAGCTACTCAAGCCCCGAGTACCAGGACTGGTTCAACATATATCGAAACAAAAAAGCCACGCAGATCATAGATGCAGGCTAATTAAAAATAAATCAAAAATTATGCAATGCTCTCCAAATGGACTGAATTAACAAACCAATGATTCACACAGGTGGTTGTAGCAACACAAGTTATTTAAAACTACAGCGGGATTAAAATATTACAATTCCAAGCTTCGCGTCGTCCATCAATCTGGTTTTATAGGACTACAGAGAAATTAAAATATTACATTTCCAAACTGCACATCTTCCATCAATCTGATGTAAACTATGCAAACCTCCACCCCAAAAAGAAACATGTGGAGTATATTAAGACTGTCGCAAAACGCCATCTCTATGGAAGTCGCACTCCAGGAATGGAAATGGTGTCTCTTTAATTCAGATGCGCCAACTGACAGGCATGAGAACCAAACGCTTCATTGGGTCATAATATCGTTCAAATTTTTTTTTATTTACATCAAGTTAACTATTTATAGCACACGCTACTCTATTGTCAGAGGATTAAACTACGTGGAGCCAACTACAATAACCAAAAATCACAGTAGAGGCGAATAAAGACTATGAAAAAGCTAGATGAGCATAAGATCAGAGCTATGGGAACGCCTTCTGATTCTCACCATTTTTTGATGTTACACAAAACACAAATGCACATATTGCTGTTTATGTCTAGCATTATTAGGCCATAATAGAAATAGTCAGATATCACAAATCATCATCTTCCACAGTTTGATATTAAAGAACAAATTCACATGAATACCATTATACCGAGTTGAAAACAGTTATAGAAAATAGTGCAGTTCCGTATCCAAGTTAAGTCCCTGAGTCGTAGATCTCAACCTACAGATCCATTTTGCTTCTAGTTGGCGTAGGAGCAATTCCCTATCTCCTCCCCTCTGCATATTAGGTAAGAGGTCAATAGCATGAAACCTAAAGTTAGACCTATTATTGATTGAGGTGCACGCATGGGACACCAGTGCATACGAAGAGTCTCCGTTTAGGCACGCTCTTCTATGTTTTTGAATGCGTGTAGAACCTTTTCTAACTAAAATTAGACAAGATGATTGTTTCAATTTGGCCCTCGTCAAGTTAAGATGTCAGTTTATGCTGATGATATTCTTTTATACTGCTCTAATCCTGAAACCTCTCTCACTCCTTTTCTTCAGCAGGTATCCTTGTTTTCTAAACTCTCAGGTTATCGCCTGAACGTTGATAAATGCGAAATTTTGCCTTTAAATTTTCTTTGTCAAAAACATCTCTTTGAGTCCTCTGGTTTTACCTGGCAGCCGATTAAAATAAAATATCTGGGTTTATGGTTTGCACCTTTATTATCTGACACACTAAAATTAAACTTTGATTATATCATTAAAAAATTAAACGATACTATTAGTCGTTGACATCCCCTTTTCCTCTCCTCGTGGGGTCGGTTAGATTCTATTAAGATGATGCTTTCTCCTCTTGTATTATATATTATTTCTATGATTCCTATTCATATCCCTCAATATTATTTCAAGAAAATTGATTCCGCTTTGATAAAATTCTTATGGAAAGGTAAATCTTCACGCATAGCCTTATCCTCTCTCAAGAAAGATAGGCCTAGTGGAGACCTTAAGTTCCCTGATTTTAAGACTTATCATTCTGCTTTCTCACTAAAACAAGCTGCTAAGTGGGTCTCTACAGATCTTCCTTTACATCCTCCTCTCTGGTTACAATTGGAAAAATTCCTTATTGCTCCTTTTGACTTTCAAGAGATCTTAGCTTTTTCTGCCAATATTGCTTCTTTACGTTCCCCGGTCATTTCTCATTCACGTAAACTCTTATTTCCTCTATTAATTTCAACATATCCCTCTACTAATTCCCTTCATAAACAACCTATCTGGCATAATAAATTAGTACGGATTCGTAATTGTACTATATACTGGAAAACATGGCATTCTAGAGGCTTACGCTGGATTTCTCAGCTTATATCTGATGACCAACCCCTTACTTTCTCTGATCTTCAGTCTAAATTTTCTTTACCATCATCCTCCAGATCGCAATATAATCTTCTCCTTCCTTCTCTAACTCAGTTTCTTCAGACTCTACCAGCGTCTACTGATCTCCCTATAGCCTATGAATCATTACTCTCAATTCTAGATAGTTCTCCTTTAGCATCTTATATTTACAAATCTTTACTATTCTCCTCAGAAAGTCAAAAATCAAAAACTGAGAGGGTATGGGAAAAGGATCTTTCACAAGAGTGGTCAATTGTTACATGGGATAAAATTTGGTCTAAACTCCATAAGACCTCTTGGGCTGCCAATACCACACAAACCCTTTTTTTCACCTACCACTGAATATTATTCTCCCCAATGTTCTTAGTTTCTTTTTCATCGGACTCATCCCCTACTTGTTGGTCCTGTCCCTGTCCCACTGCAGATTTAAAACATATGTTATTTGAATGCCCCTCAATTTTTCAATTCTGGCAATTAGTCTGCTCCCAAATTAAAATAATTTTTAAGGTCCAAACCACTTTTTCTCTCACAAATATTTTTTGGGGTACCCTGTCTCCCCAATGGCCTCAAACACTGCTGAGTTATAAACTTTTAGACTTACTATTAGCTATTGCCTTCCATTTAATAACTTCAAATTGGAAACAAGCAGACAAGGTCACCTTCAAAGCCTGGTGGAATGCTGTCTGTTTTCATCATCGACTAGATACTAACTATGTCTCTCCCATATCCCTAGCAATCAAAAGAGATCTTTTATGGCTTCCCTTAACAACTTATTTATCTCAAACTGCTTCTTCCTTTGCCGCCTCCAAAAATGTAGCAGATGATGTACAGAAACCACCTTAACTTTCTCCCTTCGCCTTTTCTCGTATGGTTGCTTAATTGATTCTTTATTACCAAATGTTTATCACAATATTTCTCAAAATGTTCATTCATTGTTATGCTTACAGTGTCACACTATTTGTACAAAATGCATGATGTTTTCCATTGTTCTATATTAATTACATTTACTTCCTTCCCCTTAGTCCCCCTTTCTTTTTTTTTGTGTGTTTTTCTACAGTGTATCTCTTCCTTTTGTATGCAGCTAAATAGTTTGACCCCTATATCTTCTTTTTCACTTTACTTATTCACTTTTATTGTCAAATAGTATTGTTTATATACATTTTATTGCTGTTTATTTCTTGTGTTATCTCTCAATAAATTCAAACTTAAAAAAAAAAAGAGATCACCTCAGTGCATCAGACAGGGTTGCCAGCAGTAATTTTAAAAAGGCTCTGTCTGATTGGAATGCTTCTACTTAGGAAATACATGCCAGTCTCAGTGCACGGCCCTGGGCACAAAAGTAATAATATCATTAATAAGTCTCCCACATGATTTCTCACTCAAAAATCAGCTTTAAATATATTTTGGAAATACAGCCCCTTTTCTCCAAACATAAGCTTATGAGTTTTAAAAATGTACATATTTTTGTCTTGAATAGTCTATTTTGGCACACATAGGGGTCGATTCCGATTCGGGCCGGAAAAAGCACCGACCGACTCGGATCCGGAAAAAATACCGACCGACACGTACCAGTGGCGCCCGACACGCCAAGTACGATGCAAGCCGCGATAAATCCGACCGACACGTCAGGAAACCAAGCCGACCGACCGACCCGCTCGGAAAATAGCAATCCGGCCGGAAAAACACGCGAATCCAACCGACCGACACGCACCCGGAACAAATCCGACCGAATCGTACCCGCCAACTCCAACCTGCAAAGTACGATGCAAGGCGCGAAAAACACGACCGAGTCGGACGGAGGACAAGCCGTACGACCGACACGCATACAAAACCGAGCCGAAGCAACACAATACACCGCGACCGACGCGTACGCAGCATACAAAACTGCACAAACACAGCGTGAACGAAACGGAAAACACCGTACGAGACCAATGCAGGGTCCGACTCGGTCACAAGAACGTTTCCAACATACACAAACAGCACAAAGGAAAAATCAACCAAAAAAAGGCCAAACAAGCAATTACCAAGCCAATAAATACTGGGGGGGTGGGGACAGAGAACAAAGACACACCAACAACTCCACCTATATAAAGGACACAAATCACTACCATGAGCCTTTGCAAATGCCATTCCACTGCCAGCACCCAAGAGAAAGCAACCACACACCCACAGCTCATCCCTCACACAAGCCACACACCAGCAGCACACCAACAAATACCTACCTCACATACACCCAGCACAACACACACCCACACACCCTCACCTGCACACCAACACACACAGCACCCACTATCACCACCCATCACCATGCCCCCCAAGAAGAATCCCAAGTTCCTAGATAGTGAATTGGAAGTCATGGTAGACGAGATCCTCAGGGTGGAGCCACAGCTGTTTGGCACTCTGGTCCAACAGACCCCCATGTCGCAGAAAACCAAGATGTGGGAGAGGATCATCAACAGGGTGAACGCCCAATCACCATGTCGGCGCACAAAGACCGACATCCAGAACAGGTGGTATGACGTGCGCAGGAGGGTCCGGGAGCTGCTCAAGAAAGACTACCACCTGAGCCAATACACCGGCAGTGGCCCTCCTGCCAAGCCAGTATACCTCAGGCCCTGGGAGGAGAAGGTGCGGGCCATCCTTCCGCCAGTGAGCGTATATGGACTAGAGGACATCCCAGAGCCTGGTGAGTACACAACAAATGTACACAATAAACTGCCACAAAACACACACATCACTGTCAAGGGGAGAGTCAAACCATGCACTCATAGCAATTACACAGCAACTAGAACAGAATCATCCCAAAATGTGTATGTCAGTCAGATAAACACAACACATGCCATCAAAAAAGTCACATCCAACTGTGCCAACACATGTACAAACACAACCACAACTACAGCTAGGCAGTGGCACAAATAGAACTAACACACACATCCACACATGTAGCCACCACAACAACACCAACACACAGTGAAGACCACTCAAAGGAAGGAATTCTGTGTATGCTGGCCAAGTCAGTGTAGCCAATAGCATCATGGGAGTCGCACTCACACATATTGCCCCCCCCCACAACTGTCCCATCAACACCACCCTGAACCATGCTCACATCACAGGGAGTGGAGAAGGACTCACAAGATGGCTGACACTGGCTACTGCTGTGGGGAGCACAAGGCTCTGCTGCCAACTGTGCACCAACAAACAGCAGGACACCACTGACTGACATCCTGAGAGACAACTTACACTCCCTGCAATGCAAGCACGTTCCATGGTGGGATATCTGGCTGGCTGGCTGGGTGGGAAGGGGGACTTGCAGCACTGACCATAGTCACCAGCACCTCCCCTCACACCCCCCCCCAACACAAACTCCACAGTACCCACCTGGTAGAATGCAATGCCCTCCATCCTAACACAAGATCCCACAAAGCACCACCACCCTGGGTTATGTTGTGTGAAGCACAGGGACACTCTTGGGACTCTTAGCCAAACAACTGCCAGGACAACACTCCCAGCCATCCTGTCAGCACAGCCAGCCCACCCCACAGGGAAGCAGAGTCAAAAGGAAGGAAGCATGGGCATGCTGGGAAGGGGGTGGAGGCAATAGCATGATGGGAGTCGTAGTCACAGACATTGCTCAGCCTCACAACTGGCCCATCAACACCACCCTGAACCATGCTCACATCACAGGGAGTGGAGAAGGACTCACAAGATGGCTGACACTGGCTACTGCTGTGGGGAGCACAAGGCCCTGCTGCCAACTGTGCACCAACAAACAGCAGGACACCACTGACTGACATCCTGAGAGACAACTTACACTCCCTGCAATGCAAGCACGTTCCATGGTGGGATATCCGGCTGGCTGGGTGGGAAGGGGGACTTGCAGCACTGACCATAGTCACCAGCACCTCCCCTCACACCCCCCCAACACAAACTCCACAGTACCCACCTGGTAGAATGCAATGCCCTCCATCCTAACACAAGATCCCACAAAGCACCACCACCCTGGGTTATGTTGTGTGAAGCACAGGGACACTCTTGGGACTCTTAGCCAAACAACTGCCAGGACAACACTCCCAGCCATCCTGTCAGCACAGCCAGCCCACCCCACAGGGAAGCAGAGTCAAAAGGAAGGAAGCATGGGCATGCTGGGAAGGGGGTGGAGGCAATAGCATGATGGGAGTCGTAGTCACAGACATTGCTCAGCCTCACAACTGGCCCATCAACACCACCCTGAACCATGCTCACATCACAGGGAGTGGAGAAGGACTCACAAGATGGCTGACACTGGCTACTGCTGCGGGGAGCACAAGGCCCTGCTGCCAACTGTGCACCAACAAACAGCAGGACACCTCTGACTGACATCCTGAGAGACAACTTACACTCCCTGCAATGCAAGCACGTTCCATGGTGGGATAACTGACTGGGTGGGTGGGTGGGTGGGAAGGAGGTCTGGCTGTCAACCAAACACAATCAATGCAGACCATGTTCACACCCCAGAGAATACATAGAAATGCCCAAATAATGCAGGACAATGTGCCACACCAATATCAACCCCTGACTGTGACGACTTAGGACAATACAATGTACAGGCCCGCACCCCGAGGCACAGTCACAACTGTCAGGTGTGTCAACCACTGATGCCTGCAGAAACATGACATACATTGTTTGTGTCTCCCAAAAACAGGTGATGATAGGGACACAGCAGCAGACGCTGAGGAGTCCCAGTCCCAGGCTCAAGAGGATGCCGAGCTCACTGGCGTCGTACAGCCTCTGTCCTCCTCGGACGATGAAGAACAACCTGGCACATCCGGTGCAAGTCAACATGCTGCACCAGCAGGACCACCAGCTGCAGCACCAGCAGGTCCACCAGCTGCACCCCCTGCACCCACCCCTCCAACGACTGTCACCACGAATACCATCCCTGCCGACATGGACAGAATAAGGAACAACACCAGCGCAGTGACCCTGGACCAACCTGGGGCCATGGACACCACCACCACCACCAACCCCCAAGGTGGACCAGGGTTATCTGTGCGTGCAACTGCACACACTGCACATGTCAGCAGGGGTGGTGGGAGGGGTGGGAGACAGAGGTCGCTGCTTGCAGACGTTGCTGGTGTGCATGAAGACCCACAACTGGTACGCATAGCTGATGCGTACCAGTCCAGCACCGGAGAGCTCAGCCAGGTAGTGGGGCTCCTCAGAGACATCAAACAGCAGCAGGCTGCCCATCATGCCCGCTTGGACTCCCACATGTCCCATGTGGAGTCACACATGTCACGTGTGGACTCCCACATGTCACGTGTGGACTCCCACATGACCCGCGTGGAGTCCAAGTGGGATGTACTACATGAGATGACGGCGGTGCACAGGGACATTTTACAATGCCTCCGCCAGATGAACAGCAACCAGTCCACACCTCCCTGTGTGCCAACAACATCTGGTACCGAACAAACTGCAACTGCCACAGGGAGGGAGGAGGACTCTGGCGGAGAGTCCCCTGCACCGCAGCAGCCTGCACTTGAGGGCCCCCCCCAAGAAGAGGGGTCGTCCGAGGAGGGGAAAGTGAGAGGCTGATGGCCAAGCGCAACTCCCAGGAAGCCTGAACCTGTTCTGGATTTTCGCCTTTGTGCACAGACTGTTCACCCTGTTGATGGCAACACTACTCCCACACATTGCATGGGGAGTACAAGTTGGAACAATGTGTCAGACAACTGTGGCCCCGATACTGGGGATCCTGTCTACCTGGACTTTCTATTCATCTAGGAACTTGGGATTGCAAGATTCATGTACAGCACAATCCATCCTATGCACTATTATCACAGATGTATCACAATAAACACAATAATACACCATACTTGCCTCTGTCGTGATTCCAACGTGGGTACTGTTATGGGGATGATGAACAACAAAATTACACTGTGTATGCGAACTGCAACAGCAAGGACAACACAGGCATGTGAGTACAGGCAACGTGACACATATGAGGGAGACACACCACCAGGGCTACACAACACATACACACCTAGGCCATCTGACTCATTGCCTACACTGATGTTGCCAGGGAAGACGGTGCAATGCACAGACACCACACCCATTCCCAGTTGTAGTCAAGTAGCCCACAGGTGCAGTAAGCAAATGGCAGTCAAATGTGTGACCACAGACAACGCACATCACTAAGTGAAGCACAGGTTTATTACACAGTAGCAACATGCCGTAACCACTACAGATGCAAGGTAACCCCACCTGGTAGCGGGCACACAGTCAACAACTGTAGACAGAAGGAAGTCCATGGGTGTGGCGCACATCACCTGTAGGGACACAACAGCTACCAGCCTGGATGTGCAATCACGTTGTCGGTGGACACAGTTGACCAAACGAATCTGAAAGTACCCTGTGAAGGACAGAAATGACACACAGTCAAAAGCAATGGAGTACAGGACAGAACAGCAAAACTCATGCACAATACATGTTACAAGATACCCACCCAGAACCAAGTTAGCATGTCAACACTGTTGGGGAGTACAGCCCACCTGTCACCACACATCGCAACACACATCCAGTCAAGTAGCCCATGGACACACTCCAACAGCACCAGAGCACCACCCACACATCATGCCAACTCACATCATTGACATGACACCTCAGGATACTCACATTCAGCTAAAGAAGTTGGTGATGAGCTGTGTGCGGACATCACCATCACCATCATCATCATCATCGTCACTGGCATCGTGGTCCAGGCCAGGATCCTCCACAGGTGGCGGATGTTGGTCATCGTCATCCTGGATGAGAGGCAACTCCTTCCGCACTGCCAGGTTGTGGAGCATGCAGCAGACGATGATAATCTTGCACACTTTCGCAGGGGCATATGGGAGGGACCCTCCGGTCTTGTCCAGGCAGCGGAAGCGGCTCTTCAGGAGACCAAAGGTCCGCTCAATCACTCTCCTGGTCCGACCATGTGCCTCATTGTAGCGCATCTGGGCAGGTGTCACAGGGTTCCTGAGGGGTGTCAGCAACCACGGCATGTTGGGGTATCCCGAGTCACCTACGGACAGACAAGTGCACATCAGCTGACTTGGAAAAGTGGGCGGAATACTACAGATCAGATCACACACAATGGCACAAAGTCAGTACACACCGACAAGCCAGGCACGCTGGTTCTGCATCTGTGCCATCAACCTGGGGATGCGACTACTCCTCATCACAAAGGCATCGTGTGCTGAACCAGGGAAACGGGCACACACGTGTGTGATGGTCATGTCTGCAAGACACACCACCAGTGCATTGACCGAGTGGTAGTGCTTGCGGTTCCTGTAGGCCTGCTCCTGGGCCTGTGGTGGTACCAAAGCCACATGTGTCCCATCAATGGAGCCAATGACATGCGGCATCCTCCCCAGGGCATAAAAGTCACTCTTCACGTCAGTGAGTCGTCGCAGTCTAGGGAAATAGATGTACCGGTTCAGGAAGAGCAACATTGCCGCCAAGAAATCGCGGAGCACACGGCTGAACATGGTCTGTGACATCCCACCAGCAGACGCCACAGTATGTTGGAAGGTACCGGTGGCAAAGAAGTGTAGGGCTGCCATCACCTTCACCTTGGGGGTCAGCGCTGTAGGATACGGCCGGCCAGGCTGCAAATGTGGGGACAACTGCACTGCAAAATCCTCAATCAGCTGCCTGGTGAAGCGGTACCGTCGGATGCTGTCCCGTTCCACCATCGTTGCCAGGTCTGGGAATGGCCGATGGACAGCAGGAGCCCTGCAGTGCAGAGGAGAAGTAAGCAAGATCGTCAGTCACCCCACATATGCGGCATTGAACACACTCAAGATCCCAACATACATCATCATGAGGCACAACTACATGAAGTGTGCAGTACCGGAACGACATGTATGGTACATACATGGCCAACATCTGTCAACACGGTCCTACAGGTGGCATCAATTTGTCCCAGGTTGGCCCATTGGATATCATGATGCTGTGTCACAGTCACCCCCCAGTGACATGTGAGGACAGATGTGCCCCAGGCACCACAGCTCAACGACAGGCACATTCCCAGGGACCCTGTAATGCCACATGGACACTGGCATCACCTGGAGTATCATGTGTACACCACAACAAAACAAACATGACCCCCACAGGTAGTGGCCACACTTGCCATGGCAGGAGAGCCATGGACGTCTGTGACACACACGCACAACATCAGAGTCCATGCACACACAACGTGGATGTGGAGACTGTCTCCCATTGTGCACATGAAATCAGAGACATTGTAAACACTACATGCACAAAGACTGTGGAGGGCCATCACTATTGTGCCACTGGGACACCCTGGCTCAAACATACCGTCCCACATGGGACTCACGGGGTATGTGACATGACATACACAAACACCACTGTGAAATGTGACCATGGCACATGCACAGATATGAACAGTTGCACATCACAGTGGTCACGTACACGTAACACCCAGGATCCTGTCCCCATTAACACGTGCACAGCCTGGGGGTGGCTGCCCACAGGTGACACCCACAGGACAACATGTACACCAACATACACACAATAGGAAATGCAGCCTTACATGCCTTATGATAAGGTTTGGACAGGCTGTCGTGATGTAGGTGTGCCCCTCACTCCCTGGGAGCTATCTGTGGCTGGCATATGTCCATCTGAGACAGGCATGCTGACATATGCCAGTCACATGTACAGTGATGCGTTGAACAGCAATGGACCGATCGGTGCCTCCGGCCGGCCCATTGCTTTCAATGTGTGCGGGTACGCGTTGTACCCCTGTGCGCGTTGTACTGCAATGGACCGATCGGTGCCTCCGGCCGGCCCATTGCTTTCAATGTGTGCGGGTACGCGTTGTACCCCTGTGCGCGTTGTACTGCAATGGACCGATCGGTGCCTCCGGCCGGCCCATTGCATTCAATGTGTGCGGGTACGCGTTGTACCCCTGTGCGCGTTGTACCTCAATGGACCGATCGGTGCGCACCCATTGACAATGGGCTTGCCTGGCAACGGACGCGTTTTCGAATATTCGAACGAGTCGGTTGCTGGAAAATCAGTTGGTCACCCACAACAATGTTGCAAAATCATGTATGTCATGAAGTTGAAATTTTGAAGGATGCTGTGGGCGTGTTTTGGTGCTGCTATTCCATGGATTGGCCAGATTCAGAAGATGCAAACGACTTGGACCTATCACTTTGGACACAAGGGACAGTATCTGCCTCTCCAGCACATATATATTGCTGCATGTTCCCCTGAGAGCCCACTTGCCTGCACTACATGCTCCAGGACGACATCTGCCACTGCACTGCTGCTGTCTCTGCCCCTCTGGACCCTGCAATGGCACGTACTGTGGAGAGAGCCCCAGCCTTCAGCCTTGAAGAGAACCAGGCCCTGCTGGACAGCCTACTTCCACAGTACAGCAAGCTGTATGGGACACCAGGGGAGCAGGTGAGTGTTCTGTGCACTGCCTTTCTGAATGTGCATTTTGTCTGACTAGCAAGGCTGAGAGTCAGCACACCACTGGCTAGCAGGCTCACTGAGTAGTTGTCACCCCCCATAGTGTGTAGTGACTTGCACTGGACAGGTATGGTGCAGTGACAGTGCTTCTGAACAGGGTTTTACTCCCCATGCTATGATACCATGTAGTGACTTCTGGAAAACTGTCCATGGGCAGCCGTGCACTGCCTGGGTACACCATGTGCCCCTGTGATTGCGACATGTATATGCAACTGTGTCATGCACGGATATGTTGCATGTGTAGTAATGGCCTTATCACTTTGTCATCCTGACAGGCTTCTGCCCATCGGAAGCATGAGATATGGAAGGACATCGTCCGGGCTGTCCGGTCCGTGGGGGTCTACAAGCGCCGGATCCGCAACTGCCAAAAGAGGTGGCAGGACCTTCGGGGCTGGACCCGGAGGATTGCACGGGTCCAGCTGAAGCTGTCGCCTCCTCGCAGGAGGGGCGGAACACGGACCCTGACCCCCACATGCTCAGGATCCTGGCGGTGGTCTTTCCAGACCTGGATGGGCAGCTGAAGGCCAGAGAGCAGCAAGGAGGGGGTGAGTCAAAGACTGCACTGTGTACTCTGTCTAACATGTTATGTGCCCTCCTCGGGCCAGGTTGAACTGCCACAGTACAGCAGTCATGTTGTCCAGGAGCCATGTCCCTCTATTGTGCACTGCCCACTCCTCATCTGATACCCAGGTGTGGCCCTTACATGCAGGGAATTCTGTCACTTAGGACTGTGTCCTTGCAGTTTGCTTGACTCAAGGTGGGAGACAGCATCTGTTTCCCTGACTCTGTGGTGGGCATCATGGGTGGGTCCATTGCTTACACAATGCCTGTATTCTGACATGTATTCAGCGTGTTACTTTGATCTGTGGTCCAATTGCTGAGCTGATCCACCACATGTGGCTGGGGTACCTGGCACACACCCATGCTGCGGGTGGGAACAATGTTTGGGCCCCAGGAGTATGTATATGACGTGTGTCACACATACTTAGCCAGCTGCCTACAGTCCAGGGCTCATCCCTCATTCATGTGGGGCTGGACAGTCATGCCTACTCCAGGCCATACAATACACTCTGTACTCCCACTCCCGTGTATCAGAGGACACATTGTGCACAGTGATTTGACCCCTCAGGTGTCTGCCTCTGTGTCAGTGTGCTGTGGATTAGTCGCCAGGACTGCTGTGGAGTTTCTTGGTAGGGGCTCAGCATGCCACTGGAGATGTGACCATAGGAGACGATGCTTGTGTGACACATAGGTGTCTGATCAGCTGCCCATGCAGACTGGGGCATGTAAATGTGAAGTTCAGGCAGCTGTTCCCCATGCACAGCAGAGTGTGAGGGGCTCAGGTTCAGAGGGTAGTGTCACAGGTCTCCCATATGTCCAATAGGTATGACCTGGACAGATGAGGGTTAAGAGGATGTGTTGTGGGGGGATGTACATGTGCACTTGTGCAGCTCCAGGACTTGCATTCCCCATGACCTACTATTGTGACACAGTGCAGAGTGTTGTTGTCTGGCTGCAAAGTCATACATCACTGAGACAGTGATGTATGACTTTGCAGTCATGCCTCCGCCATGGCATGTGTCTACTGATTGGTGATCCTGCAGGGGAGTGACATGTGCTACATGCACACCATAGTGGCGCTGGCTATCAGGACATGGGTGCATCATGGTGTCTGTCGCTGGAATGCATCACATGCATTTCCTATTTGACTCTGGGCATCCCTTACATCCGTGAACCTGTACTGACTCAGTGGCAAGAGCTGTGATGTGTCCACACCGTGTCCTCTGCACTGTCCAACTACTGTGTACTTGGTGCATGTGTCAACACTGGGGTGTTGCAATCCAACAGACACCAGACAGATGGGTGCAAGGCCATGTGGGATGTGAGTGCCATGCTTGGCATCAGACTGACAATTGACTTCTCCTGTTCAATTAGGGCACTTTTAGCAATGTACAACTAATGATGCCAGGGCTTGCTCTGTAATGTGCTGTGCTCACAGTGGTGTGTGCGTTTGGTGCAGGTGACTGATGTCTGTCTGTTTCCCCATTGTTTGCAGATACATCCACGGCCACGGAAGGGGACAGCTCCACGGACCAGGAGGAGCCAGAGAGCCAGACTGGGTCAGCAGCCGAGGAGTGGTCGGAGGGACCCAGTGGCACGGAGGGCGAGGGGAGCCACACCGAGGAGTCCTCAGCAGCATCCACCTCAGCTGAGGACCAGAGCAACTCGGAGGATGACTCCCTTGTGGAGGCGGGTGTCAGCAGCCACCACACCCCAGCTAGTGTTGCTGTCCCCGCCACCACCAGCACCACCACCGCCCTCCCATCGGCTCCCATTCCCCAGGTCCGTGGAGGCTCCCATGTCCGGGAGCGTGTCTCCTTTGGGCCAGGCACCGCACCCCCTGCCCCTGTGTCCCCTGCTGCCCTGAGTGAGGAGTCTGTGTACCTCCTTCGCCAGCTCCATGTAGGGCAGACAGCCATGCTGAGTGTCCTCCATGCGCACACCGCGCTGTTGACTCAGCTGGTGTCGTTCATGGAGGGCATCTCATCGGGCATGTCTGACCTACAGAGGGGCAATAGGTCCATGGACTCCTCCCTGACGGCAGCAGTGTCCCTCCTCAAACGGTCCCTCACCCCTCCTGCCTCTGCTCCATCCACACTCCCCAGCACCTTACCCATCCCAGGCACACACACACTGGCACAGGCACACACCAGCACACACACATCCAGCACACTGACACACACGCCAATGACAAAACGCACACGCACGCACATTCAGGGGACTGAAGCCAGACTCACAGGGGATGGGGCCCTGGAACACACACACGCATCCACATGCACTGCGCAGTCCTCAGTTCCCTCTCCCTCCAAAGCACCCTCCCTTGCCTCACCTGCAACCCCAAAGTCACAGCAGCTCTTCCTCTGTGACCTCGGCCTCTTCCCCACCGATGAAGCTGCTCCAGCATCCCGGGGGAAGAGGAAGCCCACCCACACGGAGCAGAGTGCCCCTCGCCCCCGGACACCCTCCCCCAGGCGCAGACGGACTGAGGCCCCCACCCGCAAGTCCCCCGGAGTGCTAAGAGCAAGACCCCGCCACCACCCTGCAGCTCAGGCACAAGGTCTCCGTCCTCCATCCCTCAGGCCCCCACTGCACAGGTGCCCCCACCACACCCTGCCCCAGGTTCCCCCACCCACAGATATACCATCCCCAAGATGCTCCGGCCTTCTCCCCTGCCACTTGCTCTCCCAGCACCACACCCCCGCTGCGCTTGTCTGTGCCACTGATGTGGTGAGGGTGTCCCCCCTCTGTCCAACCCACCTTGCCTGTTCCCCATTCTCCTCCCCTGGAGGTAGGCACTGCAGTGGAGTCCACTACCGCCCTGTCTGACTTGGGCACTGCAGTGGCGGACCTGTCCACCCCATCTGCAGGGTCCACTGCAGTTGTGCCGGCACCCACGACATCTGTGTCATGCCCCCCAGTTGTGCCGGCACACACCATGTCAGACACCTCCACTGCAGTTGTCAGTGGCTCTCCTGCACCCACCACCCCTTCCCTGACTCCCCCTGGTGAGCCCTGATCCTGTCCCTGCGGTGCCTGGCCTGCCCCCCGGTTGCCCCTCCTAGTGGATTGTCCCTGGTATTGTGCAGGCATGCGTAGGGTGACATCTGCCAGTGTCACCCTGTTTGAACTTTGACAATGGACTGGCCATTGGCCTTTGCTCTTTTTCAGGACTTCGTTTGGCCTCAACACATATGCTGAATAAAGCAACTTTCTTTTCTCTAGTGCTCATGCTTCAGATGTACATGTTGTTGGTGCAGCTAACCATGCCCTTGCTGCAGTGATGGTGATATCTGGTCTCATGATTATGAAGTGTTACTGTGCAGGAACCCATGTGGTCCAGGGGGAATGTGTCCTATCATGTGGTGTATCCATGTCATCAATAGCAGCATCTGAGGGTGTCATGTGTTCAGTATTTGGCAATGGGTTTCCTACTTACATTGGCAATTTCATATCTGTGGCTTCCACCCCTGCACATCTGTTGTGCCTGCCATCGTTGCATTTGTCTACTTCCCTGACCGTGTTGCCATCTCCAGTGGACATGCAGGTTTGGGCATCAATGGGGAGGGACTCATCCGTGTAGTCAGTGCAACATTGCTATACAAGTGTGTTGGATCTGTGCTGATGATTCCGTTGGCACATCCATGACCAGGCTGATGTGATGGGAGCCCTCATTTGGTGCTAATTGTTGATTGTGTGACCAAGTGCTCAGCTGACATGATGGGGCCCTACTGAGGCAACATATGGCACAGCTTTCCTCACACAGGAGTGGAGTCCCCTCATGGCAGTGTGTACACGTGTGACATTGCCTGCACCCAAGGTGTGTGTTGTATGTGCATGTCTGTGTGTTCACTTCCATTCATCTGCGCATGCTGTGATCCCTAGTGTTGTACCTGTTTGTGATGCTTGCTGACTTGAGCTATGTTCCCCCAAAGTCTTCTCCCTGTGTTCTCTGTGATGTGGGTGCATGGCACATTACTGGTCATCAGGGTGTCACCCATAGGTGTGTTTGCTGTCAGGGCTGAGTTTGTGTGCAGACGCAGATGGGTCACAGTCAGGTTTCCCCTTGGCACTTGTTGTTTGCCCCTGTCATGTGATTTCCAGTTTGTGTTATCTTTCAGTGATTGTGACATGTTGTGTGTGTGACTGCTGCCACTCCTCAGGGTCAGAGCTGCAATGTTGGAAGTTGTCTATGTGTGTTCTTTGTGGGTGACCTTGGCTTCTTCATTGGTGTGTGACTGTGGCTGGGATCCCATTGGTCGGTGTGGTATTGCCGTCATGTCCATGTACAGCGTAGTGTGCAGTGTGTCAGACATTCAGGAGTCTTGTTGAGTGTCCATGTGTGATGTGTTTCTACACCTTGGTTCCCACCCACCACCCTGGAATAGTCATGGGTGCATGTGCAATGTCACCAGTGCATGTGTACTTCACTGCTGCACATTGTTGGAGGTCGAGGGGTGTGGTGTTGAGTGTGTGCAGATGAGAGTTGTTGCCCGGCTAGGCCCCTGCCTCCATGTTGGCCTTGGCTTACTGGCCATGCTGATTGATTTGTGCTTGTGTAGGTGTGATGGTAGTTTGTTGCTCAGGACACCTGACTGTGGTTCATAGTGTGAACGACATTTAGCTTTGTCATCACAGTGGTATTTTTATTCAGCCCAGGGTCACCACATTGTGGGGGCCCTGGGGGTGGTGCTGTGGTGTGTCTGTGACTTGCTGTGTCAGTTGTTGTTCCTACGTGCCTGTGTGACATGTGTGTTTTGTGCTCCCTCTCACCTGACAATGCCTGCTTGCCCACATAGGGGATTTGGATCCATGAGTTACCTTAGTGTGGCAGTGTATGCACATCTGTATGATTGGTATTCAGCTCTCCTCATGTGTTGTGTGGTTGCCTGGGGACACTGGCACCCCCACCCCTCACCTGCTGTGTATGATGACAGTGTTGGTCTGCCTGTTTGTGTTTGTGCATCTGCACCACTGCATTGGCATATCTTGGGTGTGCCATTGGCTGTATGTTGTTTGGTGTGTTTCCCCTGCTGTCCCTGGGACTCCTAGGTCATCGGTCAGCACAGTGATCATGGTTTGTGTGTCCCATTGCTGCCATGGTATGGTATCTGTTCACCTCACATCTGCTGTCTCCACAGGGTATCTGCATTTGTGTGCCCATTGGTGCAAATATGTGGTTCTGCATTCTGATGGTCACTTCTGTCATTGTGTCATTGATGACTGTTGACGGTCTCAGCCCCCATGGGTGTTGTTTGTCTGCACATGGCCAAAGGAATGTTACATTTGCACTGCAGTATTTGGCTCCCCCAATTTATGTTGCAATGGGACACATACACTACTTTGCCACAGATGAGTTTTTGGTTCTGTGAGCAGGAATGATCCATGCAGTTTGGCAGTTGCAGCTCTTTCTTTGTCAACAATTACCTTTTGGTCACTGTGATGATGAGGGTGTAGACCCCATTGCCACAATGGTCAAAATGTGCTTCAGCTATGGACCCCACACTTGCCTTTTGGTCACTGTGATGATGGGGGTTTAGACCCCATTGCCACAATGGTCAAAATGTGCTTCAGCTATGGACCCCACACTTACCTTTTGGTCACTGTGATGATGGGGGTTTAGGCCCCATTGCCACAATGGTCATGGGCTGCTTGCATTGTGGGTGCCACACACATATATGTGTGGCACATGTGCTAGGGGGTCACATTGTATGTTGAAAGTCATGTTCGGTGTTGTAGGCATTTGACACAGCCTACACACGCTTGTCATGGTGGTGGGGGATGTCTTAATCTTGCATTCCCTAGGTTGTGGTGTGCTTGTTGTGTCATGCATTGTCCATCCTATGAGTGGGGGTGGTAGTAGTGGTAGGCATCCAGCCCCCCTGGGTGAGGGTGGTAGTAGTGGTAGGCATCCTGCCCCCCTGGGTGAGGGTGGTAGTAGTGGTGGGCATCCTGCCCCCCGTGGGTGAGGGTGGTAGTAGTGGTGGGCATCCTGCCCCCTGGCTAAGGGTGGTAGTAGTGGTGGGCATCCTGCCCCCTGGCTAAGGGTGGTAGTAGTGGTAGGCATCCTGCCCCCGTGGGTGAGGGTGGTAGTAGTGGTGGGCATCCTGCCCCCTGGCTAAGGGTGGTAGTAGTGGTAGGCATCCAGCCCCCCTGGGTTGGGGTGGTAGTAGTGGTAGGCATCCAGCCCCCCTGGCTAAGGGTGGTAGTAGTGGTAGGCATCCTGCCCCCCTGGGTGAGGGTGGTAGTAGTGGTAGGCATCCTGCCCCCTGGGTGAGGGTGGTAGTAGTGGTAGGCATCCAGCCCCCCTGGGTGAGGGTGGTAGTAGTGGTGGGCATCCTGCCCCCCTGGCTAAGGGTGGTAGTAGTGGTAGGCATCCTGCCACCCTGGCTAAGGGTGGTAGTAGTGGTTGGCATCCTGCCCCCCGTGGGTGAGGGTGGTAGTAGTGGTGGGCATCCTGCCCCCTGGCTAAGGGTGGTAGTAGTGGTAGGCATCCAGCCCCCCTGGGTGAGGGTGGTAGTAGTGGTAGGCATCCTGCCCCCCTGGCTAAGGGTGGTAGTAGTGGTAGGCATCCTGCCACCCTGGCTAAGGGTGGTAGTAGTGGTAGGCATCCTGCCCCCGTGGGTGAGGGTGGTAGTAGTGGTGGGCATCCTGCCCCCTGGCTAAGGGTGGTAGTAGTGGTAGGCATCCAGCCCCCCTGGGTGAGGGTGGTAGTAGTGGTAGGCATCCTGCCCCCCTGGGTGAGGGTGGTAGTAGTGGTAGGCATCCAGCCCCCCTGGGTGAGGGTGGTAGTAGTGGTAGGCATCCAGCCCCCCTGGGTGAGGGTGGTAGTAGTGGTAGGCATCCAGCCCCCCTGGCTAAGGGTGGTAGTAGTGGTGGGCATCCTGCCCCCCTGGCTAAGGGTGGTAGTAGTGGTAGGCATCCTGCCCCCTGGCTAAGGGTGGTAGTAGTGGTAGGCATCCTGCCACCCTGGCTAAGGGTGGTAGTAGTGGTAGGCATCCTGCCACCCCTGGGTGAGGGTGGTAGTAGTGGTAGGCATCCAGCCCCCCTGGGTGAGGGTGGTAGTAGTGGTGGGCATCCTGCCCCCTGGCTAAGGGTGGTAGTAGTGGTAGGCATCCAGCCCCCCTGGCTAAGGGTGGTAGTAGTGGTGGGCATCCTGCCCCCTGGCTAAGGGTGGTAGTAGTGGTAGGCATCCTGCCCCCTGGCTTAGGGTGGTAGTAGTGGTAGGCATCCTGCCACCCTGGCTAAGGGTGGTAGTAGTGGTAGGCATCCTGCCACCCCTGGGTGAGGGTGGTAGTAGTGGTAGGCATCCAGCCCCCCTGGGTGAGGGTGGTAGTAGTGGTGGGCATCCTGCCCCCTGGCTAAGGGTGGTAGTAGTGGTGGGCATCCTGCCCCCTGGCTAAGGGTGGTAGTAGTGGTAGGCATCCTGCCCCCTGGCTAAGGGTGGTAGTAGTGGTAGGCATCCTGCCACCCTGGCTAAGGGTGGTAGTAGTGGTAGGCATCCTGCCACCCCTGGGTGAGGGTGGTAGTAGTGGTAGGCATCCAGCCCCCCTGGGTGAGGGTGGTAGTAGTGGTGGGCATCCTGCCCCCTGGCTAAGGGTGGTAGTAGTGGTAGGCATCCAGCCCCCCTGGCTAAGGGTGGTAGTAGTGGTAGGCATCCTGCCACCCCTGGGTGAGGGTGGTAGTAGTGGTAGGCATCCAGCCCCCCTGGGTGAGGGTGGTAGTAGTGGTGGGCATCCTGCCCCCCTGGCTAAGGGTGGTAGTAGTGGTGGGCATCCTGCCCCCTGGCTAAGGGTGGTAGTAGTGGTAGGCATCCTGCCCCCCTGGCTAAGGGTGGTAGTAGTGGTAGGCATCCTGCCACCCTGGCTAAGGGTGGTAGTAGTGGTAGGCATCCTGCCACCCCTGGGTGAGGGTGGTAGTAGTGGTAGGCATCCAGCCCCCCTGGGTGAGGGTGGTAGTAGTGGTGGGCATCCTGCCCCCTGGCTAAGGGTGGTAGTAGTGGTAGGCATCCAGCCCCCCTGGCTAAGGGTGGTAGTAGTGGTGGGCATCCTGCCCCCTGGCTAAGGGTGGTAGTAGTGGTAGGCATCCTGCCCCCTGGCTAAGGGTGGTAGTAGTGGTAGGCATCCTGCCACCCTGGCTAAGGGTGGTAGTAGTGGTAGGCATCCTGCCACCCCTGGGTGAGGGTGGTAGTAGTGGTAGGCATCCAGCCCCCCTGGGTGAGGGTGGTAGTAGTGGTGGGCATCCTGCCCCCCTGGCTAAGGGTGGTAGTAGTGGTGGGCATCCTGCCCCCTGGCTAAGGGTGGTAGTAGTGGTAGGCATCCTGCCCCCTGGCTAAGGGTGGTAGTAGTGGTAGGCATCCTGCCACCCTGGCTAAGGGTGGTAGTAGTGGTAGGCATCCTGCCACCCCTGGGTGAGGGTGGTAGTAGTGGTAGGCATCCAGCCCCCCTGGGTGAGGGTGGTAGTAGTGGTGGGCATCCTGCCCCCTGGCTAAGGGTGGTAGTAGTGGTAGGCATCCAGCCCCCCTGGCTAAGGGTGGTAGTAGTGGTAGGCATCCAGCCGCCCCTGGGTTGGGGTGGTAGTAGTGGTAGGCATCCTGCCCCCTGGCTAAGGGTGGTAGTAGTGGTAGGCATCCTGCCCCCCTGGGTGAGGGTGGTAGTAGTGGTAGGCATCCTGCCCCCCTGGTTGAGGGTGGTTGGCATCCAGCCCCCCTGGGTTGGGGTGGTGGCGCGCATTCAGGCCCCTGTGTGCATATGTGGCATTGGTGATGGGCATCCCGCCCCTATGGTGCTGCTGTTGCAAGTATATTCAGATTCCCAGTGTATGTGTGTGATGTGTCGTGTACGTGTTGTATGTGTTTTGTGGTTGGTGTCTGACTTACCTTCTGCGCCGTACGCGTCCGTGCCTGTTCCGGTAGTAGATGTAGAATATTGGTATGATCGGGACGAAGGGATTCATGGTTGGTTCGTGTCGTTCGTCCTTCTCGTTGCTTCGCGTCGTCCTCGTCGCTTGGCTTCGTCCTCGTCGCTCGCTTCGTCCTCGTCGCTTCGCGTCGTCCTCGTCTGTGCTGTGTTCGTCTCGTAGCCGTGGATCGTGTTGTGGCGCGATTCGGAGCTTATGTGCGCCTCTCCCGGATGCTTTGACGTGCCGTGCGTAGCGACGGGTTCGGCGCGTACGGAAAGCGCATCGTACTTGTCCGGCCGGACGGGGCTGCATTTTCCCTTCCGTGCGACTCGATTCGGCGTTTCCGGATTCGCCTCGGTCGGAGAACAGGACCTGGTTTGGGTGAGTACGGCTCGGCCGGAATTTTTGCTGTTGTGCGCATCGTACTTGCTCGTTCGGTGTGCTGTACGGATCGGTCGGGAAACTGGCTTTCGCATGGCTTTTTTCCCGACCGAATGGTATTGGGTGCGCCTCCGACCGAGATCGGAATCGGCCCCATAGTAATTCAAAGCAAAAGGTTCCAATTCAGTACCCTGGGATGCACAGAGGAGAGCTACTTATAGGTAGTTGGAGAGCTACCAGTGGCTTATGAGCTACTCTTTGGAGGAGCCTGTGCTAGAATAATTCAGTTGTTAATATGATGTCATTTGCTGTCTGTGTAGTTTCCTTTCCAAGTTCAGCGTATGATACTATTATTTAATCAATAATATTAAGAAATTTATCTTTGATTATGACCTTCTCTTTGGGCTCCAACAGGTCTTAGACCTGGGTGCAGAAAGGAAACTGATTCTTCAACTAGTAGGTGATTCTTCTTCATTTTATAAGGGTGACTCCAGTCTTCAATTTTTTTTGGATCTATCAGCAGGTTTTGACATGGTCAATTACTGCTCTCTACTAAAAGCTGTGGAGGAGCAAAAGGGATTGAGAGAGACAGACATTAAGGTAGTTCTCTTCTTATCTACATAACCGCACCTCAACTAATAAAGAGATCCAACTTACCCTTTCTACCATACACCTCTTCCTCAGGGATCCCGGGAAGACTCTATTCAATATCAAAATCTCTTTAACTCTAAATTGAACCACTAGGTTCTGATTGCACTCAACAGGTTCTGATTGCACTCAGCTGTATGTGAAAGTGTCTGATCCCGAAGACATTGCTTCCCTGGCACAGATAGTGACTAACATCAAGTTTTGAAATGCCTGTCCAGCATCTGAAAATGAACCTTGATGTTAACATAAATTCCAGAGTGGGAAATGTGCTCAGGATTTACTGTGATTGCTCAGCAGATATAACCTTCCACTTCTTCAAAAAAGAGGTAAAAAAGATCTTAATGAATAGATTCCTGGCATAGACTTTTGGAGATATCCAAACTAAAGCTGTTACGCCATCGCGTCCAGCCTCAAGCCGCACAGCCACTTGAACACGAATTGTAACATCAATCAACATCAAGTCCAGTAGACCATAGTAATTCATAGTATTCATGTGTATTCCACGTTAATCTTACGTTCACAATGGAGGTAGTGTGATTCACAACTTAAATGCAGAAGAAATGCCTACGGCATGTTAGAATTCACTCTTCATCCCAGGTAACAATGCGCCTCTTTACCCAATGCATTTCGGGCGATTCGCCCTTCGTCAGGGGTAGCTGCAATATGAAAATCAGCCATCAGTAAACTCCATGACATTCGACAATAAGCAAAATGTATATGCATAACAAAACCATAAAATCCTTAAACTCAATACACAAAACTCATACTACGACCAACTGATAAACAGTGACCTCTGCATCCCGTTTTAAAACAAATGGTGTTCCATTCAAATGCAACGATCTATATCGTGCGTGCAGTTTCTCCCATGCAATGTGCGTGCTAACCCAGAAAAAGAAAGAACAAATAGAAAGCAAAAATGTACACTTATATAATCTGTGTCTGCAATGTCTAAACACTGTGACCATCACCGTAACTCCTTTAATTAAAAAACGGAAGTGCGCAAACAGGAAACTGTTTCAAATTTAACTCCCCCGATGTGCTCAGCGTGCAACCAATCCCTTCAAAGCACCCCAGTGAGTAACAACTCAACCTATGACCACCATCCCGATCAAACGATAAACATGAAAAAAACACGAACGGAAACCCACGTGTGAACCCGTCTTATTCAACCCCTATGTTGCATCCTGTCAAAGCAATGTTATCACATGTATATGATTAAGTGAAATGAAAACTCGTAGGTGTATATTAATGCAAAGGTAATTACAATACAGTTTGAAAAAAATAATATAAAAAAGAAGATAAAAAAGAATTGCATCGATATTGTCCATTGAGTAACTCGTGTTACATTCTGCTGTGAATGACTTAAAAATGAAAACATCCTATGTTGGTGAATTGTTCAGTCTTTTCTGCAAGAGATGCATATGGCTCCCATTGTTGACCACAGTATGACTCATTGTACTTTGGTAGCCTCCAAGATGGTATTTTAACTCCTTTAAGTCATTTTTAAGTCATTCACAGCAGAATGTAACACGAGTTACTCAATGGACAATATCGATGCAATTCTTTTTTCTTTCTATTTGTTCTTTCTTTTTCTGGGTTAGCACGCACATTGCATGGGAGAAACTGCACGCACGATATAGATCGTTGCATTTGAATGGAACACCATTTGTTTTAAAACGGGATACAGAAGTCACTGTTTATCAGTTGGTCGTAATATGAGTTTTGTGTATTGGTTTAAGGATTTTATGGTTTTGTGATGCATATACATTTTGCTTGTTGTCAAATGTCATGGAGTTTAGTGATGGCTGATTTTCATATTGTAGCTACCCCTGACGAAGGGCGAATCGCCCGAAATGCATTGGGTAAAGAGGTGCATTGTTACCTGGGATGCAGAGTGGATTCTAACATGCCGTAGGATAAGGCCTGGATGGGCATTTCTTCTGCATTTAAGTTGTGAATCACACTACCTCCATTGTGAACGTAAGAATAATGTGGAATAAACATGAATACTATGAATTACTATGGTCTACTGGACTTGATGTTGATTGATGTTCCAACTCATGTACAAGTGGCTGTGCGGCTTGAGGCTGGATGCGACAGCGTATCAGCTTTAGTTTGGATATTTCATTTCCGTGCTTTTGGGACATAGCACGAGGCAAGCCTTGCACGCCAAATATTTTGCCTTGGAGCAGTTTCATTAATAAAGTTTAACCAGGAAGAAAATGGGTGTGCATTCCAGCATGTGTTTGGATAATAGATTTTTGGAGAGACAGGGCACAAGGGATGTCTTAATGCCAGCAACTTCTAGATTGGTCTGAGGCACGTAATTTACAGGAGAACCCTCGAACACTCTGATCCTCTGGGTACGTGGTTCAGAATAGTTTCAGAGCAGCAGCAAATACCCACCACGAAGTCGCTCGAACAATGAAGACTAACGGAATATTAATGGACCAACGGTTTTACAATTGTGATACTTGTTGCAACAGCCCATTGCGGCTCTTTACTCTAGAGGTATCTATGTCTATACCTTTCATCTTGTTTCATTCAACCCTATGTACAGCGCTCTGATACCCCTGGGTCATGTGCACGCTTTATAAAACATTCTAAATAAAATAAAAAATAAAATAAAAAATTGGTGAGGATAGCTGAAATCTGTAAAAGAATACCTGGTAATATCAAGGATTAGGTTCAGAAACGGAAAATGACTGGTATCCCCAGACTTCACCTAGTCCCCTTAAGCCTGAAATCAGGCAGCAGCAAATCTAGTTTTAGCAACAAGAAGAGATGATTACATCACACAACTCTTGGTCACCCTTAAATGACTCCTCGTTGAATCCAGGGACTTATTTAAAATGGACTTGTTTAATTAATAAAGCTATAGACTCCAGATATCTGCAATACGTTGCCCTTAAATGCACCATATTGTGTCAAACTGCTCCCTGTGGAGCTTTGACAACTTCCCCTTGAAACATCAATCTTCAAGAAAAAGAAACACTGACTGAAGCATGTCAACATTTGTCATGAAGCTGTGCACACCAAAGAAAACAAATAAGTGTACCATGATCCGTCGCTTATATCTTACTTGAATAGGGAGCCACAATGGGATGGGATATCAATCCTGCCAGATGCTCAACTGGTTATTGGTGAGTTCCCCTAGGCATACACCGCAGATTTGTCCAAGCATGAAAACAGATACATTTGTATTCTGGAGGCTTTCAAACCTAGTACTGAATATCTGTAGAAAACAACAAGTTTATTGACAATCAAAAACATAAGGAAAATGTACACAATGAAGAAACCATTATTTTTTCTGTCTATATTTCTTATAAGAATTAGCTGTAATTTGTGGTGGCTATTAAATCTGCTTTTAGGTGAGATAAGATACAGTAGCTGCATACCTGATCAAAAGTCTGAAAATAGCCCAACCTGACATATCTCACCTTTGCCTGGGTAACATCCCAAACATCCTTGGAGATGTAGCTCCTCGCTGACCAATGACAGAAGGTCATTCTTTATTTACATTGGTTGTTCCTGGAATGTAGGAAAAGGTGTTGCTGGTGATTGGTGAGAAACCTAGCATGAGAAAATGTATAGGTCACCATTGAAGAATAATGTCTCTAAAATTTGAACCATGAGCCACATTTGAAACAAGCATTTGCAATGCAATCGGTCTCGCCTTTGTGTTCTTATATGTATTTAGCTATGCAGCACATTAGCCTGGGTGCTGAAACATCTACTGTTCTTTAACATGGAGGGAAAGTAAGCACCAAACTGTGTGACATGCCAGGTATGGGAACACATGGAGAGAAATATTGCCTTTCAGTGGGAAATGGTACAGTCCAAAGCTCTGTTTTTAATATAAAAGCAGGGCCTTCAGTGGTCATATCACTGAAAATACAAGATTTGAAAAAAATATTATTGTCTACGGGTGCTCGTGGAAGACAATTTCTATGGACTGGAATCTAGAGAATGCTAAAGTGATTCTGGTATTTTATTGACCTCTGCTGGTCGTTTTCTATCAAGAAAGTTAAATAGAGGCGGTTGCCAGAAAAATAAAAAAAGAAAGTCCCTCAGCAGAAAGCAATTCTGGTATTTTATTGACTTCTGCTGGTCTTTTTCTATCAAGACAGTTAAATAGAGGCAGTTGAACAGAAAAAAGGCCCTTAGTGGAAGCAGACAAGTCCTAGGGCTGATCTCCAGAGCCCACAAAGTACATACACATATAAGTATATACTAAAGTATATACTAAAGAATATACAAGAGGTCTCGAATGCTCGACCTAAAAAGTGAAAGTGTGTTAGAAAATGAAATATTAGTTGGGAGTATGTGAGCCCTTTCCAGGTAATATGTCCAAAATCTTGTCAGGTCCAACACACATTTGAGTGACCAGTTTTGTTTAATAACTGTATCTTCACGTATGGTTTTAGTTAACATAATTTCAAAGGCTCATTTAAAACATATGTGAATGTTTTGTGAGCAGAAGAAACCATACGTAAACACTAACAAAGATTTTGTAATTAGTATTTTTTCTTTTTTTGATTCTGTGTGTAACGGCTGCTGCCACATGTGCCGATTTCGGCTTGCTGCACTGCTAAATGGCCCTCAGAGTGGGATGGCCCGACGTGGAGGACACAATTTAGGGGGCCAATTCCGATTCGGGCCGGAAATCTCTCCGACTGAGCCGCACCCGGAGAGATTTCCGACCGAATCGGACCCGTGCAGCCCGACCGAACAAGTACGATGCGTCCGTATGCTATCGTACTTGAGTCGGTCGGACTCCCATTGAAGTCAATGGGACCCGGTCGTACAACGCGTACGCGGGCTCCCATTGCCTCAATGGGTGCGAGGTGGACAAGGGCGCCCCCTACAGCGGGTACGCGGCGAAGCGACTCGTGCCGTACACGCACAGGTAGGTGCGACTCACGCGGCTACGCGTACAGGGGGGTCCGACACGGACCCCCGAAGTACGGCTCCGACTGCTCTTTCGAGCCGGACGGCGCGTGTCGGTCGGACTGCTAGCGGCGCGCATCGTACTTACCCGGCCGGGGAACGTCTCCATTGCGCGGTGCGAGTCGTGTCCGAGCGAGTCGGTCGGTGCGGTTAGACCCGGGAACGAGTCGGTCGGAGCGGTTGGGACGCCCGAACGAGTCGGTCGGCGATTTCGCATCGTACTCGCTCGTCCGGACGCGCGTACGAATCGGTCGGGAAATAGGGCTCCGAATCGGATTCGGCATGAATCGGATCCGGTTATGCCGAATCCGATTCGGAGCCCTACCGGCCGAGATCGGAATCGGCTCCTTAGTGTTTCTCAGTCATCCTCATCGATCCCTCCCACCGGAAGGCGCACTGGATGCGCTATGGGCTCCTGGCAGCTGCTATAAAGAGCGTTATCTGGGGAGCCCGCTTTTCGCCTCCAATTAAAAGACATACAAGTTACATAGAGCATTCTGAAGAACAGAGAAAAAACGTACCTAAATACCCATTTTTTTTCACTTACCTGAATTTCTAGATTCCTGTTCCTTGTTTGTTGGGACCGCCTTGCTGCTCTTGTTTCCTGTGTCAGTGAGTGGATATCAGCAGCAACTTCATTTTTGGTCACTGTTGTCCTGCCGTTGTCTCCTGCAAAACAAGTACGAAAGACATTTTACCTACAGCAACCCATTCCTCCAACCATGGGTAAGGCGCATGCTTCAATTCCAAAAGGAAGTTACTTACCGTCAATTTCATGGTTCCATGTTGAAATTATTTTGCGGATTCTTAACCCTGGATTATGTATAATTAGGGTTAATGGAAAAAAAACACAATCAATGTGTGGTAAGAGGGATAAGTGCTTCTCCTTAAATCAGGTGATTCTCCCTATACATCTTTTATGTCCTCAGTTTTTTTTTTGGGATGCAGCATTCATTGCATAGCATCCTGTAATAGCTGCTGCAGTAAAATGTTTAAGTTACTGCTAGCCACTCAGATTGTTCAGTCTTCAAATCCTCCAAGAATTTACGAATCCTAGAAACAGACAATGGGAAAATGCTCTCTCTTCAAATATTATTTATTTATTTTTCAAATGTTTTATCCTTTCAGGATTTAAGGATCCATCCCCATGAATAATTTTCGAATTAACACACAAAGTACTCAAATCTCCTGTCCTGATTCACAGACCCATGCAAAACTTTCAATTACGCTTGCATAATTTATGTAACTGGCACAATTTGCTGGAGACAGGTTCAAGCTGAAAATGTGAAGTGAGAGACTTTTTCTCTCATAACCAGTGCCTTTGCTGGTATCTTAAGGCAAGCTATTCCCTCACATTTAATTTCCAGTCTAGCTACCTGCGAGAAATTTGGATATTATTCGGATTGGGTGACTACCAACCTCAGGAAATAATCACAGCCCCTTTTAAAAGGTGCGCCGGACGCAAACAATGAAAATGCCCCCTATTACATTAACTGCACTGCCCCAGGGCAGCTGCGAGCTTGCGCTGCCCTGGGGCAGCGCATTCATGTGAAAAAATGGAGTGGCTGTTTTCACAGTGCAGACAGCAACTCGCCTGCACTTTAGAAGGGGATTAGAGATTCCCTTGCAGACAGGTGCAGTCAGTGACTGCACCCGCCTGCAAGGGGATGTCTGGGGGGTCCATAGGACCCCCTGTCCCCTGTCCAGAAGGCTGCTCTCAGGGGAAGCACTCACTGAGAGGGCCCCCTGAGAGCTTCTTTGCCTCTGCGCCCACATCTGTAATATGGAGTGGGCGCAGATGCAAAAGGATTCCCTCATTTGCATAGGACAGGCCCCTATGCAAATGAGGAAATGCCCCCTGAAGGTAACGCTGGCGCTTTAAGTGCACCAGCACTAACGGTATTACTGAAGGGGACGCACAAGCGTCTGCGCCCCCTTCTGTAATACCAAAGTGCCCTGGGATGTGCAAAGAGGACGCAAACGCACGTTGGGCCCTCCTGGGGACTTATTGTAATACAGCCCTCAGTAGCTATGACACAGAGCAAACATGGTTAACATAGGGGCAATATGTGAACTATATATGCAGTATGAAAACAGTAGTAAAGTTTTTAAAAAATCACAAAATAAATATCCCAAAACCAAATTAAAACGTTGAGTACAATTTAATTTAAAAAAATGACACCAAAATGACACCAAAATGACAAAAAAATCAAATGGAGGAACTGAAGATGTGAGATTTTAAAGATTTATGGACAAATAGCTCCAAAGACCAAAAGTCGTCAAAGATAGTCTATGGTCACAGTAGAACAGGACTTAGGCTGACTGGTCTGATATACCAATCACGTCTTTCTAGGTCAACAATTTTGCCTTCTAACTTAGACTTTTAAGTCGTGATCAACAACAGGAATGTACTTCTAAGGCCCCAAGGACTTCAGGAGAAACAAATACACTAACAGGCAGGCAGAGGTCAAGGCCAGGGTCCAATCCAGGTCCAGTGCCTCTGGTGAGCTGGGTACTTCCAGGAAAAGGCCTCTTGCTGCTTGTTTTCTCTCTGTAGCCACGCAGAAGATCAGCCAACAGACTCCTTCAGCCTACATTTTTGTGCTTGGTACAAGAGGGAGGAGGTCTACCCATTCAGGGCTCCACTTAGGTCCTCTTCTAATCCTTAGGAGGTCCAGTAAGTGTTTTGAAGGTGGTGCCTGGAGATGTCACATTAATGCCTGGCACAAAGTAGTCGGTGGGGGAAACTTCTAGTCACTCCCTAACCAATGGGGCTGAAGCTCCCAGTCCTGACCTACCGACATTTGCAGTAGCTCTGTTTGCTTTACTGGAAATAGGCCCAAAATGCAATGTGTCAGGCAAAATCCAAGGATGCAAAAGTCTTCTGCCCACTAATCTTATGTTCTGAGGGTGGGATGTGTGTGTGGGGAGTGTACTATGGTAATTCTAGTGTCCTCCCACATCTAACACTAAAATCCAGTTTGGGGTAGGCACTATACCCACAACAAACTCAGAGACAGAAATCAGGTGGGACAAAAATTGGGTCTTCAGCAATTAGACAGGGGATCCACAAGAATTGCCTTGGCATCCTGTTCTCTCCCTTTCAAGTGTGCCCCAAGTATTAAAAGTGGATCAGCAGACCTGTTTAGCAGGACTCTGTAGTGTCAAAAAGGACGCCCACAATCCCCACCTTGCATATTCTGTGGACTTCAAAGAAGTCATCTCTGCCCATGCAGGTCAGCCTATTATTTCTTCCTGTGAGGCAATTCATCTCTTTCACACCTAGTTAAGGTTGAACACTTGCTGAGAGCTCACAGAGGCTTATGATATTAAGCCTTCTGACAGTTCAGGCATGTGAACGATAACTTTCTAAAAGTTACTTTTCCTCAGTATTTATTAAACATACGACTCAGCCATTGAATTGAATTTTTAATAACTCTTACTAATAGTTGTTTGATTATTTTTCTAGCTGGTACCATTCCCGATATACAGTATTAGTATTTTAATTTGCACCCTGGTTACAGCTAGCTCTGCCACAGTGAAAATAGCTCTTTGGGACTTGTCACTGTAGGGACATGGCAGTGCCTAATTTGTAAAACAATGGCTGCCGGTGCCTAAAGCTTTGCTCAGCAGCCTGCGGCCAGTGCTATAAAATGTTGGTGCACCAAATACCAAGGCTGTGTAGTCTTGAATCCACTTCATGCCTCTTTAATCCACTACCAGACGCTCTCTGTCCCTTTATTTAACTCTTGAAGGTTCCTGCTTTCTCCCGTTGTGACATAATGTCTTTTTGTCTCTTCCTACTTATCTCTTTCTATGTTTTTCCCTCTCTTGCTCCCAGGAAATATCTGAGGATGAAAAATAAGTCCTTGTTCCCAAAAATGAGTGCCATCTGACTCCATTGGCAACCACTGGCTCAAATTAAGCACTGGGAGATGGTAATATAAATGTTCTACATGTTTCACATTTAAATGCTGTGCACCCTACCTTGTGGGCTTCCAGTCCTATAAAGGGGTGACTTACTAATATTTGAAAGGGGTGCTTTTACAGGTCAGAAAGGATTGCTTTAACAGGTTGTGCTGCAGATTTAGGGCCATCAAATTACAATTCCATTATATCCTATTGTAATATAGGACGGGCCCTTAATTTTCAACAGTCAGGGTACAACGGTAGACCTGATGTAAAGTTTTCTGGTGACACTAGTGGATGTTACAATGAGGGCTACAGTCCACAGGTGACATTTAAGTTTCAGGTTTGTCCACAATCTACTCGGGACTTATAGGCAAGTTAAATGTGTGAGTTAGGAATAGGCCAATTCAACCATGTTTAAAGGGAGAGCACAGGCACTTTACTTGGCTTGGAAGGGGTAACGTGCAGAGATTTCTAAAGCCAACAAAAATATAGAGTTCAGCTGAAGACAAAAATCCGGGATGATCTCGCAGAAAAGGTGGATTTCATACAATGCTCCAAAGGGCATTTCAAGTAATGTATACAAATGTCTTTTTCGTTTTCCTAAAACCTTTTGTAATTTCAGGGGGAAAAAATTGTGCTTTTTCAGACAAACTTACTGATTAACCCTTCAAAGTCCACTTGTATCCTTTTTGTAATGTAAATATCCTAAATTCTACTAAATGGATCCACACTAAAGCAAGCAAACAAGGCAAAGAAAATCCTCTGAGTATGGTTCTAGTTTTATGACTGGTTTGGAGCACAAGGAATCAGCATTTTTTGGCGAAGAGAAGAACACATTTTGGAAGTTATAATGGAAAAGTCACTTTTTTGCCCGTTCTACTCCCATCTACCCCATTACGATCCTCATGATATTTGACATGACAAAACTTAGCCACTTATGCTATTTGATAGAATACTTTCGTGTAGATTTGTCAAATTATGCCCTAGTATTAGGCAAACCAAAATCACCTTTTCAAGGGCAATTGAGTTTTATTTATTTAAAGTTTTATGTAGTGCATTCAAGTCCTGAGAAAATCAGAGTGCCTAACATAGCACATAATGTTAACAAAAGAAACAGAGTCAGTAAACATAGAAATAGAGATGTGTAGTTGTATATACAGAGAGCATCAATTATATCAAAACACCATGGACATGTTCAAACTTAAGGTATTTACAATTTGAGAAAACCAGTGAGGCATTGAACATCAGTACTAGTCATATTTTAGATCATAACTATCTATGTCGATAGGTGAGCAAGAGTCGAACATGTCAAGCATATAGGAAAGAGGAAACATACATGGATGTATACATAATTTGTATTTGCAGTTTGGATCAACCACTGAAGAAAAGAATATCAGTGCCAGCAACAGATACCATCACAAACATAACTGTGTTCATAAGTGGCCATGAATTAAGATTTCTATAGTTATTGAGAATGGATGAGTTCATGCTGAAGGTGGACCTTGCCCAAAGGAGGAAAAGAGAATTGTATTTAATCAATCAATGTGAGGGTATCATTTACAAACAGTGAGTGGTGGTTTAAGTACCCAAGTAGGGACTCAGTGGAAAGGAAAGCCATACCTAGTGTGATAAGCAAGATGTGTATAGGTTAAGAAGGTATTGTTTTAGCTCCTTTTTAATAGGATGTAAAGTGGTAGCACAAATGGCAGGAGGGAGAGAGTTCTAAACCACGGAAGCAATGCGGTCCGAGTGTAATAGTTTTTGAACAATACATGCACATTTTTAGGAGGATCTACCTTCAATCAGATGTCAGCTCAGAGAGTGGAGGACTCATATAACTTGGTGAAAACATCTCAGCCATAACTGCACAGCTACTATCATGGACTGATTTTCTATATAGAGGATACATAATGGCTAATGTGTAATATGGTCCAACATCTCCATCAAGAGGTGACATCATAAACTATAGGGCAAAAGGCAGAGTGGTATGTAACTGTCACCAGAGCTCGAAGAGGTAATATTGGAGCACAATACACGTGTTACCTGATTTTTTAATTGCTTATTTTTTTGGGGGTAGTTAGCTTGTTTAAAATTGTTCTTTTTTGAATAGGGAAATGTCTATTGAAAATAGTAAGTGAAATATTGGACTATACTCTTTGGTTGTCTGCAGTGAAAAGAAAAGAACAATATTTAATTATGTAGTTGATTCACAATTTTAGTAAAAACACTTTTCTGATATATTAAAAAAATTCTGATTCACAAAGGTAAACTTACACTTCTGTGTAAGTTTAGATTTCTTAGCTATTCACAAACATGTTTACATGTAGGGGCCGATTCCGATTCGGGCCGGAAATCTCTCCGACCGAGCCGGACCCGGAGAGATTTCCGACCGAATAGGACCCGTGCAGCCCGACCGAACGAGTACGATGCGTCTGTATGCTATCGTACTCGAGTCGGTTGGACTCCCATTGAAGTCAATGGGAGCCGGTCGTACAACGCGTATGCGGGCTCCCATTGCCTCAAAGGGTGCGAGGCAAACAAGGGCGCCCCCTACAGCGGGTATGCGGCGAAGCGACTCGCGCCGTACACGCACAGGTAGGGGGGACCCATGGGTCCCCCTGTGTGCGACTCGCGCGGCTACGCGTACAGGGGGTCCGACACGGACCCCCGAGCACGGCTCCGACTGCTCTTTCGAGCCGGATGGCGCGTGTCGGTCGGACTGCTCACGGCGCGCATCGTACTTACCCGGCCGGGGAACGTCTCCATTGCGCGGTGCGAGTCGTGTCCGAGCGAGTCGGTCGGTGCGGTTCGACCCGGGAACGAGTCGGTCGGAGCGGTTGGGACACCCGAACGAGTCGGTCGGCGATTTCGCATCGTACTCGTTCGTCCGGACGCACGTACGAATCGGTCGGGAAATAGGGCTCCGAATCAGATCCGGTTAAGCCGAATCCGATTCGGAGCCCTACCGGCCGAGATCGGAATCAGCCCGTAGTGTCTTTACAACTGCAGCGTCTCCCATCATAAAAAAGTAGGACTGTTCTATCTTTTCATTTGTGGAGACTCCGCAGTCGTAAAGATACTACTTGTAAAACTTTTTATGAATATCAAACAATTGTGAACTAACACAGAAGTCTAAGTTTACCTTTGCGAATCAAGCCCGTTGTGCCTATAGGAGGAAGTGATTGTTGACGTTGTTTACTTCAGGATGCAGCTAACAATGGGATCTGATTGGAATTAGAATGTTTAGGTTTTACTTACCTTTCATAAATAGATTATTGATGAAAACTAGTCGAATGGAAACCAGTGCTAAAGTGCTTTTGCTCTCTCCTTTAAACATTGCCAAAATTGGGTTAGACATGATTGGCATATTTAATTTACTTATAAGTCCCTAGTAAAGTGGTATACCATATATCCAGGGCCTTTGAATTAAATGCTACTAGAGGGCCTGCAGCACCTATTGTGCCACCCTCTTAGGTTGCCACTTGAAACGTGTCCCAGGTCTGCCATAGCAGCCTGAATGCAGTTTTAAATTACCAATTTGACTTGGAAATATAACCCTCTTGCCAAGCCTTAAACTCCCCTTTTATTGCATATAACTGACTCTCCCGGTTAGTCCTAGGTATCCCATAGGTCAGGGTGCATTGTAATTAAAAGGCTGATCAAGTACTTTTAGGTTTTACATGTCCTGCTAGTGAAAAACTCTTACATTTGATTTTCACTACTTTGAGGCCTACCTCTCCTGTAGATAACATGAGTAAGTCCTAACCCCCCAAGTGGTGCCCCTCCAGGCCTGGGCTTTTGCTGGTGGTGGTAAAGGTGCCCAGATAGCCCCAACTCACAACTTGGGACTTAGGACATTTTCGGCTAAAAACTACTCTGAGAACCAAGAGGAGGCTAGGACCAACCTGCTTGTCTATCTGCCAAGGTGCAGCACCAGTAGGCCTGACTTCCCGGCAGCTCCCAGTACTTTCTTCTCTACAGTAGCAAATCCTGTTCAGCGGTCCTTCACCAAAAGGATAACTAGCTTCTTGGATCTCTCATCAGCCACAGCCTCCAGCCTCGTCCCACTGGAGATTTTCAACCTGCAAAAAAGTGACTACGTCCGAACGAAGAAACATTCAACGTGGCTTCGTCCAGCAGTTCTTCAATGGCAACGATCCCTTCTTGGACACCGCCGACAACCTTGTCCCGCTGAACTTTACTTTCTCTGAATACTTTTTAAAAAACTGTCATTTAAGTCCAAAAGTAAGCGCCAACCGGGCCCAATCAACTTCTTGTATCAGACTTGCACTCCATCGTAGTCAGACAGATATTTAAACTTTAGCCTGGTCTAGCGCGACTAGATGGTGCTTTGATCTTTTAGGTGCTCCTTTCTCCCTTAAACTTTAAAAATTCATAACTCTTGTTCTAACAATTGGATTTTTATCATTTGGTGCCAAATAATGTATTCAAATTTACTCTATTTTTTTAAATTGGTGGGTGATTTTTCTTGTGTTATGTTTTCACTTTTCTACTGTTTGTGTGCTTCATAAATACTTTACATGTTGACTCTCATATAAGCCTGATTGCTTTTGTGTCAATCTACCAGAGGGATAAGAACAAGTTAATTTAGTGATTTTTGTAGTTCACCCTGACAGGAATTGTGCTTGTTGCTTGTTTGGTACAAAGTGACAGAGATAGAAGAATTAACCAATTTTACAAATGCTCCTGTAAGCAAGCAATCACGATCTCATTTTCTTTCGATGTTAAGGAATAAATGCACCCAAAAGTAAATCTTCAGGTTCAATTAGTGTGGAGCAAATGTATTTTGTATGTGGGAGAAGTGAACAAACGTATGGCTTAGCAATACTTGAGAAAAAGCATATTGTTCTGTTGGCCCAAAGAAAGATTAGCCACAATTAAACTTAATGTTTAATTCTTTATCACATCTTTTTGGTGAACAATAGCTTCCAGAAGCATAACAATAATTGTGTGATAAAAATTATATCGCCCTGAGTGATTAGTTGATATTAGAATTTGACAAAATAATTCCATATATTGCTTTAGAATTTGGGGAGCCATTAATGTCTCAATAATACTTCAGTATTATCTCCGAAAGAATCCTGCAACGGCAAAGAGGTTTCCACAATTTGATTTGAACTGAATGGGGATGCATTAATGGTTTGAATCATTTGAGACATTTTCTCATGTCTCTTGGGAATACTATTATTAGTGCTGTAGTCCTGGTCTCCACATTCCTCTGAGGCTGTTTAGCACCTGCCTAAATCATATGTCTAGAATCACCACAATACAGATACAAACCGGTCTTTAACCAGTGTTCCTTTGACTCCTCCATAAATGGACTCCTAACTGCCCCAACTCCCATTGGTTATTCTTGAGACAACAGCTCCACCTGAAATGTTGACTGAATGTAGAAACATTAAAATCATTTCCTAGGGCTGTCCTTCTTTCTATTCATCTTGCTTGTACTCTTTATTCCATTAACAGTGCTAAATCTATTCATTCAGAAAATGCTGGATGCTGTGAACAAACCAACTCATCCTTAATCTCTTCCATTAACCCAGGTTAGAAAGAGTCATTTGAGTTCCTTTTTTTCTACGTAATTTCTGCCCGTAAAGGACAAAATTGAATGACATAAGTCAGTACATTAATTCTCCCGTACTGACATTCAGATATCTTCTTATATGAAGAAGATGACATATGACTCCAAGCAGGCATCCAACATTTTTACAAAAGGAGTTATGTAGATAATCGCTGATGCAGTAATGCAACCCACCTTTACTCAATCTTGATTAAACTCTGCAGGGTGAAAAGGAAAATGTACTGTAAGAGAATCCAAAACTTCTTTTCACTTTGCTGAATCCCCAAAAAATGTGGGACACTTGAATACTAGGATATTAGTAAACCATAATTCAAGGACTGCTTTAATGCCAAATTCCGAAGAACTAGTTGTAATTCTTGTGCCAGGTCCTGAGATGGACCCGTAGAGTAATTAATCTAAAAAATGTGTTTGTGTTGCAATCTGTGAAGGACTGGATTCTAAGAAGGCCTGTTTCTTTTTTGAGTACCTGGGGAAAGGGCTACTTCACCCAGTAGCCATAGCCCCACCCTGCACATACTAGTATAGAGTTAACAATGTTTCTGTCGGATCAGGATTTACACAAATTCATCAAACATTAAAGAAAATCTGCCTACACAGATCTGGCTATCAATACACTTGGGTTATCAAAAAAGATGAACATTTACCAACAGACACCAAACAACAGAATTAAATTTAAAAAAAATGTATTATCATAATTGTTAGAAATGGGGGTCTCCAAGAAGAAAAAGTTCCACCAATTGTATGTGGTCGCGTGATGGTCTGACTATAGTAGTAGTGTACACCAATCACTGTATGTAAGGCACAAATGCAAGTCCAGATCCTCACCGCTGACCACCAATGTTAGAAATGGGGGTCTCTAGTCAGCAATGGTTTGCACAGTTGTCCAAGTAGGGACCCTTCTTCCTAGTCAGGGTAAAGGGGATGCCCTTCTAAAATAACCACTGCTCACACCTTTGGTAATTTGGCTCGAGCAGACAGGCTTATCTGAGAGGCAGTGTGTAAAGCATTTGTGCACACATACAGTAATACAGTGACAACACTACAAATGGACACCACACCAGTTTAGAAAAATAACTAATCTTCATCTAAACCAAACAAGACAAAACAACAAAAATCCACAATACAGTTATCAAAATATGACTCTAAAAAGGGACAAACAGTTCTGTCCATAGCAAACTATAGATGCAACACTTTCAACACAAAATACCTTGGATGCGCTAAAATCACAAGCAAGAACAGCCGCAGGGAAGGTGATGCGTCAGTTCCTTTGCGCAGGGAAGGTGATGCGTTGGTTCCTTACTCCAGGGGGGGTGATGCGTTGGTTCCTTACTGCCACGCAGGGGAGGTGATGCGTCAGTTCCTTACTGAAGGGGAGGTGATGCGCCGGTTTCTTAATGTGTGAGGAGGTGAATCATTGGTTTCTTACTGTGGCCCCGGTGTCCTTGTAGACTTGACGCCCCAGTGCGATGCATGAGGATCAGGGATGCGTCGGTTCTCGATGCGGCGGCGGTAACGACGCTGCATTGGTTTCTTCAGCAGCGGTTACACGATGCATTGGTTTTTGCAGCTGCATAGCAGGGCCTGCGTCGGAATCGGTGCAGTGATCTCAGACTTCGTAGATCGGTGCACTCGATGCAGCATGAGGTGATTTCTCTCGCAGCGGGCAGGTGCTGCGTCAGTTTCTTCAGTGATGCGTCAGAAAGAGGTGCCGATGCATCGTGCTTCTGTCGTTGCGTTACTTTTCCAGATCTCAACAGAAGGAACAATCTCCAGAGTCCCAGAACATCAAGAGGCACCTCTTGGCAGGCCATAACTCCCAGCAAGAAAATTCATGGAAGCTGGGGTGAAGTCTTTGTATCCCTGAGACTTCAAAACAGGAGGCAAGCTCTACTTCAAGCCTTGGAGATCTTCCTCAAGCGGGGGACACATCACTCCGCAAAGTCCTTAGCAGAAACAGCCACTGCAGGCCAACCCCAAACAGCACACAGCAAAGGGGCAGCACTGCTCCTTCAGTTTCTCCAGCTCTTCTCCTTGGCAAAGATTCCTCTTGAATCCCAGAAGTAATCTAAAAGTCTGAGGTCTGGGCCCCACTTTTTATAACACAAAATCCTTTGTTCTCTGGTGGCAGAGAAGCCCTTTGCCCAGCCAAAACCAGTTCTGTCCTCTCTGGTGCAGCTTCCTGGCAGGAGGTGGAAACAGCATTGTCCAAGGCAGACCAGACCCAAGGCAGACCAGCCCAGGTGGCTGTCTACAGTGAATGCACATCTCAGCCCCTGCCACTCCAAAACCAGACAGTCAATACACAACCTAGCAGAGGCACACAGGATGGCTAAGCAAGGGGAAACGTCCATTACAACACAGGCATTACATCGTAATGCCTTTATAACGCACCCTTTACAATGCAGGTGACATTACAATGCGTGCCATTGCAATGCATGTGCCATTACAACTAGGCCTGGGCGGTAAATTCCGTTCCGCTCGCGGAATTTGCGGAATTTGGGTAATTTCGCTTTCCGCGGAGAACGCGGAATTACCAAAAATTCCGCGATCCGCGGGTTCGCGGAATTTTTTGCTTGTTCGCGCTTTCAAAATGCGTGTTCGTGAGATATTTCTCCCCAAGCACGCAAACAGCGTTCGCGAACAGGAAAAAAGCATCGCGAACGGGCGAAACAAGCAATTCCGCGTGTTCGCGGAACTTTTGCGTGCTCGCGGAGATTTTTTACCGTTTCGCGGAGCTTTGCGTAGCGCGACTACGCAACTTCCGCCCACCCCTAATTACAACGCAGGCCATTACAATGAATTGTAAAGTGAGTAAAGGACGTAAGTGAGGTAAGTTTTTATTTTTGATTATTTTTTTTCTATTTAGATATTATACAATTTTTAAAAATATATTAATTCACAAATATGTTTTTTTTTTATATTTAAAAGGGCATGGCACCCATCCTCTGGGATGGGGTGAATGGGAAACAGGGGTTTTGGGTGGGGTAGTGTATTAATGCTCAGGTATTATTTTCAGTACTTGAGTATAATTAAAAATTTAGTTTAGTTATTATTTTTAAAATAATAAAATATATCTAAAATATAATATATATCAAAAAAATTAATTGAATGTGCTTTGCACTTATCCCCTGAGACAGGATAATTGGGAAACAGGGTTTTTGGGTGGGGAGTGTATTAATACTCAGGTATTAATTTTAATACATGAGTATTAATTAATATTTAGTTTTACTGGTAGAAAAATAAAAACATTTTTTTTTTCAATAAATAAAAAGGGTTTGGCACCTATCCTCTGGGACGGGATGCATGGGAAACAGGGGTTTTGGGTGGGGGAGTGTATTAATACTCAGGTATTAATTTTAATACTCAAGCATTAATTATTAATTAAATTATAATGTATTTTATTGTAAAATTGTTACATTAATATATAATAATCAAAATTAATACAATGAATATGCAGCCAAACACTGGGTTTATGGTAGGGGAGTTATTTAATATCAAGGTGTCATTATAAGCTCTCATTAAAAAATTAATATACATTTTATATAATAAAATTTATAATCCTTAAAAAGTATATTAATATAGTTTAAAAATTAGAAAAACATATATGTGCAACATAAGTTAGCATAAATAGACATAGAAAATGTATAAAACCATAAATATAACTAATAAACAATGTACTATTTTACAAAACAAAAAATTGACACATTAATAGTATTGTAGGAAACTTTATTACTTTAAAAAATATATAATACAGTTTTAAAAAATAATCAAAAATGTTTAATAAAAACTTTAATAAAGGTATTATTTTTTTAAAATAAACATGGATTTTAAACTGTACTGTAACATATACTTTTTATTTTTTTTGTAGGTTTTCCCACGGTTTCACATTGGAGTGAATGAGAGAAATTGTCCTTTTTTCCTTTTTACAAAAAGAGATGATGTTGCTGCTTGTACGTAAGTTTCGTCAGTGCAAAGATCGTCACGGTTGGTATTAGAAGCAAGGAAGAGCTGCATACAGGTAAGACAAATTTAAATTATTAAAAATAGATTAAGGGTGGCATAGTTTATTGTAATGATAGATGAGGGAGGTTGTAAGAACTAGGGTAGTTGTATTTTGATATTTTTGTATGTTTTAACCCCCCCAAAAATTCATATGCAGGTAGCAGTTGTAGGCCCACATCGGGTTGATTGCTTTTGTGACACTTTTGGTTTAATAGAATTATTTAAAAAGATTGATTACCTTTTCTATTAAACCATAGTGTTATGAAAGCAATATTTTTTGAATATTTTTTTTTAAATTAAGGTACTGCGTCGTCGCAGTTTTTCAGATAGATCAAAGAAACATGGACAAAGATTTCATGGATCGCAGAAATACTTTTTGGGACATTTTTAAACATGGATCTATGGCTTTTGGAACTCATGCTGGATTTCGGTCGAGAGAGGATTGTATCGATGGATTTTTTTTGTTGCAGATTTTTCAAAACTTTTTTTCTTTTTCGTGTTATTTTTGCTTGATTTTGATCGAGAGAGGATTGCAACAATGGATTTCTTGTTGCGTTTTTTCCAAACAAATTATCTTTTTCTGGATTTTTTTTTTGGGATGCGTTTTTTGTAGCTGAGCACAATTTTCGCTGTAAAAAATGGCTTTGCCAAACTGTGTCCATTTTGGTTAGTTTAACTCGGGACATGGCTTGCATCACAGATTATGGATTATTTACTATGGATTAATGAATTACATAAGACTCTTGGTGAAATATGGGATTGTATGCAAGTCCAAGAGTTGGAAAAAGAAGACAACTGAAGGTAAGAAAGCCAACTTTTAATTTATAATTAAAAAATGATTTGAAAAAAGCCAATTGAATTAGCGAAATTCATTGTCAAAACAGGCAAGTAAGGTGTTTTAGGGGTTAGTTAGATTAGAAATGTAGGATGTGTGCAATATTGTCTAGGTCATGGGTACTCACAAACTTTCTCTCGGGGGCCAAATTTACAGTGTGGTTTGTGGCCAAGGGCCGCACCGGTGGGGGCGGGGTCATTGGGGGAGGGGGCGGGGCTAGAGCAAAACAAAACTGACCATGAGGTGGAACACAGGCCCCTGCAGCGGACGCCTTCGTCCACTGAGCCACCGGACCCGGCATACACATCTCTCTCCCTCCCTCTCTCTGTCTCCCTCCCTCCCTCTCTCTGTCTGTCTCTCTCCCTCTCTCTGTCTCTCTCCCTCTCTCTCTCTGTCTCCCTCCCTCCCTCTCTCTATCTCTCTCTCTCTCTCTCTCCCTCCCTCTCTCTCTCCCTCCCTCCCTCTGTCTCCCTCCCTCTATCTCCCTCCCTCTGTCTGTCTCCCTCTGTCTGTCTCCCTCTGTCTGTCTCTCTGTCTCCCTCTCTCTCTGTCTCCCTCCCTCTGTCTCCCTCCCTCTCTCTCTGTCTCCCTCCCACCCTCTCTCTATCTCTCTCTCTCTCTCGCTCTCTCTCTCTCTCTGTTTCCCTCTCTCTCTCTCTCTCTCTCTCTGTCTCCCTCTCTCTCTCTCCCTCCCTCTGTCTGTCTCCCTCTGTCTGTCTCCCTCTGTCTGTCTCCCTCCCTCTGTCTCCCTCCCTCCCTCTCTCTGTCTCCCTCCCTCTGTCTACCTCTCTCTGTCTCCCTCCCTCTGTCTCCCTCTCTCTGTCTCCCTCCCTCTGTCTCCCTCCCTCTGTCTCCCTCTCTCTGTCTCCCTCCCTCTGTCTCCCTCCCTCTGTCTCCCTCCCTCTGTCTCCCTCTATCTGTCTCCCTCCCTCTGTCTCCCTCTGCCTGTCGCCCTCCTCCCTCTGTCTCCCTCCCTCTGTCTCTCTCTGTCTGTCTCCCTCCCTCTGTCTCTCTCTCTGTCTGTCTCCCTCCCTCTGTCTCCCTCCCTCTGTCTCCCTCCCTCTGTCTGTCTCCCTCTGTCTGTCTCTCTGTCTCCCTCTCTCTCTGTCTCCCTCTCTGTCTCCCTCTCTCTCTGTCTCCCTCCCAGGCCTGAGCTCCCTGGCCTTGGCTCAACTCTCTGACTACAGGCTGGCGGGAAACATCACATCACAGGCTCTTAACGCACACCTCACCCGGCTCTCACTCCCTGCTGCCCTCTGTCACCCTCTGTCACCTCACCCGGCTCTCACTCCCTGCTGCCCTCTGCCATCTCACCCGGCTCTCACTCCCTGCTGCCCTCTGTCACCTCCCCCGGCTTTCACTCCCTGCTGCCCTCCGTCACCTCACCCGGCTCTCACTCCCTGCTGCCCTCCGTCACCTCACCCGGCTCTCACTCCCTGCTGCCCTCTGTAACCCTCTGCCATCTCACCCGGCTCTCACTCCCTGCTGCCCTCCGTCACCTCACCCGGCTCTCACTCCCTGCTGCCCTCCATCACCTCACCCGGCTCTCACACCCTGCTGTCCTCTATCATTCTCTGTCACCTCACCCTGCCTGTGTGGCAGCCCGGGCTGAGACAGCTTCCCGGGCACACACACAGCCGCACCCGAGTACTTCACAGGTCTTTAAAAGACCATTTGCTTGTTAATGAGGCTTTGTTGTATTTCACCTCTTCTTAGCGCCCCTGCAGCTCCACTCAGACTATCGCTGGAATCGCCCGGCCCCCATAGAGCAGAGTCTGTGTTTGCTGACACTCTGTAAAAAAAAAACAAAAAAACACAGGTACGATGTCTGCAAGGTCCGCGGGCCGCCAAGGAAGGCTTGCCGGGCCGCTGGCGGCCCGCGGGCCGTACTATGAGTACCCGTGGTCTAGGTAGTCTGAAGCAACCATCAGCGAAAATTGTTGAATTGCACCCAATAGTCTCTCGGACATTTCTTTTGTTCTTTTTGAAATTTGTGGGTTCAGACTACCAGTCAATGATTGCGCAATTCTCATTTCTTGGAAACTTTGCTCCTTCTTCAAAATTTCCAAAAAATGATAGAAGTTAGGATGTGGTTTACCTATAGATTTGTTGAAGGAGTTGTGCCATTACTCTATGGCATTATTTGTTTTTCCTCCTCCCTCCAAGCAGGTCGAGTAGCAGTTCCACCACTTCCTCCTACGACCTGACCTGCTTAGATGGCCAATCCATGTGTCTTCAAATTAATTTAGAAGGGGTGCCAATTTGTCCTCGTTTGCAGTAAAATAGTCAAATTCAGTAATAGATGTGTAGTATTCATCTACACTGTCAGGAGGAACAAAGCACAGTGCTGTTAGTTTCTTCAATTCAAATTGCAGTTTACTGTCTGATATGTAATCCTCAACTAAGGATATTTTTTGAATTTTTCTCCAATAAGCCTGTGAAAAGTGAAAAAACATCCTTGAATTTGGGTATCCGTGTACATTTTGGTAATTGTGTTAATCATAGGTAATTCAAAGTCAATTAACACTTTTCTAGGACTTTTGTTCATGGTTTTATCTTTTATCACTGACAAAAATTCAGTGTATGTTAAGGTTTGTTTATCAGGGAGTAAACTGTACACTAAGGGCACTACTGTATGATTAATGTAGGCGTGAATAGTGTATATGTGGGTGAAGGGGTGGGGTGTGGATTTAAACGTCCCATCCATCATCCAAATATCACTAGTCTCTAGCTTAACAAAATTATGGGGTGTGCTAAAGATTAGAATTGTTTTAAGAGGGTTTTTGTTGTCATGCAAAATAAAGTTTCATTAGTAACAGTTACTGTAAGTTCAGGAGGAATGTTAATATCAGAGAAGGTTTGGGATGTTACACGTGGGGGTTACTTGCCTGTTTCTACGCTGTATAATTCTGCATAGGTTGGGGATTGTGGGCATACAACTTGCTACATGGATAGGAATGTTGTGTGATACCTCCCTCAAAACTGAGCCACAGGGTTCATTGGAGGTGGATGCTAGGGCTTTCATTTCATTTATATTTTCTCTTACCTCTATCTGCATTGCAGAGGCAGTGTGGTTATGCTCGGTGGTCCTTTCAACAGTGTCACCAAGAGTAACCGCTCTGCCTGTGCAATGGGATGAGTAATAATGCACACACCTCCAATGACACTTAGGGGCCGATTCCGATCTCGGTCGGAGGCGCACCCAATAGCATTCGGTCGGGAAAAAAGCCATGCGAAAGCCTGTTTCCCGACCGATCCGTACAGCACACCGAACGAGTAAGTACGATGCGCACAACAGCACAGAATCCGGCCGAGCCGTACTCACCCAAACCAGGTCCTGTTCCCCGACCGAGGCGAATCCGGAAACGCCGAATCGAGTCGCACGGAAGGAAAAATGCAGCTCCGTCCGGCCGAACGAGTACGATGCGCTTTCCGTACGCGCCGAACCCGCCGCTACGCATGGCACGTCAAAGCATCCGGGAGAGGCGCACATAAGCTCCGATTCGCGCCACAACACGATCCACGGCTACGAGACGAACACGCCAGCGACGAGGACGAGGCGAAGCGACGAGGACGACGCGAAGCGACGAGGACGACGCGAAGCAACGAGAAGGACGAACGACACGAACCAACCATGAATCCCTTCGTCCCGATCATACCAATATTCTACATTTACTACCGGAACAGGCACGGACGCGTACGGCGCAGAAGGTAAGCCAGACACCAACCACAAAACACATACAACACGTACACGACACATCACACACACACAGAGGGATGCAGAATATACTTACACCAGCAACAGCAGCACCATAGGGGCGGGATGCCCATCACCAATGCCACATATGCACACAGGGGCCTGAATGCGCACCACCACCCCTACCCAGGGGGGCAGGATGCCTACCACTACTACCACCCTTAGCCAGGGGGGCTGGATGCCTACCACTACTACCACCCTCACCCAGGGAGGGCTGGATGCCTACCACCACTACCACCCTCACCCAGGGGGGGCTGGATGCCTACCACTACTACCACCCTTAGCCAGGGGGGGCTGGATGCCTACCACTACTACCACCCTCACCCAGGGGGCTGGATGCCTACCACTACTACCACCCTCACCCAGGGGGGCTGGATGCCTACCACTACTACCACCCTCACCCAGGGGGGCTGGATGCCTACCACCACTACCACCCTCACCCAGGGGGGCTGGATGCCTACCACTACTACCACCCTCACCCAGGGGGGCTGGATGCCTACCACCACTACCACCCTCACCCAGGGGGGATGGATGCCAACCACCACCCTTAGCCAGGGGGGGCTGGATGCCTACCACTACTACCACCCTCAGCCAGGGGGGGCTGGATGCCTACCACCACCCTCACCCAGGGGGGGCTGGATGCCTACCACTACTACCACCCTCACCCAGGGGGCTGGATGCCTACCACCACCATTAGCCAGGGGGGCTGGATGCCTACCACTACTACCACCCTCACCCAGGGGGGCTGGATGCCTACCACTACTACCACCCTCACCCAGGGGGCTGGATGCCTACCACTACTACCACCCTCACCCAGGGGGGCTGGATGCCTACCACCACCCTTAGCCAGGGGGCTGGATGCCTACCACTACTACCACCCTCACCCAGGGGGGCTGGATGCCTACCACTACTACCACCCTCAGCCAGGGGGGGCTGGATGCCTACCACCACCCTTAGCCAGGGCGGGCTGGATGCCTACCACCACTACCACCCTCACCCAGGGGGGGCTGGATGCCTACCACCACCCTTAGCCAGGGGGGGCTGGATGCCTACCACTACTACCACCCTCACCCAGGGGGGCTGGATGCCTACCACTACTACCACCCTCACCCAGGGGGCTGGATGCCTACCACCACCCTTAGCCAGGGGGGCTGGATGCCTACCACTACTACCACCCTCACCCAGGGGGGCTGGATGCCTACCACTACTAACACCCTCAGCCAGGGGGGCTGGATGCCTACCACCACCCTTAGCCAGGGGGGCTGGATGCCTACCACCACTACCACCCTCACCCAGGGGGGCTGGATGCCTACCACTACTACCACCCTCACCCAGGGGGCTGGATGCCTACCACCACCCTTAGCCAGGGGGCTGGATGCCTACCACCACTACCACCCTCACCCAGGGGGGCTGGATGCCTACCACTACTACCACCCTCAGCCAGGGGGGCTGGATGCCTACCACCACCCTTAGCCAGGGGGCTGGATGCCTACCACCACTACCACCCTCACCCAGGGGGCTGGATGCCTACCACTACTACCACCCTTAGCCAGGGGGCTGGATGCCTACCACTACTACCACCCTCACCCAGGGAGGCTGGATGCCTACCACTACTACCACCCTCAGCCGGGGGGCTGGATGCCTACCACCACCCTTAGCCAGGGGGCTGGATGCCTACCACCACTACCACCCTCACCCAGGGGGATGGATGCCTACCACTACTACCACCCTCAGCCAGGGGGCTGGATGCCTACCACCACCCTTAGCCAGGGGGGCTGGATGCCTACCACCACTACCACCCTCACCCAGGGGGGCTGGATGCCTACCACTACTACCACCCTCAGCCAGGGGGCTGGATGCCTACCACCACCCTTAGCCAGGGGGGCTGGATGCCTACCACCACTACCACCCTCACCCAGGGGGCTGGATGCCTACCACTACTACCACCCTTAGCCAGGGGGCTGGATGCCTACCACTACTACCACCCTCACCCAGGGGGGGCTGGATGCCTACCACCACCCTTAGCCAGGGGGGCTGGATCCCAACCACTACTACTACCCTCAGCCAGGGGGGGCAGGATGCCTACCACTACTACCACCCCCACTCATAGGATGGACAATGCATGACACAACCAGCACACCACAACCTAGGGAATGCAAGAAGAAGACATCCCCCAACACCATGACAAGCGTGTGTAGACTGTGTCAAATGCCTACAACACCGAACATGACTTTGAACATACAATGTGACCCCCTAGCACATGTGCCACACATATATGTGTGTGGCACCCACAATGCAAGCAGGCCATGACCATTGTGGCAATGGGGTCCAAACCCCCATCATCACAGTGACCAAAATGTAAGTGTGGGGTCCATAGCTGAAGCACATTTTGAACATTGTGGCAATGGGGTCTAAACCCCCATCACCACAGTGACCAAAAGGTAAGTGTGGGGTCCATAGCTGAAGCACATTTTGAACATTGTGGCAATGGGGTCCAAACCCCCATCATCACAGTGACCAAAATGTAAGTGTGGGGTCCATAGCTGAAGCACATTTTGAACATTGTGGCAATGGGGTCCAAACCCCATCATCACAGTGACCAAAATGTAAGTGTGGGGTCCATAGCTGAAGCACATTTTGAACATTGTGGCAATGGGGTCTAAACCCCAATCACCACAGTGACCAAAAGGTAAGTGTGGGGTCCATAGCTGAAGCACATTTCGAACATTGTGGCAATGGGGTCCAAACCCCCATCATCACAGTGACCAAAATGTAAGTGTGGGGTCCATAGCTGAAGCACATTTTGAACATTGTGGCAATGGGGTCCAAACCCCCATCATCACAGTGACCAAAAGGTAAGTGTTGACAAAGAAAGAGGTGCAACTGCCAAACTGCATGGATGATTCCTGGTCACAGAACAACAAACACATCAGTGGCAAAGTAGTGTATGTGTCCCATTGCAACATAAATTGGGGGAGCCAAATACTGCAGGGCAAATAAGACATACCTTTGGCCATGTGCAGACAAACAACACCCATGGGGGCTGACACCGTCAACAATCATCAATGACACAATGACAGAAGTGACCATCAGAATGCAGACCCACATATTTGCACCAATGGGCACACAAATGCAGATACCCTGTGGAGACTGCAGATGTGAGGTGAACAGATACCATACCATGGCAGCAATGGGACACACAAACCATGATCATTGTGCTGACCGATGACCTAGGAGTCCCAGGGACAGCAGGGGAAACCCACCAAACTACATACAGCCAATGGCACACCCAAGATATGCCAATGCAGTGGTGCAGATGCACAAACACAAACAGGCAGACCCACACTGCACATCATACACAACAGGAGAGGAGGGGGTGCCAGTGTCCCCAGGCAACCACACAACACATGAGGAGACCTGAATACCAATCATACAGATGTGCATACAGTGCCACACAAAGGTAACTCATGGATCCAAATCCCCTATGTGGGCAAGCAGGCATTGTCAGATGAGAGGGAGCACAAATCACACATGTCACACAGGCACGTAGGGACAGCAACTGACACAGCAAGACACAGACACACCACAGCACCACCCCCAGGGCCCCCACAATGTGGAGACCCTGGGCTGCATTACAATCCCACTGTGATGACAAAGCTAAATGTGGTTCACACTGTGAACCACAGTCATGTGTCCTGAGCAACTAACTACCATCACACCTACACAAGCACAAATCAAACAGCATGGCCAGTAAGCCAAGGCCAACATGGAGGCAGGGGCCTAGCCGGGCAACAACTCTCATCTGCACACACTCAACACCACACCCCTCGACCTCCAACAATGTGCAGCAGTGAAGCACACATGCACTGGTGACATTGCACATGCACCCATGACTATTCCAGGGTGGTGGGTGGGAACCAAGGTGCAGAAACACATCACACATGGCCACTCAACAAGACTCCTGAATGTCTGACACACTGCACACTACGCTGTACATGGACATGACGGCAATACCACACCAACCAATGGGATCCCAGCCACAGTCACACACCAATGAAGAAGCCAAGGTCACCCACAAAGAACACACATAGACAACAACCAACATTGCAGCCCGGACCCTGAGGAGTGCCAGCAGTCACACACACAACGTGTCACAATCACTGAAAGATAACACAAACTGGAAATCACATGACGGGCAAACAACAAGTGCCAAGGGGAAACCTGACTGTGACCCATCTGCGTCTGCACACAAACTCAGCCCTGACAGCAAACACACCTATGGGTGACACCCTGATGACCAGTAATGTGCCATGCACCCACATCACAGAGAACCCAGGGCGAAGACTTTGGGGGAACATAGGTCAACTCAGCTAGCATCACAAACAGGTACAACACTAGGGATCACAGCATGCACAGCTAAACGGAAGTGAACACACAGACATGCACATACAACACACACCTTGGGCGCAGGCAATGTCACAGGAGTACACACTGCCATGAGGGGACTCCACTCCTGTGTGAGGAAAGCTGTGCCATATGTTGCCTCAGTAGGGCCCCATCATGTCAGCTGAGCACTTGGTCACACAATCAACAATTAGCACCAAATGAGGGCTCCCGTAACATCAGCCTGGTCATGGAAGTGCCAACGGAATCATCAGCACAGATCCAACACACTTGTATAGCAATGTTGCACTGACAACACAGATGAGTCCTTCCCCATTGATGCCCAAACCTGCATGTCCACTGGAGATGGCCACACGGTCAGGGAAGTAGACGAATTGAACAATGGCAGGCACAACAGATGTGCAGGGGTGGAAGCCACAGATGTGAAATAGGCAATCTAAGTAGGAAATCCCATTGCCAAATACTGAACACATGACACCCTCAGATGCTGCTATGGATGACATGGATACACCACAGGATAGGACACATTCCCCCTGGACCACATGGGTTCCTGCACAGTAACACTTCATTATCATGAGACCAAATATCACCATCACTGCAGCAAGGGCATGGTTAGCATCATCAACATCATGTTCATCAGAAGCAAAAGCACTAGAGAACAGAAAGTTGCTTTATTCAGCATATGTGGCATTAAAAGTAGAAGTCCGGTAGAAAATAAACAAAGGCCAATGGCCAGTCCATCAACAAAGTCACAAGTGGGTGACAGTGGCAGATGCCACCCTACACATGCCTGCACAAAACCAGGGACAATCCACTAGGAGGGGCAACCGGGGGTAGGCCAGGCACCGCAGGGACAGGATCAGGGCTCACCAGGAGGAAGCAGGGAAGGGGTGGTGGGTGCTGGAGAGCCACTGACAACTGCAGTGGAGGTGTCTGACATGGTGTGTGCCGGCACAACTGGGGGGCATGGCTCAGATGTTGTGGGTGCCGGCACGACTGCAGTGGACCCTGCAGATGGAGTGGACAGGTCCGTCACTGCAGTGCCCAAGTCAGACAGGGTGGTAGTGGACTCCACTGCAGTGCCTACCACCAGGGGAGGAGAATGGGGAACAGGCAAGGTGGGCTGGACAGAGGGGGAGGACACCCTCACCACATCAGTGGCACAGACAAGCGCAGCGGGGGGTGTGGTGCCGGGAGAGCAAGTGGCAGGGGGAGAAGGCCGGATCCTCTTGGGGATGGTATATCTGTGGGTGGGGGAACCTGGGGCAGGGTGTGGTGGGGGCACCTGTGGAGTGGGGGCCTGAGGGATGGAGGAAGGAGACCTGGTGCTTGAGCTGCAGGGCGGCGGCGGGGTCTTGCTCTTACCACTCCGGGGGACTTGCGGGTGGGGGCCTCAGTCTGTCTGCGCCTGGGGGAGGGTGTCCGGGGGCGAGGGGCACTCTGCTCCATGTGGGGGCTTCCTCTTCCCCTGGATGCTGGAGCAGCTGGATCGGAGGGGAAGAGGCCGAGGTCACTGAGGAAGAGGCGCTGGGTCTTTGGGGTTGCAGGTGAGGCAAGGGAGGGTGTTTTGGAGGGAGAGGCAACTGAGGACTGCGCAGGGCCCGTGGATGCATGTGTGTGTACCAGGGCCCCATCCCCTGTGAGTCTGGTTTCAGTCCCCTGACTGTGCATTTTGTTTGTGGCGTGTGTGTCTGTGTGCTGGACGTGTGTGTGCTGGTGTGTGCCTGTGCCGGTGTGTGTGTGCTTGGGACGGGTAAGGTGCTGGGGAGTGTGGATGGAGCAGAGGCAGGAGGGGTGAGGGACTGTCTGAGGAGGGACACTGCTGCCGTCAGGGAGGAGTCCATGGACCTATTGCCCCTCTGTAGGTCAGACATGCCCGATGAGATGCCCTACATGAACGACACCAGCTGAGTCAACAGAGCGGTGTGCGCATGGAGGACACTCAGCATGGCTGTCTGCCCTACATGGAGCTGGCGAAGGAGGTACACAGACTCCTCACTCAGGGCAGCAGGGGACACAGGGGCAGGGGGTGCGGTGCCTGGCCCAAAGGAGACACGCTCCCGAACATGGGAGCCTCCACGGACCTGGGGAATGGGAGCCGATGGGAGGGCGGTGGTGGTGCTGGTGGTGGCGGGGACAGCAACACTAGCTGGGGTGTGGTGGCTGCTGACACCCGCCTCCATAAGGGAGTCATCCTCCGAGTTGCTCTGGTCCTCAGCTGAGGTGGATGGTGCTGAGGACTCCTCGGTGTGGCTCCCTCGCCCTCCGTGCCACTGGGTCCCTCCGACCACTCCTCGGCTGCTGACCCAGTCTGGCTCTCTGGCTCCTCCTGGTCTGTGGAGCTGTCCCCTTCCGTGGCCGTGGATGTATCTGCAAACAATGGGGAAACAGACAGACATCAGTCACCTGCACCAAACGCACACACCACTGTGAGCACAGCACATTACAGAGCAAGCCCTGGCATCATTAGTTGTACATTGCTAAAAGTGCCCTAACTGAACAGGAGAAGCCAATTGTCAGTCTGATGCCAAGCATGGCACTCACATCCCACATGGCCTTGCACCCATCTGTCTGGTGTCTGTTGGATTGCAACACCCAGTGTGGCCACATGCACCAAGTACATAGTAGTTGGACAGTGCAGAGGACATGGTGTGGCATGTGGACATGCACACATCACAGCTCTTGCCACTGAGTCAGTACAGGTTTCCGGATGAAAGGGATGCCCAGAGTCAAATAGGAAATGCATGTGATGCATACCAGCGACAGACACCATGATGCACCCATGTCCTGATAGCCATCGCCACAATGGTGTGCATGTAGCACATGTCACTCCCCTGCAGGACCACCAATAAGTTGACACATGCCATGGCAGAGACATGACTGCTAAGTCATACATCACTGTCTCAGTGATGTATGACTTGGCAGCCAGACAACAACACTATGCACTGTGTCACAATAGTAGGTCATGGGGAATGCAAGTCCTGGAGCTGCACAAGTGCACATGTACATCCCCCACACAACACATCATCTTAACCCTCATCTGTCCAGGTCATACCTATTGGACATATGGGAGACCTGTGACACTACCCTCTGAACCTGAGCCCCTCACAATCTGCTGTGAATGGGGAACAGCTGCCTGAACTTCACATTCGCATACCCCAGTCTGCACGGGCAGCTGATCAAACACCTATGTGACACACAAGTATCGTCTCCTATGGTCACATCTCCAGGGGCATGCTGAGCCCCTACCAAGAAACACCCCAGCAGTCCTGGCAAGTAATCCACAGCACACTGACACAGAGGCAGACACCTGAGGGGTCAAATCACTGCGCACAATGTGTCAGCTGATACACGGGAGTGGGAGTACAGAGTGCATTGCATGGCCTGGAGTAGGCATGACTGTCCTGCTCCACATGAATGAGGGATGAGCCCTGGACAGTGGATAGCTGGCTATGTATGTGTGACACACGTAATCTGCACACTCCTGGGGCCCAAACAGTGTTCCCACCCGCTGCATGGGCGTGTGCCACATACCCCAGGCACATGTGGTGGCTCAGCTCAGCAAGTGGACCGCATATCAAAGCAACACGCAGATTACATGTCCGAACACAGGCGTTGTGTGAACAATGGACCCACCCATGATGCCCACAACAGAGTTAGGGAAACAGATGCTGTCCCCCACCTTTAGTGAAGCAAACTGCAAGGACACAGTCCCAAGTGACACAATTCCCTGAATGTAAGGGCCACACCTGGGTATCAGATGAGCAGTGGGCAGTGCACAATAGAGGGACATGGCTCCTGGACAACATGACTGCTGCACTGTGGCAGTTGAACCAGGCCAGAGGAGGGCACAAAGCATGTAATACAGAGTTCACAGTGCAGTCTTTGACTCACCCCCTCCTTGCTGCTGTCTGGCCTTCAGCTGCCCATCCAGGTCTGAAAACACCACCGCCAGGATCTGGAGCATGTGGGGGTCAGGGTCCGTGTTCCGCCCCTCCTGCGAGGAGGCGACAGCTTCAGCTGGACCCGTGCAATCCTCCGGGTCCAGCCCCGAAGGTCCTGCCACCTCTTCTGGCAGTTGCGGATCCGGCGCTTGTAGACCCCCACGGACCGGACGGCTCGGACGATGTCCTTCCAGATCTCCTGCTTCCGATGGGCATTAACCTGTCAGGATGACAAAGTGAAAAGGCCATTACTACACATGCAACATATCCGTGCATGACACAGTTGTATATACATGTCTCAATCACAGGGGCACATGATGTACACAGGCAGTGCAAAGCTGCCCATGGACAGTTTGCCAGACGTCACTACATGGTATCATTGCATGGGAAGTAAAACCTTGTTCAAATGCACTGTCACTGCACCATACCTGTCCAGTGCATGTCACTACACACTATGGGGGTGACAAATACTCAGTGAGCCTGCTAGCCAGTGGCGTGCAGACTTTCAGCCTTGCTAGTCAGACAATATGCACATTCAGAAAGGCAGTGCACAGTACACTCACCTGCTCCCCTGGTGTCCCGTACAGCTTGCTGTACTGTGGAAGTAGGCTGTCCAGCAGGGCCTGGTTCTCCTCAAGGCTGAAGGCTGGGGCTCTCTCCACAGTACGTGCCATTGCAGGGTCCAGAGGGGCAGAGACAGCAGCAGTGCAGTGGCAGATGCCGTCCTGGAGCATGTAGTGCAGGCAAGTGAGCTCTCAGGGGAACAGCCAGCAATATATATGTGCTGGAGAGGCAGATACTGTCCCTTGTGTCCAAAGTGATAGGTCCAAGTCGTTTGCATCTTCTGAATCTGGCCAATCCATGGAATAGCAGCACAAAAACACGCCCACAGCATCCTTCAAATCTTCAACTTCATGACATACATGATTTTGCAACATTGTTGTGGGTGACCAACTGATTTTCCAGCAACCGACTCGTTCGAAATTCGAAAACGCGTCCGTTGCCAGGCAAGCCCATTGTCAATGGGTGCGCACCGATCGGTCCATTGCGGTACAACGCGTACAGGGGTACAACGCGTACCCGCACACATTGAATGCAATGGGCCGGCCGGGGCACCGATCGGTCCATTGCAGTTCAACGCGTACAGGGGTACAACGCATACCCGCACACATTGAATGCAATGGGCCGGCCGGGGCACCGATCGGTCCATTGCGGTACAACGCGTACAGGGGTACAACGCGTACCCGCACACATTGAATGCAATGGGCCGGCCGGGGCACCGATCGGTCCATTGCAGTACAACGCGTACAGGGGTACAACGCGTACAGGGGTACAACGCGTACCCGCACACATTGAATGCAATGGGCCGGCAGGGGCACCGATCGGTCCATTGCAGTACAACGCGTACAGGGGTACAACGCGTGCACCGCACACATTGAATGCAATGGGCCGGCCGGGGCACCGATCGGTCCATTGCGGTACTAACGCGTACAGGGGTACAACGCGTGCACCGCACACATTGAATGCAATGGGCCGGCCGGGGCACCGATCGGTCCATTGCAGTTCAACGCGTACAGGGGTACAACGCGTGCACCACGCACACATTGAATGCAATGGGCCGGCCGGGGCACCGATCGGTCCATTGCAGTACAACGCGTATAGGGGTACAATGCGTACCGCACACATTGAATGCAATGGGCCGGCCGGGGCACCGATCGGTCCATTGCAGTACAACGCGTACAGGGGTACAACGCGTACAGGGGTACAACGCGTACCCGCACACATTGAATGCAATGGGCCGGCCGGGGCACCGATCGGTCCATTGCAGTTCAACGCGTACAGGGGTACAACGCGTACCGCACACATTGAATGCAATGGGCGGCCGGGGCACCGAACGGTCCATTGCAGTACAACGCGTACAGGGGTACAACGCGTACCCGCACACATTGAATGCAATGGGCCGGCCGGGGCACCGATCGGTCCATTGCAGTTCAACGCGTACAGGGGTACAACGCGTACCCGCACACATTGAATGCAATGGGCCGGCCGGGGCACCGATCGGTCCATTGCAGTACAACGCGTACAGGGGTACAAAGCGTACAGGGTACAACGCGTACCCGCACACATTGAATGCAATGGGCCGGCCGGGGCACCGATCGGTCCATTGCAGTTCAACGCGTACAGGGGTACAACGCGTACCCGCACACATTGAATGCAATGGGCCGGCCGGGGCACCTATCGGTCCATTGCAGTTCAACGCGTACAGAGGTACAACGCGTACCCGCACACATTGAATGCAATGGGCCGGCCGGGGCACCGATCGGTCCATTGCAGTACAACGCGTATAGGGGTACAATGCGTACTCGCACACATTGAATGCAATGGGCGGCCGGGGCACCGATCGGTCCATTGCAGTACTAACGCGTACAGGGGTACAACGCGTACAGGGGTACAACGCGTACCGCGACACATTGAATGCAATGGGCCGGCCGGGGCACCGATCGGTCCATTGCAGTTCAACGCGTACAGGGGTACAACGCGTACCGCACACATTGAATGCAATGGGCGGCCGGGGCACCGAACGGTCCATTGCAGTACAACGCGTACAGGGGTACAACGCGTACCCGCACACATTGAATGCAATGGGCCGGCCGGGGCACCGATCGGTCCATTGCAGTTCAACGCGTACAGGGGTACAACGCGTACCGCGCACATTGAATGCAATGGGCCGGCCGGGGGCACCGATCGGTCCATTGCAGTACAACGCGTACAGGGGTACAAAGCGTACAGGGGTACAACGCTGCACCGCACACATTGAATGCAATGGGCCGGCCGGGGCACCGATCGGTCCATTGCAGTTCAACGCGTACAGGGGTACAACGCGTACCGCACACATTGAATGCAATGGGCCGGCCGGGGCACCGATCGGTCCATTGCAGTACAACGCGTACAGGGGTACAACGCGTACCGCGCACATTGAATGCAATGGGCGGCCGGGGCACCGATCGGTCCATTGCAGTTCAACGCGTACAGAGGTACAACGCGTACCCGCACACATTGAATGCAATGGGCGGCCGGGGCACCGATCGGTCCATTGCAGTACAACGCGTACAGGGGTACAACGCGTACAGGGGTACAACGCGTACCCGCACACATTGAATGCAATGGGCCGGCAGGGGCACCGATCGGTCCATTGCAGTACAACGCGTACAGGGTACAACGCGTACCCGCACACATTGAATGCAATGGGCCGGCCGGGGCACCGATCGGTCCATTGCGGTACAACGCGTACAGGGGTACAACGCGTACCCGCACACATTGAATGCAATGGGCCGGCCGGGGCACCGATCGGTCCATTGCAGTTCAACGCTGCATAGGGGTACAACGCTGCACTCCGCACACATTGAATGCAATGGGCCGGCCGGGGCACCGATCGGTCCATTGCAGTACAACGCGTATAGGGGTACAATGCGTACCCGCACACATTGAATGCAATGGGCCGGCCGGGGCACCGATCGGTCCATTGCAGTACAACGCGTACAGGGGTACAACGCGCATAGGGTACAACGCGTACCCGCACACATTGAATGCAATGGGCCGGCCGGGGCACCGATCGGTCCATTGCAGTTCAACGCGTACAGGGGTACAACGCGTACCCGCACACATTGAATGCAATGGGCCGGCCGGGGCACCGAACGGTCCATTGCAGTACAACGCGTACAGGGGTACAACGCGTACCCGCACACATTGAATGCAATGGGCCGGCCGGGGCACCGATCGGTCCATTGCAGTTCAACGCGTACAGAGGTACAACGCGTACCCGCACACATTGAATGCAATGGGCCGGCCGGGGCACCGATCGGTCCATTGCAGTACAACGCTGTACAGGGTACAAAGCGTACAGGGGTACAACGCGTACCCGCACACATTGAATGCAATGGGCCGGCCGGGGCACCGATCGGTCCATTGCAGTTCAACGCGTACAGGGGTACAACGCTGTACCCGCACACATTGAATGCAATGGGCCGGCCGGGGCACCGATCGGTCCATTGCAGTACAACGCGTACAGGGGTACAACGCGTACCCGCACACATTGAATGCAATGGGCCGGCCGGGGCACCGATCGGTCCATTGCAGTTCAACGCGCACAGGGTACAACGCGTACCCGCACACATTGAATGCAATGGGCCGGCCGGGGCACCGATCGGTCGATTGCTGTTCAACGCATCACTGTACATGTGACTGGCATATGTCAGCATGCCTGTCTCAGATGGACATATGCCAGCCACAGATAGCTCCCAGGGAGTGAGGGGCACACCTACATCACGACAGCCTGTCCAAACTTTATCATAAGGCATGTAAGGCTGCATTTCCTATTGTGTGTATGTTGGTGTACATGTTGTCCTGTGGGTGTCACCTGTGGGCAACCACCCCCAGGCTGTGCACGTGTTCATGGGGACAGGATCCTGGGTGTTACGTGTACATGACCACTGTGATGTGCAACTGTTCATATCTGTGCATGTGCCATGGTCACATTTCATGGTGGTGTATGTATATGTCATGTCACATACCCCGTGAGTCCCATGTGGGACGGTATGTTTGAGCCAGGGTGTCCCAGTGGCACAATAGTGATGGTCCTCCACAGTCTTTGTGCATGTAGTGTTTACAATGTCTCTGATTTCATGTGCACAATGGGAGACAGTCTCCACATCCAGGTTGTGTGTGCATGGACTTTGATGTTGTGCATGTGTGTGTCACAGACGTCCATGTCTGTCCTGCCGTGGCAAGTGGGACCACTACCTGTGGGGGTCATGGTTGTTTTGCTGTGGTGTATACATGATACTCCATGTAATGCCAGTGTCCATGTGGCAATACAGGGTCCCTGGGAATGTACCTGTCGTTGAGCTGTGGTGCCTGGGGCACATCTGTCCTCACATGTCACTGTGGGGGTGATTGTGACACGGCAGCAGGAGATGGGAACTGTGACACGGCCTCATGATATCCAATGGGCCAACCTGGGACTAATTGATGCCACCTGTTGGACCGTGTTGACAGATGTTGGCCATGTATGTACCATACATGTCCTTACGGAACTGCACACTTCATGTAGTTGTGCCTCATAATGATGTATGTTGGGATATTGAGTGTGTTCAATGCCGCATATGTGGGGTGACTGACAATCTTGCTTACTTCTCCTCTGCACTGCAGGGCTCCTGCTGTCCATCGACCATTCCCAGACCTGGCAACGATGGTGGAACGGGACAGCATCCGACGGTACCGCTTCACCAGGCAGCTGATTGAGGATTTGGCAGTGCAGTTGTCCCCACATTTGCAGCCTGGCCGGCCGTATCCTACAGCGCTGACCCCCAAGGTGAAGGTGATGGCAGCCCTACACTTCTTTGCCACCGGTACCTTCCAACATACTGTGGCGACTGCTGGTGGGATGTCACAGACCATGTTGAGCCGTGTGCTCCGCGATGTTTTGGCGGCAATGTTGCTATTCCTGAACCGGTACATCTATTTCCCTAGACTGCGACGACTCACTGACGTGAAGAGTGACTTTTATGCCCTGGGGAGGATGCCGCATGTCATTGGCTCCATTGATGGGACACATGTGGCTTTGGTACCACCACAGGCCCAGGAGCAGGCCTACAGGAACCGCAAGCACTACCACTCGGTCAATGCACTGGTGGTGTGTCTTGCAGACATGACCATCACACTTGTGTGCCCGTTTCCCTGGTTCAGCACACGATGCCTTTGTGATGAGGAGTAGTCGCATCCCCAGGATGATGGCACAGATGCAGAACCAGCATGCCTGGCTTGTCGGTGTGTACTGACTTTGTGCCATTGTGTGTGATCTGATCTGTAGTATTCCGCCCACTTTTCCAAGTCAGCTAATGTGCACTTGTCTGTCCGTAGGTGACTCGGGATACCCCAACATGCCGTGGTTGCTGACACCCCTCAGGAACCCTGTGACACCAGCCCAGATGCGCTACAATGAGGCACATGGTCGGACCAGGAGAGTGATTGAGCGGACATTTGGTCTCCTGAAGAGCCGCTTCCGCTGCCTGGACAAGACCGGAGGGTCCCTCCCATATGCCCCAGCGAAAGTGTGCAAGATTATCATCGTCTGCTGCATGCTCCACAACCTGGCAGTGCGGAAGGAGTTGCCTCTCATCCAGGATGACAATGACCAACATCCGCCACCTGTGGAGGATCCTGGCCTGGACCATGATGCCAGTGACGATGATGATGATGATGATGGTGATGTCCGCACACAGCTCATCACCAACTTCTTTAGCTGAATGTGAGTATCCTGAGGTGTCATGTCAATGATGTGAGTTGGCATGATGTGTAGGTGGTGCTCTGGTGCTGTTGGAGTGTGTCCATGGGCTACTTGACTGGATGTGTGTTGCGATGTGTGCTTACAGGTGGGCTGTACTCCCCAGCAGTGTTGACATGCTAACTTGGTTCTGGGTGGGTATCTTGTAACATGTATTGTGCATGAGTTTTGCTGTTCTGTCCTGTACTCCATTGCTTTTGACTGTGTGTCATTTCTGTCCTTCACAGGGTACTTTCAGATTCGTTTGGTCAACTGTGTCCACCGACGACGTGATTGCACTTCCAGGCTGGTAGCTGTTGTGTCCCTACAGGTGATGTGCGCCACACCCATGGACTTCCTTCCGTCTACAGTTGTTGACTGTGTGCCCGCTGCCAGGTGGGATTACCTTGCATCTGTAATGTTTACGACATGTTGCAACTGTGTAATAAACCTGTGCTTCACTTTGTGATGTGCGTTGTCTGTGGTCACACATTTGACTGCCATTTGCTTACTGCACCTGTGGGCTACTTGACTACAACTGGGAATGGGTGTGGTGTCTGTGCATTGCACCGTCTTCCCTGGCAACATCAGTGTAGGCAATGAGTCAGATGGCCTAGGTGTGTATGTGTTGTGTAGCCCTGGTGGTGTGTCTCCCTCATATGTGTCGCGTTGCCTTTACTCACATGCCTGTGTTGTCCTTGCTGTTGCAGTTCGCATACACAGTGTAATTTTGCAGTTCATCAACCCCATAACAGCACCCACGTTGGAATCACAACAGAGGCAAGTATGGTGTATTAGTGTGTTTATTGTGATACATTTGTGTGAATAGTGCATAGGATGGGTAGTGCTGTACATAAATCTTGCAATCCGAAGTTCCTAGGTGAATTGAAAGTCCTGGTAGACAGAATCCCCAGTATCGGGGCCACAGTTGTCTGACACATTGGTCCAACTTGTACTCCCATGCAATGTGTGGGAGTAGTGTTGCCGTCAACAGGGTGAACAGTCTGTGCACAAAGGTGAACATCCAGAACAGGTTCAGGCTTCCTGGGAGTTGCGCTTGGCCATCGGCCTCTCACTTGCCCCTCCTCGGACAACCCCTCTACTTGGGGGGGCCCCTCAAGTACAGGCTGCTGCGGTGCAGGGGACTCTCCGCCAGAGTCATCCTCCCTCCCTGTGGCAGTTGCAGTTTGTTCGGCACCAGATGTTGTTGGCACACAGGGAGGTGTGGACTGGTTGCTGTTCATCTGGCGGAGGCATTGTAAAATGTCCCTGTGCACCGCCGTCATCTCATGCAGTGCATCCCACTTGGACTCCACGCGGGACATGTGTGAGTCCACGCGGGACATGTGTGACTCCACGTGGGACATGTGGGAGTCCAAGCGGGCATGATGGGCAGCCTGCTGCTGTTTCATGTCTCTGAGGAGCCCCACTACCTGGCTGAGGTCTCCGGTGCTGGACTGGTACGCATCAGCTATGCGTACCAGTTGTGGGTCATCATGCACACCAGCAACCTCTGCAAGCAGCGACCTTCTGTCTCCCACCCCTCCCACCACCCCTGCTGACATGTGCAGTGCGTGCAGTGGCACGCACAGATGACCCTGGTCCACCTTGGGGGTTGGTGGTGGTGGTGGTGTCCATGGCCCCAGGTTGGTCCAGGGTCCCTGTGCTGGTGTTGCTCCTTGTTCTGTCCATGTCGGCAGGGATGGTATTTGTGGTGACATTTGTTGGAGGGGTGGGTGCAGGGGGTGCAGCTGGTGGTCCTGCTGGTGCTGCAGCTGGTGGTCCTGCTGGTGCTGCATGTAGACTTGCACCGGATGTGCCAGGTTGGTCTTCTTCGTCCGAGGAGGACAGAGGCTGTACGACGCCAGTGAGCTCCGCATCCTCTTGAGCCTGGGACTGGGACTCCTCAGCGTCTGCTGCTGTGTCCCCATCATCACCTGTTTTTGGGAGACACACACAATGTATGTTATGTTTCTGCAGGCATCAATGGTTGACACACATGACAGTTGTGACTGTGCCTCTGGGTGCGGGCCTGTACATTGCATTGTCCTAAGTCGTCACAGTCAGGGGTTGATATTGGTGTGGCACATTGTCCTGCATTATTTGGGCATTTCTATGTATTTTTGGGGTGTGAACATGGTCTGCATTGGTTGTGTTTGGTTGACAGCCGGCCCTCCTTCCCACCCACCCAGCCAGTCAGTTATCCCACCATGGACTGTGCTTGCATTGCAGGGAGTGGAAGTTGTCTCTCAGGATGTCAGTCAGTGGTGTCCTGCTGTTTGTTGGTGCACAGTTGCCAGCAGGGCCTTGTGCTCCCCACAGCAGTAGCCAGTGTCAGCCATCTTGTGAGTCCTTCTCCACTCCCTGTGATGTGAGCATGGTTCAGGGTGGTGTTGATGGGACAGTTGTGGGGGTGAGCTATGTCTGTGACTACGACTCCCATCATGCTATTGCCTCCACCCCACTTCCCAGCATTCCCATACTTACTTGCTTTTGTGGGGAGTTCAGTGTGTGTGGGTGTGAGAGCAATGACAAGATGGCTGACAGTGGTGTCCTGCTGTTGGTTGGTGTGCAGTTCCCAGCATGCCCTTGTGCTCCCCACGACACAGCAACAGTGTCAGACATCTTTGATGGGCCTTTCCACTCTCTGTGGGATGTGCATGCGTGAGTGTGAGCTTGCTGGGCCATGTGGTGGGGGATGTAGAGCTGTGACTACGACTCCCATCATGCTATTGCCTCCACCCCCTTCCCAGCATGCCCATGCTTCTTTCTTTTGATTCTGCTTCCCTGTGGGGTGGGCTGGCTGTGCTGACAGGATGGCTGGGAGTGTTGTCCTGGCAGTTGTTTGGCTAAGAGTCCCAAGAGTGTCCCTGTGCTTCACACAACATAACCCAGGGTGGTGGTTCTTTGTGGGATCTTGTGTTAGGATGGGGGGCATTGCATTCTACCAGGTGGGTTCTGTGGAGTTTGTGTTGGGGTGTGTGTGTGAGGGTAGGTGCTTGTGACTATGGTCAGTGCTGCAAGTCCTCCTTCCCACCCACCCAGCCAGCCAGTTATCCCACCATGGAACGTGCTTGCATTGCAGGGAGTGTAAGTTGTCTCTCAGGATGTCAGTCAGTGGTGTCCTGCTGTTTGTTGGTGCACAGTTGCCAGCAGGGCCTTGTGCTCCCCACAGCAGTAGCCAGTGTCAGCCATCTTGTGAGTCCTTCTCCACTCCCTGTGATGTGAGCATGGTTCAGGGTGGTGTTGATGGGACAGTTGTGGGGGTGACCAATATCAGTGACTACGACTCCCATCATGCTATTGCCTCCACCCCCTTCCCAGCATGCCCATGCTTCCTTCCTTTTGACTCTGCTTCCCTGTGGGGTGGGCTGGCTGTGCTGACAGGATGGCTGGGAGTGTTGTCCTGGCAGTTGTTTGGCTAAAGGTCCCAAGAGTGGCCCTGTGCTTCACACAACATAACCCAGGGTGGTGGTTCTTTGTGGGATCTTGTGTTAGGATGGGGGGCATTGCATTCTATAGGTGGGTTCTGTGGAGTTTGTGTTGGGGGGTGTGTGAGGGGAGGTGCTTGTGACTATGGTCAGTGCTTCAAGTCCTCCTTCCCACCCACCCAGCCAGCCAGTTATCCCACCATGGAACGTGCTTGCATTGCAGGGAGTGTAAGTTGTCTCTCAGGATGTCAGTCAGTGGTGTCCTGCTGTTTGTTGGTGCACAGTTGCCAGCAGGGCCTTGTGCTCCCCACAGCAGTAGCCAGTGTCAGCCATCTTGTGAGTCCTTCTCCACTCCCTGTGATGTGAGCATGGTTCAGGGTGGTGTTGATGGGACAGTTGTGGGGGTGACCAATATCAGTGACTACGACTCCCATCATGCTATTGCCTCCACCCCCTTCCCAGCATGCCCATGCTTCTTTCTTTTGATTCTGCTTCCCTGTGGGGTGGGCTGGCTGTGCTGACAGGATGGCTGGGAGTGTTGTCCTGGCAGTTGTTTGGCTAAGAGTCCCAAGAGTGTCCCTGTGCTTCACACAACATAACCCAGGGTGGTGGTTCTTTGTGGGATCTTGTGTTAGGATGGGGGCATTGCATTCTACCAGGTGGGTTCTGTGGAGTTTGTGTTGGGGTGTGTGTGAGGGGAGGTGCTTGTGACTATGGTCAGTGCTGCAAGTCCTCCTTCCCACCCAGCCAGCCAGATATCCCACCATGGAACGTGCTTGCATTGCAGGGAGTGGAAGTTGTCTCTCAGGATGTCAGTCAGTGGTGTCCTGCTGTTTGTTGGTGCACAGTTGCCAGCAGGGCCTTGTGCTCCCCACAGCAGTTGCCAGTGTCAGCCATCTTGTGAGTCCTTCTCCACTCCCTGTGATGTGCGCATGGTTCATGGTGGTGTTGATGGGACAGTTGTGGGGGGCAATATGTGTGACTGCGACTCCCATGATGCTATTGGCTACACTGACTTGGCCAGCATACACAGAATTCCTTCCTTTGAGTGGTCTTCACTGTGTGTTGGTGTTGTTGTGGTGGCTACATGTCTGGATGTGTTTGTTAGTTCTATTTGTGCCACTGCCTAGCTGTAGTTGTATTTGTGTTTGTACATGTGATGGCACAGTTGGATGTGACTTTTTTGATGGCATGTGTTGTGTTTATCTGACTGACATACACATTTTGGGATGATTCTGTTCTGGTTGCTGTGTAATTGCTATGAGTGCATGGTTTGACTCTCCCCTTGACAGTGATGTGTGTGTGTTTTGTGGCAGTATATTGTGTACATTTGTTGTGTACTCACCAGGCTCTGGGATGTCCTCTAGTCCACATACGCTCACTGGCGGAAGGATGGCCCGCACCTTCTCCTCCCAGGGCCTGAGGTATATTGGCTTGGCAGGAGGGCCACTGCCGGTGTATTGGCTGTTGATGTAGTCTTTCTTGAGCAGGTCCCGTACCCTCCTGCGCACGTCATACCACCTGTTCTGGATGTCGCTCTTTGTGCGCCGACATGGTGATTGTGCGTTCACCCTGTTGATGATCCTCTCCCACATCTTGGTTTTCTGGGAGATGGGGGTCTGTTGGACCAGTGTGCCAAACAGCTGTGGCTCTACCCTGAGGATCTCGTCTACCATGACTTCCAATTCACAATCTAGGAACTTGGGATTCTTCTTGGGGGGCATGGTGATGGGTGGTGATGGTGAGTGATGTGTGTGTTGGTGTGCAGGTGAGGGTGTGTGAGTGTGTGTTTTGCTGGGTGTATGTGAGGTAGGTATTTGTTGGTGTGCTGATGGTGTGTGGCTTGTGTGAGGGATGAGCTGTGGGTGTGTGGTTGCTTTCTCTTGGGTGCTGGCAGTGGAATGGCATTTGCAAAGGCTCATGGTTGTGATTTGTGTCCTTTATATGGGCGGAGTTGTGGGTGTGTCTTTGTTCTCTGTCCCCACCCCCCCCCAGTATTTATTGGCTTAGTAATTGCTTGTTTGGCCTTTTTTTGTGTGATTTTTCCTTTGTACTGTCTGTGTATGTTGGAAACGTTCTTGTGACCGAGTCGGACCCTGCATTTGTCTCGTACGGTCTTCTCCGTTTCGTTCACGCTGTGTATGTGCAGTTTTCTATGCTGCCTACGCGTCGGTCTCGGTGTTTTGTGTTGCTTCGGCTCGGTTTTGTATGCGTGTCGGTCGTACGGCTTGTCCTCCGTCCGACTCGCTCGTGGTTTTCGCGCCTTGCATCGTACTTTGCGGTTTGGAGTTTGCGTGTACGTTTCGGTCGGATTTGTTCCGGGTGCGTGTCGGTCGGTTGGATTCGCGTGTTTTTCCGACCGGATTGCTGTTTTCCGTGCGGCTCGGTCGGTCGACTTGGGTTCGGTACGTGTCGGTCGGATTTTGCACGCCTTGCATCGTACTTGGCGTGTCGGGTGCCACAGGTACGTGTCGGTCGGTATAATTTCCGGATCCGAGTCGGTCGGTGCTTTTTCCGGCCCGAATCGGAATCGACCCCTATGCCTCAGTTAATCTCTCCTTACAATAAACGTAGCCATTGTAACTTAACAGTCTATTTCCCCTGCTTGATTTCAAATATTTGGCTTGGTTTCTTGTTGCCATTCTCTGTAGAAAGAAGAAAAAGAGAAAACATTTGTTTTAGTGATTTTGTGTGTGGTTGCTTTTAAAAATGTTTTGCCTGCAAGGGTAAAGTTAGTGTACATTAAGAATTTTACAGCTTTTTTAACAAAATTGTACCAGGATTTAATTGCATTGGCTTGTTAATGTTGGTTTGGAATTGTTTGCTGCCTTGATACCTTTGATGAAAGGTTATTTTTGGAGAGAGATTTTTCTGTTGTGTGATCGGAAAGTCCTAGTGTAAATGCTGGTTGTTCTTTCTGTGGTGTTTGGAGCTTTAACTTCTTTGGTTCTGAAAAAAGTGAAGAAATGTTTATTTGCTTTGAAAATTTTAGTTTTGCAAATAGCCTGCAAAGAAGTTTAGTCCTTATGTTCTAGAAAAAAAGTATTTTGCTTTTGTTTGTGAGGCTCTAATTTTTAATGCAATGATACTTTTTCAAATAAAATGCTTCTTAACTTGACACCTGCAAAAAAATGTAGTAATTGTGGTTTGTGATCATTTTATATTTGTATAGTTTGGCTTCCTCAGTGTTGATGGCCTTAATTTGATTATTGGGTTAAAGGATGTGTTCCTCTACACTGGTGGGTTAATTAGATTTTATCTGTTGAGAATTGTAAAAAAATACACTGTTTAATTGCATGCTTGACAAAGAACAGAAATGAAAATGTGAAATGTACAGTTTTAATTTTTAATTTTTAATTTAAGTACAATCAATTTGCCCCCACCACCATCCAGCACTTTCCCTGAGGCAAGCACAGGTCGGAGTAGGAATAGTAAATTTGCCCCCACCACCATCCAGCACTTTCCCCGAGGCAAGCACCTGTCGGAGTAGGAATAGTAAATTTGCCTCCACCACCATCCAACACTTTCCCGAGGCAAGTACCGGTCGGAGTAGGAATAGTAAATTTGCCCCCACCACCATCCAGCACTTTCCCCGAGGCAAGCACCAGTCAGAGTAGGAATAGTAAATTTGCCCCCACCACCATCCAGCACTTTTCCTGAGGCAAGCACCGGTATGAGTAGGAATAGTAAATTTGCCCCCACCACCATCGAGCACTTTCCCAGAGGCAAGCACCTGTCAGGGTAGGAATAGTCAATTTTCCCCCACCACCATCCAGCACTTTCCCTGAGGCAAGCACCGGCCAGAGTAGAAATAGTTAATTTGCTCCAACCACCATCCAGCACTTTCCCTGAGGCAAGCACAGGTCAGAGTAGGAATAGTAAATTTGTCCCCACCACCATCCAGTACTTTCCCTGAGGCAAGCACCGGTCAGAGCAGAAATAGTTAATTTGCTCCGACCACCATCCAGCACTTTCCCTGAGGCAAGCACAGGTCAGAGTAGGAATAGTAAATTTGCCCCCACCACCATCTCTCACGTTCCCTGAGGCAAGCACCGGTCGGTGTTAGAATAGTTAATTTGCCCCCTCCACCATCCTCCTCTTTCCCTGAGCATCTTCCCTCAGGCAAACACATGAAGGTGATAAAATAGTAATTTTATAACACATCACGGATCAGTGCCTTTTACAGTTTACTTACAGTTTCTTCTGTAAAGGTTTAATTGTTTTAGGTTGGTATTTGGTGTTTCTGTATGTTCAATCTCTGTTAATATCAAATGCAAAATTGTAATAATTCATTTTTTTGCTTATGGGCTTTTTACTTTTAAATAGATTTTGTTATTTTATTCACTTACATTTCAAAGGAAAGATAATTTCAGGAATATCTGCAGTAGACCATGGGCTGCTTTTCAAGTAAATGCTGTAAATAAGTTAAAAACACATTGTAAGTACTTGAGAATTAGGTGTAATCATTTGGAAGCTGTTTATTTGTAAACGTATACTTACTTCGGTCTGTAACTTTCAGTGTTCAACTGGAAAGTCAGAAAAATTATCCTGCTATCCCGCTGCATGAAGTCACCATGAAAGTCAGTGTACCACTGAACACAAAATGGTGGACGGCTTCTTTTATACGTTTTTTGGGGGTAAACGAGAATTTAAAAGAAAATATGTTTTGGAAACAATTCTTTCACGTGATTCACAACTTGACAGAATGTGTATTTATTTTGTCTTGTGTAAAAATGTTTGTTTATATGTTCCTTCTCGGAATGTCAGCCATTTTGTGTAGATGGTGGGTCAGGGGCTGTAATCAAAATAGTTGAAGGACTGCCGTTTTATGTGCTTCCAATTGATTGTATGTATAATCTCTTTTTGCCTTTGACATTAATATGTATTTTATAATAAATGCTGTAAGTATATGTGTAAATTTCGCAGTTTTTTCAAACATATTTTTAGATGTTATTATTAATACCCAGGTATTTTAATGAATTGGTACTATAAAACTACCCGAGTATTAAAATTAATACCTGGGTATTAACAATCTCCCTCACCCAAAATCCCTATTTCCCTTGCATCCCGTCCCAGGGGACGGATGCAAAAAATTAAACTTACTGAAATTTTACTAATAAACAATGAAAACATATAATGCATTGTAATAGTATGCGTTGTATTACTATGCAATGTAATGGAATGCGTTGTAATAGTAGTTTTAATATATCTCAATGAAAATGCGTTGTATTGGCATGCGTAGTAAAAAACATTCGTTGTAATGAGATGTAAAAGTATGTGTTGTAATGGTTTGCGTTGTAACGTCAGATATTTAGCAAAAAAATACCTACTTTCTAAAAGTGGTATTTTCAAACACAGAATATAAAAATCAACCTCACTAAAAGATGCATCTTTATATTCTGAGTTCAGGCATGCTAAACTTTACCTTCCTATCTTGTCCCAATGGGAAGTTATATTTATAGGATGTTATAAATTAACTCCCATTCTATGCTATGGGACAGATAGCCTTTCAATAGTGAAAACGAAATTGGTAGTATTTCACTATCAGGACATGCCACACACATCAGGACATGTCCTACCTTTCACATACACTGCACTCTGACCACAGGGGTACCTTGGGCCTACCTTTGGGGTGACTCACATGTAAGAAAGGGGAAGGCTAGGGACTGGCAAGTGGGTGCACTGGCCAAGTCGACATGGTATACACAACTGCACACAGACACTGCAGTGGCAGGTCTGAGTTACCTTTGAAAGGCTGCTTGTGTGGGTGGCAGAAGCTGTGCTGCAGGCCCACAAGCAGCATTTGATTTACAGGCCCTTGGCACACACAATGCACTGTACTAGGGACTTAGTAGTAAATCAAATAACCAATCACGGAATCTCCAATCCATAAACACAATTTACAGGGAGCACTTGCACTTTGGCACTGAACAGCAGTGGCAAAGTGCCCAAAGCATCTAGCCCAGCAAAAACGAAGTCCAACACACAGTAAACATAGGAGGCAAAGGCAAAAGTAGAGGGGAAACCCACACCAATGATGCCAGGTCTAACACGTGTCCCCTCCATCTGAAATGTGGGGAGAACTACCCACCCTCTTAGAAGTTCTCTTCACTAAGGTGGAAAAATTTGGACAGACCATCAGCATTGGTGTGTTCTGTACCAGGTCGGTGTTCCACCAGAAAGTCCTTCCCCTGTAGGGAAATGGACCACCTCAACAACTTTGGGTTCTCAGCCCTCATCTGCATCAATAAGTTGAGTGGCCTGTAGGCCGTCTCAACCCGGATGTGAGTCCTAAACAAGTAGGGCCTCAGCTTCTTTAGCACCCAGACCACAGCAAAAGCCTCACGCCCAATCGCACTCCACCTCTGTTCCCGTGGGAGTAGCCTCCTATTAATGAAGGCTACAGGTTGATCTAGTCCCTCCTCATTTAGTTCTGAGAGCTAAGCCCCTACACCATGCTCTGAACCATCTGTCTGCACCTCGAATTCCTGTGAGAAGTTAGGTGCCTTGAGCACGGGTGCCGTGCAGATGGCAGATTTCAGGGCATCAATAGCTTTCTGACAGGTGTCAGTCCAGTTCACCTTCCTGGGCTGCTTCCTGGAAGTCAGCTCTGTCAAGGGGGCAAAAATGGTTCCATACCCCTTGACAAATCTCCTGTAATATCCGGTGAGGCCTAAAAAGGCTCGCACCTCTGTCTGGGTCTTGGGGTGTTCCCAAGTCAGAATGGTGTCAATCTTAGGCTGTAGGGGTGCCACCTGGCCACTTCCTACCTGGTGTCCTAAGTACACCACTGAACCCTGCTCGATCTGGCACTTGCTGGTCTTGATCGTGCGGCCTGCCCTCTGAAGGGCCTTCAACACTTCCCAGAGGTGGTGCAGATATTCCTCCCAAGTGGCACTGGACACTGCGATGCCATCCAGGTAGGCGGCACTGAAATCCTCCAGTCCAGCCAACACCTGGTTGACCAACCTCTGAAAGGTGGCAGGGGCATTCTTCAACCCAAAGGGCATCACCCGGAATTGGTAGTGCCCCTCTGGGGTTGAAAATGCAGACCTCTCCTTGGCCACATCAGTTAAGGCAATCTGCCAGTACCCAGATGTTAAGTCAAACGTACTAAGGTACTGGGCAGCTCCCAACCGATCTATGAGCTCATCAGCTCTGGGGGTGGGTGGGGTGTGCGTCAGTCCTGGTGACGGAATTGAGCCCTCTGTAGTCAACACAGAACCGGAGTTATGGCGTGGCACCGGGTGCAGCAGCCTTTGGGACCAAGACCACTGGGCTGGCCCAAGAGCTGTTTGAGGGCTCAATCACCCCTGGCGCTACCATCTTGGAGACCTCATCCTTGATGCAAGCTTTGACCCTGTCAGTCACCCTGTAAATTTTGTGCTACACAGGAGGACTGTCCCCAGTATCCACATCATGGACACACCACTGAGTGACACCTGGGGTTAGGGAGAACAGAGCGGAAAACTGCCCAACAGCTGGCGGCAGTCCCTCTGCTGTTCAGGGGTCAGGGCGGGGGAGAGGGTTACACCATCCACTGACCCTTCATGTTCCTTAGCAGGCAGGAGGTCAGGAAGAGGCTCAGTCTCCTCCTCCATTCCAGCATCTGTCGCTAGGAGCATGCCCACTTCGGACCTCCCCAAGTGGGGCTTAAGGCGGTTCAGATGTAGGACCCGCAAAGGGTTCCTTGGAGACTGCAAGTCCACCAGATAGATGACTTTACTCTTGCGCTCCACCTCCTCAAATGGCCCAGTCCATTTGTCCTGGAGCGCACAAGGCTCCACTGGGGCCATGACCCACACTTTCTGGCCAGGTTGGAACTCGATCAGAGTGGCATTTTGATCATACCACCGTTTCATCTCTTCCTGGCTGGCTTCCAGATTTGCCTGAGTGAGTTGTCTGAAGTGCTTAGCATGTAGCTATATACATCCTGGGGAGGTTTACTGGGAGCTTTCTCCCAGCCTTCTTTGACCAGACTCAGAGGTCCTCTTACAGGATGCCCATACAGAAGTTCAAAGGGACTGAACCCTAAGGACTTCTGCAGTACCTCCCTGTAAACAAACAACAGGCATGGTAAGAGGACGTCCCACCTACGTCTCATGAGCTCACCAAGATCCATAATCATGCCCTTCGGGGTCCGGTTGAATCTCTCAACCAGCCCATTACCTTAGTGGTGGTAAGGAGTGGTGAACTTATTGGTAACACTGCGCTCCTGCCACAGGGACTTCATATACTTGAATATGAAGTTGGTACCCTGGTCAGAGACCACCTCTCTGGGAAACCCACACGGGAGAAGATCCCCATCAACTCTCGACCCACCACGGGGGCCGTCACGGTCCAGAGAGGGATAGCCTCGGGGTACCGGGTGGCATGGTCTACCAAGACCAGGATGAACCTGTCAATACCCACCCTCTCAAAGGGGGTGCTGACTACAGGGAAAAGTTAGAGAGGAGCCTTGCACTTCCTCCCACTCTTACCTCTTGCCTGGCAAGTCTGGCAAGACCTACAATGTGTGTCAGAGTCTTTTGCGCATTTGGGGCCAGTAAAAGTGGGTGACAAGACTTTCAAACGTCTTGTCTTGGCCCAAATGCCCTGTCAAAGGAACATCATGAACCAGACCCAGTAGGAAGGCTCTGAAGCGCTGGGGTACTACCAGCAAACGGACTGACACAGGCTCAGCAACCTTAAACTCACTATACAGGAGACCATTCTCCCAGTAAATCCAATGGATCCAGACTGATCACCTGCTGCCTGGTTTGCAGCCCGATGCCGCAAACCAACAAGAGAAGGGCATTCCTGCTGCTCCTTGCAGAATTCCTCCCTGGAGGGGCCCCCTTCCTGCTGCCAATGTGTCAGCTCAGGCAGGTCCCTGAGTACGGCCACTTGCTCCCCTGTAGGCTCCAGGGCATCCCCTTCAAGGTTTGCCTCGTCCTGGAGCATGGGAACGTCGGGGGCTGGTTTCCTGCTCCCCCTGCCTCTTCCCTTTCTGGCAGGCACCTGGGCCACTCTTTCAGGCTGAAGCTGCTCTTGATTGCCCTTACTGGCTGCCATAGACCGAGTGGGCACACACGCCCACTCAGGCAGACCCAACATCTCCAAATAAGACTTACGCTCTACCTTCTCCCAAGGGGAACTCTCCAGATCGTTGCCTAGCAAACAGTCAACAGGCATGGCTGGCCCAACAACTACTTTCAAGGTACCTGAGACCCTCCCCCCCCACTCAAAGGGAACCTGTGCCACTTTGCAGAGGCATTCTGAGTTGTCAGCTGCAACTACTGGGTAAAGTACGTTGGGGACTACCTGCTCTTCAGACACTAGCCAACAACTGACAGCTGTCACACTGGCTCCAGTGTCTCTCAGAGGCTGGGAACCCTTCCCTTGGTTCCCTTGGGAATTACTTTGGTCCCTTTTTGGAACTCCCTCTGTTTACCCTTGTCCCCTCCACTCTTCAGTTGGGGACCCTGCCCATTTTTGGCAGAGTCTCCCACATGACCTTTGTGGACCCTGGTACTGACCCAGCTGTCCGCCTCCACAGCAAGCTTCCTGGGGTCTGTCAGCCTACTGTCAATCAAATGCTGGCGGAGCTCTGGAAAACAACTACCAGACAAGTGCTCCCATGCAACCAAATCATAGAGCCCTTGCAAATCATTTACCTGGCTACCCTTCTTCCAACCATCCAGTGCTCTGCAAAAATAGGATACATACTCCACCCAAGTGCTTGACTCAAGCTTCTTACAGGCCCTCAACTTCTGCCTGTGTAGTTCTGGGGTCACACCATACCTCCTGATCAAGGCTTCCTTCATAGGGGCATAAGACATCTGATCTTCGCTTGGGAAGGCTAGCAAAGTTTCCCTACCTTCTGTTACGAAGCGGCTCCACAACCCCGCTCCCCAGTCTCTCTCAGGGATTCTGTGGGACCTCATTGATACATCATATGCCTTAAACCACTGACAAATGTCCTCACTCTTTACAAAATCCTTAATCACTTTCTTGGGAATGTATACCCTCCCTTCTCCAGGCACTGGCAACAAGCTGCCACCATTAAAACTGGGTGCCACACTCTTGGACTTTATGTCCAGTTCCTTCAAACCTCTCTTATGCTCTAAAAGCATCTTCTTTTCCTCCATGGCCAGTTTCTGCCTCTCTAACTCCAATTTCTTACTCTCCATGTCACTCTCCTTCCCCAGTCTGAGCTTTGTAAACTCCAACTCATGCACTCTCTCTGTTCTCCAACTCCTCTGGAGACAGCCCCTTTGAAGACACACTGCTGCCTCCTCTGGACGGTAACTTACCTCCAGGCAGACCCAATAGCCTATCCTGCTGCCCATCTAAATTCTCAGCCTCCACCATAGGCTCCTGGGTATGCTCACTGGCATTCCTTGATTCCAACCAGGCCCTCAGCGCCTTTTGGTATTCCTCCTTTCTGGTGAGGCCTCTTACTGAGATTTTAAATTTCTTGCAGACAGCTTTCAATTGTGGCACAGTGTAGGTTTTAACCCTATCCTCTTAAATTCAATATCCACAGATGCAAGTGATGCTGGTTTTGTCTTAGTGAAAATTGGCAGTTCTCAGGTTGCAAAAAATTCCAAGAAGAAAAAGTTCCAGCAATTGTATGTGGTTGTGTGCTGGTCTGCACTATACTAGTAGTGTACACCAATCACTGTATGTAAGGCACAAATGCAAGTCCAGATCCTCACCAATGACTGCCAATGTTAGAAATGGGGGTTTGCACCATTGTCCAAGTAGGGACCCTTCTTCCTAGTCAGGGCAAGGGGGATAGACTTCTAAAATAACCCCTGCTCACACCCTTCGTAGTTTGGCACGAGCAGACAGGCTTATCTCAGAGGCAGTGTGTAAAGCATTTGTGCACACATACAGTAATAGAGTGAAAACACTACAAATGGACACCACACCAGTTTAGAAAAATAAGTAATCTTTATCTAAACCAAACAAGACAAATATGACAATTAAAAGGTAGAAACAGTTCTGTCCAGAGCAAACTATAGATGCAACCCTTTCAACACAAAGTACCTTGGATGCGTCAAAATCACAAGCAAGAACAGCCGCAGGGAAGGTGATGCGTCAGTTCCTTATGCCAGGGGAGGTGATGCATCTGTTTCTTACTGCCACGCAGGGGAGGTGATGCATCAGTTCCTTACTGAAGGGGAGGTGATACGTCGGTTTTTTACTGTGCGAGGAGGTGATGTGTCAGTTCCTTACTGTGCAGGGAGGTGATGCGTCAGTTTCTAACTGTGCGGGGAAGTGATGTGTCGGTTTCTTACTGCGGCCCCGTTGTCCTTGTAAACTTGGTGCCCCAGTGTGATGCATGAGGATCGGGGATGCTTCAGTTCTCGATGCAGTAGCGGCAATGGCGCTGTGTTGATTTCTTCAGCAGCGGTCCCTCTATGCGTTGGTTCTTGCAGCCACACAGCAGGGCCTACTTCGGAATTGGTGCGGTGATCTCAGACTTCGTAGATCGGTGCACTCGATGCTGTGTGCGACGATTTCTCCCGCCGCGAGCTGGCGCTGCATCAGTTTCTTCGGCGATGCAGCTGAAACAGGTGCAGATGCGTCACGCTTCTCGTCGTTGCGTTACTTTTCCAGCTCCCAACAGCAGGAACAACCTCCAGAGGTCCAGAACAGCAACAGGCACCTCTTGGCAGGCCAGAACTCCCAGCAAAGAAGTTCAGGGGAGCTGGGGGTTTGTATCCCTGAGACTTCAAAACAGGAGGCAAGCTCTACTTCAAGCCCTTGGTGATCTTCTCCAAGCAGGGGACACAGCACACAGCAAAGTCCTTGTCCTTTCCTTGGCAGAAACAGCCACTGCAGGCCAAACCCCAGACTGCACACCGCAAAGGGGCAGTACTTCTCCTTCAGTTTCTCCAGCTCATCTCCTTGGTAAAGGTTCCTCTTGAATCCCAGAAATAATCTAAATATCTGGGGTCTGAGCCCCACATTTTATAACACAAAATCCTTTGTTCTCTGGTGGCAGAGAGCCGTTTGCCCAGCCAAAACCAGTTCTGTCCTCCTGGTGCAGCTTCCTGGCAGGAGCGGGAGACAGCATCGTCCAAGGCAGACGAGGCCCATTCAGGTGTGAAAGAAATCTCCTCCCCCTACTCTAAATGCATCACAGGTCTATTCAGCCCAGCCCTGACTCATCCAAGAAAGGCAGGACACACCTCAACCTCCCCCGTGGCTGTCTACAGTGAAAGCACATCCCCAGCCCCCACCACTCCAAAACCAGACAGTTAATACACAACCTAGCAGAGGCACACAGGATGGCTAAGCAAGAAAATAACTACTTTCTAAAAGTGGTATTTTCAAACACAGAATGTAAAAATCATCCTCAATAAAAGATGCATCTTTATATTCTGAGTTCAGGCATGCTAAACATTACCTTCCTATCTTGTCCCAATGGGAAGTTATATTTATAAGGACAGATAACCTTTCAATAGTGAAAAGTTGGTAGTATTTTACTTCAGGACATGTCCTACCTTTCACATACACTGCATCCTGCCACAGGGGTACCTTGGGCCTACCTTAGGGGTGACTCACATGTAAGAAAAGGGAAGGTTAGGGACTGGAAAGTGGGTGCACTTGCCAAGTCGACATGGCAGTCACACCTGCGCACAGACACAGCAGTAGCAGGTCTGAGTTACCTTTGAAAGGCTGCTTGTGTGGGTGGCACAAGCGGTGCTGCAGGCCTACTAGCAGAATTTGATTTACAGGCCCCAGGCACACACAGTGCACTGTACTAGGGACTTAGTAGTAAATCAAGTAACCAATCATGGAATCTCCAATCCATAAACACAATTTACAGGGAGCACTTGCACTTGTGCACTGAACAGCAGTGGCAAAGGGCCCAAAGCATCTGGCCCAGCAAAAACGAAGTACAGCACACAGTAAAGACAGGAGGCAAAGGCAAAAATACAGAGGAAACCCATGCCAATGATGCCAGGTCTAAGAATAATATAGTTGTTTGTAGTAAGGAAACAGTATAACTAGGTATGGCGCTTAATGTGCAGTTCATAGGAGGTGCTCATGCAGAGAAAGGTACATGTGGAATAGGGAGAATAATGATAAGTACAATAGTGACAATTCAATATTCTGTATTAATCAATCTGTCTGCATAACAATATACAGCATAATGAGCAAATTCATTTTACTCCTTAATTCATTTCATGGTAGCCCACAACAGCAATGCAGATAGATGTTATGTCGACGTTTCGACCGTAAGATTGTTTGACAATGAATCATCAGAAGGGGTCTGCTTCGGGATAACAAAGGATGGCACCCAAGAGTAAAAATAGAGTGGTGTCTGTGTTATATGTGTATCTCACTCCTAATATGTACAGATAAAAATGACCTAGACACAAACCCACTTAGGTCAACTTTGTCACCCACGTTTAAGAGTGGTGAGTATCTAGCCTTCATATTCCATCATCCTTATGTTTCTCCAAATGCTTTGACTTATTATACCATTTTCTTCTGATATAGAGATATTTCACAAAGGTGACTGGTTGGAACCTTTTGCCATTTTCTCCCGGTTTGAGCATAGTCCTTGATTGGGTGAGTGTCTAGGACATTTTTATTGATTCACTTTAGGAGTGACATATTAATGTATCAATGACACCCCTCCATTTTTACTCCTAGAGTGCCATTCTTTGTTGCTCTGAAGAAGACCCGGGCTCAAGATTCATTGTCACACACAGTCTTGGAGTCGAAATGCCAATGTAAAATCGGTCTCTACAGCTGATGTGGGCTACCACAAAATGAATTGATGATCGAAATGGATTAGCTCATTCTGCTGTATAATGTTATGTGTAACCCTGGGCGAAGTGCTACGCTACGCTCGCGTAGTTTGCGAAGTTTGCGCTACTTCGCACAACGCGAATTGCACGTAGCACAGTGCGAACACGCGTAGCGTAGCGTAGCGTAGTGCCGCGGTCATTTTTTGCTTGCTCGCGGTCCTCAACGTCAAGTTGGCGACCGCGAGCAAGCAAAATGACATCCCGGCGAGACTTTTTCCTCGTTCGCGATCAGCAACATCAAGTTGCCGATCGCGAGCGTGGAAAATAAACCTCCCGGCGAGATTCTCAACGCGGGGAGGTCAGGTTTCTCATTGCGAGTGGTCGCGTATGCTTGCGACCGCTCGCGATGAGAAACTACCAGTCCGCGTTGAGAAAGCTGCCGCTCGAGTAAAAATCTACTCGAGCGGCAGTAAAGACAGCTCGCACTGTGCAAGTTGCCGTTTTCAATGATTGCACAGTGCGGACAAGCATCCGGCACTGTGCAATCATTGCGAACAGTGCGCTACGCAGTTCGCGTAGTGCTACGCGAAGCTTGCGTAGCGCGAACTGCACTTTGCGTAGCTTCGCGAAGCATTACTTCGCGAACTACGCCCACCCTTAGTTATGTGGACAGACTGAATAATAAAGATTATTGTATTGATACTATTGTGCTTAATATTATTCTCTCTATTCCACATGCACCTTTCTCTGCATGATCACCTCCTATACACTGCATATTGAGCACTGTACCTATTTTCATCCATCCAGCTACTCATTCGTCCATCCATATTTATCTTTTTTCTCCTTTCTCCCTTCCTTCTCTGCACCATTCTTTATTTCTTATCCATCCTTCCTTCGCTCTCTTTTTCCTTATTTCCTTACTTGTGCGCCACTAATCCATCCATCCATCTTACCTTTCTTCTTTCTTTCCATCGATTACTCGGTGTATCTTTTCTTTCCATCCACTCATCCTTCTTTCTATTCATACTTCTCTCCATTCATCCTTTCCGATCCATTTCAACTATCCATCCTTCGCTCCATCTATTCCACCATTCATTAATATCTCCTTTCTTTCCTCCCCAAGCACCCATCCATCCATACACCCACCCACCCAAATCCATCCATCCATACACCCATTAATCACTGAAGCCCCCAGTAGAATGTTGTTCATTAAAATCAAGCACAGTATCAATCACCTGCCAGATCCATCTGTTCCTCCCACTACAGAAAGTGCAATACCCACAAACTCTTCTTCAGTGAAAAAACACAGACAGTCTGACAGCACATCAACAATACCAAGCCTGTTTCACCTCTTACACCCCATCCATTCCTGTAGAATCCCACAATGGTCAGCCTTTAAAGCCCTATCTCTTCCAAATCTGGCTGACTTACTCAAGTCCCTCAAAGCCACTTCTTATGAAAATTATATTTTACCATAGTCCTTCAACAAAGCTCTCTCTGGGGATGCTGTCTTGACCCTACTTACCATTGTCAATGCCTCGCTCTCTCAAGGCATCTTTCTAGGAACTGTCAAGACTGGCCAGATCCTACCACTCTGAAAGAAACCTACACTAAATCCTGATGACCTCGCTAACTGCCATCCTATCACTCACCTATCATTCATCTGCAAATCTTTGAAAAGCAGTCCATGGTAAACACCTAGATCACATCAATGCTAACCATCTCCTCTGCGACAACAAGTCTGACTTCAGATCATGCTGCAGCCCAGACACCACCACCTTCCACATCTTAGACAATGCCCTCTATACCACATGTGAATATGAGCCCTACCTCCTGATATTGCTTGACCTTTCAGCTGCCTTTGACACAGTTGACATCCCAACCGTATATGCACCTTTGAGTAAAAAATGGTATTCACTAACAATGTCCTTTACTGATTCTCCTCCTACCTTTCCAACCAACACCAGTTTGTTCACATGAGCACCTTTAGGTCACAAAAGATCTCTATCATGTGTCATACTCCAGTGTTCCATAATGTCTCCTGCCATCTTCAACCTTTACATGGAGCTGCCTGGTGCTCAACTCAAGGGTACAAAAAGAACAATTGATGGATGTAATGCTGAACAATGTCAAACACTCACTCCCAGTACAGAGATCTGGGCCTAAATCCATTGGTTTTTGCTCACCATGCCACCCCAGTATGCAAAAGAAAATGCGGCCTACAATGTGCACAATTAGGCTAACAGAGGGAAAACTACATTGGGCCATTCAGGAAACACATGACACCCTCCCTTTGGTCAAGATAATTGCATGAAAAAGAATACTTAATGTAATAAATGTAATCAGAAGGTAAACATACTCAAAGCATAGTTTAGCATTGGGAGTTACTAGAAGAAAATGCCAATTTAGAAAAAGAATCAAATTATGGTGTTCTGGAAGTATCCATTGTGTCATTTGCCATCTCAAAAGCTAAAGACTCCATAAATGATTCTGATTCTGCACTTGATGATTGGTCAAATGCCCAAGTCACGAGCTCCAAAGAACAGACATGATCTCCGGTCACAGCTGATGCAGAGACAGTTACCGGCCAACCTGCATCCGTGTGCAGTGCCTGGATCCTTTGATCCATGTGCCGATGCACACGTTTCCTCGTAGGCTAGTCTCAAACCCAAAGGACAGTCCTGAAAATCTGTTGCTAAGGGACTCATTAGCAGTCCAATGCCACCTCAAAGCAGTCTCATTAGCAGTCCAATGTCCAAGGTGGTGGGCGTCTGCGAAGCCAGTAAATGTCCAGTGCCCTTTCGAAGGGGCACCAGATACAGTGGGTTGTATGCAGGAAAACCAAGCAGGTTGACATTTTAAGGACCAGTTCCTGAAGTAGAAACATTCTAAAGATCGCTCATAGTAGTGTTGGAGCGGTGCCAGCTCCAAAGCGCCTGCAAAAGGAGCATACATTGTGGAGAAGCAGGGACAGCATGAGAATGCGGCAAATGAGGAATAACAGCAACGGGAATCCTCAAAATCCACTAGAAAAAATGGAGTGGATAAAAGACGGTATTACTCCAAAGATGGTTTGAAAAGAACTAACGAGGCCGGAGCCTACAACCGTAAAAACGTGGGCAAGGCCGTCTGTACTAGAGGCATTAAAGATTTGATGCACTAATTCTCCGAAGTGCAGGGGAAGATTTGTAGTTAACAATGACTGTATCTCAGTAGATGTTGTAGCCACCTGCATTTTGAAGCTCTCGCGAGCAGATGTAAGAGCTACTTCTTATTGAAACAATAATGCTTTGAGTCGGCGTAGCTTGTTGAAATCTGCCTTCAAAGTTGAAATAGATGGCCACAATGAGCTATCTACAATCCCATGCGGAGGGGGAAACAAGACATTTTTAGAACAAGTGATTAACTGGGAAATGGACAAAATATACGGGACTCTAGCCCACATTCTGCAACAGTCTTGATCGCTAAGCATGAGATTACTCCCAGTAGAGAGTACCGTAATGAAAGGGAGAATTTCAGGAACCGGAGTTCCTTTCAAATAAGACGCTAAATTAGGCGCTGAAGTTTTACATATGCAGTGAATTTTAACCAGTTTACAAACAAGTGGATGTCAGACATTAGAGTCGCGTTCTTCTCCGGTAATAAAAACTTCTTTATTAGTACGGTCACAACGATATGTAAAGGGAAGTGACCATAATTCATGAATGAAGCTGCTTTCAAGGGATTCATATCTACCAAGAAGTAAAGGTTTCATGCAGGCAGTGAATTGAAATAACACCACGTATTAACCATACCGCCAAAGGCGTTTCAGCTGTGGTAAATGGGAGCTGTTCTAATTTTTCAAAATGCAACATTATGTAGGTCGCATCTGAAACAGGCTGAAACAAATCACTGCAATTTAAATAATGCCATGGAACCTGCTAATTTTTGAGTATTTGAAGTGTTCAGCTACACTGCATAATAGATCTGAGCTGACTTTGCCCATGATACAACATTGGCATGTCATTCTGCACAATATCATAACACATGATACAATGTTATTTAAATTGTAATTACGAGATGACAATGTATTAATACTATTATCAACAACCGCAAGCACTTTTTCCAAATTATCTTGGTCAATTTGTCTTAAATCTGATAAATTCATGTCTTCGGACAGGAGAGAAATATGTTGTTTCACTGCAGACAGTGTGGAATGTTCCAACCATTGTTGACATAACTTTCCCACTGAAAAGGTGGTAATAATACCAGAATGTGTTGACTGTGAGTATCGGGGATCAGGTCTGCTTGATTTAAATCCAGGTGTGGAATTGAGAAAACAAGCATTTCAATCATTAGTGCCCACTGGCCACAACACGCACCCGCCAGGGCTTGCAAATGAAGGATTAAATGTGCCATTCTGCACCATGCTATTCAATTGGTCTTCAGTGTAATTTGTCAAATTCTGCCAATTATCGAAGCAGAAACAGAGGGAATGGTCGGGGCATTCATTTAATTAATTTTTGCCAATCCCAGACAAGTACTCTGTTGAGTTGTTTCATTCAAGAAAATCATTTGTGTGGGAATTATACAGGATCAAAATAAGGTTTTCATGCCCTGAACCTGCCAGGACTTTGTACCTCAAATCGATTTCAAATAAATGTTACCCCTCCAGTAATAATAACCTTTGAGGGCTAACTGATTGACAAACAAAGCTGTATAGATGAGCTTAGTCTGAGTAAACATATATTTTTTGGGTGGGGTTGTAACCAATTTGAAATAATATGACGTGGAGTCTGAAGTGTCATATCCCGTAAAATACGTGAACTTATCCTTTTGATTTTTGGAACTCCCTTGTGGAGGAATTGGACAATGTTCCCATAGTGTAGAATTAAAATAGGGACGCTGTCCACTGGCTCTGTGCAGAAGATGATGTCCATAGTGATGATAACATTACATGTCAGCACAATTAGCAGAATTAAGAGATAGATCCTCTGATTCAAAAACAGTATAATACTCCAGTTCAGAAAGCATAGAATTTACACTGTCAGCATCTCAATCATCCGAATGTAACCTGGGTGCTATTACATCACCCAAAGAAACTTTGAACACATATGATATCTGCAGGATCTCCATAGGGCCGAATATGTTGAATGGAACCTTATCCCAGACAATTGCATCAGTCACTGCAACGGCTGAAATGTTGACAAGGGACAAGTCTCAATTCAGCTTATGCGATGAAGAATTGGAAGGTCAACACCCCGTCGACCAGTTCTGTAACAGACACGTTCTGGGAGGTAATGGCCTTAGAATAATAAGCAAAAGACAGCCACAAATCCAATCCACATAAATATAAAAACCAAGGAGAGTATGATCCAGACATAGATCAAAGGCGGGGCTAGACATACAAAAAGGATTGGGGCAATAGACTACCGCACCTACCAACAAAAGTGGGCAAAGTTTGAGTTCTCAGTATGGTGCACGGAACCAGAAGTTCAACCCCTTTCAACTTCTAATGGGAAGAGCCTCCAAATAGCAAATTAATCCTTGATGGTTCAGCACCCTATGAATACCAAAGAATATAGCTCAATATAAATGAGAGTTCAGCACAATTCTCATATTATTCCACACACACTATACTTAAACTTAATAGTACATAATGCACAGTATGCTTTCAATGTATAGAGAGTAAAGTTCTTTATTCATTTTCTTCTTTTGGCAAACGCCTTACAACAGTAGCTACACCTTACAACAGTAGCCAACGCGTTTCATCCTACACTGACTTCTTCAGGGCTACAAAATACACACAAAATACAAAAACATATTTACTATATATACAGTCATTCAATTATATTAACACATTGTTTTATATTAAAAAACTAAAGTTGATATGATTATAGATGAACGTCTGTTACAGAGAATGCAAATTCTTTCAATTGTGTGGACAGAAAAATCATTTTATCCACAGAATATTTACACATTCAACAGATGTTCCTTGCATGCTGCAGGGTAATCCCCAATATTGTCTCAACACATACATTATCTCGATTTAATTCAAAGATATTTGATTTGTGGGTACATTTTGGGCATCAATTAAAGTGCTAAGGATTGGGCTAAACTATATTCTACATACATTTGTAAATTATACACCCAACATGTTGTCTTCTTGGACATCTATGGATATGGAGCTTTAACTATAAACCTTAAAAATGATGTGCACATACTTCTTATCTTGACTACTTGAACCATGCCTTTGCATGTGTCACATAAATGATGTCCTTTTCTTTTTTCTTATCTTCTATTTTTCATTTAGGGACACAGTTAGTTGAGTCCTAAAAGGAGTTTAAAATTTAAAAAGAATCAAGTGTGACTAGGTAATTCTGTCTGGATACATCATATTTCAAAATTTCCAAGTGTAAAAATAGATAAAACCCCATGAGTATGCATTCCTCTAGTTTTGGGGTAAGTCTAGCTAGTCCTTATATGAAGCCATGTCAACAAGACGACCAATTTACATCCAAATGTCTGATATATAGCGATATTCAGGACTTATGGATAATGTCCTAATAACAAAAGGTTTTTTATGTTGTTAGAATCGTCTTATCAAGATGGAGAGAGGAAGATTTCGGTAATCCCAAGGCGGGACTGGATAAGTGCATTTTAACCATGAAATAAACAACTCAAATCCATGCTGGAGGCGGATGCAACACAGAAGAACTGTCTGAAGAAAAATCATCTTTATCCATATAGTATCCGGAAGTACTCAGCTGGAAAACAGGAGACTGAGACTCAGCAGTAGGGCTCGAAAAATGAAATTTGGAAGGATTCGCCAATGGTGGATCCTTGTAAATGACATCCGTTGTAGAAGACATAATAGTAGAAACAGGAATTATATCAGTTAAATTGAAGGTGGAGGTCTCAGCCTCCCCCTCCCCAGCTGTGGAGAATCAGCATCGGTGGTGCTCATGGGCTGTAATAGAAAGTCTTGTGGAAGGGTATGCACACTACATGGCATACTATGGAGAATCTGCCACATGGTATAGTTTGACATGTTCAATGGAGACAAGGCGTTTGTCTTTGTATCCTGGAAGTGGTGGCAAACTCACAGTTTGTGAACCTTGTATGCCAAGGACTGGAAGTGGAGAATGGTACGTAGGGCGTAATTCCTTTTTGATTGCCAACTTTTCTCGAACAACATACCCAACTTTCGGAAGGGAGCCTGAAACTGGAAGTTGATCTTCAGTACTCAAAGAGAGAGATGCAGGCAAGTATCTGTAAGATTAAGTCTCACAGACATTTTGTAGGTCTTGTAAGACAGCACAATGGTTATCTACGTCAAAGGATGCAGATGCCGCCACAATGTCTTGACCGTCAAGGTCTGGAACATACATCTTGATGCCAAAAAGCACTTCGTATAGGTTCCGCCTACCCAGAGATCTTTTGGGGAGATTATTTAATGCTCGTTGAACTCCAAAGAGATGGTTCAACCAACCACGCCCTGTTTCTAATACCCTTGTCGTTAAGGACTGCTTTAAGTCATGGTTCATTCGTTCCACAACAGAATAGCCCTCGGGCCTATATGGTGAAGAATAATGCACTTGTAAACCCATGGACTTCATCGAATCATGGCACGCTTTAGAAGCGAAAGCCGGACCTTGGTCCGAATGGAATGCACAGCAGGCATACATCCTGATGAAGACTTGCAATTCTTTAATAACGGTGCAAGCATCAGAGGAGCGCTGTGGCCAAACCACAGGAATCTGGAGCAAGGATCGACTGTCACCAAGATACATTTTAATGCAGTATCTGAAATGAATAGACCACAATGATCCAGGTAAAAAGTTTATTAGGAATAAAAAGATGTGTTTTCAGTGGACGAGACACAGTAGAACTTTTAATCTGTTGGCAGATTTCACAAGAGAGAACATACTTTCTAGTTTGCTGGTATAAACCCTGCCACCAATGACGTCACTGTATGTGTGAAATAGTTGAAGCCACTCCAGCTTGAGCTGAAGCTACACCTTCATGTGCAGCTACAATCAAACCATGTCTGTGGTCTGCGTTGGGTATCACATGATCACCAACACCTGGAAAAGTGACAAAAGGCACATTCTGGTCATTTTAATGACAAGAATATTCACAAGGAAAGCTCTTCAGTATAGGAGTGCTGTTCTTGAAAGCATTCATGGCAGCCAAGATATCATTGTCAATACGAGTTTTAGAGCATGTTACCACTGCAATTTTAGCAGTGGCAACTGCAGATTTGGCGGCTTCGCCAGCCAGAGAATTTCCTAGAGCGTGTGCTTGCACACGTTGATGACTCAATGTCAACATGAGTGTGCAGCAATCTATCCTTAAGATCTGCCACTTTAGCCCAAAGCAGTTTATGCTTGATTGTGCCACCCTTTGAATCTCAGAACTCATTTTGTCGCCAAAAATGTAAATTATTATTAAAAGATTGTACACAATAATATGAATCACACACAATAAGTGTGAGGAATTCAGGATCTGTATTTTCAAGTGCAAGAAGTAAAGCCTTCAGTTCAGCCAACTGCGCAGCGCAATCTCCTAGGAACTGTGTGCGAGTTGTTTTGGGTAAAAAACGCCATCTAACATAATGCCAATTACGATGGCGCATGCAGCAGAATACTGCTGCCTAAAAGCTATAGCAGGTTGTGACAAACCATCAGTATAAATGATAGTCTTATAATGATCAAGAAGCAGAACTGAAGATGGCAAAGGATAAACAGGCTCATATTGCCAAAAATATTGCGTTTGCAAGGAAGGGTCAAATACAAAGACTACATCCACGGCTGTTAAGGATGTAGCCCATTGTATACAACGAGGATGGTGGGCTTTTGAGTTAGGAATGCTAGCTTTAGTGACAGACTGTAAGGGTGGCACTGGAGAAATGCCAGTAATGCATTTTCCCTGAGCAAGTGGCCTTTCTCTAAGGATGCCCATCTGCAGAGCAGTCAGTATTTTTCCAGTAGCAGCAAAACATAGTTACACAGTTCTACAATGGAATATAAATGCAATCTATATACAATTGGTACTGTTTCACCTTCATTGAAGGTAACATATGTAAATCCAATTGCACCCAGCAAAACGCAGATGACTAAATTTGTGGTATTGACACATGTATGTAAGTGGTGTGTTTCAAGTAAGTCAGATTGTAAAAATCTGAGTATTTCAGTATATTTTCATGTTCAGCAGGAAGCAGAAAAATTAGGGTGTATTAAGGCATAAAGTGGTTTAAACCTTAGTGCATAATCAGGTATATATGTTCTGCCAAAATTAAAAATCCCAGCATGAACTATAATTTTTTAAGTCTACTTAGAGACTGCAATTGTGCACATTTCTCCGGAAAGTGAGGGGCCGGACTCTTTCCCTCATTGGTAAGTTCGTATCCCAAGAAAAGGACACTCAAAAAAGCTATGTTTGATTTTTTCCAAATTGAACTTGTAGCCAAGTTCAGCAAATCGCAGCATTATACTACCTACTCTCGCCAGGCGAGGGTTCAAATCATCATCCGTCAGGGAGATGTAATCCACATAGGAGAGAGCATCAGGGTCAATTTCATGAAGAATCAACACAATTCATGCTGCAAAAACTCCCAGGCTGTTTTTATAGCTCATTGGAAGTCATGCACAGCGCATTTGAAAGCCTAGGGCACTATAGGGCACTGAAGGCAGACCAGTCACGGCTCTCAGGAACAACATTGTGACTAAAAAAAACATTGAAAATATCCAAAGTGGTGGTGTATTTTTTACGGACCATGGGGCATATTAGCAAGGAATAGCGATATTTATCGCTAACCGCGCTTAGCGCGACTTTGGTTAACGCCGCCTATCGCTGGAAAATATCGCTGAGATAACACCCTATTAACAAGGTTTATCTCCATAGCGATAAAATTTCCAGCGATAGCGGTAAAATGTGAGATGTCGCTGGAAAAGCAGCGATATTCTCGCATTATCGCTAAGGTGGATTCAGCATTAGAATCCACCTCCTATACCTTAAACAGGTAAGTCATCCTCACTAGCAGGAGATCAAATATAGCGATAAACGCGCTTAGCGCGAATTATTATATCGCTTCGCCTGCCTTGCTAATAGGGGGTAGTGGGATTAGCGACTGTTTTCAGTCGTTTTTAGTAGGGAACGCCTTCCTTGCATGTCATTAGCGATAATTATCGCTGACATGCAAGGCTATGGTTAACGCGGCCTCTAACGCCTGAAACCTGTCGCTAACGCCTGTTAGCAACAGCTTGCTAATAGGGCGATAAAATTATTGCCGCTTTAGCGGCAAACAGTGCCGCTAAAGCGGCGATAAAGCCCTTGATAATATGCCCCCATGTTATTAATAAGGCCGTACTATTTCTATTTTGTGCTGCAAACGTGCGTGTATGACTATTCAAATGTTTATAGTCTAAGACTATGTGATAGAAATGATCAGGTTCCAGAACAGGAAAAAGAGAATTATTCATTTGAGAGACACAGGGTTCAATTACTCCCTGTACTCCAGTTGGGAATAAAATTCTTTAACGGGTGCTTTAGCATCCAATTTCATAGGATATTGTGGTTGCACCTGAGGTATGGATCGTATAGGAATAACATGATGAGGGGAATCCTTATCCCAGCCAGCATGGTTATGATAAAGAGCAAGGGCCCATTCAGCTGCATAAAGCTGCTTGAATTCATCTGGGATGAGATGTGAGAAAGAAGGGAGAATTACATCCTCACCCTGGGGGCGTGCAAGAACAAAAGGTGGGGGCCAATTGACCTCCACCTAGAGAATGTCATAAGATGTAGTTAAATTATCCCAGAATATTGCTTTAATTGTGCACCTTCAATTTGAATATCTAAATGATATACTCTGTCCGGAGGGGCTACGCGGGTGTCCGCGGTTTCAATGGTAATGAATGTTTCAGTTGCTTTCCACCACCAGAAATTGGTGAAAATTCCAGCGTACTATGGTGACTTCTGCCGTGCTGTAGAGGAGAGTCACCGCCCAACTCCTGTTCAGGAGGAGGGTTCTCACCGTATTTGTAGTTAAAGCTGCAACTTTCTTTTTTTGAAAAGGAGGTTTATATGGAGCAGGCCTGTCCTCCTTCTTCAACTTCACGGTGTGTATCCCTTGTTGGTTTCATGTACTCTTCTTGTTTGCGGTCAGATCTCCCTCCTCTGTCGTACTATTGGTCAGACGAGTCCTGAAAAGAACGAGGAGAACAGGGATCAGTAATATGATACCTATCAGGGGTTTTGATTTTAGTGCAATCACGAAAATCATATAATCTTTCAGAGGACTCCAGGGGTGGAGAACCTCCACGCTGTTTGCCTTTCTGTTGTTGTTTAGATTTATCCCATGGTCTTTTAGTAAAATCACTGGCCGGTCTGGCATCCTTGTCAGAGCTAGGCTTGCCAAGTGGCTGTACTGAAGGTCTGGGTCCCAAACTATTGCGCCCTAAAGACTTATATACATTAGCAATTTTGACATGCAACTTGCGTTTGTGGGTGGCTACCACAGCAGGTCATAGGCGTATAGCCAAAGGCGCTGCTTCACCTTTAACATTAGAAAGAATCATTTCAGAGACAATAGGAAAATTACCCACAAATTTCATCCTCAAATCTAGGGCAGGACCGGCCCCATGTTCATTTTGTATTTGTTTGAGGTTGTACGTTAGAATGGCCATCGAGGGAGTGCCATGACAAAGAGTGTAGATTGTGGAAAAAATAGTCCCCCAGGTATTGCAGTCCACTAGAGTGGGAACCAGTCCAGTGGGTAAGCACATAGTGAGAATTCTGTGCTTGTCTTGTTGTCCGGTAAGGGGAAACACAGCTTCAAGTTGATCGATTTTTTGGGCAATCCAAAATGGGATCTCTTCACGATTAGTGGGCCTTTTGCCCATAACTGAATGAACAATTACAGGATAATGACAGGGACTGCAGGCAACTGAGCTTGCGCTTGCAGGCCAATTCTAGCGGGATCAGCTAGCAAAGTACATGAAATATACTGAGTAAGACATCTATATAGGATGACAAGAACATCATACAAAGAGCGAGTTTGTACCAAATTCAAATTACCTAAATCTGGATACAGGGTATAACCTGCTAGTGCAGGCCATGGGGCCCCTTCGCTACTAAGGGGGCCCATTCACCAGTCCCAGGCTCATGTGGATGGGCACCATTAAACCAAGTCTACTGCTTCTAGACAGTAAGAAGAATTTCATAAATCACATGAAAGTAGGGTGCCTGCAGAGAAGATCAGAGATGCGTGAGAGAGACTACCGCCTAGATTATAAGAGAGGTAAGTTCAAAGAACCGCTTATCTGAGCGAGGGTCAGTTTTAAAATGGGAAGGTCATCCTTAATGGAAGAGGATGACTCACACACATAATAGTGCCATGTTTCATCATCGACAACCTCTCCCCACCCTGGTAAGATGATACTACCAGGACTCGGCGAAAAGAGGGTGTTTTTAAATAAAACTACTGGACAATGCAGGATCCAGACAATCTAAAAATACCTTAGGGTTCCTCAGTTATCATCTTTATTGGTGAGGACTCTAGGTATATCTAAAAACATTTATCTTGGCGGGTAAAGAGAGCGTGATGGCTCAAACCTGTCTGCTACTCACCAACATGTTTCGACCCTCAAAAATTAGCCTATCTGGTCTGGGGTATTCGTCAGGGCTACAAGGATCCCTACAACAATCACCAATTAGCTTAGTTTATCCTAACTAGTAATGCAAGTGCATCACCAAATAACACACTCACCCAGGTGAATCCTACCTGGGTTTCTTTGCAAACGGTTTACGTAAAAGACCCTATATTTTAGGGGATACTGGTAGGCTGGTCAGGGAGGTGGTGGTGTCCTTTGTAGCCACACTTTCGTGAGAAGGTTCACCACTCTAATGAACTTGATTGTTCCCGCTCCATGCCAGTACCAGCGTTCCTGTCATTTGCCTAGAATAACATACAAGATACAGTACAAATCTGTCTCAATGGCATGAACCTTGATAGTGTTGAACGCCAGCCCTTACAAAAATGGCAAATCACTTGGATTCACACTGGACACCAACCTTTCACTCAAGGAGCACATTGCCAAAAAGAAAACAAAGATGGCCTGGTACCAGCTCTCTCTTCTAAAGAAAGTCAAACCTTTTCTTCATGAAAGCGACTACAGAACTGCTGTTTAGTCCCTTCTACTGTCACATTTGGTTGGTGGTAATGCTGTACTGTATGGCCTCGCACACTCCACACTGGCCTTCATTAGAAGCATCCTACATGTTTCAGCATGTCTCATCTCGGTCTCGAGGAAATATGATCACATTACTCTCACCCAGATGGAACTCCATTGTCTTCCCAATGATAGCCCACACCATCTTCAAACCCAGACAAAGTCATCATAACTAGCACTCCCCACTTACCTTGCTGACAAGCACACCATCTCTGGTGGTTCTTGGCACAGCCTCAACCTGGACACCATCAGATTGAAGACTACAAAGTATAAATAGAATCAAGACAACAGGCTTTTTTCCCAGGATTGGGAAGAACATCCCCATATTTATCAAGACTACCCCAGGGCTGTTGCAATTTAGGAAAGAGTTGAAGACTCATCTCTTTAAAGAGCACAACATCAGAATGCACTAACTGTCAACAACTCAGCTTCATTCCCTATGTCTCGCTGACTTTAATTTTGCCTTTGACCATATACAGTGCTTAACTGCCTTTTGACTGGGTTTTGACTATAGAAATACCATATCCATCGATCCATCCATCCATCCATCCATCCATCCATCCATTCATCCATTCATCCTTCCATCCATCTTACCTTCTTTCCATCCATCACTCTATTTCTTTAACTCCATTCATTCTTCTTTCTATTCATCCTTTACTCACCCTTCCACCATCTATCCTTCTCTCCATCTATCCCTCCATCCATCAATATCTTCACTTTTCTCTGTCCAGCCATCCCTACATCCTCCTAACCATTCCATGCCACCCCGTCCCACTCCAATCCATTCTATCCCATCTATTCATCCATCCACCCGTCCGTCCGTGTGTCCATCCATCCATCTTCCTCTCTATCCATCCATCTCTTTCGCCATCCATTCATCCATTATTTCTCTTTGAATCCTTCTCTTCATCTCTCCCTCTCCTCTCCTCCGCTCCTTTCCTTCCTTTGACTGCAAGAGGTCATTTTATTGATGGTGACTAGAGTCTCAAATCAAAGTTAAATGAGCCATAAGTACCAAATTAAATGCTTCATGATACACAGAATTGCACAGTGACACCCATCCACTTTCAAGCTAAAGTGGGGGAGAGTCAACGGCTCTCCTGCAATGCGAGAGGACTTCCCCTCTGAAACCCCCTCTATCCATAGTGTGTATAGTTTTTTTTTTTTAAAGTAATGACAAACGATCTACCAGCCGCTGCTGCTTTTGAACTAAATGCACCTCTTGACTTGCAATAGAGGCACTTCCTGTGAGTTGAAGCAATAGGCCACACAGCCAATAGCAATGGTGAAATATAAACATTCCTCTCAAGCCCACTCTATGTACAGAATGAATTTTTAAGTGGAAAAATCGTGGCAAAAGACCGGGCAGACTGCTTAAGCTATCTGTGGCAAGACCTAAAAACTGGATATTCACGTCCCCCATTATAAATCACCTCCCTTGCTACCTCTTGCAGTTCAGGTTGTCAGAAGAACAAGCAAATATGCTGAAATGAATTAGATGTATGTTTTCTCATAGGCTGCACTGGCTCCCTGTGGATAAGAGAATTCTCCTCAAGGTGCTATGCACTGCTCACAAAATTCTTACCTCTCAAGGCCCTGCAATTGTATTCAATCTGCTCCATCAATATGTCCCTTCGCGGGCTTTGCGCTCAGCTAAACTCTATCGAGCCTGCGTCCCTTGTGTTAAGAGAGCGAGAGGCAGGGCCGGACTGGGAACCAAAACAGGCCCTGGCAAAGTGCTCAGCCACCCGAGGGGTTGGGGGTGCGGCCGAGCTGTTTGCCAGGGCAAGTTTCGGCCGATTTTGTTACAGGGGCCGATGCTGCAAAAACGTCCCTTTAACAAAAACCGCCCCTAAGGGGCCCAAAACCGGCCCCCACCCTGGCGGCCCTCCGGGGAAATGCCCGGTGCCCGCTACGGCCAGTCCGGCCCTGGCAGGAGGTGGCTCCTTTTATGCCAAAGCCCCCGCCCTTTGGACCGCACTACTTCTGTTCATTAGGAGTATTCAGAATCACTGGGCCTTTAGAAGGGCCATGAAGACCTATTTTCTGTCTAACCCTCTAATTCTGCGTGGTCCTCCTCTTTGAAATTAGCGCTGGGACGCCCCATTGCTGGGGCAGCCATGCGCTTTACAAATATCTTAACACAACATAACATATTATTTTCTGATATCCCAATGGCTGATTAGATTTTACGCTGGACGATCCCAGGTCAATGTGAAAATGAGGGTCTTTAAACAACATCATGGGAGAATTTCAGAAGGTGTCATTTATTTTGAACGGTATAAACCAAAATCATGGCGCCTCTAGCTGCAGGTACCTTCTTCCATCAGCCGGATGAAAAGTGGAAAATGCGTCCCCATAGTTCATGAGCCGGCCCATGCTTTCACAAGTTTTAACCTTGTGCCTTATAAAATCCACCTCCTTGAAATGTGCTGCCCTGCTTAGTGATATTTAGTTTAGCCAGATGCTGAGTATTTAGAAAACCAATCTCCTATTCACATGACGGGGGGCAGACAACGCATTAATTTGGTGATAACAGCTGGACAATTTGACACTCTTGTTAAACCTGGACTGTTGCATGCATTAGAACAGGTGGCATCAACTATCGAACTTGATGAAAGGCCTCAGTGGGCCTTGCTTTGGCACTCTTTAATCTGCCTGAATAATGCTTTGCAGTGGATGTGCAGGAGACTTATTGAGGCTTTATTTCTGCATTTTCACCATACTGTAAAGATCTATTTTTTGTGGAACTTGTGCTCTGAGTTGTCTTCTGCAAATCTATACTCCCAGCACATGGCAATGTGGAAAAACATTGTAATGCAGGTCAAAAGTGCAAGCCACTTTGCATTCATGAGCCGCAAGGTGGAGCAATATATAAAACTGCGCTCTCTCGTCGCACAAACATGATTATATTAAAGCGATGGCTATTTTCAACTCAGACTGAAGGCTGTTCATTTGTGACAAATGTCAGAGATGTACATGAAATAACAGTGAATGTCTGCATTTCATAACACAGCAGCTTTGTAAAATATCAATAGGCCAGAACATAGAAATACAAAAACATTGATTGTAAGTGCTCAGAATAAAATATATTCATAGATACACGAACTGAAACACAAGTAACAAGCATTGGCATAGCCAATAGGTCTCGCCTTTGGGACCTTATAAGTGTTTAGCCATGCAACAGTTGCATAACTAAATACTTATAAGGTCCCAAAAGCGAGACCTATTGGCTATGCCAATGCTTGTTGCCTATTGATCTTTGGTCCCCTTGAAAAGCCCCTGGGACTTGACAGGCGTTGGCTGCAGTAAGAGGCAGCCAGTGAAATCTTTGAGGCGTCCACGTTTCAGGGTCGTATGCGTTTACACTCAATAGCTCATGATGTCCATTGGCCCCGGGGTCACACGCACGGATCTCGAGGCCAGGCAGGACACCCAGACCCACACAGGCTGCATAGGTTGTTCTTGGCCTGGGCTACCACCACAAGATGTATCTGGCCTCTATGCTGGCCTGTCCTTTGCGCATCACTGCGGAGTACACCCAGAGTGCATTCTCATCAGTGCAAAGAACCTACAGTCACCCCAGGCGAGTGCTGGTGAGGTGCGGGCAAGGGTGCCACACTTCCACACGACACTGACATCCGCATCCCCCCCATCAATCACTCCGTGGTTGCCCCTTCTTGGTTTACGTTCTGCCACTCCGTGTTTAGCGCTCTAAGACCGGCCATACCCATGTCTGTATCTTTATATCTGGCCTCCACTCGAAGGACAGCACTCGGTGTCCTTTCCCTCTCCAGACAGCACCCCTGGACTCCTCTGCATGTCCTCTCCTCCCCGCAGACCCCTCTGCACGTCCTCTCCTCCCCAGCAGAGCGCTGCATGCCCGCCGCTCTTTGTTACACCTTTCATCGCTCTGTCTGTGGTGCCTGGGCCCGCGGCTCGTGCTCCTCGGGATACAAGCTGTCCTTGCTCTGTACCCCTAGCCCCCGCCCAGCACTCTATGCTCTTGGTCCAGCAAGCCATGCCCTCTCTATGGCTGGCCTGGCACCCAATGTCCTTCCCTGGCCGAGATTTTCATGCCCTACACGTCTCTCCTGTAGCAGTCCACCCCCTGCCACTCCTTGGCCAAGCCTCTGTACCCTGCACATCCGTGGACAAGCACAATACCCCGCCACCACCCCCTCCCACCACATACACACACACATCTCTGCCCTGCCTTTCTTTGGGCCAGCACTCCGTGCCCTGCCCCTCTCTCGTCCAGCGCTCTATGCACTGTGCCATCCGCGCAGCACGCAACGGCCTGTCCCTCCCTGGTCCAGCACTCCATGCCTGGCCCCTCCCTGGCACAGCACTCCATGCCCGGCCCCTCCCTGGCACAGCACTCCACTGACTGCCATTCCTTCCCTGGTCCAGCACTCCATGCCCGGCCCCTCCCTGGCACAGCACCCCATGCCCGGCCCCTCCCTGGCACAGCACTCCATGCCCGGCCCCTCCCTGGCACAGCACTCCATGCCCGGCCCCTCCTTGGCACAGCACTCCACTGACTGCCATTCCTTCCCTGGTCCAGCACTCCATGCCCGGCCCCTTCCTGGCACAGCACCCCATGCCCGGCCCCTCCCTGGCACAGCACTCCATTGACTGCCACTCCTTGGTCCAGCACTCCATGCCCGGCCCCTTGTCTCTACAGCACTCCATGCCCGGCCCCTCCCTGGCACAGCACTCCATTGACTGCCACTCCTTGGTCCAGCACTCCATGCCCGGCCCCTTGTCCCTACAGCACCCATGCCCGCCCCCTTGTCCCTACAGCATTCTATGTCCGGCCCCTTGTCTCTACAGCACTCCATGCCCGCTACCATTCAGTACGATATTCCATGCCTTAAAATGCTGACCAAAGTTAAACTTTCAGTTCAAATTAATTAAAAGAGTGAATATTTTGGGGTCACGTAAAACATGCACATAGCCAGTAAGAATACCCTGCCCCCACCGTCCCCCATTACAGCCATCAATGTCCCATTCGCAAAGAGATTGATTGGTCCGGGTGGGACAAGGAAAGGACCGAAGTGAAAACGATCTGTGTCACCGTCCACGTCACGGTTGCAAGGGTTAGTTAAAACTGATAAACTGTACACAGAGTTCATTTGCTCCGACAGGTTCCCTGTTCACACGTCTCATCATTCATTCATTCATTCATTCATCCACAGTGTACGTGGGGGGTAGAATAAGATTCACGTGGGAACCAGAGCATGCTTGCGGTCTGCCTGCATCAAAGTACAGCATAAAAGGGGCCTTCCATCCAAGTACACATTCGTAATAAGTGAACTCAAAGTAGGCAGAAAAAAGTGCAATGGGGGAAGGGTGCCTTCGCTGCGAGGTGGGGTGCAGATCCGGAGGTGGCAGGGCGTGCTCCAGCGGAAGAGCACATCCATCTACGCCGTAGTTGCAAGCCTCACCCCACCCCTTCCTAGCCAAGGGCAAGGGTGGCTTGCTGTGGGTATGCCCTGCAGTGAAACAGGAGGAGCCCTCTTACTGAAACATCAGAGAGGTCCAGGTGGCGTGGGTGGGCTGCGGAGAGGAGACCGGCGCAAGCCCTCTCGTGTATTGCTCGAGAGGCCCCTTAGCGACAGGGGCAGAGGTGGGCTAGCGGGCATGCAGTAAGACTCAAGTACCCTGTGCAGACAGCAGACAGGGGCGGCGGCAGCAGTCGGAGTGAGTGGGGAGCCGTCGATGGGGCTTTAATACCGAGGGAGAGTGCAAAGAGCTGAGCCTGCCTCCCTGCCTTCTGGGCCCGCCCTGCCCACACCTCTCCAGCCGGCCCTTTCCAGCTGTTCGCACCAGTCCCGGCTTCAACTCTGACTCACGGCTAGGGTGGGGTGTGTATGGAGGGGGTCGTTAGAGAGTCAGGGCAGGGGCCGAAAGAACAGGGTCGTGGTGTATAGGCGAGGGACATTTAGTTAGAGGAAACGGTCGTGCCGCGGCATTGTGCAGAGGGCGCAGAGAAGGGAGGCAGGGTATGTAATGGTGGAGGGCAGAAAATACGATTGTACGGAAACAGCGACTTATATTTGGAAGTAAAGAGACGCAGGGAGGGCAGGGGTTACTTGGGTAGGAGCAAAGGGGCGGACAGAAACAAGCGCCCGCCTTTGTCTCGGCTGCGCATGTCGTCCTGCCTGCAGTAAGAAAAGAGGAGCGGAGGCGAGCGAACGCGGCAGCCTGCTGAGCTGACCACACGCTCGTGCACAATGACCATGTGTTTCCAATTATCGCGCCCGCGTCTGGGCACGATAATTGGAAACAGATGTCGGCCGTGCGGGTAACCGCAGGGAGAAGGCCATTGTGCACAAGCGTGTGGTCAGCTTTCAAATGCCCACTACATAAAGTCTTCGCCAGAAGCAGCGCTTGCGTGCTACTCTAGGCTCAACCTAAAAAGCAACGAAAGCGAGCTGCCCCTACAGAGGAAGCTTGGTTGCGCTTAAATCTACTAAACAAAAGCTGCATTTGTTAACTTATTAAGGACTTAAACTTTTATTTTTCATTGTGGGAGAAACAGCCCCTCGCCTACGTCACATCCTCACCACTCAACTCAACAACTGCCTGAAGATCATAGACCGGATCACAATTTTTTTTTGACTAAAGCTAGTCTATGTCCTTGGTGGTCAGCAAAGGTAGTTATGTCATGTTATGTTATGCTGTTGATTTGTACAGCTCACTAATCACCTGAGAGCGTATCCAGGCGCGTGGGATAGGTGTGTAGGTGTGTGGTCCCAAAGTGCTAATATGAAGAGCTAAGTCTTCAGCTGCTTACAGAACTCAAGAAGAGAGGAGGAGACTTCGATGTGTTGAGGGAGGTCGTTCCATGTCTTGGGTGCGATGTAGGAAAATGAGCAACCTTCAATTTTGCTTTTGCGGATGCGGGGAGTTTGTGCAAGTGACAGTAAGGCAAAGCATAGGTGTCTGGTGGGTTGGTGAAAGTGTATGCGGCTGTTCAGGTATTCTGGTCCTGTGGTGTGTAGGGCTTTGTATGTGTGCGTGAGAACTTTGAATTGGCTGCACTTGTGAATGGGGAGCCAGTGAAGCTTTCTGAGGTGCGGTGTGATGTGGGTGCAGCGTGGGAGGTCGAGTATGAGTCTTGAGGCTGCATTTTGGATGGTCTTGAGACTGTGTAAAAGTTGTTTTGAGATTCCGGCAAAGAGAGTGTTGCTGTAGTCCAGCCTGCTGGTGATGAACGCTTGCGTGACGGTCCACCTAGTGTTCTGAGGCAGCCATTTGAAGATCTTTCGCTGTTTGCATAGACTGTGGAAGCAGGAGATGCATACTGCATTGACTTTATCCGTCATGTTGAGCATGTCATCTAAGATGGTCCCTAGATTTCTTGCATGGTCTGTGGGTGTGGGTGTTGGTGTTGGTCCAATCTCCAACAACCACCAGGTGGAATCCCATGGGGTGGTCTTGTTGCCAAAGGCCAGTACTTCCGTCTTGCTGGAGTTGAGCTTCAGGCAGTTGGTTCGCATGCAGTCTGCTATCATGGTAATGCAGTTGGTGAAGTTGGTTATACTGGTGTTCGTCTTGTCCTTCAGGGAGGGGATGAGCTGGGTGTCATCAGCATAGGAGATGACATGGTATCTTGTGATCAATGACTTTGGTGAGCGGTTTCATATAAATGTTAAAAAGAATGGGGCTGAGGGATGATCTCTGTGGGACAGTGCATATCAGTTTCCTGGTCTCTGATGTGAAGGGTGGCAGCCTGACCCTTTAGGTTCTTACCGTGAGGAAGGAACAAATTAATTTGAGAGCGGATCCTTGTATGCCAATTTCGTGGAGTCTTCGGATGAGAGTTTTCTGGGGGACAGTGTCAAAGGCACTGGAGAGGTGGAGCAGGATGACAGCGGGTGTTTCTCTTCGGTTCAGGATGTTTCAAATGTCGTCTGTCGCTGCCATGAGTGCTGTTTCAGTGCTGTTTTTCTTTCTAAATCCTGATTGTGTCTTGTCTAGAAGATGGTGAAGTTCGAGGTGCGTTGCGAGTTGCTTGTTAGTGGCCTTCTCAATCACTTTAGCCGGATAGGGGAGCAGGGAGATGGGTCAGAAGTTGCTCAGTTGATTCGGGTCGGCTGTGGGCCTCTTGAGGAAGGCATTGATTTCTGCAAATTTCCATTCATCTGGGAAATTGGCATATGTGATGGAGATGTTAATGATGTGGGTAAGGGTAATGGTGATTGGTGATGTTCCCAGGTTGTAGATGTGGTGGGGGTATGGGTCCGTTTGGCCACCTGAGTGGATGGTCCACATGATTGCAGCTGTGTCATTTCTGGTGAGGGTTGCCCTTTCAGTCATGTGGCCGTCTTGGTTGGTGGTTGGTAGGCTAGTGATGAGTTCTCTGGGATTGGGTTGGTGTGTGACGCTGCTGTAGATGTTTTGATTTTGCTGTTGAAGACGTTTTATAGGTTGTCGCAGAGTTGTTGGGAGGCAGAAATGTTGTTCCCAGGGGCTGAGGATGAGGTGAAATCCTTGACTATTGATAAGATCTCCTTGCAGCCATTGGAGCTTCCTACGATGCGGTCCATTAGTGCTTTTTATTTGGTGTCACTAATTTGCTGGTGATAGAGTCTGAGTGCAGCCTTCTAAGTAGTTCTGTCAGTAGTATTGTGGCTGGCTCTTCATTACCTTTCTAGCTGTTTACAGTGTTGTTTTGTGATTCAGAGATCTTCTGTGTACCAACTGCTCTCCTTGTTTGAGCTACTATGCTTGTTGGGTTTGATGCGTGTGAGGGAGTCCATGCAGTTCTTGATCCAGTTGTTGAAGTTGTTGTTGTCCTTGTCAAGGTTGTCTGTAGTGCTAGGCTGATCAGTGATGAGGGTGCTGAACCAGGCTGCTTCTGTGATTTTGCCCCAGCTGTGACTTGATGTGATGAACCTGGTAGGGGTGTTGTTGACAAGAGGTGTGATGATTTGTAAGAGAATGATGGAGTGGTTGGTCCATGTGAGCTGTTTGGTGGAGTTGCATTTGCTGTTGGTGCTCACGGTAAAGATGGGGTCCAGTGCGCACACTGGACCCCATGCGTCCTGTGCTTTTTGTTAGTTCTGTGATTATCTGGGTGAATCCGATGTTTCTCGAGTTTTCGAGCAGTGCTGTGGAGCAGGGGTAGTTTCGGTCTTCTTGGTTAAAGTTGAGTTTACAAAGGAGAATGTAGGCTCTGGAGACAATGGTGAGCAGAGCGACAAAGTCGGTGATGTAGTTGGTTAAGGTGGTTCGTAGTCCGGGTGGTCAGAAGGTGAGGGTTTTGTCCGGGGTGAATTTTCCTAAGATTGAGCTTGAAGTGCAGGTGTTCTATGAATGGGGTGTGTTCTCTGTGGATGTTGTGCATTTGTTGTAGAGGATAGTGAGTTCTCCTCCTGGATTGTGAAAGTGGTTCTGTCGAGCGATCTTGTAGTTCGCTGGGATTGCTGTAGCGATGTCGGGAGGAGCTGAGGGGTTGAGCCAGGTCTCTGTGATGAAGAGGATGTTGGGTGCACTGCTTCTCAGAAGGTCCCATATTTTGGTTGCATGTTTGCTGAGTCATCGTATGTTGAGAGGTATGTCTGCGAGTGGGTGCTGACATGAGGGTTTGCTGTGGCATGTGGTGTAGGGTGAGAGTGTAGGAATTGTTGTTTCTTGTGTGGTGTATGTGTCGGGAGGGAGTGTTGAGGGCACTAATATTTGTGTGGGGGGTGGATGGGTGGCTGCTGAAGAACTGGCAGTAGGTACAGGTGAAAGTTCCTACTGTGGTGTGAGGTGCAGCTTGGCAACAGTTGGGGGAATGGTGTCTGGGGTCCAGCAACCTAAGAAGTGCTGCAGATAATTGCTAGAAAAACAAGAAACAGGAGTAAACCCGTTAACCCAGTTGAGACCGGGTAAGTATTGCATCAATAAAACAACGTCTCAAAAGGTATATCAAGCAGGGGACTGTTCAAAAAGGTATATCAATCACACAGCACAGGAAAGAAATAAGGGAGACCAATGAGATTGAAAAAGATTGTTATTTACATATAGAAGCACTGAAATCAACTAAATTGCAGTAACCATAACAAACAAATGTGCACTGGAAGTGTTCTAGTGAATAAACGGCGCAGTGACACACGTGATAGGAACAACGTGAGGCGGCGAAAAATTATAATAATAATCAGTGTAGGTCAAACAAAAATATTTACAATCACAAACATAATTCCATTATTTGTGAATGACCCTTTGGTTGCCGCAATTGGCGTTGTAGAGTCGACGGCGTTTCGACCTCTCTAACTCAAGGTCATCATCAGGACGATGGTTACCCGATTTATTTAAAGTGCTCTATAGAATCAAGAGGGAAAGGAGAAAAATCAATAGGACTGAAACCCAAAGAAAAAGGAAATTAAATGCAGGAAGGAAAGTCGGGGCAATACCTGGTGGCACTAGGTGGGGAGGGGGAATCCAGAGGGTGAGTCCTACACGACTGGAACTGTAGGCGGTGTGATTTGAAGAAGCCTTCAATGGCTGGAATATCGTCTAAAGGGAGAAAATTAAGAAGGCAATGGCTATCAGGAAAACAGGGGCCGAGTAAAAGGACAGAGGTTTAGACGGCGCCGTGGACTTACCAATTGTGGAAAGTTCTGCGTCAAGGGGAAGAACGTGCGGAAAGCTGGGCAGCGTTCTGAAAGGAAACGGGATAAGAAAGGAAAGGGGAGGGACGTTTAGATATAGCAATAGACCGACGGTTTAAATGAAAGGGACAAAAAACCGCCGTGGTCTTACCGGAGAAAAATTCCGATGGGCAGCGGGTGGTTAGTTCCACTGATTCGTCAGGTTTGAAGGAATATGTGATCAGGATGCCGGGATAAGTCCAAAAGCAGGTAGGACGAGTGAAGCGTCTCAAGCGTGCTGCACGGCATATCTAAGATATAGAAGCCGGCAGAATCACGTGAGAGTGCTTAACGCGCAGGTCCTGACAGTAAGAACTAGAGCGTTGTACAAGAGTTCAATACCCCAGGGGGACGGGAAAAAATAGTAATAAAAATAGAAATAAATAACGGCATAGAACCATGGCCGTATGTGAAAGACACCGAGAGGGAGTGACAATATACATATTCATATTCAGGCTACATTCAAGGGTATTATTACAATAGAAACAGTGAGCTGATAATAGTATCATGACAAATATGATGGCGAGATTCTTCGCCAGCTCAACAATGCCACACATTACCGCAAGTTGACTTCAGATCCACTCACTACTATCCAAAAGAAAATATCTACAATCACCTCTCAGGCTCTTCATAGTGGCATCATTAGTAAAAAAGAACATGCTTTCCTCAATAATCCACATCCCAGAACACCTGTGATTTATATTTTGCCGAAAATACATAAAAACTCATTGACCCCACCCGGTCGACCCATAGTCTCTGGTTGTGGTTCCATTTTGGAACCTTTGGGCAAATATATTGACGCCATCTTGAAAGAATTTGTTCCATTCACCAATACTTTTGTCAAAGACAGCACCCACTTAATCAATATCATTGAGGATCTCCCATTCAACACCGATACTGACCTTATGGCCGGCCTCGATATTGAATCGTTGTATACTAACATTCCCCAGACAGAGGGCCTGGCAGTGATTGAACATCTATTGAATACACGATTGAGACCCATGCTTATTCCGACCGAGTTCATAATTCAACTTCTTAACATTGCATTGACTGACAATTACTTCCTGTACAAAGACACATACTACCTCCAGATTAAGGGAGTTTCCATGGGCGCTTGTTTCGCCCCCAATTTTGCTGTCCTTTATGTTCATCATTTGGAATTGACATTCATTTTGTCAATTCAAAATCCTTTCTTGAATAATATTATCTTATGGCGTCGTTACATAGACGACATCCTTCTCCTATGGCAGGGACAACAAGAAGACCTTTCCTCCTTTGTCATTTGGCTTAATACCAACCAACCCCACCTTACCTTTACCTCTGACATCAGAAGAAATGATCTTCCCTTCCTTGATCTCACATTACACGCAGAGGATGGTACCATTGGCACTATTTTGTATCGAAAACCCACTGAACGTAATACCTTGTTGCTTTATTCTAGCTACCATCCACGCGGCTTGCGTGACGGCCTACCATATGGGCAATTCCTCCGCGTACGGCGTAATTGTAAATGGCGCAAGGATTATTTCCGTGAGGCAGCTATCCTCTCTGAGAAATTAATTAGCAGAGGCTACCCTAAACACCTAGTAAAAAGGGCGCTCAAGCGTGCTTGGTATAGTCATAGAGAGATACTTTTGACACCATCAATCAAACGCCAAAACACACGTATTCCTTTTGTTTCAACTTACAGTCCTTGTAGTAACAAGGTTGGCAAAATAATCAAGAAAAACTGGACATTGCTCCGTACCTTTGCACATTTTTCTGAACCCCCTTTACTTTCTTACAAAAGAGGAGACAATCTCTCAGACAAACTGGTCCACGCTATTACATGGCCTTCTAAAGTAAAGAATGACCAATCAGTGACATCATTGTGGGGTCTCCCACCTATTATAGGCCATTATAAATGCCAGAATTGTAATGTTTGTGACCTTACCAGTAACACCAAGGTATTTGTCACCACAGACCGTACCTACCAACTAAAGCATTTCTCCAACTGTCGCACTAATAATGTCATCTATGCGATTCGTTGCCCTTGCAATCTACTTTACATAGGCCAGACCACACAGATGGTGAAACAACGCATCTCTCAGCACAAGAGTCGCATTAGATGCAATGTTACCACTGCACCATTGGTAACACACTACAAAGAAAATAATCACTCAGAAACAGATTTGACATGGCAGGTCATAGACCGTCCACTACTACCCATCCGTGGCGGTAACCTCCAACTTTTATTGAACAAATGTGAGTGTAGATGGATCACACGATGCAACTCTGTAGCCCATGGTCTGAATTCACTTGATGAGTGGAACACAGTGATCACTACAACATAGTATTCCTAGTCTTACATTCATCGTGTGATAGCTGTTTTCTTGCTCTAATTCGGTATATTCATTTTTTCGAACTGGAACTTAATTCATAAACTTTTTTCAAATTGTTTTTATTCATACTACATGTTTTAACATCTACATTGGTGGTGTAACACTTGTCAATACAGTTGGTCGCAATATACAAGCCTAGAGTTTGTCAAATACATTAGTGATTGTTTCCGCTGTTTTGTAAACTGTTTATGTATTCGATTTCACTCTTTTTACTAATTTACATGTTACACAAGATGCATTTTCCTCCTACATGGTAAAAACCTTTCTGTGAAAGATCATCCAAATGGACTTGATAGCCAGTATATTGGTTCCGCATTTTGGTAAATTGTTTAATTAATTTTCTTTCGCTTTATATTACTCATCAGATGTAATATATTGGTCTAATCTCTTAGTGCATGGCACTTAATTCCCATTTGGGTTCATCCAAATATATTCGGTAGCCTCCGTATTACCAATTGTATGTATTGCGTTGTAGTCTACCTAATAACTGTGGAGTTATACTATTATCAGCTCACTGTTTCTATTGTAATAATACCCTTGAATGTAGCCTGAATATGAATATGTATATTGTCACTCCCTCTCGGTGTCTTTCACATACGGCCATGGTTCTATGCCGTTATTTATTTCTATTTTTATTACTATTTTTTCCCGTCCCCCTGGGGTATTGAACTCTTGTACAACGCTCTAGTTCTTACTGTCAGGACCTGCGCGTTAAGCACTCTCACGTGATTCTGCCGGCTTCTATATCTTAGATATGCCGTGCAGCACGCTTGAGACGCTTCACTCGTCCTACCTGCTTTTGGACTTATCCCGGCATCCTGATCACATATTCCTTCAAACCTGACGAATCAGTGGAACTAACCACCCGCTGCCCATCGGAATTTTTCTCCGGTAAGACCACGGCGGTTTTTGTCCCTTTCATTTAAACCGTCGGTCTATTGCTATATCTAAACGTCCCTCCCCTTTCCTTTCTTATCCCGTTTCCTTTCAGAACGCTGCCCAGCTTTCCGCACGTTCTTCCCCTTGACGCAGAACTTTCCACAATTGGTAAGTCCACGGCGCCGTCTAAACCTCTGTCCTTTTACTCGGCCCCTGTTTTCCTGATAGCCATTGCCTTCTTAATTTTCTCCCTTTAGACGATATTCCAGCCATTGAAGGCTTCTTCAAATCACACCGCCTACAGTTCCAGTCGTGTAGGACTCACCCTCTGGATTCCCCTCCCCACCTAGTGCCACCAGGTATTGCCCCGACTTTCCTTCCTGCATTTAATTTCCTTTTTCTTTGGGTTTCAGTCCTATTGATTTTTCTCCTTTCCCTCTTGATTCTATAGAGCACTTTAAATAAATCGGGTAACCATCGTCCTGATGATGACCTTGAGTTAGAGAGGTCGAAACGCCGTCGACTCTACAACGCCAATTGCGGCAACCAAAGGGTCATTCACAAATAATGGAATTATGTTTGTGATTGTAAATATTTTTGTTTGACCTACACTGATTATTATTATAATTTTTCGCCGCCTCACGTTGTTCCTATCACGTGTGTCACTGCGCCGTTTATTCACTAGAACACTTCCAGTGCACATTTGTTTGTTATGGTTACTGCAATTTAGTTGATTTCAGTGCTTCTATATGTAAATAACAATCTTTTTCAATCTCATTGGTCTCCCTTATTTCTTTCCTGTGCTGTGTGATTGATATACCTTTTTGAACAGTCCCCTGCTTGATATACCTTTTGAGACGTTGTTTTATTGATGCAGATAATTGCTGAGCAGTGATCGGTCCATGGTTCCTGGCGCTGAGCTCAGTCCAGGTGTGGATGGGGGCAGACTGGCTTGCCTCTGGCCCCCATTGGCGCACCTGCTGGTCACATCCAATATGTGTCTGTGTTGCAGCTGTCATTAATTAGGTCTTCAGAGAGGGTAGGAGGCCAGGGTGCCATGATTTTGTTCTGATGGGTGATGTGGTAAAAAGTTCTTGATGCAAAGACCTTTCACTATCAAGTTATGAAAAATTGGTTTCTGGAGTTGGTAATATGTGATAAGAATATTTGTGCATATTTATTGTTCAGGATTTTGTTTTTTACTGGTGATGTGCACTTTTCTTTTGTTTGCTCCTGTGTTTCTGTTCAGCTTTACTGCAACATGATTTTGCATTGTACTTTCACTGTAATTGTAAATTGTATTTATATAGCACTTACTACCGCTAATGAAGCCTTGAAGGGCTTTTTAGAGAGTAACAAACTACTCCAAGGTGAATTAGTGATGAATTTGTTATTGGAAGTGGTGGGCATATGCCCCAGTTAGATGCATAAATAGGGTAAAGGAGGGAAAAAGGATGGAAGAGTTTGGAATGGGTTATTTTGAATTCCATAGCAGTATGAGAGGTTTGGGATTAAGCCTGTGCAGAAATATAATCCCGCTCGCAGAGTTGGCGGAATTTGGCAACTCCGTGCTACAAATTTAACGTGGAGTTCCCGCTAAATTCTGCCATCCGGCGCGTGATGGAATTATTTTGTCTTTGACATGGGCAAAACTTGTTTTGCTGTGCGATGGCGAGCACGACAAGATTTGCAGGCCACTAGCTAGTGCACACAAGATTTGCTGGCTGCTAGAGGAGCATACAGCCACCATGACTCCTTCTGGTGCCATTTTCATAACGCTGGTGACCATGAGCAGCTGAGGCTGCATCGTGAACAAATTCTCTACTTGAAAAGCAGTTAAATCTACTTGAAATTATGTTTTCAAGTTAATATTCTTCTCCAATTGATCATTCAGGTTGCTTTTTAGTGTGAAAAGCATTTTTTTCATTTTACTTTTTCTTTTAACAAGAAAGAAGTGCCCCAGAGACTCCAACTTCCTCTTCCTGTCCCACAGGCTCCTCCCAGTGCTTTGTTCATCTCCTGTATTTATTTGTTTTTTTATTTGATTTTTAAATTTGATTGTGGTGGGAGGCCTGGAGTTTCAATAGGGGCCAAGATATTTTATTGCATTTAATTTTTTATCTTTTGTAAGGGCAAAAGGTTGCACAGTTCAGTAGATTTTCTCCATGTTTGATAAATGTGCACTATTCATTTAATTTACTAGGTGGCCTAGTCTGCCCATGGGCCATCAGCCAGTAAGCCTAGTACTAGTCATGAGTGCATGAAAAAGCAATTTCTGTGTAATATATTGTTTTAAAAAATCATTTAGGGCAGGGATGGCATTGTATTAAACTAGAAAGGGCTTTTTTTGTATTTCAAATTTTTGTCTACAAAAAGTGTATTTTGGTGGACAAATATTTGATGCTTTGGGAAGATGTGTGTTGTTGTAAAACGTTTATAGCTCACTTATTTTTCATTTTTGGCATTGCTGAATTAATGGTAGTGTTTTCTTCACTGTTACCATGCCTCTTTTGCCTGGCCAGTGTGTGTGTGTTTGCCATAGGCCACCATTTGTCTTTGTTCTCCATGCCATGTGGTCAGGGGCCATTTTGTGTAGTCAGTGTCCAGAGGCCTGCATGTGTTCTTTGCTGACCATGCCTCCTTGCTTGTTGTTTGACCATGTGTCCAGTGACCATTTTGTGTAGCCAGCAAGTGTGCTTTTACCATAGACCTGCACGTGTTCTTTGTTGTGTCCATGCCTCCTTGCTTGCTTGTTATTGTTGTCTGACCATGTGACCGGTGGCCATTTTGTGTAGCCAGCCAGTGTGCTTTTGCCATAGGCCTGCATGTGTTCTTTATTGTGTCCATGCCTCCTTGCTTGTTGTTGTTTGACCATGTAGCCAGTGGCCATTTTGTGTAGCCAGTCAGTGTGCTTTTGCTATAGGCCTGCATGTGTTCTTTGTTGTGGTAGTCATGCCTCCTTGCTTGCTGTTGTTATTTGATCATGTAGACGAAGGCCAGTTTGTGTATCCAGACAGAGTGATTTTGCCATAGGCCTGTGTGTGTTCTTTGTTGTGTCCGTGCCTCCTTGCTTGTTGTTGTTGGTTGACCATGTGTCTGGTGAACTTTTTGTGCTGTCAGCAACTGTGTAAATCCTTTTTTTCCAGTTTCCTAAACCATTTTCTTGGGAGATTGATAGGAGAGGGCTACGGCTTTTTGTTTTTGTGCATTATTTTTACTTTTCCCTGATATCAGTTTAATAAGCTGGTGGACCATAGAAGTATATGCATATTTGAACTGTGTTTAATAATATATGCATTTTTTCAATTTTTCCCCTGCACCTCCTTACCTCCCAATGGGTTTCTCATAGTCCACTAGTACACCAGCAATGAATTTATTTTTTATTTTTTTATTTCTTAAATTATTTTTTCAATTTAATTTGTTTTACATTTTATTCATTTTTACATCTTAATTTTTTTACATTTCCCCTCCATCTATCCCTAGCCTGCCATAGGTGCCTGCAGCATTTCAACATTCATTTTTTAGTGATTGTCATTACTCATTTTCCCCTAGACCCCGGCCTGCCATAGGTGCACAGCCGCCCATCAGCATTAATGTTTTGAGGATTATTCCATTTTCCCTTGGACCCCCTGCCTGTCATAGGAACACACCTGCATTCATTTTTTAAGGATTATCATTTTCACCTGCACCTCCCTGACTGCCACAGGTGTCTTCCCTTTATGCACATAAAGCAAACAGTTGCATATGTATGTTATTATTCTGATTAAAAATGAAGTATTATGTTATGGTGGTGTGGTTTGACTTTGGAATTGTTATTAATTATTTAGGATAATAAGTAACTACACTAAATTATATTGTCTGTGCTATGAATAATTCAAACTGCAAAAATGCCACTTTTCACAAAACTTTTTCTTACTTGTTTGCTTTTCAGTGCACAAAAAACATCACTCACAGTATTGCCAGGCAGAAGAGCGGCACAAAGGGATGTGACCACAACATGTGAGTCCTCCAGTCTCTTCTGCTTGTGCAGCTAAATGCCACTGCCTACTGACAGAACTTGAAGATGGCCCCAAAGAAAGGTGCTGCCAAGAAAGTGACCAGTAAGGAGGAGTCCACTTGAACCTAAGCCTAAGGCCATGTCTCTCAGTGAGGTAGCCACTGCAATCATGGCGACGTACAGTGAGTCTGAATTGAATTTGTCTCAGCCGCAAACTAGTACCCAGTCATCATAGGAAACTTAGGAAAGTGGACAACAGGAGCCACAGCCTGCAATAGTAGATCTTCCTGAAGTAGGAGCAGAACAGGAGGTTGAGATTCCTGCTGAGCAAAATGTACCTCTTCTTGAACCATTGGCTTCCACATCTCCAGCAAGAAAAGGGAATGGTACTTTACCATCTTCTCCAAGCCCCCCCCCTTCTGATGATCTGGACATGGATTGGACCCCGGCTGAGTCGGACCCCCACCAAGAGAGACAAGGGAAAAGGAAAGTTCCTGAAAGCCTTACAGTTATGGAAGGGGATGAGGAGGATGAGGCAGTCATTGTCTTGGAAGCTGGTTAACAGGACACCAACTTTACGCCTTCTATTCAACCTGCTCTGAGGGATGTGGCAATAGTACCACCACCTTCACCTCCACTGCCATCTTCCATATTTGTAAGGCCCCCACTGAGACCTGCATCCACCACTACCTCAGTCAAAGTACGCACTGCAGAGAGGCAATCGTCGACACACCTACCTACCTCCAATTCTTCGGGCATTGGCAGTGGCACCAGTGGCCCACTAAAAAGGTTCTCCTGCCCAGTTTGGGACTTCTTTATGATTAGCAAGCAGGAGGATAACATTGCAATAAGCTCCATTTGCCACGTGATAGTTCATCGAGGTAAGCCTGGTTCACACTATGGTATTGGAAGTCAAACGACCGATATGAAAAAACACCATGCAATCCAGCGGGAGGTGCACCTTAAAAAATTGCTTCCGGTGGTGGTGGTGAGGAGAAAGGGGAATCAGCTTTAAACACAGTGGGAGGTGAAGGTGATGAGGAAGAAGCGGGTGAAAGCTTAATGCAAAGCAGCCCTGTCCCCAGCAGTGCAACAGTATCCCCTATCTCAGCAACCTTGAAATGGCACAAGAGTCAGATGGAGACACCACAACATACAGTGACTGCCCCAAGATGAACATTGAGTCTCCCACCTCCTGGTTTTTCACAACAGAAGCTGCCTGACAGCTACTATTATTGGCATGTTTAGGCAGGATGGGCCCTGCAAATGTAACTAACCAATGGAACGTTTGTACAACGGAAAGCTAGGTAAAATGTTTGAGCTAGACCTACTCCCTTTTTCTTTTGTGGAAGGAGTAGGGTTTTTAAAATTTGTTGCAGCCATCTGACCAAAGTGGAAGGTTCCCATCTGGACCTATTTTGCCAGAGTTGCTGTTCCAGGGCTCCATCACAATGGGCTACAATTGATTGGACAAGCTTTGCAAAAGAGTGCTGTTCACATTATCCACCTGACGACAAACATGTGGACCAGTTGTCAAGCCACTTATTACATGTGCATCACTGCACTTTGGATCTCTTTTGTGGGGGTCAGGCAGTAGCTATCCACAGGTCTCAGCACTTAAGAAACCTTTAAGGGTGTTCAGCGGCATACAACAGTAGCCATGTTTCCCATGAAGAAATCCTATACAGCTGCAAACATCTTGGAAGACTTTAACAGCAATGTGCTTGAATGGCTGTGACGCAGAGGTCTCAGAATTGGATTTGTTGCCACAGACAATGGCAGTAATATAGTTAAGACCATGACAGATGATTGCTATTTCAGGGTCCTGTGTTTGGCCCATTGTATCAACCTGATTGTGAAGGACTCTCTCAAAAAACAGAAGGCATAGGGCCTGATTATGAGTTTGGTGGATGGGAGACTCCGTCACAAACGTGACGGATTTCCGGTCCGCTGTAGTGCACGTTCCATGGGATATAATAGAATTGCAATTTGGTGGATGGGATATTCATCATGGTTGTGACTGGGTAACCCTGTCTGCCAAATTCGCAATCAGACCCTTATACAGCGACATACTGACCACCTGCAGAAGAATCTGCACTCATTTCAGCCATTCTTTTAAAGCCCTGAAACAGTTGAGGATCATTCAGCATGCTAATAGAATACAATTTGAAGCCCTCATACAGGAGGTGCCAACACGTTTGAACTCAACCGATTACATGTTGCATCATCTGTTTGAGCAGTACAAACCGATCAATGATTATGCCATTCGAAGAGGAAAGGGAGGCAACTGGGAAAAGCATGACCTTGGAAGTGGACAATTAGGGCCTAGTCCAATGCCTGACACAGATGCTACTTCCTTTTGAGCTTTTCACATGGGAAGTCAGCAAGGAGGATAGCACGATGAGTCAAACTATCCTGTTGTTGCATCCTTTACATGACCAGTTAAAAAAGATGCTGCAAATGTTCGCAGATGTGAACGGCAAAGAAGAAGTGCATTGCTTGGTTGAGAGCTTAATCCTTCGCCTGGCTCTTAATCCAAGGCTGCAAAGAGACATTGAGTCATCCAAAGAGAACATCTGTGCCACAATACTTGATCCACGGTACAAAAAAATACTGGACACTTTCACTGTACAAGATGTGTATTGTTGATCAAGTGAGAAACCTGGAAGAAGAACCATTGGAAATTAGAGTCCCGGGCAGAAGTTCTGGGGTGCAGCCTTCAACTTGCAGAAAGGGCTGCGCTTTTGTCTCATAGCAGCCAACACCAGCAACAAGAACCCTGGCATCAACAACAACAACAGGAACAGTAGAAACAGTTCCAACCTCTGCATTGGCTTGGTTTCAAGTGGTAGGGCTTAAGTCAAGTGCAGAGGTGAAGGCAAAAGAGATTGAGCAAGTGGCAGCACCAATGACCATTCAGAAGATGTTCCAAGACTATCTGGATGACCCGAAAAGAGGTCTACATGAATCAAAACCCATTGGTCTATTGATTTGGGAATATGTGCCAATGGCCGGAGCTCAGCCGGCTGGCAATTGAGTATCTGGCTTTTCCGGTGGCTAGGGTGTCTGCTGAGCACCTGATGCAGTTGTCACAGTGAGAAGTACCAGTCTCTTGCCTCAAAATGTGGAGAGATTGACGTTGATCAAAATGAACTAATACTTCATACTACACAATTACACCGTTCCTGAAATACCACAGAAGGAGGAGGATGAGGGCGAAATGTCAGACACAAGTGTGTTAGGTAACCAACTTCTGGTGAACCACCTGAGTTTGAGGACAAACTCTACGCGACTGAGTAGGCCACAAGATAACTTTTAAAATATATATTGTTAAACTGCTTTGCCTAAATAAAAAAAATGGATATAGCTAGAGGAACATTATATATATATATATTGTTTGTGTCTGACTCATACAGCTCCACCATTTTAGGCATATGTATGACCAGATTAGTTTTGGACCAGTGTGCAATGAAGAAGCCTCCCTGTTCCCTTAAAGGACATTGGAGACAATGCCTGCCTCCGTACCATGCCTATCCTTCTTTTTTTTCACCCGCTAGCAGGGCTACCCCAGTAAAAATCATTTGATTTACAGGTCTGCCAATGTGTACCTACCAATGTGTTGCTTTCATCAAAAGAGGAGATGCAATTGTGTACCACCATGCTTAGAATGGAAAAAGTAACTATTGCATAAATGAGTGATATATTCTTCAGTGATTGTGAGTGATGATTGATGATTCATATGGTGACAGACAGTGAGGGAGGGTGTTTAACTAATTTGTAAGCTTGATTTTGATGATTTGCCATGTTTGGAGCCTGATGGGTTATGTTTCCTGACAGTGATTGTCCCTTTCATACTCCTTGATCTACTTTCTGGTTCTTAAGATACCAGATCCGTCAATTTAGGTAACAAAACAATTCTACACAAAATACTCAAATTCTCTTGCTCTTCTTGTTTATCAACAGCAGTGCACTCCAGGCCTATCTCTCTCAATCCCACAGACGGAGTTGGGCTGATTTGTTACATGGAGTCAGGAAGGTCTCAGGGCGGGACTACCTCAACAGCCAGAAATAGGAAGTTATCGACTTCAAATGGGAAACAAACATGATGCTGACTCTAAGAGGCCTACTCATTTCTATGGACTGAAGAGAGGTGCATTAATATGGGAAATGCTGCTGAGTATATGTGCTAGCTCAAATGTGAGCTGCCTCCATTATGTGGTTGTGGTAAGGGGGCTGTTGTATCTGGAAACAGACATGTGATGTCACATCACATGATGCACGTACTTGGCTGAATGTTATGATGACAGTTGTGAGATTGATCAGCCCAGTACATGCAGCTACTTATCTAGGATTGGTTATAGCATTGCTCTCACTTCTCAGTTAATAACACATGAGCCATAATGAACGATTGCAGCAGCCTATGCTCTTGCTCTGTCTCTGAGTCTTGGTGCACTCCTCAGGGAGCTTACCTTCGGTCCTTCTTCTTGACTCTACAATATTGTTTCTGTTTTACAATATGCATGCCTTCTCTTCTCCTACACAAAAGGCTAAAGCTCCATAACACTCATGCTTACCTTACCGGACCGGTTCAGCCTGGCACCCAAGAAGGCAGCCATTCCGAGAAGGATGCCGATGTACTGCCCAGTTTGGCATTTATACAGCATCATTTTTCCTTTTACAATCATAATTGTCACAGATGGGTTCGTGCTTGCATACATTTGTATTTTTCAAACCTAGATGACAGAACATTTAGATATACATAACAGTGTGGGTCTCTGGGGCTGAACGGCTGTTTGCAATGCAGTTAATTAAACTGTCATTCCTTCATTTCCTTCCACAACTAATTTGATGATGATGATGATCTGCTGTTCCTGTACCTGATGAATATTGTTGTCTAGTGTTTGTCTTTGTCAGGCCTTTCCCCAGCTACCTGTTTCCATCCATTCATCAAACCCCTAACCCTTTTCTTCCAGGCTGTGTGATATATTTTGAGGTGTGACTTATGAATTTACACCATCAATGGATCACACACTTGGTGGGACAGATGTGGTGAAAGAAACACCAACTCACTGCAGGATCTTCGATTACCTAAGCAATAGCCCACATCAGCCCCACTTACCCACCTACGCATAAAAGGGGTCCATAATTTAGATATATAAAATCATTGTTCAACATCATCATTCAGGCCTTCTGTTGCATAGATGCTTAACCTTGTCCACTACTGAGTCCACTTCTCCTGATTCAAGGATTTTGTAAGTTTAGTTTTAATTAAATACTAGCTCTCCATTCCTCGGAAGAATTTACTATCTCTAGTTTTTGTTACAATATCAGGTCTTTGAATCATAGTGATAGTCTGATCTCAGTCTTTGTAAAGGTATGATATAATTAAATAACCCACTAACTCTGTTTTCTTTCAGTCTAATTGCCTGTGATGGAAATCATTCTGATTAATCCTACAGTTGTAGCTCACCTAGGTAGGAGTGGGGTCTTGCCTGTGATGCATTCCCTGTTAGCATGCTAGCCTGCTACTATTACCACTACCATTAAGAAGGCACCTTGGGAAACCCTGCAGTAAGGTTCTGGAAGATTGAGAGAGGTAGCATCCATTGCTTCATCTATTCAAGTAAGAGAACTATAGAGTGAAGGTAACTAGTTTAGTTCTACTGAAGAATAAGATGTTTATAGGTTGTTGTAGGCAATATAGACACAGGAAATAGCATGCCCCCTAGTGGTCAATATAGTTACAGAGGGTAGTAGGACTGGTATACACTTTGACAAGCAGATAAAAAAAATAACAGACTGTGCTAAAAGGCAGCAGTGCAAAGTAAATAGCCCAAAAATGATTTTCCTTTAATTTTCTTAACAATAAAAACCCACCCACAACAGGCCCACCCGATTATACAAACAAATCAGTTTCACTCCAACCAATGTCCAGAAAAATGTCCAAAGCTCAACTTTCTGTTCTCTTCCTAATCCCTCCTCTCCACCCACAACAAAGTCTCTCCCATCAAAGCAAAAACTAAAAAAGGGCATCAAAGGGCACCAGCGATATGGGCACGAAGGCTTGCCACAGGTCATGAAGGATGCAACAATGGAAGCAGTCTGGGGATGAGGGGTGGCAGCAGTGGTGGATTGGGAGGATCCCAGCTATGGCAGAGCTGTCGATGTTGTGGTCGGGTTGGAGGTGCTGGCGGTTGGCTGTAGGTACTGGGGCTCAGGCAGTGGCAGATGCCTCTGCCTCCTCCTCCAGAGTCACCAGCTGACGATATTCTGTCCGGATGGCCTCCATCCTGTGCCTCCACAGCTGGGCTGCTATCTCCTGCTGAGATGGTGGACCAGCAGGAGTAGCTATATTAAGAAAGAAAAATAAATAAATTGTAAATAATGCTCAGTGCAAATACTTGTTTATGTAGTGGCACAGTAGAAGTACATTGCTGGTCCCCTAGGGCGATTAGAATTTTTTATGTGATTAGTCACAGGGCCATGTTTTCCCCACACATGCCTCACATAAAAGCACTGACTGGCTTCAAGGCCACTATACCACCAGATCAAAACTAAAGGGCTGATTAGGATGGCGGTGGGACCGCCAGCGCCAGCCCGTCATTGGCGGTCCCACTGCCATCGGTGACTGTATCACTGCCCGCCACGTTTTGATGGCAGGCAGATGTATGGTGGTCAGAAAGATGGACAGGCTCAAGGAGCCCGTTGGTGTGTCGGAGGGAGCCACAATCCCTAAAATGGTGGCGGTGCCTGCCAGGCACCACTGTAGGGAATATGATGTCACTCCCCGCCGGCCGTTTCATGGCGGTTTAACCGCCATGAAAAGGCTGGTGGAAAGGGACATTGGGGGCCCGTAGCAGGCCCCCCTTTCCCCCAGGCCCTTAATTTTAAGTACTGCATGGTGCCTGCCACATAGTGCAGGGATATGCTAAAAGTGTAGTTTTTGTACTGAGCAGTGTGCTGCAGCCCACAGCACATGCCGCAATACAAAAGATACACTTTGTGACCGCCTTGAAGGCAGTTGCATTGTAATACCATTGGCGGGACCACCGACAGCAAGTCGGGCAGTCCCGTCTCCGATATGATGGCTGTGGGACGCCGTCCGCCATCATAATGAGAACACTAAATGTTTTTTTAATTTAAGGAATTTCCTAGTAAAAAAACTAAACAGACAGAGAGGGAAAGCATACTAACAAAGCAGAAGAAAGCTACAGACTAGTAAAGACAGGAGGAAGTCAGCTTCAGAAACATGAAATATATAAAAATAGGATAATAGGATAATGCAGAAATACCAAGAATTTAACAAACATTAGATAGAGGAGTTGAAAAAAAAGGAGACAATATAAAAAAAGAAACAAGGGAAAATTATTCAAAAAGTAGGGAGAGGTAAAAGTTAGGGAAATAATTATAATAACAGGACTTACTGGGGCCAGCAGAACCATCAGACATGTCCGTGGCACTGGTGGTGGCAGCCCATTCACCTGCCTTAGATGCTTTCTTGCCCTTGGGTGCAGATGTAAGAAATAAAGAAGATAAAAAAACTAGATTAATGGTACAGTTAATGTCCACAAAAATATTTTGACAGGAAGATGCTGTAGCATTGCATTTGTATCAATCAGATTGCCTGTACTACCTGTATTAGGTTGACTCATTTCCTAAACCTAAGCCCTATTCCTAATTTCCTAAACCTAAACTACATTTGGAACTACTAAAGCATTGCAACAAATAATATTTGCTTCTCAACCCCCTTTGATGGGTCAACTCAGTCTCCCTTTTCAATGCATAGATGCATACTGCGCATCACTGGGAGATTGGGACTGTATAAGTTACATAAAGAAAGGCACTGCGAATGCTAAATCTCTGATATTACAACCACTATCTTAGTTACAGGACAGAGGAGTCTGCATGATTTCTTAAATAATCAGCCCAAGTGAGCGTCGATGAGTAAGATTAGGTAGCACTGGGTATCTCATAGCTCAAGCTGGATCTCATAATATTTGTAACATAAACTTAACTTACCTCTGAGTGTGAGCAGCACGCTATTTGAAAAAAAAATTGCATTTTAGAAAACAAAAAATAAATAATTACTCACTGAGCCCTGCAACCTCAACACCCAGAAGGTCGAGCAGGTCCTGTTTCTTGTCTAGCAGGTCAGCCCAGCAGTGCTTCAGCTGCTGCGTTGTGTGCTGGACCCCAGTGTTCCGGAGCGCGCACTGGTACACTCTACCCCACAGCAGCTGATGCTCCTGCAGGTTCAACCTCTCCCAGGCCTGCTGCCAGCAGCCAGGATGGAGGGGAGGTGGTGCTGCACATAAAAAAGTGTGGCCACCTCCACACTACCTTTAAATTAATATCACTCATGCAATTCGGTTCACCTCCCTCGCCCCACTACATCAACATTTCATGTACTATGCACTGTGTTCTGACAAATAATATAATTTCTAACGTCATAAGTGTTTTATTTACTGCAATAATTTCACATATAACTTAGGTAATATCTAAGGCTATAGCTAATGCATGGAGAAGGTGCAAATTATAGTTAATGTAGTGTGGCTATTGATGTGACAGGACTGTGTACGGAAGTGCGTGAGTGATATTAAGTTAAAGGTGGTGCATAAGTATAAATGTGAGTTATAAGTATGACTTATAGTAATGTGAAACTTATGAGTAAATGATAATTTCAACAGATAGGTATAAGTTTTGAATTTGTTATGGTTGTGTAGTTTAAGGTGTGTTTGGCACAAATAACATCAATAGTGGTGCATAAATCATAAAATTAGAGATAACTGTAACTGTAGAATTTCTAATGTTTGTGGAGTTTAATTTGAGTCTGTATAGCAAACACAAATAGAGTATTCCTAACTACAACTTATGTTTAACCTATTTTTTGTTTCTAGATAGAGAGATTTTATTTATTTATTCATTTTGGTATTTATTTTTTTATTTATTGGTCCTCTAGTAAGTATCAAATACAATATGGGTACACACCCACATCATAATATATAGGCAAAATGTATACATAGTTAGACACCAGAACACAAACATTATATTTATTCAATTGTATGTCCAATTAAAGATAATTGTACCTTATAACTACCCATATGTAAATGCATGTATTGTTATTTACAAGCTGAGACATTACATTTCAGGTGATTTTTTAAATTGTATATGTAGATAAATAGTTAGGCACTTACACATAATAATAATAATAATAATAATAATAATAATAATACAGTCATTTATTGAGCGCGAACAGCTACCTCCAAAGAGGTGTCCCGGCGCTAGAGCGAAAAGTGACACGCGGGAGACAAGCAACGAACAAGTCACATAGGATTAAGCTAGGTTAAAAAGCCATGTTTTTACTGCCTTCCTAAATTGTGTTTCAGAAGAAATCTGACGCAAGGAATTAGGAAGGGAATTCCATAATTTGGACGCCCCAAGCGTAAAAGATCTGCCACCCAGCCGGGTTTTCTTCACTCGTGGAGTGCTAAGTCATTTCTGGGAATTGGATCTCAAAGCACGCATTTGCGTGTAGACGCCTAGCCTCTGCTTCAAATAGCAAGGGCACGTTCCGTGAAACGCCCGAAACGCTAGGGTTAGGGCCTTAAATTTCATTCTCTTGGCTACCGGAAGCCAATGTAGTTCTCTAATATGCGGAGAGATATGTTGCCGAAAAGGAACACGTTTGATCAATCTCGCAGCCGCATTTTGGACCATTTGGAGTTTCCTGACAAGGTAAACCGGTAAGCCGATATAGAGGCCGTTCGTGTAGTCCAGGCGGGCAGTTACTGTGGCATGGACTATGATCCGGTGACAGCTCTCAGGCAGCAGGTGTATACATTTTCGCAGATTTCTCAGGCTGCTGAAGCAGGCGGCTGTTACCTGCTGAATTTGGGCAGAGAAGGATAAATCAGCCTGCCATTTTACTCCCAGATTTTTGGGCGCGGGTGGGGAGCCCATTTCCGCTGGCCACCACAGGTCTGCGGCCGGGGGCTGGGTTTTGCCAAGGAACACCACTTCAGTTTTATCGGCATTCAATTTAAGTTTATTGTTGTTCATCCAGCATGCAATATCTTTTAAGCATCCTTTAAAACATTTAAAAGAGTCTTCAGACTGATCCTTAAAAGGGAAAACCAGCTGGGTGTCGTCGGCATAGGAAATCGCCTTCACACCCCAGTTGGCTATCAAAGTGAATAGAGAAGCCAGATATATGTTGAACAGTAGCGGGCTTAGGGCCGACCCCTGCGGCACCCCACAACATAATGCTTGCGGGTGGACTGATACGGTCATAGGGCCACCCTTTGAGTGCACAAGTGGAGGAAAGACTTCAGCCAGGCCAGGGCCGTGCCATTAACCCCGCTGTCTAGGAGACGTTGAGTCAGTATAGAATGGTCAACAGTATCAAATGCTGCTGAGAGATCCAGGAGCACCAGCATAACTGATGCCCCTGAATCCAATGCCATCCTAATTGAGTCTGCTACCTGTAATAGCGCTGTCTCTGTGCTGAACCCAGCTCGGAAGCCGGATTGGGTATCATGCAGGATATTGTGGTTCTCGATGAAATTGGCTAATTGCCGCTGCACTACCTTTTCCAGCATTTTTGCTGGGGCAGGCAGCAGAGAGATAGGTCTGTAATTGTTCAATTCCCCTGAATCCACATTGGGCTTCTTCTTGAGGGGAAGAAGAGTGGCGTACTTCCATAGATCAGGGAAGATGCCTGAGGAAAGGGAGGGGTTCCAAATTTTGGACAGCACATCGCTAGTGGAAAGTGCCAACTCTTTCCACAGTTTAGGAGGGCACGGGTCTTCCGGCGATCCTGACTTGCAGGCCTGGATCACAGCCAATGCTTCCTTCTGAGAGATAGGAGTGAATTCAGAAAGGAGAGGCATGGGTGCTTTCCTAGCTACCACGTCAGATTTCATCGTAGCAGTTATATCAGAAAAGGAATTGTAGACCTTGCTGATTTTGTCATCGAAAAAACCGAGATTTTCTCACAAAGTGCCAGGCAGGGCTGGGCGTCGATTACCAGCTCACGGGGTTTAAGGAAGGAGTTGACCACCTTAAAAGTTGCCTTGCCCGGTCTATCGAGTTATCAATACACTTGGCAATGTGATCTCTCCTTGCCTCTTTCATGGATTTGTGCATTTACTTCAAGGATTTCTTATAAGTCATTTTTTGCAGAAGCATCATAATCCATCCTCCACTGTCGTTCAAAGCGCTTGCACTTGCTCTTCATTGCCCTAAGCGACTCGGAGAACCATGGAGCTGAGGGCGATTTCCTCATGGATTTAGTAACTCTGGCTGGCGCCGTAGATTCTACTGCGGCGGTGATCCAATTATGTAGGGCCAGAGTATCTGCATTAGGGTCTCGAGATAGAGGCGGATGGCTGGCCAGCAAACCTGGGCCTAAGCGTTCAGCCGTCAACATCTTCCAGTCTCTCTTTAGGAAGTATCTAGCGCTCTCAGGCAGGTCGGGTTTTGCCAAGTTAAAAGAGAAAGGAATAAGAAAATGGTCCGACCAGACCACCTGATTTGGCACTTCCGTTTTCAAGGACGAGATATTAGAAAACATCAGGTCAAGGGTGTGCCCTGCTTTGTGAGTAGGGAATTTAACAAGTTGGGGCAAGTTAGCGCCTTCCAGCGAAGAGACCACCTGCATTGCCTGAACACAAGTGGGATCATTTACATGCAAATTAAAATCCCCTAAAGCAGTAAAATTAGAGGATAAGAGAGATTTCTGAGCGATATAATTACAAAGTTCCAGGTGTATATTGGGTAGGCAGTCTGGAGGCCTATATGCCAACAGACCTGAGAAAGAGGTTGTAGGGCCAGTCTTAATGCAAAAATATAGGCCCTCGACCATGCCCATATTCAGTAATGCTGAGGAAGCTGTGTCCCAAGAGTCCTTGAAGATGATCGCTACCCCCCTCCTCTTTTATCTCCCTTCCTATTTGCGCAGCATATTTTAAACCCAGAAGGCATAGCTAATGCCACTGCTGCAAGGGTATCATTCTTCAGCCATGTTTCCGTCAAAAACATGACCTCATACTCATTTCCTGCCAGTAACAACCACAGATCCTCTACGTGCTTTGATAAGGATCTACAATTTATAAGGCATGCCCTAATCTGTTCAATCGACGCACTCCGCTCCCTATTAACATCCCTTGTGCCTGGGATTCCTGGCGCCCAATTACAATCAGTGCACAGGCTGAAAGGTGTATCTGTCGACAGGTCACAGCCGTGAGGCTTGGGGCAGGGAGTAACATTAAGGGCCAAGAGATCTGATCTAGACCAGTGAATTACCTTATTTTGTCCACAAATGGGCAGCATGGCTGGTGCTGGTCGTGATCTGACCGCGGACGGGCGCAGATGGGCTTGCCTTTGGCGCGCATGTGGCTTGCCTTTGGCGCGCATGTGGCTTGCCTTTGGCGCGCCGGTGGCGCGCCCGCTGCGCGGCCGGGCTCCCATGCTGTTTAAGTAATGCCCCCAGTAGCGGAAGTGAGGGGAAAGAGGGTGGAGCCACATCCCTCCACTCAAGCAGCACAAGCTGTGGTGGAATGGGGACTGGCATAGGAGGAAAGTGCAAATGCGCAAGTAAGTTTTAAAAGAAAAATGCTCTTCAAGTTTAAAACAAAGTGTAAAACAGACAATAGCAGCAGGTAAAAACACATAGCAGTCATTAAAATGACAGGCTAAGAGACATCAGTGACCTTGCCGTGCGGCGCGCTATCACGTATCGCTGCACGGCCGGGCACCCATGCTGTTTAAGTAATGCCCCCGGGAGCGAAAGTGAGGGGAAAGAGGGTGGAGCCGCGTCCCTCCACTCAAGCAGCACAAGCTGTGGTGGAACGGGGACCGGCGTAGGAGGAAAGTGCAAATGCGCATGTAAGTTTTAAAAGAAAAATGCTCTACCAGTTTAAAACAAAGTGTAAAACAGACAATATCAGCAGCTAAAAACACATAGCAGTCATTAAAATTACAGGCTAAGAGACATCAGTGACCTTGCCGCGCGGCGCGCTATCACCTATCGTTCCCTATAGAATGAATTATCATTTTGAAAAACATATCTGTAAGCGAAAGCTCATTTATTTATATGTTATTTATATATTGACCTATTGTATTGTATATGATATTTATAAAGCGTCAACAAACACCCTACGGGTACCCTGGTGCTAAAAGTACATGTATACAGACCAACGTCAAGCAAGAAGGACAGAACCTAAAAACATTGCTCAAAAGGAAGACAGGAACGCTATCTGGGGAACAACCACGTTTTGATCCTTTTCCTGAACAAAGACAGGGTACTGCATTGTCTGATTTCAATTGGGAGTGTGTTCCAGAGCTTTGCAGCAGCAACACTAAAAGACCTTCCTCCCAATCTGACCTTGTTGAACCTGGGTATCTTTGCCAAATAAGCAGAAGAGGAACGAAGGGTCCGGGTAGGAGTATACCAGACCAATTTCTTCTGCAACGGTCTAGGACCGAGTCCATGTAACGCCCTAAACCCCATACAAAGGGATTTAAAATAGATTATTTGCTGCACAGGGAGCCAATGTAGCTCCGATAGGCACATTGAAGCAGAAAACTTCGTGGTCTAGACAAGGTCAATTTCGCAGCCGTGTTCTGGACACGCTGCAGTCTCTGTATCAAATACTTAGGGGACTCCAGCAGCAGAGCATTGCAGTAGTCAAGTCTACTTAGGATGGCGCCTTGAACAACCAAGGCTCTAGCCGAAATTGGGAGCAACGGAAGAATCTTTCTCAGAGCCCTAATGAGGCCAAAACAGCACCCCACCAACTTGTTCACTTTGCGTCTCCAGAGATAGGTTGGCATTGAACATAACTCCCAAATTTCGCACCATCTTAGATGGCGCCAAAACAGTAGATGAGCCAAGGGGCCAGAAGTTGTGAGGAAGAGGCAGATGGACCTTCCCAACTGCGCAGTGTACAATTTCGGTTTTATCCGAATTAAATTGCAAAGAGTTATTACGTAACCACTGCGCAGTGTCATGCATACATGCATGAAAATCCTCCAGGGCATTGGGTGACGTTCCATCAAGAGATATAATAATCTGAGTATCATCAGCATAATTCACCAATTTTACATTATGAGCCCGAATGATATTAATCAGTGGGCTCAAGTAGATGTTAAATAAAATTGGGCTGATGGCGGATCCTTGTGGAACCCCATGACAGATATTAGTGAAGGCTGACTGGAAAGGGGGAAGGGCCACTGCCTGACACCTGCCAGATAGATAGGATCGAAACCAGTCCAGGGCAGTGCCCACTACTCCCACCTCCTCTAAACGTGTTAGCAAAATGTCATGGTTGACCAGTGTCGAAAGCGGCAGACAGGTCAAGCAAAATAAGTATTGCTGATTGTCCCCTGTCTGCCAACAGACGCAAATCATCCAACACGGTCACCAAGGCTGACTCGGTTCCGTGTTCTGGACGGAAGCCGAATTGTACATCTGCCAGACAGTTGTTACGTTCTAAAAAAACTGACAGAGATTTGCTAACCAAACGTTCAAGGATCTTCACTGGATAGGGGAGGAGAGAGATGGGCCGATAGTTACCCGGACAGGTTGGATCAAGAGTGGCCTTCTTCAAGAGTGGCATAACTACAGCCTGTTTCCAGCCAGATGGTACAGCTCCACTAGATAATGATTGATTACATATCTGTCGAAGTCTGGGGAAAAGTTCTGATGCAAATTCCGTCCAGATTTTATGAGGAAGGGGGTCCAAAGGAGAGCCCGAAGAAACACCCATAGCAAGCCTATAAAATTCCTCATCCGAAGGGGACTCGAAATGGTCCAAAAACTCTGTTTATCGGTCCCTTCACCAATCTGTGTTCCTACGCCAGGCACCCCTCCCGTATCAACAAACGGAATAGCTGCCCCTGAAGTCACAGCCTCTGTCCCCCAGAGAGGTTCTTTTTGAGACCTGAGATGATAGTTCTAATTTTATCATTAAAAAAAGTAGCCAAACTGTCACAAAGATCTTGAGTAGGCTGAACCTCATTTTGTGAACACTGAGGATTAGTAAAGTCATCAACGATTTTAAAGATACATTTAGACTTATTCAGTGATTTCAAGATAAGCTCTGCGAAATATTCCTGCTTCAGAGCAAGAATTTCTTTCTTATAGAGAGAAATAGCCGCTTTCCAGGCAGTCTTATCCTCATTCACGTAGTACTTTCTCCACTTCCTTTCTGCCTGTTTACATTTTAATTTCAGGGCTTTTAGTTTTTCGTTGAACCACCTAGCAGAAGGTCTACCCCTATTTTTACAATTTTTAAAAGGGGCAATTTCATTGACAAATGAGGAAATAAGATTACGGAAGTCCATATAGTTCTCCTCCACGGACCTAAGCACATCCAAATCCCCATTAATAGAGAACGTAGGTGACTGTGACGCCTTTTCCAATAACCTCTTCCAATCCCTTCCCACGAAGCTCCTGACATCCCTCAAAACAGGAGCTCCTCGACTGGGGATGACCGTCCGAAATTTAACCAAATGGTGGTCAGTCCAATCTACGGGAAGCACCTCCATATGGTCAGTGATCCCTTCCTCACTGAAAACAAGATCAAGCAAATGCCATCCTATGTGTGTAGATCCAGTTACTCCCTGGAGCAGGCCCAGACTTTCACAGGATTGGAGAAGAGTATTAAATCCTGTATCTAGGGTCCCATTTAGCCAGAGATTAAAATCCCCTGCAATCAGCAGTCTCGAGTGAGTAACAGCCATATTATTAAAAACATCAATCAGCACCTGCAATTGAGATAGGTTGACCGCACCAGGGGGCCTATAGCATACTATACCATCTAATAAATGCCCCCTGGGGTCTTTTAAGGAGAACCCCAGAAGCTCAAAACCCTCTACAGCATCAATATCCAAGGGGACAAAATCCCATCCTTCTCTAAACATGAGACCCACCCCACCGCCTCTACCTATGGTTCTGGGCTTGTGAAAAAACTTATAACCTGGAGGACACGCCAGTCCTGGTTCAAGAGCAGAATCAGGATAGGTCCAAGTCTCTGTCATAAGTAACATGTCAAGGTGATGTATTTCAGTGAGCAATTGGATCTCTGTGACATGTTTAGGGAGAGATCTAACGTTAAGTAGCCCACAGACCAGTGCCTCTTTCCTAGGACAAACAAGCCTTGGGTTAACCGGGTCCTCAGTTAGGAGGCAGTTCTGCCCTGATACCACCATTCTCACCTATCTCCCGCAGTGTCCGGCTCGAATAACAGAGTCTTCCAGTATCACGCACAGCATGGCTGGCGCTGTGCGTGGATCGTGCGCGGACGGGCGCAGACGGGCTTGCCTTTGGCGCGCCGCCGGCGCGCCCGCTGCGCACGTCCGCTGCGCTCCCTCGATCTTGCCGGCATAAATATCTGGTGATAGGATCAGGATAGGATAGGATATGATCAGGATAAGGTATGATTACAGGGATACATATGCATATATGTGCATGTACACAAATATACATACACATACAAAACATCCAAATGACATAAAAGTACACACATGCATTCACACACAATTATAAAATCATTAGTATTCTTTTTTTATTTATGTTTTAGTATTATTATATGTTTTTATTATTTTTTATGATTTATTTATTTTGTATATTTTCTTTTTTAAGTAATAAGTGCAGTGAATAATTTAGCATAATCATGTTTATATGTTGCTGTAAGAAATTGGATAATTAATTGGCCCACTAAAGCAATACCCACAAACCTTGTCAGAGTGAAAAAGTCACTAAATTAACCTGTGCTTAACCCTCTGGTATTGTGGCAAAAAATAATCAGGCTTAATTTAGAGGCAAATTGTAAAATATTTAATCAGCACACAAACAGCAATAAAAAGAAAGCACAACACACAACAAATTCCAAAACAATAAAAAAATAAATGTCAATGAATAAAATGACACCAAAATGAATCAATTCCAATAATTAACAGTGGAGGTATTAATTTAAAAACATTTTTAGTGAAAAATAGGGCTTAAAAGATCAAAGCGCCAAGCGTGAGTATCTGGTCGCTCGAGGCCGGATCAAAGCCAAATGTTAAGGTTGATAGCAATGGAGCGCAGGCCAGATACAAGGGGTGGATTGGGCCCAGTCTCAACTTACTTTTGGACTTATAAAACTTTCTGAAGAAAAGTGTCTGAGACAGTAGAGTTCAGCGAGTCAAGGCTTAGGAGAAATCTTAGTAGGAGTCATTTGTCGCCGGGGAGCACCTGGACGAGGTCTCGGTGAAGCCGTCGACGATGGCGGGAAAAAGCGTGCCGTGGGAAAAGCTGAACTTTCAGGCTAAGGTTCATCCTCTTCGATGGGCAGATCCAAAAGTCATTTTTCACTAATGCAAGGCAAATTTCTCTCATTGATTAACATGGGGATCCTTTATAACATTTAATAAGTGATAACCTGTGTTTGGGAGCAGGTGTTGTTATGATGTTTAGATTCAAATGAATTGTAATTGTAAATCCTCTTTAATGGTAAAGTCAGATTTTAAGTCACAATTCAATTCTGAAAATGCCACTCTTAGTAAGTTGGCATTCTCTTTGTCCGAACAATTTGTGCTTTTTGCCAGTGCCGTGGGTCACATGACTCTGAATAGCTCTGCTATTGGGGTTTGTGTATTCCTGCCAGACAGTGAGACAAAGGTGTTCAGGTTTAGGCACGATGGGCCATCGTGCCTGGATGGTTGGGGGCAGAGCTGTACCCGACCCCACTTACATTTCACTGCCTTGCTCCCCAGAGGACTACCCTGCAGCTTCAGACTTGCCTTGTTCCTTAGAGGACTGCCCTGCTGCTTTTCCACAGGACCCTGCTGCTTGAGGCCTACATTGACCCCCAAAGGTTTGTCCTGCTGCTTGAGGCCTGTCCCCATGTCTGAGAAGGATAACTGGACCTGCTCCCTTCATTCCAGGCAACCTGAGTGGGCCAGTTGACTGACTTCCAGTTCTAAGCTAAAGGGACACAACAAGCTCCAGAGGCCTCCATGCAACTGCCCAGCTGACCTGCTGCACTGGACCTGCCTGTACCTGAAAGTGGCCATGTTGGCCTCTGCTACAGTGAGTCCCAGATCCCCAAGATGAGCCTCCCCATGTCCTGGTTCCTTGGCTGGCATCAGAGTGCATGCCACTTCAAGTAAAGGAGAAATCCTGATGTTTTGGGCCCTTTGTGACCTTGAATGGCCTATTTACAGTGAGCCTCTGCCGCCCACCATGACCCCCAATGCGAAGCTCCAGTGAACCCAACTCTTCGCACTACAACGACAGCCAGTTACAACTGGCAATGCAAGATCTGGACTTTTCGCAACAGCAATGACAGTCCACGGTGACCATCAAAGCAAAGCTCCAGCAACGTCCAACCAAATCTTCGCACTACAGTGACACAGCACCAGTCTGACAAGGTATCAGTCAGTGACCATTTCACTCAGATAGCCCTCAGCATTTCAAGACACATGCTGCGATGCGTGTTTGTTAATATGACTCAAGACAGCGCACAGAACCCAACTACAAGGGCACCAGGAAGACACAAGACACATTCCTTTCTTTTATTTAGGATACCAAAGAGATGACTCAAATGTACCCCAAAGACCTGCAACAAATAATGCACCAAATCAGAGACACAAGACAGTGCCAGAAACACAGAACACAAATGTAGAACAAAAGGGAACGCACAGCCAAAACTTGGCAAAATGAGAGATCAAGAAAAAGACGATTCTACTTCACACCAATATAACAGATTTGAAAAATCTCAGGCAGAATCTTTCAAATAGACATGATGATTACTGAAACATTTACTCCTGTATATTCACTTGTCTCCCCTCCACGCACACAATCATGACCCTGAACATCAGTGCCATCACCTTGTAGGTTTTCAGTTGGGAGATGTTTGTTAATTTTACTTCTGTTGAGCTCTAATTGACTCTAGTGGCATGAAAAGCACCAAGAACAAAGAACTTTGGAGCATATGTACAAGGAAGTGGCGGAGCGAGGCGTTAGCCGTCATGGCTTAACGCCTCACTCCGCCACTTCAGAAACGCACGGCTGCACCATATGTACAAGGATATGGTGCAGCCTTGTGTTTCCCCCTGCGTTGGCGCTACACTTAGCAGTGTAGCGCCAATGCAGGCACCCTTGCACTATAGTGCAAGGGTCTCTACGTGCAGGGGAGGTTTGTTTATGTGTAGGAAGGTGTCCCTTCCTGCACATAAACAATCCTGAAATGCTATTTTGTCACTTCTATGTGTGCTGCTTAATTCGGCACACATGGAAGTTACAAAATGTCATTTTTTTAAGGATTGTTTATGTGCAGGAAGGGTCACCTTCCTACATAAAAATCCAAGGCGTTTTGTTTTTTCCATGTGTGCTGCACAAGGCAGCACACATGCAAAAAGCAAAAACGAGGAGAAATAAAGCATTTATCCTCATTTCGCCAACTTAAGACCTGGTTTTTCTTGGTCTTATTTTTGGCGCTGCCTCCTATTTACCCAACCCTTGTAAATAGGGGGCACCATCAAAAACAATGGGTGTTGCGGTGGAACACCCACTGCCCACCCCTTTCACGCTAAGCATGGCGTGAAAGGGGGCCTTATTTACAAGGCAGCGTTAAGCCATGGTAAGTGCCTTAACGCTGCCTTGTAAATAAGGCAAGGCCCCTATCGCCACCACAACGTCACTGAAAATGACGTTGTGATGGCGATAGGGGCTTGAACATATGCCCCTTTGGTTCTGGTGCCTTTCAAGGTTGTTTCATGGTATTACACATGTATAAATCTCTCTCCCTTCCCTCTTTCACTAAATGGTCTGCCAAGGTACACAGAGAGGCCATCTGCACGCTTGAAGTTGTCAGCCTGATGGCCCACAAGAAAGGGGGTTCAACAGCTGACTGGCAAACTTAGGCTGTCATTTAAACTTACACAGATTGCTCACAAATAGCTGTTTGATGACCATTAGATGGTTATTGGGTGCATAACCATTTACGAGATAAGGACTATGCAGATAAGTAGAGGATTATTTTTAGTGAAAATGTAGTTTGTCAAGGGGTAAACAGAGGCTGTAGTTATTGAGTTTTTAAGTTCGGATATTCAGATAGAATCTGCAGATAATATCACAAATTACTAAAACAGAGCATGCAAACAACAAATTCTGCCGGCAATGGTTCAGTTGTATATAGTAATGTTAGAGATTGTGTTTTTCACAGTTTGCTGGTTTGCTATGGGAATAAACATGTGTCTTTGCCATATTCAGTCTTAATTTAGCTAATCGAGCTAAACTAATGAATACATATTATTGCCGGAGGTAGTGACTGTGGAAGTGACATCAGTGTTAATTCTAATTAAATGCATAACTAATTATAATAGCAATGTTTCGAGTTCATTTTGAGGTAATATCGAAAACTTTTTCTGCATTTGGTTGAACAGTCCACTTCACTTTGATTTCTTTCCAAAGTTTATTAGCGCAACTCCATTTCTCTTCAATATAATACATTTTCTTCTCTTTACATTTTATTCAAATACCTAAAAACCTATGGAGAATTAATACAGTGTGGAAAGCTGATTTACTGCAATATGCTGTACATGTAGGCATAATCCATTGATATTTATATTCTGAACAGCCTCGAGATGCCCCTGGGAATTCGTACTTCCACTCCTCCCTAATTTTGGAGGTAGCATCAAATGGACGAGTAGGTTGGAGCTGGAGAAAAAGAGGGGGAGCGAAAAAGTTGCAGGTTGGCCTACATGCTTTTCCATGTAAAATGCATGATGTCAGTTATCACGTCAATAATGTGTTTCCTGCAGATTGAATTAGGAGATAAAGTAAAAGTTTCTATGCGCTACACCCTAACCCCTACAAGTACACAACACACAAACTCGTACTGACAAGGGAGGGGAGCAAAAGACTGTTCAATTTACCACTGTCTATACTTTTGGTGCGATAGCTGAGATTAACATAGATAATACAAAACAATGATATATTAAAAAACAAAATATATAGATATTTCCGTGTATTCTAAAAAACAGTACAAATTATTTGTCAGAAGCCAGTTCGAATGTAAAAAGAGTCTAAAAAAATGTACAATGTATTAGTTTCAAATATAAAGAAGGAAATAATTAAAACAAATCTCAGGCATTATATAAATATTTTTGATCATCCAATAGGCTCTACTATTAGAGTCCGCGAAGAAAGGTCTATTCTGAAGGTTGTTACAAACTATTGCAGTATAATAGTGAGGTCAAAGTCACTAGTTGATTGTATCTGTATTTTTGTCAGAACAAGATTCAGAGGCTTGCTTCCAACAAGGATGGGTCCTAGCCAGTTTGCTGTAAGGACTGGATTGTTATACAATGTTACCTTCTTAGGCATTCTAGTAGGAGGAACATTTGTCAAATTAGAGCTTGTTGCATCCTGTGTGAGCACCTTGAACATAAAGGAAATGCTTGAAGCAGAAGCAGAGGATGCTGAGAGCAGTGAAGGCCCTGAAATGATATGACAATTGTTTTTGACTGCTACTTTGAGAGTCGTTGAATGTTCCGATGGCTACAAATCCAGAGTTTGTATAGCTTTATTGTACTATATACACAGACTATAGACAGCTTAGCTCCTTTGAAGCAATGCCCTAGGAACACAAAACGACGTCAGGCTTCGTGGTATTCAACCACCCTACGGCTAGAAAAAGGCTTATGCAAAAAATTGGAACGCCTTTGGCGGCGCTCACACGATCTAACAGATAGAGAAAAATTTAAAGAGGCATTAAGTCAATACCACCGCAACCTGAAAAATGCTAGGAAAACCCACATTGCAACCACTCTTGAACAAGCAGGGAGCTCTCAGAAATGCCTCTATCAAATTTTAAAAACATTCACAAGTCCTACAGCCTGTGACACAGAGTCAGTTCCATCGCAAACGCTGTGCGATAACATAGCTAGCCATTTCATTCAGAAAATTGACACGATCTATGACAAAATTACTTCCACAATAAATTCTCAAACTAATCTGGAAATGGAACTCCTACATACCCCTTCACCAATTTGCTCGTTAGAACATTTCCCATTACTCACAATTGAAGGCACAGAAGCACTTTTAAAATGCGCAAAATCAGGTTCTCCACTGGACATCATACCTGCAAAAACTATAGCCACTCTACACAAACAATTAGCCAACCCCATTTGCGATATTCTTAATAGCTCCCTGAGGGAAGGAGTCCTCCCTCTAGATTGGAAAGCCGCGCAAATAATCCCGATTAAAAAGAACTCCAAAATTTCATCGGAAGACATAACAAATTATCGACCCATCTCTCTCCTTCCCCTACATACAAAAATCTTGGAGAAGCACATCAACACACACCTCTCTGATTTCATTGAAGTCAATAATATCCTGGACTCCTCACAATCGGGATTCCGCCCTAGATACAGCACGGAATCCACTCTCGTAGCAGTTACAGACAATATTAGGATGCTGCTGGATGAGGGTCAAGCGGTACTTTGGTGCTGCTTGACCTCTCCGCAGCATTCGACACCATCTCCCACCAAATATTACTCAGTAGATTCGGTGATATAGGCATCACAGGAAATGCTCTAAAATGGCTGTCTAATTTTCTGTCCAACAGAACACAAACCGTTAATTTAGGCCTGTACCATTCTAAGACCACCAAGGTGACCAAGGGAGTACCACAGGGTTCATGTTTGAGCCCAACCTTGTTTAACATCTATGTGACTCCCTTGGCGAGGCTGTTGAGGAAACTGGGATTCATCCCCATATCCTATGCGGATGATACCCAATTACTCCTCTCACTTGATAAATCCAACCCTAATATTCAAACCACCTTTGGTGAAGGAATGAAGACCATAGCGGAATGGATGAAAATTAATTATCTACAACTGAACGCGGCTAAATCAGAAATAATGTTGTTTGGCGAGGCTACTGTGAAATGGTCCCCTAGCTGGTGGCCAGAGGAACTGGGCCACACACCTTGTCCTAAACAGGTGGTAAAAAACCTAGGAGTCCGATTGGACCATAAACTTACGCTGGGAGACCACGTCTCTTCTACCATCGGAGCTTGCTTTCACAACCTCAGCATGCTCAGAAGAGTCTTCCCTTTTTTGCCGTTATCTTCCCGAAAAACCTTGATCCAGGCACTAATTCTAAGCCGCCTGGATTACTGTAACGCACTGTTCATTTCAGCCAACGAAAGTGCCTTAAATAGATTACAGGTTGTCCAGAATACGGCGGCTCGACTGGTAACCAATGCTCCCCCTAGAACTGCCTCCCTCCCTTTACTTCAGAAACTACATTGGCTGCCCATACGAAAAAGAATTACATTTAAAATATGTTGTATGGCCTACAAAGCCATCAACAGATTAGGCCCCAGCTATCTAAATGACAAATTTGTCAATTATGTACCTTCCAGGCCCCTCCGCTCAGGAGCTAAAGCCCTGATACAAGTCCCCCGTTTCAAAAAATCCCGCCAAGGGGGTAAGGCCTTTTACCATATCGCCCCACTCTATTGGAACGAACTCCCCCTATCGCTGCGACAATGCACAGATTACCTGGTTTTCAGGAAACTGTTAAAAACATCGCTGTTTTAATAATTTCTCCTTGGCACTCTTAGGCAGTCCGTGCGCTGAGATACCCTTATGGGGTGATTCGTGCGCTATATAAAACAAATATAAATAAATAAATAAATATGGTATTCCAGCATTTCTAGAGAACCTTCCTACCTTTAACAGAGACCCCAAAACATTTTGCAGGCAGTCAGGTGAGTAATTACTACATCTATAGTGCATAGATAGGGGGAAGTTGTTGGTGGTGGTCAGATCTGTCAGTGTTTAGGGTTGTTGACATTTGTGAGGCCCAGAGAGTGTGCAACAGATTTGTAAAAGGGGCATGTGTGCATGGCGTATGCTTGTGGCTGTAAGCAAGGAGCCTGAGGATGGTATTGCAAGAAGGGATGTGGCAGGAATTTAACTGGGTCCAGTGTTAAATAAAAAGTCAGTTCTTCATTTCTCTTCTGAATTCTTTATGGTTTATGATGGGCCTTAAACACTTTAGGATTGTAGTCTAGACCTTGCATGTCTGTAATGAGAAGCAGCTGCCACCTTTATAAGTTTGTATTAAAATGAGAGATTATCAGGGGATCCCATGATCTAAGGCTTCTCTTTTGTTTGTACAATCTAATTATATGTTGTAAGAAGGTTGGCCCAGTCCCATCAATTGCCTTGTGTATAATGCAAAGTGCACAGAAGGATATTCTTTTTGACCCTGGTAACTACTGAAGTACTTTGATAGCCAACGTAATGTGGTTGCCTCTGTTTACGTTGAGCACTTGTCTTGCCACTGGGTTCTAGAGTCTTTGTGTAGTCCGGACAAAGTATCACTGGCGCCAGAGAGACCTGTATCCTCTGTAAGAGTACTTAGCAGGGAAGGTTACATTGAAATGTTCTCATCTCATGTATGGAGTCTGTAGAAATGTAGTAAACGTTGTTGTTTTGGAAGACGAAGATCCACCAGAAAAATTAACTTTGAAATGATTACGTTTATTTCCAACAAACTTCTCATTGTCTTACTGCTCTCCACCACCAAAAATACTGACTCCAGGTTCCAAGAATCCTAGAACCTCACTGGCATAATAACATTCTGTGAATGTGCTTCTCTGCACAGAGTTACTACAGTCTCTTTTCATTTTATTGATCTTAGATTAAAGCAAGAACTTTGAGTCCATGATCAAGCCTAGGTGTTTGTCTTCATCAGACATTGTTAATGTTGACTCATTTCCAAAGCCCAAGATAATTTGGGGTTATGATTTTGAATGCATCCACAGGTGAGTATTTATGGATCAGGAGGACATATGTTTGAGGTTTTTTTCTTGCTTTCATTGCTTGACAGCCATTACACATATTTCACATTTTCAGAGTCTACATGCCTTGACATCAGACGGTTGTTTCAACTTTAAAATGATCAGAGTATCATTAAAATAAATGTAGTGTGTGAAAGTAAATTATTTCATGAGGTCAGGAAGAGAAGCTAGATGAACATTAAAAAGTAAGTGTTCAATTGCTGGTCCTTATGGAATGCCTACTTGTATAAAGTATGATGAGGACTTTAATCGTGGTGGTGAAATAATTTGGGATCTATCCGTATGGTGGGACTTTATCCGTTTCAGCACCGTGCCCCTAATGCCAATCTGACTGAGACTTTGGGCTAATATTTGGTGTCCCCTTGTGTTAAGTGCTGACGATTTGTCAGGTACGAGAAAAGTAGCCACTAGTTAATGTTTTGGGATTTCTTGAGGTTGTCAAAGAATGATATTAGTGCTGATTCAATACTTATTCCTGACCTAAAATGATTTTGCCTATCTGAGAGGAGGCTTTGTTGTTCAAGGAAAAATTAGTTCTGGGAAGATAGAACTTTTCATTTAGTTTACCTCAGAATTGTCCATTTGAAATTGGTGTGTAATTTCCTGGGTCAACCTGGGCAAGCCTCTGATTCTTTTTGCTTGGTTTAATGAAGGGTATTTTCAGTCCGCATAGAAATTCACCCGTTGGAAATCTCTCTAACTGGAATAGCAGGAGATGATGCCAGTAAAACAGTTTTGAAGATATTTGAAGGACATGGATGTTCTTGAGAGCCTGCTGGGTTCACATCTTTGATTAATTCAATTGATTCTTTTCCAGTTAGTAGATTGAAGGAGCACCGTTTTTGTTTTTTTGGTTTGGTTGAATGGGTGCAGACTTGTATTCACTGCTTGTCTATGGGTGGAAATAGGATTCAAAGTTGGGAGTTTTTTCAATGAAGTGTGTGATCAGAGAGCTCCTGAGATTGTTTACCCTGCAGGGTTATGAAATTCATTGGCTATTTAAAAGAGCTTTTTAGTGGAGCATACAGCTTCAGTTATGCTTTGTGTGTAATTGGATCTTTTTAATTTTTTGATACAAGTTCTGTAGATTATACACTGCCTTTGAAGCCACTTTTAGTCATCAGAGTTGTATAATTTCCAGCATACTATTTCAAGTTATATGGTTTCTGTCTTTTGACATTTACATCAGAGTTGACACAATGAAACAGCAAGACCAAACCCTCAAAACCAAGGGGACAGGGTTAAGAAACCAAAATAAATGAAACACTCCTCAGATATAACTCAAAACATCCTATCTTTTAGTATCCACTAAGCAATCACAAAGTCATCCAATTAATTAAACAAAGGAATGGATCATGTGCAAAAACTATAATATTGCTATATAGAGAGAAAATATATATAAATATATTTATTATCTTCTAATGCAAATTTATCATGTATCATTTCTAATACACTGATGCGTACTTTTAAACATCAAAAGCCATAATTTATGTACAATCATACAGTTCTAAACTTTTTGTAACAATTGTTACTTATATGCTATTGATTAATTGTAATTATGTATATTTTTTACTGTTGTATGTATTAATACTTTTGTACTTATTAATTTATTATGGTAATCATTTGTTCTATTTGAAGTCCTAATTAACTGTAGTAAAAATAATATGGCTGGCTTTTCATTTTTAAAAAACAGCCATTACCCAATTATATACTGGCTTGTCATTGCCATGTACCACAGTGTACTGCAAAGTTATCACAGTAAACCATGGCCCAAACTATAACTAAAGCCTAGCTGTATTATTGGATTGCGATACCCTTGAGTCACTCATGGTGCCGTATGGGAAATGCAATATTTAAGTCAGATTTACAAAGGAATGCAAGGCCACCATGCGTTGCCCTACGTGGATTGGTAAGTCTGGAAAAAGGCAGTGCACTTCGTTGTTTTGCCTTACTCTGCACACCATAATCTAGATTGCTACTAAATCTCACATGAATGTGTATGCCACGCCACTGTAGCCACTCCACTATATGCTATTCCACTCTATGCCTCTTTACTTAATGCCTCTCTTCTGTATGAAACTCCACTATATGTCACTCAACGCTCCTCTATTACACATCATGCAAACCCACCGCACGCCACTTCAATCTACATCACTCCACTGTATGCCACTCCACTGGACGCTACTCCACTATACGCTATTCCACTCTACACCATTCTACTGTAACCCACCCCACTCTACTCTATTCCACTGTAAGCCAATCCACTCTACAACACTCCACTGTATGTTATTCCACTGTATGCCACTCCACTGTATGCTACTCCACTCCACACCACTCCAGTGTATGGGACTCTAGTCTAAGCCTCTTCAGTGTCTGCCACTCCACTGTATGCCACTATGCTATACGCTACTCAGGTAGATGCTTTTCCACTCTATGCCATTCCACTGTATGGCACTCCACTCTATGCTATTCCACTGTGTGACATTCCACTGTACGCTACTCCACTCTACACCACTCCAGTATATGGCACTCCACTCTATGCCACTTCATTCTATGCCATTTGATTGGACCTCACTCCAATGTACAGCACTCTAATGTATGCTATTGCACTCTACCATGCACCCTATACACAACTCCAGCCTAAACCAATTCACTGTAAGCCACTCCACTGTACGCTAATACACTATACACTGTTACACTTTACACCACTCCACTGTCTGCTCCTAAACTATACTATATGCCATTCCAGTCTACCCTACTCAACTCTATGCTATTCCAATTTATGGCACTCCAGTGTATGCTACTCCACTGTATGCCACTCCAGTGTACGTTCCTCCACTCTATATAACTCAACTCTACAAAACTCTACTACACTGTATGCCACTCTACTAGACTCTACTTCACTCTATCGCTGTACACTCCACTGCCCAAATTTGTACTCAACTCTATACCTGTGTACTCCTTTGTACAACACTCTACTCCACTCTACGACAGTTTCTAACATCAACTTTACTGTATGAGATGCCACTCCAATTTATAAGTTTCCTCGACTTTACGCAATGCCACTTCAATGTATGTAACCCCACTCTACCCTAATCCACTATACCCTACTCCACTTAACATATCTCCACTGTATACCACTACACTCTACGTTATTCTACTCCATGCCACTTCACTCTTCTACACTCCATTTTACAGTATTTCACTGTACGCTATTCCACTGTATGCTGCTCCACTTTACGGTAATCCACTCAATGCCGCTACATTGTACGCCACTCCACTCTACGCCACTCCATTGTATGACACTCTTCTCCACTCTATATAACTCCAATCTATAAAAGTCTACCACACTTCATGGCACTCTATGACATTCTACTCAACTCTATCCCCATACACTCCACCGTCCAACTCTATACTCCACACTATGCCTTGCCATACACTCTAATGTACAATACTTTATTCCACCATACAACGCAGCACTCCACTCTATTGTGCGAGACCCCGCTCCAATTTATAACAGTTTACTTCCTACTCCTCTCCATGCCAACCAATACACTCTATTGTACTTTACTCCACACTACGTTACTAGGTTTCACCACTGGATTGGACTCTTCTCCACTGTATGAGGCTTTACCTCACTGTATGCTACTATACAACAATCCACTCTACGCAGCTCCACTGTTTCACACTCTACTGCACTCTATGCAACTTCTCTCTCCAACACTTTACTACACTGTATGCCACTCTTTGACACTTTGCTTCTGTCTATACCCATTCACTTCTCTGTACAACACTATACTATACTGTATGCCACTGCACTCTGCTCCACTCTGCTCTAGTCCACTATGAAACACTGTACGCAACTCTTTGTATTCCACCGCACCCGACTTTACTCCACTCTACTCTGACACAGTACTTCACTCTACTCCACTTTCCAATACTGTACGACACCCCACTACACTCTACTGTACAACCCGGTACTCCAATTTATGACAGTTTACTTGACAGTATACTATGCCACTCTACTCAACTGCACTCCACACCACTATAGTCTATGACACGCCACTCCACTCTATGTCACTTTACTCCACACTAACCCACTCCAGTATACTTCACTACACTATACTCCACTCTACTAAACTTAATTCCACTCAACACCACTGTACTATACTCCGCTCTACCCCACTTCAGTGTTAAACACTCTACTTCACTGTATACAATTCCACTCCACAACAATGTACAACACTTTGTGCCAATCTATGACACTCTACTCCACTCTATGCCCATCATCTCTACACCACTGTACAAGCAGGAGAGCACCTCTGGGTGTTTCTCCTTGTTCCCAGTAGTCTTTGAGAGGCTCAGCTGAGACTGAGCATTCAACTGTGACAAATTATAGACTTCCCTATTTAAAGATTCAAGTTCTGTAAAAATTTTGAGGATTTTAGATTGAAAGAATTCAGCCAGTTTGTTGCAGAATTCTTGGGAGCAATCTCTCTTGAGGAGTTTGTGGCTTCATTTTCTTGGTACAGAAAATAGATTTTTCTTCCCCAAGGGCTATTTTATATTCTATCATAGCTGCTTTGCAGGAGATTTTTTTCTGCTCACCATAAGCTTTCCACCAGGCGCGTTCAGGGCGTCTTACCCTCTCAGCGAACCACGGATCTGAGGGCCTCTTCCTCTGACTTCTAGATTCCTTAGTGGGTGCGACCTCATCTACGGCCAAAGTCAGCCAGGCTGAGATTTCAGCCGCAGCCAAGTCCACGTCCTCATGGTCGATAAGGTGCTTGCCTCTGAGGACCTTGGAAAGAGATTCTTCCGATGCACCTTTCCAATTTCTTTTATATGACATGGTATTATCAGAGATAACCTTTTTTTGAGTGTATTGCAGGACAAGTGAAAATTCAACTGCCTGATGATCAGACCTGCTAAGTGAAAACACCTTGAGCACCTTTAGCTGGGAGTCATTCAAGAAGATGCCATCTTGTATAAGTCCCGCTGCGTGCCTGGGAGCCTTAACCAGCTGCAAGAGCCCAAAGCATGCCATTGTGTCTGGAAATGCCCTGGAATCTCTACACATCTCATCCTCCAGATGAAAAGTTGAAATCACACAAAGACCTGCTAAGTGAAAACACCTCGAGCACCTTTAGCTGAGAGTCATTTGAGAAGATGCAGTCTATTATATGTCTCGCTGCGTGCGTGGGAGCCTTAACCAGCTGCAATTTTGTCTGTAAGTGCCTGGAATCTCTACACATCTCATCCTCCAGATGAAAGTTGAAATCACACAGAGTGATGTTGGTTTTTTTCCAAAGTGTGGTTCAATGATGTGTGCTAGATCAGACGGAAAAGCTGACCTGGGCCCTGGGGGTATGTATACTAGGACACCCACAAACGAGTTGGTTGCTGACATTTTTATTGGAAATGGAGAGCCTCACAAGGGGTGGGACACTGACTTGTCTCCATGTGGCAATGGTGCTTGGTTTTGTATACTAGGACAAGGCCTCCCCCTTGTCTGGCTATCCTGTCATGTCCCCAGATAGTGTAACCTGGAGGAGTTGCATCCACCATATCAGGGAAAGATGCTCCATTTGCCCAGTTCTCGGTGATCAATATCCAGACTAGGTCCTGTGCTATCATGAATTCTACTATTTCTATTTTGTTTTTGATAAGTGGCTTGGCATTGATTGAGAAGCCCTTGAATTTGTCATCCAGCGGAGCTGGCCCCTTATTAGAGTGACCAACTACTGTGGAGGTGTGAAGTCGAGTAGGGAGGGAAGCAGGGGAAGTAACCACGAATCCACATGAGGGGCAGGTGCAGTTTCTTTTCTGATAAAGTTCCCTGAACCCAAAAGGAGAACAGTGTCATGATGGCTTATCACAGATTTGCAGCCTCCATAGTTGTTCTTCTGAATAATTAAGAGTTGGGGTTCTTCCAAACAACGAAGGACCAGGGGTTCTGGTGCAACTCCACTCTATGACACTCGCCTCCACTGTACTCTAAGACACTCCACTTGATGATACTCAACTCTATGACACTCTACTTCAATCAATCAATCAATCAATCACGGCATTTATAGAGCGCGCTACTCACCCGGGAGGGTCTCAAGGCGCTGGGGGAGGGGGTAAGTTACTGCTCGAACAGCCAGGTCTTGAGCTGCTTCCTGAAGGAGAGATGGTCCTGGGTTCGCCGAAGGTGAGTGGGGAGGAGTTCCAGGTCTTGGCTGCCAGGTAGGAGAAGGATCTTCCTCCGGCGGTGGTTCTGCGGATGCGTGGTACGGTGGCGAGGGCGTGGCTGGTTGATCGTAGCTGGCGTGTGGGCGTGTAGAAGGTCATGCGGTCGTTGAGGTACTTTGGGCCCAGGTCGTGGAGGGCCTTGTGTGCGTGGGTGAGGAGTCTGAACGTGATTCTCTTGCTGACGGGGAGCCAGTGCAGGTCTTTCAGGTGTCCGGTGATGTGGCTGTGTCGGGGGATGTCCAGGATGAGTCGTGCGGAGGCGTTCTGGATGCGCTGGAGTCTTTTTGAAGTTTGGCTGTGGTTCCGGCGTAGAGGGTGTTCCCATAGTCCAGTCGGCTGGTGACGAGTGCCTGGGTGACGGTCTTCCTGGTTTCAGTGGGGATCCATCTGAAGATCTTGCGGAGCATGCGCAGGGTGTTGAAGCATGAAGATGAGACGGCGTTGACTTGTCTGGTCATCGACAGGGAGGAGTCCAGGATGAAGCCCAGGTTGCGTGCGTGGTCCGTTGGCTTGGGCGCGGTGCCCAGGGCCGGGGGCCACCAGGAGTCGTCCCAGGCGGAGGGTGATGAGCCCAGGATGAGGACTTCCGTCTTGTCTGAGTTCAGTTTGAGGCGGCTGTTCCTCATCCAGTCGGCGACGTCTCTCATCCCGTCGTGTAGGTTGGCTCTGGCGGTGGTGGGGTCGTTGGTGAGGGAGAGGATCAGCTGGGTGTCACCTACTCCACTCTAAAACAGTCTAATCCACTCTATAACAATCTACAACACCCCACTCTACTGTTCGACATGCCATTCCACTGTACAACTCGCTGCTCCAGTTTACGATACCTGGCTCCACTATATGAGACACCATGCCACTACACTATATAACACTTTACTACACTGTACAGTATGCTACTACACTCTACTAGATTCCAATCTACAATACTCTAGCCTATGACAATAGACTTTTAAACACTCTCCTCCACTGTACGACACTTCATATAACATCTCTCCACTTGCAAAACTGGATGAAACACATTTCTATTAAAAATGGAAAAAAAAACATTGAAATTAAATGGAAAAAACATAGGTTAAATCTTAGTTACAGTTAGGAAAACTTATTTTCCCTATACAAACCAAGTTTAAACTACACAAACTTTAAAAGTTTTAAACTTATAGTTATAACGTTCATGTACAATTTATCCACCAAATCATTATAAGTAGTGGACCTTGTTACACGCTCTTTTCAGCTTGTTAACCAGACAACACTAACTATAGCTCCATTAATAATATGTGACCTGTTTATGACTGCATGTACCTTCCAAGATGGCACCCAAGCTTTTCAGTTCATTGTGGTACTAGTAGTCCCTCTTCTGTCTTCATATCACTGGTAAAGTATATGTACGGTGCTTTCACTAAATAAGGATTTCTTGTGACCAAGAGAACTTGAGTTCTCGAAACGGGGTGAGTGTTTCACTACCAGCACAATAAAATACCTGGATACTACTACGCCTGGAGAGCATGTGTGTTTCTTTGTGACCTACAAAGCTCTGAATTGTATATATATATATATATATATATATATATATATATATATATATATATATATATATATATATATATATAAAAACCTGTCAGGTTTATCACCAGGTATAGCAGCCAAGCCAAACAATTGCATAAGAGCTTAAATTCCAGATGGGGAATCTTAAGACAGGATCCAATATTAAGGAACAAGATAGGACCCAACCCAGCTATAACCTATAGGAGAAGTACCTCATTCAGAGACATATTAGTGCACAGCCACTTACAGCCTGTAGAAAACAACTGGCTCAAACAAATGAAAGGATTTCGCAAATGCAGGAATTGCAAAGCCTGCAGACATAGCAGCAATGTTACTGAAACTACCCTAGAGAGAACCAAAACTACATGGAAGATTCCCAAGTTGATCACATGTCATACTGACTTTGTGGTCTACTCCATTGTATGCCCCAGTGGTTTGTGGTACATAGGCTCCACCACTTTTCCAGTGAAGAAAAGAATATTGGAACACTGGAGAGCCATAACCAACAAAGACCACAGTTACAACACGGCTAGGCATTTCACGGACAAACACAATGGGGACTGGACACAGGCCAGGTATTTCGGCCTGGACACGGTCAACCTTAATCCCAGGGGTGGCAACCGAATAGCCGCACTGCGTAGATTAGAATCTCGCTTCATATTGCAAGCTGGTACCAAGTTCCCGGGGGGCTGAATCTTGATGAAGAGATGCATTCTCACCTATAGTGTAGCCCCTGTCCTAACAAGATATTGTGATATTACCTCACACCCCAGTAACCCCTACCTTTTACCATCTTTTTACCTGTAACTCTTCTTTTTGAGTCCAATTTTCGTTTTCACACACTGACACACACTTGATCATATTATGTCAAATTCATGTTGTTTAGATACACAGTTGTATATGTATATATGAGTCATCTGCTGTTGAGAATGTAAAAATGTATGATATAGACATCAATCTTACTCATATTGACTTAAGATGTATTGGATCGTAGTACTGTTGCAGACATTATGCGAATCTTAACTATGTACTAATTATATTCTTTACACTTTTGTTCACAGGAACACTGAGCTGGGGTTCTCCACCGGAATCACTCACCTCCGATAAAGTTATGTGCACCTTGAGAGGAAGGACATTTACAGCTATCCTCCTATCTCCTAGACACCATAGTCAACCCATATCACCGGATGGTGAATACGGCATGAGATTAATTTGGTACTATACCACAATTTTCTCGGTTGGTGTATATGGTATTAAATAAATCTGGTACTATACCACACTTTTCCTGAATCCTACTCACATAGGTAGCACACTGCTAATACCATAATATAGGACTTCCCCTTCCCTTTCAACCCATGAGACCAGTATTAAGATACCAGCACTGGTTTAGTTCCATGACGACCAAACATCCGTGAACAAGGACGAAAACACCACTCACAGCACTCGCTGTAGGGTAATCAACAACCATAGCTAATTGTAGGAACTACCCAATAACATATTTGTTTGTGCACAGTAACGTCCCTTTAAAATATTCACCAATAGCTAGAACCTTATTAAAGCCCATGTACTTGCACATTGCCATTGGTACATATAACAACACAACAACATGATCACAAAGTATTCAATTGTATATTTTTTTGGGAAGTCGCAAAATCACCACCAATTGTAAATATTTCCTTTATGTTTATCACTTGTCACGTGATGCAGAAAATCACCATGTTATTATTTAAAGAGGTCAGACCCAGGTTGGGGTCAGATGACCAAGACCACGGACGTGGTCGAAACGCATCTTTTTGTCATGCATGAATAAAGAATTTGACACCTGACCAGTGGGCTTGTGAGGTGCTCCTTTCATCACTTCGTTTCATTTTGGAATAAATATATATATATGTTGTTATCAAGGGCCTTTGTTGCTCGAAACGCGTCAAACGGAGGTGTGTGAGGAATGATCTTGCCATCCTACCTTTGGTGTCCGTTACTCTCTTTTCGCCGCATGGAAGTTTGGAGAGTTCTTCGGTTCAGATATATATATATATATATATATATATACATACATATATATATATATATTCCCTCGTTATGTTCTGTCGTGAATTGCCACTGTTTCTCCAAATCGAAGGGCGCGTCGCCTCAACGGACCTCACGGAAGTTGGTCCGTAACAATTCCACCTCTCCTTTGAAATAAAGATGACGACGCCACGTGTGAATACTTTTGTATTTTTATTGTCTGCCCACCATTGTACGCGTTTCGACTGTACACAGCCTTGCTCACCTATGCCGAGGCGGCATTGCAAGTAGTCTTTTGACCATTTCTCTTACCACGTACAATACTCTGTGATAATCAACAGTGAAAACAGACTAGTAGTTTTATACAATCATTAACATTGACTTCATTTGTTTTACCAACATTAAAACAGGATTGTTTAAATTAATTCATGTAATGTAAATAAAGCAGTACCCCTATTTCTAATCTGCAATATTCCGCTGCAATATCGCCCATTACAGAACGATAGTGTGCAATTCGGATAGCCAGTCAGCATGTAACTTCAGACTGGGTGCATAATTATTAACGATAAAAAATATTAACAATAAAAAATATATATCATTATTAGATACGTGATACACTAAATTGTCAGTACTAGTATAGTACTTTACGACCTTAATTATATATGGATCAATCCACAAATCACTGAGGCTACATAGTGTATCAGCTTGTGTAACATTAACATACACACATTCATTACATTGGTCCACCCTCTTCTCATAGAGTTGGACTAATTTGCTGGGTTTTGTGATTAAGCCCTAGTGGGCATTATTTTTACCGATACGGTACTCTTTGTCCCTCTTATACTACCCCCGTCTGAAAAAGTGCTCATTATTTGTGCTCTGCTGTGTTTAAAATCATTAAAATCAGCTTTATAAGGAATCAGGAGGTTAATTGCCATGTGATAAGACTACGCAAATATTTCAAATGAGTATATAGATCCTCTTCGATATTAAGGCCTCTTGGGGTCTTAGTATCGAGCTCTATAATGTAACAAGATTCTAGCTTCCTCAGCTGTTTTTCTCTGTTTTCTCCCCTGATGCTTGAAGCTACTGCATCTATTACAAAATATGTTAGGCCTTTCGTATCCTCATTCTGAAATGCTTCAAAATGACGTATCAATGGATAGGTTCTATCCCTGTTTTTAATGGCACATAAATGCTGTAAAATGCGTTTATGCACCTCAAGGATAGTGCTGCCCACGTAGCGTAAGCCACATGGGCATTGTAGCACATAAATGGCAAATTCTGTTTTACATGTGAATCTCCCTTTTATCTTTTTTGTTTTACTGGACAAGCAAGATTTGTAAGTCTCCATAATCTTGCCGTAAAGACAAGCTTTACATTTGGAACATTTTCGAAATCCTTGTTTTCTACTCAGCCATGTTGTTTGCGTTTTAGTGCCCTTCAAAGTGTTACTCACTAATGCTTGTTTCATCGATTTTGCTCTCCTGGATGTAATTTGTGGATTACGTGGTGCCACTTCACCCAAAATAGGGTCATTTTTAATGAGGTACCAGTATTTACCCAAAATACTTCTTATGTTCGCTTGTTGTTTGCTGTAAGGTGTAATCAGCCTAAAATGTGTAGCGTCAACTTGCTGTTTATTTTTCCCTTTACTTTTCTTGAACAGTAGCCATTCTCTAGACTGTTTGTTTGCTTTCATTACTGCTCCATCAGTGCAGTCTCCCGGATATCCTCGTGCTTTAAATTGACTTTTCAGGGTCATGATCTCTCTATTAGTTTCGACGCTTTCACTGCAATTTTGTCTCAATCGCAGACTCTCTCCATATGGAATGCTCCTAACAAAATTTTTAGGGTGGAAGCTAGTCGCATGCAGTAACGTGTTCCCTGATGTGGGTTTTCTGTACAACTTTGTCTCAAGTTTGTTATCTTTAACATACACTGTCAGGTCTAAAAAATTCACACTATGGGCACTGATATTACTTGTAAAGTGCAAATTTAAGTTGCTGACCTCTATTTGGTCCAAAAAGCTTCTAGCATCGATCTCGGTTCCCGTCCAGACCAGAAAAAGGTCATCAATAAACCGACACGAGTGTACCACATGATTATCCCAGATTTCATAATATTTGGTTCGGACCACCTGCTCCTCCCACCAGCCCATATGCAGATTTGCATAGCTGGGGGCGAAGCAGGTGCCCATCGCTGTACCACACACTTGATGGAAGAGTTCCCCATTAAACAAGAAATAATTGCTAGTGAGGTATCTCTCTATCATCTTTAGCAGCATCTGAGTGTGCTGCCATAACCTGAGTGGTCTGGCCTTCAGACCATCCTCCTGCTTTATACTTGTATAGAGTGTGGAAACATCAATTGTAATTAGCAGGAAATCATCTTCCCACGGAAGATCATAAATTCTCCCTAAGAAATCACCTGTATCTTGGATATAGGATGGAAGGATCCTGACAAAACTGTTTAAAAACGAGTCTACATATTTAGAGGTATGTTCAAAAGCGCTCCCTATTGCAGACATTATGGGGCACCCTGGTGGATTAACTGTATCTTTATTCACTTTTGGAATTAGATATAATACAGGTGTAGTGGGGTTGTCAATCTTCAGATACATAAATTCCTCTCGACTAATCAGACAACGTTCATGCCAGTCTTGCAACTCTGAATTATAGTTATTATATGTTGCTGACATAACATCCCTTGTTATTCTCACATAGCACATACTGTTGTTTAACTGTTTATAGGCATCTGCTAGATATTTGTTTTTTGACCAAAGCACTTCTTTGCCCCCTTTGTCTGAATTTCTCACAATACAATCACTATTGCTAGATAACTTGTTAACTAATGCATGCATTAGTATGCAAATTTTTGAGTTCATTGATCACAAGTTCATTATAAATGTCAATAGCGTCCCTTCCTGTCACTGGCACAAACCGGGATCTAGGTCTAAATCCTGTTGGTGCTTCTCCATAAACATCCACTCCTTGTTCTGCTGCTAGCATTTCCTCATCATATGTTGCCACTGCTCCACCTGTATTCTCATTTTCCAATTGTCTTAAATCCATCATTAAATTTGTATCATCCACTGACAGACATATATATATATATGTATATATATATATGTAGGAAGGGAGGGTCCTTCTGCATGGTTACCCCCACTTTATTTTGCCTGGTGCTATGATGTTTCTGACTAGTCTGACTGAGATCCTGCTAATCAGGACCCCAGTCTCTCTGCTTTCTCCCCTAGATTGGATACTGGGGTACCCTTATCAGTCCCTAGTATATGGTACTAAGGTACCCAGGGCATAGGTACCCCAGATGTCCCCCATAGGCTGAAGCATGTATTATGCTACCTATGGGAGACCATTCAAACTATCTCTACAGGCCTGCCATTGCAGCGTGTGTAAGCTGGTGCTAGCACCACTTCCGAAAGATATAGGTTCCCCTACATCTAAGGTCACTGCACTTAGAACCTATAAGTCACCCCTACAGCAGGCCTTTTCAATCCTGAAGGCAGGGTGCTTGGTTCTAAGTGTGAGGGTGCCCCTGCATAATCAGGACACCCCTACAGCCTTCGGAGTCCATTCTCCCGGGTTGAGAGACAGCCATATAAATTATAGAGGGGCACCGCGTCATTGAGCGATGACCATCTCGAAACTGGCTGTAACGAACCCTGTTGTGTTTGGTATCAAACATGTTGGAATCATACCCCCACACCGGGAGGTATGATTTCATGCACTGTAAAGGCCCTCCGTTAGGCCCTCAGTGCTCCCGGTACCAGTCTTCTAGACCTGGACAGCACAACTTGGCTGCTGACAACCAGGGACACGATTCTGCCCTCCTGCTGCAGAGCCAAGCTCGAGCAGGGGAAGGCAGAACAATAGGCATCCTGTCACAGGGAGGTCTGACCACCTCCCAGACAGGGTTTATTGTATTGGGGCAGGGTGGGAGTGCTTGCCAGCGCCACATAGTCTGCGTGCAGGGCACATTTGGTGCCCTCCATGCATAGTCCAGCTGAGACCAGTTCAGGGAGCCGTTGGCTCCCGCTCTGGAGCAAAACTGGAAAAAGGGGAGGGGAGTATCCTCGCCCTTGTCCAGCCCCTCCTTAGGAAGAGACCCTTGTATCATCCTAACCCTTTCCTTAGGGTACTTAAGAGCTTACCTGTGGGTGGGTCCCTAGATTTGTCATGGGGCATGATACAAGTCAGACCCCACTTCAACTTCGACCGTCTGGGCACTCTGGACTTCGCTGGACTTCGCTCTGGCATCAAGACCGCAACCGGGAAGACTCCTGCTGCTCCTGTTCTCTTCGCCCTGCTCGTCTGCTGCAGTGTCCATGCCTGTGTTCCATACAGGAAACCATCCAGGGCCTGTGGACATCCAAGACACCTGAAGGAATCTCCCTTAAAGTGAAGGAGTCACTTCCCTGCATCTGCAGACCCTGCAACCAAGCTGACCGGTCTGCTAATCCTGGGCCCCTACGGACTCCTAAAGGTTCAGCAACACAAGGGGTGGTTCTCCACATCCCTCGAGTCCTGTAACCTCCAAGTTTGAGGCCAGTGTCCCTTGTCAGAGCCGCAGGAACTGAACCCCTGTGCACAGTATCGACTTGCAGTTGCAAAGGCTTGTTGGCTTCCTTCCACCAAGATCTTCAAGCTCCAAGTAGCCCCAACCTCAAGCATCTACAGTGACCAAGATCTTCATCCTCACCACATCACTTGCACCGGTGGTCTGCATCTTTGGTGAGCTGCTTGAGGTCCTCTGCCACTTCAGTGCCTTCGGCCTGTGGGTCCTCTTGAGGGTCACTTTTGAATTATTTTGGGCTCCCCTGATTGCTTGGGGCCTGCCCTGACACTCCTGCTTGTGGTGAGTCTCCTGGACCTTGTTGGTCCCGACATTGCACCTTCTTCTACTTCCACATTGTTTGTAGTTGCCAAGGCTTGTTGGTGCTCCCGCCGGACACTGACCCCTCAGCTCTTGACATCCAACGTGGGACAGCTTGTCAATGGCTCCTGGACTTCCACAGCATTGCCTGGTCCTCACAGCTGCAGTTCCAAGGGCACCGTCAACTCTCCTACAACACCCGACATTGGTGGGCATTTGTCTTCCGTGCCTCCTGGTCACTTCCAAGTGGCATAGACTCTGTCCCCTCTGCTTTCAGGTACTTATCGACTTCAATCCACCTTTGGGTTCCACTGGACACGTTCATCTTCTTCAGCAGCGGCATCTTTCTGAAGTCCTCCATTGGGTGCAACGGCGGTTTCTGATGCCACTTCACACCTATGCACCCGGCTCCCCTGGGGCAGGTATCCTGGTTCCTAAGGTATCCACAGGTGGGGTGGCTCTCCAACCTTCTGTCTTCCATGGGGTTTCTTCAGGGTCCACTGGGAAGGGTCCTTCTTCTTTAAAATTCCAACCGCGACTTACACTTTGATTTGTACGGAGAACGCGGTCGTGTTCTCACACTGCACATGATCTCCGTGGGGCTCCTAGATACTCACCTTGGATGGTTCCTTGGGTCCCCAGCACTTCTACGTCCTCTGACTATTGTCTTGACTCAAGTCATGGTTCGCATACCACTATTTTAGTATATGGTTTGGTCTCCCCCTGGGGACCACTGTGTATTTCGTGCTACTTACCTGTTTCTATTGAAAAGTATTGTGTGCATTGTGTATATCTCCGGCTAGCAGATATCTATATGTGTTAGTGAGTGTCTTATAATAAATACATATCTTTATAAACACACTGTGTGGTTCTTTTTCACTTAATCTATACCTATAAGATTGTGTTCTGGAAAAACAAGCTGCTTTACACTTCTTCTGGACTAAGCCTGAGGGCTGCTCTCCACAGCTACCACTTAGAGAGCTTTCTAAGGTTGTCTAAGACCACTAAAATCACCATAAGAGTTGCCTGGATCAGTGCAAGGTGTCCACTTACAGAAGTGTACATCATATACTAAGCCAGCCTCTCACTATATATATATATATATATATACATATATATATATATATATATATATATATAAATTCACCGAAAAAAACAAAGGATTAAGTACGCAATAGTTAGGTGAATACATCAGTGACAACATTAACGTTTTGAATCAAACAAACACAGAAATTCACCAATTATAGTTAGCATAGCCAACTATAACTTGCGCCCCCACAATGCACTGCTTATGACCTCACATATGAAATCAATTGTTGCATGGATTCTGCACATATACAGAACTACGCGCAAGAAACCAGGACCTCGGTGTATAGTGGTGTACCAACAACCCACCTTAGTGCCCGGAACCCCTATCAGACTAGCTATAGTGTCTCATTCGTTCTCCGTACTACAGTGAAGCTACCAATGATTAGACATCCTAGAACATGTAACTCAGACTCTCTCAGTACTCGCGGGAGCAAGAACACTCTTTCATCAACTCACTCATACTTGTCCACAACGTGAGTAATCAGAGACACTGTATAGTTTAAAATGTTTATTTTAACTAACGTGCTCTATAATGCAGTACACAAGCCAATACTAGCAGCACAATGCATAAACTCAATATAGTGAGCATTGTTACAATTCCATAAAATATGAACAGGGATATCATTTTATAAACCTAGTGGAAAAAAGGCTTAATGTGCCTTGCCACCCTCCCCGTGCTAGAAACTAGTTTATTATTTATTTATTTATTTATTTATGTGTTTTATAGAGCGCGAACTTGACCCGTTAGGGTATCAGAGCGCTTTACAGGAGGGCAACGCAATCTATAGACAGACTTAGAATCAACCAGTAGCAGCTCGAGTGGCCGAGGTACATGAGGGAAGGGAGCACGTATTTGCAGTTTACATAATCAGTTACTCGAGGCGAGAAGCCATATTTACAGATAAAATTACAGATTATTCAAGTCGGGCCCCAGGTTCCTGATGGGGTGACAAGGTAGTCCGGAGGAGGTAGAGGGACGGCCATTGGTCGGGCCTGAGTCAATGTTTAGCCGAGAAATTTGCCCATAAGGAAGGTTTTGATATCCTTTTGAAGCGAGCCAGAGAGGGGATTCTTCTGATGTTGGGTGGGAGAGAGTTCCAAATTCTTGGAGCCGCCCCTGAGAAGGCTCGATTGTAGGTTTTTTTTTTCCGAAAGCGTGCAGGTTGGAGCAAAAGGTCTCTGGAAGATCAGGAATTTCTGGTTCCTCCGGAGATGACAAGTTTCTGTGTCAGATAAGCAGGGGAGTTAGAGTATAAAGCTTTGTGCGTGATGCATGCTAGTTTGAGTTGTATTCTTGCCTCCAGGGGAAGCCAGTTGAGAGCTTTCAAGTGTGGGGAAATATGATCGTATTTCCTTGTGCCGGTAAGTAGTCTGGCGGCCGCATTGAGGCAGGCTTTAAGAGGTGCCAGGGAGATCTTAGATAAACCCGAGAGGGTTGAACAGCCGTATTCCAGTCTAGAGATGACGAGAGCTTGGACTGCCATTTTTAGGTCGGGAGCATTGAGGAAGGGCTTCAATTTCCTAAGGTAGCTCAGGTGGAATCTGGCTGTCTTGGCCATCGAATTGATGTGGTCTCGCATGTTTAGGTTGCTGTCGAGGGTAATTCCCAGGGATTTAGCCGAGTTCACAATGGTCGGTGGGCAATTTAAGGCAGTGATAGCCTTAATCCATGACTGAATCTCGAGGTTGGTGTTGGGTGGGGAGATCATGAGAAATTCAGTTTTCTTTGCATTGAGTTTAAGATGATTGGATGCGAGCCATTGGACAGTGAGTTTCAGGGCTTCGTTCACGGAGAGGATCTCTTCGAGAGAAGAGGTTTTGATGTAGATCTGGGTGTCATCAGCGTACATATGATAGGAGATATTGGCTGCGCGTAATACTTCAGTAAGCGGTTCTAGGTAGAGGTTGAAAAGGGTGGGGGACAGGGTTGATCCTTGAGGGACTCCAACCGTGACCGGGGATGGTGACGATAAGTTGCCGTTGATTAGGAATCTCTGTGACCGGTTGTGGAGGAAGGACCTAAACCAGTCTAGGACAGTGCCATCCAGTCCCATCCTGAGTTTGAGGCGTTCAAGAAGTTTTTCATGGTTGACCGTGTCGAAGGCCGAGGATAGGTCAAGGAGGATTAGGAGACACGTTTTGCCTTGGTCAAGGGCTTGGAGAGCATCATCCACGATATGGAGCATGGTGGTTTCGGTGCTATGCCCTGGTCTAAATCTGGATTGGAAGTCATCCAGCAGGTGGAAGTTGTTGATGTGGTGATTTAGCTGCTGTTGCACACATTTCTCCAGCACTTTGGCTAAGAGTGGGATGTTGGAGATGGGTCTGAAGTTGTCGGGGAGGCTGGATCCAGCGACGGCTTTTTCAGAATGGGGAGGACTTGGCCGGCTTTTAGAGATTCAGGTATCGTTCCCTGCTGGAGGGAGGCGTTGATTATTGAAGTCCAGCTGGGAATAATGGATTGGGCGACGGCAGCAAGGCAGTTGGCAGGGAGCGGGTCATTAAAGTGGTTGTTCGGGTTTAAGGTAGAAAGGATTTTAGAGATGGAATCTTCGTCATAGTCTTTGAAGACAGTCCAGTGAGCATGGTTTTTGGGTGGAGCCAGTGGGTGCGTCGCGGTGGGAGGTGGCGGGTCAGGAAGGGGATGAGGGTATGTGATGGAGTTGAGTTCGTTTCCGAGGGCTAAGATTTTGTCAGCGAAGAAAGAGGAGAATTCCTCTGAGGATATAAGAGATTTGGGGGTTTCTTTCGATGTTTTGGCTAGTTTATTAGATTGGTGTTTGACCAGTTCGAAGAGCTTGTGGGGTCTGTTATTGGCTTTCTCTAGTTCAGTTCTGAAGAAGTCTTTTTTTGAGTTGAGTATGTTCCTGTTGTAGACATTTCTGGCCTGGCGGAGGAGTTTTAAATGTGCGGTGGAGGGGTGCTGCATCTAGGATCTTTCAGCTTGCCGGAGGGCTCTCCTCTCATTATTAAGGGATCCCGTGAACCAGGGGTTTCTGTCCTTGATTTGGGTTCTTTTCAGTTTAAGAGGGGCTAGATCGTCCAGGATGTGTGAGATAGTCGTGGAGTAGTGATCATTGAGGCCACTGACTGTTGTGATATGCGTAGGGGGGGAGGTCGGATTTGCATCGGGCCTCAAGTTCATTGCGGTCCAAGTTCTTGGTGTCTCTGATCCAGCGTTTGGGAATCATCGGTTGCGGTGCTTTTGTCTTGAGGGTGCCAGGTAGATGGAAGGTGATGGCATGATGATCAGACCAGTCACATGGGTCAATAGAGATAAGCTTGACAGTTGATTCTTTGGAGATGATCCAGTCAAGGGTGGCCCCTTTTGAGTGAGTTGGTAGTGAGCAGGCTTGGGTCAGGGCTTGGTCTGCCAGGAGGTCTTTGATGGCGTTGACATGAGGGTCCTTGGGATCGTTCCAGTGTAAGTTAAAGTCATCTAGGAAGATATCTTTGGCATTGGTGGGAAACTTAGCTGTGATGATTTCCATGAGGTGGTCGGTGAAGGAGTCGTTCCTGCCAGGGGGGTGGTAGAAGATGTGAAGGTTGCACAGTTGGGTGGAGTTGCTGCAAATAGTGAGGGCGAGGTATTCGCAGGATTCGGTGGAGTCTGCCAAAAGTTCATACTTATAGAAGACCTCTGGGCTTTGTCAGGCGGATCCCATACCTCCAGGTTTAGATGCAAAAGTTTACATCTCTGGACGAACACAGCTCTTCTCTTCGGAAAGTTTTTTCCAAGTGCCTTAACATGCATGCATTGCAATATTAAAAGCACCTGATTTTCAGTAATGCAGCTGTGCTCGTATTATGTCTAACATGCGTGGGACTGACCAAAGCAGATTAAAAGAGCACATTGTTTTTCGACCTTGAACATGCTGTGCAGACAAAAGACCACAGAGTTCAGCAAGAAACGTGAAAGGTAGACGGTTCCCATGTGAGCGTGCACAAGCAGAGGATTTGTGAAAACAAAATCATGTAGAAACGTGTGCAAAAGCGGCAACCTGGCAGGCAAGTTTATGCTAACTTATGCTAATTTAATAATGTACGCTGTGAATCCATATCCTCACTACACCCTCCCCTAGTAAGTCCATTGCATGTAGTCATGGGACAAACACAGAATTTAAAGAAGTATGAGCAGAAGTCAATTAGTGTCTATAATTTTAGTGAATTTGAGAAGAAAAGGAGTTAAAAGAAATATATTGGGCCTGTAAATAGCTGCCAAACACAAAAAAATATATAACGTATAATTAATAAAAAAATAAAAAAATTGGAAAGATGAGCGCCAGCGTTTTTAGTTTATCAGAGTGTATGAGCAGTAAACTGCAACGGCTTCCAATAGGAAATCATTCTCATCGTTAGAAAAAGAGATGCCATCCAATTTAGCAAGCAGAACGAGCATTCATGATCTTCATAGGTGGGTGCATCTAGCACCATCGTAGGACAACTTGCGTGATATTCAATGTAGCTACGTTGTAGGAAATCTCGTGCTGCCGCACAGATATCCCATTGTGCCAATACACCCAGTGCAGCCGCACATGCCATGAATCCAACCCCGGAGCATTCTTGCTCATGGGCCACTAAGGGACTCATCAACAGGTCATAATCCGGGTCGGGTGATGACGTATTGGAGAGGCAGAGATCCAATGCCCATTCAAAGGAGCACTCCAAGCATGAAAAGATGGGTTGCATGCAAGTGTAGTACGCAAAGCAGAAAGATAGTCTATACGCCACACTGAGCGTGGCCAGCAGCAGCGTGCCATAGCATTGAAGCATACGGTCACGGAGCATTTGCAGTCGATCTGGGTAGTGTAGGACCACAAGAGGTGCAGCCATTGCGTAGCAGGCAAATCAATAGAAGGACACCAGCGGCTATGGTAGCCAACAGAGGTAATCCGCCAAAGACGCTGGAAAAAATAGAATGAATAAAAGCTGGTATTACACCAAATATAGTCTGAAAAGAAGTCAGAAGGCCAGAGCCAACAACTTTGAAAAAATGCACCAGACCATGTGTATCAGACGCATTGAAGATACGATGAATCAATTCACCGAAATGTAGTGGGAGATTGGTATTTAAAAGGGCTTGAATTTCAGAATGTGTACTTGCTATCTGCAGGACAAATGTCTCGCGTGCAGAAGTGAGCGGGACTTCCTGCTGGAATAATAGCGCTTTTATTCTGCTCAACTTATTGAAGTCTGTTTTCAAAGTCGGGATGCAAGGCCAAATTGAGGTATCGAGATTCCCATGCGGGGGCTGGAAAAGTAAATTTTTACAGCAAACTACGCGCTGTGAAACTGTTACAATGTACGGTATGCCAGCTATCAAGCCGCAACATTCCTCGTTATTCAAAGAAGATAGCTGCCGTTAGCAAGCAGGGTGAAAGTGGGTTTTATAGCCGGTACAGGAATACCCTTCCAAACACATGCAAGATTTGGGGCGGTAACACTACAAGCCCCAGTGTAACTATATGTTTTTACAGACAAGGGAGCGACCTAATGTAGAATCACAAGATTCCCCTGTAAGGAATACTACCTTGTCATCCCGGAGACATCTGTACGTGAAAGGCAAGGACCATACTTCGTGTAGGAAAGCGCTGCCCAAGGGTTCATAACGACCTATTGGGTAATGCTTCATGCAGGAGCTAAATTTAAACAAAGAAAACGGTAAAGGGATAACCCCGTGGATGAGCCAGACAGCCGAGTCAGTTTCGGCCACGGAGAATGGTAAAGGGTCGATCTTCTCAATATGTAACAGGGTGTACGTTGCATCTTTCATGGACATAAACTGTTGCTTGTCAGTCAAATTAAAAGGTAAAAACAAAGCAGTTGCGTTCAAATAATCCCATGGTACTTTTCCCATTTTCAGTGTTTGCAAAGTCCATGCAAACTGCATTACTGAACGTAATTGATTTTGACCATGATACAACACAGATACATCATCTTGTACAATATCCACCATAGATGAAACAATATTATCCAATGTGTAAATGCGGGAAGACAGTGTGTTAATACTATTGTCAACAACAGCAAGTACCTTTTCAAGATTTCCCTCAAACGTGATGCAGCTTCAATTTGAGAAAGCTTCCAGATTTCATTGTAAGCAGCGTAAACAAATCTTTTCGTTCTAGGACCAGGAGGGCCCTTGACAAAGTCGCCCAAATCAATGTTGCTGGATAACAGCGATAAATGTTGTTTTACGGACGATAGGGACGAGTGTTGTAACCAATTTTGACACAATTTACCCACAGAATACGTGGTAACCGAATGTGTATCTGCAAAACGTGGATCCAGCCTATCTTGTTTGTAACCAGGGTCTGTGTTATGAAAACGTAACTGGCAGGCATCAGCCGTAGTCTGCCAAACTAACCATCCTAGTGGGTCTAAACCGGAGACATTAAATGTTATATTCTGAAATAAAGCTTGCAGTTCCTTAATGGAATTATTTGTATGCATGCTCCAGTTCTGATATAGAGCCAAGTTTACGAACGGTAGGGACATTCATATGTTTTGTAGTGGCTAAACCAGAACAGGTAGTTTGATAAATAGAACCATTTAAAAACAAAATTTGCGTTGGGATGAGGCACGCGCAGTGTAAAGCTTCAGTGCCACGAACTTACCAGGATCTGGAACCCGTTGGCCTTCCAATGTTCATAGCCGCCAACCGACAATTTATCAATAAACGAATTAGAATATAATAATTTGGTGTGGGTTAACATCACCTTGGTAGGTGCTGAAATGTTTAATTTAAAATAAAAGGACTCAGGGTTGGATCTGTCAAAATCTGTAAAATAAGTAAATTTGTGTAATAGTGTTCTGGAGCTGCCTTCTAATGGATCGGGACAATGTTCCCATTGTGTGTAAGTAAAAACATTTCTAAATGTATTCGCCTTATGCAGTTAGTGGTGTCCAAAATGCTGGTAACAATACAAATTGGCATAATTTGCTGTATTTAAATATAAATCTTCAGCATCAAAGGCAGCATAATACTTCAAATCTGAAAACAAAGATTGTATTGATTTCACTTCCCAATCATCTGAACGTATGTTCTGTTTAACTACATCACCTATTGAAACACGAAGTACATTTGGTACATTAATAAGTTCTGTAGGCCCATGAATCTGGAAATCCACAGCATCCCAAACTATGCCATCAGCAACTGTAAAGGCAGAGATGTTAACAAAAGTCTGGTCACGTTTCATGATGTGAGAAGATGAGTGTGGAGCCAAAGTTCCAGTTACCAACTGAACAGCAGAGCGTTCCGGCAAGTAGTGTCCATTGATGAGTAAGAAAAAAACTGTCACAAAGCCAACGGACATGAACAAAAAAATCAGAAGGAGCACCAACCAAATGTTGGTCCAAGGAGGGACAAAATAAGTCTGTTTAAACCAGGACACAAAAATACTAAATTTAGTTGGGCCAAAAGATGAGATGGAAGTCGAGTCAAAAGAAAAACGTGACTGGTCAAGTGCAGATGTTTGTAAACCAGGCAAAGACTCGCTTGTGGGATACGCATATTCAGTCTCATCAGTACTGGGGGAAGCTGGCGGGATCAGCAAGACATTAGTAACGGAGTCCATATCGATGGCAGTGTCGTTTCGTGCTGTGTCGGAGGCGCCAACCACTGGATTTCTCAAAATTGTAGGACATGATGCAGCAGGTGTTATGCTATTTAGAATTGGCCAGATGTTGTAGCTTGACATTGTCCACTGAGATGTATCTGTTGTCTTTGCGACCAGGAAGTGGTGGTAAAATGACTGTACGAGTACCCTTCACGCCAAGCACTGGAACCGGTGCACGATAAGAGGGGCCAAATTCTTTTTGTTCTCCACCTTCTCTTGGACCAGATCTCCAACTTTAGGTAGCCAGCCAACTACCGGAATCTGTAGTGCAGCATCTGTGGCAGAGGGTAAAAGTTCTTTTGCAAGACTGTCACGGGATTCTTGTAAGTCCTGTAACATTGTAGAGTGATTATCTACGTCAAAGGCTGCAGCTGCCGCCGCCATGTCTAGACCATCAAGGTCCGGAACAAACATTTGTATGCCAAAGAGCATTTCGTATGGGGTCCGCCCACCCACAGATCTTCTAGGGAGGTTATTAAGTGCACGTTGCACGCTATACAGGTGGGCTAGCCAGTTCCTGCCAGTACCTAAAACTCTAGCTGTCAAGGATTGCTTTAAGTCACGGTTCATTTGCTCCACAACCGAATTGCCCTCAGGCCTGTATGGAGACAAAAATTTCACCTGCACCCCCAAAGACATCATAGCATCCTTGTACGCCTTAGAGGCGAACGCTGGACCCTGGTCAGAATGGAAGGTGCCACATGCAAAAATTCCCACAAAGACACGCAAATCCCTGATGACATTTCGAGCGTCAGCACTGCGTTGTGGCCAAACCCACACAAAACGTGTGCACGAATCCACTTCAACTAAGATATACTTATACGCAGTATCTGAAGAAAATGGACCACAGTGATCAAGATATACACAGCCAAAAGGACTATTCGAAATGCAAAGCTGTGTCAGAGGTGGACGTGAGACCATAGAGGGTTTAATCTGTTGACAAACGTCACAAGAAAGCACATCATTTCGGGTCTGTTTATATAAACCATGCCACCAGTAACGTTGCTGCAAAATTGAAACTGTCGCAGACACTCCAGCATGTGCCGAAGCCATGCCTTCGTGTGCGGCTGTTATCAAAGAAAGTCTGCGGCCTGCGTTGGGAATAAACCTGTCACCAACGTTATTTATTCTCACATAAGGAACTCTGTCTGGACTTAAATGATAACAGTACTTTGAAGGGAACCCTTGAGGGTAATTTACACCCTTCTCAGTCGCAGCAATTGCTGCCAAAATTTCATTATCAAACTGAGTCATGGATCCTGTAACGGCTGCAACTGAACACGTGGCTACTGCTGATTTGGCTGCTTCATCAGCCAAACTATTGCCGACCGCGTGTGCTCCCACACGTTGGTGGCCAAGAGTATGTATAACCTGTGTGAGCGGCAGACGTTGTTTAAGATCTGCCACTCGAACCCAAAGCATCTTATGCTTAATTGCGCTGGCCTTGGAATCACGATAGTCATTCTGAGACCAAAAGAATAATTTGTCATTGAAAGACTGAACACAGTAATAAGAATCACTTACAATAAGAGTATGCACATTAGGATCCGCAAACTCTAGTGCAACGACCAAAGCGCGCAACTCGGCCAATTGGGCGGTACAGTCTCCTAATGCCTGTGTATGAACAACACTGGACTTGACCTCACTGTTCACTATGGTACCAGCCACAATTGCACACGCCGCCGAATACGCATGCTTAGAACCTGTTGCCGGTTGCGCTGAACCATCGGTGTAAATGATACAATCGTACTCCTCAAGTGGGCGCATAGACAGAGGAGGAGGATGAACAAATTCATACTGCAAGAACTCCTATGTCTGGAGCGAGGAGTCAAAGATAAAGGTGACATCTGGAGATGTCAAAGAAGTAGCCCACTGTATCCAACGAGGATGCAAGGCCTTTGAGTTTGGTACACTTGCCTTTGTCACTGCTTCAAGTGCAGGATAATGTGTTACCACCAAAATGCGTTTCCCCTGTGCCAGTGCGCGTTCCTTCAGGATCGCCATCTGCACAGCTGTCAAAACGTATTCAACACTGGAAAACTGCATCTCGGCTGAAGTTATAAATGTTACTTGTAAGCAATAGGTACTGTGTCACCTTCATTAAAGGTCAAGTAAGTGAAACCCACTGCGCCTGGCACGATTCTTATGACCAGGTTTGTGTGGTTGTCACGTGTCAACAAGTATTTAGATTCAATAAGATCAATAAGATCAGTCTGCAAAGATTGCAGGATAGCAGAATGTTCCGGAAGCCAGCAGGCTTTTGAAAATGTTGGTTGTATCAAGGCATAAAGAGGCTTGATACGCTGGGCATACTCGGGAATATAAGTACGTCCAAAGTTCAAAAATCCCAGCAAAGATTGTAGTTTTTTCAGGGTCGTTGGAGGTCGCAAACGTGCGCATTTCTCCAGGAAGTGAGGCGCCAAGCCTCTACTTTCATTATTGAGCTCATAGCCGAGAAACAACACTGTGTACTCTGCAATGTGTGATTTGACAAAGTTAAATTTGTAACCGTAGTCCGCAAACAAGATAATTATGCGGTCGACTCGGCAGAGATGCGGCCATAACTCGTCGTCCGTGAGATAAATATCATCAACGTACGAGTCCAGGTCTATGCTGTCTAGCAAAGAGACAACACGGGCGGCGAAGACTCCTGGGCTGTTTTTGTAGCCCATAGCTAAACGCCTAAATTGTTTTTGTTTACCACCGGAGGTAAATGCGGTCCATTGACTGCATGCCGGGGATAGATTGTGACTGAAAAAGCCATTGGAAATGTCAAGTGTAGTTTTATATTTCTTACGAACAAGACTGTCTACAAGAGCAGAACTGTGGGTATTCTGTACCGCAAAAGTGCGACAATGAGAATTTAAATGCCGGTAATCTAAATCTATGCGGTATGACCCACCGGGTTTGGTAACGGTAAAAAGAGGGTTATTCATCGGTGACACACGTCTCAATCACTCCTTGATACTCTAACTGTGTCAGAATCTCAGAAACTGGACCTTTCGCTTCCCGCCGGAGAGGATATTGGGGTTGCGGCTGAGGCATAGACCGCAATGGTATCTCATGGGCAGCGAGTCTTTATCCCAGCCCACATGAGTACGGTACAAAGCTGGTGCAAGCACCAAAGCCCACTCTTCTGCAAAAGCGTTTGCATGCTCCTTGGAGACATTGCGTGAAAAACTCAAAAGACTCACGTCCTCCCCTTTTGGAGCAGCAAGAACAAAAGGTTATGTTATGTTATGTTAAGAAGTTTTGTAGAGCGCTCAGCTGCCCCGGCAAAGGGGCGTCCCGGTGCTAAGAGCAGTGGTAGCAACTAGCTGCAAGAGTCCGGCCTAGCAAAAGAAAGAAAGCCAAGAAGTGTAAAAAATTACAGACGAAGGAGCAGGTAGCCTAGTGAGGGAACAGGTGAGTTTTTAGTGCTTTTCGAAAAGCAAAATAATTGTCCATGCTCCGGATGTGACTTGGTGGGGGCCAATCTGCCTCCGCCAATAATATGTCTTAAGAAGATGTAAGATTTTCCCCAAAAATCCCTCTAACAACTCGCTGTATGTCACCTTCAATCAAAAGAACTATGTCATATAGTCTGTCAGGGGGTGCCACTCGAGTGTCAGCTGTTTCGACTGTAATGAAAGTCTCAGTTGCTGTCGCCTCCAGAAACGGACGCAGTGCCTGCCGCACTATGGTAACTTCCGCTGCGCTGTCGAGCAGCGTTATTGCCCAAGTTAAATTCTGGAGCCGGGTCCTCACCGTCTGTGGCATATCTAGCTGTTAAAGCAGCAACTTTCTTTTTCTGAAACTGTGGGCGCTGACGAGGAAAATCTTCTTGTTTCTCCTTACCGTCAGCCTGACAAGGTTGATCACGTCCCTGTGGGCCACCTCGACCTCTGCCACGGTCCTGGCGTTCCCCTCCACCGGCTTGTGAGCCTGATGTTTCCTGTAAAGAATGAGGAGAACGCTGATCAGGAACCTGAAACCTGTCAGGAGACCTAACTTTCGCGCGGTCGCGTAAATCATAAGTGCGCTCAGAAAACCCGGGTGTCGGTGACGTGGCACGCGACCCTGGTTGCTGTTGTTGCTTTCCCTGTTTCTTAGTCCTCCAATTCTTCTTATTAAAGATTGGACGCTCGTCTTTCTCAGATTGAGACTTTTGTTGCGTTACAGATTGAGCTGGTGTTTTAGCAAAAGGTTTAACACCCAAACTATTGCAACCAATGGTCTTATAAGCCTGGGCAATAATCTTCTGCAATTCGCTTGGCCTGTCAGGCTCAGGGACAAGAGCCAACGCATTAGCCACTTGAAAATTCACTGCATCTCCCTTAACATTAGCAAGGATTAGATCAGCAACTACGACGAACACCCAGACTAAATGCATCCCCAATTCAACAGCCGCTTCTGGGCCGTGCTCATCTTGAACACGCTTAATCACGGAGGCGAGTACGGTCATTGAGGGAGTGCCGAAACATTTCGCATATACTGCTGCGAATACCCTTCCCCAATTGTTACAATCAGCTACTTCGGGAATTAAGTCTTTCTGCAAACTAATAGTCAAAATCCTGTGTTTATCCACAGGAGAGGTATTCGGAAATACCGCCTCCAGCTGGTCAAATTTTTCAGCAAGCCAATAAGGTAAATCATCCTTATTTTGAGGACGCTTGCCCATTACCGAATTAACTATAACAGGACTGATAGTCACTCCGCCAGGTCCAGCTGGTTGTGGAGCAACCCCAGGTGGTCTCACCTGGATGTTGCGCATAACGTATCGTACAACAGCTCTATGCACCCTTATCAAAGAGGTGTGCATTCGCGAGTTCATCACTCGAACTGTCAGATAGCGAGGGTGTGGGGTGTACCCAGCCAAAACCGGCCAAGTGGCCCCATCGATAGATAAAGGGCCTAAACGGATCGGAGTCACTGGGTGTGGGAGGGCGCCATTAAACCAAATATGGTGTTGCCATGCCGTGAGCGGAACTTCAAGATTCGTATAGGGCCGATAAATGTGAGGAAGATCCGAAGCAGCGTAAGTATGGAACAAATCATCGTCCCCATCCACTGCTGGAAAAGTGACCCATGAGTAAAACACTTCATAGTGTTGTGTCGGATCAGCTTCCAACACAAAGATAAGATTGACACCCGCGTCAGGCACTCCATATGCTGTCAAATGTCGACGGAGTGCTGCGCGACTACGCGCCGGTATATCGACGTCAGCCATGAAGACAAAGAACGTATAACAACCAAATGCGTGGCAGCGCAATAGAGGGTAACTATAAGAAGAAAACACCTTTTAAGAACATCAAGCTTGAAAAAACCTATTAAAACATCAATATAGAAGGTTACCCTGTCACACCTGTCTCCGGAAACAGAAGCGAGGGAATTGTGGACAAGCACGAGCACTACTCTAGCCGTCTCGCAGATAAGAGCCAGACCAAACGTTGGTGGCGACATGTTGCATGGATTCTGCACATATACAGAACTACGCGCAAGAAACCAGGACCTCGGTGTATAGTGGTGTACCAACAACCCACCTTAGTGCCCGGAACCCCTATCCGACTAGATATAGTGTCTCATTCGTTCTTCGTACTACAGCGAAGCTACCAATGATTAGACATCCTAGAACATGTAACTCAGACTCTCTCAGTACTCGCGGGAGCAAGAACACTCTTTCATCAACTCACTCATACTTGTCCACAGCGTGAGTAATCAGAGACACTGTATAGTTTAAAATGTTTATTTTAACTAACGTGCTCTATAATGCAGTACACGAGCCAATACTAGCAGCACAATGCATAAACTCAATATAGTGAGCATTGTTACAATTCAATAAAATATGAACGGGGATATCATTTTATAAACCTAGTGGAAAAAAGGCTTAATGTGCCTTGCCACCCTCCCCGTGCTAGAAACTAGTTTATTATACTTATAGAAGACCTCTGGGCTTTGTCAGGGGGACTCCATACCTTCAGGTTTAGATGCAAAAGTTTACATCTCTGGACAAGCACAGCTCTTCTCTTCAGAAAGTTTTCTCCAAGTGCCTTAACATGCATGCATTGCAATATTAAAAGCACCCGATTTTCAATAATGCAGCTGTGCTCGTATTATGTCTAACATGCGTGGGACTGACCAAAGCAGATTAACAGAGCACATTGTTTTTCGACCTTGAACATGCTGTGCAGACAAAAGACCACAGAGTTCAGCAAGAAACGTGAAAGGTAGACGGTTCCCATGTGAGCGTGCACAAGTATAGGATTTGTGAAAACAAAATCATGTAGAAACGTGTGCAAAAGCGGCAACCTGGCAGGCAAGTTTATACTAACTTATGCTAACTTAATAATGTACGCTGTGAATCCATATCCTCACTACACACTCATGACATATTCTATGACATTATTTATGATATCACTAATGACAACTCAAATGAAATAATTGATGACATCACTGATGACATCACTGATGATATTATTCAGTGAGTGTGCTAGTTTATTTTATAGTTCACATAGCAGCGAGTAAGTTCCATATTACATTTTTAGGTAATGTTGTACAGCCTGTGTCCAGCTAATGGATGTAACTGTTTGCAAAACTCATGTGCTTCTAATGCATCATAGGTCTGTAGAGGTATTGAACACGTTATAAATCTTTGTATTGAAGAGTAACTCTGTGTGTAGGCGACAGTTGAAGATTTATGTTAATTATGTTCCACACATACTTTTTGGGTACTGCAGAAAAAGTTCCCAGCAGGGCAAAGATTCTATGTCCTACATACTAAGTATTGTAAGCAGCCTTGAGTTATTAGACAGAATCTTCTCAGCATTAGGGGAGGGCGATAAATTGCTCTCTGCCGGTGGAGCTGGAGGAGTTTTGGCCCAAACTCTGTTACATGAGTATCGTGGAGTTCCAGCAAAATAGCGCCAACCGCCACATGGTGGAGTTTTTTCACACACACGTCTCACCAACAGTAAGTTGGTAAGTGAGAATTGGCATCCCCTGCATGATTTTCAGGTGCTAGCGGGGCACCGGGTGATATTTTCTCAACGTAGGCAGTCGCAGTGAGTAAGCTGCCCCTTGAATAGAAAATCTACTCGAATGGCAGCAAAGAAGCAGCGCCCTCTGGTGCGCCGCATAGTATCGCTCGAGCTGTTGTTGCAGCACGGAAACAAGCTCCCAGTGCTAAACATCAGCGCGAGCAGCACAATGTGCTGAGTTTTGCCTGTTCACAGAATTCTGTGGAATCTTGCAGAGTTTTCATGTAACTCCGTGGAGTGAAACTCTGTGAGTACCGCCCAACTCTACTCAGCATGACAATTTCTACTTAACATAGAAGACTGTCCACCAGGTATTAAGCTGTGTACATGTGCTCATTTGCTTCAGAAGATGGGCTTTTTTGCCAAGTGTTGGATAGAGTGTACACTGTTCTTAGTAGATACTTTTTAATACTCTGTAGTGTATTGCTCATGAGAGTTTCACTGTCTGCAAACAGTCTGGTGCAGGGTAATCTCTCTCCATAGAGTGAATACTGTTTACAGTACCCATTTCAGTACTTATAACAACTTCATTTTTCAATTTATGTTTGGTGACTATCAGGGGTTTGATGCAGATAAAAGCTGTCCGTAGTAAGGCATTCTATTTGGAACAGACATTCTATATTTTTAGGAACTTGGCTTTCTCTGAACATTTGTGTAAAGATTGAACAAGGTATGCAATGAGGGTTTCACATAGATCTGTGCTTGATTTTAATGTGAACTACGCTTACCCATGAAGTGCATGGTATAGAGTCAATGTAGCACATAACCCATGCTTTCTACACCTAAGGGAGTTGTTGCTGTGATGGCATTAATGATGCCTCATATTCTCCTGAGCTATATTTGTACTGACATACAGAGCTCTAATGTTGTACCTGTTTACAGAGCAATATGTACAAAAGAAGCTGATGTTATCAATGATGTAATTGGAGATGTCATCAGTACTGTCATAGAAAATGTCATGAGTGGTGTGATTTGTGAGGTCATAAGCAGTTCATGGCGGGGGCACAAGTTATAGTTATAGTTAGACTGGTGAATTTCTGTAGTTTTTTTAGTTAAAAACATTAATGTTCTCACTGACATATTCACCTATCTATAACGTTACTTCAACCTTTGTTTTTTTCAGTGAATTTCTAGTTTTTTTTTTACATAAAGCAATATTTAATTACCACACTTAAATGCAATCCCTCGCCGTGTATGGTTGTGCATGGGGTTGGGCACAGGGGTCGTGCATGGGGGTGGGCAGGCCCTGCGGTCAACTGCCCACATGCAGTCAACTCCCCGCCATACACAGCCTTAGTTTGTGCATGACAGGGGGTTGTCCACAGGGCCTGACCTGCAGCCAGGCCCTGAGGTCAACCCCAACATGCATCCTTAGGCCGTGCACAGAGGCCACAAGGCCTGACCATGGGGGCGCCATCACCCAGGGCCTTTTTTTTAATAAATAGGGGGGCCATGCACCCCCGAGCTTCTCTAGGCCCTGGGACCCCATCCGCCAGAGCCGTACATATAAGTAAAAAGGGGTGGGGGCTGCCCGGCCCCCTCCCTGATCCTCTTTAGTCCCTGGAGATCCCATCTCCCAGGGCCGCACATACATGTTAAAAGGGGAGGGGGGCCCTGGGACCCCATCCACCAGGGCCATTTGTTTTTTAATTAAAGGGGAGGAGGGTTGTGCAGCCCCCACTCCAGAGCCTCTTTAGGGTCCTGAAGATCCCCTCCCCCAGGGCAGTAGATACATGCGGGCCCATCCCCCAAACCTTGTAAGTCCTGGAGACCCGATCCCCTAGGGCTGTTTGTTTTTTAATTAAAGGGGACCCAATCTCCCGGGGTCACTTATTCAAATAAAGGGGAGGGGGCACCTCCCTGAGCCACTTTAGGCCCTGGAGACCCCAATCCCTGGGGCTACTTATTTAAATGAAGTGGAGGAGGTCCGCGTGGACTCCTTCCCTGAGCCTTGTTAGGCCCTGGGGACCCCATCCCCTTGGGCCACTCTTTTAAATAAAGGGGATGAGTTTGCACAAATTTGGCCTGGGAGACCTCATCCCCTGGGGCCCGGCTTAATATTTAGGGGGAGTATGATATGCGGCCCCCCTACCAAGGGCCTGGCATGATATTCAGGGGGAGGGGGCATGCAGTCCTCCTCCCTAGGCTGATATTTCCACTGGGGACTCCATAGCTGGGGCCCTCAACTATTAAAGTTGGGTGCCCTGTGGCCCACTAAGGGTACTCACCATATTCTTGCTGGGGGCCGCAAGGGGGAAGCCCCAAGGTCCCAGAAGCATCATCCAGCTCCCTGCATACAGCAGGTGCCAGCATTGCTCCCTCCCGCACTGAGCAGCTCCTAATGCTGCTCCCTCTGGGCGGGAGCAATATTTTGATCTGTTTCCCTGCTCCCTTCAGTGCAGGCAGGGAAACAGATCAAAAGTCCGCTACCAGCAGGCAGGAGCTCCCGCTTGGAGGGAAATTAAAGAATGCTCCTGCCAAGCAGGAGCAAACACAGGCTTCCCTGCCTGCACTGCTGCCGGCAGGGAAATGGCTATATCCAGGGGGTGGACTCCCCGGGACATAACTTGTGAGCCATTAATGACTCAGGGAAGAGGGCAGCTCCCTTCCCTTAAAGTAATTTGCCCTAGGTGTGGGCTCCCTTGGGCCTTTTGATGTTCTGGGAGGGGGCCCGAGCAGCCCCCCCTTGCCATTTTTTAAAGTTTTGTCCCCTGGGGGCGGGCTCTCCGGGGCCTTTAGAAGCTCAGGGAGGGGAGCCCCCCTCCCCATATAAAAAATTTCAAGGGTGGGATCCCTTGTTCCTTTGGAGGCTCGAGGAGGGGGGCTACGCCGCCTCCCTTCCCTTTATGAGCACAGCCCCGGGGGTGGGCTCCCCTGGTCATAAGGTTATTAAATGGGGCCAAGCTGCCATTTTGTGAAGATTTTCTTTTCTTTTGGGCCCCAGGGGGAAGGGGGTACCTCAGGGTCAGGGTAGCCCTCCCATGCTCCCTAATATTATTTATTTTACTTCAGGGTAGGACTAAGAGCCTGATTTAGATCTTGGCAGTGATGATTACACCGTTGCTTTTCCATCTGATTCTTTTCCCGCCTACTAGGTGGTCTGCCCGCTCTATTTAGACACTGGCAGTTCGATGTACGAGAGACTGTCGGAGTGCCACTAACTCCGCCATGTATTATTGCCTGCATCGACGGCGCTATAGGCATAAACGGCTATCTGAGGGAGGACAGCCAGTTTGTCCAACGGGCAAATCATGATGCGCCTTCCCGCAGACATGACTGTGGCGGTAAAACCTCCACACCTGAGTTTGCAGTTTGGAAGCGATCTAAGGTAGAAACTCACCTTTTCTCACTTTCACACTTCCTTTTCTGCCACGGACCAAGTCCTGCCTCTGCTGTTTGATGATGAAGAAAATCAACACCGTTGTGGACGGAATTGAAGGTAAGCTCCACTTTTACCTGTTACCTTTTGACTTGTCTGTCTAAAATAGCTGTAGACTTGTGCATTTTTCAATCTCTCTCACAAGCAATAGCATACAATGTTCAATGCATATGTGTGTAATATTGACGTTTAAGAAATTTAAAAAAACACACCTTTATGATTACACTGTATTTTGAAGTTTGGTGCAAGCTGCCTTAAAACATGGACACTTACACAAAAAAGGACATCAATCAAAAAATCTAAAACTGACCATATAGGTGTGCTCAAATAAATTGTGTAAATTGCCTCAATTAAAAATATATGCGTTACACATCATTGGGATAAGTGTAATAAAACATGATGTAGAATTTGCACTATGCAAGGTGTAACGTTTACTTTTTGAAATACCTGTAAAATCAATGTCAGTCACAAACTCGAATCAGTTAACATATTAATGCATGTAACATTTCCCCTTGTCTACCTCAATTCCTGTATTTTATCAAATTTCAATTGTCACATTATTTTTTAAGGTGTAATGCATATGTGTTTATTATCATCACTTATCAAGTTGAAATAAACATACCTGTATTAACACTTTAAATAAATACTAAAAACATCTATTTGTTGGTGCAAGTGTCCATTATCATGATGAATCCTTGCACCTAAATTCAAAAGACCATCACATACAATTTTAACAGTGTATGCACTCCACAAAGTTGACTTTAAAAAATCTGTTGCATTTCCTTCCATAATGGTATTTGAAAATATGTACTTCACATTTTAGTCATAAACATTTCTAGAAATAAATAATTGCAAATGAAAATACATTTCAGGACAATCTTGTTGAAAATAAAATAGTGGTTTTATTATCCACATGCGATGCTTCTCTGAACAAATAACTTTCAACAACTAAATAGAAAGAGAAGCAAGTATCTCTGAGTTCAGAAGTGGTGGGAGGGCAGGCTTTGGGCTTTGGAGGGGTGGACATGTGTTTGGGAGGGGTGGTTTTGCATTTGGAAGTGGTGAAGTTCAGGGCAGAAATAAAAGCTGAACTAGGATAAAGGGTAGGAGCGGTGGGAAAGGACTGGGTTTTGGGGGTAGAGGGTGCCGGAGTGTGTGATGTGCTTGTGTCTGTTGTGCAGTTGCATGTGGGTCTGGTGTATGTTTTGTATGTTTGGGTGTATGTTTCTTGGCAGGTGTATGTTGATCAGATGAAGTTGGACGTTTGTATTTGGGGGTGATCTTTTGCATGTAGATGTTTGTTTGGATGAGTGTGCTGTTGAGGTGGTTGGTGTGGTTGTAGTGCTTGTGGATGTGGTGGTGGGTTTGGTGCTTGTGCATGTATTGGTGGTCGTGGTGGGTGTGGTGGTGGTTGTGGTGGTGGTTCTGGGTGTGGTTCTAGGTGCTGTGGTGGTGGTGGGTGTGGTAATTGTGGGTGTGGTGGTGGATGTAGTGGTGGTTGTGGTGGTGGGTGGCATAGTGATGGTGGGTGTGGTGGTTGCAGGGCCATAGCCCCAGGATGGCTAGCGGGCAGGGCCAGCCAATATTTTCATGTAACCCCCCCTAAATAATACAGGCTTTGCTGGTGTTTTAATCTCATCAACATTTTTGTATTGTTTGGGCCCATTGCACGTTGCTCCTCTTAGCTTAACTGGGGAATATGGCTAAATGGGAACTCGTCTAACAGGATAGTAGAAGAGGTTGTTTTCAAGCTGCAGAATGGACATTTCCCTTTCCAGCAAAAATGAGAAATTAACTGACAAATGAGGAAGAGGAGGGGCTGTGGGATGTGTCCTCTCTTGCTCTACCCTGCTCTACCACCAGGAATGACATCATCAAGTTGGTGGAGCCTCCACGTGCACTGTCCAGCCCAAGGAACAGCTTCTGTTCCTCTCCGTGCCCAGCAGACAGTGTCACAGTGACAGGCAGCACAGGATCCCACAGTGGTACAGATGCTTTTAAAGCATCTGAAGCCACCAGCCTGTCAGAGCAGCCTCCCCTGTAGCTTGTGTCCTCTGTGCCACTGCAGCCAATTGCACAGTAATACTCTTGGGGGGCTCTGACATGCAGCCAATTGCACAGCAGTACTGTTGGAGGGCTCTGACACAGGAATACTGACACTGAGGCAATAGCACGAGCACTGATAGTGACACATTGATGCTGACCACAGGGTGATCAATATTGACACTGGGTTACTAGCATGTACGTGGAAAAGGACATTGATCCTACTGGCATACAGTCCCAGATAGTGTGAGAAACTGATATTGGGATAGTTAAAGGTACATGATTTATTGTTTTTTTTTGTTACATATTTTATACAGAGCAGTTACGTCCAGAATGAAGTGTTGTGGCACTGGCAACCTAACCCACATATGGGGCAACATATATGTTTTGTCAACCAACTAGATTCAGCAGCAGGTTGACCGATTAGTTGGAAGCAAGAAACATTTTTAATTGGCATCTGAAAAGGGCTAGAACCCCTTGGGTGCATAGGTTACATGGTAAAATATTATCTGCTTTAGATGTAATTAGTGCTAGAGAGTGCCCCCCAACTCTGGATTTCCTGAAACTGGGTGTCTCAGCCAGGAAGACATTTTGTGACCTAAGATGGCCTGTACCAGGTGAATATAGAAGACATATGTATGAGCTTTGTTATACATTGTATACAGATTTGTTACATTACATAACGCCTTAAACATACACCTGTCCTGAACCGGGAGCCAGAGAAGTGTTTTTAGCTTGGAGGAAATGGGTGAGGAGATTTCTTGAGACCCAGATCTAATCAGGCTGCTGTGTTTTGTAAGATCTGGACTTTATGTAACAGGTGTTTTGCTAATCCTACTAACAATATACAATAATCCATCCTCGTGAAAATTAAGGACAGGATAAGATCCTTGCTTGCCAGTGCCAGAATTAAAGGAAGGATTTCTTATGACTTTTAAAAGGCAGAAACCTGTGGAACATAGCTTGGTAACAGGGTGGGAAAAAGTTCATTCTGAGTAGACAATCACCCACAAATTAAATGCGGAGAGCAGTTTGTTGAGGGCTTTCTTAAAGCTTGAGGATAACCTGTGTCTGATCAGCATAAGTATGGATGAAAACTCCAAAGGATTTAATGAGATTAGCCAGAGGAGCCATGTACAAGTTAAAAGAGTGTGGGGCTTCATACTGAGCCCAGGGGAGCTCCAAACAGTTTGGGCTTAGGTGAGGATCTATGGTAGCCCAGCATCACCGATTGGGTCTGGCCCTGTAAAAAGGATGTAAACCAGGCCAAGACTGTTCCAGAAATTCTGGCTGCATCCAGTTTTTGGAGTTAAATGGAGATATTATTAAGGCTGCAGATAGAGCTAGAAAATCATAGCCACCACTCCATTCCGATCCAAGGTGTGTCTGATGTCTTCAGTGGCTTTGGCAATGACTTTCCTTTGTGAAAACCCAAAAGAGCTTTGTGCAGAACTGGTAGGGTTTCAGATGGCTAATGAGCTAGTTATGGACCTCTATCTCAGTCATTTTGGCAAATAGAGGCTGAAGTGAGATTGGCTGATAGTTGGTTAAGATTTCAGGGTCTAAAGAAGGCTTCTTTAAAAGAGATGAAACAATTGCTGCCTTCTAATTGTCTGGTACTATACCGAAGAGTAACAAATATTTGCAGGTTTGCGTAAAATATGGCAGGATGATAGAGCTAGCTGACTTTCTTAAGTTGTTGTAGTGGATAAGCATTCATAAGGGAGGAAGAGGCAATTTTGTTAGCAGTGCTTTATGATTCTGATTCACTAATGAGGTTAAAAGTGTCTCAGAGAGGCTCATGGTATGGTGAGGGGTTTTAGCCCCAACAGATTGTACTTCTAGAGCATGAGGGATGTTCACTACCAGGTCAAGAGTTTTTCTGTGGACAAAAGGAAGATAAACTATTGCATAAAAACTGTGATAGTTTGGGAGAGTTTCTATCTGGTTCTGGGTGGGTGAGATTGTTAAAAAGTTTAAAACTGAGATTTTTAGATTCTAAAAGCTATTTTTGAAAGAACTCTGCCTTGGATGTCTTGATATTTTTAGATTAGGGATGTAAATGGGCATTGCGTGGTTCATAGCCTTTCCAACATACTCTTTTGAGTCTTTTCTTTTGGGTTTTGTTCTTCAGTGTACTGAGGATTTAGCTGTCTGGGATTGAATGCTTTTATTGGTATCTTGCTCCAGCGAGGATTATTTCCAGTTCTTTATGGCATCAGAGTTGTGTGTGTGGGGTTGTCCTCAGCCATTTGGACAATGATGTGGGTACACTGATACAAAGAGCTTATGACTGACACTGACATTGGGAGTCACACACTGACTCTTACATTGGAACATGGGGATAAAGACACATAGTGTCACTGAGAAGGGCACTGAAAAATACACAAGGTCGCTAGTTCCGGGACATGAGGACATAGAGACATTAATGCATGAACACAAAGACTAGGTCTGTGCGATAAACTGGAAGAACATGGACACTTGAACCAGGGGCATAAGAACAAACAAATCTATGGTCCCATCTAATCATAATGGTTCTTTAACAGCTCTTATCTCACAACCCCTTTTGAAGGGCCACGGGGCCCGCAGGGGCTACTGGGCCCAACAGCGGCGGTTGAGGCCTTTTACTCCTGATGTCTGAACTACTATAGATCCCACTTAACGGAACCAAGCACCCCTTCTGCACTTGACTCTCAGTGGTAGCTGTGGTCGAGCAGTCAAGGCTCCCTCGGGGGGATGTAGACACAGGAGAGTGAACACAACTCATAACTCATATGCAACAACACAGTCCCCCTTGAGGTCAGGGCATTAGTGGGCAACAGGCGGATCCTTGTCGCACCCTTCTTCATCTAACGTGTTCAGGGTTGTTACCCATTCACTGGTGGCCACATCTCAACTCAACTTTTGAATATTCTGAATTTCACTCTAAAGTGTTTCTGGTGCCGCAGCATCTTTAGCAGTGAATGCCTGGGGTCACAAAGGCCCGAGTTTAAGTCTTAACTGCTCCTGCAGCAAAGCAGCATTCAGCATTACAGAGGTTGCCCTCAGCGCAGGCACCCGCAAGATTCAATCTTGCTCGGAGAAGTCAGGCGGCTAGCAGTACACACGGTAGCATCGGGCGGGCGCAGGCTCACTCTCTGGAATGGCGCATCAGCTCTCCCCTGCGATTAGAGCAGCTCACAGCGATGCAGTAAGTGAGGTTCTCCCCAGCAGGGGAATTCAGTCCGTTGGGCCCCAAATGGACTCCCATGAGGGTGCGTCGTCCTCCTCGCATCCTCCTAGTCTATCGGGGTCAGTCAGGGTAGATCCTTCAGTGAGGCTGGTCCTTTCGATCATAGCCTCACTTCAGTTCCGAACAACGACCACAAGTCTTTGATGATTTGGTCCCCACAGCTCCCCTCGGCATACGGTGTTGCCGCGGTGCAATCACTCACACCACGATGGATCCTCCTGACATGTGGGATTGCTGCTCAGGTGTTCACGTGTCCTGCTATGCTGGTCACACAGCTTCTTCACCTGTGGCCATCTCTGGCATACAGGTTCACAGCAGCGAGGCAGGGAGGGCTCGATGCCCTACACAAAGCACTCGATACGTGTCACAGTCTACGTCAGCCCTTTCCTGGCATAAGGGGATAGTCGAAAACAGTCTTGTCCATGGGCTATGGCATGATTGGTGCACAGCTGAATGCTCACACCTCGCATAAGGAGTCCTCACAGTAGGTCTCCCCACTGGACCTTGCTCCCTGAAAGAGGAGAATTGTGAATGGTGTACAATGGTTTTGCAAATCATCAGAGGGGAGAAAGTGGCATCACCATTTTCATTTACATTGAATGCCATACTAAAATATATTTCATATAATCACGGCTTACATATATGTACATAGGATTTTATATTTACTTTCACTATAATCATTGATTTTTACATTAACAGTTAACCATAATTAGAGTTTACAAACATTAAGTTAGCCGGAGTCACTTTACGCCTCAGTTGAAAGGCTCCATATTAAATGAAATTCTGTTATTCTGCTTGCTGTGCATAGTTATGATCTGGATTCAGGGGCCAAGTATCAACCTCATACATATTTACTTTGACTTAATCATTGATTTTTAAATTAACAGTTAACCATAATTAGAGTTTACACACGTTAAGCTAGCCGGAGTCACTTTAGGCCTCAGTTGAAAGGCTCCATATTAAATGAAATGCTGTTATTCTGCTTGCTGTGCATAATTATGTTCTGGTTTCAGGGGCCAAGTATCAACCTCATTCTTGTTAGTACAGCATTGTTATTGTTACATTTATTTTAATGATCTGGGCAGGCAATCTCAGCACCTCAGCATGAGACTACCCAGTGGAGAAGAATTACTCCCTTGGGCGATATCTCTGAAGCAAAACACACTGAAAAACCCTCGGGCTATCAAACAGAGGAAGAGTCCACACATCCAGAGATATTTTCTTGAGCCCTTTGGGGAGTCCCTTTATTAGGAAGAAATCCCTCACCCACCGTAGGTGGCATGCTTCATCATTGGGATTCTCCTTGTGACGGGAAAACCTAGTCCCGCCACGGGCTACAACCCCCTCACTGTGAGGGAGGAGCTCAGGGATGTATTGTTACTAACTTTAGGATATACTAAATCCTACAATGAGAAGAAGTGAATCAGGTTGGGTAGAAGGCGCAGTGCAAAATATTATAAACTGTGAGGAGAATAGTAGTTAAAACTAGCTAAAAGGTACGAAATGTAACTTTATTAACTCGTCCTGGGGCCAGGGTTAAAAACGGAGCATCAGCAGGGGTAACTTATACCTGCGAGTAGTGGACGAAAACAGGTCTACATGTTTCAGCCTATAGACCCAAGAGGGTGTCGCGGCTTTCGTCAGGACCTATAACTGCTACTGCTATTTTTAATAACGTCTATATAGTTATTAGTGTTAACAAAAAATGAAAAGAAAAGAAAGGAAAATTATACACCACCAGTGATCCTTATTATTGCGTTGATAATTTACTGGTCATAGCTATATGGAAAACATAACAACAAAATAATTCATTAGAGCATGTATCTCTGGACATGTCTAGTACTTCTTGTTTGAAGAAACAGATGCAGAATAATTATACTGTCACCAGCGTCCTCATTCAGTGTTTATTGGTGAAGAAAAAAAAATATATATGCAATTAGTTGTCTTACCCGTGATTTACGGATAGAAGGTCTCACCTTAACCTGGCATGCAGCTCAGGGAGGGGGGCACCGCTCTGAAAGAGACATGTGTAAAACAATGCAGGTCAGCTTAGACTCATGCAACCACATAATCTGTAATGTCATAGAGAGTTGATCACAAACACACAGCAAGACGCAAGTACAATTAAGAACTGTGATGCACATTAAGTAACAACATGTTACTTCAAATGGTTTGTCATTGTGCACAAAACAGCATGGTCAACATGGGGTAATATCTGGGACCAGATGAACATGTACGTACTATCCGATGGACAGGAAGCAAATAGACAATGTCCCCTTTAACTACACCCGGTAAAAGTACAAATTTTTATAAGTAAAATAATTTTTTAGTCCAAGTCGCAATGAGGGACCGAGTACCTCAGGGCGAAATAAGGCAGATCTGTTAGAGATGTATGACACCAACTAACGTGTCCAATCATGAAATGAAGCAGACACCCTCTAATTTACCTAAGGATGTGTAAGTGGAGACTCGGCATATCGGAAGTGTTGTGCCCTCTATGAAACATACATATAAGGCGTGTCTCTATGAAGTATAACAATCGCATGACCGGGAAACAGACAATTGAAGGGATTCAATAAATCCAAACGCACAGAAGGCGTGTCTGACAGCGGTTCAATTGGGAAGGGAGCTAGCAACCCACGTTTAGAGCTGAGTCAATATTAGATCCTCGCAATGTCCCACCAAAGAGAAAACAGAAAACACGACAGATGCGTGTCGAAATACTATCGTTGAACGGAGGAGTAAATCATTGTTGCCCCCCCTAGGCTCCCCTTACCTCACAGTCGGTACTCCAGGCACCGTGTGCTGCAACCGGAAGGCAAGGAATCCGATCTGTGGAGTGCAACAAGTAGATTCCTGCTCTGGGTGCGCATGTGTGACGTCATGGCGGTGTCGCTTATGCGACCTGGAGTCTTGGGAGTTGTAGTGCTAAATGTAAGGTGCAAATTGTTCGTATAGATCAACTGCTTGTGGACTAATATCGTGTACAACCGGAGTTACTCAGAGGAGAGACCAAAAGTAAACACACACAAGGCGTGTCTGCTTGCCAATCAAATATATTCTGAGAACTGTACTAAACCATTTTGTCCCCAGTATAAGAGTGCTATAACCAAAAGCGGGCAACCCCGAATGGTGTGTGCACAGTCAAAGAGCCAGTGTTAAAATGTCACTGCGAGGTGATGCTTGTTGTGATGGAAAATGTGGTGCTGGTCACAGGATATTGCAAGAAAGATATAATTTTATTTATTTATTTACTTTAAGTGTTTTATAGAGCGCGAACTTGACCCGTGAGGGTATCAGAGCGCTTTACACGGTATACAGAGGTGAACAAACAAAAAGTCTAAAGTACAGAAATATACAAAAATATACAAAACGGTTGGCGAGGGGCAGGGGTGCTGGGAACAAGGGGGAAAAAGGGGATACAAATTTATGGTTACAGTTATAGTTAGAATCAGTAAAAACAAATGATGAAATAACAGGCCATTAAAATGAACTGTTGGGTCTGTCGTAATTGGATGTTAATAATATGTTCTGCTGTACCCAAAGGGCGTAATAGCCAGAGACAGAATGGGTGTCAAAACTCACAGTGACCAAGTGAATAAAGGATGTCATTCTTATACACAACAGGTAAAAGAAATTTGATGGTGTTGTTGCTAGTGCCTATTAGAATGCGGTTCATGGAATATCATCATTAAGACCATTAGTGTCACAATGCAACTTGTAAACCCATCTTTGTTCTCTCTGGAAGAGAAATCTAGCGATGTCAGATGTATGTGTGGGGATATGGGGTTGGTCCAGCACTATCTAACTAAGATCTTCTGCTGCGTGTCTCTTCTCAAGGAAATGGGTTGTCAGTTTAGTTGATTGTTTCCTACAGCGTATTGTGCTCTTGTGTTCCATTATCCTGGTTTTACTTTGCGTGTGGTCATCCCCACGTAGCGTAATCCGCAGGGGCAGGTTATCAGGTAGATTAACTTATCACTGTTGCAATTGGTGTGTCGTTCCCAAGTCCATGGTCTGTTACTGCCAATGTCGATAGATGTATGTTTAGTCTGTGCGCATACCCCACACGAACCACAGGGGCAGTGACCCTTAACAGCATCCCTGAGTTCCTCCCTCTCAGTGAGGGGGTTGTAGCCCGTGGTGGGACTAGGTTTCCCCGTCATGAGGAGAATCCCAATGATGAAGCATGCCACCTGTGGTGGTTGATGGATTTCGTCCTAAGAAAGGGACTCCCCCAAAGGGCTCAAGAGAATATCTCTGGATGTGTGGACTCTTCCTCTGTTTGATAGCTTAGACCTGAGGGTTTTTCAGTGTGTTTTGCTTCAGAGATATCGCCCAAGGGAGTAATTCTTCACCACTGGGTAGTCTCATGCTGAGGTGCTGAGATTTACTGTCTAGATCATTAAAAAAAATGTAACAATACTGTTTAACAAGTATGAGGTCCCCCCCCGTCCCTCTGTTGTGTACAGATATCTCTGAAGGCCATGAAACTGAAATCATGCATTGTATGATTCATGTGAAGTTGGATGACACCAAACACATTGTAAAAGTTTAATATGGATTGGTTCCTTCTTTGTGGGAATTGTGCAGTGTATCTGTCTGTTAAATTTCATGTTGAATTGTGTCTCCCTGACCTTAGTTAGTTAGACTTACTTCTGTCCACCCTTGGAAGCGAATACCCCTTTCTCACTCTTGAGACCCAAGGCCCTTTTATTTCTGATCATAGAGTTAATCTCTCGAGGAAGCACACTTTTTCGTCTCCTGATCGGAACCTTCATTTGCTTCTATTTGAGATACTATATTTTCTGACACCTGCTGCTTATGAATTTCCCTGACTTTACCCACAACTTTACCTGACTTTACCCACAACTTTACTTTAGCATTAAGGAGTTTCCATTCAGGGATCTAAGTTCTTTATGATTTGCATATTCTAGCTTTGGCTTCATATTTGCTATTTGACTTGCCTGGAATACAGTTACATATGCTGTAATCAGGGGATTGCGACATTACTAAAATTAATGATTTGAGTTTGTGACTTTACTACTTTGTTAAGAAAACCTTCATGGTTTGGAAATATACTCCTCTTTGTCATTACCATAGGGCAAATTAGGATTCACAGTCATTGATATGTTACCAAATGATTGATGTTAAGCCTCATTTCAAGATACAGATCCATTTTTTAGTACAGATGAAACTCAAAAATTTGCACTGCGCAAATGCCGTTCTTTGCCCTTCATCAGGGGTCACCCCCTTTGTCTAACCCTAAACTCGTTCTGGTCAGTTCTTCTCTTTCCTTTGGGTTTAGATGCAATATCTCCAGGAAGACAAAGGGCAGACAGGCCCAGGTGTGAGTTGTATTTACCACTGACAGGATAGGCAGCTTCAGAAGTCAGGAATGGGGTGGGAACAGCCCCCAGGCAACCCTTTAAAGATCAGAAAGGGCTGAGTACAATCCTCAAGGCCATCCTGCTCCGGAGGCTCTTCTGTCAACTGTCTCAAGGAATACACATCACACCACAGGAAAGCCGCTGACAGTCTGAACCCTGGACACTGGAAGAAAGGCCCATTTGGTTTAGGCAGAAAAATGCCAACTTTTTAAAAGTCACATTTTCAAAATAATAATTTAAAATGTGACTTTATCATTAAAGAGCATTTAAATTACAATTCAAACAAGTGAAATAAGCATTTCTTTATCTGCTCCCAAACAGATGTTATCACTTATTAAGTGTAATAAGGTATCCCAGTGCTAGCCTATGGGAGAGCTAGCCTTGCTACAGTGAAAAATGACTATGGAAGGTTTTTACTGCCAGGACATGTAAAACCTAAGTAATCGTGTCCTTCTTTTTTTAAATCATGCACCCTAAGCCTTTAGGGCCTTTGTCAGGGTTGATTTATAACTATTAGAAAGGAATGTTTAGGCCTGGCTAAAGGTTTATTTTGCCAGGTCTAAATGGCAGTTTAGAACTGCACTAGAAGCAGCTGTAGCAGGCCTGAGGCATGTTTTACAGTGCTACTTTAGGACACGGAGTGCTGCACCCCACTTGTAGCATTTAATCTACAACCCTAGGTACATGAAGTACCATTTACCAGGGACTTATGAGTGAAGTAAATGTGCAAATTAGGTTTGCATATGGCTGGGTTCGAACTGGGGTGGCAAAATGAGCTAAAGAACGATGATGAGTTCAACCCAGATTTGTGACTAGGGGTGAGTGTCTGAATGGTTTCAGGGCTCTGTACATCATCGCCTTGTGTTTGCTTTGTTCGCCCTAAATTAGAGGGGTATGCCCAGACGTGGGTCCCTTGCTCACTTTGCCACTGGATTCAAGCTAGCCTGGCTGATGAGGGGTATTACCCAGAATCTGGTCCCAGGATGCATGTTTCCGGTCCAGGGAAGACCTGGCTTGGCAGTTCGGGCTGGACTGTTCCCATAAGGAACAGGGTCAAAACTGATTTGCATATGGCTGGGTCTGAACTGGGGTGGCAAAGTGAGCTAAAGAACGATGATGTATTCAACCCAGATCTGTGACTAGGGGTGAGTGTCTGAAAAGTTTCAGCGCTCCATCCATCATCTCCTTGTGTTTGCTTTCAAATTAGGTGTATACCTATTTCACCATGTTTGGAAGGGAGAGCGCAATCACTTTACCACTGGTTAGCAAGAGTAAAGTGCACAGAGTCCTAATGTCAACAAAAACTGGTTCAGTAAACATTGGGTATTGAAAGTGCCAATCTGAAGGAAAAGGTCAGCCTTGCATTTTCAGCTAAAAACAAATCTATAAGATTTTTTCATCTTTTTGTTACGTTCATTACAGTGACTCAATAAAACTCCTTTAGTTGAAGCTCCATTGCATTGACAAACATTTTGTTCTTTGACAGATGACTCTAGTTCATATGGCCTCAGTGTTAGCTGCACCATAGCCTAAGAACACAGATTTGTGTTACTCGGTATGTAGATTTATCGTGCCAATTACATATCTGCACTTTTACACTGAGCCAGGGAATCAATGCGTACAAACCACCAGCTAGTCTTTCCAATGCAAACAAGCATTTGCAATGCAATAGGTCTTGCATTTGCGCGAGTTTGAGCAATTGGCATTGTAAATGACAATGCCTTTTATTTATGTTTTGCTCTTTAAAACATAAATAAAAGGCATTGTCATTTACAATGCAAATAGCTTAAACTCGCAAATGCAATACCTATTGCATTGCAAATGCTTGTTTACCTTACTGCTGGCAACCCTGCCTGATGCATGGACATGTTTACTGCTTGTGAACGTGCATTGTTTGGTCACTAATGTAATCCGGTTTGACGTGTTTCACTATACTAAATATTAGTAGCTCAGGATGATTTCCATTGAACATAAGTAGCTCTTATTGGCGAAAAGGTTGGAGACCCCTGCTAAATCCTCTGCTGCAGCCCTGCACTTGTAGCAATCCCCTCCATGGTCTCACCCCTCCCCTTCACACCCCCAACTCCCCTTTGCTTCACGCTCAGCGGGGGCCTTTCACATCAGCTTGGAGTGCCCTTTAATACATGTTTGGGTGTGTGATTCCGACGAATACCTAGCTCAGGTTTAAACGCTGCAGTAATGAACCAAAGCACAGCGCCAATAATTGTCTGGTGTTTTAAGTAGACGCGTGGGTGACTGTGACCCTTACCCCTTGAAAACTTGGGGCTAAACCCTATGAATTCCAAGACATGCCAACAGTTTGCAGGTAGCACTGCATGCTGGGATTCCGTACCAGTATCCTTGTGGAATAAAAGGAAGTCTTGGAGATTATGTACTGCGGCTCTATGCCGAAAATGTGATAACGGTAAGCAAATATAAGGCTGATGCTGCAGGGGCTTCTGAGGTTTCTCGTATCCGGGTAATCAGAAATTGCAAAGGCATTCTACCTAAGTGAACGGCTACTGGTGCGGTGCCAGCAGCAGCTCGGTCTGGGGATTAAGGGGAGAGGATGTGACTTAACGGCTGGAGCGGCCGACTTTGAAGCTGGGGAACCAGGCTCGAATCTCGGCAGGGACGCTCAAGCATCCTGTGGTTCTGGGAAAATCGCTTAATCCTCCCGTGCCTAAAATGAATGTGTCCGTCTGTAATGCACCCGGTGATCATGTAAAGCGCTCTGATACCTTCAGGTCGAGTTCGCGCTATATAAAAATACAATAATAATAATGGAGCTATCAGGCTCTTGGCTCACTGTTGTGGAAGATGGGAAGAGAGTAAAAGTCCACAAAAGAGCTGTTCATCGCCATGTTCGTGCCAGAAGACGATATGCTATTGATAGAGCGCTATGCTCTCGAAAAATTTTAGGGGTGCATTATAATCATCGTTAGTCTGTACCCGCATATATCACGAGATATATATATCTATGAATGGTTAGTTAATGTAGTCGTAAATTGCATTATTAGAGTGAATAGAAGAATAGTTGTGCTATTATGATTTTGCAAATGTAATGCATTAATGGAGTAGGCCATGTATAATCGAGATGCAGCAGTTAAACGTGTGCTATATTAAGTTGCACGTGTAGTTCACCTTTCGCATATGAAATGTAATGAACTAATGCTTATAGAAGTGATTATAATTGTGTGTTTAATTTGTGTAAAGGCCTGACTGCATATACGTAAAGGAAAGGCCTGATTCATGCTTATGTTAGCTTATTTTGTAGATAGGAAAAGTTTCTCTTGGAAAGGCTCTCTGGGCACAGTTGGTCAATTCGTGTAGAGGGGAAAAGTCTGTTGAAACGTATCTTCTGTTGCAGGTGCAAGGACACATGCCTCGTTAGCGAAAGACTGGCTCTTTGTTTCACGAGTTAGGGCGGTGGGAGGCATGGAGATGGGAGTGCAATGGAATTTAGGGATGATACTTTCAGCGGAGAAGGTGCCTGGGACTCAAGGTCATCGTAACCGTCCTGGATGAAGTAAGAGCTTTGATGGAAAAGTACGAGAAGGAAGACCTGGCCGACGAGGCGTGACAAGGGCGTGTTCAATTGTATTTGGGTTTTGTATTAGGGACAGTGCCCCGAGGGAGGAGGTAGAGAAGAGGTAGAGGAGACCAGAGAGAGAGAAGACAGAGAGGGATTCTAGGAAGGAGCATCTTAGACCGAGCTCGAAATGCTATGTGAGTGCACTTCTTAGGAAGTCTTCACAGCTGACACCTTTTCTTTACTCTTGCCTGGGTAACTCGTTAAGTAGGTATGTCACCTGAGTGATAGAGTAGGGACAGCTAATGGGTTTTATGCTTATCTAGGTAAATGAAGACTAACATAGAGGTTAGAGCAGTTATCGCTTGTCTAATACTTCTGGAGCTAACGATTCTTCTTATCCTGAGTCGGATGAGACTCCTGCGTAGGATGCTATTTGTATTAGTGCCCATCTATTTCTTTAACCTCGTGTTGAGGTGTTTGCACGTGCAGTTATTTTTGGCAGTAATAAATTCACAAAATTGAATTTGGAGTCAGTGGTCATTTAAGGTAAACTGGATTCTAAAATAATTGCATAACTGAAAAAGATTTTCTTCCCTTCACGCTATTCAGCAGGTAAAAAGATCCTGGCGACCTGGAGATCCTTAGAAAAGATAAGGTAAGGATCAGCGTTATCAGTTGGTAGCAGAGTAGGATGGTTTCCTCTGATAGTAAGGGGAGATCTAGATTAGGATAAGAGATTATTTGCCCCATAGAGCCCGCGTGATGGTGATCCAGTGAATCGTAAGAGGAGGACGACGGCGGTTGATGGGAACTGACGAAGAGTGACGGTGCTGCGGAAGTAGCAGTTCGTGGTAGAGTGAGTATGAACAGGGTGATGCTTGTTAGATTGCGGTGTTTAATTGTTGTGTGATGTCTTGCGGAGTTGGAATAAGAGTCGTGTGAGTGAGGATCGGACCGTGAGCGCGCGCGGGACCGAGAGATTTGATATTGTGGTGTAGAAGACACCCAGAGCTGAGATTGTTGACCAGAGGTTGTGGGGGTCATGAGACGTCGTTGATTAACCCACTGAAGATAGGAAGCATATGTGTGAGTGTGTGAATAACCGACACTGGTCGTAGGTTGTTGTGTGTAGAACAGTGAGCGTTTGGATCCTATCGATTGTGTCAAAGGTGATTGTCCGGTCGTTCGCGGACAGACAGTTGCCAGATTGAGGGCAACAATTTCGAGAGGCTGGTCGGTTATTGGTGGACCGACAGTCAGAGAGGTAATTGTTCGGTAGGACGGACAATTGCTTCAGAGTGTGATTGGGACACGTGAGAGCGAGAAAGGGTGAATTGAGAAGGAGGGGAACTGCTGCGAGCGGAGGAAGAGTGACGTCAGACAGTGCCGCGCTGCGATAGGCCGGTTGGTGTGAGCCGCGCTGGCATTGGAGGATTGAAATCAGGAAGTAAAACAAAAACTTGCGCGTGAACGGAAATTTGTTTCACCATGAAATGCTTTAAAGTTTTACGAGAACTTTGTAGAGGTGATAGACATGTGGTTACTCGGGGTGGAGAGGAAGCCCCTCCCAAGGATACGCCAGCACATTATAAGAATGTAGGATTGCATACTATAATTTGGCTTGAGAATTGGCATAAAATGACAGAATGAGAAGGAGAATTGACTTTCCCACGCTATGGCACTTTCAGGTTGGAAGTGTTGTACCAGCTAAAAACTGTAATGTCTTCGTTACGATCACTGCCTAGACCGACACAGTTTGAGGCGCTACATGCATGACAAAAGTCAGGAAAGGGTGAAGAAATCGATCAGGGCATTTCAAAATGCGAGATGGGATGCATTGGAGAAAAGGTGGAGAGTGGAAACTATTGAGGGGGATAGGCTGTTTCCACTGTTGATAAATGTAGGAGAGGCTAAGAAGAGGTGGGCTGAAGAGGACGACAGTGATACAGATGATAGCCTGTTAGATAGGTTGCTAGCAGAGAGATTCAGAAGAGGGAAAATCAGCTTCAGCAGTAGAAACTGGCGAGTTACGGAATCAGACAAACATGAGGGTAGTGGGAAAAATTTCCACGGGAACAGAGGTAGGGGGAACCCAGCCTTCCATTGGGAATATGCGATTACCAGACTCCCTGATGGTACCTGTTACCATTGGTCCTATAGTATCGGTATATGACCCAGATCGAATAAGTGAAGGAAGTCCAATGCAGACGACGGGAGGAGAGGGCACCAGCGGTGGAGGGAATGGCCTAGGGATACAAGTGGTTCACTTTCCGAAGGCCCTAGAAACAAGCACGCCATTGCCAGCCACCGCAGACTCCTCTTTTGGACAGGTGGATGCGAGACCAGTCAGACCAAGGTCTTTAATCGAGTCCAGATCAGACTTAAGAATGTGGGTACCACCTGTAAGGAATCCGAGCGATAGGATGCCAAGAGATGTGGAGCAAGGCAACTTCGGAGACAGTCCAGATTCCAGGAATATAATAGAAGAGAGCAGGTCATGAGAACAAAGCAATGACTATGACGAACGGAATGGTGCGGCTTGTCAAGAAGTACTGAAGAGTGCAGTACAGGCAAGGTTGCTGGACGTAGTAAGACTAAAGGCGGAGGTAGACGAAATGATTAGTGGGAACCTGCCTTTGGAGAGAATAGAGATTTATGGGCCAGACGAGCTGCTTTTCGTGGCAAAAGATGTGACTCGTAAAGCAAGGGCTGCACATGAGAAATTGACAGAATTGGCTAAAAGATACGAGGTGGATTTGAACAAAACAAAATCATTGCAAGCGTCACATAGGTTGCAATATAGTGATCAGGAATTGGAGGAGAAAAGGATCACAGGATTAAGGACGCATACTAAAGATCTGATTGTAGGGATACGTATATGGAAATTGTTGGATAAATGGGAAGAAAGGTGGTCAAAGAAAAAAATGGCAAAGAAAATTGTAGGAGAAACGCCGCCTCCGGGGGGAGGGGCGATGGGCGTCGGGAACTTTCCTTTACGGGAAGTACAGAACGGAGGGTACGTGCATGTGCTATGGAGTAGAGGGGACTTGGCTGCGTTTACGAATGATTTCCCTCGGCTGAGGGAAAAACCCATAGAATGGTACAAACAGGTTGAGCGTTTTGTTAAAATCTCGAAGGTATTATGGACTGATTTGAACACTTTGTTTGATATAGTGGTGCCAGGAGATTTGTGGACAGCTTGTAAAATCGCAGTTGAGTGGCCGACCTTCGAACCTGAAAGGGATGCTGTTACAAATGGTCCGTCACCCATTGTCATGAAAAAATTCGAACAAGGGATTACATGGTTGAAGCTGAAGATTTCACCTCAAGATATCGATTGGGTTAAGATAGATCGAACTGTGCAGGAACCCAAGGAGACAGTGCATGAATATTATGAAAGACTCCTGCAAGCCTTTAAACAGTATAGTGGATTAGATGCCTTGGACCCCAAGGATATGGGATAGTTTGTCTCAAAGTTTGTCTTGGGATTGAGACCAGAGGTCAGCCTCATGATACAGCACCATTTGATCTGTTGGCAAAACAAGCCGGTAGATGAAATCTTGCGGTATGCGAGGTACTGTAGCGATGAAGTAGACTCGAAGCACCGGAAGTTAAAGGACAAGCTGATGCTCGTTCAGATGCAGACAGCTCAGATCCAGCCTAGTGGAGGGACGCTGGGAAGAAGACAGGGAAATTATCAAGGGAACCAAAACGGGCAAGGACAGGGAAAGGGGAAACCTATAGATCCCAAGACAAGGGTGGATGTGGCGACATTGAAGAAGACCACTGCGTGTCATCTTTGTCATCAGATTGGACATTGGAAGCGCGAGTGTCCCTTGAACCCAGCCAACCAGGTGCAGCAGGAGGTAGAAGTGGTTCAGGCACCTGCGCCGGAGGTAGTTAATACAGTAATGAGGCCCAGATCGATGAAAGGGGGGACGTATAACCCACAAGTACAGGTCCCCCAGCCACCAAGAATCTCGCAGGGAATGCGGACTTACCAGCAGATGCCCCTTTTTGAAGGGTATGATGAGTACAGTCCAGACCCGTTATCCTGACGGTGCCTGAGGGGGAGGAAGACTGCACACTTGGAGCAGTCTTGGAGGTAGACCAGAGAGGACCTTTTGTGGAGGCAGACATTGATGGTCATCCTACCACACTTTTGGTTGACACTGGTGCTTCCCGGTCTACTGTAAGATCAGCAGTAGTCCCCAACCTACCCCTCTCGGGACAATCGATCCAAGTTGTTGGAGTGGCGAACAAAAGAATAAACAGCCCACTGACCGAACCGATTCCAGTGAGGATAGGTTCCTTCCAAACTAGACATCAGTTTGTGGTGTGCGATACGAGTCCAGTTTGTCTGTTGGGAAGAGATCTGTTATGTAAATTGAACTGCACTATTTATTGCACACCCAGGGGAGTGGAGGTTCGGACGAGGGATGATGATGCTACCTTTAAAGTTGCTAATCAGCATCTGTGTATAGACTTGTATCCAATGGTGACCGTGGAAGAACTTCCACCAGATTTGAGAGACACCGTGTCACCAGAGGTGTGGGACTTTACAGGAGAAGAGATAGGACTGATCAAGGGGGTGGAACCTGTGCAGATTCAGGTTAAGCAGAATGTCGAGTTCCCTAGGACGCCACAGTACAATCTGTCCTCTGAAACGATCGCAGGAATTAAGCCTGTTATCGAGTCTATGATCAAGCAAGGCATCCTGAAGGAGATCAGAGGTAGCCCATGTAATTCACCTATCATGGGACTACAGAAACCGAGCGGGAAATTCAGGATCGTGCAAGACCTGCGAAAGGTCAACACGATAGTTGTCCCTTGTTGTCCAGTGGTACTGAATCCATCAGTGATACTGTTTCAGATCCCATGCGAAGCCGAGTGGTTTACTGTCATTGATTTATGTCAAGCATTCTTCTCGATACCGCTCCATGAGGAAAGCCAATTTCTTTTTGCTTTCCGGCTGGAAAATCGTGTGTTAACATGGTGTCGTCTCCCTCAAGGGTATACAGAAAGGCCATCGATCTTTAATCAGATCTTGAAGAAGAATCTAGAGAGTCTTGTATTGCCACAGAACTCAGTTCTTGTGCAATACATAGATGACCTACTGGTGGCATCGGAAACAGAAGACGCTTGCAGGATAGACACGATAGCCCTACTGAATCATTTGGCAGAGAATGAACACAAGGTGTCCCCAAACAAGTTGCAGTACTGTCTGAACGAAGTACAGTATTTAGGTCACAGACTGGAAAAAGGCAAGAGGAAGGTGTCACCGGATCGAATTGAGGCAATAATGAACATGGCAGTGCCCACCACTCAAAGGGAAGTCAGGATGTTTTTGGGAATGGTCGGCTATTGTCGTCAGTGGATTCCCAATTTTTCCCTGAGAGCAAAGCCTTTACAGAGACTTACGCACAAGGATGTGAGTGATCCGGTACCATGGGACGAGGAGTGCTTGGTGTCATTCCTAAGACTGAGAGAAGAGTTGTGTTCTGCACCAGCTTTGGGAATGCCTGACTATAATAAGGCTTTCTCACTGTTCTGTTGCGAGAGAGAAGGTTGTGCATTAGCAGTTCTAGCTCAGAACCATGGAGGTGTCCGTAGACCAGTTGCCTATTTTTCAGCTACTTTAGATCCAGTAGCTTCTGCGTTGCCCGGATGTCTCAGATCCGTTGCTGCAACAGGTGTCAGCATTGAAAGATGTGAAAGCATAGTGATGGGTCACCCTTTAACAGTCTATGTGCCACATTCAGTTGAATTGTTGATGACCAGAACTAAGACACAGCACCTAACGAATAACAGGCTAACGAGGTATGAGCAAGTCATACTTGCTGCAGAGAATGTGACTCTGAAAAGGTGCCCCGTCTTAAACCCTGCAACATTAATGCCTATACCGAATGCAGATGATGAAGATTGTGCGGACCATGATTGTCTTGACGTGACTGAGCTATGCACCAAACCGAGGCCTGACATTGTCGATGAACCACTGACGGACCCAGATGAAATTTTCTTTGTCGATGGTTCATGCCTAAGAGACAGTGTTGGCCAATTAAGAGCAGCGTTTGCTGTATGTACCATTTCAGGAGTGGTTGAGGCCGCTTGCCTAGAAGGAGTACACTCGGCGCAGGTGGCTGAGATCATTGCCTTGACTCGTGTCTGTTTGGCCGCTGATCAAATCCGAATCACGATATACACGGACAGTCAGTATGGGTTTGGTGTGGTTCATGACTTTGGACAGCTATGGTCACAGAGGGGATTTTTGACATCATCTGGTTCACCCATTAGGAATGGAGAATATGTAAGACAACTGTTAGATACATTGCAATGTCCGAAGGAAATCGCAGTTGTCAAGTGCACTGCGCACGGAAAGGGGGATGATTTTGTCTCTCTGGGGAACAATTATGCGGACGAAGTTGCCCGCTTCTGTGCAGAGCAAGGATGTATATTTACAGAGGGTTACACAGGAGAGAGGCAAGAAAGAACCGAGCTCAACATGATGTTGGCCATGGCAGACACTTGGGAGGAACTCAAGCGACTGCAGGATGAGGTCTCAGACCAGGAATGGAACGGATGGGTCAAGGCAGGGTGTGAAAGAGGGGATGTGGATGTTTGGGTTTCCAGTGATGGGAGAGCTGTGTTGCCAGAAAATTTGCTGAGCCCAATGGCAAGATTAATACATGGATCGGTGCACCTTGGTAGAGATGCAATGATGCGTGTGTTTAGACAAACGTGGTATAAGCCACGATTTCGTGCGATTGCTGAAGCAGTTTGTCAGAGGTGCATTACGTGTCAGCAGATGAATGCTGGAAAGAAAACTGTAGTCACTATGAGTCACATTGGGAGGTCAGGAGGGCCCTTCAATAGAATACAGCTAGATTTCATGGAAATGCCTAAGTGCAATGGGTTGAGATACATTTTGGTACTGGTATGTGTATTCTCACGGTGGTTGGAGGCTTACCCAACACGGAGGTGTGACACTCTCACAGTGGCTAAGTTATTGTTGAGGGAACTCATCCCGAGGTTTGGGATTCCAATCTCTTTGGAATCAGATAGAGGAAAACACTTCCACAGTGAAATCATGAAGTTACTTTGTGCCGCATTGAATGTTGATCAGAGACTCCATTGCAGTTATCGACCAGAGGCTTCTGGGATGGTGGAACAGGTTAATGGGACTTTGAAAGCCCGGATGGCAAAAATGTGTTCATCAACGTCTTTGAAGTGGCCTGACGCATTGCCACTTGTGCTGATGAGCATGCGAAGTGTCCCAGATAGGAGGACTGGGTTGTCCCCTCACGAAATCTTGATGGGAAGGGCAATGCGGTTGCCAGCAGTACCGGCTACAGCTTTGATAAACATCACTGATGACTTGATTCTCGATTACTGTAAAGGACTATCTGATGTGGTCCGTTCTGTGTCCCAGCAGGTACAAGCTGCAGCTGTTCCAGCCTCGAGTGATCTGTGCCACGACCTGTGTCCAGGTGACTGGGTGCTTGTCCGAAAACACGTGAGGAAGAGCTGTCTGGATGTTCGGTGGCGAGGCCTGTACCAGGTGATACTGGTAACGAACACAGCAGTGAAGTGTGAAGGATTGCCGAACTGGGTACATGCTTCCCATACCCGCAGAGTTTCAGCACCCTCGGAAGAAACAGCTCCTCTCGTAAATGAAAATCCAGCTGATGTGGCAGGGCCACATGAGAGGACAAGTCAAGCTGTGAGGGTCGCTGACGCAGCTGGTTGTGCACCAGAGCAAGCAGAAGGGGGTTTCGACAACCAGAACCCCGACTCTGACTCGGAAGGCGGAGGTGGTGCAGTGGGTGGAGTGGAGTCAAATCCAGCAGAAGAAGGAAGTGGTGCACAGGGTATAGAAGGGGAAGGCGGAAGAACGACCAGAATTCAGGAGGCTTGGCCTGAAAGACAGAGGCGACTGAATTTGAGGTTGGCACCCGAAAGAGATCTTGCTCCAGTGTCTGAAACGTCTGAAACAGAAGCAAGTGACAAAGAGCAGTCTCAAGAGGGTCGGAGGAGGTTGAAAAGAACGAGGGTACCTTGCCAGAGATACTCTACCCCTGAGTGGACTTACGCAGTGACTGATGCAGGGGGTAGTGAGCTCGGGGAGGCTGAGGTCTGTGCAGGTGGTCAGCAAGAGTCCAAACGTAGTGCTGAAGGTGGTGTTGTTAATACCAGGACTCGAGGTCGAAGGAATACTGACTCTCACGGTTCCGAATCCCCCGCTTCTGAGTAAAGTCCGAGAATTGGTTTTGCATCGACTCGAATTTCCGTCTTTTGGATTTGGGCCGTCCTCACATGAGTTGGTAATTCTTCATCTTGAACTTTTGTACCATGTTTTAGAGGCACTTGCAGATGAGCTTCTTGTGGATGAAATATAACCTGTTGTAAAAAAAAAAAAAAAAAGTCTAAAGAAGAAGATAACCTAGATCCGAGTGGAAGAAGAATAAACTTAGGGACTTTCCACCGAAGAGGAACAAGAGTTTAGGGAAGTCTTTTTCTGGACTATGTAAATAAGACTGTAGCTGAAAAAGGGGATTTCCAGAGGTTTCAAGTGTTGCTCGAATTGGTTAAGCAAGTCACGTGTGGAAAAGACAGAGACTTTTGAGTGCTCATTGCTGAAACTAAGTACTTTCGAGAACTTTCGAGATCATGGAGTCTGGAGATTCACATCGTAGATCCAAATTGATCGTAGGCATACTTATAAGGGATGTGATAGTTTCTATAATCATAGTAATTGTAGTCTCATATACAGTTCCACACGAGCCAGCAGTGGGGGGGTGTCAGGAACTCTTACACCTACTACACCTAGCCAAAAAGAGGGAAACATAGGAGCTGATAAGGCTTTGCTGATAGAAGAAAGTCGTAGGTTGCATGTAGATTTGTCTAGAAGTGATTTCAAGCTTAATGCTTACGCCAAGCTGCTATATGAGTATGTAGATGCGATGGATGCTAAGGATTGCTATGTGTGTATGCAGTTGCCTGCTTCAGTGGATGAGGGTATTAGGTATCACCATCTTCCACTGACGTATGGAATTTCATGTAGTCTGTTGCTTAGTATATTTTATGAAAGAGATCAGTTTGAGTATTTCTTTTCCAATTACGATGCAGTGCTTCCTGAAGTCCCAGCTTATAAACATTTGAATAAGTACGATTATTATAAGTCAGAGGATAGACTTAGGAAGTTCTTCATACCGTCTTTGGAACTGGACACAGCATATGCCCACCGACATAACTTGACGTGCTCATTATCAGATGTAGAAAAGAAGTTTGTAGATCAAGTAGAAGACAGATATAGAAAACTAACACAGACACGGGACACAGGGCATAGTCCAGTAGATTGGACCGAGGAGGAAAGATTGCACCGAACAAAAGGAAGTTATGGTCCTATAGCCTTGGACAATGAGCAGAGGGGAAAGCTGTGTGTGAGACGTTATCAGACCTACTATGAAAAGGTTCCAGTGGGACAGAGTACATGTGACCATGTTTTCATCATGGCAGATTCAGCAAAGAATTTTCTCCAAGGCCCTGTACAAGTGATACCTACGGTGTATTTCGTGTGTGGAAGGAATGCATATGTGAGATTGCCTGCGAACTGGTATGGTACGTGTTACTTGGGAATAATATTTCCAAAGATTTACCATACAGAGGATTTAGAACTTTTGGAAGGTGGAAAGTATTCAAGAGTGAGAAGAGGTGCGAGTGCAGGGGTCGTAGTGGGAGATATCTTTGGAGCAATGATACCAAGTTTGGGAGTGGTCTTGAATGACGTAAAGATCCGGAGATTGGCGACTGTGATAGATGAACTATCAATGAACACAGCAAAATCGTTGGTACTGGTGGAGGGTGAGATGTCGATAAGGACAATGGTTTCGCAGAATCGCCTTGCTTTAGATGTCTTATTGGCAAAAGAGGGCGGAGTCTGTAAATTATTGAAGGTTCAAGAGTGCTATACTTATATACCAGACCGCAGTAAGGATCTGGAGAAATATATAAGTAACATCACTACCATCCACACGAAAATAGCGGATCTGTCTGAAGAGGGAGCCTGGGAGAAAGTCGGCAAAGGATTTGGTCAAGTGGGGAGCTGGTTTGCGAATTTGGGAAAGGGATTCCTTGGCTATATTCTGAGACCTCTCCTTATTGTGGTGGTTTGTGTGGTTTGTCTGTGGGGTCTGATCAAAGCGTACAAATGGTATCGAGCAGGCAGAACTGAGAGGGCTCTGAGAGAAAATGAGACGAGACTGGCTAGACTGCAGGACAGTCACTATCGAAGCCGCAAGAGTTTAGAGAGATACAGACCAGGGAGAATGGCAACGAGTTCTGTTTAGGTCGGTTCTTTCTACAAGGGAGTTGAGTAGATGTGATGACAGGAGTCATCAAAGGGGGGAACTGATAGAGCGCTATGCTCTCGAAAAAGTTTAGGGGTGCATTATAATCATCGTTAGTCTGTACCCGCATATATCACGAGATATATATATATCTATGAATGGTTAGTTAATGTAGTCGTAAATTGCATTATTAGAGTGAATAGAAGAATAGTTGTGCTATTATGATTTTGCAAATGTAATGCATTAATGGAGTAGGCCATGTATAATCGAGATGCAGCAGTTAAACGTGTGCTATATTAAGTTGCACGTGTAGTTCACCTTTCGCATATGAAATGTAATGAACTAATGCTTATAGAAGTGATTATAATTGTGTGTTTAATTTGTGTAATGGCCTGACTGCATATACGTAAAGGAAAGGCCTGATTCATGCTTATGTTAGCTTATTTTGTAGATAGGAAAATTTCTCTTGGAAAGGCTCTCTGGGCACAGATGGTCAATTCGTGTAGAGGGGAAAAGTCTGTTGAAACGTATCTTCTGTTGCAGGTGCAAGGACACATGCCTCGTTAGCGAAAGACTGGCTCTTTGTTTCACGAGTTAGGGCGGTGGGAGGCATGGAGATGGGAGTGCAATGGAATTTAGGGATGATACTTTCAGCGGAGAAGGTGCCTGGGACTCAAGGTCATCGTAACCGTCCTGGATGAAGTAAGAGCTTCGATGGAAAAGTACGAGAAGGAAGACCTGGCCGACGAGGCGTGACAAGGGCGTGTTCAATTGTATTTGGGTTTTGTATTAGGGACAGTGCCCCGAGGGAGGAGGTAGAGAAGAGGTAGAGGAGACCAGAGAGAGAGAAGACAGAGAGGGATTCTAGGAAGGAGCATCTTAGACCGAGCTCGAAATGCTATGTGAGTGCACTTCTTAGGAAGTCTTCACAGCTGACACCTTTTCTTTACTCTTGCCTGGGTAACTCGTTAAGTAGGTATGTCACCTGAGTGATAGAGTAGGGACAGCTAATGGGTTTTATGCTTATCTAGGTAAATGAAGACTAACATAGAGGTTGGAGCAGTTATCGCTTGTCTAATACTTCTGGAGCTAACGATTCTTCTTATCCTGAGTCGGATGAGACTCCTGCATAGGATGCTATTTGTATTAGTGCCCATCTATTTCTTTAACCTCGTGTTGAGGTGTTTGCACGTGCAGTTATTTTTGGCAGTAATAAATTCACAAAATTGAATTTGGAGTCAGTGGTCATTTAAGGTAAACTGGATTCTAAAATAATTGCATAACTGAAAAAGATTTTCTTCCCTTCACGCTATTCAGCAGGTAAAAAGATCCTGGCGACCTGGAGATCCTTAGAAAAGATAAGATAAGGATCAGCGTTATCACTATACATATAGCGCCCTTTTATTTAAACCACACCATTACTACAAAGACACTGTAGGTTAGCTTTCAAGCATGGGCCTCTGTGGTCAGGAAACGTTTGTACTGCGCCATAGTGGTTCTGCTTCTGAACTTTATCTTTCTGTCGTCAGGCCCACAACATATAACTTTTAATGATAACCGGAAGCGGCGTACGTCCGGCGAATCTCTAGCATCATTTCTTATCGTAAACTTGCCAGCCATCTCTGGGGACCATTCCACCCCCTTTCTGTGGCACTGCGTCATGCAGTAATGACGCGCCGGTACGGTAGCCCTAAAGCAACACACATCCCCATGGTTAAAGTATAATCCATGCGTATTACCTGCTCGCTTCTTCCTGCAGCCGGAGCTGGCATTCCTCCATCTTCCTCTGCAGCTGGGAGCGTATGAGTTAAGGTTTCACTGGCGGCCTACAGAGGTGTCCGTGGGTTCAAGTTACAGTCACCTGCTGAGAGGGCTTAATTACATCAACGACCCCTCCCTCTACCTGCCAGCGACCTCCACCCCCACCCCTCCCACGGCTAAGCCAGCCGCATTCCTACCATCTTCCCAAAATGTGAGCATCCCTTCAGAAATACTGCACATTCCGAACACATCTCGCTGCACCAGAGACGTGGGGGAGCCTGAGAAATAATTTGAGGAGCCGAGCTTGGAGATGACTCTAAGAGCCAAAGCACAAAATTTCTCAGCGTACTCTGGTTCCACCGTATGTCCTATCTGCCTTATCTTTCTTGCTCTTTTCTTCTCTTGCTATCTTTCTCCCTCTCTTTTACTCACTCCCCTCCATCTCAAATATTCCTATTTGCTCACGTTTTTCTCTCCCCTGTCTGTCTCTCGCAAGCTTACTTTCGCTCCTGCTCCCCGTGTCCATCTCTCTCTTATTCTTTCTTTTTGTTCCTCTCGCTTTGTTTCTTCTTTTGCCTGCCACTCGTTCTCTCTCACCCCGGCTATCAGCCTCCTGTGCTCAATAACTGGATGCGCAAGGTCACTGGTTTGGGACAGAGAAATAACTGAGCAGCCTGGGCGCCTGCTGCTGTGCCTGTCTGAAGGTACATGGCCTGAATCTCTGCACACCCAGCCTTTCATTCACGTGACGCTAGTAACAAGTAATAGAGCCATGGGGATCTCTCCTGACCATACACCAACGATACCCAACTACAGTAGGGAGTGTTGGAGGGCAGGACAGTCCGACCAGCTCACTGGAAGTTTCACAGAGCGTCCTCGAGGCACTGCGTTCATCCCACTTGTGCCTAAGGTCAGAGCAACTGCCTTCCAAAAGTAACAAGCTTCTGTCCTGATCCAATAATCTAATCATAATATTCTATCTTGACTGTCTCGCATAGGGGTCTCAGATGCTATTTCAAGCCATGCTTGTTGTTTGCATAGCACCTTCGCTGCCCTTATTCTGTCCAGCAGCACTTGGCAGACACAAGGGGGAGTGGAAAGAAGGCCACCAGAGTAACAGAGAAAACAAGCATTTGCAATGCAATAGGACTCGCATTTACGCGAGACCTATTGCATTGGAAACGGGAGTGCGGGCGTGCGAGAAGGCACGAACGGGAGTGCGGTGGGGGGACGGGGAGTGGGGGGAACGAGGGGAACGAGAAGTCACAGACTGCGGGAGGGGGGGGCCACGAGAAGAAAATAGTGTTTAAAGTAAAGGGGCCAGTAGCCATGGAAGGATACTAATGACGACATGGCCGTCATGAGGAGGGACTAACAGGCCTAAAACCAATCGAAAGGCAGCATTTAGGACCTAAACAAATGAAAAAGATGGGCAGAGAGTGGGCGGAGCTTCCACGAAGCTTCCACACCATACTGAATACTGCATGCCTCGCAAAGCGAGCAGCGCATGCGCGCTGCCGCTATAGGCTCGACCTAATAATAACCCTGTGGAGCAAAAAAGACTGAAGTTGTTCAAATGTATTAGTCACGCAGACATCTGTAAACATACTAACTTTAAGAGACATTTCTAATTAATTTAGGAGGTTTCCTCAATTATCTTTCATGAGTAGGGGTGCACACAACCCAGTAGAAGGTGGGGAACATGTGGGGCAATTATGGGACGAAAAGCCAAAGTAAAATGCCTGGCTTTCATGTCTGAATGACTAGAAACACAGGCGTGCACAATGGCTACATGCAGGCATTTTCACATCTGTACTTATAGGTGTAAGTCAGAATACCAATAATCAAAGTGTAGTCTGATAGAAACATTGTGGCTTAAACATCTTTTACAAAAACATCACTTCATTGAGTGTCCTTTGTATTGTTTGTCTCTGGTACCAGTTCGTAGTACATCTACATTTTTACATTTCTGCATATCTGAAAAGAGTATTTTTTTCAGAATTCAAAGCAAGCACTATCTGCAAGGATTGCAGTGTAAAGGGAGGAAGAGTTTGGGGCCCATGCACACCAGCTGAAAAGCACTCTTGGAAGACCTGTTGTGTTAAAAAGGTTAACATTTTTAGGAACTTACGGGCTGCATAAAACAGCTGGGTAACTGTGTAATGAAGGATGAAGGCTCACAAGATGAAGGTAACAAATGTGTATTTAGCACTAGGCTAATTAGAAGAAATGGGAACAGCAGGTAGTGGTAAGCAGCAGACTCCTCCTTCCATCTCTAATTGGTCCTGGCAACCACATTCGATAGCCAACAGTCCAGGATCATCATGTAGAATATTACAAGATGACACTCTACAACAACTGAACAACACACCACACATGCACTTACTATACGTTCTCACTTTTAGTTCTTTCAGTATTTATCAACATATTCCTTTCTGGCTGGATCGCCGCCAGCCTAACATGACACAAGATGAAGGTTGGGAAACAGCTCCCAGACAGTGGAAGTGTATTGCTTGCATTGCCTGAAGGGATGGAGATAGGACATCATATGTGACCTTTTTAGCAAGGGTTTGCTCCTTAGTCCTTCCAGTGCCTTGCCATTTGATTAATGGTGGTGGAAATGGGGTGAGTCAGTACAGTCAGTGGCTAGTGAAAGAGAAGCTTTAGGGGATATCCTGGGTCCTTTGTTTTCCTTTGTGCGGCCATATTTGAAGATAAATGAGAGCCACGAACAGAGCTTCATGCTTATTGTGCCCATGCGGAGGTTACCCGTGCCTGGAGCCAGCATTGTTGCCATCTGTTGCGAGGACCCATCACCTTGCATAAAGAACCTGTCTGCGCTGCAGATAGAAAATGGGCTATGAACCGGAAACACCCCATAACAGCGGTTTCAAACTTCCACAGTTAGTTTCCGTTTGAGTTTTTTCACTGTCCAAATAGAAGAAACGCTGTGATCCAGGACTGGTATCGCTGACAGCCAGTCTCCAGAAGGCGAAAAGACATGGCGTGGTTTCTGCAAGGGTTGTTAGAAGATGCTGTCAGTCTCTCAGTGACCCTGGTTGCCACCTCCTTCTTGAGTGGAAAGAGATTCGAGTCTTGTTCCACAGATGTCTGCCTACTTGAGGAGGAGAACCCAGCTGCTGAGCCTGATGTAAGGGGTGAACTAGAAGGAGCAGAGAAAACATGGGAGGGTGCCAAGAAATCCTGTGAAGGTCCCAGGGTCCCCCCTCTTCCTGCCCGACTACCAAGTCACGCCTGATTGAGGAAATGTTGTATCTGAGTTGCCTGTTTCAACTAAAAAGCTAAGGCTGCCTGATTTGGGTATCATTGTGGAGAACAACACAGATGTCCTGTGTTGGCCCAACCTATACTGGGTGTCAGTGATTAAACCAGCATTCCCGATCAAAGAAGATATATCCTTCCATTGCGACCGCTGAAGCAGACTGATGGAGGTCTCTCCAGAGAGCCACTTCCATGCCAGCTGGCAAACCACGGAGTGAAGGAGGAGGGTTGCCCAAACGAGCCCTAGTGAATTTGACAGCTGGCTCAGTGCCCCATCCACTGCCGCACCCGTGCTTGGTAATCCTGAGTGTGCATCACATCAGGTACTTTGTGGGAGGCATTGACTGTGAACCTTTGGCTAACAATTTAGTGGGAGGATTTATCAAACCTTTCTATTCCTGCACAATAACTGAGTAGTCATTTGCTACTGACTGACCTATGGGGTATAGAACACCAGAAGCTGCTCCACTGCAACATAGTGAGCTTAGATCTGAGCTTCAACCATGATTACCTCCATGCATTTCTTGTATAGATAATACCATATGCCCCATAGTGCATCACTGTTGATTTGCTTACTTTGTATGTATTGTATTAAGCTCTGCTGTGATTTAATACTTATGTTTTTCTTAAAAGCATTAGTCCGGACATTACATTACTCCATCTATTGCGTGACTGAGTTCTGAATTTCTACCAGGGGCAGTTTCGCCATTAGGACTCTGGGGTTGCGCCCCACTGAAATTCCCACACATTTCTGCACAAATATGAAATAGATTTATTTAGAGATGCAATTGTATCTCTAAACAAATTGATGTATTCAAGACTGGGCTGTCTGTCTCAGACTGCCTGGCCCACCTCACTCTGAAGTAGGAGATGGAAGCCAGGCAGAAAATCAACGTTCTGAACTATGACACATGACGCAGGGCTTACCGTTCTAAAGCCCTTCATTGCCATTGTAGTCTATGGCAGTATCCACTGTAGTACAGTTATGCTTTCAGCGACACGGTTTCGGCCTGGCGTCTCCATCCCTGCATGCGGGCAGCCGCCTGTCATTCACAGGCATAGATCCTGCCTTTTCCCTTTCGTCACACGTAGGAGTGGATGAAAGCACGTGTGATTTGGTGCCTTGTCCTCGGTAATGGTAAGTGTTATAATGCTAATCTTGTGTTATGTATATTGTGCTGAGACCCCCGGGCACGCTAACCTCCCCCACTTTGACACCCCAGGCCCTGACTGCAGGTCGCTGGCCCCATTAGAAGTGGAGCTGCTGTATTTGATCCAAAAGATGAGCACGTTTTTGTTCCCTTGAGTAGTTGATCCAAATATCTGAGTCAAGCGCAAAGGGAGAAATATGTGCTTATAGTAAAGATAATTATCCGCTGTATGGTGATAAAACTGGTCCTATCTTCAAGCCCTTAACATTAATGCCAAAAACAACGATTGATTTACAAAGAATGAATGTTAAAAACGTTAAGGCAATACATGTCAGTAATTTAGTTCCTTCTTATTTCACATTTTACTTAATCTTGCAATCTCAAAGAGTATTAGCTATTTTATCATGTTGTGTTTCTGCATTTTGTTCCAATGCATCTTATTACTCTTACATAGTGCATACACTGAGTCGCGCCAGGTGTTCATGAGGGGTTTTGATTGAGAGCTCTGAGGATGAAGCGAAAGCAAAGTGCCTGTCGGTGGGGTTGCCGTTCTGCAGATCACATAGAACAATGGTCATGTATTCCAGTTGCAATTGAAATTCTGTGGAAATGTGTGTGAAGGGGTACACAGATGTCAAAATATTTACAAGGCAAAAGTAAGAGAAAATAAAGTGCTTAAATGTGAGTGAATGCAGTGTATGTTTGGAAGTGGTGAAGGGAGGGAGATGCGAGGAAGTGCATGCTGGGAAGAGTGAGAAGAGGACACTGAAGAGGAAAGAGAGGCAGTTGAAAATGTGCAGATGGACGAGATGCCCAGAGAAAAAGGGCATACATATCTAACATAAAACCCACATAACTGAAGACCAAAACCCCTTCCACAGACCTCAATACTATTTAATTCACAGACTCACAATTTCAGAATTGAAACATTTCTAATCTTAATTATTTATGACAAATCATTGTTGTTACTCTTTTATCTTAAACAGCTAAAAACCATTGACAAAGCCAATCATACTGACCGTTTTTAGGTGTATGTCATGTGTTGTGTTATATGGATGCAATTATATTTCAGAGCAAAACCAAGATACCAGTTGGGTGGTACACTATAAGATGACAGAAATTTATTTTACATGTTCCCTTTTAGAAAGCCACCACTTTTTACATCCCACTTAAAGACCTGTCTGCATATCTTTTTATATGACTGATTGCAGCCAGCAGCTGTGGGTGCTTCCGAAAGCATGGTTAGAGCATTTTCTTCTAAAGTTTATGCTGCATGCAGTGCAAGACACTCGGCAAGCACACAGTTTAAAGGGCTGAAGTTGTTGCTCTGTACAATTTGCACTTTACAGTAACTTTTGGACATATTAATTTAGTAAGATATGGGGCAGTTCCTAATGTGTTTAATATTTCAAGGCTATACATTCCCACTTCTTTATAAGCCTTGCTTTATCACTAAATTCATTTGCTTTAAAATGCACCATATGGCAATCTTTTTCTATTTTTTCTTGGGAGGAGGACCCACCCTGGACCTCACGTATGTCCAGCTGCCACTGGTTTCTACGTCCCTTCCTCCTCACTAAGATGCCTTTGACTGCTCGCCCTCACTACCTTCAGATTCAAGTGCTGAAAGGGTGTATTAGACCAAGTTTACAGAGCCATAGTAGGAGGAGCCCCAGGACAACAGTGGCAAACGACCTTAACCATCCTGGTTTGGGATCAGTAGGCTATGTCTGTCCTGTGATCCCATTAATGAGGTCTGGCACTTAGGGTTTAGCATATGTAGTTGATTCTTTGTACCTATGATGGTGGATGTGTTGGCATATGATGTTGATTGTGAAGATGTATGATGATGGATGTGTTGGTGAAGGATGCTGTTTGTGTGAACATATGATGGCTAGAATGTTGCTGTTTGTGTTTTGGATGACAGTGAGTGTGCTAAATTATGATGGTGGGTGTATTCGGATATTATGTGTGCATGTATGAAGATGGATGTGTTTAGGGTATGATGTTGGTTATGTGGAAGCATGGTGATTGGTCAGTATGCATATGATGGTGTTTTTGTGGACATATGAGGTATGATGTTGCTTACATTGACCTAAGCAACCTACGATAGTGGATGTGCTCTCTCCACCCTGCTATCTCAATGTGTGCTACCTTGTCCCTGATGCCCCTTTATGTGAAATAGTTCCTTTATGTGGCAGTTAGCCTCACCTGTGTAGCCACTGTGTGTGCTGGTCTTCCTCACCACAGCAACACCTCCATGTGTCCTTGAGCCACTGCAGCCCCTCAATGGGCTCCCTGCAGCCCCTCCTAATGCCCCTGTTTCTGCAGCATTCTTTCTTTGTACCTGGCTTTGTGTGACATAATGTACGCCACTGCAGCATATGCATACCATATAGCCTCACTTCTGCTGTCCTTCTGTGTGCCACAATGCCCGTATCTGTCCTTTGCGTGCCCAGTTCTGTATGCCAAAAAACACTGCAATCCCTCTGGCTTTCCCTATCCTGCTTCATCACCTAAGTTCTGCCCTTGCAGCCCCTCTGTGTGCTTCATGGCCTTTCTCCAAGAAAGTATGTAAACCTCAACCCACTGCAGTCCTTGTATATGCCACCCTGATTTGTCCCTACAGCCCTTTGTATTGCTCCCCACTGTGCAATATTGACAAAGCCAATAAGTCTGGCTTCTAACAACAAAAATGCTAGCCAAATCTATATAAATTTCCCCTGAAGTTTGTGAACATTGGGAGAGATTTAAATAACTAAATTGGACCTAAGGATCGGAGGGATGTTTGTTTTACTCCCTTGTGATGATGAACGATCCTGGACTAAGGATATGGCCATTAATGTGATGTCCAGTTATGCCTTACCTGGAACGGAATTGCAACCTTTATGAATGAATCTAAGGTGCACAGAGTTTAAAGGTCTAACCACAGCTCCCTGATATGACATAATGCAGACGGTATTTGGGCAAAATATCGGAAACACAAACATCGTGGGACAGAATAGGGTGTCAAAAATTTAGAGGACAAATATATTGTGTAGGTCATTTTCTATGGGTACGTAAAGTTTTACTATATATAACTCTACATATATGTACCTTGACAATATATATATCTTCAAGGTACATAGATCTGGAGTTAAGAATACTACATTTAAACTTACTTATTTGCACTTACCTTCTCGATATTCTTGTTCTCAATATTTGTGGCACAATATTCTGCCCACACAATATTTGTGTTTCCGATATTCTGTCACTGATCCATCCAGACATCTGAAGGGAGGTCCTTGAAAGGACTCAGGCTTCTTGAGGCAGTATAGGTGAAGAAAGAAGAAAAGGTCAATAGAGGTGCTGCAAATGGCGAGACTGGACAGAGGAGGAGCGGAAAATGGCTGCGAATATGAGATGCAGTTAGATGATATGGAGGTGGTGAGAAAAACCAGAGGCAGAGGAGAGATAGAGTAGGAGTGGAGAAATGGGACAAAGGAGGAGAGGAAGACAGTAGGCAAAAGATAGATGGAGATAGAGTGTCGTGATCAAATCAAGAATGAGAAGAAATTGGGATGGGAGGGACAAAGAAGGAGATAGATGAGGGGAGAAAACCCTTCAAAGATGCACTTTAAGCATCCATGAGCCAGCTGCTACCTGGAGAGTAGAATGAAGTCCCCTACAACCATTGTCCTAAGGCCTAACCATGATTTCAGGCAATTGCTTGGGCTTTGAGAGGAATTTCACTATTCATAGTATACAATTGCCTTGATTTAGCTCAACAAAAGGGGGGATGAGATGTGTTGATGAGCACGGAATACAAGGAACATGTCTTAATCAAATTATTTCCTTATCTGAACAATTTCCTTCTGATTGCTGTAAGTCAATCAGCATATTCTATTAACGTTATGGGGAGGCATGTACACCACCCGAGGGAAAGGACTCTTTAAGGTGTACAGTGAAACAATATTCTATTCTCCTAAAAACAGATTTGGCATGTGCCTGCGTTCTCTATCTAGGGCTGAAGATAAGCTCTAAGAGTATGGTGAATGGACTACCTCTCACCTACATTGTTCCACCTGACATTTTTGTTCCTTTTTCTAAAGGACAATAAAGACAAAGCATTACACTACCTCACAAGTCCTGTCTTCTGATAATCGTTAAAGCCATGTTCGAAGTGAGATTGCTTTTACAACCATTTAATTCCTGTACCCTTAGGGAACATGATTCATCAGCTGGTTGACAAGGCATCACCAGCAGATGGGAGGAATGTACAGGTTGGCCAACAGAATGTGGAGGATCTTCTATCTGTCCTAAAATATCAGGATTCCCTAATTACAAACAATAATCAAGTCCAGGACATGGTCAACCTGAGCATGACAGACATAAACTGTTGCACTCCCATTGTCCTGAGTTCATTGTTGCAGAAATATCTCCCTGATTACTTCTTTGTCAAATTTTAAAGAGTTTCTACCAAGGTGAATTTTAACCTAGAACAATGAGGCCAATACACAGCACCCCTATCATCTATGGAATTGCAGAGGCTTTACGAAGCCATAAGTACAATTAGGAGCACTCTTTATGACAAACCATACTGGAAAGGTTAAGTTATGATTCAGAAACAGATCTCCAAAGATCTCTTCACAAAAGAGATATGTATATGAAAAGAGTAACAGAGCCCTATATTACAGAATAAAAATCAAGGAGGCAGGTGGTTACAGCCATCCACTGCTAGTTAGAAGGATATACATGCATTACTTAGCATACTTCTAACTGGACTAGACAGCATCCACACATAATTTTAAAGCAAGTTATAGAAAGGACTTGTGCTTTCCATAGATCACCCAAGTTTCAATGTACTCCCAGAACCATATCATCTTTCATGTCCAGGAGATTCCCTAAATACTCAGTGTTTCTTCAAGGCTTATAGTGCTATGAATGTGGCGACTGGGGACCCATAACCCAGAATAGTCCTTGAAGAAAAAACACCACAAAACCTATGGAAGTAGGGCATTTCAGATACAAAGTTTTTACCTTTGGGTCTTACATGACCAATATACAACTGGATACAACCAACCCCAAAGCATTGCTGAATACTCATTGTAGAAATACTGTTACGAATTGCAGACAGGTAAAACCCAAACACTACAACCCAGGAAACTTTTTGTGAATCATCTGTGTACCTAGGGACAAGAGGAGATAACCGATTGCCATTGTGTCCATTACTGCAGAGCCCATCCACTACTTGCAAGGGTAGTGGTTACTCCTACTTTAAGTGAAGATTTCATCTTAGGAATGGGCAATTATAAATTTAAAACATGATAATAAAACAACTGCGAAGGAACACCCAGATGATAAGTTAAATAAGTTAAAGAGGGTTGATTTAGCAACAGAAGATATTGAAGGCCAGTCACACACTGTAGAGAAAAGACAGACTGAGAGAAGAATAGGCAAAAAAGCAGAGAGGCTGATTTATATTGGGAACTCGGCTAATGAAACTAATTTTATGCCCTTATCAACAGATATGCCTTGGGGGCCTTATCAAATCTTCAGGGATGCTCTGCATGAAAACCGTATACTTAAGTATGCCTTGGAGCAAGTAATCACTGAACCTGTCCCATCCAAGATAGACCCCCCATTTTCTTACCCAAAGGGTCATAAAATAGTATCCTAGCACAGGACAAGTCAAAACAATTTGTAGTACCAGTCTTACATCCAGTATGCAATCAAGTTGATGGTGGACATCTAGAAACGATAAAGCTGAACAATATCTTATAGGCCGATTGCACCGGCTGAGGTCTATTCAGATATTAGGTGTTTCTGTTTGTCATGATATAAATGCCAATTTTAGACACCAAAGGAACCTTAGAGCCATTACCGATAATATGCCTTCTATTTATCAGAGTAGAGATGAACTATGTTGATCCCTTGCTACTCTACTCAAAAGAACACTATTACAACCTTATCCTGGTTGCTGGAAATGACCATCTTTTGTGTGGTATTTCCCAGATATTTGCCTTCACTAGCTGAACCCATTTGTGTAGGCCAGAAGACTGTGCACACTTTACTCCTGCTAACCAGTGATAAAGTGTTTGTAATTTACTTGTCCCCAATGTATGGTACAATTTGTGCCCAAGGCATGTACATTAAATGCTACTAGTGGGCAGCAGCTCTTATTGTGCCACCCATTAAAGGAGCACTGTAAAGCATGTCTACAGGCCTGCCATGCAGCCTGTTTGGGTAGTTTTAAAATGTTATTTTGACCTTGCAAAATAAAACTTTTTCCAGGCCTGAACCTGCCTTTTTAATACATAAAAATGATAAAAGTCACCCCTAAGATAGGCCACAAATGTCCACAGGACAAGTACATTGGTATTTAAAATGTAAGACATGTATATTTAAGGTTTTAAATGTCCTGCCTGTGAAAAACCTTCAAAATCATTTTTCATTGCAGCAAGGCTGGCTATTCAATTGGGAAACACTGTGTTACTTTATAACAATTTAAAAGGTTTGATTTTGGTTTGGGAGCAGCTAGAAAAATGATGCAAGAGCATATTTTAATAGCAATTTAAATAACAACTTAATGATAAAGTCTAATTCTATATCACTATGTCACTATTTCGTAGATAATACTTTTAGAAAGTTGTCATTTTAAGTTGTAATTTTCCTGCCTAAGCCTAATGTACCTTTCTTGTAGTGGCCAGTGTCATATGACTCGTGAATGGCTCCCCTGTGGTGAGATGTGGATTACTCCCAGACAGTGTATAAAAGACTAGGGAGTGGGGAGGTATTTTTCTTCCTTGAGCAGGATAGCCTATAGGGTTGTGCCCAGGCCCTTCCTGAGCTTCAAATGGTACCTACCCTGTCACTGGCAAATGTAGCTTACACCTAGGCCTGCTTCCCTTTGTTTTCCCAGTCTTTCACAGCTCCAAACTCACAGGGAGGGAAGAGCTGCCCAGAACTGGTTTGGAGTGACCACAAGAGAAGGTTTGTCCATTATCATATTCACACCTCTGGATGGGGACAGGAAGCTCTGACCAGGGGAAGGAGGGTTCAGCCATGTTGTATTTAGGTAAAGAAGGGCACTGTAGGATAGCTTACAGAAAAACACATAAGACATGCTACTAAAGTGGATAGAGTCACCCCTGGGAACTTTTATCTCATTGGTTAGTGAGTAGCCAGGAGTTTCACCCATACACAGGTTGACACTGGGCATAATGGTGGCATCTCCAGTACCTCTCTCACTGGACCTGTGAAGAATCAGAAGGACTGCCCTGCTATCTGAAGAATCTGAAGGAAGACTGGGCTTACTTGCCTTGAACCCTGGACCCCAGAAGTGACTTCAAAGGTCATTTGGCTCACCTCCTGTTTGAGCCACAGGGACACACCAAACTTCCAAAGGCCTTTCCTGCAACTGCCAGGCTGACCAGTTCAAACTGGACCAGTCCTGGATCCTGCTGCTAGTCTTTCATGGATTCAATTTTGACCCGCAAGTGCTATCTACATGGATGAAGGTGTATCACCTCTGGGTCAACGTTTCAGCTTGCTCCCACTACGTTCTTCTCTGCAGCAGCAAATCTGATCCAGAGGGACTTCGCAAGAAGGTGTTCAGCCTTGTAGAGCTCATTAGCCACAGCCTGCAGCCTTGCCCCACTGAAAGAATCAGAGCTCTATAAAAGTGATTAATGTCAAAGGTAGAAATCTTCACTGAGCAAAGGCCAGCAAGGGACCTTCTATGGGAACGTAATTAAAATTTCTCTCACTTGGAGCTATCCCGCTAAAAGTCAAAGCCTTCACCGAGACCTCATCCAGTGGGTATAAGACGAGGTGGAGCCCTCTTCGGCCACAGTCTGCTGCGTTGCCCCGCTGAGGATTTTTGACTACCATTCTAGAGTCCGAGGTTAAAACTTGACTGGGCCGCACCTAGTCCATGTATCCAACCCGTGCTCCATTGTGGTCAGCCTTAACTTAGGATATGTTCCGGTCAAGCACAATCAGATGACCACGGTTGTGGCTGAACATGTTTTGGTGTTATTTTGAACTCTAAATTAAAAAAATTCATAAATGAATAATTATTGGATTTTTGTAGTTGTTTTGTCGCAAGTGTCTCAAGCAGTATCACAGGAGTTTATACACCACTGAGCGCAATGAGTAAAAGAATCTAAAGGATGATTCATCTCAAATAAGGAGTCCTCGAAGTGAATTTTGTCACTGTGACTGGTTCAGTCATTATTTGTGCGTCAGTCCTGAAGTGCAAAATTTAAGGACCTAAGCCTATGGCACTGGCATTCGTTGATCATGATCATACAATCTACGAAGGAGAAGTGTGGAGATGTTACACTATCGGGCAGAAGTGGAACGTGCTGTTGACTATTAGCAGCAGTTCGTTGTACAGATCAGAAAATGAGAAAGAGAAGATTTTTCCTTCCCCCATAACCACTTGTTGAAGTATCTGTATTATTATATAGTCCTGAAGAAGGTGGTTAGATGTAAATCAATGCCCACACCAAAACGTGCTTTGACCGTTTTTGGAGAAGTGATCCCAGCACACAACGCTGCAACGGATAAAAATTTTATCTGTTTTTCGTTGTTATTTGTTTATTGTATGTGTAGTATGCTGGGTCACAGTATGAATGTAGTGTATGATAGGGAGTGACCTAGAATGAGTTTATGAATTAATGGAATGATACGTGGGAGTGTTTCTCAATTTTGTGCAAAATATACCATTTCTTCCTTTTTGTGAAAAATATGTTCTTGTCGCAGTACATGGAAGGAAATGTTGAAATGTACATGCAGACTTCTCTATGAAATGTGTTTATCAAGACCAATGAATATGATAAATAATGTGAGAAATCAACAAATATGGTCTGTAAAACGATATTGTAGAAGTAACATAAATTTATTTGGGGAACAGAACCATTAGCATTTGCAAGATACATGAGAAGAAATACAGGTCACGTGGGAATTTTTTATAATTTGTTATAATTTAGATGAATGATTCAACCATTGTGCTGTTTACAGAGAATATATGCAAGCATATAAATACTGTTATATCTTGCTCCTACCTGGCACCCCTATCCTAGTGTGCCTAGGGTGGGTGAATCTGCCAGAAATCCCCATAGAGTGATCTAATTCCCCTGTTACCTGTGAGTACATGTCATCAGGAAGCCTGAATTGGTGTAGAGCTGGGCTTCATTCCTCTCAGGAGGTAAACAGGAATCAGCTGGGCTGGAATTCCGGCATGGATCGACCTTGCAGTGCCAGTGAAATGCTCCTCTAACTAAACAAGGGAGTGATGTGGTTTATATAATAAACATCACCCATGTTGCTATGCAGAAGTCCCAGTCAGGCTGCCATTATTGATTCTACCATGGCAAAGCTGCGCAGTGAACTTTAGCTTTCATACAAAATGTTCAAGGCTTCTGATTTTATGCCTATGAAAATGTGGAAATGTAAGCAAGGTTAGTTCTTGTAACAATATCCATACAAGCATGCAAGAAAAATTGTGTTAAAATGTCAACGTTAAGGAAAAGATGTCAAATTTAAACTTGAGCATGTAAAATGGTAGTTTTCCAGTCTGAGCCTACATGTGACCACATGACAGGACTGAAGGAGGTGAATTTACACAGAGAACAAACAGGGTGAGCCAAGGCAGCACCTAGGCATTGCAGTGGTACAGTAGCACACAGTGGGACTGCACAGGAAGGAAATCATAGAGAGGAGGCTGATGACACACAGAAGGACCACAGGGTTAGTGGAGTCAAAGAAAGGCTTAGTCTGAATGGTGCAGATGGACACCAGGTTTGGGGCAAGACAAACTGGATGGGCTGCAAGGGACTAGAGGCATAGAAAAGGGATGTTGGAGAAGTGGAAGACATACATGAGGGCTGCAGAGGTGAGGCAGCGCCACATACAGTAGGGGTGCATGTGGTTTGGGTGATATACAGAAGTGAATCAGGGGAACAGGGGGATGCAAAAAAAGAAACTGGACTTGGTACAGGGCAGGACACAGTGCCTGCGATGGGTGCAATCGGGCGAGGGCAGATAGAGGGGCCATCAAGAGGCATGAGCACATGCAGGGTATATGTTTTTCTTTACACTCCAAAATAAAAGAAATTCAGCACTCCCAAAATGAGGCACTTGGTAAAGCAGGAAGAAACACCTGGAAAGGAGGCTCACACAACATGAAAACATCACAGAGCAATGAAACGTATAGCTCATACATCACCCTAGAGAACACATCATTCAGGTCAGCTTGACTGGGAAGCCCTTTCTAGCCATCCAGAAGTCTCAATGGGACAGCAATAAATTTCCTAGTGACGGTGCATTTACCCCAAGATTGAGCTTTTGTATGAGCGCCAAACCTCCTGTCCTTAATGCCTTTTACTAACATGGAGAGAGACTTCTAGAAAGTACCCCTCTCTTCATCTATTGAAAAGCCAAGGCTGACTGCACTGGTCTGTTTCGAGGTCAAGATGTAAGCTGGCCAAACCTCTGTGTTTTGACTCCAAGACAGAGAAGTACATTCCTCTCTCACGCTTTCAAACGTGCATCCCACAAGTTCTGTTCCAGAAAGGCTGTTTTGCTTTGTGCTGAGAAGAAAGAAAACGTCCCACTCTGAAGCTGCAAAAAGGCACGAAATGAAATCATGCAAGAGCACAAAAATTATGTTGTACATTCAAAATTGAGTCAGTTAAAACACATAGTCAAAGGTCACCACAATCTCACAATGTAAAAATACTTGTAGCACTACAGTATTGGTGCAATCAAGGGCCACAGAGATGTTGCAAAAGGTGTGCAGGTCAAATAGAGGGGCTGCAGGGGTCATGCAGGGTGGCACATAGAGAGACCAAAAGAAAGGCATAGGGAAACCCACCATTAGTCATCCACACAACCACCTCATATGCCAACATGTCTGCCACACACTCAACATCATATGACAAAACTTCCACCATCATATGATAACACACCTATCATTCTATATTCACATAACCAACAACATACAACAATACATCAGCTGTCAAATCTCATCACAAATCATATGATACAACCAATGACCCACTTCAAATATCCACACAATCACCACCATATTATAATACACCGATCACCATGGACCCACCCAACCAACATCATATGTCACCATATCAACCATAATACAGCCACACAACTTGCATCACATACCAAAACACCCACCATCATGCTTCAACACACCCACATGCCGACAAACTCATTGTGAATAGTCAGCACGCATAATGTCAACACAACTAACATCACACATTCATCATCAGACAGCAATACAATCAGTGTTAAAGGTCCACATCCACCCTCATACATGTACAATCATACATCCAAAAAACTCATACACACACATCAGTATCATAGCAGCACACACACATATTCAAATGTCAACACCCTGACCATCATGCACTCACACAGCCAACATTTACCACTGAATTTGAGACAGTGGTTTCCGGTGCTCAGCACTGGCACTTAATTGGCAACACTGGCGCTTGTGACAGTTTGCACAAGGTGACGCTGTTTGGGTAATTTAGAGGTAACCACAACAACAGTTAATTATTAATTCAATATATGTTAAAAATGACTATTACCTGCCGCACAAGCCAATCTTAGAGCTTTGGGGGCCTGGAATAGTCTAAATTGTGACGCTTGTCGTAGTGTGATGGTTAGTTGTTGTTGTTATTATCATTGGCAGCATGGCAGGGGCAATGTGGGTGCAAACTATCGTAGCCTCCTCACGAGAGCCCTGACCCTTTTTTTTTTAATTAAGCACTGTCTCACGCCATCATTCATCCTTTTACAAACTCAAAACAAAATCAATTAATCTATCAAACACATCCCAATTTAAGTTTTCCCAAGTAATATCAGGTCAGGAGTGATAGTTATAGTTGGCTTAGGAGTTGTGCCACGAGGTGAAGGTACTTATTTTTTACGTAATGTTCATTAAAAAAGAAACTTCCTAATAAACCTAAAGTTTAAGAGAGTTAATGTTGATGAAAGTGTTTATAGTGGTTTTACCATGAAAACTGAAGACCAGATGTACACAGCCATTCAACTGTCGCATACCGTGAAATTCAGTACATCACAGGAATTGCAACCACTAAATGGCATTTTAGTGTTTACTAAACCCATTCTGTGATTCTGTAAGTAGTTACCTAATTGCAAAATGTGTTTAGAAATTCATAGATAATCACAATATAGAAGGGACGTGTTTAGGGTGCCCCTTCAAATTGCAATTCAGAATGCTTTGTATCAATAGCTTGTGACCACAATATCTGTTGCAAAGAATTGCTACAGCACCAGCTCCTCAAATGAGGTGGTAAAGCACTCGCAAAGGGAAGTAAAGGGAAAGGACCCCTTCCCATTTGTGAATGTAAAGCAAAAGTTTGGGAGTGGCCAGTCATCCAGGGGACTACTGCCAAATCTGACACAGACTTTTTTTTAAAGTTTATTTTAAATGCAGTCCTGTTTCATTTAAGGAAAACAGTCTGAATTAAAAAAATATATATATATATATATTTAAAAAGTGATCACAAGCATGGTGGTCTGCTGAATCCAGTAGGCAGGGCCGGACTGGACGTAGCGGGCACAGGGTATTTCCCCGGTGGGCCGCCAGAGTGGGGGCCGGTTTTGGGCCCCTGGGGTGCCGTTTTTGGTACAGGGCCGTTTTTGAAGCACAGCTACAATATCGGCTCCTGTAACAAAATCGTCCGAAACCGGCCCTGGCAAACGGCTCGGCCGCACCCCCAACCCCGGGGGCTGGCCGAGCACTTTGCCAGGGCCGGTTTTGGTCCCCAGTCCGGCCCTGCCAGTAGGCCACTATCCACGTGATGGTCACCAATTGGAGTAAGTCGCAATTTGCAACATACTTCATGAATAGCAATGAGGTAGGTCAAATAACGACCTGTTCCAAATGGGAATTTTGAGAACTGACCCAATAGTGCAAAGGTTGGTTTAAAAAATGGTGTTTCAATTGCTAAAAGTCGGCACACAATTTACAACAAAACATATATCCTTTTACACACTTGCACACATAATAAATGATATGCTACAACACACTACATTGCTAGCTTAATTAAGTAATAGCAGAGGGGAAAGTGCCATTGTCATATACCCATAACACCACCATTATTAACAATTAACATTATAGATCACACACCATTGAACATGCACATGTTTATACACATGTACCTACACCACCATCATTATATTCCACTATGCCATTCATAATGAACCAAATAGCAACCATTTAACAATGCTCAACAGTATCCCTTTAAAAGCGTTAACACACCATCATAGACCTTTCACACACCTAGAAATATAACCAGTTTCTAAAACAAATCTATTTGCAAACCTTATCAAGTACTAACAGTGGTGGGAGTAAGAATTGACCTAGTAATACATATTACTTACAGGAAGTGTTATTACCACACTACAGTTAAACTGACTTGTGTAACTGCTTCATTTCTCACAGATTTAATTTTAGAGTCACTTTACATTAGAAAACTAATGTAACCATACACATAAAGCTTAATTATTTGGACTGTATCTCAGTGCCTTGATATTGCCTATTGCACTCTGGTCATGGTTAGATACTTTTTTTTAGACTTACTGCGCATAAAAAAACAGCATTGCATAAACCCCTCATGCAGATTTCCTGACTGTAATATATTATATTTTAGTTAATGGTGAGAGAGATGAGGGGAGGGGAATCATGACTCACTTCATAGATACTCACAAACATTTACCGAGGAGCCACAAAGCATGGTCTGTGGTGAGCCCGAGGGCCGCATTGATGCTGACAGGATAGGAGTGGGTCTTTGTGTGTACTTAAAAGTTGCAGGATGCTGTATTAGATTCTTTTCCTTTACTTCAGTTGGGTGGTAATTAAAAGCTTCCCCATTTATTTTACATCTTTTTGAATATTAGTGCTCTCTGAAGTAAACAGCAGCTCGGTGCTGCTTTTAACCACTTCCCTCATCTCCCTCACCATGAACTAAAATATAATACATGACCCTCAGCTTTGAGTATCACTGACCCGCTTGAAGCTCACCTCTCACCAATCATGGCCCTTCCCCCACACTGATGAGCTAGATGCTGTCAAAGCACTTGAAATAACTTCCTATAAAACAAAAGCGTTTCCATCACCAGTAAGTGCATTTATATTCATTCTGGTGACCGCTTTGAGTGATTCAGCGCCAAGTGTTTGTGTTCAAGAGACCACTCTAACAACAGTTCTGGCATCAATTTGAGTGACATAAAATAAGAAACTCTACATTTCACGGGATGCCGAGTGTCACGACCTATGAACATAATGCATTTTTAAAACTCAATTTGAGGAAAAACGTGTTTGAGCTCTGAAAGCTGTGCCCGGCTGATTGTGCCTTTATTTTCACAGGACTAATGTGATCCTTACGCGGACAAATTTTAAAAGACGAAATTAGCAATAATTTTAGAAATCGGGTCCCTCCCTCCCGTTGGCATCATTATCCTCCAAGACTAATGAGGCCCCTTGCGGGTCATGCCTCCTTACCTGATTTGACCCATTGCTCTTTGATTTCCCCAGCGTGCATCGCAGTCAGCAGCTGCATGGGGACTTCAGATCCTATTGATCAGCTTAGAATATTTCGACCCTTCTCTTGTTGATGAACTTTTATTAATTCTTCCTTATCTTGCAGCGTGAATGGAATTGCATATAAATCAAGCATTTTCCAGCTCAGCAGTGCATGGTTTTAGAATTTTCCTTTTGTGCTGTACGTTCTGGATCTCCCTATTAATGATACTGTAAGAGTTTTATCAGCTAGTTTGGTACCTGAGGGTAATTGGGAATGACAAGGGGGCGGATATTTTCATATGAAAATGCAAACGAAATTCTGAAATGGTTCCCAACATAAGGGAACTAGCCCAATAAGATACACAGGTGTTGCTACTTTTCGTTGGATTTGCATGCAAATGCAAGATGTGGATTGCATCCAGAGGCCAGGTGTACGAAATCGCTTGTTTGTGATTTCCTAATAGCGAATTTTAGCGATTCGCTATTAGGAAATTGCAAACTGTGATGTACAACAGTGTATTTGACACTGTTATCGATTCGCAGTGGGTCGCAAATGGACCTACCTCATGAATATGAATGTATACGCATTGGGAATCGCTAAAATCACGGATATGGTGGCCTGCTGGGGTCAGGAGACCACCATGTCCATGACTGCTTTTAAATAATGCAATCATTTCTTTTAAATGCAGCCCAAACGGATTGCGTTTAAAAAAGAAAATTACGTTTTCTTTTCATTTTTTAAGTGCAGGCAGTGGTCCATGGGTTCACTGCCTGCTCTGAAAAAACGTTTTCGCTACCATTCCCAAAGAGGAACTGGTTGCTTGGAGACCACTTCCCATTTGCAAATGGGTAACCAAAACGAGAATGTTTTGTGACCGCATTTCAGTCGAAAAACATTCTTACATACCACTGCGATTCGGTATTAGGAAGGGACGCCCTAAACACGCCCCTTTCTAATACCGAATCGGTATGTATTCGCAATTCCAAATTGCGATTCGGTAACATGTTACCGAATCGTAAATTGGGATTCATACATACAAAAATGCATTTTACCGGTTGCAAACGGCCCAAATCTGCGAATCGGGCCGTTTGCGACTGGTAAAATGCATGACACATACAGCCCTATATTATCCAAACTCTATTAGCTATGTTGTGAGCATGTATTTCAGATCTACAGAAGGGGCATTTAAGCACCTAGTTTAATTGCCAGAGAGAGTGGAAGTGACATCATGCACTCTTTGACACCCGCTAACCTTACAGGGTCGATTGATTGTCTGAAGGCTAACCATTCATCAGCTTCACCCCTGCTGTTGTCAAGGAAGGGCAAGGATTGGACATTGTGCAAAGTGAACATGGCTGGTAGAGTGCGGTTTGCTGTTTGCTGCTACCATGTCCTTTGTGACCTCTGATGTCAGAGGTAGCAAGCTAGGTTCAGGAGCAAACAAAACACAGAGATAGCAGTTACTAGTTCTGGCTAGCCTATGATGCCCATACCCAGTGCAGGTCATGGCACACAAGTATGGTTGTATATTAGAGCATATTAGAGCTATCCATAATGGCAACACCAACTATCCACTGGCGGTTCACTATAACAGTACGCATGCTGCGTCAGAAATTATAAGACTCAGTTTCCATGGAATTGCAGTAGCAGATGAGAATATATGAGGTGGGGACAGAACTCTAGCATTGAGAAAGCTTGAAACAAAGTGGTTGATAAAACTCAGATCTGTAGATCTAGGACTCAATGTAGATAGAGAGCTACATGTTTTTCTACTTGACTGATATTACTCAGTGTTTATGTGAATTGATTTTGTACTATGCTGCATAACATGCCTCGTGTCTTGATAAAACATAGGAGGATGAAGTAACATCTTGTACTGTAGCATAAGAATTAATGTATCAATGTTCTTTATACATATCACCTCCCTCTCTGTCCTCTTTATCAAGCTCTTGTAATCTGGTGAGCATTTCAACTCTTGGGTTACGCACAAGTAGTTGTGAACGATGCGGGATATGAGTAAACAAATCGTATTAAATGCTTTAGATTTGTTTATGATACTATACACTCAAAACTATTCTATAGCCTCGCTGTGGTAAATGTTAAGAATATATCATTCAAGTGTGCACTGGGACTAATTTCAACTGACACACTGATAATATTTCTGTTGTTACCAACATATGGAGATCACTCCAAAATGGCACGGCCGATAAACAAAAATTCATCAGTCACTACAATGTTCACGTACACACACATGATCGGGTTATACTGCAAGCGGCACTATGCATCATACGCATTAGATCATGCTAAGACTCACACAAAGACCATAGTCCTTTTAGACCACCCAAAATGTACGAGTACAGGTATATTAGTTCATGATCGTTTTAGGACCTATAGTGTCGCTCTATACGTGAACTTCAATAATTAAATTTTTTATACTTATTTCACTGATAAGAAGTAATGTTTCATATCAATACACTCTGATCTGGACCTACACACATGGTCAAATGCGCATCTCATGACCATTTAAAGATGGCGCCGTCTCTAGCTCCCTATTTCGGAACTATGAATACCGGCGTACGAATTGCAGACAGTCGGGTCACATGACTGTAGCTTGCATTCAAAATACTGTGGGGAACGAACGCAGTAACTCAGTGAGGGGAAAACGGACTTGCGTTCGGACAACGCTGACATTTCTCTTGGGTAAGTCAAGTCGTCGGACTTTAAAGATAAGGAATTATAGTTTTGGAGGACCTCTGCATTGTTGGACAACTTACTTATAGTTCTTGTTGGTTACTTTTATCCTTAGTGAGGAAGCTTATCAGGGACCTCCTCTCGACTGGACTACATTTCTTTGGACCGTGATCTTATACTACGAGTTATTACTACCATAAGATCACATATATACTTTTCCGAACAGTAAATGTCAATACTTTATTGTGCGCTCACAACCCACCAATCTAGATTTTGTGGCTCGGGTATTTATAGATTTTAACTGAAATAAGAATTAATCTAAGGGCCACCGAGCATTCTTGTGGGGTATATATTTTTTCATCTTGAGAAACTTGGGGTCACGATAGGACACTAATGTTGCGTTGTCTTGGCTATCACTTATTTATTTGTTAGAGACAACACTGGTTTTTCTGATACGACGCAGAATGGTCAATGAAACTTGGACGCCATACAGGGACGTGGAATGATAACCATTGGGCTAACAAGTATGTTAACCTGATATAATTTCAATAAAGTTAATGAGACTCTATAGGCTAATGTTCAGTACAAAGAGTGGTACATGGACTTCATAGTTGTTTTCAAATAAGATAATTTTCTGTCCCGTTTTTAAATTAATAGAAAACGGATTCTTCAGTTACTATGATTTCCACTTTCAACAGGCTAGTAGACTAATGCAGTGTTCTCCCATTGTTGCAGATTCCTTTTTGATATCTATTTGTTTTCGGGTGCTATTTTATGACGCCGCGGCGGTGAAAACCGAACGTCAGGGACGTCTAGATATCTAAGTTTGACCTGGTGGGTTTTTCAAATATATTATTATTTCACAAACTACTGGGCAGAATCACGTGTGAAGTTCCTGAATACTTTTATCTCTAATGACACTTATTGAGGTGACGCATGGATTTCACTATTGGTGGCTAATGGAGATAATTACTTCTTTTTTATACATCTTTCCAATATTCTTCTCTTCTTCTTCTCCTGTGGTGACACTTCGGTTATAAGAAACATTGGATCTTTTCAAAACTTCTTTTTCTATGAAATTATTGACAGTACTTCGTTCTTATCTCGATTTGGTCTCATCACTAGAGATTTGCTGTACTGCCATTTAACCTTTGAAAATAATGGATAATTGTGATGACTAATCAATGTTTTAATCTCACCATCACTTTTGTACGAACCAAGACAACATGTATGATATCTTTATTTCCAGCCTTGAAAAAGTCTATGTTAGACGAAACACATGTTGGCTGAATCCTTGCTGGAATGACCAAATGAATAAATCCACAAGTTGAAGAAGAACTGATGGACACTTGCGTTTATCTATATTTCGAGAAGAGATATCATTGACCTTTGTATTGTTTTGCTAAATGTGAAGTTGTGCTCTAACATACTTGTGTCGTTTAACTTACCCATGACATGATGGTCAATTGCATTTATCTAAGAGAGTGCTGAACAAGGTTCTATTCTATATATATGGTTGTATGTGGACTGAAAAATCCCAGAAAAGCAACCTGCTGTTGGCTCAGATATCAGAACTGATTGCAAGTATCACACATGACAAGGGTCTCTTTTATACCGGTACGAATCCTGTTGCAAAAAATTTAGTGCCTGAAAGCAGTGGTGATGGGAATTGTCATAGGGCTCATCAAGTCCAGTGTGACCAGTGCAGTAGGAAGCAATAAATAGCAAGAACACTAACAGGTGATGTATGTACAGCCTGCCTGTGCATGGGTGCCTCCCTTTTTTCACAGAATGGTGATTCACTGAACAAAGTGAATTACCGTTTTAATGTGCACCATTCTATTTTACTTTGCATGTCCTGCAGAAGGGACACAATTGCTGTGAAATATAGATTTTGTCCAATAGGAGACCTTGTGTCATCCTGATTTCCATAGCTCCAGCTAGTTAGTCTCTAACTATGACAATACTTCTAAACAATTACACATCAAGCCCATTCTGCTAAGCTTTCTACTTGCGATTAGCTGTTCCTTGCAAGCAAGAACTTAAAAAAACCTCTGACTTCAAGAACCAATTGACCAAATCAAAATAATGTTTGACTGGAGCAACTACATGTCCTTGTTAGTAAGTAAGAGAGTGCTTATTGTAAAAAAATATTTCCTCCCATGCTATGAGAGCAGACTTTTGCAGGTGGTAGTGTGTGACACGAATATTTATGCATACATTGCATTTTTGTTGTTGTGGTGTATTTTTTTGTTGTTGTATTTTTATGCTCCATTATTGCATTATTTTATTGCTGTGTTAAACTGCGGTTTTTGCATTGCATTCTGTTTCGACTGTTTAGTGTTATGGCATCATGTCTTTATTGTGTTGTTATTTTACTTTGTGTTATATTATTGTGTTTCTTTCTGTTATTCTGTGTACATACTATAAAGTTGTTGCAAGAGTCATCCTTGTGCCCTGGACACCCCCCATTTCTTTGCTGACTGGTACTGGTGGTAACTGACTCTGACTGTCCCTGGGCTCTGCTTAACCAGGCCCAGGGCCAGTGCTATGCTGAAAAGACACTTAGAATACAGTGAAAACACCTACATACACTACGGTACACTAGGGGTTAGGGCACCGCTATGATTGGCATGACGTCCCCTAAAGGCCCTAGTACATAATAGGGCAGGAGGAGCAAAACTACCTTTAAGTCCCTAGTTTATAATAGGGCATGACAATTTAGAGGCCAGCAGCCCTTTCTGCACTTGCATGAGTGCACTGTCGAGGCCTGAGGTCAATTTAAAAGCAACCCTGTGTTGCAGGACCTCTTTTAAAATGCACATTGTGCCCAAACTCGACTTTGGTGTTTGGGGGACTTAAACATTAATAAACTACAATCTTTTGGCATATTAGGTACCCCCAGGGTCTCCCCTGGGTGTCCCAGTGGTGGGGGGGTCAGGTATTTATAAAGAGGACCCTTATAAAATCAGTTTTATATGCCTGGGATTTAGTGAAATTGCACATTTCACTCACAATATTGTAGTAAAGTGCTTCCCAAAATCGACTTTTGTGCTAGGAGCACTGTGAAGTGAGGATCTGCAACATTGTTGCATATTCAGAACCCCTAAGGCCTCCCCTATGTGTTCTAGGGATGTGGGGACCTGTAGATATAGGCAGCGTTCTTAAAAAATATGATGTATAAGCCCTGATGTTGGAAAAATTGCCCAAGTCATTTTCCTCATTGCAAATCCCCAGTCACTTAGGTTAACATGGTAAGAAGTCACTAAATATTAATTTGCACTAGGAGAATCATAAAATTCTCATTCATGGACTTACTAGAAGGGTATTGATGAATCCAACAATATGCTATTGTTGAATTCATCCTAAAATGTACAAACAAGAAGTTATAAGACTTTCTTGTCTGTAAGCCAAAACTCAGTGCTTTGTCCTTATTGGTCAGAGTTAAGTGGATTGGCCAGGCTGCTTTATGAGGTGATAAGTAGCCCCTGGGTTTAAGGAGCCATCCTGGGAGGACAGGGTTCTGCTGCATAGGAATACTAGAGCAGGGGGGAGGGGTTGTCAACAATAATCTTCAATAGAAGGAAGAGACAGGCAGGAGAAACCAGTTTCATTTACACCCCTACTCTTTGAACCCAGCCAGATGGCAAGTTTAAGGAAGGAATCTGCAGATGCCAGGGGGAGGGAAAACATGGAGATGAGTCATCCTGGAGGGTTGGTTTACTTAGCTCTTACCTCTCTGCTGGGACTTCAGCCATATGGAATTTTGGAGAAATAGTGCTTTCTGGGTGACCATTGTGCCACACTTGGGAGGAAATGGTCATGCTCTGAGGTGTCATCCTGCACCTCTTTGGACAGGAATGCCCTCCTGTATGTCCCCAGAGAACACTGAATAAGTATCTGAGAGGGGCAGTGCCTCTCAGTTCTGCTGCTTGAAACTGAGAGAAGAAGAAGGATTACCAAGCTGGAAACTTTACTTGCACCATCAGGCCCTGCACTTTGAAAAGAATGTGCCTGCTGCATTATCTGGAACTACAGCACTTTGGATGTACCTTGCTTTAAGAGGAATAAAGAGTGGACACCAAGCTGGAAACTCGATTTGCACCATCAGGCCCTGCTTTCTGACTGAATGCGCCTGCTGCATTATCTGGAACTACAGCCCTTTGGATGCACCTTCTTTCAAGAGGAATAACGAGTGGGCTCCCTGCAAGCTACAGGTTAACACAGCTTTCCTGCATCTACTCCACTAAGAGTGGTATCCAGTGGACTTTTAAGGGTGTTGTCCAGGTGCATTGTGGGAATTGTGGTCCCAACCTTTAAGGACCATCTCGGAGATTCCAGACCTTTCGATCATGTTTTGGACACTTTGGACCCTCAAGAGGAACTTCAGGAAGAAGTTCCAGAAGTTTGGGAAAGTTTGGTGAACTTTTGTGAACAAGGTCCAGAGGGTGAACAGACTCTCACAGAAAGGTAATCCAGCGAACCCTCACTGCTGGAGGAGGCTGCATGACGTCTGGTGGGAAATCCTCCAGAAAAGTTTCTAAGTGTGAGGGTAAAATCTTGAAAGGGGGCTCCCACTTTGTTGATCCGACCACGGCTCTATCGCGGTCAGCTTCAAACTTTGACATAGTCAGAGGCGACCAAATGTTTAGAAGTGGCACTATTGGTTTCTAAGCACTAGAAAGTGTTTAATCTTTAAAAATTCATATCTCTGGGTCCCTACAGTTAATTATTTTCATTTTGGTGTCATTTGAAAGATAAAAATATTCCTATTTTTATAAATTAGTGTTGTATTTTTATTGTGTGTTGTGACTTAATTATTTACTGAATTGGTGTTTTTAAATGCTTTACATACCTGTCTCTGAAGTTAAGCCTGCCTGCTCACAGCCAAGCTCCCAAGGGTTGAGCATGGGGATAGGTTTCTGAGACCTATTCTGAGCCTTAGACTGTGTTAGTGGCCTTATTGCAAGTGGCAGATGCACATTTGCCACTACTAATAAGCCACTTTCCAACAGTTGTGAACAAAGACAGTTATATCTTCAGGCAAAATTAGCATATTTTTCTTAAGTTCCAGTGATACAACCATTCATCACCATTACCACTGTCTAAGGTGGTGAAATACTGCTGCTCCTGCTCTTTGACTATGTAAGACATGAGTCAGTCCAAAACTGTGGCTGAGACCAAGCTTAATCTTGCACTACCAGTACGTTTAGTAATATGGCACAGACCTTTTATATATATATATATTCATTGAAAAAAACAAATGTTACAGGAACGTTATAGTTAGGAAATAGAATTAAAAAAACTTAGAAATTCACTGAAAAAAGGGTTACAGGGACATTGTAGGTAGACTCAGATTTCACACACATAAAACCATCGAAATTCAGCGGTTATAGTTATCTTAAGAAACTATAACTCGTGCCCTAAGGTAACTCGCGCCCTCGCCATGCACTGCTATTTACCCCACATATTACATCAGTTATGACATCTTCTGTGACATCATTGATAATATCACTGCAACATTTGCAATAAAATTATTGATGAGAAAACTGTGCAAGGTGGGGGCGTGAGTTATAGTTACCTTAGGGCACAAGATATAGTTTCTTGAGATAACTATAACTGTAATTGCTGAATATCTATGGTTTTATGTGTGTATAATCTGAACCTAGCTATAACGTCCCTGTAACCATTGGATTTTAGTGGATATATATTTTTTTTCACTGAAAAAATAAAGGTTAAACTTTTGTTATAGTTAGGTGAATATGCCAGTGACAACATCAATGTTTAAATTAAAAAAAAATACAAATTCAACAGTTATATTTAGCAATTCTAGCTATAACTTGAGCCCCCGCCACGCCCTGCTTATGACCTCACATATGACACTACTCATGACATGCTCTATTACCTCATTTATGACATCACTGATGACATCTCAAATGACATCATTGATGACAACACTGAAGATATCACTGAATACATAATCCAATGAGTGTGTTAGTGTGATTCATAGTTTACATAGTGGCGGGTAACTACCATATTACGTTTCTACCTAATTTTGTACAGCCGGCATCCAGCTAATGGGTGTAAATGTTGTCACTTTAACCTTTGCTTTTTTCATTGAACTTTTTTAAGGTTTCTTTAAAAAAAAAAAAAAGATATTTTTATCGCACCTAGCCATAACGTTACTTTAACCTTTGTTTTTTCAGGGAATTTCAAGGGTTTTTTTTAAACATAAAGTAATATTTGATTGACATACGTAAAGCCAACCCCGTGCCATGCATGGTCTTCGGCCAGGCCCTGTGCGCCAACCCACCTGGAGGCAGTCAAAACCACCACAGGCAGCTAAGCTAACACTGAGTATGACCATTTGTCATACTCTTGCAGCCAGGCCCTGAGTAAAAAACCCCACTGGCAGCCATGCGGATACAGCCAACCCCATGCCACAACCAGGCTTTGCTTCTGTGTGGTGGGTTTAGCTGTAGGGCCTGTGATGCAGCCAGGCCCTGCTTCCAGCTCCTTGCTGGCAGCCTACCCTACACTGCGCACAGTATTTTGCCGTGCGCAGTGGGGGGTTAATCACAGGGCTTGGCCTGCCGCCAGGCCCGGTGGCCAAAACCCCAGGAGGCTGTCAACCCCACACTATGCACAGTCTTTGCTGTGCGCAGAGTAGGGTTGTAATTTGGGCCCCTGGGACTCCATCCCCTGGGGTCAAAACATTTATATAAAAAGGAAGGGGCTTGCAGCCCCCTTCCCAGATGATTAATTAACCCCCTGGAACCCCATCCCCTGGGGCCAAATACAACTAAACAGGGAGGAGTGTGTGCTGCCCTCCTTCCCGAGCTTCCCACATTCCTGGGGCCAAATACAAAAGTAAATTGGAAGGGGGCCACCTGGCCACACTCCCCAAGCCTCCTTGGCCATCAGGGACTCCAACCCCTGGGGCCAAAAGTCTAAGTGGAGGGGAGCATGAATCCCTCCTCCATGAGCCCTATTAGACCCCAGGGACCCCGTCCTTTGAGGCCAAATATGATAAAAAAGGGGAGGGGTCAGATGACCCCCCCTCCCCAAGCCTTATTAGGCTCCAGGAATCCCAGTCCTCAGGGCCAAACCAATAAAAAAGGGGAGGGGGCCATGTGGGCCCCCTCCCCTTTGCCTCATTAGGCCCTGAGGAACCCACCTCCCATGGCCTTATGTATGTTAAAAGGGAGAGGGGAATCATGCCCCCCCTCCCCAAGCCTCCTTAGGCCTTTGGGACCCCATCCTACCGGGCCCTATTTATTTCACCCCACGGACCCCTCCCCTAGCCTTATTAGACCCTGGGGACCCCATCCCCCAGTGCTGAATATTTTTTTAAAGGGGAGGGGGCCACTTTAGCCCCTCCCCAATCCTCGTTAGGCCCTGGGGACCCCATCCCCCAGGGCCTTATGTACTCTGTAGGGAAGGGGGCCAAGAGGTCCCCTTCCCAAGCTTTGTTAGGCCTTGGGGTCCCCTTCCCGCAAGAACTTTTCTTTTTTTAAGGGGAGGTGGGCCCCCCTCCCAGAGCCCCATTAGGCCCTGGTGACCCCATCTCTCAGGGCCCTATATAGTCTAAAGTGGAGGAGGCTATGTGCCCCCCTGCCTGAGCCTTATTAGGCCCTGGGGACCCCACCCCAAGGGCCATTTTTTTTAATGGGGCAGGCTGCCAAGCGGCCCCCTCCCCGAGCCTAATAATGCCCTGGGGACTTCATCCCCCAGGGCTGTATCTCTTTTAATGGGGAGGAGGATGGGGTCCCTGGGACCCAAGAAGGCTTTGGGGGGGGCTGCACACCCCCTCCCCTGTTTACTTATATTTGGCCCCAGAAGATGTGGTCCCTTGGGCCCAAAGGCCAATCCTATGCCATGTGTCTAAGAATCAACCCACTACCGTGGACGGCCAAAGGTCCTGTGCAGCGTGGGTTTGGCTGCCTTTGTGTGGATTGGGCACACAGCCTGGCAACTGGCCAGGCCCTTTGGCCAACCCCCCTGCCAAGCACAACTAAAGGTTGTGCGCAGCATGGGTTTGGCAGCATGAGTGGGGGTTGGTTGCAGAGGCTGGCTGGCTGAAGGCCAACCCTTGTGGCCAACCCTTCTCCGCACATGTCCGAAGGCTGTGTGCAGCGTGGAGTTGGCTGCATGCGGGCCACAGGCCAGGCCCTGCAGCCAACTCCCCCTGCCACGCTGTAAAAAACACCTAGAAATTCACTGAAAAAAATAAAGATTAAAGTAACATTATAGTTGAAATGTTCAGTAACAATGTAACGTTTTAAGCAATAAAAAACACAGAAATTCATCTATTATAGTTATAGTTATTGTTGGAAATGGTGCCATTAGTTGTGTGGCCATCACAAGTAATTGGTCCACACTCACTGGGAACCAAACACCCCATTGTAGCACTTGACTCTCACAGGGTAGCAAAGAGGAGCAGTTCAAGGCCTACTGAAGGGAGGTGGTGTGGGCTATCAATCGCCAATCACTGGCAAGCAATAATGACACCCAATAAATGATTGTCCAGTCAAAACTGTTTCCTTAGAAACAAGAGAAGTACATTTATTACACACACACACACACTATTAAATACTACGCAGTAATTTACAAATATATACACCGGCAGAAGGCGCATACCATAGATAACATTGTGTAACCACTTGTGACCCCTCAGAGAGCTCACCCAAACATATCAAGTGAGTTTAAACAGTTGTTTTGTGATAAGCACATAACATTTACAGCATGATACATTATCATTATTGCAGAAGGTTGAACCAATAAACCTTGTGCAATCTTTATGATAACCCAGTAAAACATTTATCGGGAATAAACCTTGTGTTTGTGCATTCTATCACACGTTTGGCATTAAACTATAATTGTCAAAACAGCCCCTAGAAGGCATCACATTGGAAAAACATTACATTTCAACAATACAGTCAGCCCCCGAGGTCATAGTAACACCAACATTACATCTGTATATTTTCAGGCCTTCCAGATGTGACTGAATGTTACCATACACCTGACCCCTTGAGGGCGAACCAGACCAGCTGAAGAGCAATAGCTCCAGCCATGGGATTGCTTGAAAAGACATTGACATACCGGGGAAGTGATAATTTTGGAGCCCCCCCCCACAACTTAGTGACCTTTAATAAAAAGGTTGCGTTGTGCTGAGTTGATTGGTAGTGGTCCCGTCATCCTGAAAGCACCACAAGCAGAGATATGGGCCCGAACGTATTCAAACAGAAAGGCCCCACAAGGACTTATGGGGCGATTTTCTGAGATAGCAGTGAATATGGCAGCAGTGGCTCTCTCTCTAAGCTGGGGAGAGCCGCGTAAGCTTTATTCCTTTGTTTTCCTATTTTTAAGTTGCCTCTCGGTGCGCTTCATTTAGGGTCGGGTGCCCGGTCTCACCCTGGCACCCCGCATGTGGTGTCCTCATTGGAGGGCAGCTTGGGAGCCCACCCGTGCCTGTCTGCCCGCTCCTGCAGGCAAACTTGCACAGTGTGGCTGGTTTCCTGATCCCCCCAATCACGGACACAGGGAGCAGAGTGAGGTAGCCATGTAGAGGAGCGCAGCAGTGCTCCTCCTTCTCCTTTGTCACGGAGCGCATCCTTGGGCCCCTCCCATCTCCTACTGGGGAGCATGACGGTGCTTTCCCACCCTCCAGAACTTGGGGGCAGCGCAACAGTGCTGCCCTGCATTGTTAAGCCCTAGGGGGTCCGTGGTTAGGATCCCGGTCACCTTTAAGCAAGAATCTGTCCAGGGGATTGAAGGACGAGGAGGGGACCCTACCCAAACCCTCTCCCCCACCAAATAAACCAGTATCTTCTTTGCAGCGTCCCCTGAGCCCTGGTCCAACCTGGGGTAAGTTATCAGACAGGCAGGGGAATCCCACGCACTCCAAACAGGAAAGTAGGTCAAAGGTCACCAAACTTACTCAGGCCACGTTGTGCCGATTTGGATGACCCTGGGCACGTTTTACTCCTGGTGGCGGATTTTATCCTCCAGAGGCAGTTGCAGCAACCCTCCTCACCTCTCAAGTGGTGCAGTCCTCAAAAAGCTGTTTTTCCTGTCCTCTGCACCAGTTCTCCTTTTGTCCTTTGTTGGTGGGTGAAGAAAAGTCTGGGGCTTTCCTCCAACTGGTCCTCAGGTGGTGTAAGGGGGAGACCTACTGGTCCTGAGTTTGACTGGGCAGAGTCCTTGGTCCTGAGTGGGGGTCAGGGGGTTCCTCCTTCCAGTTCTCCATGGCAGTCCCAGGATCCAGTAGCGAAGTGTGTAGAAATCTGCAGGCAAGAGAAAGTCTCCCCATGGTGCAAGACTTTTTAACGGGGAGGAGAAGTTTCCAGAAGACAGGCATCCCTGACCAATCCTAGGGTGCAACATCACCTCTCCACCCATGTCCCAATCCTCCTGCACAGCATGCTGAGTTAGTCCAAAATTGCATCATCGAGGAGCCACAGGTCACATCAGCTCCTGGGGTCTAAGCGCCACCACTCGCTGACATTACTGCCAAGGACTTGCATGCTGGAATTTCAAAGGGAGCCCCCCAGTGTGTTGGCGCCAGTTGTCTGGGCACTCTCTTTTGTTCAGTGGGCTTGGGCAGGCCCATCCGTGGTACAGTGTGACAGCTGGGTGATTGATACTGATCATACCACCCCACCCCTTTCCTTCTCAGGAGCTGGGAGAAGTACTGCTAATTGCTCCTTTTGTGTAAGCCCAGGAGGAGCACGCGGAGCCGCGCTACGCGAGCCTACGTGAAGCGGCAAAAAACTCTGCAACGCTACGCGGAGTTAGGCGACCATGGGGAGTTGCTTGTTCCGCATGCTCGCGAATGCTCGCCCATGTTCGCGAGATGTTTTTGACGTTCTGCAACGCGGATTGTGTGTTCGGGGGGAAATATCACGCGTGGCCATCTTGTTTTCCTACTCTTTGCATGGTCCTGGGCCTGTTTTTCATCCCACTCTAATCTTTTCAATCCTTTGTTTTTTACACTGTTTTTCTGATCTATTTTATTTATTCTCTATCCCTCTCTCTCCCTAAATGTATATTTTGCATTTTATTTCTACTTTTACTGTGTTTTTTCTACTGTTTTATATTACTTGCTTTTTTACTTTCCTACTTCTACTGACTTTATTTTTTACTCCTACATTTTCTTTTCGCCCCCGCCCACCAAGAACCATGGCTAAGGCTAATACCACCTCTAGTAGTAAGAAGGGGAAGGACAAGGCTACTGCTGCGCCTGCAACCAAGAGCCACCTTCCTCGCGGCAGACGGCGCCCGGAAGGAGTGCAGCCCCGGGCCCTTTTCTCCGAGGTGGAGGTGTCCGCCCTTGTTTTTTTTGTACATCGCCACCTCCCCTTAACCTTGAGAGCAGGCGGCAGGCCCAGCTCCGGCTACGCTACCCAGGAGCGTCACCGCCGGTGGGCGAGGGTGCCCCGAGCAGTGTTTCGCTGCTCTGGGGTGCGGCGCACCCATAACCAGCTGACTCACCGGTGGTCAGAGGTCTTGGGGCTTGGTGAGTAGCTAATTATAGTAGTATTGTCTGTTCTGTTCTGTGATATTGCAAATATAAATTTTTTCCCAAATAGCAAGAATGCTGCTGCTTACATGCAGGTAAGTTACGTTTAAAAATCTTATATTATGTGATTGTTATTCTTCTGGACACTAGACAGGTGCTCGGCGCTACTAATCTTACTTGTTTGCAACTTTGCGCTCGCTTGGGCTGATTATGTAAGAGAGTTTAGAGAACTTAAGTTAGGTAATGCTAGAGAGACTCCAGTCCTTTCCTTTGTCCTGTCACAAGGATAGTGGTGGATTGGTAGGTAGTTTAGTTACTTAGTATTAGTTGGTAATTCTTTTGCATTCCGCGTGACGCGTCCTCCGTCACGTGCTGCTGACTCCAGTCCTTAGTAGAACCTTTTGTAGTTTGTTAGTGAGTGAGTGATATATCAACTCATCAGCACATCAGCAGCAACCAACCAACAATTGGTGTCTGCAATATGCATGCGTCCATCTATGCAGTTTTGAGGACTAAAATAAATGGAAATGCAGACTTAGTGAACAATTGGCCCGGCCAAGGGGGTTGATTCATTGATGATTTGATTTCGAATGAGATTGAAAAACTTAGAAGAAGCAAATATATTTTGGCAATTGAATTCATTTCCAATGTCTCTGGAATAGGCGGGCTTGGCTAGGTGGTACTTACTTACAGGTTTAGGATTCTGGAATCGGAATGTAACACTGGATTAATAAATAATAACTAGACAGTCTGCGATACTACTGCTACTACTACTACTCGATCAGATTAGATAGGTCAATTTTATTGCAATTGTTGTTTCCTGTCCAAAAATGTTTTAGAGCGTTTTTAAAAATATTTTGTTTGTTTCACACCAATCAATTTTTCTCTCTTTATTATATCTTACATGATCAGCATCCAGGGGCAAGAAGACGACGGGGTCGTCTGAGGCAGGACTCGGAGCTGGAGATGCCTCCCAGGGCCAAGACTGCTCCTCTACCGAGGGCTCTGCTGCTGGCCCCAGTAAGTCCTCCTGTTGTTAATATTAATATTTATATTTCCCTAACTTTTAATGCACCTTATTTTTTCTGAACTATTATTTCCGTTTCCTAATTGTTTTTTTTACCAAATCTTCTTCCCTCTATCTGTTTCTAAATTCTTGTTATCCCTGCATTACCTACCTACTTAGTTATATTTTTTTCTAGTGACTGTTTTTTTTTTTACATCAATCTAACTGCCTCTGACTCTGTACTCCTATTAGTCTGTCTGTAGCGTGTCCAGTTGGCCACTCTTTATTTTTTAAAAGTTTTAAAACTTAGATTCACCAATAGCTCTAGCCACTGAGTCCAGTCCTTTGGGTTGTCCTCTTCTTAATCTTGAAAGGCTTTTCAACAATTGCCACCAACAAAATGCCCAACCAGATATTTTACTATTTTTGATAGGATAGGACATACTACTGTCTACTCTACTCTAGTACCCGATTTGTAGTGATGTATGTGGTATATGTATGTATGTATTGTATTTTCTCAATCTTGCTAGTGAAAATAAATAAATAGGGGAGGCGTATATGGCATCTAAAAAATGTGTAATGTTTTTTCTAGGCATACCGACCACCAGTGCCGGGGCCAGCGGCGGGGCAGGCGACGCCAGCAAGGAGGGAGCAGATGCGGCAGCATCTGCAGGGGTGGGTGAGCCAGCAGCAGTGGCGGGGGGTGGTAAATTGTACTTATATTCCTTACTTATTGACAATAGTTACACAGTCGCTGCAATGGTGTACTGTACTGTACTGTTGAGAGAGACTAAGTTGTGAACAACGGTTGAAGAAGACACCCTTTACTTAGCATTAGCAATAGCATTTGCGGCGGGAGTTCAGTAACTAATGGCCTCTTCTATCTGACTCCAACTCAGCTGGGAAAGTTTTATGAAGACTAAGAGTCATACGACCTTGATGGATGGGTTGAACGAAAAGGGAAAGAAGGATGGAAGGAGGAAGAATGGGCAACATGTAATATTATATATATGACTGGCAGAGAAGGATGCGTGGGATGCATAAGTGGCTGATAGGAATCAGATGCATGGGTGGTTGAAGGATGGTTGGAAGTTGAAAGAAAGGCTGCCTGCCTGGCTGGGTGATAGGAAGAATCCTCCGGGGGGTTTCATGGGTCAAACTCAAAGGCAAGAAAGGAAGGGCGCATGGGTGGAGGTTAAAAAAAAATTACAAATGTATGTTGTTGGTGAAAGGTTTGTTTGGAGATTATTTAAGAAGAATGATAGCCATGTTCATTTAAATGGATGGATGCCTGGATGGTACAATCATCATAGCATAGGTGGAGACTGTCACTGGATGAAGACAGTGTAAAAAAAAAACTGTGGCAGAGTAGCAAAGCCAAGGAGAATAGAATAAGAGATTCAAATTAAAAAATATAATGCTAGAAGAGCAATGCAATGGAAAATGGAAAAATCGCTGTTAAGAGAAACAAGGACTAGTTTTTTTCAAGGTTTTTGATTCAAGGTTGTATTTCAGAATACTCCCTTGACTCACTGTGCAAGCACAGCATATATATTGTGTATGTATGTACCCATACCCACCCACCATTATCAAGCGCCCCCTCCAACTCCGAGGCCCACTCCCTAGTCCCTACCTATGTCATTTTTGACTGTATCAGCCTGCCATGGGTGGCCTATCGGCTGCCGTTGTCTCATATATAATCAATGATCATTTGGATCAGATATCATCTGCCTTGTTGTAGTAGTCAGGGTGAAAGTGAAATTGAGCAGTTGCCATTGATGTAACAGAGTATGGCCATAATAGAAAAATAAGATAATTGTGTAGTTGTAGACTACAGCTACCCCACCTGCAGACAGTAGTAAATAAAATAACGTGCATCTGCGACACGAGTATGTCTGTCTAGGGTGCAAGCTGACTGAGCTGGCATCCCTAATTGCCTACAAGGTTAAATTTAGCTAAACAAGAGAGAGAGAAAAAGAAAGACTTGTCTACTCCATAGTGCCTAGTATTAGTAATGCCTGAAACTCCCACAAATGTTAGAGGCCGAGGAAGTGGGAGGATACCACAAATGTTATGTACTGTGCTTGCTAGTGCTACTGTGCCACTATGAGTATAATTAATTTTGTGCTACAGTTTTGCTCAGAGTATTGGTTACAATTGTCTTTTTTTTCATTCTTGATGTAGCTACCTCTTCCCAACCAAACAGGAAGGAGTTAGCAGCCAAGGCCTGGCACCGGAAGCTAGAGGCCATCTGCAGAGAATATCGGCGGCTGGTGGCTCTGGCGGAGGAGGAGGCGGCAGCAGCTGCCGCCTCCTCCACTCTCCGGGCCCCAGCCAGGCCCCCCCAGTGGTACGGCGCCGCAGTCTGGCAGCTGCCCACCGCACTTCATCTTCATTCAACACTGCTACCCCCCGTAGATGCAATTTAGAGCATTCAAGCTCCGCATGCTCCTCGGCATGGCGCACCTAGAGGAGCGGGTAAAGGAGGTACTGGCGATTAACCGGCGACTGCGAGCCCGCCGCTAGAAACTCCATCGCCTTCCCCCTTTTTAATTTTTTTTTGGGTGGGTGGTGAGGCGATGGGGAAAAGTTGGGGATTATATGGACAATGGACTTTTGGAGTGGACAATCTTTGGACATTGGTTGGGGTTAGGGAGAGGGGTGGGTCAGGTGTTGTGGGTTTTTCCAATAGTTTATTTTGTTAGGATAATAAATTATTTATACTTACTTTACATACGATGTAAATGTTTTGTGGGGGGGTTACTCTTTTACTTCACATGGTTTCCTTTGCTGCTGCAGGGCCGCAGCCAGTTTTTGATTGAAATAATAATCTGCAATAGTGTAACACACCAACAGATAGATGCGGTACCCTCACTTGTGACTTGTCCTACTAGTACTGTCAGTCTCTGCTCCTAGTCTATGCAGTCTGCAACTGGACATGGAAGGGTGTGGGTGTATGAATTAATGAATTAATTTCCCTATTAATTAATTATGACTCCCCCAAACTTCTTCTCTTACCTGGAATTGATGTTTATTCATATTCAGGCAAAGCGATGGCTGCATGGTGATGATGGTTTGGTTTCCCAAGATGCCATGGTGGTGGTGGTGGTAGTAGACGACACGGACAGTATCATTTGCAAAAAAGAAAATGAGACAGTCAGTCACCTGAGGGAGACTGGGGAACGAGTAGTAAAAGTACAGTACACATGAAGACTGGCAAACAAGAAACCATGATGATGATGATAAGCAATGCTAAAGTAAAATAAAACATAATGGTGGCGGGGATAGCCTAGTACAAGTTACAAACTGAAATTGACTCGACCTATGAAGTGGACAAGAGTAACATTTAGTGCTGGAAGGATGATGAATCGATGCTGGCAATTATAATTATGATGGATTATGTTCCTCTGGAAACAAAATTTACTCGCGAATACTGAGCATTAGTGGGCAAGCAGAAGAAGATCCTCGCCCTGCCTTGAGTTAGTGTTGCTTTCACCACATCCACCCCAGCAAGTGTGTGATCAATTATTGGTGTACATTTAATTTAGTCACACCTCAATATAAATCACACAGCCCTGGGGAAGAGGGTTAGTGTTTGATGAATGGTTGGGAAGGGGTATTTGAGGGAAAGGTTTGACAAAGACAAACACTACACATGGACAACACACAAACTTGGCAGTCACCCATCATAAATCTGTTAAGGGAGAAAAAGGAAATGCATGCATGATGATGACTTGATGCTGATGAGTAGTACTAGACTAGTAGTACAGGGCAGCAGTATATAATTAATTATTATTATTATGCAATTGCCTTGCCTGTCTGCCTCCAGAGAGACCAAAATTACATACATTTTATGTTCTGTTGTACGGGGCTTCCTTTCAAAGCTAGCAAAGAAAATAAAAAAATAGCTGCAGGGGTCAAATATATAAGCAAACATAATAAACAACAACAAACACAGTCCTAACGATTGAAGAGAAAAAATGAATCAAATTAAAAGATGATGATACTACAAGTTACTATGTTATGGTCAAATTGGGAGTTGCATCTCGGCATACCTCTTGGTCCTTCCTTCCATGGGCGCTCCGTCCGCCAATGTTGGGTGCCACTGCCTGCCTGGCAGATGCGGATTGGTAAGGTAAGTGTGAGTTGTTTTTCCAGTATAGCACAGGGTAAAGGCCGGCCTGTAACAAGTGCAGATGGAAAAACAAAAGGGATGTTGAAAAATCAAGGAGAAAAGTAAAGTTAAAATGCATAAATTAAGGAGGAGTGCAACAAGAACACTTTCAGAGGCAGCATGGCTAAATCATGTCTACTCTGTTTCCAGCATTAACCTACAACAACAACAGGACAGAGCAGGCCCGCGGCGCCCACCTAACCTCCACTTAGCTTAGATTTTGAGCCAGACTGCACTGAGCACACATATACAGCAACATAGCATTTTCCAAATTAAGTAACTAAATCAATGCACCGCTGTCAGTCATACCACTACACTCGCCTCCACCACTACACAGACATGTAGGTCTGGTGTGGTTGTTGTTGACTTGTTTACCTTTTAGGCCACTTCATGAAACACCCCAAGTTATTCCACCAATTATCTCCGATCCTACTGACTGACTGCGAGCTTAGTATGGTCATCATGGTGTCCAACTCTGTAGAGTATCGAGTGAGTCCAGATTCTAGTATCAAAAATGCAATGGATCGGCCTGCAGTAGTACAATTTTGCTATTAAACAACAAGAAGGGAAACTTTGACTTGTCACTTGAGTCACTTTTTTGTGTGTAGATTAAGAATATACTAGTAGATTTCATGCACAACAACAACACAAACACCAATCACTTAGAGTCAGCCTCCAATGCATGCCATCATTTACCTGTTCTTAAGGGGCAGTCCCTCTCGGCTCGGAAAGGAGGATAGCTATAGTCAGGTTCTTTGGAAGGACTCGACGAGGCAGGCACACATTTCTTGTACTATTCTCCATCCAATGTCTGGCTTTAGGGAAATGGATTTGGGGCGAGTCAGGAGTGGACTGGAGCAGGAATCGGAGGAGTGTTCTTACTTTTTCACTGACTGAACACAGTTGCAACTCCAATCCGGCAATAAAAGAGTAAGAAGGGGGTGATGGATTTGTTGTGATTCGCACCAGAAAGACAGAGACCCACAAAAATAATGAAAGTAAATAAGAAAGAAAGAAAGTAACAAGTCAAAACTCGAAAGCCTAGTTGTCAGGGAAGTAGAGCTCGTCCTCAAACTCTGGTGATTCACCCAAAAGTAGGTCATCTAACACACTACTTCCATGACCAAAGTCGCTGTCATCATCTTCCTGCTGTGCTACTTCAGGTATGGTGTAATCCGGTGGTATAAAGTGCTGATTCATTTTGATCATGGTTAACCTATCCACGTTTTGGGGCGAGAGACTGGTCCTTCTCACTGTCAGAACGGCACCAGCAGCACTGAAAACACGCTCAAAAGAGACACTTGCGACAGGGCAAGCCAGATAGTTTATCGCCAGCCTGCTGAGCACTGGCCATTGGCGCCTTTTCCCATACCAATACACCAATGGGTTTTGATCAATGTAGACCTCTGTTGGGTCATCCTGATAGGCCTGGACCATCCGCTCAATGCTCAGGAGCGCTCCTATTTGCTTGGCCTCTTTTGCCTTTGCCTCAGCATTGGACGTGACAAGCCCTTGCTGTAGAAACCATTCCTGTGCCGATTTTGGTGGGGCTGATGCTCCTGTTCTTGTTGTTGTTGATGTTGTTCTTGGTGTTGTTGGTGGTTTTGACTGCTGTGAGCCAACCACACTGCCCTCAGGCTCTGAAGTTGAACTTGACGCCGGCTGCACCGCAGTACTTGTTGTGGCCTGGAGTAGCAGACCTCTAATTCCCAGCCGTTCTTGTTCTAAGTGACTGGCTTCCGTAGCTATCCAAGTTTTGTACTTGGCAACATCCCCTTCTAAAAAAGGAATCAATGTGTTCAGTACTTGTTTGTACTGTGGATCCAGAATTGTGGCAGAAATGTAATGGTTGGATGACACAATGCCTGTTTTGCACCCTTGTATTTTCATATAAGCGAAGGGTTAAGCTCTCCACCAACTCATATGCTTCTTTTTCCCCCCCCCAGACCTGCGTACATTGCAGACACCCCCTTCAGCTGTTCCTGTAGCATCTGCAACAATGGGATAGCTTGGTCCATAGTACAGTCCTCCTTGCTGACTTCACGTGTGAAGAGCTCGAAAGGAAGTAGCATCTCTGTCAGGTATTTAACTAGGCCCCTATTGGTCCATCTCAATGATCATGCCTTTCACAGTAGCATCCCCTCTTTGCATGACATATTCATTGATTGGTCTGTACTGCTCAAACAGACGTTTAAGCATGTAATAAGTTGAGTTCCAATGTGTTGGCACCTCCTGGATGAGAGCTTTAACTGGCATTCTATGCTCACGTTGAATGATCCTCAGCTGCTTCCAGGCTTTAAAAGAATGGCTGAAATGTGTGCAGATTCTTCTGCAGGTGGTCAGTAAGTTGCTGACTCGGTCTTCTTTTTTCAGAAAGTCTTGAACAATGATGTTAATGCAGTGCACCAAACACAGGATCCTGAAATAGCCACCATCGTGCATGGCCTTAACTATAATACTGCCATTGTCTGTGGCAACAAAACCAATGTTAAGCCCTCTTGGGCACAGCCATTCAAAGACCTTGCTGTCAAAGTCTTCCAAAATGTTTGCAGCAGTATGAGATTTCTCCATGGCGAGCATGGCTACAGTTGCATATTTCCGAGTGGCATTAAAAATCTCAGCAGTTTCAACAACACCTGCTGCAGATATCTTTCCTCTAACCCCCAAAAAAAGAGATCCAGTGTGCAGTGATGTACAGGTAATCAGTGGCTTGGCAATTTGTCCACATGTCTGTTCTCAGGTGGATAGTGTGAACAGCACTCTGCTGCAAAGCTTGTCCAAGCAATTCCAGCACGTTGTGATGTAGTGCTGGAACAGCAACTCTGGCAAAATAGGACCGGCTGGGAACCTTCCATTTTGGGCAGATGGCTGTCACAAATTCAAGAAAACCCACCCCTTCCACAAAAGAAAAAGGGAGGAGGTCCAGCGCTAACATTTTAGCCAGCTTCGCATTGTACAAACGTGCCATTGGGTGGTTGCGTTTGTACTACTCCTCCGACCTAAACATGCTGTGAATGGTAGGCTGGATTTTCTTCTTTTCTGGTGCCACTGATGCAGGTGACTTCTTGATGGCAGATGTTGTTAGGCTCAACGCCGCACGTTTTTTCATTGCGGTACTCTCTTGCCTGGGACCCCTTGGTGTCTCAGTCTGACTCTTACTCTTGTGCCACTGAGATGTTGCTGATGAGGATGTGGGCGGTACCACTGCACTGCTGGGGACAGGGTTACTTTGTGTACCAGAGAAAATGTCTCCCTCTTGTTCAACTTCCACCGCGATCATATCTTCTACTTCTTCATCCCCACCAAGAGCAATGGGTGCAGTTTTTTGGCCGCTAAGGTGCGCCTCCCACTGGATCAAGTGGTGTTTTTTCAGATGGGTTGTTTGGCCTCCTGTACCATAGTTTGTACCCAGCTTACCCCGACTAACACCTTGTCCACAAATGGAGCATATAGCAATGTTCACCTCCTTCCTGCTAACCAAAAAGAAGTCCCAAACTGGGGAGGTCAACTTCCTGGCGCTGCTGCTGGTGCCACTTGCAATGCTGGATGAACTGGTAGGTGGGCGTGAAGTTTGACTCTATGCAGTACCTACTTCTACAGTGGTGGTACTTGTGGTGGATGTACGTGGCTGCAGGCGAAATATGGAAGCTGGAGGTGGTGTTGGTGGTATGATCTGTGTTGGTAGTATCCGTGTCACATCCCTCACAGCAATTTGGGATGGGGTAATGTCGGTCTCCACTGGGGCGGGACTAATGTCCATGATGACTGGCTTGTCATCATCCTCCTCTTCTATGTCTACCTCCATAACTCTAAGGCTTTCTGGAACCTTCCTTTTCCCTAGCCTTGTCTTGTGGCATTTCTCACTCTCAGACTGAGGTGGTGGGATCCAAGTGGCGTCTAGATCATCAGAAGGGGGGCTGGCAGAAGAAGTTGATGGACTAACCCTCCTTTTCCTTGCTGGGGATCTGGAAGACAATGGATCTTCTGAAAGGGTGGCTTGCTCTTCTTCTTCCTCTGCAGGAAGCTCGATCTCCTGAACTGCCCCTACTTTGGGAGGAACAACTACTATTGGGGGTGGTTGGGGCTGTTGTTGCCCACTTATCTCAGTTCCCTGCATTGATTAGGTACTACTTTGCAATTTCAACATCACTGCTCGTCGGCGTTGTCGTGATTAGACTGGCTGCCTCTGCGACAGACATGGGCTTGGGCCTATGTTGGTGGGGTGGGTCCACTGATGCGGGGGTGCTGCTCCCAGCTTGCTCCCCACACACCACTGCTGCAGGCGCAATTTTTGGTTTCCCAAAAAAGGTCTTGGGTGACATACCGGTTTTGGTAAGTGCCTTCTTCTCACTTGCAACTTTCATGGTACTGGACCTGGTACCTTTCTTTGGGGCCATCTTGAAGATGTCAGCAGCACGCAGTGGCACAAGTTGAAGAGATGTCTGTGGTTACACGTCACTTGACGTCGTGCACAGCAGGACTTCTGTCTGGCAGTACAATGGGTGATGTTGTCTCCTCCTCTTTTGTGCACCTAAAAGCAAAGAAGCAAGAAGAACATCAGTGAAACGTGGCATTCAATTACTACTAGTAGAAACAAACAAATATAATATATTTAACTTAGTGTGTGGTTGGTTACACTTGCAAGTGTTATTAATATTATTAAATTCATCACCTCAGTTATTAAAAAACATAACAATACAGTGTAGCCATTTGTGAGACTTTGACAACAACAAGGGCTTTCATGGTTGGTGTACTGTAGTGTACAGTACACTCAGGAAGGATAGGAAAGAAGAAGAACAAAAATACTAATGTAACGGACCCGGTTTGGCATTGTGCATCACATGGGATGCAGCCTTAAGGGAGCTGCAGCTGACAATGGATGGAAGCAATAAGCCAAGAGAGACAAAGGAAAGACATGCAGGCCTATGGCAAAAGCATACTAACTACCACCAAAAAATGGCCACCAGCCACATGGTCACTCACAACAACCACAAGCAGGAGGCCTGGAAAACAATGAACTCAAGCAGGCCTATATGGACACAGACTTTACAAAATAGCCCTTGGCCACATGGGGAGGCTCAGTAAAAGGCAAATGCTGGCCCACGCACTATTACAAAAACACTCACACACTGGCCAGACAAAGGAGGCATGCTAAACAACACAGCTTCAATACAACAATGCTAAAAATGAAAATCCACAGGGCTAAAAAGGGTTTGAAAGTTACACAACAACCACACACATCCAACAAAGGCATTTATTTGACACACATGAAAAAAGTGGAAAAAAAAACAAAAACACATTTTGCATTTCAATCCAATGCCATCCAAGCCCTAAATGATGTTTAAATTCAACAGATGCCACAGAAACAGTTGTTTCATGCACCGATGAGTAGCTCCGGGCCTATTGGTTGGAAAACCCATTGGCAGAATAGGCCACATAGTGAATCAATCAATTAAAATCAATAATATTGCGATTTTATTAGAAAATGTAGTGAACTGTGCTACATTTTTTGCTGGATAAAAGAAGAAAAAATTGCATGCAAAACAACAACCAGCAAGAAGGCATGGCCACCACAAAGAAGGCTTGCAGGCCTAATGCAGAAGCACACTGGCTGCCCCTTCACAAAATGGCCGCCAGCCACATGGCCAGGCCACAGCAACAAGAAAAGGAAGACTAACAATGCAGGCCTATGGCAAAAGCACACTGGCTGCCTTCACAAAATGGCCACCAGCCACATGGCCAGGCAGGCCACAACAACAAGAAAGGGAAGACAGACATTGCAGGCCTATGGCACAAAAGGCACACTGGATGCCTTCACAAAATGGCTGCCAGCCACATGGCCAGGCAGGCCACAACAAGAAGCAATAAGCCAGGAGGAACAAAGGAAACAAGAAATGCAGGTCTATGGCAAAAGCACTACCACCACCACAAAATGGCCACCAGCCACATGGTCACTCACAACAACAACAAGCAGGAGGCTTGGAAAACAATGAACTCCAGCAGGCCTATATGGACACAGACTTTACAAAATGGCCCCTGGCCACACGGGGAGGCTCAGCCAAGGCAAATGCTGGCCCACTGTTACAAACACACTCGCACACTGGCCAGACAAAGGAAGGAGGCATGCTAAACAACACAGCTTTAATGCAACAATGTCAAAATTGAAAATCCAAAGGGCAAAAAAAAGGTTTGCAAGTAAAACCACACACATCCAACAAAGGCATTTATTTAACACACATAAAAAAACGTGAAATACCAAATAAAACACATTTTGCATTTCAATCCAATGCCATCCATGCCCTAAATGATGTTTAAATTCAACAGACACCACAGAAACAGTTGTTTCATGCACCCATGAGAAGCTCTGGGCCTACTGGCTGAAATGCCTATTGGCAGAGTACTGGGCTAGTGAATTAAATAAATATTGCAAATTGATTAAGATTTCAAAAGTTGGAGAAAAAATGTAGTGAACTTTGCAACATGTTTCCTTTATAAAAGAAAACTAGTAGAAAAATTACATACAAAGAAACAACTAGGCCCCTACTGAAACTACCGGCTACCCACCACAATACATTTAAAAAAAACGATGAAAAGTACAAAAAAATGTAGGTGCAATGCCCCAATCAAATAAACAACACCAATTTTCCAACTTACTTGTGAAATCTCAAATCCAAAAGTCCTCAAATCCAATGATATATGATGCAGCAGACACAAAGAGTGATCCTTCCAACTCCAAATCTAAATGAAAAGTGAACAGGAGATGGACAAAGCACTGGGAGGAGTCTGCTGGACAGGAACAGGAAGTTGGAGACTCTGGGGCACTTCCTTCCTCTTCAAAAAAAAGAAAAAGGACTCCTTGCACAAAAAAGTACAGCCAAATGTCAACCTGAGGAGTTTTTTTAATCCAAATCATCATTTCGAGAAGGTTTTGATGCTGCTCGAGAGAGATTCTTCTCCAGATTGCAAATTCTGCGTGTTCGGGATCGCGATCTTCAGAAAACTTCCGCCGCAAGTCCGATGGCACGCCTGAATGACGTGTTCGCGATCGCAAACTCTCGCGGGACCGTGCGGCCGGCTACCAAATCTCGTGGCGTTCGCGAACGGATGAGAAATCTCGTCAGCGTACGCAGACATCCCGGTAAGTCACTCCTGCGTGCGTGAAAATGCATTTCGAGCGCGCAAACAGAAAAAAAACTCCGCTCCGTTGCGGAGCGTGGAGTTTTTGGTAACTCCACGTTCTACGCGGAACGCAGAGTTGCCAAAAATTCGCAAACTCAGCGAATGGAGCAGATTTTACTCCCAGGGTTACTTTTGTGTAGTGTAGGTAGTTGTTGGAGGTTCGTACCCTGGAGACAATGTAATTAAATGGGCGCAGCAGGGTGACACAAGGCCTGGGCTCTGATCCTGAGCTGAGCCAGGGAAAAATGAAAACTCTGGATGACCCGTAAGGTGTACAGTTATAATTTTGGAAGTTACATATTTGATGTTCTCGCACAGGTTACACTCCAATTCAAGACATCAATGGTCTCTGTAGGCCAAGGGAGTGAAATTCTAAGGCAGTTCCCTCCCTATTTTGTATAATGGGGTGCCACTACAGACAAAACAGTAAAGCACACTGGCTTTCCCTATTAATGCACACTACCCTTATAAGGCCTATCCCAGGTGAATGCCCAATCCCACAGAGTCCATATTGTGCCAGGCTACCTGTGCACTGTTACCAGGCTGTGCATGTCAGTAGTTTCCCACGTGCAGCCCTCACACGTGTACACACGTGTTCATGTGTAACCAGCTAAGTGCACCTTACCCTTGTTGCATCGCAGCAGCCTTAACTTAAAAGACAGACAGTGGTGGCAAACATGTGCAGTCCGTTTGCCATGCGATTACCGTGGGTGAAACACTGGTAGTGAGACTCACCCACAGTAAAAAGTCCAAAAACTGAGTGATCAGAAAAGTAAAAAATTGGGTTGTACTGAAGCGGCAGAATCCCCTTTGCAACAGTTATCTCGAGTAACCATGCCCTATGGTAACTATAACTCGCGCTTTCGCCATGAACTGCTAATTACCCCACATATTACATCACTCATGACATCTTAAATGACATTATTGATGAAACCACTGCAACATTTGCGATGAAATTATTGATAAAAAAAACTGTATGGCGGGGGTGAGAGTTACCTTAGGGCACGAGTCACAGTGGGTTGTTTGCAGTAGGGCACACAGGAAATGCTGCAAAAGTGTTTAGGGTAACCCTTGGGAACCTTTACCTCATTGGTTAGGGATGAGCCAAGAGCCACCCCACCCCACAAGCTGGCATCCCCAGTACCCTCCTTAGAACAGTAGTGGATGTAGAGTGATCAGAAGAGGACTGAGCATGCTGTCTGAGGCCTGAGAGGAACCCTGAAAGACGGGAGCTGCTCCCTCTTGCATACAGAATAAATAAGTGGACTCCAAGGGTCAAAAGGCTGACCTCTAGTTCAATCTACAGGATCACAATAAGCTACAAAATGCCTTTTCAGGACATTCTCAGCTGATCAATTCCAACTGATCCTGACCTGGACGTTGCTGGTGGCTTCTGCTGGAGCAAGTCCTGATACCGCTAGTGCTGTTTCTGAGGTCCTGGAACCCTTGGCTGTGTCTGACTGGACTTCCTCTAACACCATTTAAATCCTGGGACATAAAAACCTTTAGGCTCCAAAGACCTCTGGAGGACCAGGACAAACCTCCCAAGCTGATCCGACCAAGGTCCGTTGCCGCTGGGCAGAAGATTCAGGTTTTCACTGCTCCAAGCTCTTTCATGATGCAAATCCTCTGCAGCAAGACCTGGCAGAGACAGTACCCAGCCTGATGGAGCACACTTCAGCTACAGCCTACAGCCTTGCCTTGCTGGAGAAATCCAAGCTCCAAAATAGTGACTAAGTGAGAACAAAGAAATCCTGACCTGATGAAGTTGCTGACCATATCTAGACTCCAAAAAGTATCCCGCCGGAGGTTACAGGGGACGTAGTATCAACTACGTAAGGCATGGGTAGGGGGACTATCTGGTACACCCCAAGTGGGTAAGCTTGATCTGCATGACTAGTGCGGGGAAGGAAAAAAATCCTTTTTTATATATATAACCCTCACACACTCTAATAGTGTCATGCTTCATCCTAAAGGTCAGGGTGGGCTCGACCGTATTTCAGGGGGCACTTAAGAAAAAGGGTGACCAGGGGGCTTAACTAGAGATTAAAAATCCCTCACCTTCTCCTGGGTATCCCTTTATTAGTGGAGATGGTGGGGAAAGCTAAAAAATGAGGAAGGGGTAATGTCGACTTTTATGGTCCTATGACCCTATGTTTTCTTGACCGACATGTTTCAGCCCTACTCTAAGGCCTAACAAGGTCCGGTGCTTTCATCAGGGTTTTAAGACACCGCCCTGGTGAGTTCAATGCAGAACGATGTCATGCACTTAATTATATGGGCACTGTTAATACTTGCCCAACCAGTATTTCAGTTTCAGTTGTAACAACTGAAAAATAAACTCCATGGTACAGATTATATGGTGCTTATCTTAAACACTACTGTAATAGGTGATGGTATAAACCACATCTGTGATAATAATGGTGCATGCAAATCCCACTGCATGAGTGTTCACTATACCTATTCAGACTGGAAGCAAGTGCATTCATACCCCGTGCGTCTTAGTTGCTCATACGTTGGAGTACCTGATTCTTCTCCATTCGCAATCAATTATAACCCCCACATTGCTAGTGTGGGTATATTTCCGGGCGGTATAATAGCGCCTTTAGAAGTGATTGTTCACTGCTTTCAACCGTAAGAATCAGGTGTATTTCGCAACATACAACACATGTTTAAACCCACATACATAAATAGACAGACACCACAAATATTAAAAGACTCGTATCCTACAATTTTCTCATAAAGTCTTGCTTCGTTTACTGATACTCACCCTCAACTAATGGGTGTCATGTATCTCAGGAGTGAGGGAGGGTTACCCTTTAGTCACACACTAAATATAGGGGGAAATGGTGAAACGAGTAAGCGATCGAGCGAGTGTAAATACAAGTACCCCTGTCAGAGTCACAGGACATTTTTCAGCTACGATCGGCGGCCTAGTGCCTCCTCACTTACTTCGTCAAGGGATTTCCCAGCCATTCGCCTATACTCACCCTTGCCCTCCTGGCTTTTGTGGAAATGTCCCGGGAGAACGCTAGCATTTATGTGCTCTTTCTTTCTGGGCGCGGGTAGCTTCCGTGTCACATGGCCGGCGTGCATCGGAATACGTGCACGTCGTAGGACGTCTGGGCCCATTGAATCATGGGTACCATAGTCCTATCTGTTCGCCTCTGTCAATCCCAAGTGTGGAACGGGAAACAGGAAGATGTGGACGGGCATACACCGATTCGTCAACTGTTGTTGAAGTACCCGTTTGTAAATATCTGACGTGCCGGTATTTATTCAAATGGGAATGGACTATGGTCGTGATTGTTTTGACCAAAGTTTTGCTGATTCATTTTTGAAATCTCGTAGTTCAGAGCAATTCCGCCTAATTCGTAGGAATTGTCCTATCGAGACGTTCTCTCTTAGCGCCGGGAATGGGCACTATTGAAGTGCAGTAAGCTGTTCCGGTCTGTGGGCTTGGTGTAAAGTGTGCTTGTCAGTTTTCCTTCTTTTGCTAAGATGGTTACGTCCAGAAAGGTAATTTTTTCTTTGTTACTGGTCATAGTAAACTGTAGGAAAGGGTTTTGTAGGTCCAACCATTCCTTGAAGGCTAGCATGGAGTCATTATTCCTGTGCCATATTATAAGTATATCGTGGATATACCTGCGCCACAGGCGAATCTCGGTTTGGTATGGGTTGTTGTTCCGGATGTGTTCCTCTTCAAACCAGCTCATGTAAAGGCAGGCTATACTGGGGGCAAATGTACTGCCCATAGAGGTCCCATGCTGTTGCAGCTAAAGTTGATCTTCAAACTTAAAGAAGTTTTCCGTGAGGGCAATATGTGCTAGTGTCAAAATCCATTCAATGGGAGCATGCCAGGGCCAATATTCGTCTTGCAGAAGTCTTCCGATGACACGTAGGCTCTCTTCTTGCGGTATGCTTCTGTACAATGCTTCTACATCTAGGCAGATGAGGTTTTTCCACTTCTGGGTCATATTCCATCTCATTGAGGGTATTTAGGAGATGTTTTGTGTCCTTAATGTAGGATCTGATTTTTGTGACCAAGGGACAGAGGAACCAGTCCGTGTACTGGGATAAAGGTTCCAAAAGCGACCCTACCCCGGATACAATAGGTCTACCTGGTGGTGGTGTACGTTCCTTGTGGATCTTGGATAGCGAATAGAATTGTGGGGGGGTTCTTGGTTCCTTTGTACATAGGAATTCCTGTTCCTTTTTGTTGATCCAGCCTTTATCCAGTGCCTCCATGGTTAGATCTCTAATTTTCTTCTGCAATCTTTTGGTAGGGTCCATCTGTAGAGGTAAGTAATGACAGGTGTTATTAAGTAGGGAAAGGCACGCTTCCCTGTAGCTTGTCAGATCTTGCAAGACTATTGATCCACCTTTATCCGCCGGTTTAATAACCAGTTCGGCCTTCCTACTGATGGAATCCAGAGCGTGTTTCTCTTTTTTGCTCATGTTAAAGAAGCCATTGTATCCAGTGTCCAGTGCCTCTATTTCCTCTATGACTGCATTTTCAAACGCTCGAACTTCTGGGGCAACTGTAATCGTGGGTGCACTGAAAGTGGATTTGTTTCACATAGTGCTGTAGCCATCTGGTGTAGATGGTATTGGGGTTTGATTGAAGAAAGTTTTCACTCGTATCTTTCTGAAGAACTCATGGAGTTCACATCTAGTCTTGAATTTATCCATGCTGGAAGTTGGAACAAAGCCTAGGCCCTTATTTAGGACCATAAGTTCTGTTGGTGTAAGTGTAATGTCCGTCAGGTTGACAACCAGACTCATAGGCCGCTCGGTCCTGGTTGTTGGTCTTGCGTCTTGCTTCTTGTGTTCATGCCTTCTATTCCTCCATCTTCCCATTGGAGTCATCTTCCTCCTCTGTGGCTGCGTCTGTTCCTCCGACCGCCTCTCCCTTAAAAAATGTTGCTGGGTAGGTTGGAAGTAAGGCATCTCTTGGTAGGGTTGAGGACCTTGGAAGGGATGTGGATGGTATTGTGTTGGCCACATATACGGTGGAGGTTATGGGTATCCATGATTGTAGTATGTCCCTCTTCTTTGTCTCTGTCTCCCTCTCCAGCTCTTCGTGGAGTTGTCACTAGACCATTCATCTTGTTCGTTATTGGATGAGCCGGAGTCACTTCTGTTGAAAGAATCAGTGTCTGAGTCATCCTTCTTCTTGTAGTCATCGTTAATGTATGGGTATACTTTCTCGTGCGAGAATTTTTTCAAGTCCTTCTGAAGTTTTGTGATTTTGCTCTGCTTCAGGAAGTCTTCATGTTCATCTATTTCCTTATTTATTTCTTCTAATCTCTTTTTGTACACTGTGATCTTAATTTGTGTATTGAGAGCATCTTCACTGATCTTAATTTTGACTAGTATTGATTTGGAGATCCTTTTTGCTGTGTTGATGATGAGTATCAGCCAGACGCGCGAGCAACGCCAGGCTATAAGTGACCACTCTTTTTTGAATAGTGGGTCATTCAAGAATATTCTTAGTTCGTTGTTTACTAAGAGGCCAGGTGGTGCCGCATTACCGCCAAGATACTCGGTCATGATAGCACTTTGTAGTAATGTTTTCATTTGGTCTCTTTTGAGTTCTTTGAGGTCGTCCCAGCTTTGTGATTGGCTCAGGCTGAGCTTTAAATTCGTATCAGGTAAGAGAGACGGGGCTGCTAGGATTGATAGCGCCATCTCATCAGTGTATGCCAATCCTAGTTGTTCTGCCATCGTGAAAAAATGGGTGTAGTTAGAATAAATAGGAGGAGAGTTAAAAAGTGGGTGTTGTTTCAGAAGTGGGGGGCACGTGTAAAGTGGGACAGAAGTCTCACAGGGGACCTTCAAGGTCGAAGAAGAAAGTATCTTCTTATACTAGACTTAAGTGGTGTGTGTGTGACGCTGACCATATCTAGCCAATGAGAGACCTTTCCTGGGAGTGAAATTGAAATTTTTCCTGCTCAGATCTTTCACATCAAAAAATAACAGCTTCACCAGCATCCCGTCCAATAGTTAAACAACTTCATGGAGCCTGCTTTGGTTACAGCCTTCTGCCTTGCCCAGCTGAAGACTCTCGACTTCCCAAGTCCCAAGCTAAATCCACGGATCAAGTCAAACCTGGCTCCTGTATGCTGTCCACGCTCCATTGGGGTCAGTCTCAAATTGAGCCTACTTTCTGGTCTACTACCACCAGTTGGCGCTTAATGGCGACCTTTTTATTTAACACTTTAAAAGTTTCTTATTTTTGGGTCCCCTTATTGGTTTTTTGTTGTTTTGGTGTCATTTTATTTACTACCATTTCCTCTATTTTTCAAATTAGCTTGGGGTTTTTCTTGTGCTGTGTTTTTATATTATTACTGTTTTGGTAATGCATAAATACTTTACACATTGCTTTAATCCAAGTCTGACTGCTATGTGCTGTAGCTATCAGGGGGCTGAACCCAGGTTAATTTAGTGAGTTTAGTTCTTCACCCTGACAAGTAATGTCTTTGTCCCTTGAAGTGCACAGTCACCACCTTAAATTAACAACCTAATTTCTTACAATTGGTCTTCCAGTTCTCCTCTAACCTTTAAGAGTTCCTTGTATGTTTTCTTGGGCCCTTGGACTTGTGTTCTCGTTCTAGTCAACAAAACTCAGCTTCTAAATTGGCTTGTTTCACTTGTGTGAGTCTTACAAAGATTGATATGTGAGCTATCAAACCTCCTCTTAAAACAACTTTTACTGTATCTCAAATTGTGGCCGAGGGCATATCATCTGTTTCATTTTAACTTACATGATTTTCTAAGGCCTCCCACATATTAGCTCTCAGTACTAGATCTCTAAATGCGATCTCGTACATTTTCCAACTACGTATGGCACTGGGTTCTACTAAGGTGATATATATGGGTTGTGCGTGATTTTACAGGACATGTCCACCTATGTAGGTACCTATTACTGTTTCAATCATTGAACGGGAAAGTGAAAAGTAATCTATCCTGGAATGGGATTTGTGGACATTAGGAAAAGGGTATAATTCTGTTCTGTCGGGTGTTTAAGGTGCAATATATCTACTAAATTAATTCCTTCCAAGCTGGTCTGTAGATCAGGGGCTGTATCACTGACATAATATCGATGTATACAATATTGAAACACAAAAATATCAGAAATTAAAAATGGATAACAAACATATCGTCTTCCTATACTTAACTAGTAAAATCACAAATATCAATGACACAAATATCATTGTAAAAAGATCTATTTTTACCTGTATCAAAACAAAATTCGGATACCAAAATATTACTACCTTTAAATAAAAATATGATATCTCAAAAATGTCAATTCACACACTATCGATTAGAATACTATCGCCAAAATAGCTGAATAATCATTAATAAATACAAAAACACTTTTTGCAAAGAACAATTAGTTCAAATAAACTCAAAACATTACATCAACTAAATCTTTAGTATTCACCTCAGAAAAATATCTATAATTCAAATCATAACAATATAACATTTAAATTACAACATATATATATGTGCAAATATATTTAATATATATAATATATATATGTATACATAAATATATGTGTGTATATATATATTATCTACTGGCGGTCGCCAGTAGATAGTTATAGTTAGGACCTATTTTCCATAGGAAATCCGCGACATTCTATTTGAAATAACTCTTACGTCGGTTGACGAATCTTCGCGTAATCTTCAAACTTTATGGCCCGCTCCGGTCCGCTCCTACCCTGAAAGTCTCGGGGTGATTCGTCAAGCTGGGGCCGAGAAAAAGGGGGTCCCAAAACGTGTTTTCCCCATTCATTTTCCCATAGGAAACTTTAGACACGGTTACAGCCCGAACTGCTGAACGGAATTACACCAAATTTGGCAAAGAGGTAGTTCTTGGTTCAGAAAGAACCCTTTTTGTTAAATGGTGTAAATCCGTTCAGTAGTTGCGGAGAAATTAAAAAATAAGAGTAAAAAAATCAATTTTCCATAGGAAACTTTATGCAAGGCTACAGCCCGAACTGCTGAACGGAATTACACCAAATTTGGCAAAGAGGTAGTTCTTGGTTCAGAAAGAACCCTTTTGTTAAATGGTGTAAATCCGTTCAGTAGTTGCTGAGAAAATCAAAAGTAAAAACACATATATATCTGGGCGGAGCCTAACCACACATGTCATCGTGAGATCTGATTGGCTGTCAGCACTTCATCCTGGAATTGCTGGCAGCCATCTTGGGACCAATATAAATGACAGTACCCCATTGAAATGCATTGTAGTGAATCGAAGATTTTGAGGGTTACCAAAAGGAGAACTATAAAGGGTGATAACAGACTTTAGTTACATTAGAATTCATTTGTTGATGGTACCATACTAATTTCAGGAATTGTGGTGTGTTCTAAGGTGATTTTACCCTGTGAAAAACCTTCTGCTGGGATATCATGAATCATGTTTGAGAGAAAACTATTTTCACATGCTTGTCCCATACAGTTTTGGAAGGTGCTCCAGAAGCTAAAATGAGAGCATATTTTCTGTAAATTCACATTATCTTTCTCAGTCATGTGAGAATGAAGTCTGACATTCTCAGTAAAACATGTACATCCAACAAGGGCAGAGACTGTCAGTTGATTCCTTTGTGTTCTACTGCAGCTTCCCAGAGTGTTCTAAAGAACAACTAGAGTGCTAACAGCCTTACTTATGACAAAAGTATGGCACACCTGAAGCCATCTTGATTGGAATAAACTGGTAACACTTAAAACATTTAATTTAAAAAGGAACAAAATGATGGGGTTCATCTTGTCATAGAAATTATGGTTAGTGCTCTGGAAAGAAAAATTAGGACATGTTTCAAGTGTGATCTCAAATATCTTCCTGTTATATTTCAACAGGAGCAGCCTGTCAGTTGATGCCTCTGTGTTCTACTGCAGCTTCCCAGAGTGTTCTAAAGAACAACTAGAGCGCTAACAGTCTTACTTATGACAAAAGTATGGCACACCTGAAGCCATCTTGATTGGAATAAACTGGTAACACTTAAAACATTTAATTTAAAAAGGAACAAAATGATGGGGTTCATTTTGTCATAGAAATTATGGTTAGTGCTGTAGAAAGAAAAATTAGGACATGTTTCAAGTGTGATCTCAAATATCTTCCTGTTATATTTCAACAGGAGCAGCCTGTCAGTTGATGCCTTTGTGTTCTACTGCAGCTTCCCAGAGTGTTCTAAAGAACAACTAGAGCGCTAACAGTCTTACTTATGACAAAAGTATGGCACACCTGAAGCCATCTTGATTGGAATAAACTGGTAACACTTAAAACATTTAATTTAAAATGGAACAAAATGAGGGGGTTCATTTTGCCATAGAAATTATGGTTAGTGCTGTAGAAAGAAAAATTAGGACATGTTTTAAGTGAGATCTCAAATATCTTCCTGTTATATTTCAACAGGAGCAGCCTGTCAGTTGATGCCTTTGTGTTCTACTGCAGCTTCCCAGAGTGTTCTAAAGAACAACTAGAGTGCTAACAGCCTTACTTATGACAAAAGTATGGCACACCTGAAGCCATCTTGATTGGAATAAACTGGTAACACTTAAAACATTTAATTTAAAAGGAACAAAATGAGGGGGTCATTTTGCCATAGAAATTATGGTTAGTGCTGCAAAAAGAAAATGTAGGGCATGTTTTAAGTGAGATCTCAAATCCTCTTCTATTTCATTAGAAAATTCTGACATGCAGACTGAAACAATCACTTTCAATACCAGCAGTAGACTTCCAGTTAACTCCTTGGTGAGCAGTAGCTTTACTACAGTGATCTAATGAACAACTAGAGTGCTAACATTCTGAATTTATGGCAAATGTGTGACACATCTGAATGCCTTCTTGATGGAATCAAAGTAAACAAGCATTTGCAATGCAATAGGTCTCGCATTTGCGAGAGTTTGAGCTATTGGCATTGTAAATGACAATGCCTTTTATTTATGCGTTTGAAAACCTGCAAGCTGTGCGTAAACAAGCACTTTGTACTTATAGCCCTTGCTTATGAGAAGCAAAGCTGGCAGTCTCTTTTACTGACAGCCTTGCTTCTCGTAAGCAAGGACTATACGTACAAAGTGCGTGTTTATGCACCGCTTGCAGGTTTTCAAAACAAATGAATAAAAGGCATTGTCATTTACAATGCCAATAGCTCCAAGTCTCGCAAATGGGAGACCTATTGCATTGCAAATGCTTTTTCTGAGAGGTAGGGACGGGCCTCGCGCCTCTCCAGCCGTGTGCACCGAGCTGCAGACCCGCGCGCCGCTGCTCACATGTAAACCGAGCTGCAGTTCCCAGCATTGCAGGTGGGTGGGGAACTACAACCACATTACGCAGCCGCTGCTACTTACTGGTACTGAAAGGCTGCACGATCAAGCACGGCCATGTAGTTGGCAGACACTTGTTCGCCAAGCGGAAATCTCATCCTAAACCACTCAGTGCTCACTAAAGACATCTCACCCAAGTCTGTGGATATTTTAGCTCCCTTCACGTAAACCCACAAAATAAACTAGTTGACACGAACACTGCCAAGAACTCCATTCACCTCAAAATTAAACAAGCTGAACAATGTAGGCGACATCGCGGGGCGCACTCCCTGCCTCCGGTGCAGATGGCGGCGAAACCGGAAGTCAGGCAGCCTTCGTTGGGACGTGGGCGGGGCCTGCCAAAGAAACAGGAAGGAACCGCCGGAGAGGACGTCCGGAACCCTGCAGGCTCCATGCTGAAGTCCCGGCCCCATCAGAGGGACCGGGCGAAGAGCGAGGCAGACTGCATGGCACCAGAGGCAAGACGGGGCTCCCGAGTGGTGAGGAGAGCCCCGCGGCGTGCCGAGGAGACGGCCAGGGAACCTGCAGACCGAGGAGAGACGCCGGAGTCCTGAACCAGCCGGTGAGTGAGGGCTTGGCTGGGTGCATTGCCGGCGCGCATTCTCTTAGCGGACCCGCCAGACAGCGGGCCGCTCCATCATGGGGGCAATTTTGTGTGTAAGGCGCACGCTGAAGGACACGCCATGAGCGTGCACATCGGCTGTCTGAAAGAGACGCCGTGAGCGTGCACATGGCCTGTCCGGGCGCCGTGAGATGTGCACGCGTATGGTGCGAGCAGGAGTTGTGAGAACGCCGCGAGCCGTACGCGTGCACATCTCCTGTCTTGCTATACGCGTGCACATGTCCTGTCCCCCTTCGCAGGCAAGTCGACAACAATAGATCTCGCATAGCGAGCAGCGCATGGCGCTGCATCGCTAGGCGAGACCTAAAAACTGAAAGCATTTCCTACTGAGGAGACTGCAGTAAATGAGGAAATTAGGAAACTTCATAACAAAGAAGTCTTCCAAGATGGCCACCAGTGAAAAAAGAGCCCAAATGTAGCACAAATATTACCCAGATGTAGCCCACATATAGCCCAATGACAAAAGTGTGCAAAACACTTTTTATTTTTAGTTTTTTGCAGTTTTATGTAGTGCAGACTGGTCAGGTATTGGAGCGTTGCATCTTAAAACATGACCCCTACACTACAAAAACACCACTGCACTACCCTAAACCCTAAAACACTACCCCCAGCACGACCCCCTATACTACACAAGCACCACTGCACTATCCTAAACCCTAAAACACTACCCCCAGCATGACCCCCTACACTACACAAACACCACTGCACTACCCTAAACCCTAAAACACTACCCCAACACCACTGCACTAACCTAAATCCAAAAACACTACCCCCAGCACGACCCCCTACACTACCCAAACACCACTGCACTACCCTAAAACATGAGCCCCTACACTACACAAACACCACTGCACTACCCTAAACCCTAAAACATTACCCCAGCACGACCCCTACACTACACAAGCACCACTGCACTACCCTAAACCCTAAAACACTACCCCAGCACGACCCCCTACACTACACAAACACCACTGCACTACCTTAAACCCTAAAACACTAGCCCCAGCACGACCCCTACACTACCCAAACACCACTGCACTAACCTAAATCCTAAAACACTACCCCCAGCACGACCCCCTACACTACCCAAACACCACTGCACTACCCTAAAACATGACCCCCTACACTACACAAACACCACTGCACTACCCTAAACCCTAAAACACTACCCCCAGCACGACCCCCTACACTACAAAAGCACCACTGCACTACCCTAAACCCTAAAACACTACCCCCAGCACGACCCCTACACTACACAAACACCACTGCACTACCTTAAACCCTAAAACACTAGCCACAGCACGACCCCCTACACTACCCAAACACCACTGCACTAACCTAAATCCTAAAACACTACCCCCAGCACGACCCCCTACACTACCCAAACACCACTGCACTACCCTAAAACATGACCCCCTACACTACACAAACACCACTGCACTACCCTAAACCCTAAAACACTACCCCAGCACGACCCCCTACACTACAAAAGCACCACTGCACTACCCTAAACCCTAAAACACTACCCCCAGCACGACCCCCTACACTGCCCGAACACCACTGCACTGCCCTAAACCCTGAAACACCAGCCCCTGCACGACCCCCTACACTGCCTGAACACCACTGCACTGCCCTAAACCCTGAAACACCAACCCTAGCACGACCCCCTACACTGCCCGAACACCACTGCACTGCCCTAAACCCTGAAACACCACCCCCTTCACGATCCTCTACACTGCCCGAACACCACTGCACTGCCCTAAACCCTGAAACACCACCCCCAGCACGCCCCCTACACTGCCCGAACACCACTGCACTGCCCTAAATCCTGAAACAACACCCCCTGCACCGCCCGAACACCACTGCACTGCCCTAAACCCTGAAACACCACCCCCAGCACGACCCCCTTTACTGCTCGAACACCACTGCACTGCCCTAAACCGTGAAACACCACCTCCAGCAAACCCCCTACACTGCCTGAACACCTTTGCTCTGCCCTAAATCCTGAAACACTAGCCCCAGCACGACCCCTACACTGCCCGAACACCACTGCACTGCCCTAAACCCTGAAACACCACCCCCAGCACGACCCCCTACACTGCCCGAACACCACTGCACTGCCCTAAACCCTGAAACACCAGCCCCAGCAAGACCCCCTACACTGCCCGAACACCACTGCACTGCCCTAGACTCTGAAACACCAGCCCCAGCAAGACCCCCTACACTGCCCGAACACCACTGCATGCCCTAAACCCTGAAACACCAGCCCCAGCATGACCCCTACACTGCCCGAACACCACTGCACTGCCCTAAACCCTGAAACACCAGCCCCAGCACGACCACCTACACTGCCTGAACACCACTGCACTGCCCTAAACCCTGAAACACCAGCCCCAGCACAACCCCCTACACTGCCCGAACACCACTGCATTGCCCTAAACCCTGAAACACCAGCCCCAGCACGACCCCCTACACTGCCCGAACACCACTGTACTGCCCTAAACCCTGAAACACCAGCCCCAGCACGACCCCCTACACTGCCCGAACACCCCTGCACTACCCTAAACCCTGAAACACCACCCCCTGCACCGCCCCTACACTGCCCGAACACCACTGCACTGCCATAAACCCTGAAACACCACCCCCAGCACGACCCCTTTACTGCTCGAACACCACTGCACTGCCCCAAACCCTGAAACACCACCCCCAGCACGACCCCCTACACTGCCCGAACACCACTGCCCTAAACCCTGAAACACCACCCCCTGCACAACCCCCTACACTGCCTGAACACCATTGCACTGCCCTAAACCCTGAAACACCACCCCTACACTGCCCAAACACCACTGCACTGCCCTAAACCCTGAAACACCACCCCCAGCACGACCCCCTACACTGCCCGAACACCACTGCACTGCCCTAAACCCTAAAACACCACCCCCAGCATTACCCCCTACACTGCCCAAACACCACTGCACTGCCCTAAACCCTAGAACACTACCCCCAGCACGACCCCTACACTACCCGAACACCACGGCACTACCCTAAACCCTAAAATACTACCCCCAGCACAACCCCCTACACTACCCGAACACGACTGCACTGCCCTAAACCCTCAAACACTCCCCCAGCACGACCCCCTACACTACCCGAACACCACTGCTCTGCCCTAAACCCTAAAACACTCCCCCAGCACGACCCCCTACACTACCCGAACACCACTGCACTGCCCTAAACCCTAAAACACTCCCCCAGCACGACCCCCTACACTACCCAAACACCACTGCACTGCCCTAAACCCTAAAACACTACCCCCCGCATGACCCCTACACTACCCAAACACCAATGCACTACCCTAATCCCTAAAACACTACCCCCACATGACCCCCTACACTACCCTAAACCCTAAAACACTACCCCGCACGACTCCCTACACTACCCAAAGACCACTGCACTACCCTAAACCCTAAAACATGACCTCCTACACTACACAAACACCACTGCACTACCCTAAACCCTAAAACACTACCCCCTACACTACACAAACACCACTGCACTACCCTAAACCCTAAAAAACAACCCCCAGCACGAACCACTACACTACCCAAACACCACTGCACTACCCTAAACCCTAAAAACTACCCCCAGCAGTACCCCTACACTACCCAAACACCACTGCACTACCCTAAACCCTAAAACACTACCCCCAGCAGTACCCCTACACTACCCAAACACCACTGCACTACCCTAAATTACTACCCCCAGCACGACCCCTACACTACCCAAACACCACTGCACTACCCTAAACCCTAAAACACTACCCCCAGCACGACCCCTACACTACCCAAACACCAATGCACTACCCTAAACCCTAAAACACTCCCCCAGCACGACTCCCTACACTACCCAAACACCACTGCACTACCCTAAACCCTAAATCTACCCCCAGCATGACCCCCTACACTACACAAACACCACTGCACTACCCTAAACCCTAAAACACTACCCAGCACGACCCTCTTCACTACCTAAACACAACTGCACAATTTGTTACAGGCGTTGCAACGCAGGCCTGTGGTGCTTACTGGAAGTACCTAGTGGGCTAGTTGGGCCCCAGGGACCCTCAGGATTCAAGGTGACCTAATCCCCCAACTTAAAACGCACCACGGGGCGCGTTTGCACAGTGGTGAAGGGAGGGGCGGGGCCTCAGGTGACATGTGCGCAAACACGCCCTGTGGTGCGTTTTAAGTTGGGGAATTAATTCCCTTTGAATCCTGAGGGACCCTGGGGGCCAACTAGCCCACCAGGTACCTTCAGTAAGCACAACAGAGTTGCGTTGCAGAGAGGTGGAAAAGGTGCGTGGCCTCGGAACGCCTCTCTGCAACTCAGCTCTGTGGTCCTAACGGTAGGTACCTGGGGGCTAGTTGGGCCCCAGGGACCCTCAGAATTCAAGGGGACTTAATCCCGCAACTTAAAACGCGCCACGGGTGCGTTTGCACACATGTCACCTCAGGCCCCCCTCCCTTCACCACTGTGCAAACGCGCCCTGTAGCGCGTTTTAAGAGGTAGTTTTAATCCCCTGCCCTATTATGTACTAGGGACTTGCAGAGGAGGTCATGCTAATCACAGGGGTACCCCAACGCATAGTGTTCCCTAGTGTATGTAGGTGTTTTCACTGTATTCTAAGTGTCTTTTAGCATAGCACTGGCTCTGGTTAGTCAGAGTCAGTTACCACCAGTACCCGTCTGAAAAAGTTGTGGGCACAGGATGATTTTGCAACAAGGCCTCTTTCTGCTCCTCTGTTGGTTCTTTCTGCACATCTTTTGCTTCTTTCTGTGCGTTTTGTCTTCTTTCTTCACATGTCCTACCTCTGTAGGCATAGTTAGAAACTAGCATTTAAAAAACCTTTGAAATTCACTTAAAAATCATAGGTTTCAGGCACGTTATAGTTAGAAATTAGCATTTAAAAACCTTTGAAATTCACTGAAAAAACCATAGGTTTCAGACACGTTATAGTTAGAAATTAGCATTTAAAAACCTTTGAAATTCACTGAAAAAACCATAGGTTTTAGGGACAGTTATAGTTAGTTGGACATTTCACTCGTACAAAACCATAGAAATTCCCCCGTTATAGTTAGTTCAGCTAACTATAACTCGCGCCCGCAATGCACTGCTGATGACGTCACATATTACATCACTCATGACATGGTCAGTGACATCACTGATGACATCACTGATGAAATCTCAAATGACATCACTGATGACATCATCCATGTGATAATTTCATGCATCTTCTCACACCCTAATATAACTTTTGATACACCCACTCTAAATTACAGACTGCCATTCTCAAAACCATAGACACTCCAACACCAAAAACTACATACCCACTCACTGATTCTTAGGTCTACACACACACATCCACTCACTCACCCGTACAGTCACTCATACTTAGTCACTCAGTACAGGACTATCATATGCACTCATACACCTATATAAACACTCACACACCGCCACTCATCCATAGAGGTACTCACACACCTAGTCAGTCATGCAAAAACTTAATCACACACCCATTTACTCACCTATACAGTTATACACACACCAGCTCACTTACTCATACAAATACTAGCACATTCTTACGCTCTTATACAATCACTGATACAAGTACACACTCATCCATACAGCCACTCTCACAATCACACACTCTCACTTATAGCCATTTATATACTCCAACACACATATATACTGCCTTTCACATATGTAGTTACTCACACATGTACCACTGAGATATACATTCAATCACTAACACACCCATACACACACTCACCCACCCATACAGTCCATCACAGATGCACTCTTGAAACCATGCACCCAGTGAATCACCAACTCACACATCTATGCACAGAGTCACACACACCCCACCCACACAAACACTCAGGCACCCATACAGATACTCAGACAATCAATCAATAACCCATGTAGACACTCATGTAGCTATTCAGAAAGCTCATGCAGCCGCTTACAAACCAACAGACAGACGGATACAGACATTCACACAGTTTAGTCACTAACCCATGCATTCAGTAAGATACATTTAATCACTCACTTGTAGAGTCAGTCACTCACGTACTAAATCATCCATTCAGACACTTATACACCCACTCATTCTTCAATACGCCTTTCCCTATATATATTAAACATATTTAAACTTTACAGAAACACACAGTCACTGGATGATGTCATCAGTGATGTCATCAGTGATGTCATTTGAGATGTCATCAGTGATGTCATCAGTGATGTCACTGACCATGTCATGAGTGATGTAATATGTGACGTCATCAGCAGTGCATTGCGGGCGCGAGTTATAGTTAGCTGAACTAACTATAACGGGGGAATTTCTATGGTTTTGTACGAGTGAAATGTCCAACTAACTATAACTGTCCCTAAAACCTATGGTTTTTTCAGTGAATATATATATATATACACAAACTCATAGTAAAATGTATCAAACTATATATCGTACATACAAATTAATACCTAAATTAGCATTTGCATAGAATTGAATGATTCAAAAAATGTCAACTAAACTAACTATAAAAATGTAATTATAAACAACTTTAACCAATAAAATCAAACAAACAATTGAATCAACAATATAAAAAGTACATTAATTTAAAAACTAACTACTACAAAAATGACAATTTAAACTAAAACATAATTATTATTAAACTTAATACAGTTAAATAAAAGATAATTAATAAAATACTCTCCAACTTCTATCTCTTTGCAAGACTTCCTACAAGAAAAACCCAAGACTTGTAAAAGCGATACATTGCCAGAAAATAAGTACTATCACAAACTAGCAAAAAGATATAAGAAAGTAAGCATACATAAATTAATACAAAGATATAAACTTACCCGAATAGCAAGCTAAATAAACCTAACGACCTCAACCTCTACCAACTACCATCAAATTAACATTTGAAATGAAACGTGATTTTTTTCATCTAACAGAAAGAAAGTCCCTGCTACACATCAGAACACCCCCAACGGAAAAGCTACAAAACCATGAGAAACAGCTAAACAGAACATACATGTAAGTATACAAAATAGAAGTAGTTACATATTTTTACATGCAAATAATAAATGTACAATCTTAAAAAAATTCTATAAATTCATACTATAACACTACTTTCAGATACAATGACAGAAACTGCAAAGTAAATCACTTTGCAGAAAGGAAAACAGTTACTAAATCAGATGGGCTACGCCTACAGCTAAGAAAGTGCATCAACATAAACTATAGACTAGAAATGTACAAAATATTATTCTAATGCATGCTATGGGAGGGCCACTACAAAAGATGATGTAATTCATGTAAACAAGCACAACCATCCCCCAAAAGTAACAGAAATAGAAGTAAGGGAGACAATGCAGGATATAAGAGAGCCAAGCACTAGCTTCCAGGAACCCACAAGCAAATTCTTAAAGATATAATACCTAAAGTCCCGACACATCACAGGCCAACTACCACCTGTCCCCACAATTAAACATTTAACTGCAAAAACGAAAAAAGCCTCCAGTGATATCCCACCTACCCCTAGAAGATACCAAGATAAACACATATCTGAACATTTAACAATGACACATAATAAGTAGGCTTGGGCACAGCTCACAGAGATTCACTCTGTGGAATTCCGTGGAATTACCAAAAAACCCCACCACATTCTGTGGAGTTCTGTGGGTGGAGTATTGCTTGGCCACCCCTAATGAAGGCCCCTTGGATGCTGAGGGTCGTTCAGGGCCAAGTACTCCTCCTGTTACCACCAGTAAGTCCCACACAGCAGGATTGCTGAGAGTAGGCCTGGGCGGTGAACTCCGCTCCGTTCACGGAGTTCTTGTCAGAGGCCCTGACCCCTTTTTCCATCACTCTGCAAACACGCATCCTGGCACACTACTTGTTGGGGGATGAAGTCCCCTTGGATGCTGAGGGTTGTTAGGGGCCAATAACCCCTATTGTTACTACCAGTAAGTCCCCCACAGTGGGATTTCTGAGAGATCATCGGAGGTCCCACCACCTTTCTCAATCACTCTGCAAACGCACCTGCTAGTACACTACTGGTTAGGGGCTGAAGTCGCCTTGGCTGCTGAGGGTCATTGAAGGCCAAGAACCCCTCCTGTTACCACCAGTAAGTCCCACAAAGCGGGATTGCTGAGAGCTCATTGGAAGCTCCACCCCCTTTCTCCACCACTCTGCAAACATGCCTCTTGGCCTAGTACTTGTTGGGGGATCAAGTCCCCTAGGATGCTGAGGGTCACTGTGGGCCAAGAACCCCTCCTGTTACTACCAGTAAGTCCCGCACAGCGGGATTGCTGAGAACTTGTCGGAGGCCCGCCCCCTTCCTCTGCAAATGCACCTCCTGGCACACTACTTGTTGGGGGATAAAGTTCCCTAGGCTGCTGAGTGTCGTTGGAGGCTAAGAACCCTTATTATTAGCACCAGTAAGTCCAACATAGCGGGATTGCTGTGAGCTCGTCGGAGGCCCAGCCCCCTTTCTCAATCACTCTGCAAACACGCCTGCTGGCGCACTACTTGTTAGGGGATGAAGTCCCCTTGGATGATGAGGATCATTGGGGGCCAAGAAACCCTCCTGTTACCACCAGTAAGTCACACACAGTGAGATTGCTGAGAGCTCGTCGGAGGCCCCGCCCTCTTTCTCAACGACTCTGCAGATGCCCGCCCTGGCGCACATCTTGTTGGAGGATAAAGTCCCCTTGGATGCTGAGGGTCCTTGGGGGCCAAGAACCCCTCCTGTTACTTCCAGTAAGTCCCACATCGTGGGATTGCTAAGTGCTCATCGTATGTGCTGACCCCTTTCTGCACCACTCTGCAAACATCCCTCCTGGTGCACTGCTGGTTGGGAATGAAGACCCATTGGTTGCAGAGGATCCTTGGGGATAAGAACCCCTCCTGTTACCACTAGTAAGTCCCACACAGCGGGATTGCTGGAAGATTGTCGGAGGCCTTGCCCCCTTTCTCAACCACTATGCAAACACCCCTTGTGGTGCACTACTGGTTGGGAGATGAAGTCCCCTTGGCTGCTGAAGGTCGTTGGGGGCCTAGAACCCCTGTTGTTACCTTCAGTACTTCCCACACAGTGGGATTGCTGAGAGCTTGTCTGAGGCCCACCTCCTTTTTCAGCCACTCGGCAAACACACTTCCTGGCACACAACTGGGGGGGGGATGAAGTCCCATTGGCTGCTGAGGATTGTTGAGGGGCAAGAACCCCTGCTGTTACCACCAGTAAGTCCCTCACAGCGGGATTGTTGAGAGCTCGTTGGAGGCCCCGCCTGCTTTCTTAACCCCTCTTCAGAAGCACCTCCTAGCACACTAGTGGTTGGGGGATGAAGTCCCCTTGGCTGCTGAGTATCGTTGGGGGCCAAGAGCCCCTCATGTTACCACCAGTAAGTCCCGCACAGCAGGATTGCTGAGAGCTCTCCGGAGGCCTGCTTTCTTTCTCCACCACTCTGCAAACGTGTCTCCTAGCACACTACTGGTTGGGGGATGAAGTCTAGTGGTGAGTGCATCGGTAAACTCTTCTCCTCCGGCAGTTGGCAGTATTTGTGCAAACACCGCTCTTCAAGTGGCGCTCAGATTGGCAAAATTCTGCGAACTCTGCCAGCGGAGAGGAGTTTATCACCCACCCCTAGTAATGAGGAACCTTTCCTTTTACATGATGACCTAAATAACGTAAAACATATCCTAATATTCTCAACAGCAGACAACTTAGCAAAACGTAGCCAATGTCAAACGTGGTTGATGGATGGGACCTTCAAAATGTGTCCCAAACCATTGACTCAGATTTACACCATACATGGTGAATATCAAAACACAAATATCTCTTTTACATATGCCCTACTACCAAACAAACAAAGCAGGATTTACTACGACATCTTCAACCTTATCAAACACAAAACAAATAATTACTGCCCTCAAAAAATAATCATAGACTTTGAGCAACTGATGATTCACACCATTCTAAAAATGTACCCCCTCACATCCATACAAGGCTGTTACTATCATTTCCATCAAAGCATATGGACACCCCCCCAAAAAGCTGCATTCAAAGTAGAATATTCCATGAACAACCAATTTGCCTTTGAAATCAAGAAAATGATTGCACTGCTTTATGTCCCTGTCACAGAGGTAGGGAACCACTGCAATCTACAAATAGCAAGCCCTTTTTTTTACCAACAAAATAAAGGCAAGCTTAGCCCCCTAATGCAGTATTTCGAAGACACTTGGGCAGGTAGACTACATCGCTCAGGACAGAGATGCCAACCCAAATTCAAAATACCATGGTGGAATGTCCATGCCAGCACCTAGGAACAGGAAGCAAAAACAAACAACACAGTGGAAGAATGGCACAATGCTTTCCAATCCACATTAGGCAGAACCCAACCTACACTCTATAAATTTATAGAAGCATTACAAAAAGAGCAAAGCTACCAACAATTAAGAATGGAGCAATCTGTTACCCAGATTGCCCCTAAACTTAGCAAACAAACTGAAACAATGTACGATATGCTACAATTTAAAGTCAAACTCTTCATAAATAACAAAGGAGTATATTACTTAGAAATGATAGCTAAAATGATGTTATAAAATTATTAGTAACCTACCAAATTCCTCAAAAAAGATACCAAATTCTAAATCAACACACCAAATGCTTTATATTTTAAATAATAAAGGTAATATTTTTTTATATCAGTCAAAACAGTTATTAAAATTCCAATGTTAATGAAGACTGATATAACAAAACTATACATAAATTATTTAAAATAAAATGTAACTGTCAACAACCAAGAAATTAAAAAACAAATTCAATTCGTCAGATAAATTAATTACAACACATAAATCAAACAATTCCACATAACAATCACATAAAGCCACAAGGGAATAAAATTAATAAAAATTACTGTTCTGTAGCTGCTGATCTTTCTCTGGATCTAAGAAATAAAAAAAATAGTAGTCCACCAAAAATAGGAAAAATGTTGTCCAAAAAGTCCCAATTTAAAGTATGTAGGAACCATAAAAACCCCCAAAAAATGCTTTAAAAAAATAAACACTAGGGGAACACCCAAAAACGGAAAACAAATTAAAAAGCATTGGTTTATTATAAACCAAAAATGATCTCCTTAAAAAAAAAAAACTCCCAAAGCCCTTAGTACACGTTCATAGACAAAAACCTGTAGAGAAAATTAAATAACCCACCCGCAAAAAGCATTACACTCCCAGAAATACATAACAGTTAATCTTGAAAATATAACTGACGAACTAACATAACTTAATTTAACATAACATAGCAATACATTACTAAAATAGCATAAAAAATGCAAACCTGTAAACTAGTGAAAAACAATACCAGTAGTATATCTAAATATACAAAAAAACAGCAAAGACATACATTCTAGACCTTCTGCCTAACCCCCCCCCCCACACTCTCAAAACCCTGAAACCCCCCGGAAAAAAGGACTTATATGTTCTGACGAACAGCAGAACCTCTCCGCAACCTGGTTTCAGGAAAATAGGCTAAAAATAACACAAATGTATTACAATGTAGAAGGTAGTGGTAAAAAGAAAAATGGATGCTAAATAAAACAAAAAAAAAACTATCTCCCTATAGAAGTGAATAGGAAATCTTGTAAAAATGTTGAATAAATATATAACAAAATGTAAAAAATAATAAACATAAAATATGTCAAAATATGTTGTTTTAAAATGCTTAAAATGTATAAAGTATAAATTAAATAATAGTATAAAATATATGCAATTATTTAATATATACTGGGAAAACATGTAAAAATTTAAAAATTAAGAAACGTTAAAAAACTGTTAAACAATCTAAAATAAAAGTGGAAAATGTACAACATACAATACTATGGGCCTGATTATGACTTTGGCGGTCAATGGACCACCGCGACGGCGGTAACACTGCCCGTGAGTTGGCGGTGTGACCGCCCAATTATGATGTATGTGGTCCCATAAAAGAAAGACCGCCGCCGCACCACTGACACCGCCAGAAATTCCCGTCTGCCATCAGCGGTTGAATAGGCCAATGCAGCTGCTGGAGGGCGGACAGCCAGTTACCCCGCTCGCCTAATTACGATGCTTCATACCTCCGACATAAATCCGGCGGTGAAACCTCCGCACCATAGCTGGTGGAAAGGGAAGGTTATAAGGCACAAACTCACCTGGACTCACCTCTACACACCCCGTAACACTGGCTATTAACGTCCTCCCGCTGCTGATCCTGCTTGATGCATACCAACCCCATCGTCAGTGCAACCGACGGTAAGCCATATGCCTACCCATCACCATTGAATCCACAACAAATAGAAGGCTGGGCCTGGACCTGTCAAGGTATTTTGGTGCCCGGGCCCAAACATTTCATGTGTGCCCCTGTTCCCAATGAATAGGGATGTATGTGCCAAGCACAGCTCCATCATGTCCCCTTTGTCCAAGTAACGAACACTGCCCAGGCACAACTCGCTATATTTAACATGTGTACTAAACTGAGAATCATAGATCATGTAGTGTTCTTTGATTGGTGTAACAGAACAGCATCACCCCATCAGTACCCCACTTATTATTTTCTGTCACACCCTCACATTTTACCCTTGCAAGGTCCTGTTGTCACATCAAAGAGACTGTTGGCGGTATGTGTCATGAAACTGAAATACACTCCTCTGCAAAATATCTGTAACAGACCCCACACATCACGCACAGTAAAAGGTCATGGCAGCTATAAGGGATAGCTATCAATCAGTTTGAGAACCATTCAAAGGTCATATTGTAAACACTCCCTGCTGAATAGGCTTGCCTCAACAGGGGGGCTTTGGCCCTGGCCCACATAACACCTTGATACCAAAGGGGATGATGGACGGAGCGTTAGAGCAAATCAAACACTCACCCCCAGTCAACTGATCTGGGTTTAATCCATCATCATTCTTTAGCTCACTCCACCACCCCAGTTCAGACATGGCCATATGCAAATCAATCTGACCTTGTGCCTTATGGGAACAGTCCAGCCCGAACTGCCAAGCCATGTCTTCCCTGGACCGGAAACAAGCATCCTGGGACCGGTTTCGGGTTCAAAACCCTCATCAGCCAGGCTATCTTGAATCCAGTGGCAAAGTGAGCAAGGGACCCACGTCTGGGCATACCCTGCCAACTTAGGGCGAACAAAGCGATACCAAAGGGGATGATGGACGGAGCGTTAGAGCAAATCAAACACTCACCCCCAGTCAAGTGATCTGGGTTTAATCCATCATCATTCTTTAGCTCACTCCACCACCCCAGTTCAGACATGGCCATATGCAAATCAGTCTGACCCTGTGCCTCATGGGAACAGTCCAGCCCGAACTGCCAAGCCATGTCTTCCCTGGACCGGAAACAAGCATCCTGGGACCGGTTTCGGGTTCAAAACCCTCATCAGCCAGGCTATCTTGAATCCAGTGGCAAAGTGAGCAAGGGACCCACGTCTGGGCATACCCTGCCAACTTAGGGCGAACAAAGCGATACCAAAGGGGATGATGGACGGAGCGTTAGAGCAAATCAAACACTCACCCCCAGTCAACTGATCTGGGTTTAATCCATCATCATTCTTTAGCTCACTCCACCACCCCAGTTCAGACATGGCCATATGCAAATCAGTCTGACCCTGTACCTCATGGGAACAGTCCAGCCCGAACTGCCAAGCCATGTCTTCCCTGGACTGGAAACAAGCATCCTGGGACCGGTTTCGGGTTCAAAACCCTCATCAGCCAGGCTATCTTGAATCCAGTGGCAAAGTGAGCAAGGGACCCACGTCTGGGCATACCCTGGCAACTTAGGGCGAACAAAGCGATACCAAAGGGGATGATGGACGGAGCGTTAGAGCAAATCAAACACTCACCCCCAGTCAACTGATCTGGGTTTAATCCATCAGCATTCTTTAGCTCACTCCACCACCCCAGTTCAGACATGGCCATATGCAAATCAGTCTGACCCAGTGCCTCATGGGAACAGTCCAGCCCGAACTGCCAAGCCATGTCTTCCCTGGACCGGAAACAAGCATCCTGGGACCGGTTTCGGGTTCAAAACCTTCATCAGCCAGGCTATCTTGAATCCAGTGGCAAAGTGAGCAAGGGACCCACGTCTGGGCATACCCTGCCAACTTAGGGCGAACAAAGCGATACCAAAGGGGATGATGGACGGAGCGTTAGAGCAAATCAAACACTCACCCCCAGTCAACTGATCTGGGTTTAATCCATCATCATTCTTTAGCTCACTCCACCACCCCAGTTCAGACATGGCCATATGCAAATCAGTCTGACCCTGTGCCTCATGGGAACAGTCCAGCCCGAACTGCCAAGCCATGTCTTCCCTGGACCGGAAACAAGCATCCTGGGACCGGTTTCGGGTTCAAAACCCTCATCAGCCAGGCTATCTTGAATCCAGTGGCAAAGTGAGCAAGGGACCCACGTCTGGGCATACCCTGCCAACTTAGGGCGAACAAAGCGATCCCAAAGGGGATGATGGACGGAGCGTTAGAGCAAATCAAACACTCACCCCCAGTCAACTGATCTGGGTTTAATCCATCATCATTCTTTAGCTCACTCCACCACCCCAGTTCAGACATGGCCATATGCAAATCAGTCTGACCCTGTGCCTCATGGGAACAGTCCAGCCTGAACTGCCAAGCCATGTCTTCCTTGGACCGGAAACAAGCATCCTGGGACCGGTTTCGGGTTCAAAACCCTCATCAGCCAGGCTATCTTGAATCCAGTGGCAAAGTGAGCAAGGGACCCACGTCTGGGCATACCCTGCCAACTTAGGGCGAACAAAGCGATACCAAAGGGGATGATGGACGGAGCGTTAGAGCAAATCAAACACTCACCCCCAGTCAACTGATCTGGGTTTAATCCATCATCATTCTTTAGCTCACTCCACCACCCCAGTTCAGACATGGCCATATGCAAATCAGTCTGACCCTGTGCCTCATGGGAACAGTCCAGCCCGAACTGCCAAGCCATGTCTTCCCTGGACCGGAAACAAGCATCCTGGGACCGGTTTCGGGTTCAAAACCCTCATCAGCCAGGCTATCTTGAATCCAGTGGCAAAGTGAGCAAGGGACCCACGTCTGGGCATACCCTGCCAACTTAGGGCGAACAAAGCGATACCAAAGGGGATGATGGACGGAGCGTTAGAGCAAATCAAACACTCACCCCCAGTCAACTGATCTGGGTTTAATCCATCATCATTCTTTAGCTCACTCCACCACCCCAGTTCAGACATGGCCATATGCAAATCAGTCTGACCCTGTACCTCATGGGAACGGTCCAGCCCGAACTGCCAAGCCATGTCTTCCCTGGACCGGAAACAAGCATCCTGGGACCGGTTTCGGGTTCAAAACCCTCATCAGCCAGGCTATCTTGAATCCAGTGGCAAAGTGAGCAAGGGACCCACGTCTGGGCATACCCTGGCAACTTAGGGCGAACAAAGCGATACCAAAGGGGATGATGGACGGAGCGTTAGAGCAAATCAAACACTCACCCCCAGTCAACTGATCTGGGTTTAATCCATCATCATTCTTTAGCTCACTCCACCACCCCAGTTCAGACATGGCCATATGCAAATCAGTCTGACCCTGTGCCTCATGGGAACAGTCCAGCCCGAACTGCCAAGCCATGTCTTCCCTGGACCGGAAACAAGCATCCTGGGACCGGTTTCGGGTTCAAAACCCTCATCAGCCAGGCTATCTTGAATCCAGTGGCAAAGTGAGCAAGGGACCCACGTCTGGGCATACCCTGCCAACTTAGGGCGAACAAAGCGATACCAAAGGGGATGATGGACGGAGCGTTAGAGCAAATCAAACACTCACCCCCAGTCAACTGATCTGGGTTTAATCCATCATCATTCTTTAGCTCACTCCACCACCCCAGTTCAGACATGGCCATATGCAAATCAGTCTGACCCTGTACCTCATGGGAACAGTCCAGCCCGAACTGCCAAGCCATGTCTTCCCTGGACTGGAAACAAGCATCCTGGGACCGGTTTCGGGTTCAAAACCCTCATCAGCCAGGCTATCTTGAATCCAGTGGCAAAGTGAGCAAGGGACCCACGTCTGGGCATACCCTGGCAACTTAGGGCGAACAAAGCGATACCAAAGGGGATGATGGACGGAGCGTTAGAGCAAATCAAACACTCACCCCCAGTCAACTGATCTGGGTTTAATCCATCAGCATTCTTTAGCTCACTCCACCACCCCAGTTCAGACATGGCCATATGCAAATCAGTCTGACCCAGTGCCTCATGGGAACAGTCCAGCCCGAACTGCCAAGCCATGTCTTCCCTGGACCGGAAACAAGCATCCTGGGACCGGTTTCGGGTTCAAAACCTTCATCAGCCAGGCTATCTTGAATCCAGTGGCAAAGTGAGCAAGGGACCCACGTCTGGGCATACCCTGCCAACTTAGGGCGAACAAAGCGATACCAAAGGGGATGATGGACGGAGCGTTAGAGCAAATCAAACACTCACCCCCAGTCAACTGATCTGGGTTTAATCCATCATCATTCTTTAGCTCACTCCACCACCCCAGTTCAGACATGGCCATATGCAAATCAGTCTGACCCTGTGCCTCATGGGAACAGTCCAGCCCGAACTGCCAAGCCATGTCTTCCCTGGACCGGAAACAAGCATCCTGGGACCGGTTTCGGGTTCAAAACCCTCATCAGCCAGGCTATCTTGAATCCAGTGGCAAAGTGAGCAAGGGACCCACGTCTGGGCATACCCTGCCAACTTAGGGCGAACAAAGCGATCCCAAAGGGGATGATGGACGGAGCGTTAGAGCAAATCAAACACTCACCCCCAGTCAACTGATCTGGGTTTAATCCATCATCATTCTTTAGCTCACTCCACCACCCCAGTTCAGACATGGCCATATGCAAATCAGTCTGACCCTGTGCCTCATGGGAACAGTCCAGCCCGAACTGCCAAGCCATGTCTTCCCTGGACCGGAAACAAGCATCCTGGGACCGGTTTCGGGTTCAAAACCCTCATCAGCCAGGCTATCTTGAATCCAGTGGCAAAGTGAGCAAGGGACCCACGTCTGGGCATACCCTGCCAACTTAGGGCGAACAAAGCGATACCAAAGGGGATGATGGACGGAGCATTAGAGCAAATCAAACACTCACCCCCAGTCAACTGATCTGGGTTTAATCCATCATCATTCTTTAGCTCACTCCACCACCCCAGTTCAGACATGGCCATATGCAAATCAGTCTGACCCTGTGCCTCATGGGAACAGTCCAGCCCGAACTGCCAAGCCATGTCTTCCCTGGACCGGAAACAAGCATCCTGGGACCGGTTTCGGGTTCAAAACCCTCATCAGCCAGGCTATCTTGAATCCAGTGGCAAAGTGAGCAAGGGACCCACGTCTGGGCATACCCTGCCAACTTAGGGCGAACAAAGCGATACCAAAGGGGATGATGGACGGAGCGTTAGAGCAAATCAAACACTCACCCCCAGTCAACTGATCTGGGTTTAATCCATCATCATTCTTTAGCTCACTCCACCACCCCAGTTCAGACATGGCCATATGCAAATCAGTCTGACCCTGTACCTCATGGGAACAGTCCAGCCCGAACTGCCAAGCCATGTCTTCCCTGGACTGGAAACAAGCATCCTGGGACCGGTTTCGGGTTCAAAACCCTCATCAGCCAGGCTATCTTGAATCCAGTGGCAAAGTGAGCAAGGGACCCACGTCTGGGCATACCCTGGCAACTTAGGGCGAACAAAGCGATACCAAAGGGGATGATGGACGGAGCGTTAGAGCAAATCAAACACTCACCCCCAGTCAACTGATCTGGGTTTAATCCATCAGCATTCTTTAGCTCACTCCACCACCCCAGTTCAGACATGGCCATATGCAAATCAGTCTGACCCAGTGCCTCATGGGAACAGTCCAGCCCGAACTGCCAAGCCATGTCTTCCCTGGACCGGAAACAAGCATCCTGGGACCGGTTTCGGGTTCAAAACCTTCATCAGCCAGGCTATCTTGAATCCAGTGGCAAAGTGAGCAAGGGACCCACGTCTGGGCATACCCTGCCAACTTAGGGCGAACAAAGCGATACCAAAGGGGATGATGGACGGAGCGTTAGAGCAAATCAAACACTCACCCCCAGTCAACTGATCTGGGTTTAATCCATCATCATTCTTTAGCTCACTCCACCACCCCAGTTCAGACATGGCCATATGCAAATCAGTCTGACCCTGTGCCTCATGGGAACAGTCCAGCCCGAACTGCCAAGCCATGTCTTCCCTGGACCGGAAACAAGCATCCTGGGACCGGTTTCGGGTTCAAAACCCTCATCAGCCAGGCTATCTTGAATCCAGTGGCAAAGTGAGCAAGGGACCCACGTCTGGGCATACCCTGCCAACTTAGGGCGAACAAAGCGATACCAAAGGGGATGATGGACGGAGCGTTAGAGCAAATCAAACACTCACCCCCAGTCAACTGATCTGGGTTTAATCCATCATCATTCTTTAGCTCACTCCACCACCCCAGTTCAGACATGGCCATATGCAAATCAGTCTGACCCTGTGCCTCATGGGAACAGTCCAGCCCGAACTGCCAAGCCATGTCTTCCCTGGACCGGAAACAAGCATCCTGGGACCGGTTTCGGGTTCAAAACCCTCATCAGCCAGGCTATCTTGAATCCAGTGGCAAAGTGAGCAAGGGACCCACGTCTGGGCATACCCTGCCAACTTAGGGCGAACAAAGCGATACCAAAGGGGATGATGGACGGAGCGTTAGAGCAAATCAAACACTCACCCCCAGTCAACTGATCTGGGTTTAATCCATCATCATTCTTTAGCTCACTCCACCACCCCAGTTCAGACATGGCCATATGCAAATCAGTCTGACCCATGTGCCTCATGGGAACAGTCCAGCCCGAACTGCCAAGCCATGTCTTCCCTGGACCGGAAACAAGCATCCTGGGACCGGTTTCGGGTTCAAAACCCTCATCAGCCAGGCTATCTTGAATCCAGTGGCAAAGTGAGCAAGGGACCCACGTCTGGGCATACCCTGCCAACTTAGGGCGAACAAAGCGATACCAAAGGGGATGATGGACGGAGCGCTAGAGCAAATCAAACACTCACCCCCAGTCAACTGATCTGGGTTTAATCCATCATCATTCTTTAGCTCACTCCACCACCCCAGTTCAGACATGGCCATATGCAAATCAGTCTGACCCTGTGCCTCATGGGAACAGTCCAGCCCGAACTGCCAAGCCATGTCTTCCCTGGACCGGAAACAAGCATCCTGGGACCGGTTTCGGGTTCAAAGCCCTCATCAGCCAGGCTATCTTGAATCCAGTGGCAAAGTGAGCAAGGGACCCACGTCTGGGCATACCCTGCCAACTTAGGGCGAACAAAGCGATACCAAAGGGGATGATGGACGGAGCGTTAGAGCAAATCAAACACTCACCCCCAGTCAACTGATCTGGGTTTAATCCATCATCATTCTTTAGCTCACTCCACCACCCCAGTTCAGACATGGCCATATGCAAATCAGTCTGACCCTGTGCCTCATGGGAACAGTCCAGCCCGAACTGCCAAGCCATGTCTTCCTTGGACCGGAAACAAGCATCCTGGGACCGGTTTCGGGTTCAAAACCCTCATCAGCCAGGCTATCTTGAATCCAGTGGCAAAGTGAGCAAGGGACCCACGTCTGGGCATACCCTGCCAACTTAGGGCGAACAAAGCGATACCAAAGGGGATGATGGACGGAGCGTTAGAGCAAATCAAACACTCACCCCCAGTCAACTGATCTGGGTTTAATCCATCATCATTCTTTAGCTCACTCCACCACCCCAGTTCAGACATGGCCATATGCAAATCAGTCTGACCCTGTGCCTCATGGGAACAGTCCAGCCCGAACTGCCAAGCCATGTCTTCCCTGGACCGGAAACAAGCATCCTGGGACCGGTTTCGGGTTCAAAACCCTCATCAGCCAGGCTATCTTGAATCCAGTGGCAAAGTGAGCAAGGGACCCACGTCTGGGCATACCCTGCCAACTTAGGGCGAACAAAGCGATACCAAAGGGGATGATGGACGGAGCGTTAGAGCAAATCAAACACTCACCCCCAGTCAACTGATCTGGGTTTAATCCATCATCATTCTTTAGCTCACTCCACCACCCCAGTTCAGACATGGCCATATGCAAATCAGTCTGACCCTGTGCCTCATGGGAACAGTCCAGCCCGAACTGCCAAGCCATGTCTTCCCTGGACCGGAAACAAGCATCCTGGGACCGGTTTCGGGTTCAAAACCCTCATCAGCCAGGCTATCTTGAATCCAGTGGCAAAGTGAGCAAGGGACCCACGTCTGGGCATACCCTGCCAACTTAGGGCGAACAAAGCGATACCAAAGGGGATGATGGACGGAGCGTTAGAGCAAATCAAACACTCACCCCCAGTCAACTGATCTGGGTTTAATCCATCATCATTCTTTAGCTCACTCCACCACCCCAGTTCAGACATGGCCATATGCAAATCAGTCTGACCCTGTGCCTCATGGGAACAGTCCAGCCCGAACTGCCAAGCCATGTCTTCCCTGGACCGGAAACAAGCATCCTGGGACCGGTTTCGGGTTCAAAACCCTCATCAGCCAGGCTATCTTGAATCCAGTGGCAAAGTGAGCAAGGGACCCACGTCTGGGCATACCCTGCCAACTTAGGGCGAACAAAGCGATACCAAAGGGGATGATGGACGGAGCGTTAGAGCAAATCAAACACTCACCCCCAGTCAACTGATCTGGGTTTAATCCATCATCATTCTTTAGCTCACTCCACCACCCCAGTTCAGACATGGCCATATGCAAATCAGTCTGACCCTGTGCCTCATGGGAACAGTCCAGCCCGAACTGCCAAGCCATGTCTTCCCTGGACCGGAAACAAGCATCCTGGGACCGGTTTCGGGTTCAAAACCCTCATCAGCCAGGCTATCTTGAATCCAGTGGCAAAGTGAGCAAGGGACCCACGTCTGGGCATACCCTGCCAACTTAGGGCGAACAAAGCGATACCAAAGGGGATGATGGACGGAGCGTTAGAGCAAATCAAACACTCACCCCCAGTCAACTGATCTGGGTTTAATCCATCATCATTCTTTAGCTCACTCCACCACCCCAGTTCAGACATGGCCATATGCAAATCAGTCTGACCCTGTGCCTCATGGGAACAGTCCAGCCCGAACTGCCAAGCCATGTCTTCCCTGGACCGGAAACAAGCATCCTGGGACCGGTTTCGGGTTCAAAACCCTCATCAGCCAGGCTATCTTGAATCCAGTGGCAAAGTGAGCAAGGGACCCACGTCTGGGCATACCCTGCCAACTTAGGGCGAACAAAGCGATACCAAAGGGGATGATGGACGGAGCGTTAGAGCAAATCAAACACTCACCCCCAGTCAACTGATCTGGGTTTAATCCATCATCATTCTTTAGCTCACTCCACCACCCCAGTTCAGACATGGCCATATGCAAATCAGTCTGACCCTGTGCCTCATGGGAACAGTCCAGCCCGAACTGCCAAGCCATGTCTTCCCTGGACCGGAAACAAGCATCCTGGGACCGGTTTCGGGTTCAAAACCCTCATCAGCCAGGCTATCTTGAATCCAGTGGCAAAGTGAGCAAGGGACCCACGTCTGGGCATACCCTGCCAACTTAGGGCGAACAAAGCGATACCAAAGGGGATGATGGACGGAGCGTTAGAGCAAATCAAACACTCACCCCCAGTCAACTGATCTGGGTTTAATCCATCATCATTCTTTAGCTCACTCCACCACCCCAGTTCAGACATGGCCATATGCAAATCAGTCTGACCCTGTGCCTCATGGGAACAGTCCAGCCCGAACTGCCAAGCCATGTCTTCCCTGGACCGGAAACAAGCATCCTGGGACCGGTTTCGGGTTCAAAACCCTCATCAGCCAGGCTATCTTGAATCCAGTGGCAAAGTGAGCAAGGGACCCACGTCTGGGCATACCCTGCCAACTTAGGGCGAACAAAGCGATACCAAAGGGGATGATGGACGGAGCGTTAGAGCAAATCAAACACTCACCCCCAGTCAACTGATCTGGGTTTAATCCATCATCATTCTTTAGCTCACTCCACCACCCCAGTTCAGACATGGCCATATGCAAATCAGTCTGACCCTGTGCCTCATGGGAACAGTCCAGCCCGAACTGCCAAGCCATGTCTTCCCTGGACCGGAAACAAGCATCCTGGGACCGGTTTCGGGTTCAAAACCCTCATCAGCCAGGCTATCTTGAATCCAGTGGCAAAGTGAGCAAGGGACCCACGTCTGGGCATACCCTGCCAACTTAGGGCGAACAAAGCGATACCAAAGGGGATGATGGACGGAGCGTTAGAGCAAATCAAACACTCACCCCCAGTCAACTGATCTGGGTTTAATCCATCATCATTCTTTAGCTCACTCCACCACCCCAGTTCAGACATGGCCATATGCAAATCAGTCTGACCCTGTACCTCATGGGAACAGTCCAGCCCGAACTGCCAAGCCATGTCTTCCCTGGACTGGAAACAAGCATCCTGGGACCGGTTTCGGGTTCAAAACCCTCATCAGCCAGGCTATCTTGAATCCAGTGGCAAAGTGAGCAAGGGACCCACGTCTGGGCATACCCTGGCAACTTAGGGCGAACAAAGCGATACCAAAGGGGATGATGGACGGAGCGTTAGAGCAAATCAAACACTCACCCCCAGTCAACTGATCTGGGTTTAATCCATCATCATTCTTTAGCTCACTCCACCACCCCAGTTCAGACATGGCCATATGCAAATCAGTCTGACCCTGTGCCTCATGGGAACAGTCCAGCCCGAACTGCCAAGCCATGTCTTCCCTGGACCGGAAACAAGCATCCTGGGACCGGTTTCGGGTTCAAAACCCTCATCAGCCAGGCTATCTTGAATCCAGTGGCAAAGTGAGCAAGGGACCCACGTCTGGGCATACCCTGCCAACTTAGGGCGAACAAAGCGATACCAAAGGGGATGATGGACGGAGCGTTAGAGCAAATCAAACACTCACCCCCAGTCAACTGATCTGGGTTTAATCCATCATCATTCTTTAGCTCACTCCACCACCCCAGTTCAGACATGGCCATATGCAAATCAGTCTGACCCTGTGCCTCATGGGAACAGTCCAGCCCGAACTGCCAAGCCATGTCTTCCCTGGACCGGAAACAAGCATCCTGGGACCGGTTTCGGGTTCAAAACCCTCATCAGCCAGGCTATCTTGAATCCAGTGGCAAAGTGAGCAAGGGACCCACGTCTGGGCATACCCTGCCAACTTAGGGCGAACAAAGCGATACCAAAGGGGATGATGGACGGAGCGTTAGAGCAAATCAAACACTCACCCCCAGTCAACTGATCTGGGTTTAATCCATCATCATTCTTTAGCTCACTCCACCACCCCAGTTCAGACATGGCCATATGCAAATCAGTCTGACCCTGTGCCTCATGGGAACAGTCCAGCCCGAACTGCCAAGCCATGTCTTCCCTGGACTGGAAACAAGCATCCTGGGACCGGTTTCGGGTTCAAAACCCTCATCAGCCAGGCTATCTTGAATCCAGTGGCAAAGTGAGCAAGGGACCCACGTCTGGGCATACCCTGCCAACTTAGGGCGAACAAAGCGATACCAAAGGGGATGATGGACGGAGCGTTAGAGCAAATCAAACACTCACCCCCAGTCAACTGATCTGGGTTTAATCCATCATCATTCTTTAGCTCACTCCACCACCCCAGTTCAGACATGGCCATATGCAAATCAGTCTGACCCTGTGCCTCATGGGAACAGTCCAGCCCGAACTGCCAAGCCATGTCTTCCCTGGACCGGAAACAAGCATCCTGGGACCGGTTTCGGGTTCAAAACCCTCATCAGCCAGGCTATCTTGAATCCAGTGGCAAAGTGAGCAAGGGACCCACGTCTGGGCATACCCTGCCAACTTAGGGCGAACAAAGCGATACCAAAGGGGATGATGGACGGAGCGTTAGAGCAAATCAAACACTCACCCCCAGTCAACTGATCTGGGTTTAATCCATCATCATTCTTTAGCTCACTCCACCACCCCAGTTCAGACATGGCCATATGCAAATCAGTCTGACCCTGTGCCTCATGGGAACAGTCCAGCCCGAACTGCCAAGCCATGTCTTCCCTGGACCGGAAACAAGCATCCTGGGACCGGTTTCGGGTTCAAAACCCTCATCAGCCAGGCTATCTTGAATCCAGTGGCAAAGTGAGCAAGGGACCCACGTCTGGGCATACCCTGCCAACTTAGGGCGAACAAAGCGATACCAAAGGGGATGATGGACGGAGCGTTAGAGCAAATCAAACACTCACCCCCAGTCAACTGATCTGGGTTTAATCCATCATCATTCTTTAGCTCTCTCCACCACCCCAGTTCAGACATGGCCATATGCAAATCAGTCTGACCTTGTGCCTCATGGGAACAGTCCAGCCCGAACTGCCAAGCCATGTCTTCCCTGGACCGGAAACAAGCATCCTGGGACCGGTTTCGGGTTCAAAACCCTCATCAGCCAGGCTATCTTGAATCCAGTGGCAAAGTGAGCAAGGGACCCACGTCTGGGCATACCCTGCCAACTTAGGGCGAACAAAGCGATACCAAAGGGGATGATGGACGGAGCGTTAGAGCAAATCAAACACTCACCCCCAGTCAACTGATCTGGGTTTAATCCATCATCATTCTTTAGCTCACTCCACCACCCCAGTTCAGACATGGCCATATGCAAATCAGTCTGACCCTGTGCCTCATGGGAACAGTCCAGCCCAAACTGCCAAGCCATGTCTTCCCTGGACCGGAAACAAGCATCCTGGGACCGGTTTCGGGTTCAAAACCCTCATCAGCCAGGCTATCTTGAATCCAGTGGCAAAGTGAGCAAGGGACCCACGTCTGGGCATACCCTGCCAACTTAGGGCGAACAAAGCGATACCAAAGGGGATGATGGACGGAGCGTTAGAGCAAATCAAACACTCACCCCCAGTCAACTGATCTGGGTTTAATCCATCATCATTCTTTAGCTCACTCCACCACCCCAGTTCAGACATGGCCATATGCAAATCAGTCTGACCCTGTGCCTCATGGGAACAGTCCAGCCCGAACTGCCAAGCCATGTCTTCCCTGGACCGGAAACAAGCATCCTGGGACCGGTTTCGGGTTCAAAACCCTCATCAGCCAGGCTATCTTGAATCCAGTGGCAAAGTGAGCAAGGGACCCACGTCTGGGCATACCCTGCCAACTTAGGGCGAACAAAGCGATACCAAAGGGGATGATGGACGGAGCGTTAGAGCAAATCAAACACTCACCCCCTGTCAACTGATCTGGGTTTAATCCATCATCATTCTTTAGCTCACTCCACCACCCCAGTTCAGACATGGCCATATGCAAATCAGTCTGACCCTGTGCCTCATGGGAACAGTCCAGCCCGAACTGCCAAGCCATGTCTTCCTTGGACCGGAAACAAGCATCCTGGGACCGGTTTCGGGTTCAAAACCCTCATCAGCCAGGCTATCTTGAATCCAGTGGCAAAGTGAGCAAGGGACCCACGTCTGGGCATACCCTGCCAACTTAGGGCGAACAAAGCGATACCAAAGGGGATGATGGACGGAGCGTTAGAGCAAATCAAACACTCACCCCCAGTCAACTGATCTGGGTTTAATCCATCATCATTCTTTAGCTCACTCCACCACCCCAGTTCAGACATGGCCATATGCAAATCAGTCTGACCCTGTGCCTCATGGGAACAGTCCAGCCCGAACTGCCAAGCCATGTCTTCCCTGGACAGGAAACAAGCATCCTGGGACCGGTTTCGGGTTCAAAACCCTCATCAGCCAGGCTATCTTGAATCCAGTGGCAAAGTGAGCAAGGGACCCACGTCTGGGCATACCCTGCCAACTTAGGGCGAACAAAGCGATACCAAAGGGGATGATGGACGGAGCGTTAGAGCAAATCAAACACTCACCCCCAGTCAACTGATCTGGGTTTAATCCATCATCATTCTTTAGCTCACTCCACCACCCCAGTTCAGACATGGCCATATGCAAATCAGTCTGACCCTGTACCTCATGGGAACAGTCCAGCCCGAACTGCCAAGCCATGTCTTCCCTGGACCGGAAACAAGCATCCTGGGACCGGTTTCGGGTTCAAAACCCTCATCAGCCAGGCTATCTTGAATCCAGTGGCAAAGTGAGCAAGGGACCCACGTCTGGGCATACCCTGCCAACTTAGGTTCGAACAAAGCGATACCAAAGGGGATGATGGACGGAGCGTTAGAGCAAATCAAACACTCACCCCCAGTCAACTGATCTGGGTTTAATCCATCATCATTCTTTAGCTCACTCCACCACCCCAGTTCAGACATGGCCATATGCAAATCAGTCTGACCCTGTACCTCATGGGAACAGTCCAGCCCGAACTGCCAAGCCATGTCTTCCCTGGACTGGAAACAAGCATCCTGGGACCGGTTTCGGGTTCAAAACCCTCATCAGCCAGGCTATCTTGAATCCAGTGGCAAAGTGAGCAAGTGACCCACGTCTGGGCATACCCTGGCAACTTAGGGCGAACAAAGCGATACCAAAGGGGATGATGGACGGAGCGTTAGAGCAAATCAAACACTCACCCCCAGTCAACTGATCTGGGTTTAATCCATCATCATTCTTTAGCTCACTCCACCACCCCAGTTCAGACATGGCCATATGCAAATCAGTCTGACCCAGTGCCTCTTGGGAACAGTCCAGCCCGAACTGCCAAGCCATGTCTTCCCTGGACCGGAAACAAGCATCCTGGGACCGGTTTCGGGTTCAAAACCTTCATCAGCCAGGCTATCTTGAATCCAGTGGCAAAGTGAGCAAGGGACCCACGTCTGGGCATACCCTGCCAACTTAGGGCGAACAAAGCGATACCAAAGGGGATGATGGACGGAGCTATAGAGCAAATCAAACACTCACCCCCAGTCAACTGATCTGGGTTTAATCCATCATCATTCTTTAGCTCACTCCACCACCCCAGTTCAGACATGGCCATATGCAAATCAGTCTGACCCTGTGCCTCATGGGAACAGTCCAGCCCGAACTGCCAAGCCATGTCTTCCCTGGACCGGAAACAAGCATCCTGGGACCGGTTTCGGGTTCAAAACCCTCATCAGCCAGGCTATCTTGAATCCAGTGGCAAAGTGAGCAAGGGACCCACGTCTGGGCATACCCTGCCAACTTAGGGCGAACAAAGCGATACCAAAGGGGATGATGGACGGAGCGTTAGAGCAAATCAAACACTCACCCCCAGTCAACTGATCTGGGTTTAATCCATCATCATTCTTTAGCTCACTCCACCACCCCAGTTCAGACATGGCCATATGCAAATCAGTCTGACCTTGTGCTTCATGGGAACAGTCCAGCCCGAACTGCCAAGCCATGTCTTCCCTGGACCGGAAACAAGCATCCTGGGACCGGTTTCGGGTTCAAAACCCTCATCAGCCAGGCTATCTTGAATCCAGTGGCAAAGTGAGCAAGGGACCCACGTCTGGGCATACCCTGCCAACTTAGGGCGAACAAAGCGATACCAAAGGGGATGATGGACGGAGCGTTAGAGCAAATCAAACACTCACCCCCAGTCAACTGATCTGGGTTTAATCCATCATCATTCTTTAGCTCACTCCACCACCCCAGTTCAGACATGGCCATATGCAAATCAGTCTGACCCTGTGCCTCATGGGAACAGTCCAGCCCAAACTGCCAAGCCATGTCTTCCCTGGACCGGAAACAAGCATCCTGGGACCGGTTTCGGGTTCAAAACCCTCATCAGCCAGGCTATCTTGAATCCAGTGGCAAAGTGAGCAAGGGACCCACGTCTGGGCATACCCTGCCAACTTAGGGCGAACAAAGCGATACCAAAGGGGATGATGGACGGAGCGTTAGAGCAAATCAAACACTCACCCCCAGTCAACTGATCTGGGTTTAATCCATCATCATTCTTTAGCTCACTCCACCACCCCAGTTCAGACATGGCCATATGCAAATCAGTCTGACCCTGTGCCTCATGGGAACAGTCCAGCCCGAACTGCCAAGCCATGTCTTCCCTGGACCGGAAACAAGCATCCTGGGACCGGTTTCGGGTTCAAAACCCTCATCAGCCAGGCTATCTTGAATCCAGTGGCAAAGTGAGCAAGGGACCCACGTCTGGGCATACCCTGCCAACTTAGGGCGAACAAAGCGATACCAAAGGGGATGATGGACGGAGCGTTAGAGCAAATCAAACACTCACCCCCAGTCAACTGATCTGGGTTTAATCCATCATCATTCTTTAGCTCACTCCACCACCCCAGTTCAGACATGGCCAAATGCAAATCAGTCTGACCCTGTGCCTCATGGGAACAGTCCAGCCCGAACTGCCAAGCCATGTCTTCCTTGGACCGGAAACAAGCATCCTGGGACCGGTTTCGGGTTCAAAACCCTCATCAGCCAGGCTATCTTGAATCCAGTGGCAAAGTGAGCAAGGGACCCACGTCTGGGCATACCCTGCCAACTTAGGGCGAACAAAGCGATACCAAAGGGGATGATGGACGGAGCGTTAGAGCAAATCAAACACTCACCCCCAGTCAACTGATCTGGGTTTAATCCATCATCATTCTTTAGCTCACTCCACCACCCCAGTTCAGACATGGCCATATGCAAATCAGTCTGACCCTGTGCCTCATGGGAACAGTCCAGCCCGAACTGCCAAGCCATGTCTTCCCTGGACCGGAAACAAGCATCCTGGGACCGGTTTCGGGTTCAAAACCCTCATCAGCCAGGCTATCTTGAATCCAGTGGCAAAGTGAGCAAGGGACCCACGTCTGGGCATACCCTGCCAACTTAGGGCGAACAAAGCGATACCAAAGGGGATGATGGACGGAGCGTTAGAGCAAATCAAACACTCACCCCCAGTCAACTGATCTGGGTTTAATCCATCATCATTCTTTAGCTCACTCCACCACCCCAGTTCAGACATGGCCATATGCAAATCAGTCTGACCCTGTGCCTCATGGGAACAGTCCAGCCCGAACTGCCAAGCCATGTCTTCCCTGGACCGGAAACAAGCATCCTGGGACCGGTTTCGGGTTCAAAACCCTCATCAGCCAGGCTATCTTGAATCCAGTGGCAAAGTGAGCAAGGGACCCACGTCTGGGCATACCCTGCCAACTTAGGGCGAACAAAGCGATACCAAAGGGGATGATGGACGGAGCGTTAGAGCAAATCAAACACTCACCCCCAGTCAACTGATCTGGGTTTAATCCATCATCATTCTTTAGCTCACTCCACCACCCCAGTTCAGACATGGCCATATGCAAATCAGTCTGACCCTGTGCCTCATGGGAACAGTCCAGCCCGAACTGCCAAGCCATGTCTTCCCTGGACCGGAAACAAGCATCCTGGGACCGGTTTCGGGTTCAAAACCCTCATCAGCCAGGCTATCTTGAATCCAGTGGCAAAGTGAGCAAGGGACCCACGTCTGGGCATACCCTGCCAACTTAGGGCGAACAAAGCGATACCAAAGGGGATGATGGACGGAGCGTTAGAGCAAATCAAACACTCACCCCCAGTCAACTGATCTGGGTTTAATCCATCATCATTCTTTAGCTCACTCCACCACCCCAGTTCAGACATGGCCATATGCAAATCAGTCTGACCCTGTGCCTCATGGGAACAGTCCAGCCCGAACTGCCAAGCCATGTCTTCCCTGGACCGGAAACAAGCATCCTGGGACCGGTTTCGGGTTCAAAACCCTCATCAGCCAGGCTATCTTGAATCCAGTGGCAAAGTGAGCAAGGGACCCACGTCTGGGCATACCCTGCCAACTTAGGGCGAACAAAGCGATACCAAAGGGGATGATGGACGGAGCGTTAGAGCAAATCAAACACTCACCCCCAGTCAACTGATCTGGGTTTAATCCATCATCATTCTTTAGCTCACTCCACCACCCCAGTTCAGACATGGCCATATGCAAATCAGTCTGACCCTGTGCCTCATGGGAACAGTCCAGCCCGAACTGCCAAGCCATGTCTTCCCTGGACCGGAAACAAGCATCCTGGGACCGGTTTCGGGTTCAAAACCCTCATCAGCCAGGCTATCTTGAATCCAGTGGCAAAGTGAGCAAGGGACCCACGTCTGGGCATACCCTGCCAACTTAGGGCGAACAAAGCGATACCAAAGGGGATGATGGACGGAGCGTTAGAGCAAATCAAACACTCACCCCCAGTCAACTGATCTGGGTTTAATCCATCATCATTCTTTAGCTCACTCCACCACCCCAGTTCAGACATGGCCATATGCAAATCAGTCTGACCCTGTGCCTCATGGGAACAGTCCAGCCCGAACTGCCAAGCCATGTCTTCCCTGGACCGGAAACAAGCATCCTGGGACCGGTTTCGGGTTCAAAACCCTCATCAGCCAGGCTATCTTGAATCCAGTGGCAAAGTGAGCAAGGGACCCACGTCTGGGCATACCCTGCCAACTTAGGGCGAACAAAGCGATACCAAAGGGGATGATGGACGGAGCGTTAGAGCAAATCAAACACTCACCCCCAGTCAACTGATCTGGGTTTAATCCATCATCATTCTTTAGCTCACTCCACCACCCCAGTTCAGACATGGCCATATGCAAATCAGTCTGACCCTGTGCCTCATGGGAACAGTCCAGCCCGAACTGCCAAGCCATGTCTTCCCTGGACCGGAAACAAGCATCCTGGGACCGGTTTCGGGTTCAAAACCCTCATCAGCCAGGCTATCTTGAATCCAGTGGCAAAGTGAGCAAGGGACCCACGTCTGGGCATACCCTGCCAACTTAGGGCGAACAAAGCGATACCAAAGGGGATGATGGACGGAGCGTTAGAGCAAATCAAACACTCACCCCCAGTCAACTGATCTGGGTTTAATCCATCATCATTCTTTAGCTCACTCCACCACCCCAGTTCAGACATGGCCATATGCAAATCAGTCTGACCCTGTGCCTCATGGGAACAGTCCAGCCCGAACTGCCAAGCCATGTCTTCCCTGGACCGGAAACAAGCATCCTGGGACCGGTTTCGGGTTCAAAACCCTCATCAGCCAGGCTATCTTGAATCCAGTGGCAAAGTGAGCAAGGGACCCACGTCTGGGCATACCCTGCCAACTTAGGGCGAACAAAGCGATACCAAAGGGGATGATGGACGGAGCGTTAGAGCAAATCAAACACTCACCCCCAGTCAACTGATCTGGGTTTAATCCATCATCATTCTTTAGCTCACTCCACCACCCCAGTTCAGACATGGCCATATGCAAATCAGTCTGACCCTGTGCCTCATGGGAACAGTCCAGCCCGAACTGCCAAGCCATGTCTTCCCTGGACCGGAAACAAGCATCCTGGGACCGGTTTCGGGTTCAAAACCCTCATCAGCCAGGCTATCTTGAATCCAGTGGCAAAGTGAGCAAGGGACCCACGTCTGGGCATACCCTGCCAACTTAGGGCGAACAAAGCGATACCAAAGGGGATGATGGACGGAGCGTTAGAGCAAATCAAACACTCACCCCCAGTCAACTGATCTGGGTTTAATCCATCATCATTCTTTAGCTCACTCCACCACCCCAGTTCAGACATGGCCATATGCAAATCAGTCTGACCCTGTGCCTCATGGGAACAGTCCAGCCCGAACTGCCAAGCCATGTCTTCCCTGGACCGGAAACAAGCATCCTGGGACCGGTTTCGGGTTCAAAACCCTCATCAGCCAGGCTATCTTGAATCCAGTGGCAAAGTGAGCAAGGGACCCACGTCTGGGCATACCCTGCCAACTTAGGGCGAACAAAGCGATACCAAAGGGGATGATGGACGGAGCGTTAGAGCAAATCAAACACTCACCCCCAGTCAACTGATCTGGGTTTAATCCATCATCATTCTTTAGCTCACTCCACCACCCCAGTTCAGACATGGCCATATGCAAATCAGTCTGACCCTGTGCCTCATGGGAACAGTCCAGCCCGAACTGCCAAGCCATGTCTTCCCTGGACCGGAAACAAGCATCCTGGGACCGGTTTCGGGTTCAAAACCCTCATCAGCCAGGCTATCTTGAATCCAGTGGCAAAGTGAGCAAGGGACCCACGTCTGGGCATACCCTGCCAACTTAGGGCGAACAAAGCGATACCAAAGGGGATGATGGACGGAGCGTTAGAGCAAATCAAACACTCACCCCCAGTCAACTGATCTGGGTTTAATCCATCATCATTCTTTAGCTCACTCCACCACCCCAGTTCAGACATGGCCATATGCAAATCAGTCTGACCCTGTGCCTCATGGGAACAGTCCAGCCCGAACTGCCAAGCCATGTCTTCCCTGGACCGGAAACAAGCATCCTGGGACCGGTTTCGGGTTCAAAACCCTCATCAGCCAGGCTATCTTGAATCCAGTGGCAAAGTGAGCAAGGGACCCACGTCTGGGCATACCCTGCCAACTTAGGGCGAACAAAGCGATACCAAAGGGGATGATGGACGGAGCGTTAGAGCAAATCAAACACTCACCCCCAGTCAACTGATCTGGGTTTAATCCATCATCATTCTTTAGCTCACTCCACCACCCCAGTTCAGACATGGCCATATGCAAATCAGTCTGACCCTGTGCCTCATGGGAACAGTCCAGCCCGAACTGCCAAGCCATGTCTTCCCTGGACCGGAAACAAGCATCCTGGGACCGGTTTCGGGTTCAAAACCCTCATCAGCCAGGCTATCTTGAATCCAGTGGCAAAGTGAGCAAGGGACCCACGTCTGGGCATACCCTGCCAACTTAGGGCGAACAAAGCGATACCAAAGGGGATGATGGACGGAGCGTTAGAGCAAATCAAACACTCACCCCCAGTCAACTGATCTGGGTTTAATCCATCATCATTCTTTAGCTCACTCCACCACCCCAGTTCAGACATGGCCATATGCAAATCAGTCTGACCCTGTGCCTCATGGGAACAGTCCAGCCCGAACTGCCAAGCCATGTCTTCCCTGGACCGGAAACAAGCATCCTGGGACCGGTTTCGGGTTCAAAACCCTCATCAGCCAGGCTATCTTGAATCCAGTGGCAAAGTGAGCAAGGGACCCACGTCTGGGCATACCCTGCCAACTTAGGGCGAACAAAGCGATACCAAAGGGGATGATGGACGGAGCGTTAGAGCAAATCAAACACTCACCCCCAGTCAACTGATCTGGGTTTAATCCATCATCATTCTTTAGCTCACTCCACCACCCCAGTTCAGACATGGCCATATGCAAATCAGTCTGACCCTGTGCCTCATGGGAACAGTCCAGCCCGAACTGCCAAGCCATGTCTTCCCTGGACCGGAAACAAGCATCCTGGGACCGGTTTCGGGTTCAAAACCCTCATCAGCCAGGCTATCTTGAATCCAGTGGCAAAGTGAGCAAGGGACCCACGTCTGGGCATACCCTGCCAACTTAGGGCGAACAAAGCGATACCAAAGGGGATGATGGACGGAGCGTTAGAGCAAATCAAACACTCACCCCCAGTCAACTGATCTGGGTTTAATCCATCATCATTCTTTAGCTCACTCCACCACCCCAGTTCAGACATGGCCATATGCAAATCAGTCTGACCTTGTGCCTCATGGGAACAGTCCAGCCCGAACTGCCAAGCCATGTCTTCCCTGGACCGGAAACAAGCATCCTGGGACCGGTTTCGGGTTCAAAACCCTCATCAGCCAGGCTATCTTGAATCCAGTGGCAAAGTGAGCAAGGGACCCACGTCTGGGCATACCCTGCCAACTTAGGGCGAACAAAGCGATACCAAAGGGGATGATGGACGGAGCGTTAGAGCAAATCAAACACTCACCCCCAGTCAACTGATCTGGGTTTAATCCATCATCATTCTTTAGCTCACTCCACCACCCCAGTTCAGACATGGCCATATGCAAATCAGTCTGACCCTGTGCCTCATGGGAACAGTCCAGCCCAAACTGCCAAGCCATGTCTTCCCTGGACCGGAAACAAGCATCCTGGGACCGGTTTCGGGTTCAAAACCCTCATCAGCCAGGCTATCTTGAATCCAGTGGCAAAGTGAGCAAGGGACCCACGTCTGGGCATACCCTGCCAACTTAGGGCGAACAAAGCGATACCAAAGGGGATGATGGACGGAGCGTTAGAGCAAATCAAACACTCACCCCCAGTCAACTGATCTGGGTTTAATCCATCATCATTCTTTAGCTCACTCCACCACCCCAGTTCAGACATGGCCATATGCAAATCAGTCTGACCCTGTGCCTCATGGGAACAGTCCAGCCCGAACTGCCAAGCCATGTCTTCCCTGGACCGGAAACAAGCATCCTGGGACCGGTTTCGGGTTCAAAACCCTCATCAGCCAGGCTATCTTGAATCCAGTGGCAAAGTGAGCAAGGGACCCACGTCTGGGCATACCCTGCCAACTTAGGGCGAACAAAGCGATACCAAAGGGGATGATGGACGGAGCGTTAGAGCAAATCAAACACTCACCCCCAGTCAACTGATCTGGGTTTAATCCATCATCATTCTTTAGCTCACTCCACCACCCCAGTTCAGACATGGCCATATGCAAATCAGTCTGACCCTGTGCCTCATGGGAACAGTCCAGCCCGAACTGCCAAGCCATGTCTTCCTTGGACCGGAAACAAGCATCCTGGGACCGGTTTCGGGTTCAAAACCCTCATCAGCCAGGCTATCTTGAATCCAGTGGCAAAGTGAGCAAGGGACCCACGTCTGGGCATACCCTGCCAACTTAGGGCGAACAAAGCGATACCAAAGGGGATGATGGACGGAGCGTTAGAGCAAATCAAACACTCACCCCCAGTCAACTGATCTGGGTTTAATCCATCATCATTCTTTAGCTCACTCCACCACCCCAGTTCAGACATGGCCATATGCAAATCAGTCTGACCCTGTGCCTCATGGGAACAGTCCAGCCCGAACTGCCAAGCCATGTCTTCCCTGGACAGGAAACAAGCATCCTGGGACCGGTTTCGGGTTCAAAACCCTCATCAGCCAGGCTATCTTGAATCCAGTGGCAAAGTGAGCAAGGGACCCACGTCTGGGCATACCCTGCCAACTTAGGGCGAACAAAGCGATACCAAAGGGGATGATGGACGGAGCGTTAGAGCAAATCAAACACTCACCCCCAGTCAACTGATCTGGGTTTAATCCATCATCATTCTTTAGCTCACTCCACCACCCCAGTTCAGACATGGCCATATGCAAATCAGTCTGACCCTGTGCCTCATGGGAACAGTCCAGCCCGAACTGCCAAGCCATGTCTTCCCTGGACCGGAAACAAGCATCCTGGGACCGGTTTCGGGTTCAAAACCTTCATCAGCCAGGCTATCTTGAATCCAGTGGCAAAGTGAGCAAGGGACCCACGTCTGGGCATACCCTGCCAACTTAGGGCGAACAAAGCGATACCAAAGGGGATGATGGACGGAGCGTTAGAGCAAATCAAACACTCACCCCCAGTCAACTGATCTGGGTTTAATCCATCATCATTCTTTAGCTCACTCCACCACCCCAGTTCAGACATGGCCATATGCAAATCAGTCTGACCCTGTGCCTCATGGGAACAGTCCAGCCCGAACTGCCAAGCCATGTCTTCCCTGGACCGGAAACAAGCATCCTGGGACCGGTTTCGGGTTCAAAACCCTCATCAGCCAGGCTATCTTGAATCCAGTGGCAAAGTGAGCAAGGGACCCACGTCTGGGCATACCCTGCCAACTTAGGGCGAACAAAGCGATACCAAAGGGGATGATGGACGGAGCGTTAGAGCAAATCAAACACTCACCCCCAGTCAACTGATCTGGGTTTAATCCATCATCATTCTTTAGCTCTCTCCACCACCCCAGTTCAGACATGGCCATATGCAAATCAGTCTGACCTTGTGCCTCATGGGAACAGTCCAGCCCGAACTGCCAAGCCATGTCTTCCCTGGACCGGAAACAAGCATCCTGGGACCGGTTTCGGGTTCAAAACCCTCATCAGCCAAGCTATCTTGAATCCAGTGGCAAAGTGAGCAAGGGACCCACGTCTGGGCATACCCTGCCAACTTAGGGCGAACAAAGCGATACCAAAGGGGATGATGGACGGAGCGTTAGAGCAAATCAAACACTCACCCCCAATCAACTGATCTGGGTTTAATCCATCATCATTCTTTAGCTCACTCCACCACCCCAGTTCAGACATGGCCATATGCAAATCAGTCTGACCCTGTGCCTCATGGGAACAGTCCAGCCCAAACTGCCAAGCCATGTCTTCCCTGGACCGGAAACAAGCATCCTGGGACCGGTTTCGGGTTCAAAACCCTCATCAGCCAGGCTATCTTGAATCCAGTGGCAAAGTGAGCAAGGGACCCACGTCTGGGCATACCCTGCCAACTTAGGGCGAACAAAGCGATACCAAAGGGGATGATGGACGGAGCGTTAGAGCAAATCAAACACTCACCCCCAGTCAACTGATCTGGGTTTAATCCATCATCATTCTTTAGCTCACTCCACCACCCCAGTTCAGACATGGCCATATGCAAATCAGTCTGACCCTGTGCCTCATGGGAACAGTCCAGCCCGAACTGCCAAGCCATGTCTTCCCTGGACCGGAAACAAGCATCCTGGGACCGGTTTCGGGTTCAAAACCCTCATCAGCCAGGCTATCTTGAATCCAGTGGCAAAGTGAGCAAGGGACCCACGTCTGGGCATACCCTGCCAACTTAGGGCGAACAAAGCGATACCAAAGGGGATGATGGACGGAGCGTTAGAGCAAATCAAACACTCACCCCCTGTCAACTGATCTGGGTTTAATCCATCATCATTCTTTAGCTCACTCCACCACCCCAGTTCAGACATGGCCATATGCAAATCAGTCTGACCCTGTGCCTCATGGGAACAGTCCAGCCCGAACTGCCAAGCCATGTCTTCCTTGGACCGGAAACAAGCATCCTGGGACCGGTTTCGGGTTCAAAACCCTCATCAGCCAGGCTATCTTGAATCCAGTGGCAAAGTGAGCAAGGGACCCACGTCTGGGCATACCCTGCCAACTTAGGGCGAACAAAGCGATACCAAAGGGGATGATGGACGGAGCGTTAGAGCAAATCAAACACTCACCCCCAGTCAACTGATCTGGGTTTAATCCATCATCATTCTTTAGCTCACTCCACCACCCCAGTTCAGACATGGCCATATGCAAATCAGTCTGACCCTGTGCCTCATGGGAACAGTCCAGCCTGAACTGCCAAGCCATGTCATCCCTGGACAGGAAACAAGCATCCTGGGACCGGTTTCGGGTTCAAAACCCTCATCAGCCAGGCTATCTTGAATCCAGTGGCAAAGTGAGCAAGGGACCCACGTCTGGGCATACCCTGCCAACTTAGGGCGAACAAAGCGATACCAAAGGGGATGATGGACGGAGCGTTAGAGCAAATCAAACACTCACCCCCAGTCAACTGATCTGGGTTTAATCCATCATCATTCTTTAGCTCACTCCACCACCCCAGTTCAGACATGGCCATATGCAAATCAGTCTGACCCTGTACCTCATGGGAACAGTCCAGCCCGAACTGCCAAGCCATGTCTTCCCTGGACCGGAAACAAGCATCCTGGGACCGGTTTCGGGTTCAAAACCCTCATCAGCCAGGCTATCTTGAATCCAGTGGCAAAGTGAGCAAGGGACCCACGTCTGGGCATACCCTGCCAACTTATTTCGAACAAAGCGATACCAAAGGGGATGATGGACGGAGCGTTAGAGCAAATCAAACACTCACCCCCAGTCAACTGATCTGGGTTTAATCCATCATCATTCTTTAGCTCACTCCACCACCCCAGTTCAGACATGGCCATATGCAAATCAGTCTGACCCTGTACCTCATGGGAACAGTCCAGCCCGAACTGCCAAGCCATGTCTTCCCTGGACTGGAAACAAGCATCCTGGGACCGGTTTCGGGTTCAAAACCCTCATCAGCCAGGCTATCTTGAATCCAGTGGCAAAGTGAGCAAGTGACCCACGTCTGGGCATACCCTGGCAACTTAGGGCGAACAAAGCGATACCAAAGGGGATGATGGACGGAGCGTTAGAGCAAATCAAACACTCACCCCCAGTCAACTGATCTGGGTTTAATCCATCATCATTCTTTAGCTCACTCCACCACCCCAGTTCAGACATGGCCATATGCAAATCAGTCTGACCCAGTGCCTCTTGGGAACAGTCCAGCCCGAACTGCCAAGCCATGTCTTCCCTGGACCGGAAACAAGCATCCTGGGACCGGTTTCGGGTTCAAAACCTTCATCAGCCAGGCTATCTTGAATCCAGTGGCAAAGTGAGCAAGGGACCCACGTCTGGGCATACCCTGCCAACTTAGGGCGAACAAAGCGATACCAAAGGGGATGATGGACGGAGCTATAGAGCAAATCAAACACTCACCCCCAGTCAACTGATCTGGGTTTAATCCATCATCATTCTTTAGCTCACTCCACCACCCCAGTTCAGACATGGCCATATGCAAATCAGTCTGACCCTGTGCCTCATGGGAACAGTCCAGCCCGAACTGCCAAGCCATGTCTTCCCTGGACCGGAAACAAGCATCCTGGGACCGGTTTCGGGTTCAAAACCCTCATCAGCCAGGCTATCTTGAATCCAGTGGCAAAGTGAGCAAGGGACCCACGTCTGGGCATACCCTGCCAACTTAGGGCGAACAAAGCGATACCAAAGGGGATGATGGACGGAGCGTTAGAGCAAATCAAACACTCACCCCCAGTCAACTGATCTGGGTTTAATCCATCATCATTCTTTAGCTCACTCCACCACCCCAGTTCAGACATGGCCATATGCAAATCAGTCTGACCTTGTGCTTCATGGGAACAGTCCAGCCCGAACTGCCAAGCCATGTCTTCCCTGGACCGGAAACAAGCATCCTGGGACCGGTTTCGGGTTCAAAACCCTCATCAGCCAGGCTATCTTGAATCCAGTGGCAAAGTGAGCAAGGGACCCACGTCTGGGCATACCCTGCCAACTTAGGGCGAACAAAGCGATACCAAAGGGGATGATGGACGGAGCGTTAGAGCAAATCAAACACTCACCCCCAGTCAACTGATCTGGGTTTAATCCATCATCATTCTTTAGCTCACTCCACCACCCCAGTTCAGACATGGCCATATGAAAATCAGTCTGACCCTGTGCCTCATGGGAACAGTCCAGCCCAAACTGCCAAGCCATGTCTTCCCTGGACCGGAAACAAGCATCCTGGGACCGGTTTCGGGTTCAAAACCCTCATCAGCCAGGCTATCTTGAATCCAGTGGCAAAGTGAGCAAGGGACCCACGTCTGGGCATACCCTGCCAACTTAGGGCGAACAAAGCGATACCAAAGGGGATGATGGACGGAGCGTTAGAGCAAATCAAACACTCACCCCCAGTCAACTGATCTGGGTTTAATCCATCATCATTCTTTAGCTCACTCCACCACCCCAGTTCAGACATGGCCATATGCAAATCAGTCTGACCCTGTGCCTCATGGGAACAGTCCAGCCCGAACTGCCAAGCCATGTCTTCCCTGGACCGGAAACAAGCATCCTGGGACCGGTTTCGGGTTCAAAACCCTCATCAGCCAGGCTATCTTGAATCCAGTGGCAAAGTGAGCAAGGGACCCACGTCTGGGCATACCCTGCCAACTTAGGGCGAACAAAGCGATACCAAAGGGGATGATGGACGGAGCGTTAGAGCAAATCAAACACTCACCCCCAGTCAACTGATCTGGGTTTAATCCATCATCATTCTTTAGCTCACTCCACCACCCCAGTTCAGACATGGCCAAATGCAAATCAGTCTGACCCTGTGCCTCATGGGAACAGTCCAGCCCGAACTGCCAAGCCATGTCTTCCTTGGACCGGAAACAAGCATCCTGGGACCGGTTTCGGGTTCAAAACCCTCATCAGCCAGGCTATCTTGAATCCAGTGGCAAAGTGAGCAAGGGACCCACGTCTGGGCATACCCTGCCAACTTAGGGCGAACAAAGCGATACCAAAGGGGATGATGGACGGAGCGTTAGAGCAAATCAAACACTCACCCCCAGTCAACTGATCTGGGTTTAATCCATCATCATTCTTTAGCTCACTCCACCACCCCAGTTCAGACATGGCCATATGCAAATCAGTCTGACCCTGTGCCTCATGGGAACAGTCCAGCCCGAACTGCCAAGCCATGTCTTCCCTGGACCGGAAACAAGCATCCTGGGACCGGTTTCGGGTTCAAAACCCTCATCAGCCAGGCTATCTTGAATCCAGTGGCAAAGTGAGCAAGGGACCCACGTCTGGGCATACCCTGCCAACTTAGGGCGAACAAAGCGATACCAAAGGGGATGATGGACGGAGCGTTAGAGCAAATCAAACACTAACCCCCAGTCAACTGATCTGGGTTTAATCCATCATCATTCTTTAGCTCACTCCACCACCCCAGTTCAGACATGGCCATATGCAAATCAGTCTGACCCTGTGCCTCATGGGAACAGTCCAGCCCGAACTGCCAAGCCATGTCTTCCCTGGACCGGAAACAAGCATCCTGGGACCGGTTTCGGGTTCAAAACCCTCATCAGCCAGGCTATCTTGAATCCAGTGGCAAAGTGAGCAAGGGACCCACGTCTGGGCATACTCCTGCCAACTTAGGCTAAATGTGTTTGATACTAAAGAGCACATGCAACTGAACGGGAAGTAC